>JALIGW010000003.1:169901868-171275201 GCA_023053685.1 Diadophis punctatus similis
AAATGATAGCATACCATAAAAGAACCAGACTGTTGAGTTTTTCATTCTATTTCCTACAGTAATCCACTAGATGCCAATGGGAGTTGCACTTTCCCATAGATGTTTCTCAATAACCAATGTTCAGAACCACACCGCATATCGGACATAAATACATTAGAAAGTGTCCAGAGATACTTTACAAGAAGAGTCCTCCACTCCTCTACTCGCAACAGAATACCTTACACAACCAGACTTGAAATCCTGGGCTTAGAAAGCTTAGAACTACGTCACCTTCGGCACGACCTAAGCATAGCTCATAAAATTATCTGCTACAACGTCCTTCCTGTTAACGACTACTTCAGCTTCAACCACAACAATACACGAGCACACAGCAAATACAAACTCAAAGTGAACTGCTCCAAACTTGACTGTAGAAAATACGACTTTAGCAACAGAGTGGTAAATGCCTGGAACTCACTACCTGACATTGTGGTTTCGTCACCAAACCCCCAAAACTTTACCCTTAGACTTTACCCTTAGACTGTCCACTGTTGACCTCACCTGATTCCTAAAAGGTCAGTAAGGGGCGTGCATAAGTGCACCAGCATGCCTACCGTCCCTGTCCTAATGTTCCCTCTTATCAGTACCCATCTTATGTATATAAACAATGTTATATCTGTGTATATTACCAACACGTACTTGACAAAAATAAATAAATAAATAAAAATAAATAAATAATGGACAGAGGAAGTAAGAGGACACAGGTAGTAAGCGTTTAATGTCTTGTCAGAACTCTCATTAGGCTCTGGCAAATGAGGAGCAATGTATCAGGAAACAGACTTTTTTCTCTTTAGCTAGGTGACCTTTCATTTACCTTTCTATTTTTTTATTTTTAAAAAATCTTTTTTTAATTAGATGCCTTGAGAAATGCATGGGAAGAAAGCACAGATATACTGTAGCAACAATACTACAGCAACACATTAACACTACAATTACCTCAGCACTGATTCATTTGCCCACCTGTCTAATTCTTTCAGATCAGATCTTATTGCAGAAATTCCTTTCAGACCATTTCCAATAATGTGGCAGGTCTGAAATCCCACAAAATATACCATACGTATGAAGGTTATGGGGCAGGGGCAGCATACATAGCTATCTAGCAGCTACCAACTTACTAACTTGGAGCTTTCTAAACTTTTGAAATATTTTCTGAATGTGAATATTTTTTGTAACCATTAGCTCACTAAATAGGTTCCCTTTACACTTAATTAATATTTTAATTTCGGAGCCTGACAATAGTAATAGTTTTCTTAAAGATTGCAGACAAAATCTCACTTTTCATCTCTTTGAGAGATCCTTAATATGTTACCTATTCAACTTTTCTGAATGGCTCCACAGAAGATGAAACATCAGAAATTCCAACAATAATGATAGAATAATTAAGTTGCTTGCTCTAGAGATTATTGTAATAAATGCATTGTGAGTTAAAATAAATAATGAAATGAATTTTCATTATTTTCTTGCCAAAGCAAATAGAAATATTTTATGTATGTATGTATGTATGTATGTATGTATGTATGTATGTATGTATGTATATATGTATGTACAGTATGTATGTATGTATCAGAGGTGGATTTGCCCAAACCAGTAGCAACCCACTGGTGACATCACGATGATGACACCGGTTCAGTCGGTGCTGGTCCGTGGGTGCCACCATCTTTTTTTAAAGATTTTTTTGGATTTTTTTTCGGTTGTTTTTTTGGGGGGGATTTTCCCCCAGGTTTTTTTCTTCTGCGCATGTGCAGAAACTAAGCTTCCGGCACTGCGCATGTGTCACCATTTTATTTTTGGCTTTTATTTTTGGATTTTTTTGGATTTTTGCCACTGCGCATGCACGCATGTGCAAAGCGCGCGCGCGCCCATGAGACACGGCCACATGGCATGGGAGGAAGCAAACTGGCAGCGAGGTAAGTTAGAAAACCCCCCCCTGGTATGTATGTATGTACATATATTCAGCTTGGCCCTATCTGCTACGTATATTCTACTTGTAACAACCTAAGAGATCCAAACATTTTTCAAATATGTCATTCAATCAGACTACTCCTCATACATACCCTATATTTCCAGTGAGATATTTTCCTGTCACTATTGAATTTCAATTAGAAAATTATAGTGAAACAGGGAAAGGAAATAAGCTTCCCTCTTTTAACTTGTCTTTTTGATTTTTTTAATCAAGAAGATTTCCATTTATAATTATTTTCAGGAAATAAATTAACTTAATACATCAATGGGTGTGACAATATTCAAATATTGCTCTTGGTTTGTTAAAATGGAATATAACAACTGCACTGGGAATGGGTAGAGTTGAAAAAAAAGCATTTGTCTTTTTAATGTTATAATTTCTCCAGATGTTTGTATGATGTGTATAGCTCCTTATTAGTCCAAAATGTCTTTCCAAGCAATAGAATGTAACATTCTGACAAGTTGGGCTATTTTGCATGAACTGAAGTTTCATTATACTAAATTTTATCAGCAGATGGCTTAGTAATGTTCTGGCTTCAATGTAGATATACTATATAGTGTGTCCTTAGATTCCATATATTAAATAGAGGGCCAAACTCTAAGCAATAAAAGCATCAGTTCAAGAACTAAAAGCAAGAAGGATGGAAAAATTCATGATGTAACACATTCCTTACATAGTCAGGGGTGGGTTCCTGCCAGTTCGCCTGAACCGGTAGCAACTCACGATGGCATCACGGATCCGGTTCAGTCGGTGCCAGTCTGTGGGCGCCGCCATCTCTTTTTTGGATTTTTTCAGATTTTTTTTACTGTTTTGAAGTTTTTTCCTCTGCTGCTGCTTGAAAAAGGGCCCTCCCGCCCGCCCCCAGGTTTATACTTACCTTTATTCCTTTGCCCCAAGCACAGCTGATCAGCTCCTCAGCTGTGTTTCAGGCTGATTATACTACTGAGCATGCGCGGAAGCAGAATTGCACGAGAGGACACGTGCGTGTGCGGAACAAGAGCGTGCACGCGAAATGTTGCGATGCAAACTGGTGGCGAAGGTAAGTGGAACCTACCGCTGTACATAGTTATAAATGAAGTGATGTGCCTTCTGCATAACAGCTGTTTTTCTATAAAGTTATGTAGATATCTTTCCAAATAAATAAAATATAACCCACAGGAGTAAGGAGGAAGTGACATATGAGTTGAGGAGCACTAGAGAGTAAGGCGCCACACATGTGGGAGAGGAAAAGCACTTACTTATTATTGCCTCTATTGAGTTTCATTCTACCCTTCTGACAGAAATTGCTATCTGTCCCTGAATAGTCATCAAATATTTATTTTACAAGAGAGGATAAGGGCATTTAAGAGTATGGCTATCTTGTGATTGCTGTATAAAGAATGCCATTAATTTGAAAACAATTGAAAGCAATTTTTTCTTTCAGTGAGAAATTGGCGCTGTGCTTTCTGTAGGATGTTTGCTGCCCTGTGTCCCTTCACTGTTGAGCGCAGGCGCAGGCTGTTGGGGATGAGTCTATGCTGTCTGCATCTCAAACTGAAGCACAAATGGTTTCTGTAGTCTGCAATTTTTCTGGCAATCTGTTCATACTCCCACACCATTCGAAGGGTGTTCATCCCAAAGTGCATCACTAAATGTCTATGGAGAGTGTCAGTCATCCAGGTCATGGTTATCCCAAAGGTGCTTTTTCAAGATTAGACTTCCTGGGTTTTCTTTGATGATGTTTTGCTTCTCATCTAAGAAGCTTCTTCAGCTCTTGATTTGTTCTGCTATGAACAGACCAACTGTCTTTTATTTATTTAAATGCTTGCCTTCTTCAGATGCAGTTTTAACCTTGGTTGCTTTTGTTTACTGTTGTCTTTTAAAATATTTTTCATTATTTGGTTGATTATTTTGAAATATGCACATTTATGTCTGTAGATCTCCCGTCAACAACAATTATTTTTAGAAAGTTGCAAAAGAGACAGACAGGCAAAAATCTCAGCGATCTTTTAAAAAATGCTTTCTTTTCACTACAGATATTTGTTATATCACACACAAATACACATGGGGGTGTAGGGAAAAGTTTGATGTAGTAGTTAATGTTCTGGCCTAGAAATCAGGAGACTGTAAGTTCTAGTCCTGCCTTAGGCAAGAAAGCTGATTGGGTGACTTTGGGCCAGTCACTCTCAAGCCCAAACCTCTCTTAGCCCAAGAACAATGGAGACCAGAGGAAAAGATGCAGATGTGTTACAGGAATATCCAGTTGCTGGTTGCTTAAATTAAGCATATACAGCAGGATTTCTCAATCTTGGCAACATAAAGATGTATGGATTTCAACTATCATCATAACTTCATAATGTTAGAAAGGATAATTTATGCCTTTAAATCCAAATCCCAGTTCAATGTGCAAGTATATGAAAGCATTCCTAACCAAAAGTGGACTACTCTCTGCTTCCACACACCCACTGAGGAAGGTCCAACATCGTTGTCCACCATCATTAACTGCTTTTACTCTTAGAAAGTTTTTATATCATTCAGTTAAAATCTACTTTCCTGTATCTTAAATCTCTTATTCCATGTCCAGCACTCTGAAACAATAAAGAACACATTTTAACAAATCAAATATTTCCTTTATGTAATAAAGCAGAAATGTAAATATTCCTCATATTCTCTTTTGGCAATAAAATGGGTGAAATTCCTTGATAAAGCGCAATGTATTTTTCAGACCAGATGTCTTCAGTCATGGGATAACTTGAACATAACCATAGTGTCCATAGTTTATTTATTTTATTTATTAAAACATTTATATAGCTGCCCATCTTTTAATTAAGAGCAGATTGTAAACATTTATTGTAATTAGTTGTAAGCAATTATGAACACCTGAATGGGGCACATAGGCCATCAGGGGCATGGATGTCTCACATCCCTTTTTTTGAAGTCCATAAAATCATCTCTTGCTGGTCTACTGAGACAAAATGGTAAACTATCAAAAACTGACCATGAAGCTTCAGTTTCTGAGGCAGGAGACATACAAAAATGTAGTACAAATTTTAAAAGAGGCTGCATAAGAAGAATGTAGCCATAAGAAACAGGGAGGAGGGGGGAGACCTAGAACTTCTGGTTTCCAAAAGGTTGTGCGTTACAAAGCCAGTAGAAATTAGGTAGTTGTATTTCTAGACAAATTCTTTATTTCTGAAGAGAAAGCAACTCAAATCTTCCTTGCCTTAAGGAAGAATTATTTACTTTTTTAAAAAGGACTCATTTAATCTAAGTCCATTTGCTATTTATATTAATTTATGTCTTTCAATCTGTTTTTAGTCACTAGTTAATGAATCTGGATGATTCCTCTGAGGATTGAGGAGGCTTACATTTTCATAGCTGTCTGTAATTAATGAAGTGTAGTTGTCAAAATATGCATGCTGAAAGGGGAGTGGTATCATGGAATACAGATACCAAGTGTTTATTGCTGTTGTTTTGCTTTTCCTTTTATAGACTAGTGTCAGATATTAGTATCTGTCAGACTTCTGATTTTTAGGCAGTAAGGGAGGCAAATCTAACAAACTGTACCTGTTTGGAATATCAGTGTATTGGTTAGAAATACCCTCAGCTGTCAAAATGGAAGAATGATCCAGGCCAAGAAAATACAGAACAACTCTTAAAATATCTAAGATAATTCTCTCTCTCTCTTTTTTTTTTTAAAAGGAGAGTATACAATGGGCATGTTGACAGAATGGCTGCCAGGGAAAATTGAGGATTCATCACTTTACCTGAGTCTGAAATGGCATTCTTATAAATAAAGATAATATTTCTAGATAGGCAGATTGTTTGATGTATCTTAGTTTCTTATATATTTTATTTTTTAGAATTAAATGACTCTCTCAAAATTTAAATGGTGGGTAAAAGGAAATATCCATGCTGACCATTTAGATATTACACTGAAGATGACTGTTCCACTTGTGCTCCAAACCTGGGCATGGAAAATTAGATTGAGAGAATACACAACTTTTTTTGAACCCCACTTCTTCCCATCGCAAAATGGTAGGGAATCAGCCTTTCAAGGAACACTGGGTCAAGAAAAACACAGCACAGAAATTCCAGGATGTAATAAATGAAGGCCTGCCCTGTCTCATGCTAAATGAAATTGAGGTTTGTTTGTTTGTATCCTCCTTTATTATTTATATAAATAACTCAAGTGCAAGCACACACAATATTCCTTGCTATTTTCCCCACAACAACATCCATGTGAGATGAGTTAGGCTGAGAGAGAGGGACTAGTTGACTTTGGGCCAGACCGTCCGTCTCAGCCCAAAGTCATCTAGCCAGTTTTCATGCTTAAAGTGGAACTAGAATTCACAGTCTCTTGGCTTCTAGCCTAGTGCCTTAATAAATAGACTATTAACTTATTCATAAAACTTATTAATAAGTTTGTGTTTATTATTTTAACTATTGTTAATAAGAAATAATTTTGTTCTCTACATTTCCCTTCTATAATGCAATATTATAACAATATTATTTGCTGAATCTCTTATTTGGGCTTTATTAAAGCACCAGTACTATCCTTAACAACTCAAATAGCCCTTACATTTGACACATAGTTTTATGTCCTCATACTGCCTTTGCAAGTGTGTTTGAGATCTCTATGGTTTTTAATCTCTGAACCTTTACTGCAGTATGAAGAATAAGAAACCGCCTCTTTGGATGCTCAGAGGAAAAGTTATATGCCACCTCTAATAAAACTTTGACTTTTGAAGAGACAATCCAACATAGGAAACCTATTTATGGTCTTCCAGAATAGCTCTAGAAGCATCCCCCCCCAAAAAAATAAAACTTTAGCTAAATACTTCTTTTGTTAGTCTTTAAACTGGTAATCAAAGGTAGGTTCATGTGGCCATCAGGAGTTCAGCTATCAATTTCTAGCTGACAACAAATCCTGACAACATTAAATAGAAGTTAGAAAGAAAACTTCTCTCATTCGTTTATTGCTACTTTCTAGTGCTCATCCAGATTTTTGCAGCCCTAACTTTGAGTATTCTGTAAATGGACAACAAAGTAAGCTCTCCCCAGAAGGTCAAATTGTGTATGATTGGAGGGACTTCAAACATATAGTATAGTCTCCCTCTGCTGTTCTACTTTGGTCCCCATATGGATGGTAAACTTCTGAAGAGCATCTCCACCCATATTCAGCTGTGCTTCAAGCTGTTGTTCCACTATTCTCTGACAATAAGAAGAGGTTGTAACAGTAAACTCCAAGCATAACAAGTAATTTTCTCATTAATAGTTAAAGATCTATAGCAGATATTGCCTATTTTAAAAACTATAATCTTTCAAAATGCCCCTATTCAAACTTGCATTTTAAAATAAATTGATTGTAGCGCATTTTCCCCTTGACATCCTAATTGGTTAATAATCTCATGGTTAATGTCTGTAACCCACAGATGTCTGCACTCTAATCTTCAGTAACTGTGCCTAATTATATTTCATTTAATGAATGCTGAGTCACAGTTTAAAAAAACTCCGTAGTGCAAATTGGCCTATACAGCAGCAATTCATTTTGGGGGATGAAAATAACCAAGAACAATCTTCTCAGGGCAGAGGACTGATTAAGCTCATTTTTTTTCAAAACCATGTTGCTCTGTATTTTTTTTTAAGTCCTCTTCCAATTAAAAAACCCCTCTCTTCCAACTTCTTCTCTGAAAATGTCATAAATGTTATTGTTAAATTTGGAGAATGGATGAAACAAAGTAGAATCTTGTGCTAAAACTTTACAGTTATTTGCACCTTGCAACGGTGATTAGAATTTTTTTAAACATTCCTTTATCAGAAATGTAATATATTACAAGTATTGATATTGCAAAAATTTTCATGTGATAAATGAAAGACTGTTATTCAGAGGAAAGAGCATCTCTGGGGCAATTAGGGATTTTTTAGGATAAAAAAGGAAGGTTTTTTTAAAAAAAATCAATAGAAATGGATTGTAAAGTATAAAGCAAGTGTACTGCATAATCCTGGACATAAGTAACTTATATTTATTAAATTTCTTATCAAATGTGATATTAGATGGTATATTATTTTGATTATTTGCAGCACTTAGTTATGCAAAGTATGCTGAAAATGGTAAAGTAAGATCTCTCTGTAAAGAATGATTTCTTTGTTTATTTACACATGCAGCAGGGTGGGGAAAAAACAGCAAGAGAAATCCCCAAGGAAAGTAATTTTTTCCTGATCTAGATAATGGATTTCAGCACCAAAAGTCACACTGGGACAATTCACGTTCATAAAATGTGCAAGATTTTGAATCCTGGAGAAGTTATAATAAATAATAAATAAATAAAGCCATGTAGAACCACCTTGTAGTGGTAGATGGGTGGCATAAAAATTTAATAACTAAATAAAACAAAAAGAAAGGTAGGGAAGAACATAATCAGTCTGTTATGTGATAGCCTAATAGCCTTAGGCTAAGTCCTCTGGCATTTGGAATTGTGTTCTCAAAGCCTTAGAGCTAAACAGAGTTCCACACCAAGATGTGAAAAGGGGTTTAGTCTAAAGAAGGGGAAAGATGGCATGATTTTTTTTCTCTCTCAGCCATCAAATGTAGCTATTATGGCATCAAAAAAAACCCAACCAAAATCTGGAGCAAATTTCAGTGCTTCTGTAAGAGCTCTTCACCATCTTTCCAGCTACTCTAACTCTTAAGATAAATGTAAAAGAATAAATGTTCTGGTTCAAATTAATTTTTTCCTCCTCCTTCATCCCATGGGGAAGTGAAGACTGTTCTATCCTCAGTCCTGCTTTGTTAACCTCTTCCTGCAAAAATTTTACTCTGGAAGATCTGAAGTAGGCAATAAAGTTGCTTTAGATGAAATGTGAGAGTAAGCAGCAAACACTGAAATTAGGCTCTTCTAATTTTCAGGATATACCTAGAACTCTCCTTAGATTAATGAAAGAATGAAGAAATACATTTAATTTATCACATTTTGAGACTGCCCATCTCACTCATAGAGTAAGAAATAGTAGTTGCTTTCATGTTTTAAAATACACTATTCTAAAAAATGTGTATGTGATACCAGGCTTCTTTAAATAATTCATATTCGTTCTGGAAAGCAGAAGCTAGATAGTTATTATATTAACAAAACTGGCAATAAAATGCTAGGCTCAGAATATCAGAAGAAATTGTATTTGCTATCTGTAGTTGAAAATATTGTACATTGCCCAGTATTAAGAGATGCACATTGTTCAAGGGATAACATACACACTAAAAGCTTTTGGAGTTTGCAAATGGTTTCAAGAGAAGTGAGCAACTGGAAACAGAATGTGCCAAGAAACTGACAGAAGACAATGATTACATTTTTCCTTGATGTTTGGTGATATCTATCTTTTTCTTTCTGTTTGATATGTGTCTGATACTAAGCTATTGGAAACCCCTGATGGTTCAGCTTAGCAATTATTAATGGCAGGGGTGGATTCTGGATTCTCCCGCTGCCGGTTCGCTCAGGGACGCGCCGTGCGGGCGCGCACACGCGTGCATGCGCAGTACTTGAAAAAGCTTATGCGCATGCGCAGAAGCAAAAAACAAGATGGTGACGCCCATGGCGCCACTGGGAAAACTGGCTCGGGGGCGTAGCAGGCCTGGGTTGCTACCCAGGCTGCCAAGTTACTACCGGGAGAAACCCACCTCTGATTATGGGCATTTATTGACCTTTTAATCAGAACCTTCAAGACCCCTTGACTTTGAGGAAGAACATCCTATACAGGATTCAAGTAATACCATTACTATTTTCAAGCACCTGAGACTTTTCAGTCCACCTCTGCCTTTCTCCCAGTCAGCTGCAACAGCTATTATGCTGTCTGGAAGTCATTAAAGCCAACGCTCCAGGCGCTTGCATGTGGACCCGTGCCATTTGGCATCTTTTGCATCTTCTTGCAAAGTGATGAAGCAGTAAAGAAATGTGGATGACTAAAGCCAGATGAGAGCACTGGTAAGCACTGTGGCTAATTTCAGAAAATTCCCTCTGAATGGTTTTGATAATTTTTATGACTGTGGTCACCTCCACATGCTCATTGGTTATTATCACTTCATTTATGCTGCATCTAGAGCTGTTTTAAAGCAGGTGTTCTCTGATTCATTTTCTGTTAGACCTCTCCATGAAGTAGTTCCACTTGAAGTGCAGGATTTTATGCTTTCTAATGTAACCAGTTGAGCACTTGCTAAGAGAAATAATCCTTAGATAAAGGAAGAAATTTTCCAGTATGAGTTTTAGCTCAGAATGAGAAGGAAGTAAACATTTTGCTGCTTTCTAATTCATCCGAGAGGGAGGAAAAAACCATTCTGCTGGAAATTTGTAGTAATAGACATTTAGATTTCTTTATGAATAATCTTTTCTCAGCAAACCAAACCAAAACATGCTAGAAAAATATATTTTTATTTCTTTAAAAAAATTCTAATCCCTGCTGACACTGGTTTCATGCAGGCTTATCAAAATCTGCTTTGATTTTACTAAAACAATTTAGTAAAAAATAGTTGCAAGAGTACAAGTGTATTTGATGCTAATTCCTATAGCAAATGATAAAGAAGCAAAAAAAAAAAAAAACCACTTGGAAACAAAAGAATTAAAAGTTACCCTGACTAACCCAATTGTGGTTTACTCAACCCAATTTTCTAGGTTTACACAACATGTTGAATGGTAAGCTAACCACATAGACTGCATTCACACAATACACTTAACTAATTTCTGATTTAGTATATTACACAAACACATTGGTAAAAACTGAAAAATAAAACTACATCTGAAAATTTCAGGTATAGTTGCACTAAGGCTTCCTGGGGGATATCAGATCAACCTTTACATTTATGTGGAGTGGCAGAGAGGGGGAAGACTGAATACTGCAAGTGTTGTTATTTTGAGGGAGAAAGTAGACATGCTTCCATTCATGCAATTATTCATGTTTACTCAAGAATAAATCCTACTGAATATCCAACTGAGGAATACAGTAGAACAGCTGTTTCAGGAGAAGAGAGAAAAGAGTATTTTCTATGGCATCATCTAACTGCTGAATTTCTTCCCTAAGGCGATTTATTTTATTATTATTGTGTATTTATTACATTCATAAAGCTAATAAATAATTTGTTGTGTTGAATTTGCTTTTTATTTAGTTTTAAACATAAATTTAAATATTTAGTTGGTATTCCATTTGACATTCAGTTTTTAAAAGAGATTTTATATATTTATAAACATATAAAAATTATATATTTCTTTGAAGATGTCTGTGTAATTAACTTAATTAACTTTTATATAATACAGCTCACAAACATTATTCTACATCTCCAAAGTCATCCTTAACAAAAATGTATTTGTCACACTTCAGCAACACTTGAACTTTGTGTATGTATGTGTGTGGCCTCTAACTATAGCTGCTGAAATTATGTGCACAATTTTCTGCTACTTTACTGGCAGGACCAATAAAATATTTAAATCGTTATTGATTGTTTCCTGATTGCTTATTTGTACCCTATGACAATCATTAAGTGTTGTACCTCATGATTCTTGACAAATGTATCTTTTCTTTTATGTACACCGAGAGCATATGCACCAAAGACAAATTCCTTGTGTGTCCAATCACACTTGGCCAATAAAGAATTCTAGTCTTGTCTAGTCTATATTGAATTATATGTTTTAAAATAGGCTTAATATTGTTCTTTTAAAACTGTATAAATTATATGACCCATACTTTAAATACTGGTATTGCCTAGAAATATTAAAAACTCTCTCATTTTGCATAATTTCCCAACCTGATAAAATCATTTAATTAATTAGTCAGATGTATACATTTTCCCTTCCCTACCCCTTCCCTTCTCTTTCTGCTCTTCCTGTCTCAAAAGATATAATGAAGATGCTGCACAAAAATCAGTGCAATGGAGCAATCATCATACAACTTTATCTAAAATGTCAAAACAAATAGGAAGCTCTTAGCCTTGCACAAATTTTTGAAAAGGAAGTTTGGTTGCTATGCACAGAAATGCCTATGTTTTACACAGCAAATACCAAAGAATCTCTGCTAAAGAATTTGCTCAGTGAAGTTTTGTGCAAGATCTTAAGTCATGGGCAACCACAGGACAAAATTAACTTTTTAGACTGGTAGGCAGTATAACATTGGCTGGATTCAAACATGGTAAACTAGAGAATCTGTTTGGTGTAATGGTTAAGGCACTAGGCTAGAAAGTGGGAGACCGTGAGTTCAAATCCCGCCTTAGCCTTGAAAGCCAGCTGGTTGACTTTGATCCAGTCAGTCTCTCTCAACCCAGCTCACCTCATAGGATCCTTGAGGAAGGTGCGTTGCATATGTTCGCTGCCTTGAGTTATTTGTAAAAATAATAAAAGTGGGATATAAATAAATAAAGTAATATCAATGGCCTATTTGGCCTATGAAATAATGTGATGAAAGCACTGGACATGTATATTGGCTTGCCATTGTGTCTCATTTCAGCTCCATTCTGTTGCTGTTCAAATATTACTATAGAGAGAACCCACTAAACCCACTGTTCTCTTACTATAGAGAGAACCCACTAAATTTTCTGGAGCAGGCCCCGTAACTAGAAAATTTGATTGTGCAGAGTTCCACATCACCCATTCAAGAGGATTGTCTTTGGAGATACATCGCACATGTGGCAACACCATCTTTCCTTGAAATGTTAGGTTAAGAGAATAATGGACAAGAATGATAGTTCAATGAAAGCAATACAGGGATGCTATTTTTGTGTTCATGGTTAATTTACATAAAAGATAGATGTACGATAATTAGCAATACTTTGTGAAATTAGCATTAGGCTTATTATGTTTGAGTTTGTTTCTACAGCTTTTATTTTGTTTTCTGTTTTTGCTGCTGGGAGTTACCTATAATGTTCTATTAATATGCAAAAAGTATGCAACATCTGAACATCATTCATTGACACATTTAGTTAAATTTACCTCTAGAAAGTAGAGATTTTAATACTAAAGATAATAACAGAAGTAAGAATACACCATCATACAGCAATTAACTTTTCATTTTTCCCTATAGGGATTACAAATAGTGTTGTTCCTGCACAAAGAGAACAAAAAATATTTAAAACATTTCCCAGAAACATATTAGTTCATATGTTTCCCGCCCAAGACGGCTGGGATGAAAATCATTTTCCAGTTTCTGATTCTACAAAATAGCAATAGCACTTAGACTTATATACCGTTTCACAGTGTTTTACAGCCCTCTCTAAGTGGTTTACAGAGTCAGCATATTGGCCCCAACAATCTGGATCCTCATTTTACCCACCTCGGAAGGCTCAATTAACTTTGAGCCTGATGAAATTCAAACTGCCAAATTGCAAGCAGCTGGCAATCAGCAGAAGTAGCCTGCAGTACTGCATTCTAACCATTGCGCCACCATGGCCCAAATATACTAATAATGTCCCTGGCATTTCTCAAAGTGCAAGAGAATATCTTTTTATCAACAACGTAACCTGAGATTGACAACATCAACAAAGAAATTAATCAAGCAAGGTTCATTGAAATAATTAATGACTGAAGGGCAGGACATTATTGAAAAAGAGTAGACTTCATTTCTCTGGTGTGTAGTATGGATTTCTCTGGAATCCCCAAATCTGGTGTAATATGGCAGTGCCATCCTTTGGGAGTACCATCCTCTGACAGTGCCATCCTTTGGGATGATCTGAGACTCGTGGGATTTTGGGATGCTACAAGCTTGCTCTTTGCTTAGGCTTCAGACTGCTGGGCTGGCAAGAGTTAGCTAAAAGGGGGTGACATAGGAAAAGAGAGAAAGGACTGACCTGTCTCATCATTAGCATTTAGTGACTTTTCCTTTGAAATTGAGCGTTCACTTAATTGATTTTTTAAAAATGATTTTTCCCATAAGCTATTCACAGAAAACAAAAACCACCCCCTGGCACACATGCTGTATAGTAGTACTGACCCTTCCCAGGTACATCTGAGACATAGAACCTAGAAATCATTTGCAGTTGTCATAAAGATATATATTTTAGATATGCCTTACTGCATACAGTTATTATTGTTCCTGTTGTAATCGTTATTATTTTAGTTGATTTGCTTTGGTCATGATCATAGAATATTGCAATAATGTTCCTAAACCATATAATGAGTAAATGTGATTAGATCCAAAGAAATTTAAGTGGAATTCTGCTAATTGTTTCGGGTTTTCCTGTTCTTCTTGTTCTTGTTGGAACATTGTTATTTCTTTTCTGTTTCTTTTCCTTTCAAAAAAATATCAGATGGGCTTATGTGGAATTTGTGTTGCTCTATCCAGGGACAGAACAGGCCCTCTTAATTTTACATCCAACGTTGCTATTAACTCAGATGCTGTAATGTTACTCACTATTAAGGATTATCATCCAGTCCATTCATAGATTAGAATACTTTTAGAATTACTTTTAGGTGACTCCTGTATTATATGAGTTCATCAAACATAAAATAGGTCTTTTAATGTTTTTCAAATAAGGGAAGAACAAAATGAGAAATAAACAGGAAGCTTTCATCAGTATAATTGGTATAATTCATCAGTATTTATAAGCAAAAATTTAGTCATTTGTATTACAGGAAACTTGCCAGTTTACTAACCATTCTACACTCCAAGATATTGAGGCAAACTAATTTCCTAGATTGTATATTGTATTGTCCACATATCTTATATACAGGTTATATATTTGCTGATGCTTTATTTAAACTAAATTTGTATATCAGTGATTGCATGACCTCTGTAGATGCCATACGCTAAATAAATAAATACATGTCCTATATTATATTAAACATAAAATAAACTTATGTACATACAGACTCACCATGGTTCAACACTTGCAAACCAATTTTACCAGCTATGTGACATTAAAGAAAATAATGCTTTGTGTTGATAATTGAGAAATTGATTTGTTCAAATACTGAGATTCCATACTTCAGTATAAAAGGCTACCAGACTAGTTTACATTCCAATAAACTAGGCATACCCTACCTTCAGGCTTACAATTACAATGAAAGGATATGAAAAGAAAAAGAAATTATGAGAGAAAAGGAAAACAAAATAATTCAGACAACAGTTTGCAATGTATCTTAGTTATTAGCAAGCATGATGGAAATAGACTATTCAGAAAAGCTTAGATTACATATTTGCCTCCACAATGCTTCCATTCTTTCTTGAAGGACTAGGCAAATGGTCCACAAAGCCTCTGTAAGGAAGCACACATGTTGGTAAATAGATTGCTTGCGTAATGAGAATTGTGATACTGAATAAAAGGGAATGGCAAAGCAGGATAGAGATAAAATAAACACATGTCACAGAAAAGTATGAAAAAGCAGACCTTGCATTGTGATGTCACAGTATATGTTTTCCATTTTACTGTCATTGTAATTAAATATGTATGCACTTTCAATTTATATTTAATCTAGTATAAGCACCACAGGACTGATCTGCATAAGTAGAACTTTATGATGAAAGAGGGAAGTCTAATGTTTTATTCTGGAAATCCCCCCAAAACTATTGAAGTTTAAAAACAATACAAAACAAATGGGCTATGAATATTTTATAGACCTACCCTGTTTCCCCCAAAAGAAGACATCCCCTGATAATAAGCCCAATCGGGCTTTTGAGTGCATGGCAATAAGGTCAATGCGCTTATTTCAGGGTTCAAAAAAATATAAGACAAGGTCTTATTTTCAGGGAAACACGGTATAGTTTATACATCGTGTAGTTGGACTCAAAGGGTCATCAGTATTGATTTTTTTTGTATTCTCCTTCATTTAATGAGTTTAACATAAACTTGGTAAATAAAAAAAACCTGGGAGATAGTTTAGACTGAAAGGAATGGCTAAAGTCACCCAACCTATAATAGAGAATAGGTGAGAACACAAATGCCTTTGCAGGAGCATCTGCAGAGGGCAGGTGAGTCAACATAGCAAGCACATAAAAAGGGGCCGGATTTGGATTCCATGTCGAGGCAACCTGGCCTCTGTAATTCAATGCTCAAATAATTCAAAGGCTCTGTTAGCATTGGTTCATAAGGTAATTCTAATGTCTAGAGCAATAACTAAGCAGTTTGAGGATGATTTGTAGACTACTGCTTAAATAGAATCTTTAAAGAGCCAGTTTGAACCTTATCACAGCTTAGGATTCTGCTATGTGCAAATATATGTCAGCAGTACATTTTTTGTAGGTTTATTAATGCCTGTGATTGTTCAGAATCTTATACTGTGACATTGTATTGTAGACTTTTCAGTTATTGTCATATATTTAGCAAAAAACAAAGTACATTACCATAACTTGAAATTTTGAGCCACACAAATGTTGTTTTAGGGTAGTTTTAATTTCCCCTAAATTGCAGATTTTGTGTCTGCAAAAAAAAAAAAAAAAAAAAAAAAAGCTCTGACTTGACTTGTAAAATGAAAAATGCTAGAACGTAAACCAGCTTCGAAATCACCAGCTGTGCTCTGGAAGTCCTTACGAACATTTTTAAATGGCAGCGACAAGGTTATAGCAACAAAGAAGCAACAGAAATATTATTTTTCCTGGGTCCCCACATGTTTATCAAATGATTCGAACTAAAAGAATTGCTCTAGCAGTTGTAAAAAGTGGGAACTGAGCAACTGACACAGCTGGAGCTGAAGTGGATTGCATGCTTTAGTTTCAAAACAGACTAAGATAAAAGATAACATGGCTTTTAAATGATTGCTATCCTATTGTAAAACTTCTTGGGGAAAATCACTAGCTAGCTGCAATGGAACAAAAGACCAAAACTGTAGGCACACTGTCCAGAATGGCAATGCTAATTATTTATTGGACAATAGTGTAGGGCAGTGATGGCGAACCTATGGCACGCGTGCCACAGGTGGCACGCGGAGCCATATCTGCCGGCACGCGAGCCGTTGCCCTAGCTTAGCTCCAGCGCGAATGTGCGCACCAGCCAGCTGATTTTTGGCTCACGCAGAGGCTCTAGGAGGGCGTTTTCGGCTTCTGGAGGGCCTCTGTGGGGGCGGGGAAGGGCATTTTCGCTCTTCCCAGGCTCTAGGGAAGCCTCTGGAGCCTGGGGAGGGTGAAAAATGGGCCTACTGGGCCCACCGGAAGTCAGGAAATGGACCATTTCCGGCCTCCAGAGGGTCTCCGGGGGGCGGGGAAAGCCAGTTTTGCCCTCCCCAGACATTGAATTATGGGTGTGGGCACTCGTGCCTGTGTGATAGCGTGCACGCACGCGCTTTCGGCACCTGAGGAAAAAAAGGTTTGCCATCACTGGTGTAGGGTTTCCTGCGTAAGCAGGGGGTTGGACTAGAAGACCTCCAAGGTCCCTTCCAACTCTGTTGTTGTTGTTGTTGTTGTTGTTGTATTATTATTATTATTATTATTATTATTATTATTATTATTATTATTATTATTATTATTATTATTATTATTATTATTATTATTATTATTATTATTATTATTATTATTATTATTATTATTATTATTAGTTTAAATTTAAGACGAATTGGGAAATACTTAGGTAAAATATAGATGAATGGGATCTTTAGTCCATAAAGACTAATTTTCAGTATTAGTTACTGAGAGGGTAATCAAACATTGCTATTTCTTTTTCCCCCCAGTTCAAATTCATCTTGTGTATAAGGGGTAACAGAGGAATAAAAGAAAAATAAATTCAATAGACAATATTTGATTATCTAGATTATTATGTGAATAGAATATGAATATATTCTAGATTAGATTATTATGTGAATAGAATAGATTATTATGTGAATAGAATATGAATAGAATATGAATATGAATACTAACAGAGATGAAATGATAGAAGGTGTTGAAGCTACAGGAACCTTGGGGGCAAGTGATCATGCAATATTGGAATTCAACATTATGCAAACACAAACAGTAGAACAAAGTCAAACTAGAGTCTTGGACTTTAAGAGGGCTAATTTCAATAAACTCAGAGAGAACTTGGGAAAGATTCCATGGATGAGAATCCTCAAGGGGAAAACAACTCAAGAAGCTTGGGAAATTTTGAAAAGTGAGATTATAAAAGCCCAGACTAGCACAATACCAATGAAGAAGAAAAATAATAGGTCTCAAAAGAAACCAGAATGGCTGCATAAAGAACTCTCTGACAAATTGAAAGACAAAAAGGACAAGTATAAAAAGTGGAAAGAAGGGGAAATAACTAAGGCAGAATATCAGCAAATAGCTGGAGCCTGTAAAGATGAAGTGAGGAAAGCTAAGGCTCACAATGAACAAAGGCTTGCGACAAAAGTACAAAGTAACAAAAAAGCTTCTTCCAACATATTAAAAACAAGAAAAAAGTCAAGGAAACAATTGGTCCATTACAGGGAGAAAGTGGCAAGAAGATGACAAGCAACAGGGAGAAAGCAGAGCTACTTAACACGTTTTTTGCATCTGTCTTTACACAAAGGGAGAAAACAGTCCAACCTATCAAAAACAGCATCACAAAAAACATATTAGGAACACAAGTTAAAATAGGGAAGAAAATGGTAAGTGAACACCTGTCTACCCTAGACGAATTCAAATCACCAGGACCAGATGGATTACACCCCAAGGTTCTGAAGGAACTGGCAGACGAGATCTCAGAACCACTGAACTATATCTTCCAAAGATCCTGGAGCACCGGGGAACTGCCAGAGGACTGGAAAAGAGCTGATGTAGTTCCCATCTTCAAAAAAGGAAAAAAAACAGATCCAGGAAACTACAGACCCATCAGCCTGACCTCAATACCAGGGAAGATTTTGGAAAAGATAATCAAGCAACGAATCAATGAACACCTAGAAACAAACAAAGTAATAACCAAAAGCCAACATGGGTTTGTCAAAAACAGATCATGCCAGACTAATCTTATTGCATTCTTTGATAAAGTGACAAAATTAGTGGACCAGAGGAATGCTGTCGATGTGGTTTACTTGGACTTCAGTAAGGCATTTGACAAAGTAGATCATAACCTACTACTAGATAAAGTAGAAAAATGTGGGTTAGACAGCATCACCACCAGATGGATTCGAAACTGGCTAACCAACCGCACTCAACGTGTAGTGCTCAATGGAACTGCATCTACATGGAGGGAAGTATGCAGTGGAGTACCCCAAGGCTCTGTTTTAGGCCCAGTACTCTTCAACATCTTCATCAATGACTTGGACGAGGGGATAGACGAGGAACTCATCAAATTTGCAGATGACACCAAACTGGCAGGAATAGCCAACTCTCCAGAAGATAGGCTCAAGATACAGAAGGATCTTGACAGACTTGAACATTGGGCGCTATCAAACAAAATGAAATTCAATGGTGATAAAAGTAAGGTTCTACATTTAGGCAAGAAAAACAAAATGCACAGGTACAGTATATGTGGTACCTTGCTCAACAGTAGTAACTGTGAGAGGGATCTTGGAGTCCTAGTGGACAACCATTTAAATATGAGCCAGCAGTGTGCAGCAGCTGCCAAAAAAGCCAACACAGTTCTAGGCTGCATTAACAGAGGGATAGAATCAAGATCACGTGAAGTGTTAATACCACTTTATAATGCCTTGCTAAGGCCACACTTGGAATACTGCATTCAGTTTTGGTCGCCACGATGTAAAAAGGATGTTGAGCCTCTAGAAAGAGTGCAGAGAAGAGCAACAAAAATGATTAGGGGACTGGAGGTTAAAACATATGAAGAACGGTTGCAGGAACTGGGTATGTCTAGTTTAATGAAAAGAAGGACCAGGGGTGACATGATAGCAGTGTTCCAATATCTCAGGGGTCGCCACAAAGAAGAGGGAGTCAAACTTTTCTCCAAGGCACCTGGGGGTAGAACAAGAAACAATGGGTGGAAACTAATCAAGGAGAGAAGCAACTTAGAACTAAGGAGAAATTTCCTGACAGTGAGAACAATTAATCAGTGGAACAGCTTACCTCCAGAAGTTGTGAATGCTCCAACACTAGACATTTTTAAGAAGATGTTGGATAACCATCTGTCTGAAGTAGTGTAGGGTTTCCTGCGTAAGCAGGGGGTTGGACTAGAAGACCTCCAAGGTCCCTTCCAACTCTGTTATTATTATTATTATTATTATTATTATTATTATTATTATTATTATTATTATTATTATTATTATTATTATTATTATTATTATTATTATTATTATTATTATTATTATTAAATGGCATTTCAGTCTTGGATTCCAGTCCTGTATTTCTGCAATAGTTTGTAAGTTTGGCACATATTTTCAAAGACAATGCCTAAGGAATTCTTCATTAGACCCTGCTAATATTACATTCTTAACTGAATGATGAATACAGGGCTGATGAATGGAAGATGTACAATATGCTAGGAACATTTAACACAGACACAGCTCATCCTGATGCAGAGGTGTATGTATATTTCTATAACTTTGTGTATGTATCCATGACTGGGCCGAAAGGAGAAAAATGAGTAAATACTCAAGTCAGTGGGAAATAGAATGTCAAAGATTTAGATACAGAAAGTATTGCTATCACTTTTTTGTTGTAGTAGATTATTTCCTAATCAGCTGTGATTGATGGCCACCCATGACTTTCAGAGGGTTGAGCCTATTTGGATGGTCTGCCCCACATACCTCATGGATCTGGTAGGCACTTGGGGATTCTCCTAACAATCTGACAAATGAATCTGTCAAGGGCTGGTTCACTACTAGTGTCAAACCTTTGAAAAATTTCTCTCTCTGTTGGCAGATTGTGAGTGTCTCCTTGGTTTTCAGAGAAGCAACACTAGAGTGTAGGTAGAGGAGGACAAAAACTGAATCTGATCAACGAAGGATATGTGCCCAGGCTTGGGCCTACTCCAGACAAAAAAAGAGAAGTATTCTTGCTTCTGTTTTCTTTCTGCTCTAGTGAACTGTTCTTCATCAGCCTTATTTACAGTGGGCCCTGTTAAAAAGGAACCAACTGTAAGACCTTCCTCCCAAATGTATTTTGCTGGTGGAGATATTCATTCAAGTTGGGACTCCCTATTGGGCAAGTTACAGACTGACTATTGCCAGATTATCTTGGACTGTTTTTGGGTGGTGATTTCTGAGGAACTATCTGGGATTACCTTTAACCAATCCTTCTCATTACTGGCTTCTTTAAGCAGCTGGGAGTGGTAGGGCAGGGAGTGGAAAGAAAGGACTTCCTTAGGTTGGGAAATTGTCAATACCTCTTTGCAGAAGGCTGGGTCTTAAAGGAGACTGTAGTATGCCCCTCCTTAAAAACATTTCCCTGGATCCCAAGATGTTAGATAATCATTGGCAATGTCTAACTTTCATTTGGATGAAAGTTCTTGTGATGGTAATTATGAACTAAGTACAGATGAAATGGATTGCCTAAACACTTGACTTGTCAGTCAAACTTCAGACCTGGCCATAGGACACAGTCAACTTTGGTTGCACTAGTGCAGGGGTAGGCAAAGTTGGCTCTTCTATGACTCATGGACTTCAACTCCCAGACTTTCTGAGCCAATCATGCTAGCTCAGGAATTCTGGGAGTTGAAGTCCACAAGTCATAGAAGAGCCAACTTTGCCTATCCCTGCACTAGTGGATTATCTTTGCTGACATCTGGATGTGCACCTGTTCTGATTCTGTTAGATTTCTTAAAAACTTTGATACCATCAAAAATGGTGTCCTTCTGCACCAACTTTGTCTTGTCCTTCAGTCATTAACAGAACCAGAACCTGAACTGCAGTCCCTATAAGGATACGACGGAGCAGAGGTGGGTTCCTCCCAGTTCGAACCGGTTTGCCCTAACTGGTAGCAAACCACTGGTGATTCACAATGATGTCATGGAACCGGTTCGGTCAGTGCCAGTCCATGGGCGCCACCATCTCTTTTTTTTTTGAATTTTTTCGGAATTCTTTTTTCCGTTTTTTTTTTGAATTTTTTTCCAGGTTTTTTTCTTCTGCGCATGCGCAGAAGCCAAATTCCCGGCACTGCGATTGCGTCACCATCTTATTTTTGGCTTTTTAAAAAAATTGTTTTGAATTTTTTGTTACTGCACACACGCGCACGCGCAAGGCACGCCCGCGCAGTGCAGGAGGAAGCAAACCGACAGCAAGGTAAGTTAGAACCCACCCCTGCCACAGAGGACTGAGTATTGATGGATCCAAATGCCAAAAGTCTGTCTATTCAGCAATTTGCCTGATAATAAAAACATATGCTAGAAAACATATTGCACACAGTTTGTGGAAAAGGCATAGTGACAATGCATTACACACAGTCAAAATACTAAACAGTACTTTTTAGGTTCTATTAAGTTCTATATTTATTGTTTAGAAATAAATGCATAGACATGGGCATGACTAACAGTGTCACCCATAAGGACAACTTCAACAATTCTCTTATAATGAAAACATTTAGACAGTTAGATGCATTTTTTTCTAGTTAACCAATAGATCAGAGTGACTGTATAGACAGAATTCTAGATAATAAATGAACCCAATAGAAATTGAGAATATACAGGGTACAAAATGAACTCGTAATAATTTGCATGTATGTATAGAAATTCCCCAGTGTGTTTGGGCTCAGAAAGAACTTATTCACTACAAGAACATTTAGTTTAAGACAGTGGAAAATGCCACTACAGACTGCAGTGCAACCATGCAAGATTTTCTTTGTTCTCTAAGCACTACAGAAGAAAGGTTGCAGAATAAATGGGAAATGATAATGTTTAAAGATTTTGTGTAACACTCAGTGAATCACATTGGCTCAGGGGCGGGTTCCTAAGTTTTTTACTACCACTCTGTGGGCGTGGCTCATTTTGTGGGTGTGGCTTGCCAGCCATGTGACCGGGTGGGCGTGGCTTCTCGGACTGCTGAAGGGAGGGGAACTGAGATATGTCCTGCCGCCTGTTCCCCCTCCCCTCAGCAGCTCGAGAAGCCTCGAACGTGCGAAAATGCCTAGGAACATCACCGCGCGTTCGTGGCTTCTCGGACTGCTGAAGGGAGGGGAATGGAGATAGCTCCTGCTGCCCGTTCTTTCAGCGTCTCACGCGCTCCCTCAGCCATCCTCCCCTGCTTGGACTCACTGTTGGGTAGGAAGGCAGCGCATGCGCAGTGCCGGAAGCTCGGCTTCTGGGCATGCGCAGAAGAAATTTTTTTTAAAAATGTAAAACAATTTTTTTTAAAAAAATGGGGGCGCCCAGGCACCGGCAACCAACCGCACCGGTACTGTGACGTCACCGGCAGGCCACTACCGGTGCTATAGAGTGGACCACACTGGTAGGAACCCACCACTGCATTGGCTGTAGGTAGAATTGGAAGTCAAGTCTGAGTAAAATGGTTAAGTATCTAGACCTCATTTTTACACTGAAGAAAATGAAATATATGTACCATCCTCTATGTTAATATGTATGAATGCAACTGTAATTTCTGATTCCATATATAAAGGATAGATAAATTGTTGGATGGATAGATATATTCAATAGTTTTCCCAGGGAGTTTTGTAACCCAAAAGGGATTCAAACAGTGCACATACAGTCCTTTGTATGGTTTGGGGTAGCTCAACATTGACACATAGTATTATTGCAGTCATCCATGTTTCTTTTGATTGCCATGTTATTGCACATGTTGCCCTTCTCCTCAGAAGTTTATAAAGTAATATATCTGTAGTTCATTTCTTTAGAAACATTTCCTTAGGAAAAATGCAATGTATAAGCTATGAAGTGAATTACTCCTATTTATAATTCTGCCATAATTGTCCATAAACAAAGTTGGCTTTATAATACAACAAATACATTTTAATCACTATAAGCCTGCTTAGCATGCAATCCTCCTCTTAGTTGGAAGCACCTCTGTATCTATATGTTTCTAAATCTTTTGGAAAAAGTCAGCTCAATAAGTCCACTGGAGTTTTTTGAAGTTCTCTAATTACAGTTAGTAATTATTAAAATTTTCTCATTCACTTTACAGCAGATGGAAATCAAAGAATGAATGGCTACTTTCTTTAATCAAGAAGGAGGCCAGTGTGATCATTCATTTGAACCAGTTTGATGCTTGTAATATACAGTATATAACTTGGAGCAAGTGGATCAAAAGACATTTAATGTCTGTTGTTTAGAACTATAACATCAGAGAAGTATGGGAATGTGGGCAGAAGAATCTTTTAAAGAAACACCTATTTTCCTCAGACCTATTTTGTCCTGGGGGGAAATAGTCTTATAATTATCATGGCTAGTGCAGTAACAGTTAATTTCGATTAATTTCAGACTAAATTCATATCTTTGGTCAAATTATTTGCTTTGAATGTTCATCTCATCTATTCTCACCCTCTAACAAAATAATATTTTTTGTTGGAGCATATTTATTCAAAATGCTGCAGTTTTTGTCAGCTGTCACCAGCCTTTAAATTCCTATTTCATATGTAGTCACAATAATTTAGATTATCTCCATTCATATTTCCTAAGATACATGTTAGTCTTTCCATGCACAATTAAGCCTGCGGCTTTACTTTTGCATTTATTTAGATCAATTCTACTCATGAGACTGATATATTTTCATTCAGATCTATTACATCTTCCCCTTTATCTTACTTTTATAAACACACAACATAACATGCTTTCTTTTACTTCATTCATCGGTTCATGCTCTTACAAACTTGCAATCTGGCATATGCATGGGTATCACTAGTTTGTCACATTAATGTTAATCTCTACCACTCATCATGACTGAGTCAATTGAGATTTCCACATAATGCTTTTAACAAGATAGAGAAGAAGTAGATTTGTCATATCCTCATATGCAGCATTTCCTGTTAATACTAAAGAAAGAACCAGTTAATCTGGACACATTTTTCCAGGGTGTTGCAAATGCTCATATTATTTTATGCAAACTATGTTCTTGAATCTAGAAACAACCTTGCATTACAGGTAATTTAGATTACTGCCATTGTAGGCATATCATATGAACAAACTTCTGCATTCTTAGGCTTCTTATTCACAAGCTAAGCTACCATTTACTGAAAAATTCAGGGGCTTACATATATTTCAATGCTATTTACTTTGTATAGGAAATATGTTCATTTTGGCTGCTGGAATCTTGCTGTCATGCAATTCCTTCTGCTAGGAATCAAGCTATTTGCTTTGCATGCTAAAAACAACATCATTTCCAAGATAGTTTCATATAAATGAATGGTGGGTAGTGGTTCATGTTGCCTTGACTCTGACTAAATCCTAGGTGCTTCAAATTAACAAATCTGTGTTTCATGTTATCTATGGGGTCTCCATAGTTCATAAACACTGTTAAATATTTATCCCTCACACCCAGCAAACTTCTCTTTTGAACTGTGTAACTTTTTAATTTTTAGATAATAAATGCATTCTGTGTTCAGTTTTCTCCATAGAGCAGCAAGTGAGAAAATAGCTAAGATGATGTTCTTTTGTGTCAGTATTTTGCCTATAGGCTAGTTTAGCACCTCATAAATCCTCTAATTATATGAGCTTATTTGGCAGTATATGATATTTTCTACTAAAACAAAGCAAAAAAGACAACCAGGCTGATATTGAAAATAAGGAATTAAGCGGGGCCTTATGGGATTTATGGAGACAAACCTACTACTGGCAGGAACTCAATGCCTCCTTAATAGAAATAAAATAACACTGTTAGCCAGGAAATGACATTAGGAGTACAGTATGTGTTTGTATGCTTGTCTGTCTGTCATGGATTTATTTTTGCCTTTTCACTGAGAACATTAATGTCAAAGTTCAGCTCCAAGTGAGAATTCACACTCAAGGGACACTTAGCAAAGAAGAGAGATCTATAGTCCTTTTAGTTCTGGAGGTAAGAAAAAACCTACAGTGTTTGAGTAACTGACTAAGGAGTAAAATTATTATTTTCATATGTGAGAACATAGTCAAAACTTGTTTTTTACTATAGATTCAAACAGAATAGAACAGAATAACAGAGTTGGAAGGGATCTTGGAGGTCTTCTAGCCCAATACTCTGGTCAAGCAGGAAATCCTGTGTCATTTCAGACAAATGGTTGTCCAATCTCTTCTTAAAAGCCTCCAGTGTTGGAACACCCAAAACTTCTGAAAGCAAGTCATTCCACTGATTAATTGTTCTGTCAGGAAATTTCTCCTTGGTTCTAGGTTGGTTCTCTCCTTGATTACTTTCTATCAATTGCTTCTTGACCTGCCTTCAGATGCTTTGGAGAATAGGTTGATTCCGTCTTCTTTATGGTAGCCCCTTAGACACTGCTATCATCTCACCCGTAGTTCTTCTTTTCATTAACTAGACATAACAATTCCTGCTACCATTCTTCATGTTTTAGCCTCCAATCTGTGTTGCCCTTCTCTTCACTCTTTCTAGAATCTCAACTTTTTTTTTTATATTGTGGTGACCAAAACTGGATGCAATATGTGGCCTTACCAAGGTATTATAAACTGGAATTAACACTCCATGTGATCTAGATTCTATCCCTCTATTAATGCAGCATAGGAGTGTGTTGGCTTTTTTGGCAGAACAAAGGGTAGAGATTTTCTGGACCACTCCTTCAGGCCTATTCCAACACTTTCAATTGCCAGTTGCTTTCCTTCATATGGTAGGTCTTTCTGGACATACTTTTATTTTGGTACATATACACATTTCAGCTGAATTTACATAAACAAAGCTAAAGCATCAGACTACACATATATGAACTCACAATGCACAACTTTAAAATAAAAATTCTTTTCTTACCATGAAATGTTTTCTAGCGCCTCTTTTCCCAATAATGGTACAATGACAATGATTTGACTTGCAAACTGGTTTGAAACTAGGCAATTTTTTTAAATTACTATTTTTCCTTTTTTCTGTTTCTTTTAAAATTGCTGATATTCCTGAATGATCTCTGATAATTAGATATGTTTTCTAGAGTTGTTAGATATCAGTATCATGCAGCATTATATTACAGAGAGTCCTCAACATACGACCACTTGTTTAACAACTGTTAAAAGTTACAACAGGGCTGGAAAAGGTGACTTGCAACTGGTCCTCACAATCCTCACAGTGACCCCATGGTCATATTCAGGCACTTGGCAACTAGCATGTCTTTATGATGGTTGCAGCATGTTCTCTACCCTCACCTTAAAATATTAACTTCAAGGTGAGGCTAATAGTAGGCATGATCTGAAATCCCTGTGGAGAATACCAAAGCTGTTTTTAAGATGGTGTCTTCATCTGCTTAGAGCTGTAACTGTAAGGAAAGTGGTAAATTGCCCCCAGTTTGAAGTTCATCCAGAGAATGACACTGATTGCATAATTTTACTGTCAGGCTTTTTGACCTTAAGTCATAATATTTATAGATTAAGCATTGGCTTCCTGCTCCTTTTACCAATGCTAGAGGCTGATCATCAGAAGACAGCCTGCTACAACCAGCCAGACTTTGAAATACAAGTATTGGAAGGTTTCCTAGCAAAAGAGAGAGCAATGGCTGATGTCTATTCTCAGCCAAGTTAACTTGCCATAGTAAGATACTATGTGTTCCCTCCTGTGAATTTCTTCAGTTTACTTGCTACCTGTAAAACATCCATTGTTTATTCATAGAAATATTGGCTGGCGTTCTAAAGATTACTTTGACATGATTAAAAGACTGACTGTATGCTTACTAAGAAGCTTAAACTTTCTTTGAATACTATACACAGGCGCACACATACTCCTATATTGTATCAGATACCATATCTGAAACTGTTTTTTAAATGCCATTCTGTTCAAAAGCAGTTTTGCCATATGACTTAAGTAGGTACAGTTAGTGGTTAGTGATACTTTTTGGCCTTTCTCAGTAAAAAAAATTATGGAATTCCACAATTGGTATTCAAGTGGTATATTAAGCTTCTGAAACAGATTAATACCAGATAATGACTGTCTGCAAAAGATAGTCCTTTTGTGGACTGGTTCAACTTAGATGGATGAAAGTAGATCAAAATCAGAAGTAACCATAAATAACTATTTAGGAAGAAGCATTTACTATTCTCATTTATTCCTGGCCAATAATACTGGGGAGCTCAGAAAGAGAAGAAATAAACTTCATATAAATTTTCTTCAAGAGTAAGTCTTGTATATAGGAAACTAGTAGAAAACAAGTAATTATCAGACTCTCAGATCAAAACTGAAAGCAGAAACTATAGGTATTAGATAAGGCATTTCATACATCAATAGTAGGAAGCTGGGTTTTTTTTAATTCAGTCAAAAATGTACAGCTTTAAATTATATAATATATAAAATTATATACAGTAATCCCTCGTTTTTCTCTGGGGTTACGTTCCAAAAAGAACCCGTGATAGGCGAAATCCGTGAAGTAGTAACTTCAGCTTTGCGCATGCGCAGAGGGCAAAAGAACACAGATGCCGACATCCAGGTGGGCGGGGGAAGCTGGTGGGGGAAGCCCCACGCCGCGAACGCCACCAGGTTGTTGAGCTGTGCGAACCGGGAGGATTTCACCCCTGGCCTCACGTGTATTTCACTGCTCTTGGCAAGCTGTTTTACCAATCAGCCAATCAGAATGCAGAACACAATGCACGATGCAAATCCGTGAAGCAGCGAGACCGTGAAAGGTGAACCGTGATATAGCGAGGGATTACTGTATATATAAAACAAAGACTCCTGCACAAAGGAAATTACTAATAATAATGGTAATAATATTTTAGCTACGCAAGACCAAGTCTTAAGAACAAATGCATAGAAAGCCAAAATTGAGAAAAGAGCAACAGACAGCAAGTGCCGTCCCCCCAAAAAAGCTGAAGAAACTGTGGTTTAGCTGCTTTAAAAAGATCAGACAAACACTGGCATAACAAAGTAGCAACAATGATGCATTGGAACATCTGCAAGAAATACCACTTGCCTGCAAATAAGAATGGTAGGACCACAAATAGACAAAGAAATAGATAATAAAGAAGCTAAAGTGCTCTAGGACTTTATAGTTCAAAAAGGCAAGCACTTGCTACAAAATAATACCCCTGGTTTAACAATTGTTGATAAGAAAGATAATGTTTAATGGGTGTGACAGAACCTTGAGATAGCAGAATAGAAAAGAAAGAAATCTAGAAAATCACAAAATACAAAGACATATAAACAGAAGTAGAATAATTGTGGCAAAAGAAAAAAGAAAGCAAAGATAGTATCAGTAGGGCAATCCCAAAACATTTGGAGCACCAGTTGAACACCTTGGCATTGATAAAATAGTCACCATCATCAATTGCAAAAAGCAGCCTGCCAAGGAGGGACCAGGAGTGGATCAGCCTGAATAGAGTCCAGGTATTCTTTCTAAGTCACACGTTTATTTGGTACTGCACAAAGGTGGATTCTCCCATAAGGCTGGAAGAACCCCAAATGCAATTTTAAGCAAGTTATATAGAATTCTTAGTTACATAACAGGAACATTCTTTACGAGAGAAGAGGTACAGAAGTTACAAAAATATTTGTGCATGCTTCTCATGGTTATGAACACATGTTCAGCTGTAAGCAATTACTTTATTGAGGTCTCCACAACTCTTGAGGACCCTGCTAAGGCCTGAATTTTATTTCTGTCATTTCAACATGAAAATGTTTAGACCAATCATCAGAGTTATCAGAATCTTGATCAACACGCCTTGCTAGGAACAGCTTACATCCTGCAGTAATACTTTTAACACTATCAATGTCTGCCTGTCCCAATAAATTAGGAAGGACTTGATAGGTGGATAAAAATGCCAAGTCCATTCTAAACATCTGGCTGATTGTGTGACAAACCATAATAACAACATAGTTGAAGCAACAACTTGAAAAAGAATTGGGGCACAATGAGAATGGATAAAATCTCAACACACATTACAAAAACTTGCATTAAGCAGAACAATGCATACAGTCAATTTGATGAGACTAAGTTCTTATCCTGCCTTAGCAATGAAACCTGGGTGGGTGATTTGGGCCAATCACTTCTTTCAGCCCAACCCATCTCACAGGCTGCTTGTTCTGGGCAAAAATAAGAGGCAGGAGTATTGAGTATTTTTTGCCACTTTGAATTTTTACGCACACAGGCACAGATACTAAATAAGGTGAGAAATATTAATAATATATTACAAAGGTATCTTTATCTGTTTTAGATCCTTGGGAAAATTCCAATAATCAAAAATACCAGATCCAGGCAGAACTACTTGTACACTGTTTCCAGATGATTATAAGGAGGAGGATATGATGATGATGATGATGATGATGATGATGAGGAGGAGGAGGAGGAGGAGGAGGAGGAGGAGGAGGAGGAAGATGAGGATGGGGATGGGGATGGGGATGGGGAGGGAAAGGAGAAGGAGGAGGAGAAAGGGGAGAATGCTGTAAAATGTGTATAACATTCACTAACAGACTGAAGAATACTTCTTGTTCTTTATTAAATGGTCTGAGACTTTTTGTTGAATATATTAACTAATTAAAACATTATATTATTTATGTACAGTTTTAAACAGTTTTTTTCCTAGCAGAAGCCCCCTTTCCTTTTACTTTCCCAATTCCTGTTTCTGTTTTTGTGTCATTCTTCCTTACCATAAACCATTGGTTCCTTCTTCCTTTACTTGCTGAATAAGATCACATTTCCATATATGGAAATGTTATCATTGGGGAAACAATACATATTATTTTCTCAATTCTCAGTTCTTTGCCAAGATTAAATGAAAATGACCAAAGCTATATATAAGAATGATTACATTTCATATACTATGATTAGCAAGATCAAGATTTGTTTTGAACTTTAGAAGAATTCAGCAATTTATACATGCTGGCTTGAAACCTAGGTTGGTACAAATTGTTCAATGTAGTTAAAATGTTCTGTGGAGAAAGATTGTCATGGTTCTTAGTCTACTCTTTTCTAAAACATTTTTAACTATGTTGAACAATTTGCACCAACCTGGCTAAACTTCTATATTTATATTTTGAGCTTCTTCTGTTTAGTGCTGTCCAAACATATTATGATCTTATTATCCTGTCAGCTGTAACTGTAAATAAAAGGACGTGTTACCTAACACAGTTAGAGCAATTTTTTTTCTTGCCTGAGAAGTAGAGCGTGATACTCTTCTATGATATAGATAATCTTCTGTGACAGACACAAGAAGCTGATAAAATAAGTTTGAGTATATGACTAATATTGAGTAGAGGTGGCAATTCCTTAACTATTTCAATCTGGTATATTTCCCAGCCATACCTGGGAACAAATGGGTCCTAATTGATTAATCAATAATCTAATGAGGAAAAAGTTCCAGTTCCTAATTGGATTTGTTTCTTTCTGCTTACAATCATATATATACTTAGTTGTGTTGGGGGGGGGAAGGTCCTTTCTGAGCCTGGTCTAAAGAATTTATTTATTTATTTATTTATTTATTTATTTATTTATTTATTTATTTATTTATTTATTTATTTATTTATTTATTATCTGCTTACAATCATAAAAACAAGACAAAACCCATAAAGAATGAGGAACATAGGCAATTGCTTAAAATAGAGAAGTTTTATTTCTGAAGGCACATTACAGCCAGATCAGCTGTCAAAAGTGGCCATGTTTTTACATCTTTCTGAAAGGCCAGGAGAATGAGTGCCTATTTCAACTCTGGAGGGGAGGAATCTTCCACAGAGTGGGGCAAAAGCAGAGCAAGCTCTTTCCTTGATCATGTGATAGGGTAGAGATGGTTCTGTAGCTAACCTTGCTCTGTGCCATGTTTTCCAATCCGATTATTCTGTTATCAAAATATAGATTTCACAGAAACAATATCATAAATAGAACACAACAGAACAGAACAAAACAGAACAACAGAACAGAATAGAATTATTTATTGGCCAAGTGTGATTGGACACACAAGGAAGTTGCTTATATGTACACTGAAAGACAAAATGATGTCATAGATCATAAATCACCAGACAATTACAAGTCATAAGATACAAATAGCAACCGATAAATCATAATATAGGAGAAGGTGGTAGGAAAGATGAGAGATGAGAAAGAGGAGAATAGGAGAAAGAAGAGAAGTTGACAAGGGTAATAGTAATACAACCTACTACATGGGTAAATATCTTTAGGCATAAGACAGTGCTGTGGAAGTTAGGTATTTAGCAGAGTGATGGCATGGGGGAAGAAACTATCTTTGTGTCTACTTGTTTTGGCATACAATGCCCTATAGCAGTGTCTTGAGGGGAATAGTTAAAACAGTTTATGTCCAGGATGTGAGGAGTCTATAGATATTTTCTCAGCCCTCTTTCTGGTTCGTGCATTCATTCATTTATGTTGAGCATTTGGCTGTTCCCCTCATCACAAATTTTTGGAGTTTGCAAGTGTATGCTTGTAATACTGACTTTATTTCTAATATTTATTTATTGTACCTTTACAGTGTTTTCATGTTTGACAGAGCTTTAAAAGAATAGGCTGAAAAAAAGAAAGAAATCTATTTAATGAAAGCTTATATTTTTCTAAGCAGTAAGTCTTTCTCCCGACTTTTTTTATCTATGTAAGATATATATTTTTGGTTGGGCTGTTTCTAATGCTTTTAATTACAGTTAACTAAGCTATAGAAAAAAAAACATTATTATGACCATGATCTACTAAGTTACATATTTCAAGTTTCCACTGATCTCAACGGAACGTTAAAACATGTCCTTAGGTGTCCTTCCAAATCAATGGGATTTAAAAGTGCCTGGCTTTGTTTGGCTCATATGTTATCTTTGTATTATTTTAAGGGATTATACATGAAGAAACACTTAGAATATCGTTAATATATACCTACAGTGCTTTTTTTATGAGAGATAACTCCTCTGTTTATTTATAAAATTCTCTGTCTTAAACAAAAAGTTACAATTAAGAAATACTTAGGGCATTAACAGAATTTTGATTTCTTCAGATAGGAGTTAAAGTGTTCTTTCTTAATAGATTTGCTAATACTTTATTTACGTTACTATTGATATTTAATGTGAGATTAATGTGCTTGCTAATATATGACAAAAGGTAATATATTGTGTGATTTTTTTACATTATGGATTAATATAATGCATCGTAATTCAATTTCTTATTGATTCTCTGATAAAGGGCACAGGGCATTTTGAGCTGACTTTCCTAATTATTATTCAATTTTTAAAATTTTTCTTTACAAACTCATTCACAGACTCATTGTCAAGGTACCAAATTTCTTCTTTCCTTTCTTTTTTTCTTTTCCATTCCTATGCAAATAGTTTGAATTATTAGACAACTGTTGATAAAGTGACATCTAAACCTGTGGTGCACACTTTCATTATAAATGAAACTATAAATCCAGTTCAAACTATAAATAGATCAAAATATATATTGGTGCTGTAGGAAGTTAGCACCCACCCCTCTCGTAGAGGAATGAAATATCCTAGGAAATATTGAGAAAGGAATTTAATTTAATTTAATTTAATGGATTTGTATGCCGCCCAACTCCCTAGGGACTCTGGGCGGAAGAATATGTTTCCCTGAATGAGGAAAGGAGAAACATGTTTTAAATACAAAGCAGCTTCCTGCAGCTCCCTGCCCCCCCCCCCCCTTCAGCTCCAGGGTGATGGGATCCAGACCTTCACCCTTAGGACATGATAGGATTAGCCCTCTACCACATAGCACCTGGAAAATTACCAGCACTCAAACAAACTTAGGAGACAGCCTAAAAGGCTAGCTAAGACCCCCACTCCTAGGGGGGTCTGACCACCAATCGGAGTGCATTACATACACAGGAATGGGAAACTAAGGGGTGGGGCACAACAGAGGTCATAAAACCAAGGGACTCAGAATCTTTTCCTTCTTTTTCTCTTCACCCACATCTGGAAGCATGTGATCCACCTTTTCTGTTCAGGAGCTCATGCCATGTGCTCTTGCCCACCATTAAAACCTTCTTTCCAAGCAACTTCCATGAATCCAGTGTCTTTTTCCCCACTTGGAACTGAACCCAGAAGGATATTCCTTACAACAGTGCCAATATAAATTTTAATTGAAATGCAAACTGCTTGGATAATGACATGAAACAATGGATTTCATTCTACTTCCCATAGTACTGCTTAGACTTCCCTAGAGCTCCAAAATATGCATGTTAATTGTATTCATTCAATTAATGCCACATCTAGTTTAACTCTAAGAAATGATAAATGGGCTTCAGTCTAACAATTCTGAACTAGTAAGTCATGGAACTGTCTAAGAAAGACACCAGTTTTCTAACAATGGCTAAGATTTCCATCTTCTTCAGTTCCCATATCAATCTTCAGTATATGCCACCTGCCATTCCCCTTTCCTCTTATATCCCCCACCCACTAATCAGGATCATTGCTTTGCTGTTTTCTCCCAGCCTGTGTTTGATCAAAATAACCTATTCAAGGATTGTTTACATTCAGCCTCAAGCTTTCTCAAGTGAGTGAGATAATCATTGTAAAAACAGGATTGTCACATTTGGAGGCCCATGCTACACCTGAAAAACACAGCAAAGTGTGAAATATTTCTTACAAACATCTGTTAAAGCAATCCTTGAGACACAATTTCAAATCATATTTGCCAACTTGAGATACTGGTCAATTAAATTCAGTCATATTTTTTTTATGAATCATTATATCATCTGTCCTTTATATTTTATACTAATGACCATATAAAATATTGGCAAGACTGTTCCCATACCATGATTGTCCAATCCTAATGGAATTGTTCTTAAATAACAATGCTTACTGTTTATATTATAAAACAGTAGAACTGAAATTTACTACCAAAAATACCTCTGTAATTTTTATCCTTAAAAACTCATTGCATTATTGTAAATTATAACTGTAGTAGTAGTAGAACACTTGCAAGCATATAAATGTTTTTCTGAGAAAAAATATAGACCAACTTCTTTCCTGGTTCTTCAAGGGTTTTTTTAATAGAGGGATTGGTGAGATGTAAAATACAAAAGGTTAAGATAAATGGCACATATTTATAGAGACAAACTGTAACTGAAGCAAAATAATAATTGAAGAGTAGAATTTATTTTTAAAATTCTGAAGCTCCTGGGTCTTTGATCTTTGTCTTTACACAGTAGGAAGCTAGCCTTAATGAAAGAGTTGACTCCATTGGGTCAAAACATGCTTCTGAAGTAAGTGACAGCAATCAGCAGTCTATTGAAAGGCTAAGAAATGAGATAGCAAGTTGCATGGGAGAGATAACTTAGCTTCAGTAAAAGTACTAAGTGATGGCATTATTAGAACTTAAGAACAATCAAATCATTTTATTCAAAGATAGCAAAGCAATCTGCAAACATATCTTTTTTATATCTCAGGAAGAATTGTGTATGTTCCTAATTCTTCATCCATTTTCAGGAGGGTTTGACATTCTAGTCTACATAGAATAACCATTAATAAATTGGGTTTCCCATTAAGGATATTTTTAAAGAAAAATTGACATAACAATGGCATAAAATGTAACTGAAAATAGAAAAGCTAGACGTTGAAATTCTTTTTAAAATGCACCTCAAATAGTATTGAATATGGATAAAATATGACCAAAACAAAATAGGTCAATAGATTGTTATTTTCCTTCTTAAATATTTACTTTCATTAATTTACTACTTGTGTATGTATGTATGTATGTATTTATTATTTATTTATTAGTGACATTTATATACCGCCTCACAGTGCAAGCACTCTCTAAGCGGTTTACACCAGTAAGCAATGTATATATTTACATTGCCCCCAACAATCTGGGTCCTCATTTTATCTACCTCGGAAGGATGGAAGGCTGAGTCAACCTTGAGCCGGTGAGATTTGAACCGCTGACCTGCAGATCAGTGCCAGCTAATGTGGCCTGCAGTACCTGCCTCTAACTGCTGCGCCACCTCGGCTCTATTTGGGCTTCAAAATCTGGAAAACGACTAGATGGCAGGAAAGAGTTAGTGGTTTGGGATATTTCCTGCTCAAATATTCTGAGTCTACCTAAATCCTGTTAACCTCAATAATTTAATTTGGTGTTTAAGTTGGTATAGTGATTAAAGTCTGACTTAGAAGCTAGGAAACTGTGAGTTCTAGTTCTGCCTTAGCAAAGAAAGCCCTCTGTCAGGGTTCCGACCGATGCCCTAATTAATTCATGAGCCAAGTTTCAAAAGAAATCTCTCGAGTTGCCACCCACTGGGTGACTTTGGGCCTGTCACTCTCTCCTTCAGCCCAACCAACCTTTACAAAGTTGTTGTTGTGGGGAAAACAGGAGAAAGATGGAGTATTAAGTATAAGTTACTTGTAAAATAATAAAGGTGGGGAAAAAATCTAATAAATACATAACATGTTTTCAACCATATTCTTATTTAGAATTTCATGTTTTGAAAATATTAGACACCCCTGATCTTAGTTATGATTATAATAATGCAAACTATAGAATACATACATATCTTACAGTGGTGGGTTCCTACCAGTGCGGTCCACTCTATAGCACCGGTAGCGGCCCGCTGGTGACGTCACAGTACCGCTGCGGTCGGATGCCGGTGCCTGGGTGACGCCATATTTTTTAAATATGTAATTTTAAAAAAAAAATTTCTTCTGCGCATGCCCAGAAGCCGAGTTTCCGGCACTGCTCATGCGCTGCCTTCCTACCCCACAGTGAGTCCAAGCAGGGGAGGATGGATGAGGGAGCGCGTCAGACGCTGAAAGAACGGGCGGTAGGAGCTATCTCCATTCCCCTCCCTTAGCAGTCCGAGAAGCCACGAACGTGCGGTGATGATGCTAGGTTATTTTCGCATGTTTGAGGCTTCTCGAGCTGCTGAGGGGAGGGGGAATGGGCAGCAGGACCTATCTCAGTTCCCCTCCCTTCAGCAGTCTGAGAAGCCACGCCCACCCAGTCAAATGGCTGAACAAAATAAGCCACGCCCACAGAGTGGTAGTAAAAAAATTAGGAACCCGCCCCTGCATATCTACCAAAAATTATGCTCTGTGTAGTGAGAAACAAAATCCAATTTTATTTCTGTTGTATTGATTAAAAAATACTTTGTTTTGTTAAAGTCATATTCTACAACAGTGATTTATTGTCACTGTAGTCCATAGGAATATAATGCTAGCTACATATGGTTAACAATAGAAGGTTTGAAACCAGGACACTGTGAATTCTAGTCCTGTCTTAGGCACAAAGCCAGCTGAATGCTTCCCACTGTACTAGAAACATAAGGGTGCAGGCTAGTACAAAATATTGGTTGTTATTTTTTTATCTAATGACTCAGTTTTATTGAACAGACTTTGTAGAATCAATATTATGCTATTGTTTTTCAGAATTCATTTCACATACAGGAGTACAAAAGGATGATTTGTAGCATGTTTTAAAATATCCAGCAAGTACAATTTAATGTACATGTAATTCTTTCCACTGAAGTCAACATCTCCAGTTTGGCTAATCTCTTTGATAAAAATGAAGTATGAATCACACATCTGTGGCAGGAAAACTTTGAGTACAAACAGATTATGTGAAAAGCAGAAGCATTGCTTGTCATTTCATTTTCTATGATTAATCTGTTCCAGTTGCAAAAGGAAGTCTTCATAACAGTTGGCAATTGGTGTTTGAATTGGCACCCAAAGGTACTTTATTTTATTTCAAATGCCCTTTGGAGAGCCAAGCATAGCTGTAATTTCATAAACCCAAGAGATTTATAGATTTTAGATAGTTTAGCTTAAAATTTGAACAGTAGTGTGAAAGAGAGAAGACTTCAGCCAACTCTTCTACATTATGTTATTATGTATTAATAACGTATTTCAAAAAGCAAATATATGACCCATTCAACAATGTTTGGATAATAAAAACATCTAATAGGTGAATAAACTGTATATGTAATGCATCAGTTGCACTCACACTTATAGCTGCCCTAATGAGGCAGCATTTCAAACAGATGTAATGTGAATACAATTACTGTCTGAAGAGGAGTCAAGGAATATGTATAAATAAGATTAAGAAATGTAGTGGTCGGAGAATGATGTTTTCCCAAGCATCGTTCATTAACCATTCATATGAACAATAATATAGCAGTCTTTGCATCTAGAACAGTGTTTCTCAACAGGGAGGGAGGGAGGCAGGGAGGGAGGGAAGAAAGACGGAAGGAAGGAAGGAAGGAAGGAAGGAAGGAAGGAAGGAAGGAAGGATGCATGCATGTGCAGGGGGGTGCATGGAATTATGGGTGTGGGCACGCACACGTGACCCCCCTGCACTCCCCCCCTTTTGGCACGTGAACCAAAAAAGGTTCGCCATCACTGATATCGGTGGAAGCTGAGATTGTGTACTTGGCAGAACCTGTTAATTATTATTATCCCAATCAATGCAAATGCTATTTAGCATGTGCATTTATATGTCATAATCCAACACACTAGCCCCGTGGTGGCGAACCTATGGCACGCGTGCCACAGGTGGCACGCGGAGCCATAGCGGAGGGCACGCGAGCGTTGCCCACCGGCAAACTGTAAGTGCGGAAAAATGCACTTCTGGTTTGCCGGTGAGCTGTTTTTTGCACTCCGGAGGGTTCAGGGAAGCTCCCTGAAGCCCCAGAATGCAAAAAACTACAAAACGGACAAACCGGAAGTGCGGAAAAATGCACTTCCGGTTTGCCGGTGAGCTGTTTTTTGCACTCCGGAGGGTTCAGGGAAGCTCCCTGAAGCCCCGGAATGCAAAAAACTACAAAATGGACAAACTGGAAGAGCAGAAAAACGCACTTCCGGTTTGCCGGTGAGCTGTTTTTTGCACTCCGGAGGGTTCAGGGAAGCTCCCTGAAGCCCCAGAATGCAAAAAACTACAAAATGGACAAACTGGAAGTGCAGAAAAATGCACTTCCGGTTTGCCCGTTTCGTCGTTTTTTACCGTTTCAGGCTCCGGTAAGGCCTTTGCGCGGGGGTGGGGGGTGTGCGCATGCGCACGGGGCAGCATGGGGGGGTGTTGTGCGCATGCGTGGGGGGGAGGGAATGGGTGTGGGCATGCGAGCGCGCGCTAGCGCGCGCACCCCCCCCTTTTTACCACACAAACCTAAAAAGGTTCGCCATCACTGCACTAGCCTATTTGTGCTGAATAGATTAAAAAAACACTTGGTGAATTTTGCTTAGCATTGCTCCTTATCCTGAGATTTTTTTCCCCATTCAAAGAAACCCATTTTATCCAAGCAGTTTTATGGACTTCATAGCCAAAATTATCTACCAACTCCTTTATGGTGTCCACATCTGCACTTTTAGAAACCTCAACAATTATGTTTTAAGACAAAGAAAGCATTGATCATTTGTTAGAAAGGGCAATCTCATGACAGATGATCATACAAATTGCTTGAAGGAATGTTTCTGTCTGCTCAATAAATATTTTCTATTATTTAAATCTTAAATTCTCTCAGCACCTATTATTCATGAGAAAATTGTTCAGTAAAATGGCTACAAAATCAAGTGCTGTTCATTCCACTTTAGATATGAAGTCTGCTAAGTGATAAAAATAGATACAGAGATATGTTAGATAAGCAGGTAAGCATGGAGTAAACATACACATGCAATGTCTCACACACACTCAAAATGTCTGTCTGAAACTTCTCAAGATAAAAAAATAGGATCCAAAATCATACTTATTCAGGTCTTTGGAAGCAGTCTTACTACCTCAGTCCCAATGTAGGGGTGGGTTCCTCCCGATTCGGACCAGATCGCCTGAACCATTGGCAACTCGCTGGTGATGTAATTTTGGCGTCACAGATCCGGTTCTGTCTGTGCCGGTCCGTGCTTGGAGCCATCTTTTTTTCTGAATTTTCGGGCGATTTTTCTGCGTTTGGATTCACAGCGTTCTGTGCTTTGAAAAAAGACCTCCCGCCCGCCCCCGGGTTAATACTGACCTTTATTTCTTCATCCGAAGCACAGCTGATGAGCTCCTCAGCTGTGTTTTGGGCTGAATCCGCCTTCTGAGCATGCGTTGAAGTGAAATCGCACGAGGGGACGCATGCGCGCGCACGAGCTGAGCGAGGCGAACCAGTGGCAAAGGTAAGTGAAACCCACCCCTGTCCCAGTGGCATTCCAATTTTTGAAAATCACCATTATTTACTACATAAATACATTTATGGGTCTATTCGGCAACACATTTGTACAGTAATACATATTGGAGTCAAGTGGTAAATTATCATAAATGTTTTATATAATTTTCCTGGAAATGACTTTTTTTTTGAAGTCCTAATGCTGTTGAAAGAACAGAGCAATTGCTCTGGTTACAGTTGTATCATCTGGAAAGCTCTTTGTACTGAGATTGCCAACTAAGCAATATAAAAAAATAAATCACAGGAGTTGATTGGAGTTGGACTGAATTAATAAAGTAAAGGATTAAAAGGGTTTTTAAAAATCAACTATATCTCAGCCATTAAAATGAGTCTGATTAATTCTGCATTTTATCTACTGAGCCTCTACATTCACAAAGCAAGCATTTTCTTCAACTAAAGCCTAGATGAAGCTTGGCTGCATATACCAGCCCTGGCTTTATATTCATATTAGAAAATATCATTTTGACTGTCTCAGTTCCTGTTTTTATTCTGTCTAATTGAGCTAACATCTTGAAACAATGAAAGATTAGCCTCTTCTTCAAGCTTCACTTCCTTGGTGTGCAATAGTGATCCTCTAATCCAGTTCTGGCATCCTGACAGAGTGAAAAACAAAATGCCAGAATTATGCACAATAAAGTAGTAAATTTTAATGCCCAAAGAAGCTTAATATACATATATTACACATTCCAAAATCACCTGTTTATTTTTCCATTTAAATTCCTAGTCTTAGAGTCTAGAAATTTTAAAACTTTTAAAACTAAAAAGCTATGTTTTTAAAGAGCTAGAAAGGCCATTTTATGCTTAAAAGTGACTTTCCAGAGCTAAAATTGTAAGCATCTGGGGTTTTTTAAAAACTATGTAAAGAGAGAGATATTGCTTGCATGATATTTTAAAGTAGAATAATGTCTACAATCAGCAGAATGGCAGCAGTAGCAAGAAAGATTATTGGGAAGTGAAGCCCTTAGTGTTCATTTGGTTTTCATCTCCAAACCAATTTGAAGCTAACTGGTGAGTTTGTTTGTTTGTTTGTTTGTTTGTTTGTTTGTTTGTTTGTTTGTTTGTTTGTTATTTATTTATTTATTTATTTATTTATTTATTTATTTATTTATTTATTTATTTATTTATTTATTTATTTATTTATTTATTTATTATACTTCTATGCCGCCCAACTCCCGAAGGACTCTGGGCGGCTTACAGTGAACATAAACAATTTAGTATAAAAAATATATAAGCAAATTTTAAAATACATTTAAAATATTAAAATACATGTCCAACATTCATAACATTCATGGGGAGACCGCAATTTAATCCACTCCGTAGGGTCACTATCCCCAAGCCTGTCGGAAAAGCCAAGTCTTAACAGCTTTCCGGAAGGCCAATAGGATGGGGATGGTACGGATCTCAGATGGGAGCTGGTTCCAGAGAGCCAGAGCAGCCACAGAGAAAGCTCTCCCCCGAGGACCCACCAGCCGACATTGTTTAGCTGACGGGACCCAAAGGAGGCCAATCCACTTGCTGATTTATAAACAGAATAAGAAGAGAACACTGTAAACCAAACTGTAGACCATTAGTTTCTCCAGGTGGTCAACAGAGAAGCTCAGAAGAATTAGAACTCAGATTCTTACCTTCTGAGCTGCCACAGCTTTAGAGTAATAAACAAACAAACAAATAAACAAAATCCAACACCATTTCCCACTCCATACAAAAAGAAAAAAAATTGAAACCCTCTCGTTCCAGATTGTGTTGTATGAATTTATCTGCATTTTTGCAACAAAGATAAAATATTAAAAAAGGAAAAATAAGCAGATGTTAGGCAGGAAAACCATCCTTCTATGGTGCCTTCAACTTCAGTTTGAAAGGCTTTGCTACCTGTGATACTAGAAAGATACTTTTTCACAACAGCTTAAAGCATAGTTTCTGAGTAGGAGGCATCAGTAGGAGTAGGAGGCATCAGAAGAGAAAGTAGCTGGAGTACAATGATTGAAAACTAATGTGCACATCTTTTACAGGAGTAGGAAATCAAATTACAATACAAGTATCTTGTAAATATCTTGCTTGCTCCTAGAGCTCAGGTGCATTGTGAAGCAAAAGCAATCCAGTAGAAAAATAGGCCATGCACAAACCTTGCTGTTATTTTTTAAAGTCATGTTAAACTGATGCAAAACCCAAAGTGCTGACTTAGTCTTCCTAAAAGCCAATGTGATGAGGGTGGGCAGGTTCCAGAGTCAGACTGGAAGTAGTGCAAAAATGCAATTGCTTATTTGGGGGAGAGGAAGGGTATGAGGTACATTGTCTGAACCCTGGAATGGAGAAGCTGGATCTCAGGTTCTGGGGTCAAGAAGGGAGAATAAGGACTGGATCTTGGGTTAGTGATGGGGAGAGTGTTGAGAAAGGGGATAGAATTGGGAGAGATTGTGTTGGCTGTGTACATACAGAGAGGACCTGAAAGAAAGGAGATTGGGAAGAAAAGTTAAGAATTTAGGGACAGGGGGGTGAAGGATGGGAATGAAGCCGAAAGCCAGGAAAGTAAAGAAAAGAGAAGTGAGAGAAATATCCTTTATCACAAGTAAACCAAATAATGGAAGAAGAGAAATGTAGTTTGAATCAGACATAGAAAGGGACCACTGGTGAAAGTTTGCAAAGAAAACCCAACAAAGAACATGATAATAAAGAAAATCAGACAAAACCTGACTTACAAATAGTTGAAAACTGGAATTTAAAAAAAAAAACCAAAGGAAATTTATTATAGCACAAGAACAAACTATGAAAATGAACATCAAAGCAAAATCAAACATATTTTAAATAATAACAAATGCCAACTATGTAAGTAGTTGTTGTCTTTAAAAAGATGCTAAATACCTGGTTCTTTCTCTGGACCTTGAGCCATGTTGTGAGTTGAGCCAGTCTTCTTGTACTAGTTTTTGTTCAGTTGTTGCTGAATGCCTCTAAACCAGAGGTGGGTTCCTCCCAGTTCAGACCGGTTCGCCCAAACTGGTAGCAAGCCGTTGGTGCTGGTCCGTGGACACCGGCATCTTTTGGGGGGGGGGATTTTTTGGGGGGAATTTTTTTCTGGTTTTTTTTCTTCTGCGCATGCCAAAAAAATAGCAGTGTCCACGGACCGGCACCGACCAAACCGGTTCTGTGACATCATTGTGATGTCACTAGCAGGTCACTACCAGTTCGGGCAAACCAGTCCGAACCAGGAGGAACCCACCTCTGCTATAACAATGATAGAACCTTTGAGACATACTTTGATAATACAAGTAGATGCATAATTCTCTTATTTTTCATATACCGTATTTTTCGGAGTATAAGACGCACCTTTTTACCCCCCAAAATAGGGTGAAAACTTGGGTGCATCTTATACACCGAATGTAGCCCCACCCACCCAGCCACCCCCACCCTTTGGCCTCTGTCTTCCAGCAATTTACCTGCTTGCAGGAAAGAGGGAAGAGCTCTGTAAAGAGCTTGCAGGAAAGAGGGAAGAGCAATCAGTAGCAGTTTCCCGATCTACAGCTGATTAGGTTTGCCACGTGGGAAAATGAAAGTGAAACTAACTACAAAGAGGCAAATAGCTGGGAGAGACACAGCAGATTTTTATTTTTTGCTGAACTGGATGGAAGGGGGTAAGTGAATAACTATAAATGTCTGTAGAATGTTCAAATTATTAGACTTATTTTTTAAAGACTGCTTTATTATTGTTCTAGAGCCAGGGATCTCCAACCTTGGCAACTTTAAGACTTGTGGACTTCAACTTCCAGAATTCAACAGCCAGCTTTGTTAGCTTTGCTGGCTGTGGAATTCTGGGAGTTGAAGTCCACAAGTCTCAAAGTTGCCAAGGTTGAAGATCCCTGTAAATCTAGACAACTTAACAAAATAAAGAAGCTTTTTAAAATAAATGCTTGCTCTGAAGAGGCCCAGTGCTATTGAATCTTCTTTTAAATAATAGGGAATAATGTATACTTCCAGAAATTTTAATTAATTTTAACAGCTCTGTACAAGTATAGTAGGAAATGTAACAGTGTCCTGTTTAGTATTAGAGTTTAGTTACCTTGGAGTAGATCTATTTAAATAATTGGGAAGAGTTAGTGTGCCTACATTTAAGAAATCTTTCTGGCATAATGTACATTTCTCCAATTCTTTGCTATTTCTATGGGTCAGGCACACGTGCACAGAAATACACAGCAAACAGTGTATATCATCTGTGCTGTTTGCTGTTTGCCAAATTGCTTGGAGGCAGAGGCCTTTTTCCCTTGTTTTCCTCCCCCAAAACTAAGGTGTGTCTTATACTTCAGTGCGTCTTATACTCCGAAAAATACGGTAAGAGGCTCTTCTGTGCAAGAGCTAATTTATTTCAATTATCAGGAAACATTTTCTGTTTTGGAGGATTGTTTTGTGTGTGTTTTGACTGAAAAATTCAGAAAATTAATTTAGTAGTTGGAAATGCCATTATTACAGACAACAATATTCATATTATGTGTGTATGATATATCTAATTGTATTGCATATTGTAGTGTATATTTGTATTGTATATATAATTGTATTGTATATTTATGCCTTACTAATATGTGTGACACATGTACATGAAAACAAAAGACACATATCATTTTACTGCTTTGTAATACTTATTTAATATTACAAGAGCCAATGTATTATCGGAATCGGAGCAGGAATCAGAGATAACTATTCAATGGAAGGAATCTAGGCCATTGGAATTGACTTTCAAATCTTTAGCAGTGTGATGGTACAAATCCATGGAAAATTACTGCTACATCACTGCTACAGTGTCTGAAAATTCTTATTTTTGCAGTACGTAGTGAGCAATACAATATATATTCTTGGAACTTGCCAGTGTCAACCAAATATCACATTACTAATAATGTCTTCACCCATATCCTGTTTTGTTCATAGTAGAGGAGAAGGAGAGCCTGTGGGAAAAAAAGAATATACTCAAATACTACATGATCAAACATAACATTGGCCAACCTCCACAGCAGCTGCCTTTTCTAAGAGAGCTTTCCAGCTGCCATACTTCATGACATTTCCTGCTTTCATTAACTGCTCATAATTCTTGCAGTTAATCGTGTTAACTATTCAACGTGAAGTCAGCTTCAGACTTAAGCCAGAGATCTTGAAGTCCTTCACTTTTCCATGTTCACTGAATACTTGGTAAAGCACTCCTGTAATTGTTGTTATCCTCTTTTTCTAGCTTCTTTTAATGCTGCATAGATAGGTTTAATATTAGAATTTTCTCCCATATTCTCTGTATTAGGGGAACTGATTCAGTTTCACATTAATGGGAGATTTCATTACTTTCCAGAGTTACAACACAGCAAGCCCATAGAGTCACATTGACTTAATAATTTAGCTAAAGCTAAAAAATTGGACCCTTGCAAGTGTCTTGATTTACAAAGACTACTTTTGTAGGATGAGAAATTTGCAAATAAATAACTACAAACTATTGTACAAAGTAAATCAGCTGTAATGTAATAATTGGCAAATCTTATGTAACAAACCAGTGGCTGGTTAGAGATGTACCCAGGCATTGCTATTTCTTTAGTTAATATTCTTATCAATTTAAATTTAAGATATAACTAAAATGTGAAATAATGGGCCAGATTTTATGGCCCAAGACATATCCCTAACTGGTCCATTACCAATGCTAATGGATCTTGTGTATTATTTTTATGAGCTATTCTTTGCTTTGGGTTATAAAAAAATTGAATTAGCAATTATTAAATCACTTCTCCACATAGCCAGAATTTCTGCCACCCAGTTAAATTTTACTGAGGAGTAAAATTGATTCAATTAACAGATACATAAAACTGAGGACATATAATCCTTAAAGCAATGAGATCGTCTTGGTTAAAACTTTTATATGCTTCTAAAAGCCTAAGTGATATATTTCTTATCTTTGATTATTATCTTTAGTTTTTGTGCTTAAGAGTTGATTTTGATTTATGGGTAAATGAATATTTTACTTGAAGTACATATCTGTATTCTGTACTATCCATCTCTTGTTTTTTGATTATAGGATACTATGCCACTTCTAGTGTGAAATTTTAAAAAGTAATTTTTCTATTAATGGCACTTCTGATTTTTTATGATCCTGATAATCTTTATTTTTCCAGCATTCTCTGTCAATAAAAGATTATTTGAGTTCTTGTTAACTCATATTTAGGTCATCAGTGATAGTATCTATCCACCTTATAGTCTGTTGGCCTCTTTTTCTAATTACCTTTGAGTTTTCTAAGTGTCAGGACCATCTTCAGTAACACTTGCCTTTGGATTAAATGTCCAAATTATTTTCATATCAGCAGCATATAAATTGTACAGTGACAGGTTTTTCTTTACTTAAGTTTGTTGTTCTTACAATCTAAGGTATTTTCAATAATTTTATCCAGCCCCACAAACAATTAAAGAATGTAAGGATGTTAGCCATAGATAACTCCAGAGAGACATGCCGGCAGCCAGTGAAAAAGCCAGCCATATGAAATAGCAAGTTCTCCTTTGTCAGATGTCTTCAAATAGTGGCTAGGTTACGATTGCTAAGAAATGCTGTACAAGTAGTCCTCAATGTATGATCATTCATATAGTAACTCTTTGACATTACAACAGCACTGAAAAAAACTGACTTATGACTTTTTTCACACTTAACAACTGTCACAGCATCCCCATGGTCATGAGATCAAAATTCAGACAATTGGCAACTACCATGTTTTTACAATGGTTGCAGTGTCCCAGGGTCACATGATCACCGTTTATGAACCTTCCCAGCTAGCTTCTGATCAACAAAGTCAATGGGAAAGCTGGATACTACATGATTTGCTTAATGTTTGCATTGATTTGCTTAACAATTGTGGCAAAAGAGTCATAAAACCAAATGCAACTCGGTTAACAACCACATTGCTTAGCAATAGAAATTCTGGTCCCAATTGTCGTCTGAAGTCAAGGACTACATGTAGTGAATCTGCATTGGTGGTGTAGTGGTGGTGCAGTGGTTAGAATGCAGTATTGCAGGCTAACTCTGCTCACTGCCAGGAGTTTGATCCTGATTGGCTCAAGGTTGACTCCATCCTTCCGACATCGGTAAAATGAGTATCCAAATTGTTGGGGGCAATATGCTGACTCTGTAAACTGCTTAGAGTGTGCTGTAAAGCATTATGAAGTGGTGTATATATACCACTTCACAGTATATATATATATATATATATATATATATATATATATATATATATATATATATATATATATATATATATATATATATATATATATATACTGTATATACTGTGTATACTGTGTATACTGTGTATACTGTGTATACTGTGTGTGTGTGTGTGTGTATATATATACATATATATATATATATACACACACATACATACACATATATATACACACACACACATACATACACACATATATACACACTGTGTATATATATATATATATATATGTATGTATGTATGTATGTATGTATGTATATGTATACACACACACACAAATATACATATACATATACATATACATATACATATACATATACATATACATATACATATACATATATACAGTTTCCTTCCATACACCAGGATGACTCGACAGAATAAACATATATAACCCTTTCCTGGTGAAGAGCTGATAGGGAAGAGAACCTTGTGACCTAGAGGTTAAACTTCTGCCTTACAAGTAGACTGCCCAGGTTCAATTCCCACTACGGGTATGGCTATCTGACGAGAGCAAAATAGCTTGAAATAGATCTATAATAGTCCCCCTTTATTTTCATTTATCAGCAAAAAATGTTACACACACACACACACACACACACACACACACACACACACACACACACACACGCTATTGTTATTTATTATGCATTTATTATCTGTTGGTGATCTCTAAGGAACTTTCTAACTCTATAATTTTAAAATAGATGATGGAACAAAAAGCATTTGAATTTTCTTGGGATTCCATATCTTCGTCAAGTAGAACGTTTCCAGCAGATACAACTGCAAGTGTCTAACACTTTATGAAAGCAGAGAAAGACTATTATATATCCATTTGTAAGACTTGTATTTTGGGTTTCTGAGTTTCTGTTCCTCCTTCATATACTTAGAGTACATCCAAACAGAACTTTAGATTTGCAGCTGGAATATGATTTCATGTTTCTCTTGCTTATATAAACAACATATCTGTTTCTCTGTTGTTAACAAAAGGCAGTTGTTCCAGCCGACATCTCATCCCAGTAGCTGCAACTGACAAATTCAGACTATTTGTTTTGTTGCTTATTGACTGCATTGTAAGCACAGTGAATTAACCACAAATGGAGATATGCAGATTTGTTAGTTGGATCTGCTGATAGCTGGATCCAGTAGAAGTAATCATGTACTAATAAATCCGAATTTTTCACTAGTTAGCAAGGAGTTCTGTTTCATGCAAATGCAATCACTGTTTATACTCCTAATTAATGTAGCCATGTTCATGATTTGATTAAAATAGCATCAAGTGACATCAAGAACCTTGTCTAAGAAGCCAGGCATTCTTCTGTTTGCATTTGTTTGTTTGTTTGTTATTATTTATTTATTTATTTATTTATTTATTTATTTATTTATTTATTTATTTATTTATTTATGAATTCTTCTATGCCGTCCTACTCCCTAAGATCACGACTGTATCTTACGATCCTAGTTAAATAAAGCAGTATTCCCAGCTACTCCCATATAGAACTGTAGTTTAATATTGGTTTATAAATCAGGATTTGAGACCAGAGTCAAAATGTATTTTTGCCTTCTGTTCAGTAAGTTAATTTGGCTGGATTCTTATATCAACATTAGGTCATAGTTCCCTGCTGCATATATAATAAGGAACTGAGTACCGCAGTGCCAAAGTCTGCATGACACATGGGCTCATCTACCTCATTTATTATTTGCTCTGAAAGAACCTTTTAAACAATCGCACTATTGCTAAAAGTATGAACAATATATACTGTATGATTTAATTTTCTAACTTTACGAGCATTAAATAGAGCTGAGGTGGCGCAGCGGTTAGAGTGGGGTACTGCAGGCCACTTTAGCTGACTGTGATCCGCAGGTCAGCGGTTCAAATCTCACCGGCTCAAGGTTGACTCAGCCTTCCATCCTTCTGAGGTAGTTAAAATGAGGACTGAGATTGTTGGGGCCAATGTAAATATACATTGCTTACTGGTGTAAACCGCTTAGAGAGTGCTTGCACTGTGAGGTGGTATATAAATGTCACAAATAAATAAATAAATAAATAAATAAATAAATAAATAAATAAATAAATAAATAAATAAATAAATAAATAAATAAATAAATAAATAAATAAATAAATAATTTTAGACAAGGATATGCCCCAAGTCTTACATAGAAAAATCAAGACCTTCCATTGTTTCTGAAGGATAGTTTTTCCAATACAACTGAAATGGGCAATCTTTTTCTTATGGGTCCGTCCCCCCCGGGCTGACTGGTTTAGGTTGCATCCCTAACAGTGTGTGTTCAATGTGGGGTGGGACCAAAACAAAACAAAAATCGCAAACCCAGGATCATATGGGTACACATTAGCAAATGAGCAACAGAATATAAAAGTGAAAGGATAGAAATAAAAAGAAACAGTAACATTTCCTTAAACATTTTTTTAAAAACTTTAAGCACAAGTAATAAAAGCATTAGAGGTTGGCTGGTGGTGGGTTGGTTAGTTGATTGGGTGGTTGTGTTGTTATTTTTTTTTTAAAGGCATAGTATACCTTTAAATTTTCACTTTTCAGTGATTCAGTTGGAAGGACTATAGGAAGATACCCTTCCTCAGATAGATTATCTCAAGGAAAGAAAGCACAAGCTACTTGAGATGTTTCTGCAGTGGTCTTTTAACAATGCACAAGGAAACCAATGAAAAAAGTAAGGCTTCAGATGGATGAATATATAAATGCAGGCAAGAACTTGGATTCTAATGAAAAATCATCCCTAAAGCCACAAGTGAACCTTTAAAAAGTGTTATATTTATGATATATGCACACATCATAATTGAATTCACTATATAAGAGCTGTGGCGATGCAGTGGTTAGAATGCAGTAGTGCAGACTACTTCTGCTGACTGCAGTTTGGCAGTTTGATTCTCACTGGCTCAAGGTTTATTCAGCCTTGTAGGGGGCAATATGCTGACTCTGTAAACTGCTTAGAGAGGGCGGTAAAACACTGTGAAGTGGTATATAAGTCTAAGTGCTATTGCTATATTCTGTAAACCGCCTTGAATCGTTATGGGTGAATAGGCGGGAATATAAATTTTATAATAAATAAGTAAATATTGATCTTGGAGCTGCTTCCCAATTCACAGATTAAGTATGAGCAGACCAGGGATGGATTCCACCTTACCACGCTGCTGGTTCGCTCCCTACCGCACTGTGTGGGCGCACCTCATGGGTGTGCGCGCGCTTCACACGCACATGCATGCGCAGTAATGAAAAATCCAGGAAAAAAAACAAAGCTGAAAAAAGATGGCGACCGCATGCACAGTGCTGGAACTCGGCTTCTGTGCATGCTCAGAAGGAAAAATAAATTTTTAAAAAAATCGGGGGGGAAATTAAAAAAAATCAAAAAAAAGATGGCGGTGGCCACGGACTGGCACCGACCGATCCAGTTTGGTGACATCATCGTGACATCATCAGTGGGTCGCTACCAGTTCGGGCAAACCAGTCCAAACCAGGAAGAACCCACCCCTGGAGCAGACTATACCAAAAAAAATGGGATGGGATTAATTAATTAATGGAATTAATTTGCACCTATTGTTGTGTTTTAAACAATACAGAAATAGTCTTTGAACTAGTCTGGTAATGTATATGACTTGATTGTGAATTGACAATAAACATGCTCCTGCATTTGACATGTCCTGCCAAAACTTAAGCGAGTCTTTGAATAGCATGACAGTATGAATCAAAACATCAGGTTTTTATTTTACACAGTCATCCACCTGGATGCACAAAAGGCTGATAAAATTTATAGAAGTTCCTTCAAAAATTAGCAGAATATGGTGATCTATATACCGAAAATAGGAAATTTCGGGGGGGGGGGGCTCAGCCTGCATGCAAGACCTATTATGAAGACTATAGAAAATAACTAAGTTCTGCATGAATATAAATTTAACACTATTGTGCTGTTCCCAAAGATTATTTTAAATAATTTTTTCTAGAAGTGTTATATACCATGTACCAGTTTATTTATTCTCCTTCCATTTTCTGTGGACTAACTAAATAATCAATTGCAACAATGGGAAATATCATATTTATCTACTTTTCATGAAAGAAATTTGAATCTTGAAATAGGCTGTGCATAATAATTATAATCAACATATAACGCAATACATATCCTAGATTTTTTTCTAATATTACACTATTCTATGAACATGAAATATAGTATACATCATTTCATATACATTGTCTTGAGATGTACTGTATAAAAATATCAGAATATATAATACTACAGACAACATTTTTTATATTTTTATCCCATATTTTTTTCATATACAATTCAAGGTGGCAAACACACATAATACTTCTTTCTCCTCAATAACAACAACCCTGATTGGTGAGTTGGGCTGTCAGAGAGGCCTATAGTCACACAGTCAATATTTTATGCCTAAGGCAGGGCAATAGCAATAGCACTTAGACTTATATACCGCTTCATAGTGCTTTACAGCCCTCTCTAAGCGGTTTACAGAGTTCAGCATATTGCCCCCAACAATCTGGGTCCTCATTTTACCGACCTCAGAAGGATGGAAGGCTGAGTCAACCTTGAGCCGGTGACATTTGAACAGCTGAACTGCTGAACTAGCAGTCAGCTGAAGTAGGTTGCAGTGCTGCTTTTAACCACTGCGCCACCTCGGCAAGAACATACAGTCTCTTGGTTTCTAGGCCAACACCTTAACCACGACTACACAAAATTGGTCCTCTGGTCCCTTTTTAGAGTACTCTAAATTGGTTGTCATTACAATTGATGGCAATAATATATTATTCAGTTCAAGTATTTAACTAACCTTATTACTATTTTCAATGTATGTTTTAAGTTACTTTGAAAATGTTTTATCAAAAGGAAGAAATTATGTTTTGTATATATAAAGCATTCCAAATATCTTCATAAATAGTGTGTCATTTCTCTGCTGGATAAGTTGCTGATGATGAAACAGGTTCTGAGATGTGTACAGGTTCACATTTAACCTGTGCCTTAAATAAAGCTCTACAGTGAAACATGTTAGAAAAGATCCATTATTTTAAAGATCTGTTAATTTTATCTTTGTAGAGAACAAACTTTAGAGAACAAATCCCCCTATTTGATACCCTTCTGTTATACAAATCTTGTTATTTCTGTGCCTGGTTGTATCTCACTACATCTGGAAGGCACCAGAATATTTTAATTGCTTCCATCTAAATGATGGTGTGCAAATGTCTCCATAAAAGTTCCTAATTTTGCCTCTGCTTTTGTTATTGTGTGAGATTGGAGCTTGACAGTTATGAGTTGTGTTTGACTGCAAGGGTCATTATCCACCACCTCAGACAAAATTCCCTCCTCCTCTCCTGCTGAACTTTTGATTTAAATCATAATGCTGAATATGTGACGTCACTCTCAATCATTTCCACATGGGTTCACTTTTGGGATCAAAACAAAGGTGAAGCTTTCATGTCAGACCGAAGGTTGATAAAAATGTCATTCCCAGGGAGTTGTGAGAAGCTACCAAAAAAAAAAAGTACTTTTCATGATGCTATTATTTCACAGCAAAGACATTTAGGCCTAGCACTTAAACACTGTGAAACCAAGCTTCTAGGTTGTTTACTTACCTTTACTCAATTACTTTAAAAACAAAGTTCATTTTGCTAAATAAGCTGAGGAAATTCAGGTTGAGTCAGTAGGAACATTACAAGAATAATGGGGTATTATGATAGCCACATATCCTCATTTCTAATGGTATCATTTTGGTTAGACCAAATGAAAGGGCAAAGGTTACAGAATGCAAAGACATGGGAGCCAGAAAAGAAAAGAGCTATTTCAGTGGCAGTGAAGTGCAGGCTACTGGTGAATGTCTGAGGAATTAGAATAACAAGGAAGAAATAATTTTATGAGGCAATAAACAATTTGTCTGTGCAAATACTTGCCTATTTAAGTTGTAAATATTGTAAATTTATGTTGATTCTGTTACCAACACAGTAGAGTCAAGTTTGGAAAAAAATTTCCAAAGAGGCGGGAGGAAGCTATTATTAGACTTTAATGCAACATCTGGAAATTTATTACATATAGAACACACAACCAGTAGATAGAATGCAGTCCAGAGAATAATGAAAACTCTTGGTTCCATTCCATATAGGTGGACAAATATATCTTTTTGCATGATTACAAGTTAGCTACATTATTTTCTATACTAACATCATGAAACAATGAATCCCTAAACAAGAGTCTTATCTTGCAGGTAAGAGCAGTTCTTGGATTTCTCATTTTTTAGCTTTTTAAAAGACACTGTTTCTAAGCCTGCCTCCAGATTTTCTTTTAATATAAAGTATGTTAACAATAATTCTCACATTTATACCATACCTTTCATTCTTTCTGGATGTGCAAACTATAAAGCAGGGTACATTTACTGATTGCTGTTTCATATGTTACTGTTGAACAATTACTACCTGAATTTTAGCTGAAGCCTAGAATCCTAATTTTTGTTTTGCTCAGTAGAGTCACTTTGTCATCTTCCTTCCCCATTTGCAATACTTATGATCATGTTGATTAATTGATATGTGCATGTAACATTCTCCAAGTTTTTCATGGCTTTATTATGACTGTTAAAATACATACATGCTTGGTTGTAGGAGGCAACAGTGAGTAAGGAAATAGAAATAACCTCTGTTAAGATGCTAAGATACCCTGCTAAAACCTGAAAGAATTAAACCCCATACAAATAAATGTCCATAGTTCTGTGTGGCACTTCTAAAACATGTCTTTCTACCTAATGGACTTTCCCACTCAGAAAAGATAAATGGAAATATGTTGAAATGGACTTATTCACTATAGAAATATGATAATGTCTGGAAACCATCTGTGTGCCATGTTAAAAAGTCTACTGTATCTAAATACAGCCTAACACAGTCAGGAAAGATTATTTTATTACTGGACATATCCTGTTAGCTAAAACCTCTCAGATGGTACAATATATTATTAGGCTTGATTTTAAAGATACCAGTTTATCTCGACTTTCAGGTTTGTTTCCTAAATTGCAAATTACCTGTTTAGAGAATTGAAAAATATAGTTATCAGACTAAGGAATCTATATACTGTATATTTGTAAGCTATAGGATATCTCCAAATAATGACTTTGTGTTGCTTTTGGTGCTAAGCATCCAAACTTTGATCATGTGACCATGGGATACTATGATGGTCATAAATGCAAAGACCAGTCGTAAGTCACTTTTTTCAGTGCCATGCTAACTTCAAGTGGTTGCCAAATGAATCGTTGTTAGCAGTTCTCACTTTTCCTTTCTCACAAACTCCCATAATTGCAGTACAAATAGTGCCTGAGATGTTGTTATCGGACTTATCTATGCATTGACAACTTCAAAAGCATACTGTTTTACATCCATTCTATACTGGTTGTGTTCCAACAGGATAAACTTAAATTGTCCTATTAGAAATAAAACTCAAAACATGTACATGACCTATTTTTACATGTAACAGAAATGACACACTTGTCTTACTTATCAACCTAGAACTACAAAAAATACCTGAATTAGTAGCTCTGACTGCTACCTACCATCTGACCTATAAAATATTACCAATATTGTTTTTTCATGAAATCATATAAAAATTTTTAATAAGAAACATTGCAACATATAAAAATGCTTTTTATAGTATAAGTTTCTGCACAACCACAAAATGAGCCATAATTTGATAGTAACACTTTAAGCATGCTTGTTTAACCTATGCAACCATCACAGAGCAGTAGGTACCATAATTCACTTCAAAGCAGTCCATGACAAACAACAGCAAAAAAAAAAGACTATTTTATACTTCAATCTCTTCCTAAAGTAGAAAACGTTCAAACAACAAATTAATATGATCAAGAACATATTCAGAGACATACTAAAACTCAAGAAGCTTGTCATAGTATTTTCATGTTACAATTTGCAACCTGGAACTTTAAACAGGAGTATTAGCAATATTTATGAAATGCATGTAGCACAGGGCTTTGCCTTTGAAAAGAAGGCACGTAGTTCAGAACAAAACAATTCATACTAAATACAATCATAAATTTTAACTTTCCCAAAAAATTACTGTATTTTTCGGAATATAAGACGAACCCTTTTACCTCCAAAAAGAGGGTGAAAACTTGGGTGCGTCTTATACACCGAATGCAGCCCCACCCACCCACCCCTACCCTTTGGCCTCTGTCTTCCAGCAATTTACCTGCTTGCAGGAAAGAGGGAAGAGCCTGTAAAGCCAAGCAAGTCAGTAGCAGTTTCCTGATCTACAGCTGATTAGGTTTGCCACGTGGGAAAATGAAAGTGAAACTAACTACAAAGAGGCAATTAGCTGGGAGAGACACACGTATTTTTATTTTTTGCTGAACTGGATGGAAGGGGGTAAGTGAATAACTATAAATGTCTGTAGAATGTTCAAATTATTAGACTTATTTTTTAAAGACTGCTTTATTATTGTTCTAGAGCCAGGGGTCTCCAACCTTGGCAACTTTAAGACTTGTGGACTTCAACTCCCAGAATTCAACAGCCAGCTTTGTTAGCTTTGCTGGCTGTGGAATTCTGGGAGTTGAAGTCCACAAGTCTTAAAGTTGCCAAGGTTAGAGATCCCTGTAAATCTGGACAACTTAACAAAATAAAGAAGCTTTTTAAAATAAATGCTTGCTCTGAAGAGGCCCAGTGCTATTGTATCTTCTTTTAAATAATAGAGAATAATGTATACTTCCAGAAATTTTAATTAATTTTAACAGCTCTGTACCAGTATAGTATGAAATGTAACAGTCTCCTGTTTAGTATTAGAGTTTAGTTACCTTGCAGTAGATCTATTTAAATAATTGGGAAGAGTTAGTGTGACTACATTTAAGAAAACTTTCTGGCATAATGTACATTTTTCCAATTCTTTGCTATTTCTATGGGTCAGGCACACATGCACAGAAATACACAGCAAACAGTGTATATCATCTGTGCTGTTTGCTGTTTGGCAAATTGCTTGGAGGCAGAGGCCTTTTTCCCTTGTTTTCCTCCCCCAAAACTAAGGTGCGTCTTATACTTCGGTGCATCTTATACTCCGAAAAATACGGTAATAATAGTGGGAATAGAGTTACAGTAGTTGAGAGAACACACACTCAGAAGCTCTATGTGCCTCTGATATGGATATGTTTCAGATCATTTTCTCTGAGATGGGGACACCTGAAGTTTCTCTGTCCAAATGGTGACATATTAGGTTTTTTTGATATTACACTTATATTATTGATTGCTCATGTTTCAATTTTGTGATGCTATTTATAACTTGCTTAAAGTCTTTGGAAATGGAGTGATATATACCGTATTTTTCGGGTATAAGACGCCCTTTTTACGCCCAAAAAGAGGGTCAAAAACTGGGTGTGTCTTATACACCGAATGTTGCATTGGGGGGAGGTGGGAGGGAGTTGGTGTGATGGCGGCAACGGTGACAATGGGTGGCAATAGACAGCTGATTGAGACTGTTCCTCTGCCTGAGGAAGAGCCGCCGTCACCATTCCTGCCCAAAGCCTGTGAGGAGCCACTGCCGTCGTTGCTGGCCGCCGCCAAACTGCATGAGAAGCCGCTGCCACCATTGCTGGCCACTGCCACCACCAGACCACAAGAAGCCGCTGCCGCTGTTGCTGGCCGCCGCTGGCCGAAGCCTGCACCTGAAGAGCTGCCTCCACTGCTGCTGCCTGAAGTGAGCTGCCTGACAGGTTTGAAGACCGACTTCCAAGTTTGAAGATCCCTGAGTCACTGGCTCTCCCAAGCAAGCTCTCCACCATCTTGAAATTGCACCATGCCGGAAAACTGCCCCGCGCAGTAGGGTTCCAGGATGGTGGAGAGCTTGCTTGCTTGGTTTCTGGCTGAATCTATTGCGGCAACTCTTCCATTGCTGGGGAGTCACTTCGCCCCTTTCTCTGGATTGTTGGGTGGACTGCAACTTCGCTTCTGCCTGGGAAACAGCATCCGGGCTGTTCCCCGTGGCAGAGGTGCTGGTGTGTCACGGCTCTCAGACACTTGCTGCTTGTGCCTCTGCAGCTACGGAGCCCTGCAGGTAGAGATGTGCTGAGCCACGGGTCGGCTTCGCTTCCCTTTCATCTCTGCCTCCCGCCCCTGCCTCCGCCCCCGCCTCCCTCACTTGCTGAATGGCTCGGGCTGCTTGTCCTCCGCCTGCCCTTTCCGCATTCTTCAAACTGGGGATGCAGGCAAAGGCGACATGTGGGAATCCCCCACAGGAATAGCCACCCAGCCAGGCTAAAGGACAGTGACATGGGAAACGGGAGGAAATCTGGGCAGTTGGTGAAAATGAAAATGTGACTTCCATGTGAAATAAAGAGGCTTCAGCACAGAGCTGCTTCCCTTCTAACTTCTCTGATCATTTCCCATCTGGACATTTATTCTATGATTTTTATACAAGTCTCATCCAGAAAGTTATAAGTTTGAAGACCCTTGAGTCAGGAGTTAGGGGTGCAAGGGTCTTCAAACCTGGCAAGTTTAAGACTTGTGGACTTCAACTCCCATTCCTGAGTTAGCATGACTGGAGGAGGAATTCTGGGAGTTGAAGTCTACAAGTCTTAAAGCTGTCAAGTTTGAAGTTTGTAAAAAGTGTACATGGTTGTAAAAAGTGTACATGGTTGTAAAAAGTATTCCGCTATACTGTTATTTTATTAAATAATATATTACTACACCATTTGGTTCAGAATACTTTTTTCCTTGTTTTCCTCCTCTAAAATCTAGGTGCGTCCTATATTCCGGTGCGTCCTATAGTCCAAAAAATACGGTAAGCAGAAGGAAGAACCAACAGTCCTATTTTGTCTCAAGCTCAGGACAAATTCTCAGAACCTGGATGTTTTCATGCAAGCTTGAAGCAATTTGTTCAGCTACTCTGAGCTAAGAACATATGTATATATGTAATACCACAGTATGTATATATGTAATACCACAGAATATACTGTTCATACATGAGCAGGCAAAATAGAAACTATTTCTCTTATAACTTACTATTTTGTTGGAGACATTCTCTTTGTCTCCAGCCATGTGGATAATATGTTGAGGGTCATGAGAGACAATTTCCTTCCCAGCTCTGTTGATAAAACCAATTCAGTTAGTGGAGTATCATGACTAGATTATGTGAATTTTGTTAAAGTACCTCTACTCAATTAGAAATATGAACCTCTATTTGAAATATTCACATTCCTATATAATCAATAAAATATTTGCTTATTAATTTAGATTAGTTTACTCATGTACTGTCTATAGTAAATTTACTCATTTACTGTCTACAGTCGACTTCTCCCCGTTTCTAAGAGGTCTGTAAGGGGTGTGATAAGCGCACCACTGTGCCTACCGTCCCTGTCCTACTGTCCTATTGTCCTCTTTTATCGTTACTTTTTACTTATGTTATCTTTATACAAACTACTACTATCCTATGCATGTTTGACAAATAAATAAATAAATAAAAATAAATAAATAAATTTTGCAAAGAAGAGAAGACTGAGAAGATTGCTATATGTAACTGTTAGAACCCTGTTCAAACGATTGGGTATGTTAATATATGATTAAGCCACAAATCATTGTTATGTGTATATTGCTTTAAATGCATTGTGGATGATTATTATATAAGCAAGCAAGAGAGCATGCTCAATGCAGTTGGTGGTTTATGGTTTAGTGTGGTTTAGTGTGGTGAGTGGTGTTTGACGGTGTGTTCCGGATTGAAGACTCTCTGCTGCTTTACTGATGAGTAAATTACTTTATGACTGTGTGGAACTGCTGTGAAGAAGAAGAGTAACTATCTGTGATAGTATAGAATTAAGTGATAGCTGTAATCTTTGTGAGTTAAAACAAAGATAAGCAAGAAGAAGAAACTTCGCATTGACTGAATAACTGTGTATGACTTGGACTTCCTATTTAACTTTGCTACTATTTTGTACATATTAAAAATATTCTGTTTATTGACTGAATAGCATTCATATCAAACTGCAACACCATTACTACAACACATTTCGTTGTGTATGTGCTTAACAGCACAATAACTCCTTAACAGTAACACTACAGATCAACTCTTTTTTATGCTAAATATTTGTTATCTTAAGCAAATAAAAGCACATGAAAATACAGAGTCAGTGGCGTTCTTTGAATAATTTGCATCAGTATAGATTTCCAAATAAAGATTTAATTGGATCCACTGGCAACAATTATAATATCAAAGCCATGGATTTTAAAACACACAGAACTAGAGGGTTCATACACAATGACTGTTTGACAGAAGGTTTGGAAAACAGCTAAATGCAATTATAATGAACAAATTCTTCAAAGCAGCCTAAAGAGGAGTTACACAGCAGTCTGGGGTTTTGAAAATCAAGCCTGAAACAAGGTCACAAGCTTCTTGATCATATATACTTTACTTTCGGCCTGTGAACATCTGAGAAAAATGGAATGAAAGGCTAAATGTATGTATTTAAACAAGTGAAAGAACAGTTCTTCAGTAAATTGACTGAAGTATTATGAATGCAAGGTTAATCTCAGAATAATTCAGCTATTTTTAAATTATTTTTATTTAATTAGTAACAAAACCTGTCCATATCATCTTGATCTAGGCATTTAATGTGTAATGGTCAGTTTTTCCCCCATATTTGTATTTACACAACTCGAAAATAATCATTTTTGCACATAGTATTTATCACGTAGTGAATATTGCCAGTTGTATGTCTATGCAGGGTGATGCATCCCTATCCTAATATTATGGTACATTCCAATACAAGCAGGACACATGATGTGATCTTCTGCGCATGTGTGCATTCCTGGTTCTCCATTATTCTCTTCTGCCTTTGACTCTGACCGGAGCGGTCACGATTTCTTAGCAAGGATGTAACTATTCATGATTTATTGTTTTTGTACCGAAATAAATATTTTCTATTAGATTTTTAATCTCGGCTTTATTTTCTAAATGTCTGAATTCCAAAAAAAGATCTACTTCGCCTCTATGAGATTTATTATCACCTTAACAGTATTCTACAGAGTGTGCTGTAGAAGGGAAATATGTTCATTAATTCAATCTACATATTGATTTATTTTCTTTAGATCTGTCACTTATGTTTATAACTTGCTTTTAACTGTAGCCTAACTTTGTTCTGAACATACCAAGCCTACACACCTGCCTTCATCTGATTACTAAATAACTTAATCAAAGAAAGAGAAATTATATTAATTGGGTAATGTGCTAGTGCATCATGAATTGAAGGTCCTTATTTAACACGTAATCAATTTCCACTTATTTTAACCATCAGATTTCTATATTTGCTTTCCCAAACCATGTTTAAAAACAAAATTCTAGGTTTGCATAATTAATGTTTGAAACCAAATAAATGACCTGATGTTCCTTAAGAGAAGCTTATATGAAAATCATCCATCCAGATGTTAATATGGCTTCCATAATATGTTTAACCATGCCTGTTCAATATGACTTTTACAAGGCTGGTAAATGCACATAGAATTTATGACTCAATTCTGGTCTTGGATGCTGCAGCTGTTACACATCACTATACAATTCCTTCTCTCTTTGAAACCTCACATATAATAATATATAATTGAAGAGGCTACTTGAAATATCTAGGAATTTTTATAGTTTAGCTTTTAGTTATCTTTAAAGTTGAAAAACCAGGTAGGAAAACAGCTGGATCTTTAAATTACAAGAGAATAAAAAAGAAAACTAAAATGAAAAATCACAAATAACTGAATCTCAAAGAAGATTGGAGGAAAAAAAGTATACTTAAACATTTCAAGAAACTTTGGCTAAGTCTTCTACTTCTATAGAACCATAATAAAATAAATATTTACACTAGAGGGATGTATGTATGTATTTTGATTTAATCTTCGATCCCCAAATCACTATGAACTAAGTTTTTTTGGGTGAAATTTTTCTATATATCTTTCTGGCATATGAATTGAATGATATAAGATTTAAGGTAAGAGATGGAAGCTTGTACATTGCCTGTGGATACTGTGGAAGTTGTTACTACAAAATATAGTGGTAACTTCACTCTTAGATGGCTTTAAAAGAGAGCTAGATAAATGTTTGTATGACATTGTATTACAAATATATTATCTTTAGTATTAGAAACTTTGAAAATCAGTTGCTGGGGGAAACAAGCACAAAGATGCTCTTGTGCTCATGTTCTGCATTGAATTTCAAATAGATGTCTGGCAGAACAGAGGCCTGTATTGAAAAAGCTTTCTTGGTCCACCAGAGCTCTTATGTTCTTCTCAAACTGGGATTGAGATGGAAAATCAGGAACAGCTCTACCTCTGCAAATGCTGCTGGATAGGTAGTACAGCAGAAACTTGTTTAAAAATGACTAGTTGTCTTTGAGAAATCTAAAGACTTGAAGATAGATCTAAGAAAGACACATACATACATTTCTTAAATAGGTTATTGATCAATGAGCGTATTCAGGCAGCTGCTTCCCATCTGCTTCTAGCAGATCTTTCATTTCAACATGTATTGCAATGGGGCGGTGTATAGCAGTGGCATTGTGCTACTTTTGCCTACAAAGAAAGGACAGTTCAAAGGGTCATCCTCTGCACAGTTTCTTCCTAGATTTCAGAACACTTTGAGAAAGCTGTTTGCAGCGTTTTTTCTCTTGGACTAAGGGAATCAAGACTGAGCTCAGCTTGCTCTAAAACACCAAATGACTACATCTGCTGGGCTTCTGCACAGGGCAGTTTTCATTGGCCTATGGTCCTATTCTATGTCAGAATCTTTCTGGATCAATTCCATTATGATATGATATTAAACAGGATTAATTTCTGGTAAGACATACCTTTTTAAGTACATTCTGTAAAAGTATTTTACAAACACATGTTTTTTTCTCTCTTTTATAGTGGCAGAACCTCTATTTCAGGCTGACTGGTCAGGCACAGGAGTAGGCATAGGAAAAAAGATAGCAAACTTTATGGTACTCATACATAATTCTCTGTATGCTTATTTTTGATAAGGGACTATAGCATGTCATTAAGCATTGTCTGTGTATCTATCAAACCTTGTGTAATAGGAAATAATATTTCACTGCCCATCAAATTAAATATCCATCACATTATAGAATAATGCTAGATTAGTGCCAGTATGAAGAGAGATCCACTTCATGCTAATTCATCATTCATTTCAACCATAATTTGTTGAATATGCTGTAGTGGCCTAATCAAAACATAACTTTAAGTGATATTAATGAGTTTAGTAAACATGACTACATTTGAAGCCAGGCAGCTAATTTAGATTGCAAGAGAAGACATGATTACAGTAGTCTCCAAGAGGACCAGTTCTCTAAATTCAAATCAGCCCACAAACTAGTTTATTAAACCAGGCTGCATGCATCTTCTTAACTACAGCCTTAAGATGGGAATTGTGTTTGGCTCAGATATAAGGAATACAAGACAGAAGAGGGGCCATCACAAGAATTCTCTGTCGGATAGCAACAAACTACTACCAACACCACTTAGCTCAATGTCATTTACTCCAGTTCACATAGCTGATGCTTGAAGATTGATTAATTTGACTGATTATCCACCTTCAAGTCATTGTCAACTCCTGGTGACCACATAGATATCTCTCCATCAGATGTTGGAAGAAAATTTGCTCTCTGAATGGCATTTTTTTCCACTGACAATGCCTGCAATTGTCCTCTAGGATTTGCTTTATGCTATGAAACTTTAGACATTTATTGTTAGTGAAAATAAAATTCATTTCCTGTTTCCAATTAGAAATAATTACACATTGGGTTAACCTCATTGGCAATGTCCCAAAGGTGCTTTTTGAAAAGGGGAATTCTCTTTGTTTTGACTTGGAGATATTTTGCTTCTCATCCAAGAAACTTCTTCAGTTCTGAACAGTAGAAACTTTTTAGATGAGAAGCAAAATGTCCTGGATGACTGAGAATCTCCATAGATTCATTGGCTATGATGATACTGCTATTGTGCAAAGCACATATTACTAAGTGCTATTACTATTGCTAGTACTACTCTTTATATGTTTCTACCCATTTAATGCTCCTGCTCCTTTTAGATTTTTTTAGAGTCTTGTTTTTCATATATACAATTCTTGGTAAAATTTATTTCCTTTAAGTGATGTGGGGGGGGGGGGAATTGCATTGAACTATATGCATTCCCACAATGTATATTCAGAGAAAAACTGCATCCATGCTGTTTTCTTAGGAAAGTAGTCCTTCATCTCTATGTAATAATAGAAAAAAGGTCAGGGGAAAACATTAAGGCTGAATGTTGATAAGAAAAAATTATATGGAAGTTTGTGGATTACTCATATCTCCTCATGTTCATCAGCTTTTGGAGCCAGTTTTATGTCAAACTAAGCTGGGAAGAAATGAAGATGGTGAGATCTGGCTAATGTGAAAGATTTCATTCTGATTATTTGTTTGAGGTTAATTCACATTTAATTTTTAGATCTCATAAGTCCTTTTAGTCCTAAATCAACCATTGGCTCACTCCCTGATTTTTTAACTTGAATAAAGTAATTTACGAACAAGAAAGTGGGAGGTGAGGATCAAGTATCCCAAGAACCCAAAACATGTATTCTGTTGATACGGTCTTAGCTGTATGTACACAGAAACGAGTTTTTATGTGCTTATTACTAAGTACTGTGCAGGCTTTCTGTATACATTTTTTTTTTGGTAATGTGACCATATGAGATTTTTGCCAATAAAAATAGAAGATGCAAACTACACATGTGCAGAAACCAAAAATATCCAAACTGTTCCATAAAGGCATCCCATGCATATAGGTTTCAAGGCTTCTTTGTTGACCTGAAATATTATGGTACAATGTCAGAGCATGTCAATATGTTACCAATAATTAGCAATTATTTTAATCGTTGGGGAAATGCTTGTAACAGTTTATGAACATTAGACATATTTTAAATGTATATGAAAGATTAAAAGAACACATTCATCTACAATTTATTTAGCTATATTTATTGAATTGGCAGCAATTAGCTGTGCTCACACCACATGCTAAGCCTTAAACCATAATTTACAAACCACAATGGCTGATTTTACACAACATTCTTAAATCAAAAGTAGAGAAATTACATTATGGCTTAATATAATGTTTAAACTCATTCATAATTTCTTTCAGGACAAAGGCAAGAAAGTATGGTCTAGTTGCTAGATTATGATTTTGAAAAATCCAGATTCCAGCTCATCTTACTGTTGGAAACTCACTCAATAACTTTGGACCATACTCCCTTAGCCCAGAACACCCACATAAGCTGATTGGAACACTTGGAGAAAAGATAACACAATTCATCCAGGGGTGGGTTCTGGTTTTCTTTGCTGCCGGTTCGCTCAGGAACGTGCCCTGGGGGTGCGTGTGTGTTGCGCTTTACGCACACGCACATGTGCAGTACTTTAAAAAAGCTTCTGCGCATGCGCAGAAGCTAAAAACAAGATGGCAGCACCTATGGTGCCACTGGGAGAACCGGCTCAGGGGTGTGGCAGGCTTGGATCGCTGCCAATTCTAGCGACCCAGGCTGCCAAGTTACTACCGGTTCTATAGAACCAGTCCAAGCCTGTAGGTTATTGTCAATTATTGTCAACGATACGGAACACCAATTTTGACTATCTTGACTAAACAATCTGCTCTCTGTTCTATTTAAGGTAAAGGTTACTTACTCAGCTCTTTCTATTGTTCTATTTAAGAGTAAAGGTTAAACTAGCACAATATAATCACGTGCTCACCTATATGCTTGACATGATCTGTCTGTATATTAATCAATTATCGCATTGTTACTAGTTAGCTATCTTTGGGTTAAACCAATCATTGTAATTGTGTGCACAAGAAGATTACTATAAGAATAAACACAGCTGACTGAGAGGAGAGACTTCTTAGCTCGGGAAGCTTTGCTCAAGAATCATGTCTATGTGTCCAGGATTACTACACAAACCGGGAGGAACCCACCTCTGAATTTATCCTAAATCAGTTAGGCAAGAATGTCCCTGAGCAATAAGATATTTCAGCTAATTTAACATTTGTTACATTCAGTATGAAACCAAGTGTGGTTGTGGTTGTGGATGTAGTGATTAAATGCTAAACTAGAGCTAGGAAACCCTGATTCTAGTCTTCCCTTAGACATGGAAGCTGGCTGAAGGATTTTGCCTAGTCATCCTGTTTCAGCATGGGAAGTTGAAACATATCAGTCTACCCAACAGAAACTAGAGCAGTGTGGTAGATTTGGTTTCACAACCTTCAGTGAATGAGGCCTTCAATGAATGAGGAATTCTTTATTGGGCAAGTGTGATTGGATACACAAGGAATTTCTCTGCGGTGCATAAGCTCTCAGTGTACATAGAAGCAACAAGTGATAAATCATGATCATAATCATAAAATACAATCATCATAAATCATAAGATACAACACTCAGTGATAGCCATAGTATACTAAATAAGCAATCAACATAAATCATAACAGGATACTAAATAAAAACAATCAACACAAATCATAAGATACAAACAACAAAGTTATAGTCATAATAAGCTAAGGAAGTAGGTAATAGGAAAGATGAGAAGGATCATAGTAATACAGCCCTATTAGATCGTTTGACATCCCAGGGGCATAAGACAGTGTTGTGGGAATTAGTTGTTTATATGTCTTTATATGTAATTGTTTTGGCGTGCAATGCCCGGTAGCGTCGTCTTGAGGGAAGAAGTTGAAACAAATTATGTCCATGATGTGTGGGGTCTGTAGATAATTTTCATAGCCCTCTTTCTAGCTCGTTTAGTTTGCAGGTGCATCAATCACCACTTCCACTACAACTTGCTTATGGTAAGGTGACCAGATTTTATTTTTTGTAAAGCGGGACACCATTGACAGGGGGGGTTTCTAGGGGAGCAAGACAGGAGGGGTCCCTCTCTCTTATCCTGTAGCTTTGTGCACCCCTCCCAAACACCCCCCTTCATCGCAGCCAGGGGTGGGTTCCTACTGGCGCAGGCTTACCTGTTCGTCGCCGCAGAGCTGAAGAAGCTGGTGGCGTTTGCGGCACGGGGCTTCCCCCGGTCGCTTTTCCCGGCCGCTGGGATGCCATTTGCGTTCTTTTGCCCTCTGTGCATGCGCAAAGTGTTCTGCTTGCACAGAGGGCAAAATGGCGATGTCCCAGCGGCCGGGGAAAGCGGGCGGGGGAAGCCCCGTGCCACGAACGCCACCAGCTTCTTCGGCTCTGCGGTGACGAACAGGCAAGACCGCCGCTGCCCCTCTCATTGCCCTCCCTCCCCGCCTGGCAGGAGGAGGCAGGTGAGGCAGGAGGCAGAGGGGTGTGCAGGGCAAATTCAAATTTAAAAAGCGGGACTTTTTTGAAATGCCGCGGGACGCGGGACAAATTATTAAAAAGCGGGACTGTCCCGCCAAAAGCGGGACGTCTGGTCACCTTAGCTTATGGTCATCCTCTCTTTCTCTTTCCTTTCTCCTTTACCAGCATTAGAGCTTTTTCTAGAGAGGTTTTGCCTTCACACAATGTATCTTTTTGGTAATAGATATGTTGCTTTTGCAGTTTAAAGCTTGCTGTCAAAATAGTGAATGGTTGACTGAAGATGTAAAGCTTGCCTGTCTGCATATGTACCAAATTTAATGCCATTCTTGTTCTTCAGATTCAAATGAATAACAAGTTTTTATATTACGCTGAACATAGTACTGCGGGGCTTTGTAGCTTGCAATCCTATATGCATAGTGATAAGAGGTAATCAGGACTGAACCTAGTAAAATATATTTCAGGGTAATTATCCAAAAAAAAATCTAAAGTCTATGTAGGCCAATCTTATTCATGTCAATGCTCCAGAGTTCAGTGCTCCAGGTAAATGAGCTGAGGTTTGTGAGACCCTTAATTAATGAAAAGTTTGGGGAAAGTAAGTAAGGAATTGTTGCAGCTCAAGATGAGAAATGCTTAAGACCCCTAATTACAAACACTTGTCAGTTGCCATGGATATTAGAGTTAATAAGTACGAATTGAGTAAAAATGTTGCCATATAGAACATTACAGTATGGAATTCTAGCCACATCTTTTGATTACCTGTTATTTTCCCTTTTCTACTATCCCATTTTACGACATAACTAGCAACCTGGTGTTTTTCATTTCTTTTTAAATTAGGAGATGTGTGCCAGTGGTGTGTTTGGCCACAATTAAACATAATTGACCCCTCCCCCCACTGTAGACTGATGGTTTCTTAAACATCAGAAATGCTTCAAGGTTAGCTCAAGGTTAGCTTATAGGTTTGCTCAAAATCGGACCTATATCAAGTTATGAGATGCCCTTTGCTACAGGAAAACCAGTATTTAAAGCACTCCACATCTAATACAGATAGAAGAGAAGTTAAATTTAAATTGGTGCACAAAAAAATAAAAGGAATATTTGGAGAATTACTATTTCCTTCCCCAGCAATGAAACTCTTTTAAAATCCCTGCTATTCTATTCTATTCTATTTTAAAGCTTCGTGTATTTTTTTTTAAATTAAAACTGATCTATTTCATCACATGAATCTAAATTTGAGTCATGAGGGGAATGATAAAGCTTCAGATCCTTGGAACACAAAGCTTAATAGATCCTAATTTGCTGCTTTGCCCAAGATTCAGGCAAGATATTTTTTTTCCAGCCCTGTGAGAATTTGGGTGGGATGGGATGAATCAGGCAGAAACTGAACTCAGAAATAATGTTTGATCTCCCTGGTGTTGATTCTTGATCAGGTGGCATAGTCATTGCCAAAGCAATCTACAATTTGGGGACAGTTCTAGACTCATGACTACTGGAAATGGATGGATATGGACAGGTGGATAAACAGTTTTTGTCCAGCTGATACATTACCGGTAGTTACAGCTTTACCTGATCACGAGAAGCTCGCAATCTTATGCCTGCTTTCTTATGCCTGCTTTCCTACCAGTGTAGATTACTGCCATGTGTTATACATGAGGTTGCCTTTGAAGACCGTGCAGAAGTTCCATTTGGTCCAGTATTTGAGATCTGGCTGCTGAATGGCACACGTCCATGCACCAGGCCCCCTACACTATTTGCTTCTAGGTGCAAAGTGTTGTTTTTAACTATGAAAGCATTACATCCCTTGGCACTGTGTTTGCAAGACTCATGGTTTTAACCAGGGGTGGAATCCAGCAGGTTCTGGAGAACCAGTAGCAGAAATTTTGAGTAGTTCGGAGAACCGGTAGCGGAAATTTTGAGTAGTTCGGAGAACCGGCAAATACCACCTCTGGCTGGCCCCAGAGTGGGGTGGGAATGGAAATTTTGCAATATCCTTCCCCCAGGAGTGGGGAGGGAATGGGGATTTTGCAGTATCCTTTCCCTGAAGTGGGTGGGAATGACGATTTTGCAGTATCATTCCCCTGGAGTAGGGTGGGAATAGAGATTTTGCAGTATCCTTCCCCTGGAGTGGGTGGGAATGACGATTTTGCAGTATCATTCCCCTGGAGTAGGGTGGGAATAGAGATTTTGCAGTATCCTTCCCCTGGAGTGGGTGGGAATGACGATTTTGCAGTATCATTCCCCTGGAGTAGGGTGGGAATAGAGATTTTGCAGTATCCTTCCCCTGGAGTGGGGTGGGAATGGAGATTTTGCAGTATCCTTCCCCTGCCACACCCACCAAGCCACTCCCACCAAGCCACACCATGCCTACCAAGCCACTCCCACAAAACCGGTAGTAAAAAAAATTGGATTTCACCACTGGTTTTAACCCATCCAATCAATAAAGTGAGGATAGGGATTCCTTCACTTTGAAATAGCTTCTCTCTGGGAATATGAACTTTTGGGGGAAAGCCTTTGTCACATGAGCTAACATTATAGGTTACATTAATCTGCTACTATGTATGTTAGATTTCTTATACTATTTGGTTTTGTTACATAAATATGTGTAGTTTGTATTGATGGATGTTGCAAACTGCTCAGAATCTCTCTGACTGCAGCAAAAATAAAATAATACTAGGATCTGAACCTAGTATGGTATAAATATTTACATGCAAAGTAGATGTCCGGCCACTGAGTGATTCCCCATCCCAGTTTGTCACCCAAGTGAACTTAATTACATTTCTGCAAAGTTTGTGTGTGTGGGGGGAGGGGAAGTATCCCAAGTTTGCTTGTATTTTCCTCTTGTGAAAAAAGAGGAATTTTGCAATACAATATAAATGGTAGTATTGACAGCATAAATCAGAATTAAATGGTCTGCCAAGTTAAAAGTCCATATTAAGTGTGAGAAAAACATCAGGGAAAGGCAGTATACAACAGTGAATTTACCAACAATGGAGCTGGCGCTTTAGAATTACCTTAACCTATTACTGAATGTGTAATTTATTTTGTTTCAAATCTGATCAGAGTAAGGTCATTCTGACCTAGTCAGGATTTCATTTTCCCTTCACCATTTATGGTGGGTTGTTTGACTAAAGCAGTTATAACAATCTCTTTCCAAATCTCTAAAAAACATGGAGGTTGGAGATAATATGCAAATGTAGGTTGCCTCTGACCCAGTTTACTTGTATGGAATGCTATGACCTTTTAAAGAATGCGTTGCTTTTTGCCTGCATGTGCTGGCTGGATTCTTTACTTGTTACTTGTACTTTACTTGTTCCATTCAATAGATCAATAGATTCAATAGATCCAATAGACTTCAAGTGCAGAATATGAATATATGAAGAGACTTGGATATTACAGTCTGCTTAAAAGATCTTTGGTATTAGAATACATTAACTTCTTTGACTAAAGACCTCATCTACATTTATTGGTGATGGGAAGGCTCTTCTGGAGATTTTGTGTAAAAATGAATGTGTGATTTATGGTTAGATTATAGCAGGAACAGTAATATGATTTAATATTAGGGGCAGAGGTTAAAATATATTTGGAATTATAAATGCTGTAAATATCGGAAAGCATTTCTGTGTATTTTTTCCTTTCTATTTTTCTTTAACTTTTCTTTTCTTGAATTTTAGTACCCTGTTTCCCCCCAAAATAAGACATCCCCTGATAATAGGCCCAATCGGGCTTTTGAGTACATGGCAATTAGGCCAAGCGCTTATTTCAGGGTTCAAAAAAATATAAGACAGGGTCTTATTTTCGGGGAAACACGGGTAGTAGTATCTTAATTATTTCAATATGCAAATAAAAACTTTCTTTTTACTCATTCCATGTCTGCACCTTTAATTCACACCCAGCTTTTAATGCTGTTTGCATTATTTGTAGTATTTTAGATATTCCTTGAGCAGTTAGTACATGCTTTGGATGTAGTGTTACTGACAGAATAGAGGTGAAACTGAAGTCTGCAAATTCACGGGTTCTTACATTTGGTACTAAAGAGCATGCAAAAATAAAACAAACTAGAATATTCAAGCAAATATAAAAGAAATTAGTTTTAAAACTGCCTTAAGAGTTTTCCACATTCCAGTAAGAAAAGAAATAAAGTTTGTCTCATAGCATTAACTGGCACTACTCAACAAAGTTTTATCATGACCTTGCCACTTGCCTTTCTCAAAAATATTGTCCAGTTCCTTTTTTATCTGAGTTTAGAAGATTAGGGATTGTATTTTAGTTTATACAGCATTTGTGAAAGCATTGCTCTTTTAATAGACTGAAGCAGAGGTCACATAATCACTTCTGGGAAGAAATAGAAGCAAATGAAATCAGGAAATATTCATTTTTTCCATTTACATGTCACTTACTAATCTGGCACAAAACATACTTTCCTCAATGTTTTATGAAATAGCATTGGTGAGTCTAAAATATGTTTCATTGAGACACATTGATTTTACAAATCAAGCAAACCACATTAGAAAAAAAAATATGCACAAAGCATCTAAAACAATTAACATGTACAAGTTAGATTTGCATTTTTAATGACAGTTCTCTTTTTAGAATTCTCCAGTTCAAAGAAATTCAACAGTTACCATCATGTGAAATGCAGATTCAACCCAAGTGTTAAGACACTTTGGAATGTAAGAAAAACCCACAGCCTTTTAAAAAATTTCAATTTTTTTCACATTAGGCTACAGTATTAGAAAGCACGTCAAAAAGATCCTATTGGTTTACAGATTTTATAATGTACGTTTCATTAGGATGATTAGATCTGCTTTACAAATAAATATCATGGGCTGCAGTGCAGTCCCACACAAGAGTCCACAACAGTAATTTTCCTGGAATGTTATTTCAATTATATGTCTTAAAGTAAGAGAGAAAGAGAGATGGGTCCACAATTACACAGGTAGCTTTTCTTCCCAATGGAGATTAAACACAGTCACCCCCATTTCTAGCCTTAACCACTACAGCAAACTGACTTATATTGTTTGCTTAATTTTAAATAAGTACCAGGGTTACGACTAGTTGACCCCCCCCCCCCAGATAAAGCTCCTTGTTGGTACAATGAGTGCACAGAGCAATGCTGTAAACTGATCCCGAAAACGAGCCCTACTGACTTCAGGAACACTTATCCTACGAAAAAGGAATGCAATTGCAGAAATCAGTCCCGGCCGGATTGACGTTGGGAGCGCACCGCGTTGTATTTACACCTGTATATGGGGCAGGGAGCCAACTTGACTCTCCTCCTTTTATCCTGGAAGATCAGGACGTATCGCCCGCGGTCATGCAGGGAAAGCGACCGGATTAGGATTTTGCAATGCTAATATTCCAGGTTGGCGCAAAAGAGCAGCAGGATAAGCTTCTCCTCCAGTCCATTTCCTGCCACAGAGGGACGTTTTCCCTGACGCGCCCCCCCCCCAAGCCCGCCCCGTCACTTTCTCAATGGGCTTTCCGCACATCCCCACGGCCGCTGAGTTTTTTCCCGCGCTCTTTCTCTCGTGCAGCGAACACGGCGGATCCCCGGGGAATGCAAGAACTGGGGAGACGTCACCACCGACCGCTTCTCCCCCCCCCCCACCGACCGCCCCGGCAGCGGGAGGCGGGTTCCCCTCCCCTCTACCTTCCCCCCCAAACCCGCCCACTTTCTTTTTAACAGCCGCCTTTTTCTTGCGGCGACTCTCAGGTTACTTGGCGGAGGGCGCGCTCCGACCGCCAGCCTGTTTTTGTTTCTCTCGCGCTCTCCCCCCGTCCTCGTCCTCCCCCACACGCACCCCACCCCGCCTGGCCTCCGGCGATTGGGCAGCCGCGTCTTGACACAGCGGCGCGCCGAGAGGGTCGAGGACGTGTTTCAACAGATGGTCGGGGTTAGCGTGTCATCTCGTTCGAGTGGGGATTAGGGGAGCCGAAGGCTGCCGACCCGGAGCTGTGTGGTCTCCTCTTCCCAACTTAATCAGCCAAGGTGCCTTTTTGTTTTCCGTCGCTTGGGGTGGGGGGAGGTGAGGAGCGGGGCGCGAAAGTGGGCGCCTTTCCCCCCTCGCACACAGCAGCAGGTAAAGGGGCGCAGAGCGAGTCCCCCCCTTTTCTTCCCTCAGCTCCCTCCCGTGTCTCTCCCTCCCCCTCCTGTTTGAATGGGACGCGCGCGTGGTCCACTTGTCAAACGCCGCCTCAGTGCCGCCGCTGTGGAGCTAACAGATGAGATTGGGCAGCCTGAGATGCCTGCCTGTCCCCGCAGACCAAACGCGCCCCGAGGTCAGGCCAGGGAAGGCGTCGATTAAGAAAGCTCTCGCGCCCGCGGGCAGGAGTGGACGACGCGTGTCTCCCGCGTGCACACGCTCCCCGGTTGATCTCTCTCTCTCACACACACACACACACTGCTTTTCTGCGTTTTCTGATGCGGGGGGGGGGAGTTCACTTCGCCACTGGTTTTGCTGGGGTGCGAAACGTCTCCCAACTGCGTACACGCAGTTTTCTAAAACGAGTTATCCCCAGTCGTCACGTTTCTCCGGGAAAGGGCTCATTTTTGGAGAGAGGGTAATTTATAAAGGCTGTTGAAATTGGCAGTAGAGCAGCGCGCGTTTCTTCTTTGACTTTGGAGGATAGTAAGAGTGTTCCCCGTAAGAAAAAGGGGATAAAAACAGCTCGTGGAGGGGATGCCGGGGTCTTGGCAGAGCTTCCGCGTGGATTTTCCACGTAAAGGGAGGGAGAGGTTAAAGGCAGCAACCGCCCCGCAGCGTGGAGAAGTTCCCCAGGCAGCTGCGACACAGCAGTGGGGTGTAATTCATATAAAGGTCTCTTGAAAGTTTTACCAGTGGCTGCAAACTAAGTAGCAGCATCATAACCGTCATTAAAACCTAGCTGGATTTATAAGATTCTAAGCAATCTATCTGAAGTGTTAATTAAACTTGAAAGCTTTTTTTAAATGTGGTGGTTAAAGAAGATGCAGAAACCTAACTGGGCATGGATGCCTGGTTACCTGAACTTCCACTAGACGTCTTGTGATGCAATGATTTCTCTTAAGGTGTTCTAATATCTCATTAAACAGGCGGTTGCAGAGGAGGCAAGAGGTGAAGGGAACTTTAGAATTCTCAGGGATGCTAATTGGACAGGTTAGAATTAGGGTAGGCATTCATGTAGAGAATGAATGCAAAAGCCAATGTATCTACTGGTATGAATGTGTTGCTAAATGATAATTCCCCAAAAAGATGAATGGATATCATTCCTGCATGTTTCCATGAGTACAAAAGAAAGCCCATCACCTCTCTCTGCCTTTGTAGCTTGAATTTCCTGTGCATGAAATGCTAAAAGTTTGTGTACTTTCTGAAAAATTATCTAGGCAGCTAGATTATGGGACATGGGTCTGTTGAATGTTCTGTGATTCTGCTATTTGACCAAACATCAAAGAATCCGTACAGCAGCTTGAAGGTGAAACTTGATATATCAGCCTCCCCTTCCAAATATATTTGTTGGCTTTCGTTTTTGATGCATGCCATTGGAAGAAAATATCCTTAAAACCAACTCCTCCAGAAGTATGTGTCTGTGTTTCAGTAATGGGTTCTAAAACCCATCGCTACCGGTTCATGCGCTTGCTTGCATGTGCGCGTGATGCTTCTGCGCATGCGCAGAAGCGTCCTGGGTGGGTGAGCGTAGCCTCCTACCGCCGCTGCTACCGGTTCACTGAACCGGGCCGAACCGGGAGCAACCCACCGCTGCTGTGTTTGTATCAGAAATTGCTAATTAGTTGTGTTAAATGACTAAAATGAAGTAGTTAGTTTTCCACTCCACTCAAAGATGTGATGTAAACTTTCCTAGATACTAACACTGACAAGAAGACCCCTTGTAAATGTATGGCATCCATGCATCAATGAAAGATATACATAAACATAGTAAATTGTTTCCAAACAGACAAAATTTGGTGAATATTTAGAATTTGATAACCACACTGTTAAAACAAGGGCAGGAATGGTAAGCTTACCAGCCTGAAGTTTGTGCACTGATGCAGTGTAACTGCTTCTTGCTTTCTAGCTGTATTCCAGACAACTGAAGTTTATAACCTGACTGTGTGTCATATATTTCAAAGGTAAGTCTCTTACTGCATGTGCTAAGGCAAGTTTTTTAAAAAAAACATTCTGTTGGAAAATGGTCTGGCAAAAAATATTCTGTTGGAAAAAAAGTGTTTGTACACAAAACACTAGGCTAAAACATGACTGCCTTGTTGATCAATGTGGCTAGTTATGAGTCACTGTCTTCTGCTGTTAATTCGTCAGTCATAGTTAACTAAAGGCTAGCATATTGTGCAAACAAAACTTTAGCCAGAACCCACACCTTACAGTTCAGCATGCAGTAGCAAGGTTGGCACAATGCATAAAGTTCAAATGTAGAAAAATCCACCATGGCATAACTGAGTATGCAAATCTAAGCAGTATAAGTGATGGAATTTCATCTGATGCTAAATGTGCCAATCATTGCAGCCTTATAATATTCTTTGCAAATTCAAAAAAACCTAGGTGCTGTATTTCTGTTTGATAAGATAAGGTAGAAGAAATTGAATGTGAAACCATGTTTTTACATCACTGACCTGATGGGACTTCTTTAAAAGAGGGGGAGGGAAAATGCCCTTAAGCTAGTCCAGCTCTTGTCAAGCTGTAATCTAGGGTTCCAGATGGTAAATGTTCAAAGGAATATTTATGACTACTGCTGCATACCACTGGTTGACATTTGGTTCCTTCCTGACAGCACTTATGCTGGGCACAAACACATGAAGTTCCCATTAGTAACTTAACAGCTGTAAAACTATTCAGAGAGCTTAAAGGATGCTGCAATACTACATTATTTGAAAAATAAGGAAAAATATTCTCAAATGCTAGGGAGAACCACTTGTGGCTGGCAAAGCTGCCAGTATTAAAAAAGACCTTCCAATTTCTGTTTCTTTTTCTCAGTTTTGAAGCATGATCCTTTTTAAAATGAAAAGTCGAATATACCAGATGAGTCAAAATCTTTGATGCTGAATGCCAAATTTGGACAAGAAAAGTGTCAAAACACTGCTAAGCTTATTAAATGGTTTTATGGTAGATGAGTTAAGAATACAGGAAATTGCCTTTTACTGACTGGGTTTACATAACCTGCTCAGACTACAAATGTAGTTTGTGGCCAAACATGTTGCTTGAACTGTGGTGTGACCCTGACCAATAGTGGTTTACTTAGTAAATCATGGCATAGTATATTGGAGGCTTAGCACAGACTCAGTATTGGCATGTTTTAGGGAGGATTTTTCCTACTTCTATCTGGAGATGCCAAACTATTAGCATGACTACTGAGCTGTTTTTCCCCCCTCTAGGTTAATAGGAAGCTTTATACATAATCAAATAATAGCCATCTGGCTATGAAAAGTAAAAGTTCTCCAGACTTTATGAGGTTTTCTTTCATCCTCAACACTAAATAGAAATAGCTGGCACTGGTGCTCTGAAGACAAATTTCTTCGGCTGAGGAATGATGGGATATGAATAATGGAGTGATCACAGGCACGTCTGGGAAGAACTGAATTGAAGTAAAACAAGCTTTGATATGCTTTTTATATGCTTGCTTAGGATTTATAGTTAGCATCCCCCACTTGTGATTAGATTCAGAAATATAATTTAATTGAACCAAATAGTAGTAGTTGCTTTAACCCAGCTCATTTCTCCTCCCCTCCCTCTCCCACCTTAATGTCAGGCAAATGGCAAATGCAGTAACTTCTTTGAGGCACAAGGTACTTTGATGTACATTCACGTAATTGTGTATTAGTTTATTACTTGGCAGGACATTTCTCCTTTTGGCACTTCATTGTCAAGGTAGATGCTCTACTCATCATATGTTGCTTGATACTTTTGTGATTTGAGCTTTCTATTAGCCTATGCCCTATGTAATTCTTGCTGAATCATCTATACAAGTATACATACTTTTAAAAACATTTTTAAAATGTGCCGAACCAGTGATACAAACATGTCATCTCATCTTGCCAAGTGTCTGCCCCAGAGAACTTGAAAAGAAATTTCTGGCTCCTTGGGAATATTGGGAGAATAATTATATCGAATTATGGTTTTCACTCAGAGCAGGATTCAACGAAAAGAGATCATGAAATACATTGAAATGTAGTGGCTTAGTATTTTCAAATATGGAAGGTATTATAAACCAAAGCTCTCAAAGGAAGTTAGTCAACCATGGGAATAATGATTTTTGAATCTTTTTCAAATACTGTTTTAAGTCTTCTATTACAAAGCATTTTAAAGACATTATTATCAATGTTTTGAAACTTGCATAATCACAATCAAATAGTTGTCTAGGCAGATCATATTTTGCTTTCTTACGTTATTACTGGGTGGTAAATGGATGTGTTGGTTGTTGTCCAGTTATGTGCTTTTGTTAGTGAAACTAGGCAAGTTGATTTCAGCTCCCATCCACTCTCAGAATCTGCAGATATTCTTTCATCTTTCTAGAATAGATTTTGACAATGTGAAGTGTTAGGCAGATTAAAAATCCATCGTGCTCATGCAAGTCTGCTTGTATGATACTGGATCCTGTTATATTATTACCATATTAAACTGGATTATTTGTTCTGATTTCTCATGGTTTGGAAAATAAAAGGATGACTTCTTGATACCCAAGGATTTATCCTTGGATTTACTGCATACTATGCTGTAAGAGCTAGCTTTGTTCTCTGACTATAGTAGAAGCAATGTCATCATCTCTGATATTTAGTCAAAACGCTATAAGCAGGTTAAAGGAATCCAAGTAGATAGGATAGTGTTGGTATTCAAGGTAGGTCAAAATACCTGCATTTGCTTATCTTTTTCATAATGTGTTGTTTAATCCTCTTGTTGCAATGGAGGAAAATATAACAGCAATAATCTACAAACTAGCTTTTTCCACCTATATTAGAACAGCAACACTTAGAATTTTCAAGCATTCTTTCTCTCTCTCTCTCTCTCTCTCTCCCTCTCCCTCTCCCCCTCCCTCCCCCCTCCCCCCTCCCCCTCCCTCCCTCCCCCCCCCCCTCTCTCTCTCTCTCTCTCTCACACACACACACACACACACACACACACACACACACACACACACACACACACACACACACGTTACTACATGGGCATGGTTGCTAAAAAAGGCTTTGTGATGGGGGTGAGAACATTTCACTAATGTTGTACTTTAATAGTTGAAATTGATTTAAGCTTAAACCCGTATGAATGAAATGTTTTGAGATTTGGATCCAATATCTGGCCTATTTCTTGTGAGCATGATTTTTAATAAGCTTAAACATGTGCGCCATACTGCGCCTGCACGCATCCCCATGCATGTGTGCTCCCGTTGGGCCGTTTTTCACCCTCAGGCTTCCCTGAAGCCTCCGGAGTGTGAAAAATGGCCCAACGGACAAACCGGAGGTCTATTTTTCCAAATTTCCAATTTTGCCCGTTGGGCCTTTTTTGGCACTCTGGAGGCTTCAGGGAAGCCTCCTGAAGTCTGGGGAGGGTGAAAACAGCCTTCCCCAAGGCCGAAAATCAGCTGGCCAGTGCGCACATGCGCACTGGAGCTGACATAGGGCAATGCCTCGCGTGCCCTCAGCTATGGCTCTGCGTGCCATCTGTGGCACGCATGCCATAGGTTTGCCATCACTGAACTAGTCCATAGAGGACCTGGCTTGGTTTAGGAGTTTTCATGTGTGCCTGCTAGCCCTTTTTCATAAAAGTTTAACTGCTATCCTGTTCACATATAGATTGGACTACTGCAATGCGCTGTTCTATAAGAGTTTACAGAAATTCCAGCCTGTGTACTGCAGTGGCTACAGTGGTTTTGTATTAATTTCTTACAACATATTATACTAATACATTTCATTTGTCTTGGCACAAAAACAATGTTGGTTATTATGTGTCAAGCTCAAAATGTCCAGATTATCTGGAAGGTTGCCTTCTCCAATATGAACCTTTCTATTCAGCATAGTCAATATTTGATATTTCGCTATTTATTTCAGGATGTTTAGAGATGCTGATGAGATATTAGAGTAGTGGGTTTGATATTAGTATAAAGATAGTGGAATTTGTTACCATATTTAAATTTTGGAAAAGCTGCAGAGGCTGATTTATTCTACTCTGTTTTATTTTAAGAATTGTTTGCTCTGCAAATGCATTTTAAACTTGTTTGTATCTCTTAACACAATTACTTATGGGCTATGAATTATTGTGAATAGCTGCATAGGCCTGTGTTGTTGTGCTACTCCAGTAATTGCCAATTACTTTTCTTCATATGGGTGGATTTCTGGCCAACATATGCTCTATATATGTACAGTATACATATGCAGTTCTACCATTTTATCATATTTTAGTCACTTGAGATAGAACGGTTTCAACCCACACCCCTCTAATATCCTGTAATGAAAAAGGCCTATTCCCATCTGGCAAATCTACTTTTGGCGTCAGACTTTCAGACCAAAACTTTCATACATATCTCTTTCATACATCTTTGTTGCCTGGTTATTTAAAAAAAAAAAATTCTTAAAACTCTTATTTACTGGCAATTTTCTTCTTCCAACAGTTGATTGCACACTGCAGAGTGCAGGTTGATGTTTTGTTTGTTTCAAACGACAGGCGAGGTAAGCAAAATAATTTTCCTAGGGAATATTGGGAAGTAACTTTCATTTGATGTTAACATATTCTGTTATCCTATGAAATCACAGTACCAACTTTGCTTATTGCTATATTTTATTCATGCTAATTATGTAGGATGTATGAGGAAGTAAGAAAACAATACCTGTCCCCAATTATAAATAAATTTTCCCACTGGAATGTAAGGCATAAATTAACATTTCTATTGAAGGCAGACTCTCCTCCCCTGGTAAGGGCTATCACTCGCTATCTTAATAGGATGACAGCAATACGAGCCAGCTACATTGAAAAGAATTTCATTGATTGTAAGAAAGATGAGCTGAGTTAGAGACGAGATATTTTATTTGGGTTATCTAGTTTTAGAAATTTAGTTATTGAATTTTAATATAGTTGAATTTTGATGTCATGTACCATATATATTTTTGTACGGTTGTTTCTGTACCTGTTTGTTCTGTTTTTCTTTTTTTGAAAAGGCCTTTGGGCTATTCAATAAATGTACTGTACCTGTATTCATGCTAATGGGTGGAGAAAAATCATATGGTTAGAGCAGAGGTCTTCAAACTTGGCAATTTTAAGACTTGTGGACTTTAACTCCCAGAATTCTGGGAGTTGAAGTCCACAAGTCTTAAAGTTGCCAAGTTTGAAGACCTCTGGGTTAGAGGATGGACACAAACTTGCAAAGGTTATTGGGGATATGAGAAAACATCTGGAAGGCACTAATTTGGGAAAGACTGTCTTAAGGCATCCTCATCTTGGGTGGCCAAAGTTGGTGCTTTCTTAATTTTATTTTAAGAAATTGATTTATTCAAAGGGCAAACTTTCCATGCACTTTGTAATTGTAGGATGCTGTGGAATACTATATGACCTGACTAGGATGCACAATTGGTTTTACCTCTTCAAGTGAAAAGCTTCCAGTTAAGCAATGCTAAAAAAAAAAAAAAAGCCGAAGCTACTTGGGGAAATATTTATGGTGTAGATAATTAAATTAAGACTCTTGAACATGTATCTAATTACCTTAAGCCACTCCTTCAATATTAAATAACAAGTGGTTATTAAGACATTGGCTTAAGGCTACTACTGTCATTGAATGAATTAGTTTCTTACTGTTTAGACCTCAAGAAATATATTTCAAATGTTCCACTATTATTGTGTTAACATAAAAGTGGAAGTTTTAATTGATCTAAATGAATCCACACTGAGGAAAGTTGGTTTAATGCATGCTTTCAATTTCAGAAGAAACTTTAAGTTCTTATGGAAACACTCAAGAATATTTGCAGTAGCATTTATTTCTTTTTCTGTTAGCATGCAACTGGAAGCCAAGCTGTCATATTCTGATAGAACTGCACATATTATGGAAGATGAACTTTTATGAAATTAATATGGTGGCCAATCCCTTGTATTTATCTATTGTTCAACTATAAAAATCCAAGCGAAACTTTTGGCTCAAAAGTTTAAGTAGGCTACAAATTTTGCATTAGTTCAAAGTATTTTGAACTAATGCAACCTGCATTAGTACAACCTGCATTATCAGGTTGTAGTGTCTTAAGAGCTGGGCTTCAGTAAGTTGCTTGTAGTAAGTCCCAATCTAAGGGTGGGAAAAAGTCCTGCCTGAAACTATAAAGCTGCTGTCAATTACTGTCAACAGTACAAGGCTAGATAAATGAATGATCTTAGTGAAAAAGAATATCCTTAATTTCTCTCCATATAACAACAGTCATGCTTGATGGAGTCAGAAACAATTGCGGAATAATTGGGGACTGAGGCCAATAGAATATTAGTAGTCTTCAATATACAACCACAATTAAGCCCAAAATTTCTGTTCCTAAGTTAGATAGTTAAGTGAGTTTTGCCCCATTTCCTGATCTTTCTTGCCACAGTTGTTAAGTGAATCAGTGCAGTTGCTAGGTTGCAACATGGCTGTTAAGTGAATCTGACTTCCCCATTAATTTTGCTTGCTGGAAGGTAGCAAAAGGTAATCACATGGCTCAGGGTCTCTGTAGCTGTCATAAATATGAACCAGTTGTCAAGCATCTGAATTTTGATCATGTGACCATGGGGATGCTGTAAGTCTGAAAAATTGCCATGTCACTTTTCAGTGCCATTATAACTTTGAATGGTCACTAAATGAATGGTTGTACGACAAGGACTATCTGTAATATGCTTAATAAGTTCATAGGAAAAGTGAAGATTTGTAACTGGGCTTGAGAGCTTTCTGTATTGCAGGTCCAACACTTTAGTATACCGTATTTTTCGGAGTATAAGACGCACTGGAGTATAAGACCACCTTAGTTTTGGAGGAGGAAAATAAGGGGGGAAAATCTACCTACCAGGTATTCATCTGGCTAGCGTCCTTAGTCTGTTCAGCTTCAGCACATTATTTTATCCTCTGGTTAGGGCTGAAAAAGCCTTTTTCAGAGGGAGTAGGAATGAAAGCAAGCCTGCAAAGACTTAGGGCAGGAAAAACTGCTTCGGAGGGAATAGGAAGCCGGGAAGATCGTTAGCACCTCGTTAGGGCTGGGGAAAAAAGCTTTGATAAAGCTACATTCGAAGTATAAGACGCACCCAAATTTTCAGCCTCTTTTAGGGAGGAAAAAGGTGCGTCTTATACTCCGAAAAATACGATACTTGGATTCAAATGGAATAGCTTGGCTTTCTATAATTTTCATGTCCATGAAAGACTTATTTATTTTTGACTGATCCTTATATGTCTTAAAATACTGACTTTTTAAAATATTTAAAACATTTTGTTGAAAATGCCAATGGAAAATATCAAGCAAATAATTTGTTATTGTATCTTAAGTTTATAAATATAGTGCTTGAAATATGAAAAATGAAATCTTCCTGAAGGGCCAGAATTTTCAACGACAAGAGTCTTGTCTTATGCAGTGCTTATGGTTGAGTGTTTATTGAGAAAAAACTAAAATCTGCCAGAAAGATAAGACAGTGATTGAGATGCAAACTATTCTCCAAAGCACCTGAAGGTAGAACAAGAAGTAATGGGTGGAAACTAAACAAGGAGAGAAGCAACTTAGAACTAAGGAGAAATTTCCTGGCAGTTAGAACAATTAATCAGTGGAACAGCTTGCCTCCAGAAGTTGTGAATGCTCCAACACTGGAAGTTTTTAAGAAGATGTTGGATAACCATTTGTCTGAAGTAGTGTAGGGTTTCCTGCCTAGGCAAGGGGTTGGACTAGAAGACCTCCAAGGTCCCTTCCAACTCTGTTGTTGTTGTTTTTATTGTTGTTGTTGTTGTTGTTGTTGTTGTTGTTGTTGTTATTATTATTATTATTATTATTATTATTATTATTATTATTATTATTATTATTATTATTATTATTATTATTTGCTTAAGTGCAAAGAAAATCTTTGGATGTGTTGGGTGCTATCACACGTATCCTCGTGTTTTCATGTTGTGGAGTTGAATTATTATTACAGGACCTGCTTCTGATTTATTTTCATATTTTTGTATAGTAGTTTTACATTATGTCAAAGTTCAAGTGACCACATAAAATCTTATGTAACTCAGAAATAAGAGTATAACCATTCTCTTGGAGCGTACATCAGTTCATTAATTTTTAAATGAACAAGAGAAATATAAATACCCATTTTGACTTGCAGTCTAAATATATGTTGAGGATACCATGGAATACAATATCTACAATTATAATTATATAAGTATAATTACAGTATTGATCTTTCTTACTTTATATTTAAATTTGTCTCTCTTCCTAAACAGTGTGCCACAAATGTTGCCACTCAGGAAGTTAAGAACAATTTTAAAAAGCTCTGTTTAACTCTGTTAAAAATAGTGCACAACTTTTGTTTATTGCTGTCACCAATTGATCTACAAATTGGTTAAGGGACATAAAACAGGAGAAGAAAGGAGTAGGGAGATGGCAGAGCTCTATCAGTGCTATCTGTTCTAGTGATATTCTTAGTTGAATTACTAATTATTATTTTTTACACTTTAGGCCAAAAATTTTGAAAATCTCTCAGAAATAACAGCATCTTGGCCCTCTTGGCAATGGCTGGGAATTGATCAGATATGATTGCTTCCCATTTGACTGACCATCTATGACTATGCCTTGCGGGTGGATGTAGAAAATATTTTCCGTAGCAGCTGATTTGGTGAGTTATTTTACACAAACATAGCTTGGACCTCATTTACAGTCAAGTAATTATTCATCTAGAAAGTATTTATTAATTGAGACCACATTTTATGTATCAGTTTATTCAACACACAGAAAAGTATTGCCATTACCAACCACTTCATGGAGAAAATAACTTCAGGCACTTGTGAATGGGAAGTAGGTTTGTCTTAAAAACTCTCTATAACTTGATAGAACTCTGGTCTGTTTTTTGTTTTTTAAAAACCTTCTCTAACTAGATGTAGCTAGAAACTGGCCAATATATTCTAATATATGAATGCCATGTTCTGCTGGAAGTTCCTGTACTATGGGGCACTGTGAATAATTAAGCAAAATTGTAACATATGAAACTGAACAAAGTCATTATGTGCTGCACAGAATTTAGCATGGACATGCTAAAAATATTTTTTGGAACACAAGTGTAAAGGACAGCCATCATAAACTCTTGTGGTAAACTGACTATATTATTGAATGATATCATTTATTTTTTAATAAATAGAATTTGAAATTTCTCAGCATTAATAAGGTGAGAATATTTATTCCTTTACTGAGCTATATTATATATTTACCCCAAGGTCGTATTAGCTTATATGTTAATTTGAAACCAAAGGAGAGACGGAACAAACAGGACTACATTCAGGGATAGGTTCCTACCACTGTGGTCCACTCTTTCGTTCCGTCTTCGCCGGTCCGTCGCGCAGCACCATCTTTTTTTCCAAAGTTTTGGCCTTTTTTGCTTCCTGTGCATGCACGGAAGCAAACTCTTATGAGGGGATGTGCATGCGCATGAGATTTTGGTGATTTTTTGCTTCCGCGCATGTACGGAAGCAAAATCGCATGAGCGGATGCGCATGCGTAGCGAGCGAGCGAACATGTGAAACGTGATGATGCGCGCGCAGTGCACCAGTAGGCAGGTAAGAGGAACCCGCCCCTGACTACATTGTATGAGTCAGAAAGCCCTCAAATTTTCTTTTTAAAAAATGTTTGGGGATGTCAAGCTGATTCAGATCAAGATTTTTGTGATGAATTAGCTTCATTCCTAGGTCATTAAAACTGTGCTTAGCACTTCTGACCCAAATCATATATTTTTCCAATATTAGCCTGTGTCATATTTTTAGTTTCGTATGGAATTTGATTTTTTTTATTTTACTTCTGATACAGTATTTTTAACATCCAAATGTTATGGTGCTTCTGAAGCTGCTAAAACATCTGGGCCATATTGTTTTGATAGTATATGTTTTAATTGTATATAGTGCCAAGCAATGGTTCAAAGAGATTACATTTAAAATGTAATGTCTCAAGATTCTTAAAATAGCTCTAACTAAATAATTAATTCAAGGTATTAATCGTTTGCTTGGCCCAAGACTTCCAAATAAAACATTTTCACTTCCTCTGTCTTCAAATTAGGATTATTCCATAATGTCATTATCTCATGTGAATGTGGGTCAAATATTAATTGCACCCCAATTAATATCTAAATATATTTAGTAACTTCCAAAGTGGGGAAAGCAAACTTTTCTTCTGAATCTGACTCACAAACTTTCCAGAACTTGAAAGGAGTCACACATTGTTTTTTTAAATGAGCCCAAAGGAAGCAATATGCCTTCATTCCATAATAAAAGTCCATTGATAAATCTAAATTAGCCACCATCATCATAAGGCAATTTAGCCAAAGTAAATTGAGAGGCCTTGTCCTGATATAAACTTTTTCTCAATAGTTTATTGCTATATATTAAATATCTAAATGAAATCAACATCAATATTCCTCTGAAGGTGTCAGGGGCGGGTTGCTCACTTACCTTGCTACCGGTGCGCTGCGCACGCATCACCACATTTCGTGCGCATGCTTGCTATGTGCACACGCCCCCTCATGCGATTTTGCTTCTGCGCATGCACGGAAGCAAAATCGCGCCGAAATCTTGCAAGAGGACGCGCGCGTGTACACAATTTTGACAATTTTTTGCTTCTGCGCATGCGCAAAAGCAAAAGTTTGCTGAAATCTCACACGCAGGTGTCCCCTTGCAAGATTTTGGTGCGATTTTGCTTCCGCGCATGCGCAGAAGCAAAAAATCACTGAAAAATTCGTGAAAAAAGATAGCGGCTCCTAGGCACCGGCAACTGACTGCACTGGGTCAGTAGCCTCTTGATGACGTCTCCAGCCCGCCGCTACCGGTGCGATAGAGTGGACCGCACCGGTAAGAACCCACCACTAGAAGGTGAACATCACTCTAAATGCTATATACAATTTGATTACATTAATCTTACTCCAGAGGCTCAAAGGTAATTTTAACTGATTTATATCCAGTACAATCATCTCTATGCATTTAGGTATAATTCAACATATTTTAAGATATAGAAGGAAATCCATTCCAAGCATTTTATACAGTTCAGGCAAATTGTAAAATCCAACTTTTGATACTAATTTGTTGGGGGTTTTTTAATGTTAGAGAAAGCAGATTAGATCTTTTTCCCAATAATAGTATGCCTTGGATATAAACCACATTGCACAACTTGGTAAAGATATTAAATATCAAAATCCTCAAAATGTCTTGTATCAAAAGCATGTATTTAATGCCCACTACAACAGCACATTGATAATATCCTGTTATTGTCTAATTTTAAAAAGCCAAAGATTCTAGAAACAGATTGAAAATTAAAGAGGACAATGGGAAACTCTAATGAGTTGATTAATAGGCATAAAAACACATTTGTGATCACTCTAGTGCAGTGGTGTCAAACTTGCGTCGTCATGGCGTCATCACATGACATATCGGGACTTTTTTCCCCTTCGCTAAACCGGGCATGAGCATGCCCAGCACATGATGCATCCAGCCCGCGGGTCGTGAGTTTGGCAGCCCTGCTCTAGTGATAGGATAAAAATGCTAAATTGTAATCAAATATATAAAATGTGGTGATGGAAAGCTAAATCTTTCTAGAATGGCTAGAACAGTGATGGCGAACCTTTTTTGGGTCATGTGCCAAAAGGGGGGATCGTGGGGGGTCACGTGTGCATGCCCACACCCATAATTCCATGTGCCCCCGCGCATGCATGTGTGACCCTCCCCTTCCCGGCACGCGATAGCATGTCTGTTTTTCACTCTCCCCAGGCTTCAGAGTCTTTCTAGAAGCCTGGGGTGTGCGGAAATGGCCTTCCCCACCCCAGGAGGCCCTCCAGAGGAAGAAAATGGCCCGTTTGCCAACTTCCGATTGGACCGAAAGGCCCATTTTTTTGCTCTCCCCAAGCTCCAGAGCCTTTCTAGGACCCTGGGGAGGGCGAAAACAGCCTTCCCCACCCCTCCAGAGGCCCTCCAGAGGCCAGAAATGGCACATTTCAAGTTGGGAAACGGGCCATTTCTGGCCTCTGGAGGGCCTCCGGGGGGGTGGGGAAGGCTGTTTTCGCCCTCCCCAGGCTCCTAGAAAGTCTATGAAGTCTGGGTAGAGCAAAAAAAAGGGACTTCCGGTCCAACCAGAAGCCGGCAAATGGAACGTTTCCGGCCTCCGGAGGACCTCCAGGGGGGAAGGCCATTTTTGCCCTCCCCAGGCTCCTAGAAAGGCTCTGGAGCTTGGGGAGAGCGAAAAAATGGGCCTTCCCCACCCCCTTCGGAGGCTGAAAACAGCCTGTTTCCCAACTCCCAGTGGGCCCAGAAGGCCCGAAAATCAGCTGGCCAGAGTGCACATGTGTGCCGGACCTGAGCTCACATGCCCACCGATATGGCTCCACGTGCCACTTGTGGCACGCGTGCCAGAGGTTTTCCATCACGGGCCTAGAAACTATCACCAGAGGGTTTTTTTGTCCTGCACATCCAATTTATATTTTTTGCTGCACTTTAATGGACAACTGCTATTGTTACTTAAATGTACTTGGATCAGACTTTTCAAGCAATGTTTTTTAAGAAGGTTCCTTTATAAATATAGAGCTTTGCAAGGTGATCACATTTTGTTTCCTCCATACATACAAGTAGAGGAAGAATATGTTTTGGTCAACCGCATGCTTCAATTGTCAGTAATATGATCCCAATGTGGACTGTTGTATTTCAAGCTCTCTAATATAAATGAAACTCAATAGCATCATTTGGATTACAACTACATATTCAAAACATGGAAAAAATTTAGAGAATGAAATCCCTTTTCTGGCTTAAATCCAGAATAGAAACAATTTACCACATCAGTATCAAACCAAACAATACAGCACTATAGTGGCAAATTCGAGTTGATTAAGACTTAAGCTTGGAATGCAAACAATGCCATTATTGTAGAACAGGCAAAGAAGATTAAATAGCTATGTACTAATTTCTGCATGGAATATATTGGGGAGGAAATTCACTTCCTTTTCAGGTTGTTGCATAATCAAAGTTTCCACTGGTCAAATTCTTGTTAATTGATGACAATGAAATAACATAATATTTCTGAGCAGATATACTGCCTAAATTTACCAATTTCTTTATCACTATAGTCAAAATTACTGTTGATAGTGTACATAGAATATAAAACCAGTTAAACGTCCATGGTCTAATTAAAATCCCAAACAAGATGCAAAGAAAGAAGTGTAAAGAAAATTATGTATACATTTTTAATTTATATAAAAGTAAACATTTATTTATAAACAATAAATAAGGGGAGCAAATAGGAAAAAAGAGTAAAAGTTTATATATAAACTTAAGTAAGTACTCTACAAAATTATTTAATCCTTAACATTTTATTAAAAACCAGAAAGAAGGGGACTACGTCATGATACTGTTCCAAAGCACTAGTGTTTTTGTATAAAAGCAATGCCTTCTGGCTTCAATTCCCAATCCTTTTGGAAATGTAGGACTATAGGTAGTTTCTCCATGGATGTTCTAATAAGATCAGATGATTCTATATCGCAATTTGCATACAGTTTTGGAAAATTCTGCTATAATTGAAGCTATTTTTATTTTGTGGAAGACTAATGGATGGAAGAGATCAAAAGGTTCTTAATTTTCAACACTACCCTTTCGCCTTTTGAATTTTTCAGTAATTATATGTTAAAGGAGAGGACATATTTCACAATATATTAGAGAACAAAGCAAAATACGTAAGTACAATTTATGAAAGGGCAGCATTGAAACTACAATTTGTGCCCTTCACTATGTGAATTCATTCATGCCGTCTTTTTTATATGCAGATTTAAGCGAAATGCTATAGGAACAATTTCAATCTTTTTTTTTTCCTACCATGAAATGTATTTAAGAAAATACAGATTTTCTAGTTTTTATTATTGATGGCTAGATATCTTGTTACAAAAGCACTATTTGTCAAAGTTTTTTTATAGCACAGAAAATGATTATTCTCAATATTAATTCCAGATTTCGAAGAGCCCTCAAGTAAAATGTTCTTACTACCCTTCCTTTCTAAAAGACCATTCTGTTTTCTACTATCACAGCTGTCTATTCATTGATGCTATAGCTTTACTACTTCTAACTAATGCGACATCTCCCCACTTAAGTCCCCATATATTTGAATATGGAAACAAAAAGCGGCAATCTCAAGTAGGAGACATGATAGGGTCAGGAGACATTGGAAATTAACAAATAGAATCCCTGAAGGTTTGTCTATTTTGGCATATTCCCAAGAATGCTACCTCTTCTTGCTCACTTTTAGTTCTTATAAGTCTGAGCCTTTTGATTATATTTCATATATAAGATTGAAAAGATGTATATATAAATATGTGGGGAACAGAACTAATGAGCAGAGCATGATTGTAATTCTAACCTCTATGCTGCATACTAATATTTTCCCTTTTCCCTTATGATAGGAAGCACATGTACATATGACCAAACACTTAGAAAAAAATGAAGTAACCCATCTGATTTGGAGGTTTTTTTAAAAGGTAGCCAGACTTTCAGTCACAACAAACCCTCAATTTTATAGACTAATTCAGGCGAAATTAAAATAATAAAACTTTTCCTTATTTTAATGAATAGAATAAAAGTATTAGTAATAATAAGTAGGTAAAGTCTGGTGTACCAATAAAGGAGAATATTTGTAGCTCAGGGTAAAATGAAAAGTCTTGGCTGTTTTCTTGCGAAAGTTTTTACCCAAAGCAGGTGATATAATCAGTGTTAGTTAACTCAGTTTATATTTTAGTGGCTTGCTTTGTCAGTGTTGGTGGGGAGGGGCAGTCTTAAAGATTCTTTGGTTGGGCTGTTTACTGTTGACTTGTTTGGCAGTTCCTTGATTGGGGTATTGTTTACTTAATTGCTGGTATGATGTTAACCTTGGAGTAAGTGTTAGGGCACCTAGATGAACATAGATTAAATCATGGGAGTAGCCTGTATGGCAGCAGGGTGGCTCCCTCTTTTGTGGTCAAACTTAAAATCATAGAGGGGGCTATTTAGACTAGAGTATCAAGTCCATCCATGCAAGAATAGGAATTAAAACATCCCCAACAGATGGCTGATTAGTCTTTTCTTTGTATCTAATGAAGGGGAAACAATCATCTTTCTGGATAATCAGTTCTGTTTTTATTATTGGGATGATTTTTTTTAAAAGCAGTCAAAGTTTTCTTGTATTCTAAGTCATCTCAAGAATAAACATTTGCAGTTCCTTTAATTTTTTCACTGGACTTGGCTCTGAATTCCTTGAACATCATCATTGCCTTTCACTGAGTGTATATATAAGTGAAAGATATATAAGGTTGAAATAATATTTCTATATATAGATATAATGATACAGTTTTTTTCTGGAACAGTCATGTGGAAAGGATCTCAACACAAACCAAATGTTTATTTATTCATTATTAATTTGTTCATCATCAGCTTTCCAAACTAACATAAAGCATTAGTCATTAAAAACCATTCACATTAATGCAAATAGTTGATGCACTGCAACCAAAAAAACATAACCATGCCCAATTCTAAGACCATACTAATTAAAGTTCAGCAGAAAGGGATTTAATGGACAGTAACAATACTAATCTTATATTTGCAGTTTTTAGTAATTATAGTACAGAAATAATAACTCATAATACAGTGATGGTGAACCTTTTTTGGTTCGCATGCCAAAAGGGGGAGCATGGGGGGGTCACATGGGGGGGTCACGTGCACGCATGCCCACACCCATAATTCCATGCGCCCCGTGCATGCCTGCCTGCATGCCCCCCCTACTCCTGGCACACGATGGCACGCCCGGTTTTCACTCTCCCCAGGCTTTAGAGCCTTTCTAGAAGCCTGGGGAGGGCGAAAATGGCCTTTCCCACCCCCCTGGAGGCCCTCCGGAGGCCAGAAATGGCACGTTTGCCAACTTCCAAACGGGCCATTTCTGGCCTCCAGAGTGCCTCCAGGGGGAGGAAGGCCGTTTTATCCCTCCCCGGGCTCCTAGAAAGGCTCTGAAGCCTGAGGAGAGCAAAAAAACCCCGGGACTTCCGGTCCAAACAGAAGTTGGCAAACAGGCGGTTTTCTGCCTCTGGAGGACCTCGGGGGGGGGGGCGGGGGGAGGCTGTTTTCGTTCTGCCAATCTAGAAATGCTCTGGAGCTTTAGGAGAGCAAAAAATGGGCCTTCCCCACCCCTTCCGGAGGCTGGAAACAGCCTGTTTCCCGACTCCCAGTGGACCCAAAAATCAGCTGGCCGGTGTGCACATGCGTGCCGGACCTGAGCTCGCGTGCCCACTGATATGGCTCCATGTGCCACTTGTGGCACGCGTGCCATAGGTTCACCATCACTGTCAAAATATGTCTCCAATGCAATGCCTGGCATAATAAAAATGTATGTAGTTATACAACATTCAGAAATAATAGATTAATTATAGGGTCAACATGAATATAAAGGAAGCTAATTGAAGATGCCTTTGGATGACACAGTGCTATTCATTAGCAGCAGAGGTCACATCTTCAGGCATAATGTGCAGGTAAGTACAGGTTGTTCCCAAGTCTGAAAAGTGAGGGTCGCTTGTACAGTAGCATACATTCAACAAAGCTAGCAACCTGCAGTGTCTACTTGAGAGAGGCAATGGACCTCCAAGATTGTGTCTGATGGAATAGAACAAATATCCATTAGACTGCAATTTATATAGCTTCATTTAGTTCTCTCCACACCCCACACTCAGGAATTTGTGTGCCGTTTACTAGACAGTGAGGAATTTTGGACTTAGCTACTGAAGAAGTTGGCTTATTGATTATGCAGTGAAATGAGAATGTTATTTTTTGCTTTAAAAAATGAACCAACATACTCAGATTAATCAAGAAAGCAAGTATATGATCTTCTAAGTAGATTGGCATTTTCACTAAATTGTGAAGAATGTTCCTATTGTTTTGTACCCAACCTTTTCTGATCTGCAGTAAGTTGATAACTTAATCCTATATGCATCTACTCAAAACAAATTCCCATTGAGTACAATGGAGCTTACACCTAAACAAAAAAAATTCTTCCCCTTCTACTACTGTTTGCTGGATTTCTCCCTCCTACATTTCCCTGCCTATTTAAAAAAAAAGTCTTTCCTAAAACAAAGTTTCCAAGACATTCACCTTTTTGGGCTCTGCAGATAGGATGCTGGGAAGACATATGGAATGTCTACCCATAATATATAGGGGATAGGGTTAAAGAGATTCAAGTATGAAGGTGAATACATGGATTGTAGCAATAAGGTGACAAGATCTAATGTTTTAATAATGGTCTATTTTGAATAACGTCCTTGTTTTTACAACCTTACTCCAGCAACTGTTGATTAAGATAATTGTAGAAAAACACTACAGTATAAACACTGTTGCCATATGGACTCTTTAGGAACCTTTCCTTACAACTGGTTGTGCCTACAACACAGTCTTTGGATTCTGAATCCTATGCCATTGGTGATCTCAGGAGGTTGGCTGGTTTCTGGATCAAATTTGGTTATTACAGGGCTTGGCATTGCAAAAGAGAACCTAATACAATCTCCTCGGGGAAGAGGTTTATGGATTCTCAGGGCTCAGTCTAATTCTTGAAATGATAGGTCTTACAGATTTTAAGTAGAAGATTTATAGCTATATGTCAAAAATGCTGCTCATATATTGTATATCCAACCTGGAACAGGAGATTTAAGTGTATGATCTCTTCTTTTCAACAATCTTCCAGCGTGCAGTTCAAATTTTTTTTAAAAAAACTATAGAAATCAAAACAGACTTGGGAAAAAAAGTTTCCTTCCATCTGGTTTGCTTTAACAAAAATGCTTACACTTAACATCGGTTGCCTGAGATAGTTAGCAAGAATAAGAAAAGAGATGTAAATGAATTGCTTAGCATTTACATTGGATGTAGGCTTTCAAGACATATAAATGTTGGAACTTTTTTTATAAAATAAAGGAAACAATATAAGATTATAAAAATGGAACAGCCATTTTATCTGTATGTTATTTGTCTTACTTTGCCCTCCAAAATAATACATTTAGGACATCACAGAATGAACATGCTGGTTTTATATACCATGGTAGACTTTTTTAAATGTCAGAAGGGTTTTGGCATCTTAATACTAGGGCCCAAGGATTCCACAGTGAAAGAGCAGCTATTGAAAAGACCCACTTGATTTCACCAGAATGGTTATGGCACCCACTCTCCTGGGGCTCAAGAAACGCCTTAAACTTACCTCTGTTACCAGTTAATGGGCTTATTGATCTATTGGGGGGGGGGTTCCAATCATATTTGTATAGCTTATTATTTTGATTGTTTTGATTGTTTTCATCCAGGCTACTTGAGTAGGTTTATTTAATTTTATAACATTGTTTTAATTAGCTTTTAGATTCCATAACCCACCCCATCCCTAATGGAGTGGGTGGCTGTAATAAATTTGATAAACTAAAGTATTACCAGAGAAGTGGATTTTCAGAATTAGGAGGAGTTGATTGGATAAAATGTGTGGATATATTTCCATTTATAAAAAACAAAAGTCACTGAAGGCTGAATATCTTTAGCATACTAGATTCATTTTATTAAAATCCTTAATTACTATTCAGCTCTGGATATTTTCAAATTATTTTTTTCCCAGAAGTGTGAATGAAGAAAGGAGAAGGGGAAAGGACCTAAAAAATTAAGGAGAAATATAGACAAATGCAAGCCAAGCACACCTATTTAGATATGTGTTCAATTTAAACGCATACGACCATTCCCATGTAACTATGTTCAAAGTTTCTGTTTTATAAATTGGCATGAGAATACAATTGAAAGTTGAATAGATGAAATGAGATACCTATATACATTTAAGGGGTATAAAGGAAGTGTTTTAATAAGTTTGAAACACTGATGTTTTAGAATCATGAAAATCCAAAGTTTATATGTTCTGCATTTTACTTAATTATTTAAAGTCCCATTGTAAAACAACTGTTTCCTGCTCGTTGATTAGGAACAACCAGGGAATACCTGTTTATGATTTAACACTTTCTTTCTGGAGGATTGAAGAGAAAAAGGATTATAGCTCTTAAAACTTTCAGGCCGAGTTGTTGCACAGCATGATTAACTGGCTATTCTTTTCTTTCCTCCTCCTTTATAAACAAAACGGCATTGGAGGAACCTTTTCAGTTTGTAAGATAATGCATTTCATATAGGAGAACGAAGGGAGGTCTTGTAATCTGATTAAATAAAACTGACCCAAGTCTTGGGAAGAAAGAGAAATTACTTGCCTGAAGGAGAACTTAAGCAGCTAAAATGGGCTAATGCTTGTTTTTTCAGTAACAAGGTGTTACTGAAACAAAAATTATTCACAAAATCCATTTCCATTTTTTTCCAAGATATAACATTATTATATACATTATTATATTAGATATGTACTGCGGTACCAGTTTTGCTAACCTTATGGCCTCCAGAAACCAGGTATAAACTCTTATGCCTATATATTCATGTATAAATAAATGCATGTGTTGAACTAAGATACTCCTTCTGTGCCCAGCAGACATGGCCATCTATAGAACAATGTGATACAGGGGGAAAATTAGTTCATTGTAAGAGGTACCTATCTGCCTCTCTTACAATTTGAAATGCACCACACATTTGTATTTAAATACACAATATATGCTAATTGTTTCCTATAGATGGGGGAAAAATCAGTGTCATTTTATCTTGTTTCCAAAAATCGATCTGTGCCTTTATATTCTAATTAATGTACCACATCTTTCTATATTTATCACTATTACATTCATTTGTAACAAAAGCACTAATAGTGTGTATTCTGCATTTTACTAAGATTTGTTGCAATCATAATTTGCTGTCTCCACCCAAAAATCTGATTTAAGACAGGTCCTTTTATGCACGATCTAGGCATGAACTGCCTATATGGAATGTTATAATTCTCTTGGGATTATTTTGCCTGTTAAATTTGGCCCATTAGCTTTTAACAGTATGCAGAGTGTGTCATAGTGATATTTACCAGGATTATAATATACACAATTTATTCATAAAGTACAACACAATGAGTTGGAGCTGTCGTAATGACCGAGAACTCTGGGGAATGTAATTCCGTTGCATCTGGAGGTATTAGGTGGAGAAAAGCTATTCCATGAGAAGAGAGAATTTGTAGAGTGAACTAGTTTCACAAACTTAATTTTCTCTTCAATGTGTATAAGACTTTCTGGTGATAAATATTACTGCACATCTTCAGTATCTAAGAAGTTTATTAGACTGTGAAAATAACAAACCTGTACACTTGACCAAACATTAATGAAAATATAGTTTTTAATTCCAGTGATTTCGGAGGTGATTGACATTTTTTCCACTATTTTCCACTACATTTTAGTGTATTTTAAACTACCGTAGCACATTAATCTAGATTTTGAGACATGCTAAGATTTAACAAAGGTTGGCAAGAAAATGGGGTTTCCCTGTTAATTAAACTGTGGTTCCATCATATGTTGGGTTGGATATAATAATAATAATAATAATAATAATAATAATAATAATAATAATAATAATAATAATAATAATAATAATAATAATAATAATAATAATAATAATAATAATAATAATAATAATAATAATAACAGAGTTGGAAGGGACCTTGGAGGTCTTCTAGTCCAACCCCCTGCTTACGCAGGAAACCCTACACTACTTCAGACAGATGGTTATCCAACATCTTCTTAAAAATGTCTAGTGTTGGAGCATTCACAACTTCTGGAGGTAAGCTGTTCCACTGATTAATTGTTCTAACTGTCAGGAAATTTCTCCTTAGTTCTAAGTTGCTTCTCTCTTTGATTAGTTTCCACCCATTGCTTCTTGTTCTACCCTCAGGTGCTTTGGAGAATAGCTTGACTCCCTCTTCTTTGTGGCAACCCCTGAGATATTGGAACACTGCTATCATGTCTCCCCTGGTCCTTCTTTTCATTAAACTAGACATACCCAGTTCCAGCAACCGTTCTTCATATGTTTTAGCCTCCAGTGCCCTTATCACTTCTCATGATCTTGATGTTATCCATTTCTTGATATATAGAGAGGTAGATGGAATGAGGTATTGGTCCCTAGGTAAATAAATTTGATTTGGAAAATTGTCTCGGTCTGATGCTTTGAATTAGATTGATCTGAATAGTTGATTTGATTGTTTTAAAAACGATTTGGGGTTACTTTTTTCACACAAGAAATTACATACCCTTCTCATGTGTGTTGCTAGTAAAGAGGCTGAAAGAAATTCAGGAAGCCAACGTCTGCATGCTTTCCATAAAAATGTTATTTTGATTGCATTCTACTTTTCGAGATCCTCTCATTCTCTAAAGGTAAATGCCTTAGCATTTTCCAAAATAAAATCAGGATGAATAGCAAGGGGTTAGAAAGCAGGGAAACCATACGTAAAGTTAAGAATCTGGAACTAGGACTATTGAAATTGAGACAGAAAGGTTCATACAAAAAGGATACTATTAGAAAGCATTTTCCTTTTCTTCTTTTTTTGTTTAATAACAAAACAAGTCTAGCACAAATCCTATTCACTTACCAGAATAAAATTTATCCAATCAACTCCTCCTAATTCTGAAAATTCACTCCTCTGGTAATACTTTAGTTTATCAAATTTATTACAGCCACCCACTCCATTAGGGATGGTGGCTTATGGAATCTAAAAGCTAATTAAAACAATTTTATAAAATTAAATAAACCTACTCAAGTAGCCTGGATGAAAACAATGAAAACAATCAAAATAATAAGCTATACAAATATGATTGGAACCTCCCCCCCCCAAAAAAAAGAATTAAGATATAGTGCTGGCATTGCAACCTTTGGCAGGAGTTGGATTGTACTATTATACAACCAATGTCAGTGTCATGTTGGATTAGGGAGACAGCGAGGTTCACATCTTTAGGCATGGAAATTTGCAGAGTCACTTTGGCCCAGTCACTCCCCATTCAATTCAAGAGGGATTGCATTTTAAACAGTCTGTTGTGGGGAGGGGGGAGGGGAGAAGACAGCAATATTAGATATGTTTGCCACCTTGAGTTATATATTTTAAAAGGTAGGTTATAAAATAACATAATAAATCAAACTAATTAATAATCTTTTGCTGAAAAATATGACACAAAAGTTCACATGTTGGAATCATTATGCATGTATATATGTAAGGAGGTGTTTTTTTTTTAAAAAAATCTAAATTAATGATAAAGGAGTCTAGTATACTTTTTGCTGAAAAAAAAGCTTTAATTGCATAAAACAAGTTCCTGTTTAAAGCTTGCAAATCTGCAAAATGTTTAATAGCCTCTAGTAATCTAGTTGGGATGCGGACTAGTATCACCCAATAAGTAAATTTAGAAGGAAAAGGTAGAGGTGAGTGAGGTCTTCTCCCAGAGCCGTAAGTGGATAATGGTCTATCTGAAAGACATCTTCTTATGACAGGAGGTAAACATCAAAGACATTACAGGAGTTCTGAAAATCACTAGACAGCTCAATTGCTTCCTTCCTAATCCTGCAATTATTTTTACAGCATCAACAGCTGGGACAAAGAAAAGCAATTGTTCATCTAACAAAACTGTTCATTTATTACCTTTTAACAGGAAGGTTTGTAAGAGGAAGTTGGTGGTGGAGACAAAGATTTGTTACAACTCTTTTCTTACCACAGAATATTTTGGATTGCTGGTGTTAGTCAAAATTAGGCTATATAGTGGCCTGGGTAAGATGCTCCTTTGCTGTCCGTTCCCCCCCCCCACTTTCACATTACCTTCCATTTTCTTCTTGATTGTTATTGATAAAATGCAGTTGCTTTAAAGTCATGTTTCATTGATTTTATTTAGAGCAAATGACATTAAATTCATTCATTTTTATTTAGAACAAATGACTGAAAATGTAATAGAAACAAAGCTTACAGATAGTGTAATTACTGTTTAATTTTCAATTAATATAAAAGAAGTGGAAGAATTTGGAGAGAGAAACAGAAATAGTCAATTCTACCTCCATTACTACCACATGCACTTCACATGCTCCTCCTGTTAACCAACATTGAGCCACAGAACTCAGCCTAGTATAACCTGAATTCAAAACATTCTGAATATGATGCCATACATGAACATTGCATGCAATTCTTCATCATTTTTAATATTTTCCTTTTTCAATTTATATTGTATTAGATTTTATATATTGTGCTATCTTTGGGGCCCCGTGACCATGTGTTTTTAAACCTTGTAAGCCTGGTGGTATAACCTTTCACTACAATTCTCCTTCTAGGACCCTGTGATAGTGGATAATTCTTGCTGTTCCTTTCGTCCCATTCTATTTTTAATATACTTCTTTAACATACAATTTTTATCCTTGGTTTCACCATCCCTAATTCAGTCATATAACACCATCTGTAACCATCTGTAACCTTATAAAATATATTTCAAAAGGCCACCATACCAAAAAAATAATAATTGTCCAATGGCCTCTACCTTGTTTCTTCAGTCTTTAATCTGAGGACTAGTGGTGGCATATGGTTTTTGACATGCCCACGAATGCATGTTTTCCCAGGACAAAACAGTGCACTCTTTTAATAAACAAAAAATAATCAGTCTTTTCCAGGAATGTTTATTTTTAAAACTTTGTGAATTAGCTCACAATGATGGTTGGAGCTGCAGTATTTAAAGTGACTGGATTAATGTCGGTTGGCTGCAAAAATGCTTTCAGTTGTTATTCAGGGATCTATAAATAATTGAACTTTTATCAATTACTTTTTTAAAAAAGTGTTTAAAAATTGCAAATGGTTATTCCACTATTTTTTTAAAGAGGCATTTCATTTTTGTATATCAGGAATTAGGGATTGTTGCTTCTAATGTAACTTTGCAACCTAATGTAGATGTGTTATCGGTTAAAAAAACACCCTCTTTTTAAAATCCTGGAATGATAATATCTTCCTTTATTTAATTAGCTAGAAGACTCAAACCATATGATGATATTTTCTCTCCAATTGGCTGACGACTTTAATTATTTTCAGTTAAGTTGGGGAACTGAAGCAGAAGGATAGACAGATCTTACCTACCAAAGGCTTAGAGATAAGTGGGCTTTGACTCCTTATCTTGTAGTTCAGCCTCAATTTTGTAAACTGCAATGACCTACAATATAGCAGAAAAAGAAAGTGTTTTTAAATAAAAACATGCTTGACTCTGACAGTATGGAAGTAAAGTCATGGTTAGGAGAAACAGGTACTAAATGAGTCCGGAATCTAAAGCTTTACCAATTTTGCTTCTTATTTAAACTTAGCTAAGGCACTGTATCAGTATTTATTAGCCTTCTCCAATCTAGACTCTCTAGAATTCTTCATGCTCTTTTCATATGCTGATATATCAAAAGAATAATAGATCTTGAAAAGCAACTGTTCATGTCGTTCACTTGTCATATTCAAGAGAATTGGCCATTTCCTGATTTTTCTGCCATACTGGCATTTTGTTCTTTAACTGTCCTAGAATTTTATACTTGTTGCCACTGTTTTACCAGGAGGTCTAGTTTGAGTTGTGACAGAGTATAACAGAGTTGGAAGGGACCTTGGAGGTCTTTCAGTCCAACCCCATGCTTAGGCAGGAAACCCTACACCACTTCAGACAAATGGTTATCCAACATCTTCTTAAACACTTCCAGTGTTGGAGCATTCACAACTTCTGGAGGCAAGCTGTTCCACTGATTAATTGTTCTAACTGTCAGGAAATTTCTCCTTAGTTCTAAGTTGCTTCTCTCCTTGATTAGTTTCCACCCATTGCTTCTTGTCTTGTAGCTCCAGCATTGTCCCATAGTAGCAAGTGCTGTTACTGGGCCTGATTGTGTCATATGAGAATATATTGTTTTATAGAATATATGGGGAAGGAGGGGCTGGATAGCCTGTGAACACATGGAACTTCTCAGCTGTAATAAAAACCAGGTTTCTGAAATTCAGTGACAAAAAAAAGCCAAATTTATTATTTTTGCTGGGAAGGTGGGTTAGTGAATCTTAAGTTGAACACTCAAGGTGTGGAGTACAAAAGGAATGATATTAAGACATTAGGCATAGTTGTGCAATTAATGTTGTATATTGACGTGTATTACTCATATTATATATGCTGTTTTATGCGCACAGAAATGTTGCACATATACTTTTCTGGGATCAGAGAATCTGTATCTAAGCTCAGATAATTCTGATACTAAATTTTTCTGTGGTTAAAAAAATAACCCAAAGAAAAAAACAAATAGGTCCTAATGTTGTGCATTAGATTGCAAATATATTTGTTCCCCAGACTTGTTAACTACCGGTATATGACTAATAAGGCTTAAATATATTCAGACAGCAACTTTTGACCTATATTTGTTTTGACAGGTGAAAGATGAGGATGGTAGAATTTTTCCATGGCAATGGATTGTGTTGCTTTAGAGTGACTAAGATTTGTTTTTCCATAAAGTTTTTATTTTTTTTCTACAAGATTGAAAAATAAAGACTTGAGTGGGAATAAAAACTAAACACTGTTTCAGCAACTTAATATGCAAACCTGATTGTATTAATTTTATAGCCTTTTAGTGGTTGCTGTATTTATACTGGCAAAAATTGATGTCACACATAATTAGCAAGCAGCATCCATGTCATAGACCACATCACTTCTGCAGCCACTCACATTAAAAATATTTCATGGAGCATGGAAAACAAATACCCTCAGAGTACCAAATGGGCAAATTGTTTAGATTATCTTGTTTGTGATAATTTCACAAGGACATGGGTTTCAAAGTCTACAATAATGCACAAAAAATGAGAAGAAAAAAGTGGTCTTGATGTACATCACATGTAACAAATTTAACAGCTTCTTGAAAAAAAATGCACCAAAAATTTGCTCTGGGCAATGGCATTCAAGAGAAATTCGGGAAATGCCATTATGTGTGATGTGTTCAGCCTATGAGAGAAAGATAAAGGCACAGCATCCGATGAGTTTAGCTCACTGTCTGTGACTTAATCCCCATGATATTTTGGGGGTAGCAGTATAGAAGCAGTTTACCACTGTTTTCCTCTGGGATATTTTTCAACTTCACTCTCTAGTCTAAACCCCAGGATTCCCTGGTAGTTTCCCCACCCAAATACTAATTTGGTCTCACCCAAACTAGATCAGCCAGGTGCTGCTACATATTGAGATAATGACTGTTAAAAGTATAACATAGTTGGCATGCTTTTCTGGACCTGTGTACAGCTGTGTGATCTCATGTAATGGTCTGGATTTTCCATTCCAAAGCCTGCAAAATGACAATATTCTTGTGTGAGATCTCGTGCCAAAATGCCAAAATGTAATGCAGTCCAAAAATGCTATTTTTTTAAATTTAGGTCTGTGGAACTACCATTACCTAGAGATTCTGCAAAACTCTGTGGGCCTGTGGGCACAATCTTGCATTTCTTAGTAGGATAATTCCTAGGAGAAACATATTTCTGTTTAATGATAAACATATCATACATCCCTGTAGAAGGCACAAATACATAATAAGCTGTCTCATATTTAGCCAGATAACCTTTATGTAACCTCATGCTGACTCCCTGATTGACTGTGGGTTTTGAGGGGAAAAGAAGTGTCACTCTATGTTTAGCCAAAACATTTATTAGGCAAACTCAGGGTTTACAAAATAGTTTGCAAGCTTCTCAGGAAAAGAAAGTCTTTTGTTAAAATCTCCTGGGAGCAGCTGCCTGTCACAGTTAATAAACAGTCAGACTTGGTGAAAGCCTGAGTTCAATCTATTTCAAATCATACATCATTTAAAATACCAAACTTTTCCATGTAATTTTGAACACTTGGAGATTATACGTTGCCATCCTGATCCCAACAAAGTATGATGCTGGCAACAATAGCGAAAGGCATGGATTCTTTTTTTAAAAATTATGGTATGGGTGCTAGAAAAAGCCTGAATATCAAAGCCTTACAATTTAATAACAAAGTGCTTCAACAAGGCATAGAACACTGAGATTTCAGGCAACCTAAATTCTTTCAAAGAAGATATGCCCAATTTAAGACACATCTATGCTAGGTGGTATAAATTGGAACATTTGAAATGAAGAATTTATTTATACATATATACTATAGATACATACATACACTTCCCATGCTTATTCCACTATCCAGGTTCAGAATCCTGCTATATCTTGTGGCAGTAGAGTGTGATTATAATGGAGGTACATTCTTGTATTTATTTCAGCAGAACAATTCCATATCATGAGATTTTTCTGCACAAAATTGATAGATTACACATACCTTAAACAGTAAATTTATTTTAGCGCAGAAAGAACTACAATAATGTGTAGGGTGTGGAGGTAAAGTTCTAATATTGAATTATTCTGAAAACTTCTGACAATGGGTCATTCTGGAAGTGTAATTTGACTAACAAAAAAAATCTATAAGTAAATTCACTACAAATGGCAATATATTTATGTCAGTTAATTCCTGGATAATAATAGTTTTTATGGAACAGAGTACTGAAACATCTGTTTTCCATAAATTATTTATGAAAATTTTCTTAAAAGGTCTGGTCAGGTTTAGATATGTTAAGACTAACATTTTTAAAGTTATTACAATTAAATTTGAGGAATAAATCTATCTGATTTCTGACATGGTAAACATTTCTTTATTAAAAAATCATCTATCATCTCTCCCCATCTGCTAAATCTTAATCTAAATATCTTTAGTCACAGCTAATAAATTGAACTATTAGACTTGATATTTGTATTTAGAAGCAGTTTTCGATATTAAATCCCACCCAATCTGCCAAATAACACACAAGGATAAAGTATAAATGTTACAAGTATCTAGCCAAAGACAATTGTGGCCTAAAACCCTCAACTCAAGATGATTGTTGAAATGCATAAACTAAAAGTTGTTTTAGAACGTTTGAAGAGGGTGTTTGTAATGCATGTGGGAATGACCTTGGGAGATGAGAGAAAGAGAGACAGCCTAGACCAGGGGTAGGCAAAGTTGGCTCTTCTATGACTCGTGGACTTCAACTCCCAGAATTTCTGAGCCAATCATGCTAGTTTAGGAATTCTGGGAGTTGAAGTCCACGAGTCATAGAAGAGCCAACTTTGCCTACCCCTGGCCTAGACCAAGGGTCTCCAACCTTGGCAACTTTAAGACTTATGGACTTCAACTCCCAGAATTCCTCAGCCAGGTGGCTGAGGAACTCTGGGAGTTGAAGTCCACAAGTCTTAAAATTGCCAAGGTTGAAGATCCATGGAGACAACAGTCTGATAAATGAACTCTGAATCTGAAGGAAGGATAGCAGTGGAGAATATGTCTCAGAAAGAGACATTCTCCTTAGTTTTGGGGAGAATAAAAGAAGGACAGGGCGAGGTACTTTCCGACTCGCAAGTTTTATTATTATAAACTTAATAAAGGTAGTGTTTGGACTGATGGTTGGTGTTTCTTGTCTGGCTTGCCTGAAAGGGCTGAGAGCATTCATAATGTAGATGTACAGAAAAGTCCTAGTGGATCTTCTAGGTAAGTCAACAAGTAGGGCCTCTGATAAAGATTTTGTGAACCATTCGAATAAAGGCAACCTGGCAGAAAAACAGTTTAGGAAACAGTTTGGCAATTGGAGTTGATAGCCTAAAGGCCAATATTCCCTGACTTACTGACTTTGAAGATGCCATTTCCTTGCAAGTCCATCTCTTGGCTGTCAAAGTATTTTTTAAAATTGTAACTCCCAGACGGTACTTTAAAGGGCAAACCCCCCTGAAAGCATTCTCTGGTAATTAAAACAATTGTGTACAATTTGTGGAATCTATTCTGATTGGACCAACACTTTATCCACCACATTCTACCCATGATGAATTTCTATGTCATTTTATCAGACTTAGAGTGCATTAGACCAAAGGCCTATTTAGTCCATCATTCCATTCTGACGGTATCAGTTAGATTTCACAATAACTGGTACTATAACACATATTTCTTGTTTTCATTGCAAGTTTTTATTGATGCAGGTATTCTACAGCTAATATGACTAGTTGCCTTACTGTCAACACATTCCTATTTAATTTTTTTAAACTGTTTCTAAAATATCCAAATAGATGGACATTGCTACACCGTGTTTGCAAATGTTCACAGTGACTGTTATTAAAAGGCCCAAGTATAAATCCTGGGACATTTCATATATCAAAGATGATAATATAAAGCAGAATTCTATTGCCTGGAATAGCCCCTCAGTGCAATATTTTGTTATCAAAGCCCAACTTAACTATGATGTTCTCCTAGTTACTCAATTAAGTATACTGAAAATAAGCTAAATTTACAGGAGGACTAATATAACTGTACACTATATATGCAGCTGAAGTGTAAGATTTTTATTGAAGTAAATATATTTATGTCCTGGTAAAGGAGTGGAATGGACTCAAATAATCATCATGCCTGGATTTGAGAAGTTGTTTTCTTTTTTGATATCATTCAATATGATAAATGGGCATTACAGTATTAATTGCCCTTAACAAAAAGATGACTACAGTAGAAAATATTTCATGCCATTGATGAATGGTTCTTTCTCAGAAATATTGATCAAGGATTCATAATCCTTGTCCACCTCTGACAGAATTCACATGCAGGATGGACAATGTTCTACTGTATATTATATGTATAAAAGCCTTTAAGTTTTTTATCCTTAGGTTTCAAAAGTTTAAAAATATAAGATATTAAAGCAAGGTTCTAAATATAAAATCGCCACACCAGATTTTATAAAATCAATTTCAGCCAGATCAGTTCAGGTGCAAGTGATTTTATTCATCAACCACTGCTAAACTTCAGTGGCTTTATTATGTGGATCACACAGATATTGCAAATCAAGAGGCCCTTGCTTCCTGAAAAACAAATGAGAAATATCAGTCTGTAGCTGGCTTTTTCTTAGTTCTTTGTCAAATAGCAGTGGAACGCCGAAGGAAAAGTACAGTATTTATAATACACAGTTTTTCCATGTGAACTCCTACAGTTTTCTCTATCCAAATAGTGTTTATATGCTGCTGCTAGTAAGCGTACTAATCACTATTTGATAACAAATGTGTTCTATGATCACTGTTTGCCAATGATCTTTGTAATTACTTGATTGGTTGCAGACTGCCAGCTTCAGAACTTTTAGCTCTCACCAAGGTTTAAGAACCTAGAGAAGAGTGGAGTAAATATACAGATTTCAAGATACAAATGATTTCCCCAAATCTCTGGCCCCAACTCAGTCTCTTAAGAAAGTTTGCTAATGATACCAAAATATTACACTATATCCAATTTATAACTTCAAAATATTTGATATGAAAATACCATCAATAAACAATATTAATATTTCAGGTCCCCAAATTATTGATAACGAAATACTCTAAATCAAATTTATAACTCCAAAATATATAATATATATCTAAAAAACAATCTAGAAATAAAATATAATACCAATAATAGACAATATTAATACAACATATATATATATAAAAAGAAAAAAATGATTACAATCTTGTTCATCTTTCCAACCATCCTATAAGTTTCAACACCATCTGTCCTTTGGCCATTTCCAATCTGTCGCTTCAGCTGTCATCTGATCCCATTCCTCCGTCTCCTTATCCATGTCATAAACATCTGTCTGGCTCTGCCACTCTTTTGGAATCATCGAAATTATTTCCTCTTGATCACATATATCCGGATTTCCCTTCTCCTCCTCCCTTATTTCCATGCCCTTTTCCACTGGAATTTTAGAAATATCAGCCTTTAAAACATTGATGTAGAATTCTGTAGCTTTCTTTATTGTATTTAGTCCATATCTTTTTCCCAAGAATTTTACAGTTACTCCTGTTGGTACATTCCATTTATATTGTAAATTTTGTATTTTTAATTCCTGAACCAAAAACGAATATTCTCTTCTATCTTTAAGCATCTTGGCAGGGATTTCTTTCCATATCTTTATTTCTTGACCATTTGCCTGAAGATTTTTATTATAAGTCGCCTGTATGATTCTGTTTCGCAAAGCTCTGGTAGTGAAGTATATTACAATATCCCTTGGCAAGTGGTTTTGTTTTGCATACCAAGAATTGATTCTGTATACTTTATCGATTTTTGTAGCCAATTCATCTTTAGACAATCCAGACACCTGCTCCAGTGCCTCTGTCATTCTTTCTTTCAGATTTTCAAATTTTTTTTCTTTCAAGCCCCTGACTCTTATAGCAAATTTCATCTCTTGAAATTGAGAGATCATCGCTTCTTTTTCCAATTTTAATATATCATTTTGAACCTTGGTTATATATTCTTCTGAAATTGTTATATTTTGCTTATTTTTTTCCAAATCCTTCTCCAAAATTTCCATATTCACTGCTAGTCCTTTGCAAACTTTCACCACATCCGCTCTCAATTGTAGATTCATCTTCTCCATAGCAGCCTGCATCTTTTTTTCTATCTCAGCAAGTTTTGAATTAAATTCTAAAATTAACTCATTTTTCAAAAGTTTCAGGGTATTAAAAAAAGTCTCAGGTGTTAAATAATCAGGCATAGGTTGTTTCTTTAAAATATGATCAAAGGAGTACTCAGTTCTTTTATTCACTGCAGTCTTTTCAAGTTTAGAAGCCATTTCAATATTTTCAAAAAAAAAGACAAAGAAGAGAGGAAGAGGAAACCCAGATCTTTACTTAAAAAAGAAAATTCTTTTCCAAGTCCAGAGCCATTTAGATTTTTCCTTCTATAAAACTATAACTTAATTCCAAAGAAGAGGAAAAAAAAGGGGGGAAAAATCATCCTTCAAATCAAAGGTTTCCAGAGGAAAGGGCTGGTAACAAAGCAAAAATAACTTTCTCTTTTACACCACAGTTGCCAATCGCCATCTTGTTGCCACTCCTTATTAAGTTACTTTGTTTCTTCTATCTTAAAAACCCAGGAATGGAGTTAAAGTACAAACTATTACCTCCAGGACTCCTGTCTTCTTCTGGCTGCTCTCTGTATTTTTAAATTATGAAATTATGCTATTAATAATGTTTGAGTTATGACTAAGTTTAGTGTATGAGGTTCATCTTTGTTTCTTTTTTATTTGTTATTTTGCTTATTTTTGTTCTTCACTTGTTTATTTTCTCTTTAATTTTTAACATTTTGAATAGTTTTAATCTGGAGTTAAAGATGCCGATAAAATGAGGGATCTAAGAAGTTATTTTAATTTAATTTAAATTTATGTTACTGAATACTATGCCCTGAACTTTTTCTGGGAAGTCCGGGGGGGGGGGAGGGAAGGGAGTGGGTTGTGGGTAGGGGGGATGGGGGGGAGAAAATTGATAAAAATGCTTGTACTTTGTACTAATAAAACTTTTTGAATAAAAAAAATAAAAAATAAAAGAAAGTTTGCTAAAATGAGCTTGTCCTTTGAAGTAGTTATGAGTTCTTTATTGTTTGCATGGACTTTTATGCAGACAAATACTTTACTTAAAAAAATTTCTGATAAATATAAATCATTCATATAGGGGATTTATGCAGTGAGCTTTTATAAAATATTGTATTGTATAAATATATAAATATATTTAGATATAAATATATTAGTGGGGGACTGATGCAAAAGATACTTTTGAAAATTACATGTGTACATATATTATAAAGAGAAAAAAGAGCCCTTCATTTTGACTTCCAGTTATTTTCCCTAAATATGTTTTGGTCTCAAAAGATGTACAATTCTGCTATTATTGGATGTAATAAAAAAGGATTCCCATTTTAATGTAGCAGGATTGCAGACAAAACTTATAGCAGATACAAGCGTCAACTTCTAAAAACATTTTTTTCAATTGGAGAAGTTATATCTGTGACAATAATAAGGGGCATTGATTCCGAAAATAAAACTGCAGGATTTTCTTCCATGGCTGTTTCTTATCCCAAGACATCTTTAATGGAAGTTCAATTTAACAAACAAATTGATGGCTCCCAATTAGTTTTGATTCCTGGCAAATACTGGATATTTTCAGAAGTGGCTTGCATTCCCTTCTTCCTAGAGCTTAGAAAAAGTGAGTGGTTCAAAGTCACCCAGGAAAAGAACTTGTGGTTTCCTGGTTTCTAGCCCACTCATTGTCTTAACTACTACATCAAACTGCCTCCGTTTATTATTTCACACATTTAAAATATCATTAAAAAAGTGATGGGTACATCATATCTACTGGTATGAAGATATGCAACAATAAAAATCAGAGTTGTAGTCTTAACATTTCTGGAGAGCACTAAGTTCGGGAAGATCTTTAAAGTGTTTCCTCACTCCACCTTCCCCAATCTTTAGCATTCTAATAAAATATAAAAAGGATCACTTTGTTACTTGACGCTTTGATATCCTGACTTCAGATTCCTCAGTTGTACACTGCTGAGCAGTTCAGAGAATAATAGCAAATGGACGTGGTTTACAAAAGGAATATGGAAATAGCCTAAATTCCTGTAAACACTGAGATCATTGTTTATGGCTGCAAAAGACATGGGAGAATTTTTGCCATGGATTTCCTGATAATGGCTAAATCAGGCTATGATGTTCTTTCTTTTATTTTCCCCTTCCCATAAAGTTCAAAGCGCTCATTTGTTTAATGAAGTTGATAAGAACTCATTTGCTGTATGGTTTCACTTCTCCATTTTAAAACATCTCCATATCTGATATTTTTTTATTTGAAGGATAAGAAACATTGAATTCAATCATGAGTCCACTGCTTTACATTCTCCAATATAACATCAGGTTTTAATAAGACTCCTGTTTGCTCCACACATGTGCTTAAGACTGCCTGGAAACCAAATCAGCAGAGAGAAGGGATTACTTTAGATTACCCTGAAATATGCATTGTTTGAAATGGCCTCTGGTGACCAGGTTTCATGAATGGCTGGTTTTACTTGTGGGGCACATCATCTGGCTTAATTATATCAACATCCTTTTGTGTGACAAGTGCAATCCTTAACAAGCTGAAATATAAAGCTTTGAAACAAAGCAAATTAGACAGTGAGAAAACAAGATTGGGAAAGAGCGTGTTAAAAGCATATGCCAGAATTGTTTGTAAAAGCTCCTTTTGCTGAAAGATACATATTGGAACATTCCTTTGAATTGTTTCATGTGACATGTGGTTAATATAAGGCTCAATCTTAATATGTTTTAACTTTTGATCATGCCTACAATAAACTGGCACCATGGAACATTCTTTGCTGAACCATCATTGAATGAGTCTTTGCTTTTGTAAAGAAATAAAATACAATTTTGATTTGGCTTGTTAATATGGTTTCATATGTGGAGACTAAGACTAAAAAGTTTTAACTGCCCCAAACCTTGAAACAATTTAAAAACAGAAAATGAACAGTACCATCTTGAACAATATATTTTGATAGCCATTACAGCAGGCTGAACTAGTGGATGTTTAGCAGATTTGAATTATACCTGTTACATGCAATGATCTTTTATTGAAATTTCTTGGTTCCCAATGTTGAAGCTTCTTATAACAGGAAAGGCTTATTTATTGGAGTATAATTTTGAATGGATAATCAGCAAATATCTCTACAAATTGTTAATTTTATTTTTTTCATTTATTGATTTAATAATAGAATTGCATTAGATTATTATATTTTGATTATTTTCTTGGAAACTGCTTCAGAATTTTTCATTTAAAATATTCAGAATGTTTAATGCATGCAAATGCAGTACCAGTATAACTTTCTAATAAATGAATTCCTCATTATACACTATTTAACAATGCCAATTAAATTTTTTTGGAAATGGTAGTCTCAGCCCATTTGGAAAGCAGCAACATGATACAGTAGGGAAATGCAAAGTCTTTTGGTAATTCTGGTATACAAGTACATGGAGTAAACTATTTTTATATCCTAAAGGTGTATAAAACAACACCTTTGGTACTAATCTAAAAAATTGGTTTCATTTGTTTTGTTATTTATGATACTGCTGGGTATTGAAGGAAGTTAGCACCTACCCCTCTCCTAGAAAAATGAAATATCCTAAGAAATATTAAAAAGGCAGAATATTATATAGAATATCCCTAGAGAAATGGAGAAACGTGTTTTTAGGCAGGAAACAGACTCACTCTTAGTAGCCCCCACCTTTGTCAATGTGCCATCAAGGAATGGCCCAGCTCATTCATCCCCCCCCCCATTTTTTAATAGCCTGGACAAGTCTATTCTACATAACAAAGATCTACCTTCTTCAGACAGAGCCATATTAGGAATTGCCCAAAGTCCTTTCATTACACCACATGGGACCTGGGAAGATTGCATCAGCCAGCGGGGCTCAAGCAAGCTTGGACTCAAGACAGCCTACAGAGTTGCCCCTGCATGGCCCCATGGGAGTCTGATAGCCAATTAGAGTGCATTACATACACAGGAACAGGAAACTAAGAGGTGGGGCCCAACAGAGGTCATAAAACCAAGGGACTCAGCATCTTTTCTTTCTTTTTCTCTTCACCCAACATCTGGAAGCATGTGATCCACCTTTTCTGTTCAGGAGCTCATGCCATGTGCCCCTGTCTTCCATTAAACCTTCTTTCCAAGCAACTTCCATGAATCCAGTGTCTTTTTCCCCACTTGGAACTGAACCCAGAAGGATATTCCTTCCAACAGTATGTACATGGTTATGATAGATTAAAACATATGAGCATTTTTGTTCATGTAAGAATTGTTTTTCAGAGGAGCATATGTGTCAATCACCTGCATATTGCTGTTTATGTAAATTATAATTTGCTTATTATGAGGTTACAAATTCTTGTGCCTGCAGTCTAACTAAATTATAATTGGTAGGTGCATTGATTTATCCCTAGGCATGGGTTAAAGCATTGTAATTATAGGGAGATTATGTTTGGAGGAGAGCAAATAATTCTGATTGACTGGTAAATATGTAGATCGGAGAGATAAGTGCTAGACTTAGACATTTAACTGCATTCTTTGTATTCAGTATAAATCTAACGTTTTACAACTAAGATTAATGGATTAACCTTTAAGAGGAGGCAATAGATCCTGCTGTTTCTTGATTTTGTTGTACTGCAAATGCATTTTCCATTGAGTAATGGAATTTCACTGTGCTATTCCTGATTTGCTGTAAAGATTATTATCTCTGTTTTTCAGGGATGCAATATGAATGCCAGATCTTAAAAGCATTATTGCTCCCTTTTAATTTTGATTTGACATGCAGTATATTTTGAACTTCCTGTGACTGAACAGAACTCTTGATTGTCAATAACTGTACATTTCCAAAAGAAACTGTCCTAAACATCGGATTTCTTTTGACTAAAATTCAACAGAAAACTCTATATGTTTTTGTCTTTTTAATGTTTCAAAACTATATGTAACCTTAAATTAGATTCTCTAATAGAGCACCTGTTCACGATGAATTCACTTAAAATCTATAAAAGCTATTCATGCAGGAAAATTAGATTCCTCCCCTCGCAAACTCATTCTGAAGGTACTGTGTATGTGTGTAAGTCTTTAGGGTTTTACATTACAAAATACCTCAGCAGAAGGAATTGCACTGTGGGAAAAAAGCTGGTGATTGCAACCTTGAAATATGTTTGAATTACTTCACATAATTGCAGATACCGGTTATAAATCCAATTTTTTTTAAAAAAACTGACATAAATCAATAAAACCTCTGAAATGTGATACTTTGAGCTTTATGAAAGGCAAGTCTGTCTTGGTTACAAAAAATGCCTTTAAAAAAAAACTTGTTTCAGACATATGGGATAGAAAATGGCTATTGTGTCACTTATTGCACCAGTTTATCCATTCCTGATATTCTTGGGTAACCAATAAAATTGTGAACAATGTGTGATTTAACTGCTTACAGATAATTTGTGCTCAGGCCAACTTGGCTTTTGCAACTGCTACATGTAGTAGGAAATGTTTTTCTGTGTGATTACCTGCTACAATGACTAATGAAAACAAAAGTTTCAATTCAAGCAATACTGCTTCAAAAACAAAATTCCAAAGTGAATAAATGTAATAAATTATGCTTCCAGGTGATGTCATGCATCAAAGTCCCAATCAGATTAGTTAGTTTTTGCAGATGTTTCAATGGTCTGTTATAATTTCTTCACATTTTGCTTTAAACTGAAAGTTATCAAACCCTTTATATGTTGTGGATTGGCTTATGTTGTGGAAATTACAATAATGTTTTTTTAAGAGACAAAATCCTGGGGAAAAATTGGACTATTATTGACATAGCATAATGATTCTTAGATTTGTACTTTCCAGATCTTTCGTCTATAGGTGAAAAGCTTATAATGCAATTTGAACTGTAATGATTCATAGGATTAGGTCATAGTTCAATCAAAGATCTCATGGTTTGCATGCAAAAAGTTCCAATTTAAAGTTCTGGAATGTTTAGGTAGGACTGAAAAGAGTTCTGCTTTAAGCAGGGTAGGTTCCACTTACCTTCGCCACCGGTTTGCATCACGGTTCGCATCGCATCCACGCATGATCCGTAGCACGAATCAGCCCGAAACACAGCTGAGGAGCTGATCAGCTGTGCTTCGGGTGAAGGAATAAAGATCAGTATAAACCCAGGGGCGGGTGAAAGGGCCATTTTACAAGCAGCAGAACAGGAAAATACTTCAAAACAGTAAAAAATTCACTAAAAATTCACTAAAATAAGATGGTGGCGCCCACGGACCGGCACCGGCCGATCCAGTTCAGTGACGTCACTTGCGGGTCTCTACTGGTTTGGGTGATCCGGTCCAAACCAGGAGGAACCCACCCCTGGCTTTAAGCATTTAAAAAAAACTACCACAGTATTGGGCAGTGTTGGCAGCATTCATCTAAAGGCTCTAATGTTCTAACTCAAGCCAGTCTTCATAACATAGACTCTGCTTAGTCTCATTCCATTGTACAGTTTTATAGGGCAAAAATGGTTCAGTCTGGATGTGGACCTGTGTAAATACATCAAATGTCTGGATTTCTTAGGGCTTGCTGCAGATCTGATCTTTTGAGATGTAGTATGTGTAAACGCAAAGGAATATTTTTCAGTGAAAGGTCTCCAAATGGAACTACTCTCATTCTTTCCATCTGAGATCAGTTGACTATGTGCTCGTCTCTGTAAAAACACCTTTACAATTTCCATGTAGCATATTTTTCAGTACACTTAAATCTGTTTTCATTTACCCTGGGGAAGAAAGGCAACTTGTAGTCTCTTCTTGAATCTTGGACACTGCAAAATACTTTATGTTAATATACCATGTGTGAAGGAAAAAGGCCTCTTTAATTTTTCCAGCTTTTGACTGTTTCTCAAAGATAAATTGCAGTGTCTCTGACAACACTTGCACACACTATATTCTTGTTTCCACTGTGAAGCCTTAGATTTTTTAGGGGTGGTTCCAGTAGTGGGTTCTAAAACCTGTTGCTACCAGTTCACGTGCGCACTCACAGAAGCATCCCGGGCAGGTGGACGGAGCCTGCTGCTGCCGCAGCTACTGGTTCACAGAACCGAGCCAAACCAGGAGCAACCCACCGCTGGGTGGTTCTTTACTTCATTTTCTTCAAGAGGTGGGAGACAGGCTGCAAGTAGATGACACATTTTTAAGAGCTCGTTGTTGAATAGAGAAATCCTCATGCAAAGGAAAAATGTGTCATGCAGGGGTAAAATCCAGCAGGTTCTGGAAGGTTCTGGAGAACCGGTAGCAGAAATTTTGAGTAGTTCGGAGAACCGGCAAATACCACCTCTGGCTGGCCCCAGAGTGGGGTAGGAATGGGGATTTTGCAGTATCCTTCCCAGGAGTGGGGTGGGAATGGAGATTTTGCAGTATCCTTCCCCTGCCACGCCCACCAGGCCACGCCCACAGAACCGGTAGTAAAAAAAAATTGGATTTCACCGCTGGTGTCATGGGTAGGTTGTACCATTTAACTCTTTGTTTTTGTATGAAACCTTAGCTTTTTTCAGAACAGATATGAGAAATGAATATATAGAAATCCATGTAGCGGGCCACTTTGTCATTCTTTGCCCATGTCCTATACAGCCCTACCTGTTTAAGCATGCCATTAGAAACCCAATTTTTTCAGGATGCATGATCATGCAAGAGATAGATGTTCATCTATAATGTAAACCCGGGGTTACCAGAGTCTTCAGCTTATCCAGCTCTTCATGAAATTTCAGATGGTTCATTCACCTCCAAACACTTACCGTATTTTTCGGAGTATAAGACGCACCGGAGTATAAGACGCACCTTAGTTTTTGGGGAGGAAAATAGGGGAAAACAATCTGCCTACCAGGTATTCATCTGGCTAGCGTCCTTAGTCTGGTCAGCTTCAGCACATTATTTTATCCCCTGGTTAGGACTTAAAAAAACCTTCTTCTGAGAGAGTAACAATGAAAGAGCATGCAAGCCAGTAAGAGCTGGGAAGATCGTTAGCACCTGGTTAGGGCTAGAAAAAAACTTATTCGGAGCAGCTTCAGCACATTATTTTATCCCCTGGTTAGGACTTAAAAAAACCTTCTTCTGAGAGAGTAACAATGAAAGAGCATGCAAGCCAGTAAGAGCTAGGAAGATAGTTAGCACCTGGTTAGGGCTAGAAAAAAAACTTATTCGGAGCAGCAAGTAGAGCAATGAAAAAAAATTCTGCAAAGACTTAGGGCTGGAAAAACATTCTTTGGAGAGAGTAACAATGAAAAAGCCTGCAAGGTAAGAGCTGGGAAGATCTGTTAGCACCTAGTTAGGGCTGGAAAAAAAAGCTACATTCGAAGTATAAGACGCACCCAAATTTTCAGCCACTTTTAGGGAGGAAAAAGGTGCGTCTTATACTCTGAAAAATACGGTATATCAGGGATGTCAAACTGGCGGCCCTTGGGCTGGATGCGTTGAACGCCCATCCCTGCTCCACAAAGGCAAAAAAAGTCACAATACGTCACGTGACGCGATCGGGTTTGACACCCTGCCTTCTATGAAAATAATTTAATATATGCTACTTTAATAATGTTACAAATAATAATAGTAACAATAATGGGTAATCTCATCAAACCTTGGGAGTTGATACTGAATCTTTGGAGACCCTACTGAAAATGAATTCTTAAGGTTAAGGAAATCAAGGTATGAGTGGTGGAAAGCCTGATATTGAGTTCAGACATTGCTTTAAATTGTAATACTGTATGGTTTCCTTGACTAATATAAATAATGTAATAAATAAACAATGTGGCTCATTTAACAATTCAAAATTAAATCATTCCATGACTTGGAATTAATGTGAACCTATAGATATATCTCCACATGTTTATTTCCCTCTTAGCAATTGTAAATATGGTGAGGTTTGTGTTCCAATCTTCATCTTTTCCAAGTCTTTTAACCATTGATAGCATGCCTCCTAATTTGTATTTTTATTAATGCCAATAGAAAATTCCTTGTATAGGATTCCGTTTGGGTACTTTCACAAAGCTATTTGTTCTGCAATAGCCACACTGTCCTAAATACAGAAAATGATTCATCCTTTAATTTTCATAGCTTTTAACCTAAATTCAAGATGCAGAACCAACTCGGAAGGTCAGATAGGGAACAAGAGAGAGAAAAAGAAAAGAGAACAATAGAAGAGATGGAGAGAAGCCAAGAGCATCCACCTCTCAACAACATTCTCCATTCCTCTGAGTTATATTACAATATGGGTGACTACATAAATCTTTACATAAATAAATAATATTCTATGCTATGATAAAATAACCAGTTCTGACAGACTTTGAAGTGATATCATGGGAGAAGACAAATATTACTAGGCACTAATGATGTTGTCAGCCTCTAAACAGTATTTATTTATTTGCAACAAAACTACAGACAGAGAAAGGAAGAATTATTTACAATTTAGATGCTGAAAAATGATGGTTCTTCCTGGAAAACGGATGCTAATACGCAAATGGTCATCTGTTTATTTATAATTACTAGGATAGTACTCAGTATACTCAAGTGCAAAGAAGTCCTTTCATTTGAAATGTTCAGAATTGTAAATTTGTTTCTTTGCTGGCTGGCATCAGTGCTACAGCTGAGCATAGTTAACACCTGGGTCTCATTTAATTTCCCCACCCATCCCCAATATAAGCCTTCAGTCAGTACTGAGTGACTCAGTCTGACATATTTTAGATCTCCCAGAATGCCCTAAAATAAAGTAACTTGACATTGTAGGAAATTAAATTGGAGACTTAGATCTAGCTGTTAAAAATATTGCACCAGATAAGCCCACTGAGGTACATAGATGCAAGTATTACTTAGAAACCCCATGACAAAACTGAAGCCTTAGGATTTTTCCTAGTATTTTCTTACGATAATCATCCTTCAATTTTGGCTGTAAATTCTGGAAGATGCCATCCCAGCACATCTGGAAAGGACCGAACTGGGAAATTCTGGCTTGGTGTATTTAGAAAATATATTTTGCAGAGACAACATGATCTGAAACTTTTCTAAGCAAAATAATTGATCCAGGAAATGTTAAACGTTTGCTTCTTTTACTCTTACATGCTCTTCCTTTTGGCAAGAGTTGTCTAAGATTTATTGTTTAGCATTGCTATTGTGAGCCCTAAAGTACACATCATCAACAAGGTTGTTTAAAGAACAACCTTGGGAGAAATGTCTGTTTAGGGGTTTTTCCCCCTGTAAGTTAAGTTAGTCTCAGGGTAATATTACGGTAGGTAATAAAATGCTTATTGTATCTATCTTATTTCTCCTGAACCCAAAATGTTCTTAAGAAAGAGGGAAAAATCCAGAACTCCCTTAACTAATTACCAGTTTCCAATCTGCTTATCTAAACCTCATTGGTCAGAGCAGTGGCATTTAACTGAGAATGTTGAATTCTCCAGCATCCTGCTTACAAGTTTCTGCATTGTCAATCAGAGATTGGAATGTTTGTTCAGACAATGGAGCCAAAATTTCTCTGCTTAGAGCTTGAAGTTTTGTTTTGAAATGTTCACAGTCCCCTGGGGCAATTATATGCCTGAAGAGTGAGATACATGACACCTTTTATAGGCTATGTTATGAAGCTTCAAGTTGAAATAAAGAAAAGTAAGAGGGGGACAAAGAAAACTCACACATTATCATCTATCTGTCTGTCTGTCTGTCTGTCTGTCTGTCTGTATCTATCTATCTATCTATCTATCTATCTATCTATCTATCTATCTATCTATCTATTTTTTTGTATTTTTCAATGAGCAATGGGGCCATTTTCCTCTCATCCACACACACCCCTTCTCTGCTCTGCTATGCTTCCATTTAATTAGTTCTGCTGATTTATCTCCTGCTGGTTAATGTTGCATGTCTAAATATGAAGTCTCAGGTGTGGGAGTCCCAGTGGCCTAATGAGTTGCATCTCATTCTCATTAAATCTAGTGTTGCATCCTTTTCAAGTAAACTTTCCCATGGGACCAGTTTTTATTAACTTTGTTGACCAATGAGTCTTCAGTTGTTTTATAAATACAGACAATTAAACTGGGAATTAAGTTAGCCCCATTTCAAGTTTAGTTCTGCTGGTGATGTGTCTGTCAACGGGTCGGAGAATGCTAGTAACTAACCTTTTTAGTTAAAAGGCCAATCAATCATTTTCTGTTGTGGGTTTAGGTCTGCTGCAGCACAGAGACTCCTGAGAGTACGTTAGGGCTCACAATAGCAATGCTATTTGATTGACATTTCCTGAGAAATGATTCTGATAGGCTCAGTGAGCCGAATCTGGAAACGGAGAATTGGGGACAAGGGTTTTCTCAGAGCTTCTATGCATAACAGATGATGCACTAAATCCCATTGCTGACCAAAGAAGAATAGTAATACAGGCTTTCAAAGCAGTAAGTAGGATCATCTAAACAAACTCTGTACATTGAAAAATAAAACTGGAAACACATCAATTGTTCTGCTGCATATCAAGACCAGCAGCCAAGCCATCCCCCCCAATCTGGAAATCCAGATGAGTTTACTTAAAACAGGATGGATGCTGTATGAGCAGCCTGGGACTCAAAGGAGCACTTGTCCTTTTGAAGGTTTTAAGAAACGTAATAAAACTCAGGAGAGTTAAACACTTATTTTGCTCATTTTCTCCCTTTAAGAAAATCTGAATCTTTCCAATGAGAGTGTGTGCCTATTGTACAGTCTAGAAGTCCATTATGCTAAATGAGAATTTTATTTTTTTTAAACAGAAAAATAAGAGTTTAGAGTCAGACCTTATCTTTATAGGCATTTTTAAGAATACTTAGACTGCTCTCAAGTAATACCTTAGGAAAATACAATGGATTTTTTAAAAATAATGATGTTATTCAATATATTAAGGAATTAGCTTTATTTTTTAAAAAATCTTTCTCCCATAAACAAAATGGACTTGTTCATGCAGACACACGAAATTCAGATCAGTTAAAGTATGGACATTTGGCAAAGGGAAAACGTATTGCTGTTGAAGAATATTAGCCTCAGTTCTGAACACCAATTTGAAGCTTCAAGACCAGTTTCTGATGCTATCACTCCATCCATTCATTTTTTTCTTTAATCAATTGTAAGTCTCATTGCATAGGGTTTCCTCCCAGATAAATTATCCTAGGCTTGGAAGTTTAACGACATAACACTTTGACTAGCTGGTACTTTTTTTCATGTGTATCTTGCAGATTTCTGGCTGCTTTGTCTAAATGTTATGTTTTCGATTGAATTGATTTCTGTGTTTCCCCTTTTTATTGTACAGAATCTGACAACTAAAGAAAAGCAACATTTGCACAAGAATTTAACGTTGGCCTTGGACTGATAACAATGAATCATTATTACATTGCTTTTATGTGCACTGTGCTTGGCACTGAGTTACTAAGGAGCTTTGGTACCCCTGTCAAATCCCCAAGGTTCAGAGGTCGAGTGCAGCATGAACGAAAAAATATTAGGCCAAATATTATACTTGTGCTTACAGATGACCAGGATGTGGAGCTTGGTAAGTCTGTTTTGAATTGCAGCTTCTTTTTACCACTGTCACAATTTTCTTTGGCTTTGTTTTGTTCTTTTGAAAATCACTTTCTGCTCTGTAAATAATCCTTCTATATAGTGGCCTTTCCTGTCCATTATTGTAACTACTTGACAGATTTGGACAACCCATTCCCAGAAAAAAAAAATGATCTGGGTTTTTATGCTTCAACGTGATATATCTTATTCCTATTTAACTGCAGAATCCAGATAATGTTCAGCTACCTCTGATTAACTGAAGCATTTTATAAGACTGGGTGGCAAAGGAAAAGAGGAAGTTTCCTGTCAACAGCAGTTAATTTTCTAATAATGGCCATTCATGAATGTGTGTAAAACATTAAAGATCTGGAACACTGAAAACATAATCTCTTGGATGCAGTTATAATTCTGTTTTATCTCTGTATACAATTACAAGCTGATTATTTTTATATATTTATTAATATTTACTATGCACTTTTTATGTACAGTATGGCCCAATTTCACTCTAGCTATAAATAACTCAGTAAGAAGTCTCAAAATTCAATCCATCAATTAATATAAAGCAATCAAAAGGCCAGTGGGGCCCACAAGAGCACCAAAAACTGTTTGAAATAGAAGGTTTTAAGAATCTTAAGAATGACTGCCAGCTGCCTGCAATTTGGCAGTTCAAATCTCACCAGGCTCAAGGTTGACTTCGCCTTCCATTCTTCCGAGGTGGGTAATATGAGGACCTAGATTGTTGGGGGCAATATGCTGACTCTGTAAACCGCTTAGAGAGGGCTGTAAAGCACTGTGAAGCGGTATATAAGTCTAAGTGCTGTTGCTATTGCTATCTTCCTAAAAGTCTGGAATAAAGGGGCCAAGCATATCTCTAAGGTCAGTGTATTCCATGGAATTGCAGTCACAACTGGGACAGATTTTGCAGGAGAATGACTCATAGAGCAGAATCTGACTCAGTGATCTAAGAGTAGAGGCAGACTCATTTTGGACAATATAGATCCCAAGGTAACCAATTAGCCCTCTGTGAGTCAACATTTTCTGGAAGTAAACAAATGGTGAATAAGTAAATTATGCTTTGAGTTGAGCTTAACACTCAGTGATTTCATGGGTTCTTCCATGAAATCTATTGGCAATAATAGAGAAGTGATTTTACTTTCAATTTTCCAATCTGGCCTGCAACTCAACCAAATGTCAAACATGTCAAAACCTTGCTTATTTTTTTGAGATCAGCCAAAGTCAATCAGATGTTGCCATTACTTCATGTCCTTCCCTCTCAAACAATGGGAACTGGAATATGTCTTGATCTTTTTGTGTATGGCACTTTTTCAGGTACTTGGAATGTATCATCCTTCCTTAGTCGTCTTCTGTCAAAGTTAAACTTTCCCATTTTTGCACTCTTTTTTATGTCTTGATCTGGTCTCTGAATATCCATTTTGCTCATCTCTGAATCTATAGCATTTGTCTGAATCATTTTTAACTGTATTCTTCACTACATCTACAAGGAACTGAGCTTTTTTCTTTTCATCCTTTTTGCCAGTTCATGAAAGTACTTTGGTTCACAAGAACCACAAGGGCTGACATAAATGGATATAATGGACCAGCTACTTTCTCTCAGCCCAAACAATCTCATAGTGCTGTTATGGGGAAAATGGGAGGCAGGAGTATTAGGTATGATCATGGATGGATAGATGGATGGATGGATGATAGAAGATAGATGATAGATAGATGATAGATAGATAGATAGATAGATAGATAGATAGATAGATAGATAGATAGATAGATAGATAGATAGATAGTAGACAGACAGATAGATGATAGATACATAGATAGATACATAGATACAAAAGTACTTTGAAATCCTTGATTACAGATTACTAATTTGTGTCTCTTGAACTGAGATCAAGAATAAAATACTAATTTATTTTGGGAAATGGATTACATTTACTTAGAAATAGTGCAACTGGGACTTCTATGCAATTGTGTATATCATAGGCCAATACCAAAAAGGTTCAAATTCTGAACACAGAATTTAAATGAAAGAAATTCCTTTGAACAGTGTTGATATGTAAAGTATGGCCCTGAGGGATTGCCATTCTGTTGTGCATTTGTTTAAAAATTAACTGCATGTTTTTAATAGCACTTGGTTTATATGTAAATAGCGACTTAATTACAAGGCTCCTGGGCTTAAACCTAATACTCTGCTATTATCTTGAAGCAATAAAATGTGACAATATAGCTTCTATAGTATGGAATATAGTTTTCCCTGTGAAATTAAATGTTAAGAAGGGAAGTTTGTAGTGCTCGAAGACATTTTTTAAAAGCTTAAATTGTTCCTTGTATTCTTAGTTAAAAACTGATAGCACATTTATCATTACTGAACTTAAAAAAAGAATGTAGTGTTTATTGAAAAGAAAACACTTGAATTGAATGTTCCTACAGAAAATAAGCAAAGATTATGAAACAGACAAAAATTATGTGCAATACCCACTTTGTCAACCTAAAGTTTCCAACTCCAGTTGAAACCAATCCAGGATATTTATCTTCCACCCAAGGATATTATATATGTTTGTGTGTGAGAGAGAGATTAGTTGTTGTTAGTCGCGAAGTCGTGTCCAACCCATCGCGACCCCATGGACAATGTTCCTCCAGGCCTTCCTGTCCTCTACCATCCCCTGGAGTCCATTTAAGCTCACACGGACTGCGTCAGTGACTCCATCCAGCCACTTCATTCTCTGTCATCCCCTTCTTCTTTTGCTCTCAATCGTTCCCAGCATTAGGCTCTTCTCCAGTGAGTCTTTCCTTCTCATTAGGTGGCCAAAGTATTTGAATTTCATCTTCAGGATCTGGCCTTCAAAAGAGCAGTCAGGGTTGATCTTCTCTAGGATTGACCGGTTTGATTGCCTTGCAGTCCAAGGGACTTGCAGGAGTCTTCTCCAGCACCATAGTTCAAAGGCCTTAATTCTTTGGCGCTCAGCTTTCCTTATGGTCCAACTTTTACAGCCATACATTGCAACTGGTAAAACCATAGCCTTGACTATACGCACTTTTGTTGGCGGGGTGATGTCTCTCCTTTTTAGTATGCTGTCTAGATTTGCCATAGCTTTATTTGCCAGAGATTTGCCAGAGATTAGTATGTGACTATATTAGGCAAATATCTGGACAAACACTTAGATGGTAGTCAAGTAACTCAACTCCTGTTGAGTTAGCCATAGGGATGAAAGGGGGGAAAAAAGAGAAACACTTCTTAGGTGTCATAAAAGGCTTAAACTCATCAGGTCAAAAAAACTTGAGCAACAGCTGTCTCCCACTCCTATTCAGACAGCCACATCTATATTCATTTGTGCCCATTGCTCATTCCATTTTCCCGCCAACAGATTCTTCTTTTCTTCTCAATGAATCTCAGGTAATTATTTGGGGGGCAAAAACCTTCCTATTGCAAATGCACTGTTTCAGTTTAATCCCAGACAGAAATAGCTTTTCCAAATGTCTTGATCTTTCTGGAATCTAAAAATGTTTTGCTTTATGAGATTTATCTTACTGTGACAAAAAAAACCTTAAGAAATGTACAATCAAGTAATTAAAACACTGTAAACAATAGTGTATACACAAGAGACACTTTAATAAATGGAAATTTCTTGGGATAGATTAAAATGTAACACTGAAAATTGTATTTAGCAATATCAGGGATCATAATAATAATAATAATAACAGAGTTGGAAGGGACCTTGGAGGTCTTCTAGTCCAACCCCCTGCTTACGCAGGAAACCCTACACTACTTCAAGATCATAGTTTATATAAACTTTGTATGTGTGCCGTATATGAGTTAATTATGTGTTTGCTTTTTATGTTTAGGGTCCTTGCAAGTGATGAATAAAACCAGGAAGATAATGGAGAATGGAGGTGCCAGTTTTGTTAATGCATTTGTAACCACTCCAATGTGCTGTCCATCTCGGTCCTCAATGTTGACAGGAAAATATGTTCACAATCACAATGTGTATACTAACAATGAGAACTGCTCTTCTCCGTCCTGGCAAGCAACACATGAGCCACGCACCTTTGCTGTGTATCTCAACAATACTGGATATAGAACTGGTAAGGGATTACTTTTCACACTCCTTTTTCAATTTGATTTTAAAGAGTTGCTTGTTTTCAGTCTGTTAATGCTGTTAATAACAGAATTATTTTTGGAACATTGATGCAGCAATTTTTGCAGAGCTTAATGGTAATGCGTCTTGTTAATTTGTGGGTAGGAAATGAGCATAAAGCTGTATAAAAAAGAGTAGATACTAAACTTACTAAAGTGTAGTAGCTTTGGTAGATAGAGGGAAGTTGTGGTAGCACAGTTTAGAACAGGGATGTCAAACTGGCAGCCCATGGGCCTGATGCGTCACGCGCAGGCCACGCCCACTCCAGCTCTGTGAATGGGAAAAACATTGTGAAACATCACGTAACGGCAACATGACGTGGAGAGTTTGACATCCGTGGTTTAGAGCAGTGTTTCCCAACCTTGGCAACTTGAAGATGTCTGGACTTCAACTCCCAGAATTCCCCAGCCAGCATTTGCTGGCTGGGGAATTCTGGGAGTTGAAGTCCAGACATCTTCAAGTTGCCAAGGTTGGGAAACACTGGTTTAGAGAGTCAACCTGGACCCATATTAATTTGAAGGTCTTCAAGTAAAAATACAGGGATTTTTTTTCTCAATAAGGAGCCTGCCTTTTAATCCTTGTATTCCAGAACATAGAACCAATTATCTGTCCTTTGCATTGTCCTAAAATTTAAATTGAAACAAATAGAATATTTTTTTGAAAATGCAAACTGCAGATAGATACCAGGCCCTAATCTTGTTATGAAGGAAGTGGAGAAGAGAATCTAATGGACTGCCAGCATTTATCTGGGGTTGTCAGCCAAATGAGACTGTTCCTGGCACATATAGGGTGCTGACTCTGATATTAAAGAGTTGGATCCTGATTTTGGTTGAATATTAAGCCCTAAAACAAGGCTTGCAGTTAAAAACAGCTGAGCAGTAGAGATCTGTGTCACTCTGAAAGAGGAAAGGATGTCAACTTATTTAAGGTTGCTGACTCTTCCTATAGAAAACATTCTCCAAGGCTGCCTCTTTTATTGGAAGCAACTCCTGCTTTCCTAATCTGAATTTCTTTGGCTTCAAGTTCCTAGTTCCTCCTAGTTTTTTGCCCTGTGGATTGATATCCAGTTTTCAGTTGTGAAGGAATGTGGCTTTGACTCAAAGACAGGGGAGGAGATTTCTGGGCTGTTACAGAAAAGATATCTGAGCCTTGGGAAAATAGAAAGTGTAGAAATAAATTCAAAACAACTCTGCCTTGACTGTATTAGATACAAGCTGAAGTAAAAAAGGGCTTTGGCAGGCTTTCAAAATCTGTTCCAATACCTTAACTGCATTAAAGTAACATTTCTTTTGACTTCCATTTCCTGACCTCAATGGGCTGACATCAGCTCTTGGACTCCACTGGCTCTGGACTTCTGTCTAAATAATTCAGGGGACTTTAACTCCCCCAGTTACTTCCACAGAGAGTCTAGTCCATAGGCAAGATTCCGCCTCCCATTGTGTGTAAGGCTCACTTTGATTTACAACCTTCAGCTTGTGTGTTATCTCTGTTTATGCATTGAACTGATTTATGGCTAAAGTAATTGAAGTACTTAAAACCTACATGCTAATTTACTCCCACCTGCTCTCAGCTCTACCTTGAACAGAAGAGTTTGTTGCCAGTCCTTAAAGGCCCCCTTCCTTTCAGCTTTCTTTGCTGAAATAGAGTATGTTCAAGTTGAGAGCCCAGCTGTTCCAGCTAATTGCTCTGATGCTTTGCCATGGCAGCTGAACCTGTTGACGGCTTCAATCCCTCCATGATACAAATGTTCAGTAGCCATATTTGAAAAGTTTGAGGGTTCTCACAACTAGTTTCCAACACCCAGAAGATTATCCAACAAAGTAGACAGAAAGTAGTAGGAGCAGTGGCCCAAATGTGCAGTTCTATTGCCTTATACTTGAACACCCCATTAAATCTGCCAATCACCAGATCAGAAAGCTGCAACAAGGGCACCACCCAGTGGCAGAACCTTTAAATAACTTCCTGCTTTTGACAAGACTTGGAGGAGAATGAATGGATCCATTCCATAAAGATCTGGAGACCAAATTCTTAATGACTTGGCCTACATTAAGCAGCCATCCATAGTATAGTACCTTATCAATATTTATTTATTTAGCATCATTATAAGGTGGTCAGACTTCAGATGATTCTATACGGTGTACAAGAATAAAAACAGGAAAGAAAACAAGGAAATCTGTCAAAGACAATAATTAAATGAGAAAGAAAACCACATATTCTTCTATCCCAGAGGTCTCAAACCTGCAGCCCATGGGCCATGTGCAGCCCTTAGTGGTTACCTCTCAGGAGCGGCTGTCTTAGCTTCTCTCCTGTACATATTTGGCCATGCCAAGCAGCAACTTCTCAGTAGGATGACTGTACATTCCTAATTTACAATTTGTCCTAGATTTTCAAGTCTTAGGCAAAATGTACCCCACTGTCTTCTTCCTTGCAGAATAAGCTGCTCTCCCTTAGTGCCAGCTTGTGCAGTGCCAAGTGCATTTAGTGCACTAAGTGGCTTGCATGGCACCGTAAGGGAAAAGCCAATTCTGCAGAAACTGGTGCTACCAGGGCAGAAGGAAAACAAGAGAGGAGAAAGTAGTGCTTTGGGGAGAAGGTGGGAGCTCTCCAGGAGCCTCACAAGGGAAGTAATAGCAGGAAACAGTGCTAGTTTATGTGCCCCTGCTTCATCTGAGCCAGCTAGTTTGCCTGCTAATGGCGTAAAGAATCAAACAGCCAGGGTGCTGCTGGTATAGAATCATTGGTGGGTTCCAAATGATTTTGCTAACAGTTCGCACGAGTGCTCGCACGACACTTCTGCATCACAGAAATGTCCCAGGTAGGTGGGTGGAGCCTCCCAGCGCCGGTGCTACCGGTTCTAAGAACCGGTCCAAACTGGAAGCAACCCACCACTGTATAGAATGGAAGGGAAATGGGAAACTCAGGAATAATAAATGCTTTTTTAAAAATCATATAGTTTTGCATGATTTTATTATTTTAGTGCCCCATCACTCTCATATGTGTCTGGTTTGGCTGATAGGTTATATAGTCAGTGGACAAATGGAAATGTGGCTTTCTGTTACAGTAGGAACATGATGATGTATAAACATGTTACCCAACAGGTTTTAAATCAAAAAATCAGTTTCAATTCATTTTAATATTACTTTCATTTTTTGCAGACAGCCCACCAGTTAGCACATTGAAAGTAATGTGACCTGATGTATTCATTTGAGTTTGAGACCCCTATTCTATCATAATCACATTCTCAAGGAGCCAACTACCCATCCTAAGGCAAAATGTGGGAAAAGACTCAGATCTTAAGGATTCGTATAAGGGGAGCGAGGTGACGGTTATTTGATCATCTGGGAGTACATTTTCAGAGCTAGGCCCAATGGCAGAGAAGGTCCATTCCACGAGTCCATCAAATGACATTGTTTTATTAAAAAAGGACCTGGAGCTTGTCAGCTCTGTCTGACCACACAGGAGAAACCATGGGGAATAGACAGTCCCTCAAATACAGTACTTGGCCTTATGCCATGTAGGGCTTTAGAGGTGACAATCAGCACTTTGAACTTGAACTAAAAGAAAACTGGTAGCCAGTGCAGCTCGCAAAGCATACTGAAGCATGTCCATCATTGCTCTGCTGCAGCACTCTGGACCAGCTGAAAGTTCTAAACCAGGGGTCCCCAAACTTGGCAACTTTAAGACTTGTGGACTTCAACTCCCAGAATTCTCCAGCCAGCTATGCTGACTGGAGAATTCTGGGAGTTGAAGTCCACAAGTCTTAAAGTTGCCAAGTTTGAAGACCTCTGTTCTAAACAGTCTCCAAGGCAGTCTTATTTATAGCCTATTTCTGCAAAAATTTACACGTGAAGTGACCAAGGCCTGAATGACCATAAGGAGGGTCTCCTGATTCAGGAAAAGGTGCAACTGTCAGACAAGATAGATAAGTGTCTAAACCATAGTTTCCACCTGTCCTTTGAATAACAACTAAAGACACCAGGAGAACCCAAATTGCATGCTTAGACCCAAATGAAGAACTGCAACCCCATTCAGAACTAAAGGGAAAAAGTCCCCAGACCCAGATGACTCCAACACCCATCAGTAGGATTCCATCCAGGATCCCAACAGCTTTTAGGCCACTGGAATAAGACCTTGTCAGCATCATTGGTTAGCCAGTGGTGAGCTGAATCAGACTCCAAAGAGAAGGAGGCAGTAGTGGACAATGGCAGGGATATTCCTTGTGCTTCCTTCAGGGAGTGTGACATTGCCATAACCATTTTCTGCCATACAAATGCTTCCCCCATAGACATAAAATGCATGGCAGACCACTCTCGCTTTGGCAGAAGGATACCATGCTATGCAGAAGTATCTAGAATAGCCTTTGATGGAAAAACTTCCTTTTGTACTGTGTATAGCTATTTTGAAAATACATATTAACTTTCAGGTTCTGCAATATACTTTCTGTCTTTAATCATCTAAAGCATGGTATTTTCTGGGATTTCATGGAACAATTTGATACTATTTATTTGGATGACATTCTAATTTGTTTTCTCTCCCTTGAGATATACACATGCCATGTTGAGGCAGTTTACAGTAGATTCAGGAGCATTATCTATAGATCATTATCTATAGAGCCGAGGTGGCACAGTGGTTAGAGTGCAGCACTGCAGGCTACTTCAGCTGACTGTTAGCTGCAGTTCGGCTGTTCAAATCTCACCGGCTCAAGGTTGACTCAGCCTTCCATCCTTCTGAGGTCGGTAAAATGAGGACCCAGATTGTTGGGGGCAATATGCTTATTCTGTAAACCACTTGGAGAGGGCTGTAAAGGACTATGAAGCGGTATATAAGTCTAATTGCTATTGCTACCAATTAAAAAACTTAAATTCAAGTAGCCACTATTGACTTTCTATACCATCACATTTCACTAAAAAGACTTCAGATGGATCTAATAAAGACGGAAACCTTTCTGGTTTGGCAACTCCTCAGGGATTAAAATTGTTCAAAGGCATTCTCTTACAAACTCCATAAATTTCGAGACTTTGCGTCAATTACCTCTACTCAGTCCTGGAGAATAATGTAACATTATTTGGGATAAGGAATTTTTGCCCATTAAGATGGCCTTTGGAACCTGGCCTTTGAGACTTGTTTGGAAGGGCTCAACATTCCGTGGAGGTGAGGACAAGCCACGATGGCTTGGAATGCCTCCAGACAGCTTGTAGGCTAAACCAAAGGCAGTAATGGGGATTACTATTCTTTTTTCCCATCCAACTTCAAAGTAACTTCCATCTCAACAAAAGGATGGATGTCTTGTTTCAGGAGTCCAAATATTTGTTCATTGGTTTAGGCCCACCATAGTCAAGAAATTCTCAGCAGGTTGCAATTATTACAATAAAGTATCCACATACAGTTCCAGTTATATAGCAATAAGCAGTTAACCAGTTTAAACTGCAGATAAAATTGTAAAGCAACCAACTAAAAAGCAGTAAAAATAGATAGCACATGTATAAATCAAAAGTTCTCTTGAACAATTTTGAATTTTCTGAATCCTAGGAAGGCAGAGGTGAATGTTATTTTGGGGGGGGCGGGCTGGTGTTCTATAACATTGGCACTGCCATGGGCAATGTTGAAAACCTCCATCTTCTAAATATATTTGCTACCATCATTGTCTACGATCCCACTTAAGAAATTTGCAGCTACGAAACACCTCTTGCTTTTGGCTGAAGCAAATCAAAGCTGCAGAGCAGTGGTGTGTTGCTGCTGGTTCGGACTGGTTCACCCATACCGGGAATTTGCACCTGCTCACCGAACCGGCAGCGATCAGCGGCTATCCACACTCCCGAACCAGTTCTTTGGTCACTGCGGCTGGGAAAAACCCTCTGCGCATGTGCAGATGCTTCTGCACATGCACAGAGAGTCATTTGTATGCCGTGATGCGGGGGTGCGCAAGCAAAGTGAATGCACGCGTGCAAAATGTGCACTTCCATCGCGATGCGAACCGGTAGGGAAGGTAAGTAGAATCCAACCCTGCTGCAGAGCAATCCTTATACTTAAGAATGGGACCAGCAAATTTAGAATGCATCTAGTTCCCATCCTATGAGGTCAGTAGGATCAAAGAATCCTGTTTTACAAATACCGCTGTTATCAGAGGAAGGCTTATAGTTATGCTACATATAAGAGCCGAGGTGGCGCAGTGGTTAAAATGCAGCACTGCAGTTCAGCAGTTCAGCTGTTCAAATCTCACGGGCTCAAGGTTGACTCAGCCTTCCATCCTTCCGAGGTGGGTAAAATGAGGACCCAGATTGTTGGGGGCAATATGCTGAACTCTGTAAACCGCTTAGAGAGGGCTGTAAAACACTATGAAGCGGTATATAAGTCTAAGTGCTATTGCTATTGCTATATAGAGAGAGTTACCCTTCAAGACATTACAGGTTCTTCAGAACCTTCCATCTTAAGAATTTTTGGTGGCCATACATTGAGTCTAAGATTCATACTACCATTCCACCAACCAACCAGAGAAATCTGCAAATCTATTGTTACCTTGATGCATTTTTTCTATCAGCATTATCAGGTTTGTGACTACAACTGCCATTAATCATCTCCATCAATTATAGACATATTCTTACATATCTTTGATTGTTTACCACCTTAATTTAAATACTGGAGACTTTTCCTTTTACACATACACGTCTTTTGATGTTCGGATGTTCAGATATTCATAAGGCACTTCACTGGATAAGGCAGATCCAGAAAAGTTAATTCATCAATGCCTGAATTTTAGCATGCCTTGGTTTGAAGATATTGTGTTACCTCTGGGGAAAAAAAGTCTTTAAAATATTTGGAGTATTGTCATTAAAATGGTGTTAGTCAATAGGGTGCCCTCTAGCATCTGCCAGATCAGCATAATCTTTCAACAGGGTAATATACATTGAAGTCTCAGGTATCAGGTGAGCATGAGGTTGAGGATAGATGAATAGAATTTAAGGGGGAAATGGTCACATCCTCAGATTCAGAGGATGTGTCTAGAAAAAACTGGAATGATACTGGGAGGTTATTCACTGCTTGAATCATAGCATGAAAACAACTATGACATGTTAGCATCCTAAGGGAGAAAAAGGATGAAAATGGTGAAAAATTTAAAATCAGTTGCAATTAAGGGACTGATGTGGAGGGTTTTTTGCTCACCATTTCCTCTGTGTACTGACTGTTTTTCTATCTCATTAGAATTTACAAATTAAAATTCTTCCTGTGGGCACCATTAGTTACAATAATGAAAAGATGGGCAGTGATATTGCTTTTTAATGAGACTTTTTATTAATTCAGCTATATTTGTATGCTTATTAATTATACATAAATAAATTAATCCCTAATTTTCATTGCCTCTGTTTTTAAATATATTCATTGGCCAGGGGCATTTTAAATAGTGCAAAGGTGTGAGCAGCCAGCTGGAATGTTTTTCTTGGTTTTGCATGGGGCTTATGAGGATTAAAAGTCAACACATCTGTAGAGCATTTAACTGAGGAAAAACTGGTTTATATTACAAATCACAGGTTAATTGATATTACATTTTTATTGCAACTATTGCCGTTATATACAGTGACTAAGATAGTTTCAAATCTATTTTAATTGTTTAGCTTCTAATAGTTTTTTTTTCAAAACATCCTTCTAATTCTTATTTTAACAGTACAATATAGTACCGTTCTGAAATTTATTAGTTTTGTTTTATTTCTATATCAGCCTATCTCAACAAATGAGTCTGGGTGGCATACATCATGAAACATAAAAAGAGTTAAAACAATACAAAATAAATATATACGGGATCAAATAAAACTGTTACTATGGACATTAATACAGACAGAAAATGGGTCCCTTAGCACCCAACCAAGTCTTCACAGCCTTGTGAAAGGCCAACAGGACCAGGGCATTCTGATATCTGAAGGGAGAATATCCAAGAGGACAGGGGCAACAGCACAGGATTGACCAAACTTTCTTTAAGATCTGGCAGAATCACCTCCTCTCTCAAGCATGCATTCACCACTCCCACTCGTCGTTGTTGCACTGAATATGTAGCAAGAATTATCTTCAGTGTAAGATTAGGCTTTTTTTTTTCAAGAACCAAGAACTGGGGTGGGCTTATTACGGGGGAAAGGAAAGGGTTGAAGAACACACATTTGTTGATTTGCAATTTTCTGCATTTATTCATATTTGTGTATCATCTGCTTCAAAGTGATGAAAAATGTGCCATCAATTCTTGGTCTTTGTAGCAGCGGTGGGTTGTTCTTGGTTCGGACTGGTTCTGCAAACTGATAGATGCGACAGCGGGAGGCTCTGCCCACCTGCCCGGGATGCTTCTGCACATGCCCAGAAGCGGCACACGCACTCACGAGCAAACCGGTAGCGACGGGATTTAGAACCCACTACTGCTTTGTAGATAGAAAATGCTCCAATTGCCACAAGATTGAGGGTTGCACACAGATCTGGGTCCTTATGTTGCCAACCCTTGCTGTAACCAACTTTTTTACTTCATATAACACCACTGTTCACCAAGTGCCATTGAATGTGGCTTCTTTTTCTTTCACAGCTTTTTTTGGAAAATACCTCAATGAATACAATGGCAGCTATATCCCCCCTGGCTGGCGAGAGTGGGTTGGATTAATAAAAAATTCTCGTTTCTATAATTACACTGTTTGTCGCAATGGCCTTAAAGAGAAGCATGGATTTGAATATGCAAAGGTAAGAAAGAATCTCATTTATCTTATTATGCACATAGGTAAAACCTATTCTTGATAGAAGAAATGATATTTGAAAATCACTTCATTGAAATAATACTCTTAATTTTCTCTGTTACTGTATGGTCAGATTTTTTTTCACATAATGTTCATAGAAGGTCAGTTAACATTATGGATTCCTGGTTATGAAGAAGAAATAATGAAAGGTACTGAATCCTGGAAACTTGACTGTGGCAACAAACATGCAGACACACACAACAAAAATTACACAGCATATTTGTTTCCCATAAAAAGCAATTATCTTTTATCTTTTGGGAGAGAGATAATTTGCAAAAGATTCTGGTTTCCAGTATTGTGTATGACTCTATGTTATGTATATTGTATAATATTTTGGCATTTGAAGTTTGGAGAAAACTTCCTCCTTCAGAAAATACCTTTTCCCCAGTAAGTCTTTCACTCTTGAGAGAAGTGCTAGTGTGAGTAGCTTAATAGAAAAACGTATTTGAAAATCAGTGAAATTTATCTTTCATACTGATTTTTATAACTTTATTAAATTTTTAAACTAGGATAAAAACTAACTGAAAGTAATAAGTCAGATGAGAATTTAAAAAAAAAAGCCAAAAGCTCAGAGAATAAGAAATGTAAAGAAATACATTTTACAACATTTATACATTTAAGTTGACCTCTTACTCTAGAGTTATGACATACGGTACTTTCTTTCAAACTTTTTCACATGTATCTGCAAAGTACTTTTGGCGTTAGGAGTTTGAGAAACAGTCCTGGAATGAGGACAAAGTGTTCACAGCTGTTTGGGCTTCCCTAATAGTGTTATGTGAAAAAAATCCTGCACTTTTTTTCACTGTTGCTTTTGCAGCTGTTCATGACTCTGAGTCCACATCATCTGATTGATTAGTCTTGTCTGGAAATGGTTGAAATTGTATGTTCATGTTACCTTGGAACTCCTCACTGGAGTACATGCCAGTTATTTGATAAAAAACTCCGCAAAGCTAGAGATGGCAGGTAGTTTAATTCCCAACTGTAAAAAAGTCCTTTCCCTCTGTGTGTGTGTGTGTGTGTGTGTGTGTGTGAGAGAGAGAGAGAGAGAGAGAGAGAGAGAGAGAGAGAGACAGAGAGACAGAGAGACAGAGAGACAGAGAGAGATATATATATTTTTCATTTTATTACATTGGCTATAGGTTAAGCTGCTTAGTTGGTATGATAGGATTTTGATATTAGTAGCTGTACTGTTCTAAAATGAGCTGACTTCTTTAGAAATGCAAGTATTCTTTTTTAATTACAATTATAGCCAAGAGGCTATAGTGTCTGAATTTGAGTGTGATTTAAATGTTTCTAAGACTTTGTCTTCTACTTAAAAGGTGTTATTCCTCCTTACCTACACAGATAAGCCTATTGGAATGCAGCCATTCATCTGCATATATTTGATTTGGGAACTGTGCCCAGCCTCTAAAACTAGATAGGTGAAATCCTTTCAAAGCCTATTGGACTAAGCCACTATAATATGACCTTGTGATATTGGATGCAGTTGGCAAATTGTCACTTACGTTGAATGTTTGTTTCAGGACTATTTTACAGATTTAATCACTAATGACAGTATCAATTATTTCAAAATGTCTAAGAGGACATATCCCCATAGACCTATAATGATGGTGATCAGCCATGCAGCTCCCCATGGCCCAGAAGACTCTGCACCACAATTCTCTGAGCTGTATGCAAACGCTTCTCAGCACATGTAAGTGAAACTTTATACTGTGGACATGCTGGGGGTTTGCCACTTCATTGCTGACTGCCCTTTTCAGGTGTGTAATGAAATGGAAAGTTGATGTCCTGCATAGCCTCAGCCAGTCACCTCCTTGCCCTGCTTCAGTTCTTTGAGGGTTCAATGAAATACTGTAGAATATTCCATACTTATGCGGGGGTCCCATATTTTCTACTTTTTGAAAAGCATAATCTTTACTTTTTTTGTTTGAGGAAAGCCTTGTAAACACTTTTGGCAGTGAGAAATACTGAGTTGTCATTTGGCTTGGTGTCTGGACTGTAGGTGCCTAAAGCAGTTGGAACACCTTTTTCTTCCATCTTTCCTTTTTTCTCCTTGGGGTTACCTGCATTTCTTTCAATTTTCTCTCTGAACAGTTTGTCTCATTTCTGTACAATTGATATTAAGTTTGCACTAAAGCTTGTTGGAAGAGAAACAGTAAAGTCTTGGTTTTCTGCAGTGGATTTTACCCATTCATGGCGGTAGATGCGGATCACATATTTGCATGCTTTCTCTGTTAAAAACCACTGAGTACAATTTACAAAATGGGTATGAATTAACATAACAGTGATCTTTCTTTTGATGTATTTGCTAATGTGTTTATAATGTGGTAGACACATTTGCAGCCTAAAATGTATTTCAGAAAATATATTTCATAATTTCCTCAGGTTATGCTGTGTGTATAAAACTAAACCCGAGATAAATGGTTGCACAAGAAAAAAAGCCAGTTTATGTCACCATTTTAAAACAATAAATGAAAAAAAAGCTATATTTTTGACATCTACCGTATTTTTCAGAGTATAAGACGCACCGAAGTATAAGACGCACCTTAGTTTTGGGGGAGGAAAACAAGGAAAAAAGGCCTCTGCCTCCCAGCAATTTGCCAAACAGCAAACAGCAAACAGTACAGATGATATACACTGTTTGCTGTGTATTTCTCTGCATGTGTGTCTGACCCATAGAAATAGGAAAGAATTGGAGAAATGTACATTATGCCAGAGAGTTTTCTTAAATGTAATCACACTAACTCCTCCCAATTATTTAAATAGATCTACTCCAAACATAACTAAGTCAGGGTTTAATTCAGCTGCCTTGTTTTAATACTAATACTTAATACTAATACTTAATACTAAAACAGGACATTTCAGATTATACTTTAAAATTGATGTGGCTTTCTGGAAGTATTCTCTGCTATTTAAAAGAAGATACAATAGCACTGGGCCTCTTCAGATCAAGCATTTATTTTAAAAAGCTTCTTCATTTTGTTAATTTGTCTCGAACAGGGGTCTCCAACCTTGGCAACTCTAAGACTTGTGGACTTCAACTCCCAGAATTCCATAGCCAGCAAAGCAAATAATAAAGCAGTCAGCAAAGCAAAGCTGGCTGAGAAACTCTGGGAGTTGAAGTCCATAAGTCTTAAAGTTGCCAAGGTTGGAGACCCCTGGTCTAGAACAATAATAAAACAATCTTTAAAAATAAGTTTAATAATTTGAACATTCTATAGGCATTTATAGTTATTGACTTACCTTCTTGCAGCAAAAAACAGCCAGTTTCAGCACAAGAAAATAAGATTCTATCTTTGCCTCTCCCTCCAGCAATTTGACTCCATGCAGCTTTAGTTTAGTTTCACTTTCATTTTAGCACGTGGGCTTGCCAGCTGAGTGTCTGGAGGCAGATAATCAGTGGCTAATGAGGCTCTGCTGCTGTTTGCTGCAAAAAGGTAAATTGCTGGCAGGCAAAGATCAAGGAGTGGGGGTGGCTGGGTGAGGCTACATTCGGTGTATAAGACACACTCAAGTTTTCACCCTCTTTTGGGGGGTAAAAAGGTGCGTCTTATACTCCGAAAAATACGGTATTTTTCTTCCCATCCTACACACAACTCCCCTGCTCTTGCTTTGATATCTTAATTGGTGTGATAAATTCAGACCAAAATTTGTTGGTGTAGCACCATTAAATCTGGATAAAAGACACAATTCTTAAGGGTTTGTGAAGTGCTTTATTTTAAACCGTTTTAAGTGAAACTTTGTAAAATTCATCATTTTTGAATATTTCAGGTGCAAAACATCTTCAAAATATCTCTGTTTCTAGCTTGAAATACTTTCAAAATAATTAAAAGAGCTTATTTTGTACTTGAAATTGAGACATTCCAACTCCCAAGCATTTATTTTTGTCTATTCCTAGTTTTGAGATTCCAAATGTCTAACAAATAATCAGTACATAAATATATCCCAAATATATCAGACTGGTTGACTGAAGTTGCAGGCAAACATAATTTTAAGATACAAAAATTTCCCAACCTGAACCAACCATAGTCATGCAGTCATGGAACCAGATGGTTAGAAAGAGTCATGCAGATCATTCTAGCCCAACTCCCAATGCAGGAATCTACTACTATACTATCTCTTGGCAGATGGCTGTCCACCCTGTTTAAACAACCTCCCATAAGAGTCTACCATCTCCTGAAGCAAATTTGTTCCATTTAACAGCTGTTAGCATTATGAAATACTGCCTGATATCCAATCAAAATTTGCTTCCTAACTATTCCATTTTCTACATTAGAATCCTTTGGATTTTGGAAAACAGCTATCACATTTCCCCACAGACTTCTCCAAATTAAATATCCACAACTCCTCCAATTGTTTTCTCATAAAGATTTTCTTCCAGGTCTCTTAATCATCCTAGTTGTTCTCTGGATGTGCTCCAGTGTGTCAGAGTTTGTCTGACCAACACAGAAATGATAGCACAAACAACTTGATATTTTCACAGTACTTCTGTTAATGCAACCTAGAGTTGGATTTGCTTTATTTCCATCAACACTGTTGGCTCATGTTCAAATTGTAATACACCAAGACACCCAGTTTCTCTCAGGAATATTGCTTCTCAACATGGTCTTCCCTACTCTACACTTATGCCTTTGATTTTTCCTTTCCAAATTAAGAACTACATATTTTCTCCTGTTAAAATCCATCCGAGTTGGTGCAGTGGTTAAATGCAGCACTGCAGGCTACTGCTAGTTCAGCAGTTCAGCTGTTCAAATCTCACCGGCTCAAGGTTGACTCAGCCTTCCATCCTTCTGAGGTGGGTAAAATGAGGACCCAGATTGTTGGGGGCAATATGCTGAACTCTGTAAACTGCTTAGAGAGGGCTGTAAAGCACTATGAAGCGGTATATAAGTCTAAGTGCTATTGCTATTGCTATCTTGTTGCTCTCAGCCTATTATTGCAGATTGTCAATACCATCCTAAGTTCTGAAACTGTAATAATTCGCTATCTGCCCTATGTATATGTCATCCATGTTTTCTAAGTCCTCACTCAAATCATTAATAAATATATTAACAGTACAGAGCCTGGGATCTTCGTAGTGTTACCATTCAACACCTCTTTCCACTTGACTGAGAGCCACTCCTGTAGGCACATAGGGGTTTATAACTGTAATGAGTTCTATAGCCATCTCTTGGGAGCAAAATCCAGTCCGCATTTTGCTTATCTCCTCTATTAAGTTTTTGTGGGAGACTGGGCCACACTCCCTTGACAGACTGTTGGGCCAACAGATTGCTTCTATGGTTCCTCTTAGCAGGGAGTCTTTGATCACCACCACTGGATTAGCAAACAGCTCTATTTAGGCCAAGCACTTACTTTTTAAATACTGAAAGGTTGACTTTCTAAAATTTTTGACTTTCTAAAAAAGTATGCATTATCAGTTCAGCAGCTAATGGTTTCTTCCCCCACCCCAAAAATAAACAGGATAGCAGACAGGATAGCAGGATGAGGCAGGGGAGTAAGGAAGGGGAGGGAGGACTTGCCTGAAGCCTCTCAGACATGGCTGTGTTCTAAAAATTTAATTAGAAGCAGATTTCATGGAGTGGTTGAAACTAAGGCCAAGTAATAGCCCCATTTAATCATTTTTAAAGCATGTAAGCTGTACTGTTCCCATCGCCCTCTACATATGGGGGAGGGGGTGTCTGCAGCTGAGAGACTCCACTCTCTGTGGAGGCTGTCTGCACAGTTGAGAGCTCTGATTGACCAGGGTTTCCAATTAAATGAAAGGTCCTCATAGACAAAGGAAGCCCTCTTTTGCAGTGAGTGGCTTGTTACCTGTTGGAAATGATGGAGGGCAAAGCAGAGTTAAATTGTTTGTCTTCACACTTGCCCGCATTTTGCATGTGGAATCTGTGCTCACTTTAAAAATGATCAAAGAAGGCTCTCAAGCATTAAACTTAGCAGCCACTTCCACTCTTCTGTATTAGAAGATTGAGAAAAGTTTTGTCTGCACTGAACACTGTATGATATTAATATCTGAACTTGGTAACCTTGGAAACTTTTGTTAAACTCAGTATGCATTCCTGCAAATATGTAATAGTTGAAGCCAAAGTGATTTGTGCTTAACTGATTATAAAAAGTGTGAAAGCACAAATCAGAAATCACTATTTTCTCCCAACCCAGCTGTCTTGAAATTCTGGGAGTATTAAGCATCTTTTATTCAGTGGTTTCTGCAGGTTGTTTTAATACTGAAAGACTAAACAGAATAAGATCTTATTTGGAGGAGTAAAAGAAGAAATGGAAGATAAACTGCCAGTTTGCCTGCCTAAATTGCTAAAGGAATGGTTTCTGCAGTTTAATATGCTGCCAGCTTATCATGGCCAGATAACAAAGGAAAAATTCATTGTCTCCCTGACTTTTCCTTTGGCATAGCTCATGAAAATAATGAAAATAACGGCAAGAACAATATAATCATTTGGTAAGAAGTGTCATTGTTTGAATATTTAACTATTGAGGATTCTTCTCTTTTGGTGGTCAAATATATTTTTGCACCATTTTTTTCTGGATAATGGGTTTAAATTTAATTTGTCTGACTTCTTTTTTGGTTGGTTTTGTATTAAGTCAGACTAACAAATGTATTCGTATAATGTTAACAATGGGAAGTAATATTAAAATGAAAGACAAAAGTATTGAAAGGCTACAAAAATATTATGTACAAAAGAAATTTAAAAAATGACTAAATTGTTGAAAGTTTTGTTCCTTGCTACTATGTTGGGAAAATAATATACCGTATTTTTCGGAGTATAAGACGCACCTTTTTACCCTCAAAAAGAGGGTGAAAACCTGGGTGCGTCTTATACACCAAATGTAGCCCCACCAGCCACCCCCACCCTTTGGCCTCTGCCTGCCAGCAATTTATCTCTTTGCAGCAAACAGGGCAAAGCACAAGAAGAGCACAAGAAGAGATAAACTGCCTCCCGACCTACAGCTGAGGAGGCTTGCAAGCCACGTGGTAAAATGAACTAACTAGGGTGGCTGTAATGTGACAAATTGCTGGGAGATAAACTGCTGGCAATATTAGACTGCTGAAATTGCAAGGAGGCAAGCTATAGCTGCTATGGCTCAGAGCTAGAGCTCTTGCCTCACAATCAGGAGGTTGTGAGTTCTATCCTAGGTAGAGGCAGATTCTGTTAATATGTTATTTTGTTAAATGTTTGTAGAGTGTTCAAATTATTAGACTTATTTTTTAAAGACTGCTTTATTATTGTTCTAGACAACTTAACAAAATGAAGAAGCTTTTTAAAATAAATGCTTGCTCTGAAGAGGCCCAGTGCTATTGTATCTTCTTTTAAATAGCAGAGAATACTTCCAGAAAGCCACATCAATTTTAAAGATCTGTAAAAGTATAATCTGGAATGTCCTGTTTTAGTATTAAGTATTAGTATTAAGTATTAGTATTAAAAGAAGGCAGCTGAGAAACCCTGACTTAGTCATGTTTGGAGTAGATCTATTTAAATAATTGGGAAGAGTTAGTGTGATTACATTTAAGAAAACTCTCTGGGATTAATATACTGCCATAAATTTACATTTCTCCAATTCTTTGCCATTTCTATGGGTCAGGCACACATGCACAGAAATACACAGCAAACAGCGTATATCATCTGTACTGTTTGCTGTTTGGCAAATTGCTGGGAGGCAGAGGCCTTTTTTCCTTGTTTTCCTCCCCCAAAACTAAGGTGCGTCTTATACCGCGGTGCGTCTTATACTCCGAAAAATATGGTAACTTGTTCATGGCTAAGACCTTCCAAATTTTAGCCACAGTCCTTTATTTTCCACATTACTGTATTTTGCACAATTAAATGCAAGCAAGAAATGATAATCAAATAAAGATAATATTTATCAGAATTTTATTGAGGTCAAATAGAACTTTTGAAACTGAGGCCCAAAAGGAATTGAATTTTGCAATTCCTTATTCTAAACAATGCCCAGAGCTGAAAAAAAATGCCTAATAATAGGCCTGAAAATGATCTTTGTCAGCAGACTGTTGAATCCTAACACAGTAAAAATCTTAAAGCATACGAGAAAGTGTTTTAGAAGATGTATTAGTGTAATAAGCTATTAACGCTATTAAATAATATAAAAGGAGTATAAATAGAAAGTTCTTTTAAAATATAAACCACCTTGGAGTTAAATTAATTTTAATAACATTAATTTTACCTCAAGTCTGAGAACTAGATATTCTTTTGTTTGTGTGAAGTTGGAGACAAATTTAAATTGAACTTCTTTGGAATTTTTATAGCAAGAAAATAAAGAATTCAGAATACAGCCTAAGCATGTAAATATTTTTATTGAAACCTAATTAATTCTGGCTGATTTAATGCAATTCAGAGTAACCAGATAGGATACCAGACAAATACACAGATAGTCCTTGACTTAACAATTGAGCTCAAAATTTTTGTTGGTAAGTGACACAGTTAAGTAATTTTGCCTCATTTTATGACCTTTCTTGCCACAGTCGTTAAGTGAATCACTGCAGTTGTTAAATTAGTAACACAGTTATTAAGTGAAATTGGCTTCCCCATTGACTTTCCTTGTCAGAAGTTTGCAAAATGTGATAACATGACTCCAGGACACTGCAACCGTCATAAGTATGAATTGGTTGCCAAATTTTGAACACCTGACCATGGAAATGCTGCAGTAGTTGTAAGTGTGAAAACTGGTCATAAGTCACTTTTTTCAGTACCGCTGTAACATCGAACAGTCACTAAACAAACTGTTGTAAATTGAGGATTACCTGTACTGGCAAAATGCAACTAGGAATATACAATAGGTTTCTTATTCCTGTAAGAAATCTAACGTATAATCTGGACACCACAGACTCTTACCACTGTTCATCAACTGCCATCCATCTAATTTTTTCAGAATTTCTTAGTGGGATGTTCTGAAACCAAATTGGAAGGAAGAGAAGGAAAAGTTTTTATTTTATTTACGCCATTTTATTATATTTTGTTTTTAATCTTTGTACTGAATGGAGGATTATAAACCACTCAGATCATCAGATGCATCGTAAACAAACGCATAAATATATTTTCATCCCATTTTTCCCTGCAGCAATCTTATTTTTAAAAAATCTATCAAGTTGAAATATTCCTTGCACACTCAGTATTGTCTCATATATATATTTCCCTCATCCAAGCTTTCTGTAGGACTTATTTATTGCTTGTAACTCTACAAGTTTTATATAAAGATCATCTAGACCCTTAAAGTTCAATCGAATAAAGAGAAATACCACAAGGATTAATTAAAATAGGATACAAAGGACTTGAAAATAGTTTTATATCGTATCTGTTGTAAATATGCAAACATATATCTGAGAAAAAAATTAAAAATGGTTCAACATGCATCATAAGTAAAAGTGTTATGAAGCATCTCTAATTTCCTCTAAATATCTTAATAAATTATATTACTATTATTAATTTTATACAGAACTGAACAGGAGACAAAATGAAATAAACTTTTTATTTGCCATTGTATATCTTGAGAAAGGCCAGATTAAGATTAAGAAAAAGGAGTAGAGCAAAAAGGGAAAAATAAATTACAACTTAAAAAGGACTGTGGTTTATTAACTTTTCCTTGTAGCTCCAAACTCAGTGTGCAAAACAAACAAATGTATGATCATAAATTAGAGAGAACTAGCTTGAAGTTAGAAATAAGTTCTGTAGAAAAGGGGGGAAATTTTCAATCCACTAATGTGACTTTGGTAGCGAAATTTAAAGAAAATACAGTTTGCTTTTTCCTGCTTCCACAAGAGTACGGAAAGATTTCTGGATGCCCTTAACTTATCAGATAACAAAAAATGACTGAAAGTTCAATAACATTTTAAAATTTATCTCCCAAATCGTATTTCTTCCTGTGGAAAAAAACGTATTACATTCTTGTAATTTCTTAAGGTAGTTTGGACAGAACATAATATGGATCTCTGAGATATTTCCCAATAAATGGCAAAGGTTTATCAGCTATACAAAATGGAAAGGGCGGAATATGCAGGGATATGCAGTTTCTACTGATAATCTTCTGGCAGAACTAATATTCCACCTAATATGTTCTGCTCCTTGTGGAATTCCAACCATGTGTAAGTTGCACTGGTTAGACTTAGATTTGAAAGACATTATTTTGGCCTGAAGAGTATTAGCCTTCAATAATTCAGTTATGGACGTCTCAGAGGACATTAAAATCTTTGACTTGGGGCCTTCTGTTTTCAGCAACACCCAATGAAATATTTACAGCACAAACAGTAGCATTAGTGTTATATTCTCCCATATCATAATGAGAACAGACATAACATCCTTCTTAAATGATGGCTGCAGCCATTGTCTTAGGGGCAATTGGGGCAGCTGACTCTCTCTAGGCAGCATCCAAATATCAATAGACTCTTCAGTAATCAAAACGGAAGATAAACACTATTTTCTGGCTCTAATCATGGCAATTATACAGAAATCAAGATAACAGAGCTGTAGGAAATGGCATGGTATGTGCATGCTTGGTTTTATTTTGTTTATGTGAGTGGCAGAAATTGTGATTCTGTCTGCTGCAAAGAATGGAAAGCAGAACAAATGTTGCTTGATAACTTGGCAAAGTTAGATGAAAAATTATAGTTATTACTAAAGAACTATGATACAGTCTCTGTTAATGAGGAATGTCTGTTAATTAAGCAATTCCTTAATTACATGACATTCTTGCATCAGTAGGAAATTTTCTTTTTGCTATTGAATAAAGAAAAAAAATCTTAATTTTCCTAATTCTCATGACTGTGATATACATATAGTACAGCAGTTTATCTATATATTAATTTCAAAAATATTAATTTTCAGAAGTTAGTGAAAACAGTTTTAAAAAAACTTGCTGTGGTACAGCCAGCAAGCTTGAAAGTTGAAAGCATGCTGCCTGGGGAATTCTTAAGAGTTTAAGCCGACACCTTTTAAAGTGGCCAAGTTTGAAATACACTATGGCTTGCGAGCAAGACTCTCACACAGGGAGTCACACAGAACAACACTCACATCCCTGATAAAGTTGTTTCTTAGGAGCATATTGCCTTTATTATTTAAAACATCAATTAATGTCTACGGAGATTGTCAGTCAACCAGGTCGTAGTTGTCCCAAAGGTGCTTTTTCAAGGGACAACTGGATTTTCTAGTTTTTCTTCGAAGATGTTTCATTTCTCATCCAAGAATTTTCTGGGTCTTCAGCTGTGGAGCTGAAGAAGCTTCTTGGATGAGAAGCGAAACATCGGCCCCAGAAAAGACCAGGTGATTATAATATTGGGATTATAAATAAATAGTATGCTGGAAGTCAGATCTCCGAATTGTATGAAATAAACTAGCTACTTAATTGTGATTGCTTACTCTCAACTGGTAATTTATATACATGCATTTCATAATCTTGCATTTTTTTCTGAAAGATATTTTGATGTGCAATAGATAACAGCAAAATGAGCAGATTTTGCATCAGAAACTACAAATAACTTAATCTATGGAGTTCTTTTTTTTTAAGTGTGAAACACTGAAAAAACACTTTTTAATGTCTATATACATTAAAAATGAGATGTTAAAATGCTTATTATTTGACTTTACATATGTCAAATTGAGAGCCACTGATCTAGCCCAACAGAATATCAGAAGGGATGGGGATCACAGCAAAGGTGTCCCAAGGCAGGTCAACAAAGTCAAGATGGCAGCCAGCCCCGCCTTTTTCCCATATGTAAATAAGGGGTGGGGCTTCCCTCCCTTAGGCCTTTGTTTTTTTTATTGAAAGAGTTTTATGCGTACAAAGTACAAACTTTTTTGTTGTTTTCTCCCCCCTCCCCCGCATCCCTCTCCCCCCCCCAACTTCCCCTCCCCCCTCCCTAGACTTCCCAGAACATACACAGGGTGTAATATAGTTTACACAAATATAAAACTAATATATACTAGCAAATTATTCCAAACATCATAAAATCTTAACTCCTTATACTGTAAAAATCTATGGAGTTCTTGATGCTCTCTGAGCGTGGTGGTATGTTTGCATTAATGATGTTACCTAGTTGGTAAGATATTCTCTTCTATTGGAGCTTAATCTATATTATCTTCCCCTGCAGAACTCCTAGTTACAACTATGCACCTAATATGGATAAGCATTGGATCATGCAGTATACAGGGCCTATGCTTCCCATCCATATGGAGTTTACAAATATCTTGCAACGAAAAAGACTTCAAACTCTGCTGTCAGTTGATGATTCCATGGAAAGGGTAAGCAAATAAAAATGGTTAAAGCCATTCTGTAGTACTACATTCTGCTCTGTTTTGAATATTGCTCTGGTAGGAAATCCTTGTCCCAGAATTCTACTTACATTCCATTTTTATATGAATACCCCAATTTTTATTCCATTCATTCTTGCAACAGTACCGATAGAAAGGCAAACCAAGTATATGAAAAAGGGTAAGATTTCATCTGGTAAAATAGATAGCATATACACAAGTGTAGTGAAGCACTGTAGTGTACAGGTAGTCCTATGATCATAACTGAGGCCAACATTTCTGTTGCTAAGTGAAGCAGTTGTTAAGTGAGTTGTGCCTCATTTTATGACCTTTTTTGGCAGAGTGGTTAACTAAATCACTACAGTTGTTGAGTGAATTGTGCGGTTGTTAAGCAAATCTGGCTTTTCCCATTGACTTTGCTTGTCAAAAACCAGCTGGAAAGGTTGCAAAAAGGTGATCACAAGACCCTGGGACAGTGCAACTCTCATAAATTCATGCCGGTTACCAAGAGCCCAAATTTTGATCACATGACCATGGTGATGCTGCAGTGGTCATAAATGGGAAAAACGATCATAAGTCACTTTTCAGCGCTGCTGTAAGTTCAAATGTTCACTAAACAAATGGTTTTAAGTCGAGAACTACTTGTATGAGTCCCTCTGTGTTCTGTACTAATTTAAAACATTCTATAATATAGGACCTTCCTTGGGTTGTTTGAAATATTTCATTCATTCATTGCAAATAGTTTGATGGATCATTTCAGCTGATGAAAAAGAAAAGACAGAAAAGTTAAACAAATTGTATTTGAACACATTTAAAGAGACTTTCTGTGTCAATGATAGTCTCTAAAGTTTAATTTTACAGTCATAGTTGCTTATTTTGCAGCCAAATAAATTCATATGACCTGGAGAATATCAGAATTGCAGAGACCTAACAAAAGCTTCCCAAGGTCTATGGAGGTACTAATACCACTCTATAAAGCCTTAGTTAGACCACACCTAGAGTACTGCATCCAGTTTTGGTCACCACACTACAAAAAAGACATTGAGACTCTAGAGAAAGTTCAGAGGAGAGCAACCAGGATGATTAGGGGACTGGAAACGATAACATACGAAGAGCGGTTGCAGGAACTGGGCATGGCCAGTCTAGCGAAGAGAAGGACCAGGGGAGACATGATAGCAGTGTTCCAATACTTGAGGGGCTGCCACAGAGAGGAGGGGGTCAGGCTGTTTTCCAAGGCAACAGTAAGCCAGACAAGGAATAATGGATGGAAACTGACCAAGGAGAGATTCAATCTGGAAATAAGGAGAAACTTTCTGACAGTGAGAGCGATCAACCAGTGGAACAGCTTGCCTACGGAAGTTGTGAGAGCTCCAACACTTGAGACTTTCAAAAAGAGATTGGACTGCCATTTGTATGAAATGGTGTAGGGACTCCTGCTTGAGCGGGGGGTTGGACTAGATGACCTACAAGGTCCCTTCCAACTCTAAATCTAATCTAAAGGTGTACATAAAATAGAAAACATGGTTTATTTCGAGCCTGAAACAAACATCCCCATTTGAAACAATCTAATAGAATAAAATTCAAACCGGATTCAGTCTTTCATCATATCAAGCTTAAAATAAGTTGTGTGCTTGGGATTCCAAGAGAAAAATGAGAACTTGGAATCAGATCCTTACTGCCTTCTCAGTGTTCCATCTGAGGTCCATAAAATGAGGACTCAAGATTGTTGCGGGCAATACGCTGACTGGGTAAACTGCTTAGAGATGCTGTAAAGCACTGTGAAGCTGTATATACAGTAAGTCTAAGTGCTCCTGCTGCTGCCTTGTTTTATGGCCCATCACCACAATAGTAGGTGATGGCTGGCCAATGAACTCGCATGAAGGTTGGAAAAAGTGGCGATGAAAAACATTTTAAAATATCATAAGTAAAGCATTTTTACCCAACCATTAACTTAGAAAAACCCTTAAGGTGTTCAAGAAAGACCACAAAAGTCTTTAATTAAACACATTCCTGGGATGCTCAGCAACACAGTACAAACCATAGAGAGGAAGCTAGAAAGACTCATTGATATTCAACAGTTAACAGCCAGCCCGCAAGTACTTGGTGAAAACCAACCAGCCAAGCTATAAGTAAGTAACCAGATGCAGACCTGGGCAAAAAGTTAATTTCTTATGAGTGCCACCATTCCTATTAGGTTATCTTTCCAGATAATTTTTAAACTAAGCACTGTTTGCTACTTAAAATGCTTACCGTATTTTTTGGAATATAAGACGCACCTTTTTCCTCCCTAAAAGTGGCTGAAAATTTGGGTGCGTCTTATACTCTGAATGTAGCTTTTTCGGAGCTTTTTTCCAGCCCTAACTAGGTGCTAACAATCTTCCCAGCTCTTACCTTGCAGGCTTTTTCATTGTTACTCTCTCCGAAGAATGTTTTTCCAGCCCTAAGTCTTTGCAGGGTTTTTTTCATTGCTCTACTTGCTGAATAAGTTTTTTTCTAGCCCTAACCAGGTGCTAATGATCTTCCCAGTTCTTACTGGCTTGCAGGCTCTTTCATTCCTACTCCCTCTGAAAAAGGTCTTTTCAGCCCTAACCAGGGGATAAAATAATGTGCTGAAGCTGACCAGACTAAGGACGTTAGCCAGATGAATACCTGGTAGGCAGATTTCCCCCCCCCTATTTTCCTCCCCCAAAACTAAGGTTTTATACTCCGGTGCATCTTATACTCCGAAAAATACGGTAATTATAATTCTCGCAGAAAAAATACAGAATATTGGTTGAGTATAAAACAAGACCAGAATGTTTTCTGAAAAATCTGATTAAGCAATAGTCGGGACAATTATGTGCTCATGTGTTTATTTGCATTTGATTGCATATTCACAAACATATATCACTCACAACCACAGCTGAATCAGCAAAAGTTAAACAGAAGAGAAATCAGTTCATCAAACAATTCCAAATGTCAGTCTGAGTATTTTTGAATACACTTTGAAAACTCAGCTTCTACAAGTCATAACAGCTTGCACAGACTGCCCACTTCCAAATAGGCCCAACAAATCATTCAAAGCAAATTAATCTCAGCAACGTTACTTCACAAGGCCTCATTCTCACAAGCACACATATTTTGTATTTACCTGCCTACTATCCATATCATGAACTTAAGTTTCACCATAACAGAATTAATTTTAAAAATAGCAATAGTTTACTTACCAAATAGGCAGGCAATGGCATGAAGACATTATGTTAGCTGTCTTTTTCTTCTGACTGGGCTGTGGCCAATTCTGCTGCTGTTGAGAGAATCATGTCTGTGTCTTTAAGGCAATAAATAATTGTGTGTGGTCTCAGAGCCAGTGCATTTTATCTTGCAAGATAATTAGCAACCAGAGTCCAACACTGAATACTCACAATAAGGATGAGAAGAATATAATCAGCCGCTCAAAGTAGATCAGTCTAGGAAACCAATGCCTCATAGATCAGTACTACTTTTATTGTAAAGCTACAATAATAGAATCTTACAAGTCTGAATGTATTCTCCCATCCTTCCCTTTATCTTCATGTGAGCTAGGGAAGAACTTGTTTAAAACTTCTATTCACATTAAATTCTTGGCCTGGCTTCAGGCTCCTTTTCTCTGTTTCCTTGGTAGCAGCTCTTCCTTCTGCCCTCTACATCTAGTGCTAGACACAGGTGAATTGGTATCTGAAGAACAGCTTTCATGGGGCACCAATAACCATATATGGATGATGATCAGGTGGCCAGTGGTTTGCTAATGGGAGCTGTTTTCTGTTTGTGATGGGGGAAGAGCCTATTCTTTGGTCCAGGGCTTTGTCTTGGCTTCTTCCGTTACGATGCTAGCTGATGTACCACAAGAAGAGTGTACTATTAAGTCAGGCCTCAGTGCAGTTGTTTTCTCCCCACCTCTGACCAGCAAATTCTGCCTTGGTCCTTCTCTTCTTTCTGATTAGCATCTCTCTCTTTAGCCATTTCTCTGGCTCTTCCCATCATGACTTTGGAGAGTAGAGTTTTATAAGGCAGATAAACTGGATCTAGTTATCTAGTCTTAAACTGGAGGGGTTCTGTAAAGAAAAGGTGAAAGAAAAATAAAAGCAAAAGGATTTCATGTAACTTGTAAGTTGTTTCTTTATGTGTGAGAGATAACCGAAAAGCAGGGAAAGCGGCGGGAGAATCAAACTCATTAAAAAGCAACAACCTGCTAAAGTAGGATGGGACCAGGAAGATGGGTTGCCTTGAAGGCAGATAGCTGTAGCAGTCCTCTTGCAGGTGGTCAGTTGCAACAGTTCCCTTCTTTCTCTGGGAACTACAAAATCTACAAAATGATGGCTACTTTTCTTTAAGTGGCCTGGGATGTTTCAGATCAGTCAAGCCAAAGTCCTGTTGTTGAATTGGTAGGCGAGGAATTAAAAAGAAAATAAATAAATACTTCGGCACCGAAGTCCAATTGTCACTCTTATAATGGCTGAAAGCCTCAATTGTTTCAACCTTGAAACAGACTAGTTCTGTTCCAAAATCATGACAAACTACTGCACTTTGTTCCAATCTGGAAACCACTGATGAAATGCATGCATTTTGTTTGAAGCTTCAAGCTCTAAAATGTGCATTTCAATATTGCTTTATATCTGATTGAATTTGTATAATCTCTTCTAGAAGCGTATGGTGATTGTTTCATGATTGCTGGATTTTAATGGGTTTTAGTGACATAGCCCTAACAAAATTGTTTAAATGTAAATGATGTAAATACTTCTTTGTGTGTACGTATAATGATTGATTTAGCATTGAGTTGCATTGATTTTTTTCCATTTATTGCATTTCAGTTATATCATATGCTAGTGGAAACTGGAGAACTGGAGAATACTTACATTATTTACACTGCTGATCATGGTTACCATATTGGACAGTTTGGACTGGTCAAGGGAAAGTCAATGCCATATGATTTTGATATTCGTGTTCCTTTCTTTATTCGTGGTCCAAGTATAGAGCCGGGATCAGTGTACGTTCTCCTATGTCTGCAGCACAGCTGTTGTACCTAATGTAAAATATTTGTAAGCACATTTGATTGTCATTCTTGTGGATGATTTATTTCATCAAGATTATTGCAAAGCATGAACAAAGAAGAGCATCTTTTTGTTACTTTGTAAATGTTATTCTTGCCAAACTTTTTGCTAGCAATATAATGGCATATTCCTTTTTTATTGCTATAGCCTTGGACAGTCATTTTGTAGCCTGCTGCTAAAACTGTAATGGGGTCATGTGAGGATATATTTCACTTACTGTGGCTTTACCGGGTATATAAATATTTAGCCACAAGTCTGCTGACTCAAATAGCATGGCTGCTTTATCTCATTGTATAACTTAGTACATCCTGAAATTAGCGTGCCTCGTCCTAATTCACTGTCCGGTAAAGGAAACTTGGAAGAAACTTGAAACTGCCATTGCATACAATGTTGTCTTCAAGTGCCGTACTTGTATAAAATGACATTCAGATTCTTTTAATTCTACAAAGATTTAAGATGTTTCTTCTAATGTGCATAATACAGCTCTGGCCTTTTTCTGTTCATTTGCAGAGTATCTCACATGGTGCTGAATATTGACCTTGCTCCAACAGTTTTGGATATTGCAGGACTTGATACACCTCCAGATATGGATGGAAAATCTATTCTAAAACTTCTGGACCTTGAAAAACCAGGGAACAGGTGAGCTGAAGCACTTTCTTGAAGCCTATTTGGCAGCAAATGCCGGAGTTAGATTGTGAAGCAGATGGAAAATGAAACATGTGTAAACAAGTACAAGTGACCCTTGCTTTCCCAGCACACAAAACAAATTTAAAGATCATATTTATAAAATTGTGGAAGTTGTGAACAAATAATTTGCTTGGAGTAAAAATAAATTAGTCATCTTTAATTGCATAGCCAAACAGCCATGAATGCCAACAGTAAATTATTGTTATTTTGATTTTAGGTTTCGAACAAACAAGAAAACCAAAGTTTGGCGTGATACATTCCTAGTGGAAAGAGGGTAATTATTGAAGTTGAGTGAGTTCTAGGAAAATTGCCTGGTGGGCAATTCTCTTAATTTTGTATGCAGGGACATACTTTGTTCAACCTTGTTTTGCTATTATTAACAGTGCAGGTTATGAAACTGTTTCCTTGCCATGCCAGGTTGACCCGAATTTTAAAAGAAAATTGCCTTGGATGCTTTAGAGCAGAGGTCGGCAACCTGTGGCTCCGGAGCCGCATGCGGCTGTTTGTGCCCTCTGCCGTGGCTCCCTGTCACCCCGTCGCGGCAGTGGCATGGTCGGAGCCTTAGTGCGGGAGCAAAGCACCGCTGCACTTGCCTTTGCGTGGCAACAGCATTCCACCTGGTACATGCGGCTCTTTGGGCCCTCTGCCGTGGCTCCCTGTCACCCTGTCGCGGCAGTGGCATGGTCGGAGCCTTAGTGCGGGAGCAAAGCACCGCTGCACTTGCCTTTGCATGGCAACAGCATTCCACCTGGTACATGCGGCTCTTTGGGCCCTCTGCCGTGGCTCCCTGTCACCCTGTCGCGGCAGTGGCATGGTCGGAGCCTTAGTGCGGGAGCAAAGCACCGCTGCACTTGCCTTTGCATGGCAACAGCATTCCACCTGGTACATGCGGCTCTTTGGGCCCTCTGCCGTGGCTCCCTGTCACCCTGTCGCGGCAGTGGCATGGTCGGAGCCTTAGTGCGGGAGCAAAGCACCGCTGCACTTGCCTTTGCATGGCAACAGCATTCCGCCTGGTACATGCGGCTCTTTGGACCCTCTGCCGTGGCTCCCTGTCACCCCCTCCATGACCTGCAGCAAAAGCGTGCTTCACAATGGGGGAGACAGGGTCCCCTCCTCCTTCTCCCGTAGCCCATTCCCTGCTCTCCCTCCCTCCCTCCCTCCCTCCCTCCCCCCCTCTCTCTCAAATCTGGAAATATCCACCCGCCATTTCCCGTCAGTCAGGCAGCGAGGGAGAGAGAGGAGGGGGAGACAGATACAGCTCAATTCAGCCCTCGCTAAAGACGCTCACCCATCAGCCAGTCTCCCTCACTGTTTGTCTGTGTGTGTCGCTCTCTCTCTCTCCCTGCCTCTGTGTCTCACACTCGGAAAGCCCTGGAGCCCTGCGTGCTCTCTGGGGCTTTTTGCCAGCTGTTTTTCTTTCTTCCTTTTGGAAAGCTGGGTTGATGGAGGAATATGTGGCGGAGGCTTTCCTCCTCCTCCCTCTCCTCCTCCTCTCGTGCGCACCCTCCGGGCCCCACCACAGCCTGCCAGGGGGTCGCGACAGGGGGAGGGGGAGGGGTGTCCCTGCTGCAGGTCCGAGAGTGGGAAGAGACACAGAGGCAGGGAGCGAGAAAGAGAGCAACACACACACACACACACACACACACACACACATACAGAGACACACACACAGAGGGAGATAGACAGAGAGGGAGAAAGATCAGAGGGAGAGAGGGAGAGAGACAGTGTTTTCCCATAGAAAACATGGAGCCACAAAACCTGGGTACATGTGGCTGGGGGTCATGTGACTGGGTGGGAATGAGTGACGTCGAGTTGGCATTCCCATGCAGGTTTTGTGGCTTCCAGTGTTTTCTTTTCTGTGGGAAACGGGCCGAAGTGGCTCTTTGAGTGTTTAAGGTTGCCGACCCCTGCTTTAGGGAATGGGAAGAAGGCAAAACAGGAACAATATTTGGGCTTCTTCCTCCAAAACCTCACGGTGTGAGCTGCTTTCCATCTCCTCAGTTTTAGTAATACAAACTTTTCCCAATGGCACCCTTTAGGAACTGAGGAAAGGAACAAAACAGCAAAACCCAACATTTTAATAAGAATGAAATTGGTTTGGTTTTAGGACTGCACTGTCCCTCACAAACCAGCATGCCTAGAGGAGAGAATCTGTTCTTTTCTCTCTCTCTTTTTTTTTAGTCATTTCACAAAAGAAATTGCTGGTTTGTCTCTTTTTATCCTTGCCCGAGTCAGATATTATCACAACTGAAGTACATAAAGAAGGGGCCTGCCAAAGTATATGGGCTGAGAAGGAACCCTTCCAACTCTTGACAGCTTCCATGTTAAAAGCTTGTGATGAACAAGCCTAGGGAGATCATCCAATGCAGTACTAAAGGCGAGGCCAGATGCCAACTCTTACTCTGCACTGTTTTCTTGGCCTGTGCCAAGAAGTGATAGAAAGGAAGGGTTTTGCAAATGTCATATCCCTGTTTGAGTTTATCCTGCATATTTTAATGTAGAACATATACCTTTCTTCCATCCATGCATTCTCTCATTAGGAGACAACAACTGTATGAAATGCAGCATTGAATTTTACCAGTTACGTTTGTCCTTCATATACATATGCATATGCATATGCATGTACATATATATATTATACATATACATATACATGTTCTACACTAAAATATGTCCCCCCTCCAGTGTTCAGATCTCCCTGCAAAATGTGGAAATCTGTTCATTGGAAAGAACTGAGCATGCAGAAGGTCTTTTTAGATGTCCTGGAGAACATGTATAAATTATATAAGACTGCTCGAAGATCTCTTTATCTTTCTCAGTCTTTGGCAACTTTAAGATATATGGACTTCAGTGTAAAGGCTGGGGAACTCTGGGAGTTGAAGTCCATCCATCTTAAAGTTGCCAAGGTTGAAAAACACTGCTTTAAATCAAAGCTATTCTCATGTCTCACCCTGACCTGTATTTCAAATGCATTGCATTTTAATTCTCTGATAAACAATTATTAGTCCTTGTTGATTTACTTCCACTTTATAGAGATGCTTCTGTTTTGATTCATGTATATTATTCATACATTCCCAAAAGCACTGACTCTTTTCTTTTTAAAGCAAATTTTTGCGTAAGAAGGAGGAATTGGGCAAAAATACCCAGCAGTCAAATTATTTGCCTAAATATGAGAGAGTAAAAGAATTATGTCAACAAACGCGATACCAAACAGCTTGTGAGCAACCTGGTCAGGTAAGCAGCAGATAATCACATAATATTTAATTATACCTCATAATTTTTTAAAAGCTGATGTGATAATGCAATGATTAATTTGATAATACATGTCATATGAACCAGCTTTTTAAGGAACTTTTTAATACCAAGGAAAATCAAGCTTTTGATAGTGTGCGCCATACCATGTGCACTAATCAAAAACGTGGTAAGGAAGAAGGAGAACTTGGACACAAAACAGGTTATGTAGAAAGTAAACACAGGGTCAGTCAAAAAGGACCCAAATGTCTATACAGCAATGCACAAAGGATGAGGAATAAACAGGGTGATCTAGAAATTCAAGTACATGAGGGCACATATGATATTGTTGCATTATGGAAACTTGGGATGAAACCCATGAATGGAATATACAGCTAGAGGGATTAAAGAAACAGACCTAATAAAAGGAGGTGGGAGTTCCTTTATATTTATATATATATATATATATATATATATATATATATATATATATATATATATATATATATATATATATATATATATATATATATATATATATATATATATATATATATATATATATATATATATATATATATATATATATATATAAAGTACCGTATTTTTCGCTCCATAAGATGCTCCTGACCATAAGTCATACGTAGGTTTAGAGGAGGAAAAGAAGAAGAAAAAAATCTGCCTCGGCCTCCCAGCATCCTCGGCCTCCGTGTCTGCTGCCTCCACTGGGGAACACTGGAGCCTTCATTTCCGAGGAGCTGATCGGCGATTGGATCGGCTTCCTGGAATACTGCCAATCAGCTGTTCCAGGCAGCGGGGATTGCTGCCGCCATTCACCGCTGCTGCCCATATTCTCTCCATAAGATGCACAGACATTTCCACCCACTTGTGGGAGGAAACAAAAGTGCATCTTATGGAGCGAAAAATACCGTAACTACTTATCTACAGAAATAGAGCAGAACAATGATGAAAACCGTCTTGAATGTATTTGGGTCAATGTAAAAGGAAAAATGAATGATTATAGACCACCCAACCAAACAGACGAAAGAGATGAACTTTTTGCAAATCGATTAACTAAGGTATGTAGGAAGCACATTACAGTAGTAGAGGGGGACTTTAACTACCCTGACATCAAATGGGAAACACTGCATCAAACAGGTTCCTGACAAACCTAGCAATTATGAGTTCATCAACTCCATCCTACCATGACTTTCTCAGAGTTCCCTTTCATCTCAGCCAATTACTCAACCTATATACCCACTTAGCTTATAAGCAGGCTGGCAGTTAAGTAAATGGATGCTGCTGGCAAGAAAAATGCACAAGAGTGTGCAAATAGTGGGAGAGCCATGGCATGAGGGCTTGGGGGTGGCTGCTGCCAGATGGGGCAAAAGTGTGCGATGGTGTGTGAGTGACCAGGGGACATGGTGCAAGTGTAAAGGGGTTGGGTGCATGGGTGTGGATGACTTACCCCAACAACTTGCAGTCTTCCCTACCATTTTCCCCCTTGACTTTGCTTGCTTCCTTTGCCAGCAAGGAAGGTTGCAAATTACAGTCACATGATTGTAGGGTGCTGCAACTGTCATAATTGCAAGCTGGTTGCCAAGCACCCAGATCATAATCATGTGATTGTGGGGGTGCTGGAACTTTGAGAACTGGTCATAGCCACTTCTCATTCAGTGCCTTTGTAACTTTAAACAGTCATAATTGAATGGCTGTTACCAGGGATTGCCTGTGTATTCAATCTACCTTCACTCGGCGTCTATTCATTCTTGACTAGCCTTTTTTACCACATATATTATAGTACAGACCACGTTGAGGAAATTTAAGTCTTGCTGAATCCTATGAGCAAGTTCTTTACTCCGTGTTGCACTTTTTATGTCTTGGCAGTCAAACTTTCCAGCATATTTAAAGCTTGAATTGTCAGCTGGCAATGTTTCTTTCCCTAACCTTCAGGCGTGCCTATCATTGAGACATATTTTGTAGACGATGTAATTAATTTCCTTATTACACGAAAGGCTTTTGTGGCTGTTTCAAGTTGTCACAGCATATTAAATAAACGGTGTTCACTTTTTAGACTTCAGAGGGACATTTATTGCACTTTAATGATGTTGAATACAAAGCTACATTAATACTCTTGCAAAAACCAATAAAGGGAGAGCATCATAATCTACCTCATGTGGTTTATTGCAAATCTTTCCAGAATTATGTTTGTCACCATTGGTTCCCTGTAATTTCTTCAACAGACAGGAAAATGTTTTTTTTCCAGATAGCTTAGTCTGTAAAAATAATTTTAGAAAAGAATGTAGCAGGAGGATGGAAGCACAAGGTCCGGGATTACTCTGAGAAAAGGCAGCAATATCAGAAAGCTACTATACATACAGTCAAGATAAACATGCCTATATATTTTTACATCTATAAGTTGTTTAGGTTTCATGGTCAGAATTAAGCATTAAGTGTCTATGAGAAAATCAGTAGAAATCTTTGCTATTCTAATGGATGATCTTGGGCAAAATGTGGTTCTCTATAATATAAGAATAATTTGCCTATTTCCAACAGGAGTTGTAAAAACATCCATGATAAGTAAATTCAAATTTTAGAAATAGCACATGCTTTATCACTTTGATACTGGAATTATCTCTCCTCACTTCTTTTTTTAAAAAATAATTTTTATTGAACATTTTTTAAGTTAAAAACAAACACGTAAATTTATACAATTTCCTTCTTTACAACAATTGTGCATCGCTAAACATTTTAAGTTTTACAATTTTTTCCTCTTCAATTTTTCATTTCAATTATATACATATATTTCACAATTCTATTTGTATACATCATATAATAGTGTACTCTATTTCTACCTTATTTTCTATTTCCCTTTTATTTATGTTTAATAACGTAACTCCATTGTCCTCTTTCTTACGTTATTCTCTTATCCTTTGATCCTCTTCTCTAACCACTCATACCACTTTTCCCATACTTTATAATATTCTGTTTCCTCTTTTTCTTGTATTTCCTTTGTAAGTTTATTCATTTCGGCACACTCTAAGACCTTTCTAATCAAGTTTTCTTCTGATGATATATATTTATTTTCTAATTTTGAGCATATATAATTTTTGCAGCTGTTATCACATGTATTATTAAGTATTGTATTTCTTCTTTATAGGTTTCAGGCAATATTCCCAATAAAAATATTTCCAGTTTCATCTCTATTTTTTCTTTGGTGATCTCTGCTAATTGTATTTTAATTTTATTCCAATATTGTTTTGCCTTTGGGCAGGTCCACCACATGTTCCTTGGGTTTGATTGCATTTCCAACAATTTGACTTTGTATTTGGGAACATCTTAGCCAACTGTGTGGGTGCGAGATGCCACTTGTAAAACATTTTGTACATATTTTCCTTATAGGCTACAGACATTGTTAGTTTATAATTTTTATTCCATAATAGCAATAGCACTTTACTTATATACCGCTTCATAGTGCTTTACAGCCCTCTCTAAGCGGTTTACAGAGTTCAGCATATTGCCCCCAACAATCTGGGTCCTCATTTTACCGACCTCAGAAGGATGGAAGGCTGAGTCAACCTTGAGCCTAGTGAGATTTGAACAGCTGAACTGCTGAACTAGCAGTCAGCCTGCAGTCGCAGCATTTAACCACTGCACCACTTCAGCACATAATCTCTCCCATTTATCTAAATCTGTATGGTAACCGAAATTTTTGGCCCAAGTTATCATATTTTCTTTAACTATTTCATCTTCCAATTTGTATCTCAATAGATAATTATAAATCTTGGTTATCAATTTATCTCCTGTACCTTGTAAAATTTTATCTAATTCATATTTTTCTTTTTGAAATCCATATTTTTCCAAATCCGTTTTATATTTAGTCTGTATTTGCAGGTGTGGCCACCAATCAATTTCTGTACCCTGTTCTTTAAGCTCTTATCTTGATTTCAGTTCCCCTTGATCGTCTATTAAATCTTTGTATCTCTTGATTTTATCAATATTCAATGTGTTTGGATATATTTGTGCCTCCATGGGTGATAACCATTCTGGGATTTTTCTATAATGATTATTCTTTATTGTTAGCCATGTTTGTAATAGGGTATCTCTAATTAGGTGTCTCCAAAAATAACTATGTTGTTTATATTTTTCGTCCCATAGAAAGGCATGCCACCCTATTTGGAGGTCATGCCCCTCTAATATTAAAGTTCTTTTATTCTTTAATTCCATCCAGTCCCTAATCCAAATTAATGTTGATGCCTGATAGTATAACTCCCAATCCGGGAGTCCAAATCCTCCTCTAACTCTGCTATCTTGTAGTGCTTTCAGTTTAATTCTAGATTTCTTCCCTTGCCAGATATAATTTAGTATCAATTTGTTTAAGTCGATGAAAAAAAAATTTCTTAGTTTTACTGGTATTACTTGGAAAAGAAACAATATTCGTGGTAAAATATTCATTTTTATAATTGATATTTTTCCTAGAAAAGACAATTGTATTTTTTTCCAATTTTCTAGATCCTTCTTTATTTGTGCTATTAATTTATCATAATTATCTTCTTTAATCGACGAACACTTGGGTGTTAACCAAATTCCTAGGTATTTTATTTTTTGTTGTTTGAATGCCCATTTTTTTCCAATTCAATTTCCTCTTTTTTCATGAGGTTTTTCATTAGTGCCTTTGTTTTTAATTTATTAATTTTTAAACCCGCTACTTTTTCATATTCTTCTATTTGATATATTAATTTGGGCCCTGTTTGTATTGGTTGCTCTAGTATGAATACCAGATCGTCCGCAAACGCTTGGACTTTGTATTCTTCTTGCTTTATTTTCAGACCTTTTATTTCCTTTTCACTTCTAATTTTATCTAACAATATTTCTAATGTTAGTATTAACAATAAGGGAGATAAGGAGCATCCTTGTTTCACTGCTTTTGCTATCTCAAATTTTTCAGTAATATCTCCGTTTATTAGTATTTTTTTGTGTTGAATATATTTTTCCTATCATTTTTACGAATTTCTCACCAAATTTCATTTGTTCCAATTGTAATATAATAAATTTCCAGTTCAGATTATTAAAAGCCTTTTGGGCATCTAAAAATATTAATGCCGCTTGTTTATCCGGGCGTGCCTCATAGTATTCTAATATATCTATTATTGTCCTTAAATTATTCTTTATTTGCCTTTTTGGGAGAAACCCATTTTGATCTGAATGAATATGCTTATTTATCACATTTTTGAATCTTTCTGCAATAATTGCTGCAAATAGTTTGTAGTCTGCGTTCAATAATGAATGGAATCAAAGGGGTATTCCTGAACCTTCGGGGAGATTATCTTTCTCCCAGAGGTCCTTGGAATTTCCCTTTTTTTCTATCTACCTCTCCAGGGTACATAGTGCTTTTTAAGGCTTCCAGGCTGGAAAATTCAGAGTTTGGGAAACGGAGCCCCTTTCTTCGCTCCCGCTCGTGCTGACGTCACCACCAGAAGTCTATCTCTCCTCACTTCTACATCCTCCTATTACAATGTAAATCTACCCAGTATTCCTCCACATGATTGATATGAGTGCATTACTTTTATATCAGAGTGTAAAAACATAAAGATGGAATTACTTATTAATTACCTGTCTATTTTCTGAAAACTATATATAGAATCCTGGCAGTTCAAGCAGTGGCTTCAATATTCAGTGAGGTATCCTGTATACTCAGGCTGCCTCCCCATCAAGGGTGAAGTCAACAGATGAGTGTTTTATCTATTTAACTCCTGAACTGCTAAGCACCAGATTAGATGCTATAGATTTCAGTTATTCTAGTCCTTTTGTTGGGCTAATTAACAGTGGTGACAGGTGCACCATTCAAAGATCTGAAATACCAAGTTAGGGACAAATCCCGCTGGAGAAAATGTATCTATCTAGTCACTGAGAGTTGACCATGACTTGATGGATCAATCTTTTTGCTAATGATGTAGCTTCCTGGTTATCATGAATGAATCACTTCTCATTGAACAGAGCTGCAACTTCATAAAATAAATTACTACTTTTCTACTAGAATTATTTTTCCACTAGGAGCTGTGAATATCTTTCTCAGAATAAAGAAACTTGGTATGCATCTCAAAACATTAAATTATGAGCAGAGTTCTGCCGACCCCTTTTGGTAACAGCAAGAAGTGCAGTCTCAACTTTTTCAAATCAAAGACTTTCCAGTACTGCTGCTGCTTTTCTCCTGATAGGATTGTATGCTGCAGTCCTATCTCAACTCTGTGCCTTTTTCATTGGCTACAGACTCCAGGGATATGTACATAGCAATAGCAATAGCACTTAGACTTATATACCGCTTCACAGTGCTTTGCAGCCCTCTCTAAGCAGTTTACAGAGTTCAGCATATTGCCCCCAACAATCTGGGTCCTCATTTTACTGACCTCGGAAGGATGGAAGGATGAGTCAACCTTGAGCCTGGTATCTCATTTGTGGAAACTTAGCAAGCATGGCTTCATTAATTGTTTAGAAATTTCATCCAGCTCTGCCCAAAACAAAGCCGACACTAAAATAAAGTTTAAAGGGACATGAAAATAATGCAAGTACTTTTTGAATTTGGCAAATTATAAATGTATCCTCTCCCAACAAAATTCACCTGCAGGACTTCTATCTTGCTTGCATTTCTTTTTTAAAAAACTAATTTGCCTAAAAACATTTAAATTTTTATTTATTGATTGTCATAGGAATGGTGGAGTATAGTCATTTAAAAACCAGAAGATAAATCAGAGTTAAAAAATAAAATTCTATATTTTTAACAGCTATAAAATATAAAGGGTGTATGAATTTAAAAAACAAAGTATATAGAGAAACAACAATCTAAAAGAAGCCTTTAGATGAAGTGTAGGGGACCTTAACATGTTAATACAGTATGTGGAAGTCTATGTCAAGTTACATAGCATTATGAAATAACTTACTAGGTGCTCATTAAATCTAGTTAATAGTACTATTAACTGACAAATTTTGAGAGCTGCTACACACAATCTGCTAACCTGTATGTAGCACGGTTGGTATTTGAGAGCAACAGGGAGGTGAAGAATTGCTCTGTGCATCCTGAATATCTATGCCAGAGGTCTTTAAACTTGGCAACTTTAAGACTTGTGAACTTCAACTTTCAGAATTCTCCAGACAGCATAGCTGGCTGGAGAATTCTGGGAGTTGAAGTTCACAAGTCTTAAAGTTGCCAAGTTTGGGGACCCCTGATCTATGTAGTGATGGTAAGATGAGGCTAGTATGAATGTCACTGTAGTACACAGATTAATGTTTAACAAGGTGCAAAAAGAAATAAATGTTCTCTAGGATATTATTGCCATCTGTGTTTCATTGGACTGTCTTTTTCTTTTCCCACAGAAATGGCAGTGTATTGAAGACACGTCTGGAAAACTACGTATTCACAAATGCAAAGGGGCCAGTGACATTCTTGCTATGAGAAAAAGAACACGGAGTATACATTCCCAGGGATATAGCAGCAAAGAAAATGACTGTGATTGCGGGGAGGCTGATTATCAGACCAGTCGGGCCCAAAGGAAAAATCAAAGAGGCTTCATGAGGACATCCAGTGTACAAAGTAGGTGATGATAGATTTGAAAAAGCCAGAGATCTTGATGGGCAGCAGTGCTAAAGAATCATTTGTTCCTTATAGGTTGAAAAAAAAACTGGCACTGTATTCAGACTCACTTGTTAGAATGGGAATCACATCTTTGAATTATCATCCTAAAAAAATATTCAGGTGGTAATCTGGAAGAGCAAAGGTAAAATCTTATAAAGAATGTCTTAGTTTTACATTGCAGAGCATTCAAAAATTAAATTTCCCACCTGCAGAATTTGTGCAATTCATTAGCTCATTCTTCTATCTGCATAAAGCAAGTTCAAGTATATTCTCTTAATACTTGCTATCTTTTAAAGACATAGCTGAATTGAAATTGCCCATCCAGTCCAGCCATCTTGAGGGCCTGCAGAAAGGCCTGCCTCCTTGCAATGTACATTTGATATAGAAAAGATGATAGCTTTTCTCAGTGGTAGCTCCCACTTTGTGGAATATCTTTCTGATGGTTAAGGCACCCAATCTTTTTTACATTTCACAAACTAGTGAAAGTTGGTATCGCCCTAACTGATTCTGGACAGCCATTATAGGCATTTTTATATATCGTTGTTCTCATTATTTTCATGTTGCATTTAAATGATTTTTGTTTTGTTGTTAGCCACCGAGAGTCTGTCAAGATTGGAAAGGATTACAATTATTTTAAAATAAATAATAATTCTTAAAATGCAGCAAACAATCTTTAGAAAATCTTTGCCCTGAAATGCAGAATTGGAAATAGCTATCACTATTTATATTGTTTATATGGATTGTATAGACATCAGCATTGTAGGAATGTCATCCCTAGTTCCAATGTCTTTGGTTATCTTTCAAAGAGAGTGCATTTTATAGTTTCCTATTGATGAGTCTGTGATCTTATGCAGAATACAAACCCCGATTTGTTCATACTCGCCAAACTCGGTCCTTATCTGTGGAATTTGAAGGGGAAATATACAGTATAAATCTGGAGGAAGAAGAGGAGAAGGAGGAAGAGGAGGAGGAGTTGCACATCCTTCAGTCCAAAAGCATTGTTAAGCGGCATGGAAGTTACAGTGAAGAGGAAGAGGATGAAGCGGAGGATGGTCATCCAGAAGATGGTGATGGAATGAAAGCAATGCTTGCTGATGGGACTAACATGGTTGGCCAGCCAGATTCTGTCAAAGTTACTCATAAGTAGGAGTGCTTTACTTAATTGCTTTTCATTATTTATTCAGAAGCATCTACTATGTGTGTTATCCCAGGCAGCAGAAGTAAAGATAGCCCCAGGGCAGATTTCAGGCATAGAAAAGAGAAGATCTTGGGGGATACATTTTGAGCAAAAAGAATGACTGCTTTTCATTTTAGGATGAATATCAAATAGTAAAGCCCAAGAGGCTTTGGTTTATCTAGAAGAATTACAGAAGATCTGAAACATCAAAGCTAGAGCAGCACATAAGCCCTTCTGCCAATTTCCCTGTGTGGCCATCCCCTCTTTTCTCAACTTCCCTCACTGAGCAGGAAGGTCTGAAATTATTTTTACCTGAACACGAGCACACTCATCCTGAATGAGAATTCAAGATGAAACAGGTTTATGATTGAATGGAGGATTTTATTCAGATTTGGATGAGAGCATTTTATGCTTAATGCAGGATACTTGAGAACCTGAGAGGCTCAAGATACAGAAGGATCTTGACAGATTTGAACATTGGGCGCTATCTAACAAAATGAAATTCAGTGGTGAAAAAAGTAAGGTTCTACATTTAGGCAAGAAAAACAAAATGCACAGGTACAGTATATGTGGTACCTTGCTCAACAGTAGTAACTGTGAGAGGGATCTTGGAGTCCTAGTGGACAACCATTTAAATATGAGCCAGCAGTGTGCAGCAGCTGCCAAAAAAGCCAACACAGTTCTAGGCTGCATTAACAGAGGGATAGAATCAAGATCACGTGAAGTGTTAATAACACTTTATAATGCCTTGGTAAGGCCACACTTGGAACACTGCATTCAATTTTGGTCGCCACAATGCAAAAAAGATGTTGAGACTCTAGAAAGAGTGCAGAGAAGAGCAACAAAGATGACTAGGGGACTGGAGGCTAAAACATATGAAGAATGGTTGCAGGAACTAGGTATGTCTAGTTTAATGAAAAGAAGGCTACGGGAGACATGATAGCAGTGTTCCGATATCTCAGGGGTTGCCTCAAAGAAGAGGGAGTCAAACTATTATCCAAAGCACCTGAGGGTAGAACAAGAAGCAATGGGTGGAAACTAATCAAGAAGAGAAGCAACTTAGAACTAAGGAGAAATTTCCTGACAGAACAATTAATCCGTGGAACAGCTTGCCTCCAGAAGTTGTGAATGTCCAACACTGGAAGTTTTTAAGAAGATGTTGGATAACCATTTGTCTGAAGTGGTGTAGGGTTTCCTGCCTAAGCAGGGAGTTGGATTAGAAGACCTCCAAGGTCCTTTCCAACTCTGTTATTCTAGTCTAGTCTAGTCTAGTCTAGTCTAGTCTAGTCTAGTCTAGTCTAGTCTAGTCTAGTCTAGTCTAGTCTAGTCTAGTCTAGTCTAACCTAACCAAGAGGACAAGAAAAGTACATTTGAGATAGGACTAGTTTGTATAATAGCAATAGCAATAGCACTTTACTTATATACCTCTTCATAGTGCTTTACAGCACTCTCTAAGCGGTTTACAGAGTTCAGCATATTGCCCCCAACAATCTGGGTCCTCATTTTACCCACCTCGGAAGGATGGAAGGCTGAGTCAACCTTGAGCCTAGTGAGATTTGAACAGCTGGACTGCTGAACTAGCAATCAGCTGAAGGTCGCAATGCTGCTTTTAACCACTGCGCTATCTCAGCTCCTAATAAAGAGAACAATATCATGGAGAGCTTTTAAAGGTAGGATAAATATTTGATGGAGGTAGAAGGAGAAAAATAACTATTTTAGGGATAGTTTTGTATCATTTAAGTCCTGGGAAAAGCGGTAGATATATTTGAAAGCAAATACCTTTTGTTGAAATGTCTCTGTACTTAAGATTTAATATTTATATACACTGTCCTAAAACATTGGTATTGCTTTTTTTATAGAAAGTTTTTAGACCAAGCACTTATCACAGTTAACTGATAAAGCAGTGAGAGTTATTTGCTTGTTTTATTGCTGTTCAGAGTCCTAGAATGTAGGCTGGGCAAGGTATCTCAAATATATCACACTTTATTATTATTTTTCTCTTTATTCTTTCCTTACAGATGTTTTATTCTTTCAAATGACTCTATTCATTGTGAAAGGGAGCTATATCATTCAGCCAGAGCTTGGAAAGATCACAAAGCCTACATTGACAAGGAGGTTGGAAGCTCTTTTTCTTAATTTAGAATTAGAACTGGTATTTTGATACAGAATAATTTATCAGAAAATATATATTGAATGAACATTTGGAATGATATTGGAATTGGGTGCAAATTTCTGTATATTGATATGCACAATATATGTTCTTGGAGGTAATGGTAAACTATTGTTCTCTCTTTTCCAGTATCTTTTCTTGTATGAAAGATCCCCACTGTCATTCACTATGATTTCTTATAAAATACTAATTTGGACAAACTGTAGTCTTATTTATAATGATACAAACAAGGCAGCTTCTGACAATGGGCCATGTTTTGGGGTTTGATTCCCTAAACCAGTTTTCCCCACATGAAACTTTTAAACACATTGGGATTGTGTAACATCAACTCTGTTCACTTCAAAAAACTATTATAAGAAATGGAGCATGGAAAAACTACAGAATCTAAACAAATAGACTGAAAGTAGTCAATGTCTTGTGGTAATCCACATCACACTAAATAACATTCTAAACAGTCTATGGCCTTTGGAAATAATTGTTTAGTGACAGTTCACCACGTCTGAACTTGCTATTGTAGTGGCATGTGTAGATATACAACAATTTACAAGATATGCTTGTAATATATGAATGATTTAAAGTGTTAAAAAGCAATAATAATTTTCATATACATTTAGCAATGATATGAAATAGTTTAATGGGAAGATTTATCAGGAACAATATAAGGATTGGGTATATAATATTGCTATTAAACCAGTCATTCTTTTTTCAGATTGAAGCTCTCCAGGATAAAATTAAAAATTTAAGAGAAGTAAGAGGACATCTTAAAAGACGAAAACCAGATGAATGTGACTGTAGCAAAAAGAGGTATATAAAACTTCCTTAATAATTTATGTATTATCATCTAACTTGGAAACCAATGTACATGGGAGCATGATTAATTGTTCTAAAGTTGATTTTGTAACTAACTATGACAGCATGTAAAAAAAGAAGGAATACAGTATTGTTAGACAAAGTATTGTTTTATTGGATTTTGTTTCATTATATAATTTCATTATTTGATGGAATTCTACTTATATAGTTAAATTTCAGAAGATTTTTGAAGTAAGTAATCCTAGAGGCATTTTTAGAACAAAATTTAGGGCCATATTGCTATAGTGCAGATCTTTTATATTGTTAATATAAAAAAGTTTTATATTGTTAATATAAAAAACGTTGACCAAAAAGTTTCTGGTCAAAGTAAATGCTTCTGAAATCCAAGAAATTTTTACCCCAGGTCTATGCTTCTTTAAAAGAGGCCTACTGAATATAGAATCAGTGCTGCTCATAATCAGATTTTAAAATTGAAGCAATGTTTTTGCTTTAAATGGGCATTTTACAGAAAGTTTTTTATGTTATATTTCTTTATAGTTATTACCACAAAGAAAAGGGGGCAAAAGTTCAAGAAAAGCTTAAGACAAGTCATCTACATCCATTCAAGTGAGTCTTGTTAATTTCCAGCATATTATATTTCAAGCATATATTCATGAGACCTATCTTCCAATCATCTTGTCATTCCCATGTTATGGGAAGTTTGTCAAAAAAATGTTTCACTTAATGATGTGGGATTTGGAATAAATAGATTTAAAGAATTCCTTGGTTACATTTTAATTTGTTGTTGTTGTATCTCATGTTGATGGATTAATTTATGTTCATTTCACTGGAATTGTGATGTACCCAATTTTTTTTACTTCAGTTTTGTTCAGTTTCTAAACATACATTGTTTTCAATCTACATGAGTACATTCCCATCCATTTCTATTGGTGACTTAGACGCATATTAAAACTGACAAGGTTAAATATCATAATTGTGTAAAATACAATGAGCCTATAATTACTCCATCTTCCTAGGATTATAACCAAGCATCACTTGTCTTGGTTGATCATGGTGGATATATTCAACTGACTGTCAAAGCATACAGATGATCCCTAAGCTATGTCAATGAATGACCACATCTAGCAGTTTTATTTATATAACTTAACTTTATTTACAGTAAGTTAAAGAAAAGTGGAAGAGAGTGGATCCCTAAGCCACCCCACCATGGAGCTCTGTCTCAGCAAACCAGTTGGAACCAGTTCTGGAGATAGGAGGAAAACCACCATTACATTGTGCCTCCTAATCCCCCCTAAACCAGTCCAGAACAATAACATAGTTGATGGTATTAAAGGTTACTGAGAGATCAAAGGGGGTCAGAAGGAAGATATCTCCTCCCCCCCACACACAATAGGTTCATCAAAAAGGGTTACATCACCAGCTGAACCAAGTAAAAGAGTTCTCACTTAATTCATTTTCTCCAGGACCCTTTGCTGAAATGCAACCTCCTTCTAAAAAAGGAAGATTGGAGACAGGATGAAATTGTCTGTTTCATAGGATCCAGTCATAGGAGACTGGAGGAGACCACTGTCTCCTTCAGAGCCTGCAGAACCACTTAATCTCATAACAGTTCATTCACAGCTACTGCAAGTCATCTCCTAGGAAGCCTTGACCAACCAAGAGAGATATAGATTCAAAACACAGATGGCCTCACTTAACAGCTTCAAATAAGCTGTCCACTTCCTTTTAATTGGTTATAAATTGTTAGTAGGTTTTACAGGCTCTAGTTTATGTGTTTTGTTTTTTTTTAGAAAGTGATTACTGTATTTTTCGGAGTATAAGACGCACCTTTTTACCCCCAAAAAGAGGGTGAAAACTTGGGTGAGTCTTATATACTGAATGTAGCCCCACCCAACCAGCCACCCCCACCCTTTGGCCTCTGTCTTCCAGCAATTTACCTGCTTGCAGCAAACAGGGAAGAGCCTATTAAGCCAAGCAAGTCATTAGCAGCTTCCCGACCCTCAGCTGATTTGCCACGTGCTAAAATGAAACTGAAACTAGCTGCAAAGAGGCAAATAGCTGGGAGAGACACGCAGAGTTTTATTTTCTGCTGAACTGGATGCAAGGGGGTAAGTGAATAACTATAAATGTCTGTAGAATGTTCAAATTATTAGACTTATTTTTTAGACAACTTAACAAAATGAAGAAGCTTTTTAAAATAAATGCTTGCTCTGAAGAGGCCCAGTGCTATTGTATCTTCTTTTAAATAATAGAGAATAATGTATACTTCCAGAAATTTTAATTAATTTTAACAGCTCTGTACAAGTATAGTCTGAAATGTAACAGTGTCCTGTTTAGTATTAAGATAAAGCAGCTGAGTTAAATCCTGACTTACCTTGGAGTAGATCTATTTAAATAATTGGGAGGAGTTAGTGTGACTACATTTAAGAAAACTTTCTGGCATAATGTACATTTCTCCAATTCTTTGCTATTTCTATGGGTCAGGCACACATGCACAGAAATACACAGTGAACAGTGTATATCATCTGTACTGTTTGCTGTTTGGCAAATTGCTTGGAGGCAGAGGCCTTTTTTCCTTGTTTTCCTCCCCCAAAACTAATGTGCGTCTTATACTCCGGTGCGTCTTATACTCCGAAAAATATGGTATCTGTTTGTATTCCACTATTCCCTTAGGGTTAGAACTGCTTAGGTTTTAATGTGTCTCGTTTGTATTTTTTTATATATTTAAATTCAATGGATTTTATTATTATGGTTGATTGCAATCAGACGGATGTTTAGACCGGAATTTGGTATTTTTATCCATCAAGTTCTTCCTAAGGACCTGAGATAGGCAGATGTTGTTTGATGGTATTAAGGGTATCATTGCAAGATGCAGGCTGTTCCAAGTAAAGCTGCAATTGACTGATGGTGATTATATGGCAAAGTATCACATCCTAGTCATCATGTGTAAGATCTCAGGGTTCACAGCTTCTAAGAGGAAGTTATTGAGTTAATCAGCCTAAATTTTACAGAGGGCCATTCTAAAGCATAAAACCATTGTTAAAAATGCATATTAAGTTATTAACTATCTGATAGATGCCTAAGTAAACAATAGGAAAATAAACAGCAGTAACCATATTCCAGCACTGACAGACTATAAATAACAGACCATAAATAAAACAGACTATAAATAACAGCAGGAAGTGTTGTTTATGTCAGGTTTCTATGTATACATAAAAGCATTTAGGTTTATGAACATGATTTTATGTCTTTATATTCTTAATATCAACCAATGGAACAGCTTGCCTTCAGAAGTTGTGGGAGCTTCATCACTTGAGACTTTCAAGAAGAGATAGACTGCCATTTGTCAGAAATGGTGTAGGGTCTCCTGCTTGAGTAGGAGTTGGACTAGATGACCTACAAGGTCCCTTCCAACGCTGTTAATCTGTTAATGATAGAGACGAGTAGCTGAGAAGTAATATCTGTGTTACAATGTGAAATAAGCTAATTCTTCTTTTCTGGGGGGGAAAAACAAAAAAGAAAAGCAAAACTAAAATCTCAGAGGTTAGATAAAGCAGATTAACTTCTCAAAACCTGGTGCAATCCTCGTATTTTGCATAATAGTTCCCATGAGCTGTAGTGAGCTTAGCCAATGTGACTGATGATACTCTTCCAGAACTAGGGAAAATAATACTACATAATGTTTCTAGACTATAAGCCAAATTGCAGTTGTCAGTTCATATGTGAAAAATCTACATGTACATAGACTTAATTTATTGCAGTCTCGATTATTAAAGCATGCTATTGTTTAAAAATATTAAATATTCTTGAATGATTAGGGAAGCTGCTCAAGAGGTGGATGGTAAACTTCAGCTCTTCAAAGAGAACCGGAGGAGAAAAAAAGAAAGGAAAGGGAAAAAGCGCCAGAAGAAAGGAGACGAATGCAGCCTTCCAGGACTCACTTGCTTTACTCATGACAACAATCACTGGCAGACTGCGCCATTCTGGAACTGTGAGAACCACTTCCAGTAGATGCATGCTCATGGGAATAAGAATTGATGTGAGCTCTTAGGGAGTTGGAGGGCATATTTGTTCTGGATCTCATATGGAGAGGAGAGGAAAAGACAATGAGCTCATTAAAAATGGGTATGTTAATTCAAACTAGAATTACATTTAGAGCAGAACTGACTAGATTTAATTTACAGATTTCTGAGTGAAAACAGTTTCCAAGTAAATGAAACCAGAGATCTTGTGTGACCCAGTAGAAGTACAAAGATTTGCCTGATTAAATAGATGGTGGTGGGCAAAAGGGACAGCAACATACGGTATGTGACAGTGCTAGGAAACCTAACAGTGCCCAATATGTATTTAGTGATGTATCTGGAGGAGGTCATGTAGGCAAACAGGGCTAATCCATTGCTCAGTTCAAGAAATCTAGAGCTTGAAGTTGAACTCATCCAGTGGTGGGCTGTCTAGGCTCTGCTTTGAAGAACTCCCAGGAGAGAAAGTTCTCCTGGTAGCTAATTCGAATTCCAAACTGGTCTTATCATCAGGAGGTTGTTTTTCTAACATTATAAGATGGGTTGCAGAAATGTTTTTGTGCACTTGTAACAGCTATATCTGTACTTTGTACAAGCATTGTCCACTAATATGCAATATCAGTGCATGAAGCTTGTGATATGCTTATGGAACTATCAGCGGATTGCCCTTGCTCAAGTGAAGTGAATACATGAATGTTTACATTTATTTCCCCCCTATAACAGTGGGATCATTTTGTGCTTGTACAAGCTCCAACAACAACACTTACTGGTGTTTGCGAACACTAAATGAAACACACAACTTCCTCTTCTGTGAATTTGCTACAGGATTTTTGGAGTATTTTGATATGAATTCTGATCCCTATCAGGTAAATGTATGTTAAAAATGATACAGTTGTGGAACACTACCTTTGTTAAGCCACTATTAATACATTTCAATTATATCCCATTTTATATCTTGATGAAACTCAAAATAATGTAAGCTGGTCTCCCCAAATACTTTCACATCCAAGTTTTGATCCAAGTGTACAGTCATGAATACTTTGCAGCTTTCTTAGTACATGGCGTATGTGGCATGAGAAAAGATTACAGGTAGTGCTTGATTTACAACCAGTTGCTTAATGACTGTTCAAAGTTATGGCAGACTTCCCTGGGGTACTTATAACCCAGTTCCAAAGTTTTGAAAGCTGCCCGTTCCACCCCCACCCCCACCCCCGATCACGTAGTTGTATGTTAGGCTGCCTGCATTTGAAGCTTTTTGCTCCCATGGTCACATAGCTGCCTTTTATGATGATTTTGCCAAAAACTGGCATTTACTTCCAGTTTTTGGCAAAAGCAACCCCTTGGTTCATGTAATCATCACTGCAAAAAAGATTGGATTGGTCATGTCGGTGACATGATTTATGACCATCACAACTTATGACCATCAGAGGAAGACTGCATTAGAGTTGTAATTTGTTGTTAAAGTTGTAAAAGTTGTTAATGTAACTACAAAAGAAATGTGAGAAGCAGTTATAACTTGCTGAAAGTCTACGTAGATAAGCATAATCATTTAAAGTTCACACCCTTTGCAGATGCAGATGCAAATTCATTTATTTCTTTCCATGCCCAGCTAACAAATTCGGTACATACGGTAGAAAGAGGCATTTTGAACCAGCTACATCTTCAGCTAATGGAGCTACGAAGTTGTCAAGGTTATAAGCAGTGCAATCCAAGACCTAAGGGACTTGACACAGGTAACAACCTATGGTTTAAAAACTGGAATATTGTGTTTTGTTTCCCCTAATTATTCCAAGGAGCAGCTAAGTTGTCTGTGAAACCTCTTAATAATTCAAGGATCAAACTATGGATCCTGACAGCGACTTTTAGATAAGGACTTAAAAGCTCAAGAAAATAATGCACTTCACTGAACATATGAGTAAAGGTAAAGGTTCCCCTGCACATGCGTGCTAGTCATTTCTGCCTCTAGGGGCGGTGCTCATCTCCGTTTCAAAGCTGAAGAGCCACTGCTGTCAGAAGATGTCTCTGTGGTCATGTGGTTGGCATGACTAAACGGCGAAGGCGCACGGAGCGCTGTTACCTTCCCACCAAAGTGGCTCCTATTTTTCTACTTGCATTTTTTTACGTGCCAAGGTGACAAACCAATCTAATATTTCTTTCTTCTATTTTCCCCACAACAATTACCCTGTGAGGTGGGTTGGACTGAGGGACAGTGATTGGCTCAATCATCTAAGGAGTAGAAAAACCTGCAATTTCCTTATTTACCCATATGTTTGCTCTACATATTTCTAACAAACAGGCATTTTTTTGGTCAATGTAAGCTAGGATAGATTTAAGAAATCACCCCTACCTTATACAATAATTACCCATTATCAATAAATTAGGCTAGGTTATTTTCTCCCAAAATCCATTGGGAAATTGACATAAGAGTATGATAAAATAAAAATAGATGGCCTACAGTGGTCATGTTTTTATTATACAAATAACCATTAAGATGGTTAGATTATGAGACCTTAATATGTGTTCCTTAATGTTGGTTTGATGTTGCATATCCTCTGTATTGTCATTTAAAATATTCTCTTTAGCTGGTTTTAGAGCTTTCTGGTGACTAGGAAATCTACTGGAGATGGACAAAGCCTGAAACTTGCCTCTTTTTACACATCTTAGAGCAACCTGAACTTGCAAATAGGAGAAAGGAATTTGAATTGGCATCAGCCTTGCACAACATCATCAACTCCTATTACAGAAGTGCATAGCTGAGTCAACTCTCACTTCCTCCCAAAGGGGCAAGATGTCCATTCTTTTATAATGGACATCTTTTATATAATTATCTGTAATATAATTAAAAATCATGGGTTTGTTCCTTGGAGATTTATCTCCCATTTTTTTATGGTTTCATTTCTTTTACCAATAAATATTTCCCTTTTCTTGTAACTTAATCATCTTTTTGTCCTATTTTAGTTATTTCAGAACATACCCTTACTCAGGTATCTTTGTTGGACTGCTTCTTTACTTGATTATAACCCCATAAAATTATTATTAGGAATTAGATGCTGTGCATGGAAAGCTACATTGTGAATGATTTTACCAAATCTAAACACTAACAAAAGTTACTCTTGTATTTTCCTATATCAGGAAATAAAGATGGAGGAAGCTATGATCCACACAGGTATCCACACTTTATTATTCTCCTCAGCAGCTTCTTTCCAAATAATTGCATGACCTGGTCCATTTCAACTAATGCCTCTACTTTGCCTGCTGCACATCACATACTTTTGCTGCATGCAAGCGCTAATGCTGTTCATGAAACCACTGGTGTTTACATTTTCACATGACATTTAATATATTTACATCGAAATTTCATTTTATTTCATTCCACCTTAGGAAATTCACTCTCATCCTCATATTTAAGCAGAGAAAGGGAGAGAAGGTATAGTGCAGAAAGAATGCTCAGCCATTTATTCAACAATCCACCCCCATCTCTCTTTCCATCTAGAACAGGGGTGTCAAACTCACATCGCCAGGCAGCGTCACGTGATATATCGGGAATGTTTCCCCCATCACTAAACCAGGCGTGGGCGTGGCCAGCGCGTGACGCATTCCACCCACGGATCGGGAATTTGACAGCCCTGATCTAGAACATCTACATATCACTCTCTGTGGACATCAGGCATCTCCATGTGTTTAGGCAACCTGGAATGAAGAATACATTCTTGTACTGTTGTATGTATTGTAGATCATGATGCCCTAAAGAGGGTGCTTAAATATGTGTACCTTTGCACAGCAAAGCAAAATCAATTGAGCTTACATTGTATGTAGTTGTTCATATATTTGAATGGATACTTGTTCACTTTTTCTCCTCTAGAACTTGATGTTTTATAAAACTGATGTCAGCTTGCAAGATGGCGACCTGGTCCATAAGACACTTATGCATATTTCCCAAATAAAATGCAAAAAATGGTTATGTAATTCTGCACCAGTAAAACTGATGTTATAAAGCTGTTGAAGTTAAGCCAATGTGGACTGGATCAGCACCCAGATGATATAGAATGCTATGAGATTATAATTATTAAATCAATTTTCAAAGAAGAGTAACTCTTAGGATTATTGGATTGTTTTGCAGAACTTCAGTAAGAGGTTGGGCTTTGTTACAGTTCATATTTGGAGTCAAATAGAAAATAATTATTTACATTGTTTCACTTTTGGAGTTTACAAGCTTCCTTCTGCTTAGTTTCTCAAGGATTGTTACTCTGTCAAACTGCTTCAAGTTGCCTCTGCTTACTGTGGTATTGGTGGCAACAATTACCAGTCTTTACACACTTCAAATTTATGGTTCATTTATTACCTTCACCAAAGATCAGATTCTCAGGCTAAGCCAGTGGTGGTTGAGGGCCAGTATCAACTTGCATTCAGATCAAACTGAGCCAACAGTTTTAATCAATAAGAAACTAAAATAAGCAACTTATTCACCAAAGCTTCTATTATCATTTAAAATAAAAACAGTACCGTAAGTCAACTTCTTGGTCAACTGGTCATAAATTGGGAGGCGAATGATAGAAAGGTTTAAACCAGTGGTTCTCGACCTTCCTAATGCCGTGTCCCGCGCCCCGCCACTGCGCCGCCACCGCGCCCCCCCTGCCACTGCACCCGCCGCCACGACCCCCGCCCTGCCGCCATTTGGGTTCTTTTACCCTCTGCATGCGCAAAGCATTCTGCACATGCACAGAGGGTAAAAGAATCCAAATGGTGACATCCAGGCAAAGTCTCCCTACCCCTGTGAAAGGGTCATTCGACCCCCAAAGGGGTCCAACCCCCAGGTTGAGAACCACTGGTTTAAACTATCTTGATAAGGCAGGAAATGTTGAAAACAAAGGGATTAGCATTAAGCCATTTAAATGTTGTAGAATTAGCACAGAAGATTAGTTGGGGCTTGAGAGGACTGTCTGGTGAATTCAACCTGTTTGCAACACAGAAACAAAGCTTTTCTGCCCTCTGCCCCAGTTACCTCTTTCCTTTTCTACATGGTTTGTCTCCCCTTGTCTCTTTCCTTCCCTTTCCATGTGCAGTTACACTTTCCAGTCATCCCATCTCCATTCCCTTTTCTTTGCTGAAGTTTCTTTTGGAAAAAGGAAGGAGCATGTATGGTCATCTGTATGAGAGAAGTATTTGTGGGGAAATGGTTGGTATATGCAGATGGGCCTCATTTAAGTTTGCAAATGGTCTACCTTCCTTTATAAGTGGCTAATTGTAATTATTTGTGATTCAATGAATATACATTCTTTTCTTTTTGGGATATTCCTTTTAGGATCTATATGTACAGGCATACCTATAAGCATACATATACAAAAGTGTGCTCCTCTTTCTTGGTATAGGTACATTGTTCAGTGACCACTCAGATCTATGATGGTGGTGAATGAGGATGGAGACTCGGAGTTCCGGCCATTGCAATATCCCCCTGGTGACCTAATTGGGATTTCTGACATTCTCTGCCAGCTTCCCACAAGCAAAATCAACAGGGAAACCAGTGGAGAATCTGAAGTCATGAGCACGTGATGTCCTTGATTAATGATCCATGTAATCTTTGTTCAACAATGGCAACCTTGCCATCACTAAGTGATGCAGTCACATGATTTCATGCTTTATGACCGTGTCACTTAGTGATGGAGTTCTTGGTATCAGTTGCTGTCATGACCTGAGGAGTACCTGTATTCAGAAAGAGTCCACAATGTTGCTACACCAAAATATAGTCCTGAGTAAGATAACGTTTTCTGGAGTAATAGTCTTCAAATTGGCACTTTCTAGATCTGTTCCAATGGCATGGGGATTCCCACTGTCTTACAACCACAGAATTCTCTGGCTTAGATTTACGGAATTCTTGATCCGTCTGGAAGATACTAAGTTTGGAAACATTACTTTGATATAGCTGAAGTTTCCCATATTGTCCTATACCATTTTGATTTTGTTTTTCACCTTTATTTTTTAAAAATTTAATTCATTTTGAATTCTTTCTAATGTTTTGTCTAGTACCAAGTCCTTTCCTGGAGTAACTTCTTAGGTCTCTCTTCTGAATTGCACCCTCCCTCTTTCTGTAAAATTTGGCTGTTTAAGTGATATCACTAATATGAAAGCGATTATATCTCATATTGCTAATGATTAAATCATTAGGACACAAACCTCCCTCCAGCAGCCTCTAAAATTCTATCCAAAAACTTTCTTCTCTATATTTCTTAATATAAAATATAAGGTCATTATCTAGGTGAGTATTTATCACTACCCCATTTCTCCCAAAATAAGACATCCCCTGATAATAAGCCCAAATGGGCTTTTGAGTGCATGGTAATAAGGCCAAGTGCTTATTTCAGGGTTCAAAAAAAATAAGACAGGGTCTTATTTTCGGGGAAATATGGTAGTCAGTCAGACGTCTCTGAAAAGTAGGTTTTCAGTGTGAGACCTTCTTCTGTTGCTTCTCCTTAGACCTTGCATACAGTGGCAAAGATTAAGATTACTGATTGACCTAAAAATTACTAGCTACAAATTGGTCATATGATAAAGTTGTTGCATATTATTCAGTGTCAGATACCTACACTTTAATTCTAACCATTTCTGCTTCTCTTTCCAATTCCCCAAATATTTGGGCATGCCGAGTCTTCACTATATAAGATTTGCTTCCTTTTTGACAGGCAAGGCATTTGTTCACAGATTTTGAGATTCTTGAAGCACGCTAAAGCCTTTCTGGGTGACTCCCCTGTATAGTCCATATGTGCATATAGTCCATATTTGCAATTAGTGTCTATAAGAAGTCCTCATCAGCCTCTAGTTTAGTGATGTTATTTCCATGAGCACCCAAATGAATCCAGTATATTTGTAATGTTGCTATTGCTATAAGGATATTTATGAGTTAAATGCCATTTGTTTTTCCATTTGTTGTTACATTATTAAAAAAATCTATAAAACAAATATACTCTTTACTCCTCCCAATTACTGACTGGAGATGAAATCTTATGGAAAACAGAATCAATATGGATAGATCTTGAGTGTCTTATTGCCCCCACAAAAATATTTTTTTATAACAATTATAAATAACACAGAGATAAAAGAACTCTTGCTATCTATTATTATCCCTTGCATGAGAACTTTCCTGAAATTTTCAAATGTGTGCTTTTGGTAGAAAAATACCTGTTATGTTTCTGTCTTAACCCGTTTTCCTCCATATATATTCTAATATAAGTCTCATTATTGACAGTCATTGTAGCTCAATCCATTTGAAAGGTACAGGATTAGATAATGTGGTCATTCTTCTTTTTCTGGAGCTGGGCATCAATAGCTTTTCCAGTTTTGTGCCAGAGAGGTTGGACAGATTTAAAGCAAAGCTAGGTTAATATAGCTGAGAAATATTATGAAGACAAGCAAGAATTAGCTTAACATTTTATTATCTGCAATGTAAAGGTAAAACAATTTATATGCTATAGAAGTGTATAACAGCGCTTACTCTTAAGTGATTCTTCTACAGCATTTAATTTTTAAAAAATGTTTCTGTTTAAGTTTTAAAAAAGTTAAGCTGATTCTTGCTTTGTCTAAATATATCCACATCTCCAGTGAAAAGAGAAATTCTCTATATGGCTTGGTCCCTAGGTATCTACAGGGCTACCAATCAGATTAAACTCATCTCAGATCCTCTCAACAGAAGCTCCTTGTGGTGCCCCAATTTCAGGTGCTGTGGGAAAAAAGCATTGTTCAACATATTCACCAATTTATTTACTGCTTAGAAATTATTATTATTTTGTTATGAACTACAGCATGCTTTACTTAAAGATATAACTATTACACTATAATTGAACATATTGTTATATAAGCCCTATCTTTTGCAAAGATTTGGTAACATCAAATTAGAAGTACTCTCCAATAAAAGGAGCTTCCTTATGATCCCCTGGGATTTAATTAAACCATGGAGAGATGAGTGTATAATGAAACTGTTCATACATATGCTTTGGCTATCTTGCAACTAAATGTCAGTCACTGTAACAGCAAGAAATCCATGTGAATGTTACTGTAATGCTTTTCTTCTTCTTTTTTGGAAGAATTTCTAAAGCAAATTCACTTTCATCATATTGAATGGGATCTGCTATGAACAAATGCAAGAAAATGTTGCTGCCTGGTATTAACCCACTCATGTCACACTTGAGCTCTTTGCGTAAAATATTGATTACATATCCCCGCCTAATATTAAAAGAGCTGGTATTTTCTCATTGTAACCAATATACTAAAATTCTGAAAAAGAGTATGTAAGGATTTTCCTGTATTGGTCTACTCAATTGAGAAGAAGGCAATTATTAAATATGACTGTGCAAAGATTAAATTGATATTTAATTCAAATCACTGGTTTTTCCATTGGATCTATGAATCACTTTGAATCAACAATCAAACTAGATATTCTTGAATCAGTTTGGAAAATCAGATTGAAGTGCCAAATGGAACTGATTTGAATTTCCAAATTAAATTATGATTTGAACCAAAGCTATTTGAATCAGATCCGAGCTAAGCTACACATGATCCATTTCCAATATTACAAGTATTACTGTTTTTTTTCTTCTTTTTTTAACAGAGGACACTTATGGCATGGATGGGAAGGCTAAGCTCCCAAATTTTACAGAAAGCATCAGCTGGCAAGGACTGGAAGATTTGTACAGTGTGAATGAAAGTTTATATGAAGCCAGAAACAACTACAGCATTCATTCTGATGACTGGAGAAATTACTTGAAGGATGTAGATGGAATCTTTGCACTGCTGAACAGTTACTCTAAGCAAAATCAAAGAGCAGAGACTCCCACTGTTAATACGAGTGGAGACTTGGATGAATCATCCACATCATTTTCCTTGCTGGGAATGAGCTCTGCTGAAATAGATGAAGGTTCGAGTGGGTTGACAACCCTAGAGGCTCAACCTATCATCCCAACATATTATGGAGACTTGACCTTGAGCACAGTGGTGTCAAGCAAGGATGGCAGACTTGAATTAAGCAATGATATTCCTGCAAAAAGGAGTACAAATGGTCACCAAGCCAAAACATGGCTGAAGATTGAAGAGCCAGTTAATTCAGAAATGGATTTTAGTGGGAACGATTTGACAGAACTGGAGTCCAGACACAGCTTCATCTTGCAACCAATTAACATTATTCAGAAAGCCTCTATGACAGACAAAGATTTTGCACAGGGTATTTTTGAAGAGCAAGTCTACCTTCCCATTAATTCTGCTGCAAAAATAGTCAGCTGGCCTTTAAATACATTTGTTCTGCAACATAAAACTGAAATGTTGAGAAAAAGGGAAGGTTTCCAGAAATCTTCAGAGTTTCTGAATGAAGAAGGCAGTGCTTCAAATCCACTCCCCTCAAATTAGGCTGGGTTAGCAAGTCAGGTACTATTAATTAGCTGGCAAATGGAAAAACAAAACAGGTATATTCCAGTAGTGTATATTTTACATAAACATTCTTGTCAATGTGGCTGCAGCTACTAAAATCCGAAAATTAAAAAGGCACCATTGTGACTTTTTTTTAGCAGAGCCGTATTTTTAAAGTAGTGTAAATGCACCTTCAAAGGAAATAAGTTTTTTTTCTGTTCTCATAACAAATATTATCCCATTTTTGAGTAATTTTTATTAATCTGAACAATTGAAATTTCATGTTGTCAAAGAAAATTTACATGCCCTTTTGTAATCTTTGTGCCATAGTCTTTATTAATCTGACTCGTCTACATGTTCTTAGTTTTGCTAATGGAATGTAATTTGCAAAACAATAAAAGAAGTTGATAGAAAATACATTATATACATGGATTGTAAAAAGCAATTATTGGTATATTGAGCAGATGTTTATGTTTGATTTAAAATCTTTATCTTCCAATCAATTCACATTAACTTTTTTCTTAGATATAACAAACAGGAAACTTAACAGAAAGAGTTAAAGTGACTTTTAAGATTTTTATTTTTTCAGGAAAGTTTGATTTCCACTTTGCAAAAGGTCTTAATGTATTCACAGCTGTTGTAGTCATTTTAGAATAAAATCCAGTCCAAAGAAAAGTTCTGTATACATATATGTTATACATTATATTGCATCTTGGCACACTTGCAGAAGTGCAACACATACCCCTTTTTAAACACAATCTAAGTTAAGACTGCAAATTGCATTGCCGTATCTTTATGTAGCCATACGGAATACTGGATTGTAGGTCTCTTTTAAACAGCAAGGTCCTGTACACAGGGAATAATATGTGCAAAAGTGCTTCTCCACTCTTCTCCAGAATCAAGGAATGCTGCTCACAGAAACAACAGGGAAGTTTGCATATGTTGGTTTATTAAAGTGCTTTAGAATATAGCATCTGAGCAGGAAAAAAATAGATACCGTGATCTGGAATTGTGTGAAGGTAGCTAAATGACTTCAGAAGATTGTTCCAAAATGTGGGGGTTGTGGTTTTTTTTTTCCCTGGGAGGGAGCCTAAAAAAAACAGCCCCCCAAACCTTCAGAATTAAGATTAGTTCTTAATTTTCTTAGTTACAAGATTTGCAGAAAGTAACATTTTAGAAATAATTTATAGAAATAAGGTTGACATAGAATTGGTTTTAATCATGAAATACCAGATAAAGAGTCAAATATTCCGTGTTGTTAATAGATTTTTAAATGCATGCAAACATACCCATCACACTGTTCCTTTTTGCAATAAGCAAGAGCATACAAAGCTCGTAAAGTAAACCAATGAAATTAAAGTCCTAACATAGAGAAAGATACAGTAGCTAAGTGTAGTGTATACACCAATACCATTCACTACCCCACACTTTTCCAGTAAATCCATATGCTGCATCCCTACTGACTTTTGGTTTTTAAATTTCTCACCTTTCCTTTTCGAGGAATTCAACTCCAGTAATGATCTCAGTCTCCTGTTTCCTTTCAATCCATTCACTCTTCCTTCATATTTGTTTTGAAATTTAATTCTCATTAATTTGCTCTACATACAGTAGCCCAATTCCAATGTTGTTCCAGATTGTTTACTCATATTTTGCATTCAATCCACATTCGGCATATATTAACTTTCAACCTTTTCTTTCATTCTTTTTCTTCACACACTTTGCAGTACTCAGTTCCCAATTTCAACTTACCGTTAGGTTACTTCTAGCTTTCCTTATTTCCAAATAACAATGTGGGGACAAGCACATTCTCATATACAGCCATTTTTGGTTCTTCTGTCATTCATTCCATACAGCATATATTTTCTACCAACATCTGCACATCTTAAAAAATAGCTCCATTTATTTAATACACATTTTACCAAGGTATACAAATTAATCTACTTTCTCTTTTTTGCCATTTCTATACAAACTTGCAATTGTTGGCTCCATTGTCAGACACAATTGTCTTGATATTTATGTATTAATCTTCAGTTGTGTGCTCCTTGTTGTATTATAGTTTATGTAACATTTACTTATTGTTTGAAGGCATTTCAGTAATTTTCATGAAAAGCTTTTAGTAGATTCTGTAAACATGGATATTTATCATTTACATGTCTCAAACTGAATGGGAGAACAAATTTATTTAAGGATGTGAATGATGCTATTTTTATATAGATTTTCATTAGGTTACAAACTGTTTATGTAAGAATTTTCTGCAGTACTTTTATAGAACAATTCTGGCTTCAGGAAAGTCTAGAAGCAATAATTCTTCAAATAAAAAATGTTACTTTACCTGTTTTATAGAAATCAATCAAGTCAAATTTTCATAAAGGTATTAAATTATTTTAATTCAATGTATTCATCTATAAACTAATAAGAAATGTTTTACTATGTAATATTTTGCAGTTACTTGATTTAAAATAACTATCCAAGCTCAGATACAAGTTGTAGACATGAACATCCTGCGACAATATCTGTAACATCAGCAAACATCTAGATCTGCCTATCCCAGGTTCTTGAAAAGGACTCAATAGGTAAACAAAAATGTCAAACCCAGTCTGAACATCTGGCTCACTGTGAGGTGAACCATAATAAATTAATAATAATAATAATAATAATAATAATAATAATAATAATAATAATAATAATAATAATAATAATAATAATAATAATAATAATAATAATAATATTCGAATTGATGAAAAACAACAAGAAAAACTTAACCGATATCAGGATCTTAAAATCGAATTACAATGACTGGCATAAACCAGTACAGGTGGTCCCAGTGGTAATCGGCACACTGGGTGCTGTGCCAAAAGATCTTAGCCGGCATTTGAAAACAGTAAACAGTTGCAAAAGGCTTGGATCTGCGCGCATCATACGAAAATACATCACACAATCCTAGACGCTTGGGAAGTGTTCGACTTGTGTATAGTGATACGAAATCCAGCATATAAATCTCGTTTGCTGTGTATTACTGTTTTTTGTGTACAATAATAATAATAATTAATAATAATAAAAAATGTGAAAATGGAAGACCAAAAAACCAATAGTAGAATAAACTCAGTTAACAAATATGAAGGAAAAGCTGATATGATCTATAGAAGTAATAACAACAGAACCACTATAGGCTTAGCACTAGAAGAATTCATGAATTGATCACCCATCGCCAAGAAGAATTAAAAGAAAAAAATATGGCATATGTAGAAAACAGTAGAAAGACAATACTGCCAGCACTGGTAGTGCCCAAAAAAGACTTGACTTCTGTAATGAAGGGTGTAAATAAGGCACTTGTAATGATGAACCTTTATCAATAGACCAATCAGCTTCCCTGAAGTAGAGCAGTGGTGGTTACAGAACTGGGTATTGAAATTAGAAATTCAAATGCAAAACCATATTCATCAGATGCATCAGATGCAAGTCATTTTTAAAAAGAGCAAACATTGAAGCATGTAAAGATCAACACAAGCCTAATTAAAAATATTAAAATAACTGAAGAAACTTTGGAAATCATAAAGCAACAAATAACAGCAATAGCTGGAAAAATTGAGCACTATGAAGTATGAATATTCAATTTAAGCAATATTGGTTGTTGAATCAGACCAGAGGTGATTCTTCCAAAGTATAAATGGCAATAGAAATGCTGAAAATGAAAAACCAAATAAAAAGGAAAGTTTCGGAAAGATCTAGAAGAACCTCAAGACTAATAACAACAGAAATGGTTAAAAACTGAGTGAAAATGATTAAACCATCTCCTGGAAATAATCAGTTGCATGGCATTTGACTCAAATATCTGACCAGCTTACATCCAATTATATCTAAACAGCTTAATGAAATATTGCATAAATATTTCATTAGTGATTGGTTAATAAGTGGCAAAAATGTATTGGATACAAAAGAACCCAGCAACATAATGCAGTTGCCAAAATGATTCACTAGCGACTAGCTCATCCATTAAAATTAGTATGTGGCAATAATGAAAAATTGGTGAGGACATAAAGTTGAAAAAGTGGTCAAAAGGGGCATTGGTCTTATCTGATATGCTCCTTCTCAGGAAGGTGGATATAGCATCCAGAAATGGGTTAACTCCGTCTTCTCTGATTGGACTGAGTCTGTCAAAGTTGTTTAGGTCCCACCCTTGTTGCTATCCTAGGCAGCTTTTAGACGAAGGAATGAAGCGACAGACTCTTGCGTGCCATAATCGATGAACCACCAATCCTCCATGAAGTCCGCAAGCAGACAGTCAATAGTCAAACAGAAATAGGGTGGGGCTGGATGCTATATCCACCTCCCTGAGAAGGAGCGTATCAGGTAAGACCAACACCCCTTCTCCATAGAGGTGGATATAGCATCCAGGAATGGGACGTACCAAAGCTGGCTGGCTGTCCGGGTGGGCTCAAACTGGCTGCTGAGTCTCTAGTCTCTGACCACCTGCTGTAACACCCTTCTATCGAAGGACTCATCTGCCGAGGCATAAACATTCACTTTGTAGTGCCGTACGAATGGAGAAGGGGATGACCAGGTGGCCGCCCGGCAGACCTCCTCCAGAGAGGCTTGAGTCGCCCACACCACCAAAGTAGCAGCGCTGCGCGTGGAATGAGCCGTAATCCGATCTGGAACCTGCCTGGACTGGAACTCGTAGGCTTTAGTGATCGTAGATCTAATCCAGTGGCTCACTGTAGTTGCTGATACCTTGCGTCCTAAGGAAGATGGTAGAAAGGACAGGAAAAGTGCTTCCGACCTCCGGAATAGGGCTGTGCGGTCAATGTAGATACAAAGCGCTCTACAAACATCAAGTGTGTGCCATTTTTTCTCCGAGGGATGGACCGGACGTGGGCAAAAGTTTGGGAGGACAACCTCCTGAGCTCTATGGAACCACGTATTGACTTTTGGAATAAAAGCCAGGTCCAGTCTAAGAATTACACGGTCACTGTGAAAAATGCATAGGTCAGCTCGAACAGACAGGGTGGCCAGTTCGGACACTCTCCTTGCCAATGTAATGGCGACCAGAAACGCCACCTTACAGGAGAGGTGTCGTAAGCTGGACTGGCGGAGCGGCTCGTAAGGGCTCCCCGTGAGCGATTTAAGGACCTTCGACAAATCCCAGGTAGGGTATCTGTGAACGACGGGCGGGCAGAGATTGGACGCGATGAATTGTGGGATGAAGAGCCAAGGACTGTAGACGTCCACACAAGAGAACGGAAGACAAGGCCGCCACTTGTCTCCGGAGAGTATTGGGACTGAGACCCCTATCCAACCCATCCTGGAGGAAGTCAATGACCTGACTGATGGTCGCTGCTGTAGGAACGATGTTCGCCTGGACACACCACCCGCAGAAGGTCCTCCAGGTGGCATCGTAGATGCGGGTGGTGGAAGGTCTCCTGGAGGCCAGAATGGTTTTGACGGCCCTGGCAGAGAGATTGTCCTCCCTCAGAGCGACCTGCTCAACCGCCAGGCGGTCAGTTGGAACCACTGAGGGTCTGGCTGGACCAACGACCCCTGGCTGAGGGAGACGCTGCTCTGAGGGAACCTCCAAGAAGGAGACACCGAAAGGCTCAGCAGGTCGGCGAACCCTGGTCTGCGAGGCCAATAAGGAGCCACCAGAAGGACCTCTGCTCTTTCTCGCAGTATCTTGCGGATGACTCGAGGAATTAACGGGAGCCGAGGAAATTCATACAGAAGTCCTGGAGGCCATGGTACACGTAGCACGTCGGTTCCCTCGGCTCCTGGCATCAGGAATCTCGTCAGAAATCTCAGGAGCTGGGCGTTGTTGGGGGTGGCAAATAGATCCACTTCTGGGAGGCCGAAGATGTGTCATCTCCCAGAATAAGTCTGGGTAAAGGCGCCACTCGGCATGATCCACAGAGGCTCAGCTGAGCCAGTCCGCCTGCACATTGTCCACCCCCGATATATGCTCGAATGGTAAGTACTTCTCTCCCCAGAGAAAAAGCTGACACGCCTCCTCCATAAGTACCCTCGACTGGGTGCCACCCTGGCGATTGACGTGTGCCTTGGTGGCCACATTGTCCATCATGATCAGCACGTGTTGGCCGGAGACTGCCTGATGAAAGTGGTGGAGGGCCAGATGGACTGCCCTGAGCTCCAGCCAATTGATGCTGTGGGTGCTGTCCTGAGCGCTCCGACGCCCTTGCACCATCTGTGCTGAGAGATGTGCTCCCCATCCAGTCAGACTGGTGTCTGTTGTGAGGACTATATGATATGGTTCTTGAAAAAAAGTGCTCTCAGCGATATCTAGAGAGCTCCACCAAGCAAGGGATTTGATGACCTCTGGTGGGAGCCGGACTCTGACCAGTGAAGTGCCCCTGCCGGACCTCTGAAATGGTGAAAGAAACCACTGGAGGTCATGGGAGTGCAGATGGGCCAAGGTACAATTGAGAAGGTTGAGACCATTTTGCCCAGGAGCTTGGATAAGATGGCCAAAGATGCAGATCTGTCCCTCTGAATCGAGAAAACCAGCTCCTGGAGACTGGCTTGGCGTTCTGGAGATAAATAGACCATGCCCAGCCTCGAATTTATAATAGATCTATAAGTGTAGAATTCGAGTTTATGGAAGAAGGTGACTCTTCTCCAAGTTAATGGAGAACCTGTGGAATCGCAGGACCTGGATGGTGACCCTCAAATCCTCTCAAGCTTGAATGGCGGAGGATGACTGGATGAGGATGTCATCCAGGTAGCACTGGACGTGCACGGGTAGAACCCTTAAATAGGCAGCGAGGGCTGCTAAGATTTTGGTGAATGCCTGAGGCACTGAAGAAAGTCCAAATGGCATGGCCCTGTATTGATAGTGGGCCCCAGCGAACTGGAACCTGAGAAATTGTCTATGCAGCGGAAGTATGGGCCCATGTAAATATGCCTCTGTGAGGTCGATGGAAGTGAGGAAGTTGCCCTCCCTAACGCCCTCTAGGATTGTGAGAAGTGAATGCATTTTAAACCGCCGATAAACTATGTATTTTGTACCTAAACAACTTTGACAGACTCAGTCCAATCAGAGAGTATACGGAGTTAACCCATTCCTGGATGCTATATCCACCTCTATGGAGAATGGGCAGGATAAAATATTGTGAGATTTCAGAAGACAAACTGATAAAGTCTTAGCTCATAACACAACTCAGGGAGTAGGGCGGCATAGAAGAACACTAAATAAAATAAAATAAAAAAATAAAACTGATTTAACTGTGATTGAAAAGAAGAAAGTGTGAATAATTGATGTGGTAATGCCAGAAGATAGAAGGCAAAGAATTGGAGAAGATGACATAGTATCAAAATCTGAAAATTAAAACTGAAAGATTATGGACAAAAATCCATTCCACATATACTACACTGATATTTTAAAACATCCTAAGTTCTTAGAAAGACCTCAATGCATATGAAAGCCAGTATCAGCTAAAGAACTGGCAGCTCTGATTTCATACTATTGTGTATACAAGACAGTGGAATAAAAGAATTTTTTTATCACAAAACAAAAAGACCTACAAATAGAAGTAGAAAGACTAATAAAGAAAATAAAAGTAATACCAATAGTAATAGACATATTGGTATAATTCCAAAATATCTGGAGCATCACCTGAAGATCAGAGGCATTGATAAAATCACTATTAGTCAATTGCAAAAGGCAATTTTACTTGGAACAACTTCCATCCTGTGATATATACGTTTAACATCATGAAACATCGGACCATTTCAGGTCCTTGAGAAAGACTCGATAGTGGGATAAAAAATGTCAAAGCCAGTCTAAATCTCTGGCTGAACGTCATAATAGATACTTGAAGAAAAAAAGGGGCACCTTTTGAGCATGAAATCAGCAGCCTAAAAGTCTTCAAGAGTTTGTTGCTGTTAAACAGTAAAGTAAAATCACACTCCACTCAACAGGTATAAAATTACTGTTCATAAATGTCCATTGGATGTCACTACAACATCACATAGCTTGCAGTAATAATGATAAATATTGGTGCAGAGATGGGATTCTTAAATTATAAATACCGCCTCTGTCAACTAATACCTTTAAAAACATGAATTTTGGAGTTAAGATAATATAAAGTGAAACTAAGAGCCCACATTAAAACTGGCATTAAATGTTATATTATGTAATGTTACAGATGATTAATAAATATAACTGATAGATTAAAACACAGGCAATTTGACTCATACGATGATTAGCTAATTATGAAAAACAGATGCAATTGAGCTGAGCAGCAACAATATACTAAATGAGGTAGTAGCACTGTATTGATTTCTGCAGCAAAACTTTTTTGGATCAGAATGGATTCTTCTACTGTCCTGCTCCCCAAAAGAACATTTTAAGTTTGGAATAGTACAACAAGATGTGACATAAAACACCACAAAGTTAAGAAGTCATTTTTATTTCAAAATGCCAAGTACTGAAGGTTCATTTGCAAACAGCTATTTACACATATTGTCCCTAAAGTTTTACACAAGCTTGTACATAAGAGTTTGAAAACTGGTCTTTGTTCCACTGAGAGATAAATATTAGTTCAAATCTTCACTAAAAAAAAGGAACAGTCCACAAATCCCCATTTTGTTTTTACAGATGCAATTTATAGTTTCCTGACTGACACACTTAAAAACACTTATCAAAACTAACATTTTAACTAGTCTACCCCTTGATTAATAATATTTTCCCTCTTTCAGGTATATTAGGTTAAAACAAAATACAATATACAACATACTGCTATTTTCCTGAAATCAATGGAAAAAAAATATACAGTCTTGTCTATATATTAATGGGGGAGTGTGTGAAGTATAAAAAAGTTATGATTCAAAATTGCATATTTAAGAATATTAAGTTCAACCCTGGATTCTTTTGGAACAGTATTTTTTTAGATTCTTCAGCATACAGTGTATTTTTAATTACACATGGTTTGGGCTAACAGTTCTGTTCTGAAAGTTTATTTTTAAAGTTCAAAAATCAAAGGACACAATTCTTTTGTCTTTGCCACCACAGTTCAATACTAACCAAATGACTGAGGGAGACAGTAATCTGGGAGTAATCAAGGGTCATCTATTGTACATTTTGTGCTCATTTAACAGGTACCATAGTCTGAAACACTGGTCATAATACCTGCAGAACAAAACTTTCCCTACTAAGCTGCTCCTCAGCTGCACCAAATTTTGATTCCTAGACTTCCAAGCCACTATAGCTAAAAGTAAAAAATTAGCAACTTTGGTAGGACACCGAATCACCATGTCTTTAGCTATCGCTATTCTCTGCCAGAAAATTGTTTCCAGATTCAACAGTTAAAGATTTCCAGTTGGCAAATGAGAGCCAATTCTTTCAGTTAAAATATCTAAACTAGTTCAAAGTTGTGCTGTCTCATGAATATTTGTGGAGCAAGAGTATATTGCAAACTTACCATTAAGCTGATAGTCCTGCAAGGTAAGCACCTGAGCAGCTATTTGAAGTATTTTTCAGCCTCAGGAGGGAATTCTTTTATCCCATTAGCACCAGTTCAATCAGTTCAAAGCTGATCCATAGGGTCACTCATTGACATTAGAGGACCAATGTACATTTTCTGGTACACTAACAATACTTTAAAAAAAGACTTTGGGACGACTGCACTCTCTAGGGCACTCTCCATTTTATGACTACATTGCAAAAAAAACCCCAAAACAGTACCAATGCTTAAATGACATAATGAACTGATATGTATATTCAGAAGCTCCATTCAAAAGTTTGCCAGAATACATGGTGAGCTCAAAACTAGGCCCACCTGTTTCCTATCTCCATACGGTGGATACAGAAAGCAGGTCTGAAAAAGAGCTATACTCATATTTGCTATAATCGAAGTAAAGCTGTCAGTGCAAATTAAGACCTTACATTACACTAAGGTACATTCAGAGAATTGTACTTCTATTTAAGCAAACATGAGCACTGGTTCCCTTCAGGCCCAAACGATTCTCTGTCCTCCTCCCTTTTGAGTTCTCTCTTTACCTTCTCTTGGTAGACTACAACTAGCCAACAAATTGGATAAACTGTCTACTTCCAAATTTCAAGTATGCAATCAATACTGAATGAATAATTACACTTTTGAGGCAATGGTAGGTTTGCATAAACAATCTTAGTACTGTATTCATAAACATATATTAGTATTTATGGCAATCTACATCCATGTACATTATTTACACAATGAAAAGATTTAACACTTATTCTTGGATGGAACAAAGAGATAACAAAATTCTTCAGTTATAAGTTGAAGTATTACATTGGTGCATGCTCTCTAGTTTCTCTTCCACAGCTTAAAAAAATGTAATACCTAAGTTAGGAAACAGAGCATGGCTAAACCTCCTGTTACTCTTTCAAGCTACTGCAGTGATATTGCTCAAAATGAAAATACATAGACATGCACAGTGCTTGGAAGATGTATGGCTGAGAAGAGAGCAAATGGCCATTCAGCTACTGTAGCAAGCTACCAGTATACATGTTCAATTCATGGCATCAATTTTCCTCAGAATGCAATGACACACATAGGCCTAGTTCAGATAGGCTGATGCCTTCAAAACTTAGAACACAATCTGATAAATATAAGGAGGTGTCTCCCCACACCTCAAATTCCTCCATCAACTATTCCCTAACCTCGTTTTTTTTTAAATTCCCTACTAATAAGCATTTCCTCTCATTGGATTACCACTCTAAAGATATTTGAAGGGTGCAGAAGGGTTTGAGACCTGACCATATTCTCATTTCAACTTTTGGAAAGCCACGCCTCAAAAGCCCTTTTTGAATTTACTCTGAACATCAAATTGGTCCTGCCTAGGGAACTGCTCTTCAATGTGTGACTTAAGATATCCCTTTAGTCTCAGAATCAGACAAGAGAATGTAACAAAATATTTTAGATTCAAAAATAGCAAAGTGCAATTGCATGAGACAGGGCGTCCAAAACAGATCTGAGCAAGGCTTTTGTGACCTCATCAGGTATACACCAGAATACTGCCTATGAAGCTCACTCTTTTAAAGTGTATTAGCATATCTATGCAATGGAAAGCTAACTTGTACTTTTGATTTTAGCAATATGTAAGCCTCAATGGCATTTTTCCCTTAACAGGTTTTTTTTTAAAAGATGAAATAATTCTGGCAAGTGCGAAAAGCAGTAACTGTGGAATCTTTATTCTTCTTGCCATTTGTCTCTTCATAACTCCCCCTCCTCCTCCAAGAAGAAAAAGAGGGCTAACAATATGAAAAAACAGTTAAAATGTGTAATTTTGAACGGACAGATGACAGGATGGGAAATCTATAAGCATCCACTTACCTTGCAAATGTTCCACTCTAGCCGGTAGATCTTTTGCATTAAAAGTAGCAGGATGAAAGAGTTGCACAACTGAGTATTATAGGTTGAGTTTAAATCTCAGGTTCTCCAGATATTGGCATCTATAAACACACCCCTTTTTTCCAGTAATGAAAAAGTGGCGATCAGATCAGGATGCCCAAGACAATTTCTATTGCTGACAAAGCTAAATAAATGTACTAGACGCCAAATGCTGAAATATAAGCAGGTCCGTACAAGCCTTTAACATGAATTGGATTCTTAAGGCCTGTAATTCTCCCTTAAGAATCAGTAGGAACCTAAGAACAGACAACTTGGCAAAGCAATCATTTGATTGTACCAGCATATGCTCAGATTGATATTTAGGGCATGATGAGGTATGTAAACAGCAATCTGGGCCATCTGTCAGAACAAATAACCACTGTACCATACCAGCAGAGGATTAAATACTAGAGCCGTGATGGCGAACCTATGGCCGGAAGTGGCACGCAGGGCACGCTCTTCCGGGTTCCGGTGCGCTGGCCAGCTGGTCTTCATGCCCACAGGAGCGCAGGAAATCGGAGCGCGGGAAACCGGAAGAGCAGCTGCCCAGCATGCATGCACATGCAGGGCGGCTGCTCTTCAGGGTTACGGCACGTGTATGCGCACCAGCCACCTGGTCTTCCGGTTTCTGGTGCACATGCGTGTGTGAAGACCAGCTGGCCGGTGCACATGCATGCGCCGGAAACCAGAAGATCATCTTCCCGGCACGTACATGCGGACCAGGCAGCTGCTCTTCCTGTTTCTAGCACGCGCACACGCATGCTCCCGTTTCGGCACTCGATGCCGAAAAGCTTCGCCAACACTGTACTAGAGTCATCTCAGTTTGCCACACTATCAAGGTTAGTTTCTGTATGCACAGAAACAAAAGTCACCTTAAGTTTGGATTTGGTGAACTCAATAGGAGTTCTGCAGCTGATTGTTCCTTCTTGCAAAAATATGCAAATACAAACCAGTAATTATTGATCAGTTTGTTATGCTTTAAGGTTATTACAAAATAGTACTGAAATCACTAATGAGTTATAAATTCGCAATTAAAATGAAAAATACACTATATTATTAAGATAAAACAGATTATCAATAACTTATCCTATTATTGATTTGTCTTAAGATCATTTTATCTCTTAAAATAAAATGTTTAATTGGATATTTTACTACTTCAAATAGTCTCTTTCCCAAGTCAGGTGACTTAAAATTTTGATTTAAAAATACACAGAACCGAACAAATTATCCTTCATGTTGCATAGCTAAGTTGTGCTTTGAAATAGAATTAAAAATAATTACTTGTTCTCCCCTAGTTCAAGAATCATGGATGCTTTATCTTCACCAGTGGCATACATTTCTATCAGAACTGATTTTCGCAGTAGAGAATCTAGTAGCATTTGCCTGAACATGCAACTTGAATAGACATACCTAAAGGACTTGCAAACCTACTAACATTCCAGTTCCTAAAAAGAAGAAAGGCCTATCTATCTAAGTTGTTTGGAGGTAACCAGCCCTCAGATATGCCATGGCTCTATGCATTAAGCTGTTCTGGTTTATTATCAGTGGCAGATCTTATTAGGAAAAAGAAGGCACAGGCGTTTCAAAAGGCCCCATACTTAATATGTACAAATAAATAATAATCTGAAGTTACTGCAAGGGCCCCTCTATTTCAGAAGTGACTTCTTGTGAAGGCTTCTCAACTGATGTAGTTATTGCATCTATTGTAAGGGGGCCAGGATAAGTTTGTGCTGTGTAATGCATTGTTGTTGTTAGATTGACATTGTTACCATGGTCACCTTGAGAGCTAAAAGTGGGGCAGGATCTAGTCCTTGCATAGTTTTGCTGAGCAACTTTGTTACACACCACTTCGCTCACAGTGCTGACAGAAGCATCATCCCACATCTGCCTTTGCTGCTTCTTTTCTTTATCCTTAATGGTGTACCAAGCAAGGAAAATGAATAGGAAGCCAACAAATTTGAGACCGGCTGCCAGACCAAAGTACACAAAACGAAATGATGTCACATCGTATTCCCAACATGAACCTTGAACACCACATTCCTGTTGCCACAGCATGCAGGTAGTATCAATGACGGCACCAAAATAAATTGGGGTAGGAATGTATGCTGTAATAAATAGGAAAAGTGAAGTCAATCAACTCCTATATCAAAAGTTATTGGGAAATTTTTTGAGAAAGTACAGAGTAAAGCTAAACCTATAATATTTACATTTTTAAGCAGTTTTGGCTAGGATATACATCACATCACATACAAACAGAATTGAGACAAAATTCTCGTAAAATGCTTATAAATGACTTGGTTTAGAAGTGATGAAGAGAATACTTAAATTTTAACTCTTTCCAATAGTACATTTTTATTTATTTTGAATTATAGCCAATGGAGTGCTAGATATGTCTAATACTGGTTCATGATAGACAATTATTGAATTTTTAAGAATTCTGTGAACTAGTTAAGAGAAGAGCAGAGCCATGATGCTTGTGCGCTGATCAACTGTTTGGAGACTCACTGAGTCGCGTAGCAGAGCAATGGAGCCAGCAAAGCCTGACCGTGTCCCTGTTTCTTTTACAGAACCATATATTCAATTTTAGCTAACTATACTATTTAGTGTATACAATCTGTTATAAACAAATCAGGTTTAAAGTTAAGAAAAATGTTAACAAGGACACATAAGAATTCATGGTTACCCTAAAATAAAAGTAAACATTTATGGAGTTCTCCCCTTTATTACAGTAGAGAAATATGGGAGGGGGAATGATAATGTAGGCTTAAACCAGATCAGCAAGAGTGGATAACTGATATATCCACCCCAGCCACTGTAGAAGTGCAAGGTTGTGTGCGTGAATTTAAAAAAACTGAGAATCAAAATAAAAGAGGGCACCAATTAAAAGAGGGCCTCTTTTCATTAAGTCCCCATCAAAAGTGTCAGATCACAGGCAGGGAAACTTTTTTTAAAAAGTGCTATTTTCAGCTGCCTTGACAATTCCTCTACCAATTCACATAATATTTCAATATAGTCAATGTAACCAACTGTGAGGCACTAGATCTGCTTTTGCACTTACCAAGAGTTCTTAATAAAACAAATTGCATGCCAAGGGCAAAAGGTCTCTCACCCTTTTCCACAGACCTACAAAAAGATACAATATATTTTAAAGTCTTAAACAGGGAAAATGGTAGGAAGGACTACTTAACTGTTACTTGATTTAACTCTTCTCCTTAGCCATATCCCAGGAGAGTGACCCAATGCTAGTCACCAACCATGCAGGAGCCCGGTGTTCAGTAGAATCAAAATCAGAAGTTCAGAGAAACAAAAACTTTATCCAGGAAGCAAAGTGAGAAATTTTCCTTATATTTCTGATGACAAGTAGATTCAATCAAGTCTAGATTGACAAGTAGATTTATTTTCTAAGTAAATTGTCTTCCCATTCTCCTTAGCATCCTGCAACCTACCCAATAAAAATACCCTCTCAGACACTTCTACAATTCTAAAACATGTTGATTCATATATTAATTATGTATCATCAATGAAAAGATGAGTGAAATCAAACTTTGTAAATCCATCTATCTCTAGAAGTAACGTAATTCATCATCAGAAAAGTAAAGGTGAATTATGTTTTGTGGGAGATGACAGAGAAACTCAATTATAATAAAGCATGCTATGCTAATAGACAGAAATGATCCAGGCAACTTCTCACCTGAGAGTAACTATGATTGCTGATGGTTGGGCACATGCTGTGATAAGTGTAACTATGAAGAGAAAAATGAGGAAAGGGATGAGTGTGTTGCAGGTTCTATCACACTTTCCTGATACAGCATAGCCGTTCTCATTGAGATATGTTTTGACGATCACCACTCTTAGCTGGCTACGCTGTCCAACTGTGGGCGGTGTGATAACTTGTCGGCTTTGGACACAGGCACAATCTGTGTAATTTCTTATCTGTAAAAGATTTAAAAAGTGTAAAACAATCATGATTCCTTATTTGTATTTTTATCAAGAATCCTTGCATCTGGTACATGTGCTTAATCTTATTTATGACTCTAAGGAAAGCACAATACAGCCAGGACAGTTATAGCAGATAAGAAATGCTCTTCATCTGAAGGCAAAATATTCCATAAAGAAAAAATTGTAACAGTATTTCAAAATATCTGAATTGAGTGTTTTAAAAGGAAGATTTAAGAAAGGCCTTCCTGGTCTAAAGTTATAGTGTTGTTGTTGTTGTTGTTGTTGTTGTTTTGCAAATAGCAAGCTAAATACTTAATTAAATGCAAAATTTTATAAATTGTTAGTTACCTAGTCTTGAGGAAGTTCACAGAAACAAGGAAAATGCATACATGAAAGGAGAGCACAGTATCAAAATTCTACAGTATGTCTAACAGTCCTGGATTGGCTTTAGGCTAAGGCCAAATAGATAAAACCAAGGGCACCAAAGGTTAGGGGCACCAACACCCTTCCTTCTGAATCATTGTAAAAATACAACTCTTTGCATTAGTGGGCAGGTGGCATTGGCTAGAGGTGGCACCATCTGTCAATGTGGTCTGGGGGTCCCAGCCCACAGAGTGAAATGCTTAGACAAATAATTAAGCTTTAAATGATTATAAAGAGCAAGGAGGAAGAGGGCACAAACATAAAGATCTCTACAGATTAGGCAACTCCCAAGATGATTTGTGATGTATGATCCTTCATACAGGATAGGGATCCCCCATAACTATAGATTAAAGAGTTACAGAAAACTTGATGAAATATTTCCATTCCTTCTAATGGAAAAATTGTTGGATTTTAATAATTTAATTAGAACATCTTCTGACTCTAGCAGACAATCTGCTGAACATGCTGATCATAGCAGCCTTCATATTACCAGTATTTATAAAATATATTTGCTACCCATCTTGTTTCGAAGTGACTCTGGGCGACTTACAGCATTAAAAGCATTAAAACTGTAAGATAAATATTTCTAAAATGATAAAAATGGAGTGACAATTAAAAATAAAATTATAGTTAAGACATGGAGAGAGCGCGAGTAGGAGGATGAGGGGGTAATATGGGATTATCTCTTAATTCATCAACCACTTCCAGTGTGATGCTCACCTGTTGGGGCCCCAAGCCATCTGGCAGAGCCAGGTCTTCAGGCCCTTATGGAAGGTCAGAAGGAGCGAGCCTATCTCACCTCACAGGGTAAGATGTTCCAAAGGGCAAAAGTCATGGCAGAGAAGGCCCTTCTACTGGACTCCGCCAGCTGGATTGCCTTGATTGATAGGGCCCGCAGCATGCCTGCTCTGCCAGTGCAGTACTGAAATTGCTATTTCATCAAACTATGCAAAAATAATTTCCACAAACAGTTATCTTTATCGCACTTGAGGAGAAGACAAGGGGAACCTAGAATTCTGCAAACCTTTCTAATTCTGAGGAAAGGAGTTTTACATGCTGAATAGGGGATGACTATTAAATGACTATGACATTCAGGCCCTGTATCCACAACGTCTTTGCCCTATAATTGAACTCAGTGATCACCTTCTTGTCGTCTGGGCATGTACTCACAGCCAATAAAATTATAATGCATTTAATAAAGTCAATTAATGTTACATGTGCCTTGGGTTTTTGCCTTACCAGGAAACTATAAGATTGGTGAATGTATATAGTGCTCATAGTTATATCCTGAGATCTAAGGCTCACACCAAAAGACAGTAGAGGATGATCTAACAGTAGGAATAGCTGCCTAAAAACGCTTACACACGTCTCTGTCAGAAACAGATAAATTAATAAATAAAAACATCCAGCAGCTGCAAATCATTATTGCATAGCAATTATTTTGGCTACCCCACATATATGAATGCTTCATAACGTTTGATGCCTTTTTTATATGCAAAACAGGCATTTTACTACAATGTTACTGTCCAGACTATTAAGAAAACAGCTTTGTGATCTACAATACTGAAAACAGAATTTATCATTGGCGCATACGTTGTTTTTCTAACAGCAACGAAAGTTATCACTTTGATTGTTTGTAGGCATACTCACTCCTGTGCTATAATTTCCACTGCTAATGCAACCAGCAAGACAAGGGTTAAAATATGTGATCCCATCTGATCCACACACAGGTTTGTATTCATGGATTTTGCAGCCACAATTAACATTACAGCTTCCAGTCAGATTCCTATGTGCCATGGTGAGAGTAGGTCTAAAAAAAAAAGATGGGGGGATGGGTTATAATATCTATTCATTGCAGAAGATAAATCGATGCCAACAGAAACAAACTCTAAGAAATATATTTTCCAATACTTATAAAGATACAAATCAAGCTCTAATTGTTAAGCAGACAGATCCACATATGATGTGGTGCTGGAGAAACACCAGCGTTTCTTGCACTAAATCCCCAAACCATCATTTCTGCAGCTCCTAGAATTCTATCTAGCCACATTATAAATTTTAGTTTTTTAACATAGTGAAGTAGGAAGTACATAAAAACTATAATGTTAACTTCGATAGGTTAAGCAATCTTTTTAAAAGGGAATCAGTCTGGTGGGATGGTGAAACTCCCAGTCACCTCAGTTGTTATTGTGGAAAAACAGGAGAAAGGAGCATTAATATGTTTGTCACCTTGAATTGTATATGAAAAAAAGGATAGGATAAACGCCTTTAAAACTGAGGTGGGGAGGGAACACCCTAATCCCTTGGAAAAGCATCCAAGTGATTAGGATGCATCATACATATAGAAAAATCATGGCTCCTTCTATATGTGTATGATGCATCCTAATCACTTGGATGCTTCGTTTTATCCATTATTGCCCTATCCTTTTCCTGACCATTAAATTCAGCCCTAATCAACATGATTTCACAGCCCTTCATTAAATACACAGGGAGACAAAGGTAAACTCTAGACATCTTGTCTTTCTGCTTATTGGAAGATCTCTATCATGCTTTTACATTTTGTTTTGATACATTATATGAATACTGGTATTTTATTCAAAAAATAATAATAATGGATTAACTTACATCTACAACTTGATGCTTCCATTATTTTGAATTGTAATTCCCATCATCCCCAGCTGGCACAACCCCAACACAATTGAATAAATAGTTGGGGAAAGTTACCAGTATGTCAAAACTTTTCTAAACCCATTGCATGTTTCAGAATTCCTGAGATACCGTATTTTTCTTTAATTAGCTGAAAACTGAGTATTTCCAGCTAAATAGCACCAAATGTCATGAATGCTAAAAATCATTACAAAAACTCCCACCAAGCACAGAGAAAACAGACTAGAATTCCATACCTTATTCTATGGATGTTTGAATTTTTAAAAAAGTATTTTACAATTATTTTGATATGAGGTGCCATGGCCTATAGCAGTGATGGCGAACCTTTTTTGGTTCGCGTGCCAAAAAGGGGGGGGAATGCGGGGATCACGTGTGTGCGTGCCCACACTCATAATTCCATGCACCCCCGCACATGCACGCATGACCCCCCTGCTCCCTGCATGCAGTGGCACGCCCATTTTTCGCTCTCCCCAGGCTCCAGAGCCTTTCTAGGAGCCTGGGGAGGGCGAAAACGGCCTTCCCCACCCCCTCTGGAGGCTGGAAACAGCCTGTTTCACGACTCCCAGTGGGCCCAGAAGGCCCAAAAATCAGCCGGCTGGTGCACACATGCACACCGGACCTGAGCTCGCGTGCCCACCGATATGGCTCCGCGTGCCACTTGTGGCACCCATGCCATAGGTTCGCCATCACGGGCCTATAGATTTCCTATTCTCATTTATAGCTCTATAAATCTGTGATGCTACCACTAAATTAAAAGTAAATACAAAATGTGTTTCACTCCCTGGATTATTCTGCCTGGCCTTTCCTGCACAATTTCTAGTTCTATAATAGTATTCCTGAGATACAGCAGAAATTGGGAACCTGTGTATCTCCAGATTTTGCTGGACCACAAATCTCATCTCACTGTTGTCTATTTTCCCTCTTGGCCACAGATTTTTCAACCATGAGACATAATGACCAAACTATACACAATATTTAGAGTTTAATGCTAATTCACTAGGAAATATTTCATTACTGTTCTCATATTAAGTTGTGCTAACTAGCATCATCAATAAAGTTTTACCAGTGTCTATGAGAAATTGGAATAATTTTGCCATAATATGCAATTACTTTGAACATACAATGGAAAATCTCATTTGCCATGTTGCTTCCAATTCATTCTATTTGAAGAATCCAAATATAAAACCAACATAAGTAGCATTATAAAATTGGCAACCAAGGAACAAGGATCCTAAATAGTTACCGTATTTTTCGGAATATAAGACGCACCTTTTTACCCCGCAAAAGAGGATGAAAACTTGGATGTGTTTTATACACCAAATGTAGCCCCACCCAGCCACCCCCACCTTTGGCCTCTGCCTCCCAGCAATTTATCTCCTTGCAGCAAACAGAACAGAGCCTGTTAAGCCAAGCAACTGATTATCAGCTTACTGACCCTCAGCTGATTGAGGCTGCAGGCAAGCCACGTGCTAAAACTGAAAGTGAAACTAAAGCTGCAAGGAGGCAAATTGCTGGGAGGTAGAGGTAGAGGCAGAATTTATTTTCTTGTGCTAATCAGACTGCTGAAACTGGATGTAAGGATGTAAGTCAATAACTATAAATGTCTGTAGAATGTTGAAATTATTAGACTTATTTTTTAAAGACTGCTTTATTATTGTTCTAGACAACTTAACAAAATGAAGAAGCTTTTTAAAATAAATTCTTGATCTGAAGACGCTCAGTGCTTTTGTATCTTCTTTTAAATAGCAGCGAATAATGTATACTTCCAGAAAGCCACACCAATTTTAACAGCATCTGTACAAGTATAGTCTGAAATGTAACAGTGTCCTGTTTTAGTATTAAGATAAGACAGCTAAATTAAACCCTGACTTAGTCATGTTTGGAGTAGATCTATTTAAATAATTAGGAGGAGTTAGTGTGACTACATTTAAGAAAACTTTCTGGCATTAATATACTATCATAATGTACATTTCTTCAATTCTTTGCTATTTCTATGGGTCAGGCACACATGCACAGAAATACACAGCAGTGTATATCATCTGTACTGTTTGCTGGGAGGCAAATTGCCGGGAGGCAGAGGCAGAATTTTTTTCCTTGTTTTCCTCTCCCAAAACTAAGATGTGTCTTATACTCCAAAAAATATGGTACATGCTAACTTGGTAGATAACAGGAATAAACAGTAAAAGATATTGATCAATAGGTCTATATATGGTAAAAATATGGATTAACAAATTTAAAAAAGAACATAAAAGGATGTCATCTAACTAAATGAAGATGATTTGACCTTGTTGAATGGAGTATACTACTCCCAAATTCTTGCACAGAATTGAAAGTATGGATTTAATTATGAATGAAAAAAACTAAAATTTACATCAGGGCATGAATTAGTGTCATGGATGCATGTGAAAGTAGGAATTGATGAAAAATGTGTGTTCTGCTCCAACAAATGGCAACTACAAAAGAACCAGAGATGAATTTGGGGAGAGTGAGTTATGCAATAATCAATATGATCCAGTGGAAAATATTATTGTATTAGGATGAGGAAAAGGATGAATAGAGAAAAACGTGATTCAAAGTCTCAAGAATGGATGACGATGGCAACTGTCTTGGTGACAGTTTAGAAAAAAATTGGTCAGTTTCAAATATATGGTTGAAGCATTACTCTATTCATACATACAGAAAAAGAATGGACTCTAAAAGCATTATTGATTTATTATGAAAAACTGAAATTATCTTCCTAAAGACAAAATAGCCAACAGATACCGAACTAAAAAATATGTAAAATTTGTAAAACAATTTTTAGAAATGGATGATTCTTATAGCTACAGTTTGTATATGCTCTCTTATATAAGATACAGCATTACATAACTTATTTTGCCTAAGTAAATGAATGACAGCAATGAACCCAATTGTGACTGATTTTCAGTGGGTAAGCTGGTTAGTGTCAAAGCTCTTTTCTCTTTCTTGCGCTGAACAAAACTGGGCCTTGGTCATTCATCCAAACATCTACATTCACTTAGTTATAATGGCTAAATGAGCTCATAAATTTATGTTCTGAAAATATATTTCCTCATCACCAATTTAAAGTTCTTAGGCCAATGTTCATTACCATAATTCGCAGTATTGTGTATGTGTATGTGTGTGTGTGTGTGTGTGTGTGTGTGTGTGTGTGTGTGTGTGTGTGTGTGTGTGTGTAACATTTTTTGCTGATAAATGAAAATAAATTTAAATAAATTTATTCGACATATATATGTGTATGTGTTTATATATATGTGTGCTGTGTGTGTGTGTTGTATAAGAAGGTAATAGATGTGTGTGTGAGATGGGGAGATTAATTGATTTTGGATTCATTCAACCAAATTTCAAGATCTGTGCTAAAAATACTGAGATTGGAGAGAAAATAGAATACTGAAAGCACTAAATATCCTTCAAAATCCATGTCTTTATGTTTTCCAAGGTCAAGCTTTACAGATTCAAAAACATTCAGCTGTGAAGGCTGGCAAGGACATAGGGAAATGTCTTCATATCAGATTTCTTCCATTAAAATTAGCTTATCTCACACTTAGAAGAGCATAACCCAAGAAATACTATGATCTCCAAAACAATATTCTATGAATGATGGAAATGACCTAGTATCCTTTCTTCAAATAAATAACTTAGAAGTGGTATGTGTATATCTAAAACACTGTGTATTTTCAGATTAGGTTCTTTGCCTTTTGCATATAATACTTACCAGAGATTGTTTATTTGAACACAGCACATGAATTGTTATTTCTTGTGGAGTATTTCAATCCATGATTATACAATATATTTCTTTGTTACTTACTTATTAAAGCACTTTTAAATTATTTAATGTTCTTATGAAAAAGATACTGCCTTTTATACAGCACAAAAAGGCTGGCTTTGATGCAAAGCATAAATTATTTAGAAAGCTCAAAATATATTTACCCCGTGGTATATGGTATATTTATACCTCCTAGATTAATACTTTCACATCCAACTATGAAGAGTGTTGAAAAGCATAACATAGATACTCCACTGCAAATCATTGCTAGTTTTGCAGATTCTCTTGCACCAAGTTTCAGCTTTTTTATAATGTAACCTCCTAAGACAATACCAACACCAGCACTTGGAACAATAATCACACCTGGTTAAAGAAAAAGAAAAGGGGGAAAGTTAAAAAATTTGTTGTATTAAAATGTATAGTATGGAAATACTTTTTCTATAAGAGAAGTATGCCAACTCTCTACAATTTTTATATTAACAATATTTATAAACCTACCCTGAAGATCAATTGAAACTCCCAAGCTAGCTTATGAAATAGATAAATGTCATTTGTTTGGTTAGCAAAGAGTTATTTAGTGCTAAATAATTAGAAAATAAATAATCACAACTGTAGTGGAACAAGTTAAGAAGCAGATAATAAGGGGAATATAATTTTTTAAAAAATCACTGTACAACAAAAATGAAGAGGTTAAAAAATTGTAGCAATGTTAATTTAGAATAGAAATTGGAAATAAAAGTCTCAGAGATAAAGAGTTGCACAGAAATTATACATTAGAATTAAGATTAAAAGGCCAGAGAAAGTACAATGCCATTGCTTATTACTGGAAATATACTAAGACCATTTCATATGCAATAGTCCCCTACTGAAAAGAGTCCCTTTAGCTTAACTTAGTTGGCAATGGCACTCATATGATGATAGGTATTTATGAATTCAGAACAGGATGAACAGGTATTCATCTGGGAGTTGGGCAGCATACAAATAGAAATAAATAAATAAATAAAATATTCCTCGACTTACAACCAGGCACGTTAGTGACTATTTGAAGTTACGATGGAAGCGAAAAAGGGGACTTGCGACCCAGATTCAAAGTTTCGACAGTTGGGCCCTTCCACAGTCATATGACTGAACTTTGGGCACTCAACATGGCCACCTTTATGGCCATTTGTATTATCCCAGAATCACATGACATTTTACGGTTTAAGATTTACTTCTGTTTTTTGGCAAAACCACATTCATAGCAAACCACTGGTTCTCTTAATGACTTAATGATAAAGATTGTAAAATTACTATCATCACAACATATGACCATAATGGTAGGCTCCGTTATGGTCATATGTCAAGGACTACTTGTATGTACTTGACCTCATTATCTCAAGTCTAATTTTTATTAAGCAAGAGATACAGTGATAATTCATCAGTGTTAGTTATGGAGTGCAAAGTTATGGCATATTAGATGAAGTTGCAACTAACCAAGTTTATAAACTTAACTATAAGCTTAGCATTGTGGGAATAAGAGAGGCTACTCCCTTAGATATGAGAGAAGATGGTCTATCAACCTGGGAAAATTGATCCTTGCCTCAATTTGAGATGCCATTGACATCAGTGAACAAGGTTTGAGAAGGTTTAATGCTACAATTTGGCCTTTCAATCCTTTGAAGACTCAAAGGCTGCGTCACCAGAAAATGCAGTGCCAATTTTTTCCTTTTTTTATTTTTGAGGAAGGTTAAGTTTTTTAGAATATGAATGAGAGTGAGAAATGTTTCCTTATCCACTTCATGTAAAAAAATCAGGAAACAGCCTCCTTATGATTTCCCCAGAATCAAAAGAAACTCTAAGCAGAGATCTTTGAAGAAGGTTGAAATTTCTGCTTTAGTTCTACATTAGCTGGGAAAGGAATAAGTTCCCGGTATTATGAAAAACATGAAATGAAAAAAAATAAAATGTAGGGCTTATGTCCTTTATTTATAACATATGATTATTGAAGGTCATAGTTAATGTACCATTTCAGAAATTTTATGGGACTGTGTGTTTTTTTTAATGCTAGATATACTGGGTTTGGGATTAGGTGTTTTTTTTTTGAAGTTTTATTTGGTGGGAGAGCAGTGTGAAATGAAAAATATTAATATTAATTGATTTTGGATTTTAAAGCCTGACAAATTATAATCCTTGATTTAAGACCACAATTGGGACTGGAATTTCTGTTGCTAAGCAATAGTCATAAAGCATACTGTCACATGACCACATCACTTAGCAACAACAATCCCAGCACTTCCCATTGTCATCATAACTCCCCTGTAGCTGGGAGGGAAGGGAAGTGGAGAGAGTCCCAGGTAAGAAATGCAGATGCTGTAGAGGGATGGAAGAAGCCCTACAAGGCCCAGTGCAGTGTGGCATGAACTCAGGGAGGCTGGGGAAAGAGGGTGTGGAACATGAGCATGCATGTGTGAGCACAAGGAGGCTGGAGAAAGAATATGCTGGGCTGTAGCTCAGGGTTTCTTGGTATGCCCTGAGGCTGGGGCTGCAGGAAGCCCCTGAGCCACAGCACAGCATGAAGGTGCAGTCTTCCCAGGAAGCTCAGAAGCCTAGCCCTAGCCCAGTGTGGGAAGCTCCCCCTCCTAGAAAAATGAAATATTTTGAGGAATATTAAAAAGGCAGAATATTGTATTTCCCTAAATGAGAAATGGAGAAACATGATTTTTAGAGGCAGGAAGCAGCCCCCAAGTCTTTCTTAATAGCCCACAGCAGATGCCAGCACTTAAGAGATAAAGAGCTTATTGAAACAAGAAGCCAACTATCTAGACGGCTCTATTCATAAGCAAAGCAAATACTGCAGGCAGAAATCCATTCAAGACAGGATATTTCGAAACTGCTTGCAGCAAAGTTTGATAGCTAACAAAAGCAGAGTGACAGGATTAGAAGCAGCCCCTCACCCAAGATCCAACACAGGACAAAGGCCATTAGCCACAATAGGAATTGTCCAACACCCTTTCAGAACCCAAGCCCTTCATTGCAGTCCAAACTTCAAAGTCACAGAAACCTGGGAGCTCAGATAAACAATATGCCAGAGATTGACCAGATTAGCTCAGACAAGCACCTAGGATTTGCATTTCTTCTTTTGCCTATAGAGCCAGCTATGACCCCTACATAACTCCTACATGACTCCATAGGAATCTGACAACAGCCAATAGAATATTAAAGGACACGTTCTTGCACAGGAACAGGAAACTCAAATATAAAGCCCAAAGAAGGTATAAAACCTACCCATTCTCAACTCGATTTTTGACAGCTGCCCAGAATCACATGTGGTTCTGCTTCATCAATAAACCATATTTCCAATCAGCCTCCATGTTTCCAGTGTCTTTCTCCCAGCTTGGAACTGAACCAGATGGATATTTCTTCCAACACCAGCATAGTCCAACAGTACAAAGGGGCTTCTTCTCACTACAGGAAGTAAACCCAGCCCACTCCCATCCATAGTTGCTCTTGCCACCCTGCACTCCAAGGCCCCTGCTGATGAAGCATGCCTGCTACCCTGGCTTTTCACATGGCCACTGCTGCCCACATAAGACCATCTTCCCCAGGTCTCGCAAGAAAACACATTGGGCAACCTGGGGAAGAAGTCAGTATCTTCCCTTTTTATTGTTCTAGGAAAATGACAATAGAACATTTACCAGTTATATGAATCCTCTTTTTAGAATGAAAGGCCTAGAAATCAAGAATCCACTATTTATAGTTTTTAATAACCAGACTAAAACCAAGCTGAACTTTTAGTAAGGTTTTTAAATATCTTATCAAAATTATGTAATTACTAATATGTATGAACTGCAAAACAAAGCTTTCTAAAAATAGCATTCAATTATGCTGTTCCTTGCTCAAAATAAAATTCCAACTAAAGCACATATTTAATCACTGCATAAAGCACTTAAAGCAAAATCAGTTTTCAGTGAGCAGATTCCTGCTTCATCCTTTGATTTGTCAAAATTCCTCACACAGAGAACTACAGTATTTTATAAAAATTCCTTTCTGATGGTTTCTCATACATGTAACTACAATCCTTATTGTCTTTAATACAGAATAAGGAGAAATCATTTATTGGTAAATATACATAGGATTGGCTTCGAAAACCTATGTTAATTAGGCTGTGTGTCTTTATGCATTTTAACACACACTAACATGTTTTCACTGAAGTGTTGCTTGTGACCACTTAATACCAGTATCTGAACATGTTACAGAGCAAATCAGAAGGCTTCAAATTAGCGTGATCCTCTTAGAAAAAAAATGTTAAGGTTTTTCCCCAATTTCTTTTTTCCATAATAATTGAATAACTGAATCAGCCTGTATTAATCTTATTTTAAAAGCTTTTAAAATTGTGTGTTATTGTTTAAGAACAAATTAGACAGTCCGATTTTACTCTCCTACATAAAAGTAAACCTAAAAATTTCCAAACTTCTGTTTATGCATTTTTAATCAATAAATTATAAGTCCATTTGATGTTTTAAAAAAGCTAAATACATTTGAAATAATCATACTGCCGGTATTATACTGAGTATTAATATTATTCAGGACTACCATTCAGGAATGGCAAACTTATTTAATGGCAAGTGTACTGAACCGTTACCTCAAACCAAGAGATGACAGATTATTTTTATTCATAAAACCAAAATGCCTTTAGAAAATTTAGCTTCCAGGATACAACTCCATAATCAGATTATTCAAAAAAGATTCATATTAAAAGTTACGGGTTGTAAGAACTAAGGAGCTTATTTTTTAATCAGAACAGTTATTTCATGATTTAAATTATCTAAGTGGTCCAAAAAGCACATGAAATTACTTATTAAAATATTACTGACAATTCTACTAAAGTTCTTTATTAATAAACATTAAATTTATCTTTGTGAGGATTGACTAGTAGTCTTGCCAAGAAGTAATCTGCATGAATCTTTCTTATTTACTTATATAAATCAAATTACTGGCTGTTAAAAACAGTTCAGCAAGTTCATATTGGATATACCTGAAACATTTTGATACCGACATATTTAACTGCTTAACTGTTTAGCTTAATGTTATTCTGTTCCAATACATGTATGCATTTTAAGTTTTGTGAGCTTCTTGGTTGAAAATAGGACAAGGATAAAGCATATGATTTGTTACTACATGATGACAAATATTGAAAACTTCCAACTGAAAGGCTACATCATACTAAATAGTATGGACAGCCTCAGTTGCAACTGCACCAGATATCGGATTAGCTGTTGCTAAAATAGATTTCTAGTCTCAGCCAGTTTGGCAACACTTATTTATTTTGTGTACTGCCATAATCATCAAGGACACCTGGAAATTACAAGAATAAAAACATCCTAAAGTATACTCAAAATATTATTTAAATATATATTAAATATTCAAAATAAGAAAATTTAAAAAAAACAGAGCAATAAAAATGTTATGATTATGTAGAGGGATCATTCATACATGTACATTTTAGTGATAAATAAAACCCATGCAGCACTGCAAAGAGAATGATAAAATAAATAAATGTTAATTCTTAGCATAAGAGCAAACATTTAAAGAATGCTAGTAATGCCAGAAAATTTTCCCCCTGCTACTGATGAATCTCATCCGTTAAAGCACAGATCAGTAGCTCTATCAGCTATTTGTAAATCTTGTAAGAACAAATCTCAGACAATCACCAAATTTTGCAAAAACAATGCAATTTTAATTTGTTAGTGTTAATAGTGTGGGTTAATAAAAAAGGCTGTTTGGTGGAAAACCAAACATCATAGTGCCAAAAATCCTATGTTGCTAATCCACATGGCATCAACAACAAATTATTCATACATAAAGCGATAAGTGTGAGGCAGAGAATTAAGAACAGAATCCTGATTATTTTCCATTAACTTTCTTTTTTTAAGCTGAGAAAAATAATCCTTAAAAGATTTATTTACAGCAATATCTTACCAGTGTAGATGCTGGCATTGGAAGCTGGGATGCCAAACTGTGATTCAATGAACTTGGGAATAAAGGTAATAAAAGCAGTAACAATGGCACATTCAGCTGTGTATGACAAACTCACAAAAAGGAATGTCATGTTGCTTAAGATCCTGAAAGCTGCTCTTGGAAGTTCTATAAAAAAGACAAAAAGCAATAAAAGAAGGACACCTAAATGTTGTCCAGAAAGGATGGGAGGCAAATAACAATCCAGGTATCACTTAGTGAGTGGTTGCCTTCTCAAGCCATGAAGAGGTTCTTCCCAAGAATTCCACTGGATACAAAAAACAACTGCCCTCTAGTGTGTTTTCCCAAAGCATTTTGTAAGATAGCATGTATTCCATATTCAGAAAGTTCCAGGTTTAATTATTAGCTTCCCCACTGAAAAAGATCAGATAGCAGATAATGGCAAATATCACTGGTAAAGAAAGTTGCTACCAGAAAAGTTTACTAATTGAGTCAATTCTGGAATCAGCCAAAGGATAAAATCCTTCCTGTGCCCTAGTGTACATAGATTGGAGGGGATGCATGGGAGATGCGTGTCCATGCGCATGGGGGAGGGGTCATGCGTGCATGCATGGGGGAGGGGGGGCACGAGGGGGCCGTTTTTGATCCCAGGAGGCTGCAGGTGTTTCAAGTAGTTTTAATCAAAATGCGGTTAAAACGCTATACAAGCCATCGAGAATATAAATACATATATACAACAGGAACAGGAAGTGCCTCACAGGAGCAAATAGAGATAAATCCTAGGGAGGCAGGAAATGCAACACAAAACAATGGAGATGAATGCTAAAGAGGAATAAAGCTGCATACAAGGCAGACATAACACCTGTAACAGCAGGGAGGCCTACTAGGGCCAAAATGGGGCATGGTGAGTGCAGCAGGGCTACCCCCACAGCCCATTTTTGGTCCCAGGAGGCTGCAGGGAGGCCTACTAGGTCCAAAATTGGGGTCAAGGGGGAGGTCACACGCACATGCATAGGGGGGCGCATTGCATTATGGGTGCCGGCACATGTGTGCTCTGTTGTGCGCTCCTGCGCGCACTTTCAGCACACAACGAGAAAAAGATTAGCCATCACTGGCTTAGGGGGAACTTTGCAGTAGACCCAGTCTTAAGTTTCATCTTACTTAAAAGTAAAGCAGTTGTCGGTCCATTTACTTATTTTTTTATAGCTTTAACTAACAGAGTAGCTGGATATATGGTATTTCAGTCATGTAATATCTCTCACTAAGACTTTTTTAAAATCCAGTCCAATATTTCTATGTCTGGCTTAATAAAAACTGGGAGAAGCAAGGACTTCACTACACAGAGATATATAATGTTTCATAATAAAATACAAATTCAAATATAGTCCTCAACTTACAATTCATTTAGTGACTGTTCAAAGTTACAACAGAATTGAAAAAAATGACTTATGAGCTTTTTTCATACTTATGATCACTGTAGCATCCCCATGGTCAGGTGATCAAAACTAGAGTACTTGGCAATTGACTCATATTTATGATGGTTGCAGTGTTCCGGGGTCATGTGATCACCTTTTGTAACCTTCCGACAAGGAAAGTCAATGGGGAAACCACATTCACTTCACAACCATGCTATTAACAACTGCAGTGATTCACTTAACTGTGGCAAGAAAGGTCGTAAAATGGGGCAAAACTTACTTAACAAATTGTCTCACTTAGCAACAGAAATTTTGGGCTCAATTGTGGTTGTAAGTCAAGGACTACCTGTATACATGTTTGCTTGAAAAGAAACACTTTTCAGCTTCTTCAAATAAAATTTGACTTAGTGCTTCCTACTGTTATTTAAATAACTACCATTTCCTAATTTTATGTGGAAATGGAAACCACCTTCATGTGAGAAAATTAAGAATGGTGATGAGGTAAGTCACTTTGCAAAGATTGAGGCACACTTTTGCACATTTTTTCATAGTTTTCTTAAACTCTTAAACCAGTTGCCTTTTGGGAAAACTACCTTTAGAAGAACCATGATCTGGGATGACTGAGAATCTCCATAGACATTGTGAAAAATAAGCAAACTATTTTTGCATATTGCATAAATCATGAAACTATGATTCATGAACAGTTCATGAGCACTGTAATGCTACCTTCTAACCCTAACCCTTCATTCATCACCTTCAGCATACACACCTTCACCAAACTGGGATATTATTTTAATAAAAATAATATTGGTACATAGAAGCAAGAAAAAGCAATGGGAAATATCAAGAAGGGGGGTATGATGACAGCATTTGCTTACAGATTCATAAAGTATGTTTCTAAAACTGGGACTAATGTATGATTATGACTAATATCTAGAAACACAAATGTTGAAATTAGGCCTTCAACTTTGTGGGTTATGTGCTCATCTTCTCCATTAAGCACAATTTACAAAGAACAGTATTTATCACAAAACAGTAGAGAAGCTGAGGTTTAAATGCATGATGTCCATTTTACGTTGGAGATGAAAATCTGGCTACCATGGGACCTCAGCCAAACTACCCAAACAGTTCACACAGTGGAAAGAGCCCAATTTTTATCCCTACTTTTAAAAAGTGGCCAGAAAAAAGAATAGTACAATCTATCTTGCATGCCACAATGAGGATGAAACTAGTCTTTCATCTTTGTTGTGCCACAAATTGGCTGAAAAAGGGAGTACCGTATTTTTCGGACTATTAAACGCACCGGAGTATAAGACGCACCAAGATTTCGAAGAGGTAAACAAGCAAAAAAAAAATTTTTGCCCTCCCTGGCCCCCAGGAGCACTCTGCAGGCCTCCCAAACCCTCTGCACGTCCCGTTTTTCACAAAACTGGGATGCACAGAGGGTTTGGGAGGCATGCAGAATGCTCCTGGGGGCTGGGGAGGGCAAAAACGCAATGCATGAGGGGTTTGGGAGGCAAAAAATGGACCCTTTTTTGTGAAAATGGGCTCATTTTTCACAAAAATGTGGCACACAGAGGGCTTGGGAGGCCTGCAGAGTGCTCCTGGGGGCTGGGGAGGGCAAAAATGCCCCCATTTTTGTGAAAAACAGGCCCGTTTTTCCCCTTCCAAACCACCCATGTGTCACGTTTTTGCCCTCCCCAGCCCCCAGGAGCACACTGCAGGCCTCCCAAACCCTCTATGTACCCCATTTTTGTGAAAAACGGGCCTGTATTTGGCGAAAATGGGATGCACGGGGCGGGGTTTTGGGAGGCCAAAAATGGCTGTATTCGGTGTATAAGACGCGCCAACATTTCCACCCTCTTTTGGGGAGGAAGTGCATCTTATACTCCAAAAAGTACAGTATATGTTTTATGACTATGCTTCTATATGATGAACACTGATATTTCTATAAATATAATTTGGGGGAGAGGAATCAAAATGCAAAGCAAAAGAAAAAAAAGGTATTTTAATAGTTTCCACAAAGGCAGTATAGCTTTTGACCTGGAAAAAGTTTCCTATTGTTGATTGAGGAGAATGTATTCAACCTCTTCCTTTTGTCTAGCATCCTTAGACAAAATCTATTTTTCATAATGCTGATAACAGCAGGAAAATAATAGATAGGCTTTACATAGCTTTATCAAGCTATTCAAATTTGATAAAGGCTGTTTATGGATTACAGCCTGCCCAACTAGGCTTGGAGAGGCTCAATATTGATTTTTTGAGTGAAACAATTTACCCTGCATCTAATGTAGAACCAATTGAACCAAAGTCTTCTACGTTAGTGCTACTTCTAAATAAATCAATATATTTTTGTAACAGTTTTCAACAAGAAATAAGAATTCTATGAATTTAAGTTTCATCTTAATCTGATTTTTTTTCTCAAACAGGGAATTCTTTACCTTTAACATTCTTTCCAAAGCCCATTGATGTAGGAATTTCCGGGTCTAGCTCATTTTTGCAATTCACTTTTTCTTTCACAATATCATCATCATCATCACCTGAAACATCATCAGAGCGCATCTTTTTTTTCTTTTTCTTGTGTCGAGGTGGGAGTTTTTGGGGAAAAGCAAACATTGGAAGTATAACAAGAAGCATCACACTAGCACAAATGAGGAATCCACTCCACCTAAAATCAAAAGGTAAGAAATAACATTTACAAATAGGGTTATATTTATTACATCAAGCAGTATAATAATAGATATCACTGCCTATAAGCACACGTATATGAGCCGTGATGGTGCAGTGGTTAGAATGCACTACTGCACGCTACTTCTGCTGACTGCCAGCTGCCAGAAGTTCGGCAGTTTGATCCTGGCTGGCTCAAGGCTGATTCAGACTTCCATCCTTCCGAGGTTGGTAAAATGAGGACCCAGATTGTTGGGGGCAATATGTTGACCCTGTAAACCACTTAGAGACGGCTGTAAAGCACTGTGAAGCAGTATATAAGTCTAAGTGCTATTGCTATGTACACACAAACGCGAACCCTCTATAACAGGAAGCAGAAATTTACACTTGGTGTTGTTTGTCCCATAAAACAATTATCATATAAGTGATTTGAAGATCACAAAAGCTGCATCCAAAACATATGAGCATCATATAGATGATCCTTGCTTAATGACCAGTTGCATAGCAACCATTCAAAGTTACAAGGAACATTCTATTCTATTCTATTCTATTCTATTCTATTCTATTCTATTCTATTCTATTCTATTCTATTCTATTCTATTCTATTCTTCTATTCTATTCTATTCTACGCTACGCTACGCTACGCTACACTACACTACGCTATGCTACTCTACTCTATTCATCTTCCTATAATGTTGGCAAACTGTGCCAGAAACCTGCACACACAAGTAGAAACATGTACAATACATTAAAAAAATGCCAGGTGGAAAAGTAACACATCAGCTCCATTATTATTATTACTTTTTTATTTTTTTAGAGGGTAACTTTTTCAGTTTAAATATTCCCAAAATATAGAAATAGAATGATAAGTAAATGGTTGTAAAGTTAGCAGCATTTGAACAATCTATACATCTGTTTTTGGCTACAGCTATTCAAAACACAGCCTACAGAATCAAAGAATACATGACCAGATGTTAAATATTACTAATCAAATGATGATCGAATGTTAAACATTATTGCTATCTTGCACATAAAACCCCCACATGGTTGCAGCTTACCAGTTACCAATGAACCGTGGGTCACTTTGGTCAATCTGAACAGTACTTGTAGGATGTACATAAAATCCAATAAGAACTCCTCCTAATAAATATCCTGCTGCAGGACCAAGAGCTCCCATTACATACATGATAGCTATAAAAGAGGAAAGAAAATCCAAAACACTTCAAACAATATGCTATAGTAAGTTAACCATTTTAAAGAATAAAAGGGCAGGAGACTAAGCGCTTTCCTGGGCTTTTGTACATCCATCACAGCTATTTGTTCTTTTTTCTGCAATTTCTGTCATTTCCCTATATTCTCTGTGCATGAGAGAGAAAAGTTTTGGAAAAGCATGTTCCAGCCTAAGGCATGTTTAATAAAAACCAGAGTTTATGGTAAATCTTCCCTCTTTCTTAAATGCAGCTCAACTAAATAAAAAAGCAACAATTAAATATAAGAGAATAAAAATTGTGCAGTGGAACATTTAAGATTCAAAAACAAGAGCTGCTTTGGAGGTGAGGTTGCTTAAATCAACATGTTTTATCCTGGGATCCTGCTAGAGTTGTGGAGGGCAGCTGCCTAACTCGGCAAATGATACGGCTGCTTTAAGGAGTTGCGGACATCATATCACTGTACCCACATTGGCTGAATACCTTTTTGCCTTAAAATCCAAAGGATGGTGCAGCCCTTCCAAAAATGGCAGATCACTGCTTGTTTATATTCCAGTTCTGTTTTGCTTTGTACATTCATAGGAGAATGTAATATTCAAGAGTACAATTAGGTTGGGAAATGTCAACTGAATTTAAAAATAGCTCAATTTTTATATATGTAGAACTTTCATTCATTCACTAGCAAATGTGCCAGAAAAATTTCTTGAGCATTATGGTCATGGAAAATAAAATAAGCATTCAACTTCCAAACTCAAACTTGTAAGATTACATATATGTATTATTAGTAATATTTTGCCTTTCAAAACATTTTAAGTTTGGAAAAGCAAATTAACCTTTTCAAAAATTCTCAATAGCTCTGGTCTTTAAATACAGATTATTTTGTCCATTTACCCTGAATTTGATTATGTATTTTATTGAAATAAAATATTTCAATAAATATTTTATTTCATAATAATTTATATACTGAATATTTAATATTAGCACATTTTAATTAACAGATAAATTATGATTGAATAAGATACAAATTATTTGAAATAGGAACCAAATTTAAGTAAACTTACAAATTTAAATAGCCATTGATGAAGTAATTATTTATCAACAATCGATATATAAATGTATAATCCGTCTGTTAGGATGTGATTGTATGTTAGATTTTAATTGTGTTTTTATATGGATTAAGAAATGCAATTAAAATCTTAACACAGAATAACAATCCGGTCTTACACATGCTTTTGGGGAAATGGGCATAGAGGTGAAAAGAATCATAATTTTCAGCCTAAATTATGAGATAGGTTATACCACTTAAAAGACATGAAAAACTAACAGAATTGAGGAAAATAATTAATAAAATTAGATATTTTCCAGACAGTTAATACAATAAAAAATTCATGGAGCGAAAATGAGTTTTAAAACCATTTACATCAGGATTCAGAAATAAAGTCACTTAATTAATATATAGCTCTACTTTATATCTGCCACACATAACACTGCAATGTGCAGCAGCTGTTAGTCAAACAGACATTATGTAATTTTATATTAAGGAGAAATATTGTATAGTACAAATAAAAATAACAGATGCTGTCTCCATTTCTTTCTATATGAAAATTATTGGAGGTAGGTACATTCTAAATGTGGTTAAATGCAGCCATTGCAGGCTGACTGCTAGTTCAACAGTTCAGCTGTTCAAATCTCACTAGGCTCAAGGTTGACTCAGCCTTCCATCCTTCCGAGGTCGGTAAAATGAGGACCCAGATTGTTGGGGGCAATATGCTGAACTCTGTAAACCGCTTAGAGAGTGCTGTAAAGCACTATGAAGCGGTATATAAGAAAAGTGCTATTGCTATACTAGCAATATCAGTATCTACCACTTCCCGTTAAATGAGAGCAAGCGTGAGAGATATTCAACTTTTAGTGTACAAATAAAGATTGGAAGGAGATCACATATATTTGTCTCCAGGTTTACTGAACCATTTTTAACCACCTATTTGTTGCCATTAATAAAGAAGAGCTTTTAGACAAAAAGAAAAAAAATATTTATGCGTATTATAGAAGGGGAAAATATGAGAGAGTGGAAGAGAGTGGCAAGAGGAGGAATTCAGACGTGGAATATCAGGAGTGAAAAGAGCATTTACTGGGTAAGGAGATACAGTATTTCTACTTGCTATAATATATTTAGCTTTTGGTAACCATGCTATCAAGACAGGAAGATGGTTCACAACATAAACTCACATTGATCAATACGGATGTAATCTTTATTATTATTATAACCAGGCATAGGCCACTGCTAGCTGAAAGTTAAAAATCCACCTTAATGCTATTGTTTGGTGGTTAATTAATATCCTTTTTGGATATTATCTTAAATCTTCTGATGTTCTAAATTTGGATCTTATAAATCAATATCTCTTACTGGGTGCCAGGAAGACTATTTTTAAAACTTGGAAGGCTTACATTAGTATAAATGAAACATGCTTCCAAAGGATTACACAACTTTAAAGCAATAACAAAAATAATAAACTGGGATTTTTTTTTGCCAAAACTCACCAAGTCCTTCTGGTGAAATGTTAATTTTTGCCTAAAATTACAGTACAATTTGCTGTCACTGGAATGGATAAATATGAAATATTTTCCCCCATTGGCTACAACCAAGGAAATAGACCCTAATTGGCTATTATCACTGGGATACAGTATTTGTCACCTTCCTTTTAGAAGAGAAGAGCAAGATAAGTTGAACTACAGAGGGAAATGCATTTGAGCATTTTTGCTCTGCAACTCTAGAGAGAGAAAAATATTTTTGAATGTGCAGCCCTCATATCTTCTTTGGCTAGCAGCTCACAAAATTTCATTGTGAAATCATGTTCTAAACAAGGGTTACAGGGTATCTTGGTACCAGAAAAAGAGGTTCTGTAGACAAGGCATCTAAATTACCAAAAGGCTGAAGAAGTCTAGATCTTGCTCCCAAGATATGCTTTAAGCTGATAAGCGTGACCGCTGCTCTAAGCAGAAGACCATTTACTTTAGCCAACTATGTTTTCCCACATTCTGCATGCTTCACATAGTACAGTAGAACATTCTTGCTGACTAGATTTGATATTATGATATCTAAGATCCTGGAAGACAGGTATAATAGCTTTATTCAGAAAATTCAATCAGATGAGTTCCTCATGTTTTGCTGTTCTACCCATGTATCAGTCATGACTCTTCTAATAATGTTCCTGTTGGCTAAATATTGAATCTGAAACAAATAGTAAAGTTGCCAAATTCTGTACACATCAATTGCTATACCGAGGATTATTAGACTTATATGAGGGTCACTTTGACTAGTGTTTAGGACACTGAACTAGGAGTTGGCAAGCCTGAGTTCTATTACTGTTTTAGAGAGGCTGTGACCTTGAGACGGTCACTCTCTTTCAGCCCTCATTACAATAAATATGGCAAATATGATAAAGTCTGAATATATGTGTGCAACAGAGTTAACATACATCCTATTTTCTAGACATATTTCACTCCTTAAATTTCCAACTGGAAAGAGTTTGAAAATACTTTAAAATGTCTGGTGTTCAAGAGTAAAATAAGAACAAGGAGCACTTTGCTAAAAGCAGCTACAGCTGTTGTGCTTTCATGTCATGTTGTCTCTATACAGTAGAATATGTGCTGAAAGAAGCCAGAGCAGTCAGCCCAGCAATAAAATTGCCATCCAATGACAAACAACATATAAGAGTTTGTCCACGAGTAGCTACCCCAGCTAATGAAGCCCTCCTTCTCTTCTATGCGTTTTCCTCACTGGTTGTCTGTATAAGCTTAGGGGAGTGAGCAAGAAATTATGATAGTGGCACAATTGGCTCCCGGACATTGGGGAGATGTTAAACAAGAGGTAACCCTGAGATACTTCATAGATGGGGTGTTGAGGCCATGTAAGCATACAAAGTCATGGCAAGGAGATGGGCAACCATATTAATTCTGAATGAATGAATGAGTGAGTGAGTGAGTGAGTGAGTGAGTGAGTGAGTGAGTGAGTGAGTGAATGATCTTCCCTTCCTTCAGTCAACACCAACTGAAATTGGTTCTTGAGACAGAAGAACCACTATTGCATGGTGCCCGCAACTCCCAAACCTTGAAACCGATCCAGAAGCACTAAAATGGATGCACCACCCCAGAATTAAAATAAAATTAAAAAGTTAAAAATTACAAGAGTTTAAAAAGTTGGGGTATGCCATTAAGCCACCTCCGCCCCCTCCAAGGTTGTGTGACATTGTTTGATCCCCATGCCAATTGCCAGAGCCAGGTCTTGACACCTTTCTGAAAGGCAAAAAGCATGGAGCACCCCTCAACACTGGGGACAAGATGTTCCGTAGAGTGCGAGCAGTACAAAAGACTTTCTTCCTGGACCCTGCCAGTTGAAATTTCGGATGGGACAGGTCAATGAAATAGGAATGCAACAGTTCCTCAAGTAACCTGGTGCCATACCATGAAGGACCTTAAAGGTAATAACCAACACTTCAAATTGGATCCAGGAAGAAACTGGCACCCAATGCAGCTCATGCAGCAGAGATGTTACATGCACAACCCTACATACATGCCCAAATATACATACACAAACATACACCAACACACGATTGCAGTATCACAGCCCCTGCTGCAGTATGGTTGTTAATTCAATTTTCTTGCCTAAAGTTGAAAAATGACAATCTCAGAAAAAACACCAAAAAGTCCCTTGGGATCTTACAAATAAATTCAATGTGGCATCAGCTGCTCTGGCCCACAGCTATCCTTCCAGTTTTTGAAAAGACTGACCTTACTGTCTGTTTATCTTCTTCAAGCTAAATATTTATACTGTCTGTTATCCTCTTCAACTTAAGCTACTGTCTGGTTTATCCTCTTCAAACTAAATGTTAGAAAGACAGTATTATTGCTATATGAAAATGATAAATCACATTAAGTGAAACAAAAGCCTAAAAACTAAAATCAGTTTATGATTCTGTCTAAATTGTTAATATGTCCCACTGTGATCCTGGGTCACAGACTGTATCAGACTGTATGTAAGTATAGTTGAGTTAATTCTGATTTTAGAGGGACAAAGTATGATTACTTTAATCTGCATAAAAACTATAAACTCTTAATATCCCCCCTTGCTGGTGTTCTGAGGGGTGTTTCTGGCAAGGATGACTGAAATCCCCTTTGGATTATATGGGTCTGTTCTTTTTCATTCTGTATGGTTTTGTCATCTTTGCTATCTTTTACTCCTTTATTTTCATTGTGGTAATTTTTCTCCCTCCTCTTAATACTCTTTTAATCTATGAACCACATACGATTTGTTCACAGAATTGGGAGTTGTGCAGAATATAAATTATAAACAAACAAACAAACAAATCCCTCTTGCAAAGATCCATAATCATCCAAAACTGAAAATCATTTTCATAACATTGACATTGATGTTAATTTGTTCTCCCAATGCAGGCAGAGTTCATGTGGATTAGCAGAAGGGTTATCCAAAGGTTGAATTCTTTTTTATACTTTAGGAGGTTGAATTTTATATAGCCAGCCCTTTCACTATAATTATTAATCTCTGTGAACTATGTGGAAGAGTAGAAAAAGTCTAGAAAAAACATGTTTCTGTATGTGTGTCACTGTACGCGTATGTGCACAAACACATGCACAGCAGCTATGGAACCAGACATTTTATTAGCATTTTCCATCTCAGTAATCCTATTTGCAAAACAATACGAATGATCAAAATGATCAAAAAATACAGAAGAAAATAGACTATGACACTAGCAATATTTGGGATGTGTTGAGAGTTAAGGACAGAGATTCTTATCTGAATAAGAAACTACTGGGAGGTTGTAAAGGTATGCTATCTATAGGGTGCTACAGTATACATCAAAATAAAAGAACCTGGTGAATAATCCTTCTTCATAAATTTGTTCTTTCGGGTCCCCCAGCATTTTCTTAAGAATTCAGCCTGGTTTATGAGTCCAAAACATATGCAGGTAGTCCTCAACATACCAAAATTGAGCCCAAAATTTCTGTTGCTAAGTGAGACATTTGTTAAGTGAGTTTGCTCCATTTTGCGACCGTTCTTGGCACAATTGTTAATCACTGCAGCTGTTGTTATTAACACAATTAAGTGAATCTGGATTCCCCCTTGACTTTGCTTGTCAGTAGGTTACAAAAAGTGATCACATGATCCCCAGACACTGCAACCATCATACATGAGTCAGTTACCAAGCATCTGAATTTTGATCATGTGACTGTGGGGATGCTGCAGTGCTCTTAAGTGTGAAAATGGGCATAAGTCACTTTTTTCAGTACTGCTGTAACTTCAAACGGTCACTAAATGAACTGTTGTAACTCGAGGACTGCCTGTATTCATGCAAAAGTCTGACAAATGGAATGTTTGGGGTATCAGGCATGGGTAGCACCTCTGGAGGGAGGGGGACATGTCACGTCCTCTTTCTAGAGTGATTCGTTCAGATACACAGTAAGTGAGTTAACCAAGAGATGATATATAACCATCAAGTATATTTTTAAGAAGAGGATACATAAGTCAGGAATATTAAATAGCTGTCCAGTTTGCACTTGCATATTTGAATAGGATTAAATACATTAAGAGAAAAGTATGTCAAACTGTATGTTTCATGAACTCATAGCTGATAGTGAAGTCATAATGAAGAAATGAATACGATAGGTGATTTTCTTTCCTTGGTCTCAGGACAATAACTGCTGCAGATGTAAAAAAAAAGATTAATGCTTGAAAGTAAGGTAATGATGAAACACAGTAAGGATCAAGGCATATCTACGACAACAAAAATTGGAATTGTTAAAACAATGATAAAGTAACATACAGCAAAGAAACATGAACACAGAGTGAGAAAAAGAAGAGGCACATTTTTGAATTATGAACTGGAGACATTTACTGAGACGGTTCCATGAACTGCAATTGCTCCTGAATGAAATAAAGACTGACAGCACCACTTGGGTGGTAATTAGCAAGAAACTCACATACTCTAGCACAGCAGTTCCCAACCTTCCAAATGCCGCGACCCGTGCCCCGCCCCCGTGCTCCCAACGCAACCCACCCTGCCACCGCCATTTGGGTTTCTTTACCCTCTGCGCATGCGCAAAGCGTTCTGCGCATGTGCAGAGAGTAAAAGAACCCAAATGGCGGTGGCAGGGTGGGGTGCGGTGGGGGCGTGGCGCGGGTTGTGGGCGCGATATGGCCAGGCTTGTGGCAGTGGGGGGGAGCTGAGGATGCTGGGGCGACCCCTGGGAAATGGTCGTTCAATCCCCAAAGGGGTCGCGACCCCCAGGTTGGGAACCGCTGCTCTAGCAGATCATGTGAATAGATAACAATTAGAAACAACTATTCTTGATAAGCCTGAGGGAAGTACTGTATAGGAAGTGAAAGACAACAGATAAACTTGAATGAGTGCCATCAAACAAATTTGAGGACTTGTAAAAACTAATTATTACTGTAAATAGAATGAAATGTCAGCCATCTGCCCTTGCAATCACCAGAACTAAGCTCAATTTGATAGCACCAAACAAACTATATACACCCCAGACTTTAAAGCAGAAGAAAGGGAAATGGTAATGAACAGTGGCAGAATTGATGAACCTACCAAGAGCCAGGGTCAGTGAATAAAGCTTAAATTAAAATCCTTCCTAACTCTTCTGAGTGTCTGACGTAGTTCCATCTGTCCTGATCCCAAAGTATTAGTAATGTCTTGCAGAGCCATAATGAACAGAAATTTCATTCAGTAAGGTTAGAAGACCATGCTACTTGGGAGTAAAGGAACACCAGCTAACTGGTACCAGATGGGTATAGGAGGCTTGGAACTGAAATATCAGACTACAAACAATTCACTAGGCAGGATATTGGAAACAATGTTTACAAATTACCCATCCTGTCAAGTCATGGACTGGATTCTGATTATTCTCTTGCTTAAGGTATATTGAGTGGGACTAACCATGTTCTTCCAGTCTCAGATACCTGAGTAGTGTTCCCCTTCCCAAGTCTGCAGAAACAGGAACTCTCTCCTTGATTTATCCTTTAAATGTTAAGAAGTTTTAAAAAATATAGAATAAAGATAGTCCTCAATTTACAAGCAGTCATTTAGCAACTGTTTGAAATTATGATCGACGTACCTTGGGGTTACTTACGACCCAGATCTGAAGTTCCAATGGTCAGCCATATCACGTGACCAAACTTTGGGCATTCGGCAAAATGGCCACAATAGCCATCTGCAGTATCCTGCACTCATATAACCCATGTTACGATGGCTTTGCTGAAAACCGGCACTTCCAATTCTCTGTAAAATTACGCCCATAGCATCTGCTTGAATTAACAATCACGGTTTCTCTTAATAAGCATGGTGATTCACTTAATGACTACCACAAAAAAGTCATAAAATCAGGTCTGTAATGTGACTGGTCTGTTTTACAACATCACAACTTGTTACCATGATGGGCAGGCTCCATCACAGTTGTAAATTGAGGACTACCTGTATTTATCTTTGTTCCTTTGAGTCACCTTTGACTCCTGGTGACTGCCTGAACTATTCCCTGCAGTTTTCTTGGGTAGTTTGCCATTGCTTTTCCTAGGCCTAAGAGTGGCTGGTCCAGGTTATCTAGCTGGCTTCATGCCCATGACTCACAACTCCCAGTTTTTAGTTTGGAGTCTTAAACACACCAAACTAGCTACTAGAATATTTTTTCACAAACCGCCAGAGTTGCTTTACTTAGTTATCTGTGCCCATTTTATTACTGCTATTGTTTATTATTGTTTTTAAGGCTGTGCAAAAAATTTAACAGCATTTCATGGAATGTACTGGAAAGAATGAATCTCTCTTCCACTGATGAACTGATGCATTGATGCAGCAGCATCCTAAGGATAGCTTCGAGGAGCTTCTTCAAAACTTATACTGGGTCATCTTCACACGTACACGTATATGCACATATATGACTGACTATTTTACTATAGGTAGTCCTCAACCTATGAGTATAATTGGGATTAGAATTACTGTTGCTAATGTGGTCACTAAATGAGTCATGCCCTATTTTACAATATTTGTTGCCATAGTCATTAAGCAAATCACATGGATGTTAAGCAAATCATGCATCCGCCATTGACTTTGCTTGTTGAAAGCTGCCTGGGAAGGTTGCAAATGGTTAGCACATGACCCTGGGATGCTGCAACCATTATAAACACATGCCACTTGCCATGGGCTCAAATTTTGACCACATGACTTGTGGAGTCACTGCAATGCTCATAGTGAGGACCAGTTGTAAGTCACTTTTCAATGCTATCTTAACTTCGAGCAGTTGTTAATCAGATGGTTGTAAGCCAAAGACTGCCTGCATTTCAGTTCAAGCAGAAGTTATTTTTTTCTTTCCTTGCATATTTACAAGCAAAAAATCTGAGGAAGCTTCGGAAGTAGCTATCCCAAGTCTCAAAGTAGACACAGCTGCCTCAACGTTCAAAGAATGATGTTTTGAGTATTTAGCATAGCACAGACATTGCTATTTTCTTGTCGGGAATGTTATTTGACTCTTTTAAAATTTAAAGACTGTGTAGAAGTTCTTGAAACAAAACTAGAGCAGAATGAATAGATGTTACTATGAATTTATGATATTCAGATTGGAATTGGCAATCCATAATATTGGTACATCTACTATGTTGTAATATGATCTTTTTTCTTTTTAAAGACAGAGGTCTCACCAAGTATTCCTCTAAATACCAGTCCTGTACAGGTACTATGCCTGAAGAGGAAATTTAAGCCTTGTCAATAATACAAAGACACTCATGCTACCTCAGCCAACTTCTCTGCGTATGTCAGTTTCATTTTTTTCTGTTCTCAGGTTTGTATTATGGAATAGGATTATCTGTTAGATGACAAGTAAAATTCACACATTTAGACAAATGTGTTAAACTGGACTTGGCAAAGACCAATTCTGAACATTATGTATACACAACCATAACAATAAAATCCTGTGTTTAAAAAAACATATTTGTGATATTTGCAATAAAGATGGTAAAAGCAAGTCTGCCTGGTTCTTTAGCTAGATCTTATCTACAATCCTCTGCCAGAAGAATAAACAGAGAACTCATGCATACTCATTCATCTTTCTTAAAAACACCTGAATCTGTTAATTCAAACTATTTCTATCTTGCCCAGATAAAAGATTTAACTTACTGGTTGTCAGCCACTCAATTATTTTATAGAACAACAAGCACTTCCATCTAGAACTAGTATTTTCCTTCTATTAAATGACTTGAACACTGAAATTCTTTTACAATAAACACATTTAAAATTTATATTCTTGTATTGTTTTATTGAATAGCTGAATGATAAAAATAGCTAAACTTAGGCTGAATTATTGATTTTACACTACAGCTTCCTGCTTTTGTTGTAGATGCTGCAGCTTTGCATATAATGTATAAAATATGCTTTTATACAATAATAGGATTTAAAGATCCACCAGAGAATATAGTAATCCAAAATGCAAATATAGAAACAAAGATGTACGGTAGTAATATAATATCTAGTATTACATGAAAATAGGGAGCTGACATTAAGAATAGAGTTTTCAAATGGTAGGATGTATTGTCCAATGTTGGGGATCATGTTTCCATGTTTCCAAGGAAGCAATGCCATAAAATTTAAGTAAGTGCATTCTGTGAAAAATGTGTCAGGTCACTAGGTACATCAACAATTAGAATGGTATGGGAACTACAGATTTGACCAGGGGGAAAAAGGAGGAAACATAGGGGGCTTTATTCCCCATCATTTGTGTAAAAACAAACTAGATTTTCATTTGTCCCCTTAAGAAAAAAAGTGTTCAAAACATTTTTCTTTTTCAAACAAATTTAACCTTTTATAATTTTTTTAAAGGAAAGTTCAAGTGGGGGGGGGAGAGATTACCGTATGAACTCAAGCATTCCATTCTGCAGGTCCTTATGTAACTAAAGCTGTGATCATGATATTCTGTAGCATTTTTTAATTTAACCAATAGCATGGATATAAACAATTATTGCGGAATAAAAGACCAATGGTTTTACCATCTGTTTTCAAAAGTTAACAGTAAATTCTTTTTCCAAGTAGAAAAAACTGGGTAGCCATTTCTAGTTGACCCTGGGTGAAAATAGAGAACTTGACAAGAATTTTCTAAGTGACTTTTACATATATAGAGTAAGAAGTAAAACAAAATTGAAAACATTTGACTACTAAATATTGTTACTACTGGTTTGATTGCTTGCCTTAAACCAATGTGATAACACAGTAATACAATAAAAGTCTGATCAAATGAAATATCTAACCAAGAATTACAAAGATTCTGGTCATGCATTTCATGAAGGAGGCAATGAAGCTCAGAATAAACTTAATTTATTGCCCATGCGTACATTAATATCTTTCAGATCTAATTAACTGAATGATTATCAATGTAAAATGTAAGTATTTTTCCTCAAATAAATCCACTGAATAGTTTTCCATGCTTCAGAAAAAAAATACACATATCAAAAATAAATCTTAGAAATTAATTTCTGATATAGTTTTATATTTGATGAATGCATTTTGTTCTTAAAACTAGATTTACTTTATATCACTATTGCAATACAGTACTTGGCATCTGGGAGACACAGACAGAAAGAGCTTTACCAACAGCATTTTTAACTATCTTTTTTAATATTCTTGGCTTCAAAAACTCAAAATTCTACTCAAACAGGAACTATTTTATCAGGAACTATTTAAAAGATTTGAAACTACCTAACAATCTTCCCACTGTATTTTAAAACCCAGGATCAAAAACTGGGCATAATCATGGACGTTATGCAACTTACTCTGTAAATTATGTGTCAACAATAAATTGAAATTATATTTCCATTCTCAGATTTTTAACCAGGTATCATAATATCTGTTATTGCTTGTTTTCCTATTGCAATTTTGTTTGTGTGTATATGGGTTAAAATACATGATAAAATTGCTTAAATATAAACTGCTTCAAAAATTTATTTTAATGAATATTACACACATATGTGTTTGTGTGATAAATGATAGATAGATAGATAGATAGATAGATAGATAGATAGATAGATAGATAGATAGATAGATACATACATACATACATACATACATACATACATACATACATACATACATACATACACAGAGGGGGGAAGGGGGAGGGAGGGAGGGAGACCATACACATAATCCATTGGAAAGGAAACAATTTCATATTCCATTTCCCTCATGAAAGAGATAAGTATCACTTCAATTGTTTCCATAGATATTTCAACATGGAAGAAAATACAGGATATAAGAGATGATGGAACAAAGTTTTTCGAAGATTAAGTAACAGCTATTGAAGTCTTTATTCTGGCAAATATTAGCTACTCTGTCTGTCTGTTTGTCTAAGCATTCAAATACATTTAAAGCCGCTGCATTGGTTTGGGAGCTTTAAAGTGGAAATTGGCCTCCTTTCAAAATAATCACACAAAAATCTGGACAAATATCAATCTTACCTAGATAGAGTGATGAGTTTTCTTTCTTGACGTTGTCATCCAAGTAGGTTGGTCCTAGAGTGTAGATAGGTGTGGAGCCCATTCCAATGAGAATTTGGGCACAAATAAACAAAGCTACATAGACTGAGTGGCCATTTCCATTTGAATTCTTCATACAGCCTGACGATTCCAGGTGCCCTTTCATTGAATAATTTCCAGTCAAACACAAGCCATCATTAGAAACAGAGGAGTTTAATTCCTGGATTTGATATGGTGCAGAGATGAAATGAGGTAAAGAAAATACGGCAGCCCCAAGAGCAATAAATAACCCCCCAACAGCAAGCCACAGAGGCCTTCGCCCTTGCCCACCAAAATAACTGATGAAGACCACTACTAAAAGGCTGCCAATATCAAAGCAGCTGACCAATAGCCCAGATTCAGAGCTTTTCAGGCTATATCTTCTCTCAATGGTAGTGATAACACTACTCAGGTAACCAGAGACCATTAGTGACTGAATGAAAGTCAGGAAACACATACATATCAAAAAGAATCGAGAGTCTGTCAATACTATAGCAAGATATTTTCTACCAGACATTACTAGCAGTGTGGAAGCTGGTGACACACCATTACTTAATCTAGTAGAGTTGTTGCAATTATTTCTTTCAGTGAAATTCCCCATTCTCGAAAAGCTGGACGGTGTAAAAGACAACACTGTCTTGGAAGAAGTAGCAGTAGCATTACTGTGATGTGCTGATATATCGGGGTCAAGGCCACACCTCTGATCAGAGCCCCCCTGCAAACTCTGTAAGAAGTTCTTTTTGGCTGCGATGAGAGCACTTTGTGTGGTACTAATCTGCGGAACAGACCCATTCAGAACTGGCAAGCTTTTGGACCGAGAATTCTTATCTTGTTTTTCTAGTTGCTCCTCTCCAAGAGAGTTTGGATGCTGGTGCTTTATTATTCCTGATAAAAGCATGCTGAGAGCAAGCTTGGTTTGGGCTGAATTACTAATTTCCTGTTATATGCATGACCTTGGTCAAATTTATGCTTTTTTCAGCCCAAGAACAATCATCCTCTATGGCTTTCCAGATCTCTCCAAGCCACTCTGGAAAAAAGAGACCCTACAATTCAACGCCGTTACATGAACACATGAGAGCACATGTCCAGCAGATTTTATTGTAGTTCCATACTTCTTAACATTGCTCTCCTCTGCCAGCAGCTGACCTTTAAACAAAGTGAACTGGACCACTCCCCCTCAGCAGATTCCCACATGGCTCCTAATGATGCCCTGCCATTCTAGATGAGGGTCCTTGACTGCCTGCATCATTGGCAATAAGACTGTAGATTCTGAAGATATAGATTCCTGTTTCCCTGTTAAAGTCTTCAGATGACATGTCTATCAATGCAGAGGGAGGGGGAGAGAAATCATGCACAGAAGGTCAGCATGCTGCTTTTGTCTTCTCACAGTAGTAGTTCCCAGCTGCTGCTCCCTGAGGCTAGAAAAGAACAGACTATAATCAGGCTCTCACCTCAGAATAGAAACACAGAATGGCTGGAATCCCTGATCTCCATTAAAATCCCTCTCCTAATTGTTTAAGCCCAGTTTAAGTCTGGATCAATCTTAATATTCTGAAAAGCATGTCATTTATATACATTCATGTATAAGCTGTCCTGCCACATTAAAAAGTAGGGAGACATTTGAGGACAACACTAGGTAAAGTTTTTTTTTTCATTTTTCCCAAATTTTTATAACATCTAACACACACAAACATCAAGCAATAAGTACCTTTAATTTACTTCTACTACTTCTAGAGCAAAACTTGACATATGAATTGCTTTATTTTTAACAGCTAAAATTAAAAGACAGAATAAATTTTCAATTATAAATATTAGTACAACAGATTCTCTGAACACAAGTCACAATTTGTTCCAGATACAAAAGGCTGGGGTTTTAGGAAACTCCCCAAAACAGGGAACAGAATAATACTGTGAAAACAAAGAGCTTCTGAACTGCATGCAAAACAAAGGAATACAATTTTAAACATGTATTTTAAATGCTTAAAGCACATTTACCTCCAGCACAATGGGATGCAGAACAGAAGTAATTGCCTAAGAGAAGAAAATGATTGTATCCCCGCCTAAAAAAAAAAAAAAGAGGCCCACCAGATCTGAGCTGCAAAAAGCCAGACAACCGCAAGAAGACATCACATTTTCTTATTTGTTTTGGGGTTTGTTTGGTTGGTTGCTGTTTTGTTTTGTTTTAGATAACCCAGATCCAATAGCCCTATTAAATAAACAGCAACATTCCAGCCTTGGTGTGCATCTGCTGAGCTGTGTGTAAAGACATTGTCTAGCACTGGAATTTAAAAATAAATAAATAAATAAAAACCACACCATCTTGGGAAACCCAGTGAAAGCGAAGAGAATCAATTAACCCGACCTCTACCATTCGCAGGCAAGCAGCCGGAATAACGCCGCTCCTCATACAGAAGCGTCTCTGCCATAAGGAGAACTGCTTACACACCCGCAGCGCGCACACATCTTATCCTCTGGGCCGCTTAGACTTCCCGACCAATCCCAAGCCCGCTTACTCTGAAGTAAGTCCCACGGACTTCATTGGCAGTGAAGTGAGCCTACGGCCATAACCTTAAAAGCACCCCAGATGACCTCTATTTCCATAAGCCTCCGCCGTCCTCCCCATCAGCTCCACGATTTCCTCTGCCCTGAACTGCAGTCTCTTTAAAAATCTAAAGCTCTCGCGCGCGAGGACGCGGGGGGGGGGGGGAGAGAAACCGCTCGTGTAACGACCGTCAGAGGCAGAAACTGCCTCAGTTTTCCCTTTGTTCTCCTGCCTTGTCGGTTGGACTCGCTCCGAGGCAGCCCGAAGTCCAAAACTTTAAGCTTTTCCGAGGAAGGCAGAGCTGGGAGTTGAGGCGACCCACAAAGGGACGGCGGAGGCGGGAGAAGGCAGGAAAAACGAAGGTATATAATAATACGAAGAAGAGCAATAATAATAATAATAATTTTAAAAGGACCATCGTAATGCAAAGTATGCCAGCCAGCGGGCAGCCTTCGGTGCTGATGAGGAATTACGAATTACTCACTCAGCTCGGTTGCACGTCTCGCAGGGAAAGCGGGGCGGGAGGCGAGCGGCCGGACCGCCGGCTCAGGCTGGGTGGTTCCCAGATGCAGATAACGATCTCGACGTCACACACACCCCCACCTCACCCGCGAGCCCGCCCGGCCAGATCCTACTGAATGTGGAGCTCCCACCATTCCAAAAGCGAGGCCCTACGGTCGGCGCAGGCGCACTTCACTCTTCGCTCTCTATCTCTGGGCACCTGCTCCTGCCGCTCTCTGAAGAAGGACGCTCGAGAGCTCCCGGGAAGACGGTTGCAAGAGCGGAATCCCGAGCTTAAGCCGTTGCGCGCACGGATTCGTGTCTCTCCCTCCTCGTGGCTCCGTTTTTTTACCGTGCCCGCGACCTCTCCTTGACACTTGACTTTTCCAAGGCACCGTTTATTAGGGAACAACCTGCGCCTCTCCAGGGGGTCAAGTTCCCAGGATGCGGAGGATAGCAATTCAAATCCAGTACATCTGAAGGGTACTACGTTAGTCTGGGATCAAAGCCACTGGAGGGTTTTTTAAATGTTTTTTTTAAATAAAACAAGCATTAATCTTAAAGAAAAAATTGTGTGTTGGGGGGAATGCTTAAAAACAGTCTGAGGTTTACCAACGAATTCACTACTATTAAATAATACATTGTAGGATATTGCAGAATCTCTGCCATAGTTACAAATATTGCTGCTCTTTTGATTAATAGAGACTATAGGTAGTCCTTGATTTACAACCACAATTGAGCCCCAAATCTCTGTTGCTAACTGGACATTTGTTAAGTGAATTTTACAACCTTTCTTGTCACAGGTGTTAGGTGAATCACGGCATTTTAGTAAAACAATTGTTAAGTGAATCTGGCTTCCCCCATTGACTTTGCTTGTCAGAAGGTCACAAAAGTGGATAACATGGCCCCTGGAGACTGCAACTGTCATTTCAGCTTCTTCGGTTATTGGAGGAAACTGATTATCTAGATTCCTTTCAATCGGGTTTCAGGCGTGGCTACAGTACAGAAACTGCCTTGGTTGCCCTGATGGATGATCTCTGGCGAGCCCGGGATGGGGGCTATACTTCCATCCTGGTGCTACTTGACCTCTCGGCGGCTTTTGATACCATCGACCATGGTATCCTGCATTATCTCGGGGAGGTGGGAGTGGGAGGCACCATTTTACGGTGGTTCTCCTTTTACCTCGCCGATAGGATGCAGTCGATGTTAACAGGAGGACAGAGGTCGTCTCCTAGGCCCCTGACTTGTGGGGTGCCACAGGGTTCGGTCCTCTCACCCATCCTGTTCAACATTTACAAGAAACTGCTGGGGGAGATCATCCATCGACGGGGTGAGTTTTCAACACTACGCTGACGACACCCAGCTGTACATTTCCACCCCGTGTCAATTCAGGGAGGCAGTGGATGTAATGTGCCGATGCCTGGACGATGTCAGGATCTGGATGGGGAGGAACAGGCTCAAACTTAACCCCGACAAGACTGAGTGGCTCCGGATATTGCCTCCTAAGGACTATTCTGACTGTCCCTCCTTGGTTCTTGGGGGAGAAAAATTAACTCCCTCAGAATGGGTCCGCAATTTGGGAGTTCTCCTAGACCCACAGCTAAAATTAGATCAACATCTGACAGCTGTGCCTAGGGGAGCCTTTGCACAGGTTCACCTGGTGTACCAATTGCGACCATACTTGGAGAAGGAGGCTCTACTCATGGTCACTCATTCCCTTGTCACCTCTAGATTGGATTACTGTAATGCGCTCTACATGGAGCTACACTTGAAGAGTATTCGGAGACTTCAACTGGTGCAAAATGCGGCTGCGCATGTTGTGGTGGGTGTCTCAAGATACACCCATGTAACACCCATAATCCACCAGCTGCATTGGTTGCCCATTGGTCTCTGGGTGTAATTCAAGGTGTTGATCATCATCTTTAAAGCCCTACATGGCTTAGGTCCAAGTTACCTCCGGGACTGCATCCTACCTCATACTTCCCTTCGACCAGTTAGGTCCCACAGAGTAGGTCTCCTCCGGTCCTGTCAGCCAAACAATGCCGGCTGGCAGGGCCTAGGGCAGTGATGGCGAACCTTTTTTGGTTCGTGTGTCAAAAAGGGGGGGGATGTGGGGGATCACATGTGTGCGTGCCCACACCCATAATTCCATGCACCCCGCGCATGCGCGCATGACCCCCCCCACTCCCAGCATGCAATGGCACGCCCATTTTTTGCTCTCCCCAGGCTTTAGAGCCTTTCTAGGAGCCTGGGGAGGGCGAAAACAGCCTTCCCCACCCCCTCTGGAGGCTGGAAACAGCCTGTTTCCTGACTCCCAGTGGGCCCAGAAGGCCTGAAAATCAGCCGGCCGGTGCACACATGCGCGCCGGACCTGAGCTCGCGTGCCCACCGATATGGTTCCGCGTGCCACTTGTGGCACCCGTGCTATAGGTTCGCCATCACGGGCCTAGGGGGAGGGCCTTCTCTGTAGGGGCCCCTGTTCTCTGGAACCAACTACCCCCAGAGATCCGAATTATCCCCACCTTGCTGGCCTTCCGAAAAGCCATTAAAACATGGCTCTTCCTGCAGGCAGGGTGATTTTGAGACAACTTTCCCCCATGTATGCATGGTTTTGTATGTCTTTTTAAAATTGTTTAAAATTGTTTTAAATAATTTTTATTGTTTAGTTGTTCCTTAAAATGTTGTATGCCGCCCTGAGTCCTCAGGGAGTAGGGCGGCATAGAAGAACACAAACAAACAAACAAACAAATAAATAAATAAATAAATAAATAAATAAATAAATAAATAAATAAATAAATAAATAAATAAATAAATAAATAAATAAATAAATAAATAAATAAATAAATAAATAAAACCAGTTACCAAGCATCTGAATTTTGATATTTTGAATTCACTTTAGATAAATCCAGTGGATTATTCACAACCATGATTCAGAAATCAGTGAAACTTGTTTATATTAAGCATTCTTTTAAACCCAAATGTACATTAATTTAATTTACATTGCAATGCACAGAAATACATTTAAATTGTTAAATGTTTGGGTGGGAAATGAAACAAAGTGCTGTAATTTAATACCACTAAGCACATTTTCTGCTTTTCTTTAAAGATCTCTTACTAAAATCTCAAAATGGATGCGTAGTGAGACACATGCAGGGATTCTAGTGACAGTAACAAGGATTGTAACTGGTATTTTCTCTATACCTTGTTTGCACATCTCACTTCATGTGATTCTTTTATATCTTGTAATCTATTGTATAACTTAAGTGCTAACAAGCAGATTTAACAGCCAGATGGAGCTTGAGCAAGCATGTCATGCTGCAGGTTTACTTCTCTCCTCTCCCTACTTCCTGAAACAAAAGAAACCAAAAGCAATTGGGGGGGGGGGGTTGAAATGGAAGGAAAAATGTTATAGAAAATTAATGGTAAAGAATATTCAAAAGATAAAATATTACTTTAATCCAGTCTACATTCTGTCCACTAGATCAGGGTTGTAGAAATAATTTTAAGCCTCAGAAGAAGAGGAGGTCATACAGATAAAGGAAAATAATCATATTGTTCACTATGTCCACTAAAACAAAACACAATGTCCATATGTAGAAGATACTAAGCCATTAGCTGTGGCTGGTCTTTAGACAAGGGAATATCCGAATAAATGAAAGCTATTATTTTGGCCATATGCCTTTATATGATTAACCGGAAATAAATAAAATATGGATTTATATGTCATTTCAGAATTTAAATTTAATATCAATTTTTTTTAAAAAAGGCTGTGTCTAAATTGCTTCAGAAGCTTCCTTTTCTTCTCCTTTAAAAAAAAATATTTTTGAGTGATTGCATAACAAGCATGTGATCAATCAATGCCTGCAGACAATCTAAATATAGGTGCCCTGTATTTATTTATTTATTTATTTATTTATTTATTTATTTATTTATTTAAAAGTCAAATGCCATTCAATCTACAACAACTCAGAGCAGCTCATAACAGCTAAAACAAGGAAGATAAAATAATAACCAGTTTAAAAGAAATACATAAAAATGTATTTATTTTAAAGAATGACAGGGTAGACAAGGGTCTTCTCCTGCACCAAAGGCCTGGGCAAGGAGCAAATTCTTCAAGGTCCTTCTAAACAACTGTGCAGTCAGGACTTTTAGAAATAGGGAAACGTGAAAGATGTCATGGTTTAATTAAACACTATCTTTTATTATTAAAATTACTACTCCATTTTAATAATAATAATCCCTCTCTCTTTTTTTTTTCTCCCTCCCTCCCTTTCTCCCTTCCTGTGAAGAACCCCAGAAGGATTTTGGTAGCAGGAAGAAAAGCCAGACATTTTGAAACTGAGAACATGCCCATTGATCATCTGGCATTCTTAGAGCTCCACTGTTGATTAGCTTAGTCTGAGAAGGATAGCTTAGCAGCCACTTACAATAAGCTCTCAACTCAAACTCCGTGCACGTGGAGAACCCCAAACAGTGGGGGTTTCTTTCTTTCTCCCTTGAAGCCCCGCCCCCCCGTGCCCCGGTTTGGGCCTAGCAAGCCTAAGGTGACCAGACGTCCCGATTTTGGCGGGACAGACCCGCTTTTTCATGATTTGTCCCGCGTCCCGCCCGTCCTCTAAAAAGTCCCGATTTTTTGAAAGAATGCACGACTAGGGCATTCTTTCAAAAAATCGGCCTGAAAGGGCGGCGTGCGAGATTGGGGGGAGGAGTTAAACTTTCGGCGGGCACTGGAGGGCGGTGAAGAGGCGCCTGATGCAGCCCCGCCCTCTCAAAACGGCCGGCATCACGGTGGGCGGGGCGGCCCGAGGGAAAGAATTGCATCCAAGATGGGCCTCGGGCCGGCGCTGGCTCAGCCGGCCGGGGCCGCCGCCGCAGCTTTCCCGCCGCCGGGGCAGCCGGGACTGGGGGCCCAGCCGCAGGGGCAGCAGCAGCAGCAGCAGGCCTCTCAGCTCGGGCCGGCCGTGGGCGGCGTTGGCGGCGGGCGGGCATCCCGCGTTGTTGACTCCTCCGGCGGCGGCTGGAAGCTGGGGGGAGGGGGAAGGGAGGCTGCTCCTCCTCTCCTTTCCCCCGCCCCATCCCTAGCCCTGCCCTCGGAGGCGCCGCTGCTGTTGGAAGGGGTGAGGGACGAGGAGCCGTCGCCGCTTTGAGCTTACAAGCGGCCCCTCCTCGTCCCCCTCCCTTTTCTTCCCCCCGTCGCCTCGCTGCCGCCGTTGCCCTGGGGCCGGGCGGGCGACCGGGAGACCGCGGCGCTTGGATGCTTGGAGCAGGTAGGCTGCCGGCTGCCTCCTTTCCCCGTCTCCTGCCTCCCGTTCGTTGCTTGCCAGCCCAGCCGAAGGGGAGGCGGGAGGCGAGGAAAGGCCTCCCGAAGGGGAGGCGGGCTCCCGAAGGGCTGCCGGCTCCCGAAGGGGAGGCGGGAGGCCCGCTCCCCTTCGGGAGCCGGGAGCCCTTCGGGAGCCTGCCTCCCCTTCGGGAGGCCTTTCCTTGCCTCCCGCCTCCCCTTCGGCCGGGCTGGCAAGCAACGAACGGGAGGTGGAGACGGGGAAAGGACGCAGCCGGCAGCTTACCTGTTGCGAGCTCCAGGCATCCAAGCGCCCTCCCGCCTCCCCCCCCACCTGGACGCCGACTTTTGCTGTTTTGCCCTCTGCGCATGTGCAGCGTTCTGCGCATGCGCAGAGGGCAAAACAAATGGCGCCCAGGCGCCCCCCCCGTCCCGCCTAAAAAAAAAAAATCTGGTCACTTTAAGCAAGCCTCCCTACATCCTCCTGGGAGCCAAAAGGGGCACGGGGGACCCTGGAAGCAGGGGTGCGTTCTAACTTACCGCTGCCAGTTCGCTTCCTCCTGCGTCGCGTGGCAAAAAAACAAAGCCCAAAAAACAGATAGCGACCGCATGCACAGTGCCAGAACTCGGCTTCTGTGCATGCTCAGAAGGGGAAATTTTAAAAACAATTAAAAAAAAAGATGGCGCCCACGGACTGGCACCGACCAATCCGGTTCAGTGACATCATCGTGACGTTCGGGCGAACCGGAAGGAACCCACCCCTGATTTGGACAGACAGTTGACTTGTTCAAGGACAGCAGGAACACTGCCCAATAGCTGTATTTCTTAGAGTGTGGGGGACATATACAGTCCTACAAATTCACAGTCTACAAATTCACAGTCCTACAAATTTTGAAATTCCTGTTTTATTTTCAAAGAGTTGTTGAAAAGTCACCAAGTGAAAATTTGTTGCAATGAATAATCCCTTTCCATATTCTAGAAAACTATTTACAGCCAGTCTTCTTCACATTCTTGCATGCAATGTTTACAATGCAATTATGCTAGTTAATGCCCCTCTCTGTTTAATGGGAAGACAATGCAGTTTGGGGCTGGCCTTACTGTTATGCAAAAGTAATGTAGCAGCAATAGAGCAGCAATAGCATTACTGTTATGCAAAAATAATGTAGCAGCCTATCTGTTCTTTCTGAGCCTTCCAGCCATTTCCCTCTGTTGCATAACAAAAGTATACATTGCACATTTAAATTTTGGTTCCTACTACCAATTTTACCTAAGGATGCTATCTGATTATCAGAACTGAAATACTGTACCGTTCAAGTAGCGGTGGGAATACCATGTTGTCCTTTATTTAAAGCAGCATGTAGGTCATTCTCATCCCTATTTCTGTTGTATTTTTGTGGTTGTTTCAAATGTCTGTACAGAGCTGATATACAAATTCTGGTTTTCTTAAACAGCTGTTGGAAATCTAACATTAACAAAACCCACTAGCACTGTCAGCTGTCATAGGTCTATTGCAGCTAGGCACAATAATGAAAAAGACATGTACAGTTCTATGCAAGTATATAAATCACAAGGTTTGTGTTTTTGATGGCATTGCATACATTTTGTTTTTTGCTACCTCTTACTTATCTCACCATTGATGCATCCAGTTTTATCCAAATAGCATTGCCTCATGGTATACCAACATTTGGCAAATTGGCAGTGTCTGGCTAACAGTCTGTTTTGTATATATGGACTTCCCCTCAAATATTTTTACAATTTCTCTTTAACACCAACAGTTGTCAGAAAAATATGCACAACGTGGAGTTCTGTAATAAGGAAGAACAAAGCTGTTGCACTCTATCTTTGTTTCATGTGTATGCAAAATGCTGTTCTTCCTCTCATACTCTATTTCTGCATGGGAATACCCTGGACACTGGAATCTATGATCAGTGCATGACTTCTCCTATCATCAGAATACATAACTTTGTATGTCCTTCCCAGTTTGAGTCAGTGGGAAAGGCCCTTTCTACCCAGATGGATATGCTGGTGGTGGTGGTGGTGGTTAGATTTATTATAGCTGCCCATTCCGAAAGACTCCAAAAGACTGAATCAGAAGATTAGGCAAAGGAGGAAGAAAGGAATTACCCACAGAGATGTGCTTCATGATTTACAGAGATATGCTATGGTTAGGGAAGTGGCAGACTACTTTTAGCTAAAAGGGAGAAAACAACATGAGTTGCTATGTTAACATAACATTTAGAGCATCAATCGCAGCTTCACCTTCCAGATGCATTGGACTGCAGCTCCCAGCTAAGTCATGGGTAGTGAAGTATTAAAGATTTTAGACACTTTTTACATGAATCAGAAATAAGCGGGGGGGGGGGGCAATCCTTATTTGAAATTTTAAAAAGTCAGACTTACTTATTACATTCTGGTTTGAGAGGCACTGTTGCATGATCAAACCATAACTGATTTGCACTCACACTAAACATGAAACCATGGACCAGAAATAGACACATTTTTTCAGCCAGTGAAAACACATTGGTTTTTTTCCAACTTGTTTTTCAGTGGCTAGTCAGCCAGATAAAGGAGCTTTTCCCAATTATCTTTTACTGAGGAATGCTTGGCAGAAGAGTTTGTCAGTATGATTTTAAATTAAAACCTCTTCCCCTTGTAATATCCAGCCTGAATGTTTGACCCACTGTTCTGTTTGGGGAAAAGGGCTCTTGGAGGACTCAGGAAGGCACATGCAGTTCATGAATTCCTTACCTCTGCCATTATCTGTGGTTTAGTCCTTCTGACTAGATTTATGCAGATGTACTTAACTTCAATGGAGATAGGTTAGATCCATGATGGTGAAACACGCGTGCCGAAGTGGCACGCAGAGCCTTTTCTGGTACTCTTGGAGGAGTAGTCACATGTGGGTATTAACTTCCACCTGCCTGGAGACAGCTTGTATCAATTTTGACTGGCCACTCCCCTTCGCTTGCCTGGGTTTGTCAGTTTTTTACAACTCAGTCAGCCAAGGAGACGTATTTTCATCAGCTCCAAGCAGATTGAAATTTCTAACACTTCTCGTGACTATTTCTTTCAAGGAAAGGCTCCTTTGTCGGGCAGGATTGCCTTCTGCAAATCGCTAGGGTCGGTGAGTGGTGAGCCAGCCAGCTCGTTAGCAGCGGTGGCTCCAACGGGGATTCTTTCCCTCAGCCCTATATTCCGGGGCTTATCCCTTCTGGGAACCCCGATGTTGTGGGCGATTGCCTCTTCCTTGCTCTGGAGCCGTGGGCGAGTATGCAGGTCCTCTCCCAACCCGCTGGGATGACTGCCACAGCCCGGAATGCGATCGGCCCTCCATTCCGGGGGCTCTCCCTTGTTTGGGATCTCTGATGACGTTCAAAGCTTCTTGCCTTACTTTTGAGCTGCGGATGGGTGCCAGACCCTCCCGGTTAGCTGGGAAGACAGCCGCCGTTAGCGCAGCCTCCCTCGAGGCCAGGAAGACAGGCACAGAGCTGGAAGCTTGTTGGCCAGCTCCCTGGATACGCGGGCTAAGAAACGGTGGTTTTAAATGGCCGTTTAGTCTTGCCGGCTGCCATTTTGTTGCCCCTTGGGGCAGCCTCCATTTTATTGCCACGTGGTGTGGCAGCCATTTTGTTGCCACGTGGTGTGGCCATTTTGTGGCAATGTGGCAGGGTCACCATTAGCTCCTAAGGCCTGGGACATCAGCTGTGGAAACAGAGTTCCCCACTTTTCTTCTTCAGCACCTAGGAAATCCTCCTCGCGCTTATAGAGGGCTTGTCACCCTGGGGGGTTGTGCTCCCTCCAGGCTGCTGCTGTTGTCTTGTAGTGGCCCTTTCTTACTAGCGGCCACCATTTTGTTTTTCAGGCCTATTTGCTGAGGCGAATTCCCTCTCGCTGTGGGTTCCTCTAACAGCAGTGCCGCGGAGACCCTGCACCCGGCTCATTGACACCCCACTGCTCGATTGGGCCTGCAACTGTCTGGTACTTCCTGCATCCAGCTGCTATGGTGGAACAACAGGACATTGGTGAGCTACAAGGTCCTGCAGGGCCAAGGCTACTGCTGCCTCCTCCATATCGGAGAAAGACGCAGAGCAGCACCACAGGGCTCTGGAGCGCCAGTTTGCAAAAGCATCCAAGACGGCAGACGCCTCTGTTCCCCTTTCGGAGGAGGCCATTCCTGAAGAGATGCTTCTCTCCTCTTCCTGAGCTATCACTCCAGTCCTTCAGGGAAAGGCACCTGGACTGGCCTGCTGAAGGTCCTGAGGAGTAAGTTCCTTCCATTCCCCCCATATAATGAAGAGCATTTCCTCCCATTAGCTTGTGCTTCTGGGGCAAATATTCAACCTTCCACCTCCTCTGGGGGCCCTCCACCCGAGGCCACCTTCATCCCAACCTCAGCAGGGCTCCGCTCGGGTGAAGCCCAAGGGCCCATCTTTTTCTAAAACCTTAAGGATATTATCACTCAAGCGGTGTCCCAGGGCCTCACATCTGGGTTTTCTCATCAGGCCCTGATGCAATCCCAGTCACAGCAGGGACCTCTTCCAATGGCCAAACGGTCAGCTCACAGAGCTATGGCTTCGTCTCAACACTTCGCTGAGCGAAGCATCAATCGGGGGAGGAGGAGGAGGGAGACCCGGAAGGTCAGGAGTTATCTGATGACAAGGGAGTTGTTCAGGATAAGCCGGCCTTTACTGGCCTATTTCGACTCCTGCTTTTCAAGCCCACCCTCTACAAGGCCAGAGCAGAGGCTCATATGGATGCTCCTCCTGAGAGTCTGGAGTCCCATCCCCGTCAGGATGCTTCTGAGGCCTTATTCTCTGAACCTACCTGCGAGGAGCTTACCCTCCATTGTTTTTGGAGGTCGTTCAGAGACAGTGGACCAGTCTTGGCTCACTGGCCACTCCCACTGGTACTGATAAAAAATTGTACTGTGCGGGACACAAGATGGCAGACCTTTGCCAAGTTGAAAGCCCAGTAGTGTCAGTTTCTTCACCTGCTTACCTCCCAGCTGATTCCTCTGAGGCCTTAAAGGTGGAAGAGAAAAAAGCAGAGATGGCACACTGCAAAGCTCATATGTCAGCTGCCTGGGCCATTAAAGCGGCAACATCTGCTTCGTTTTTCAATTGATCAACCCTGATCTGGCTGTGCCAATTGCAGGCCAGCCTTCCTGCTGAGGACTGTAGGCTCAGATTTGACATCAATAAGATCACCAAATATTTGGCAGATGCCACGCTGAATGCGGCGAAATTTGCCTCCAGGACTCTGGTGGCCAATGTTACTTTGCACCCCTTATTATGGCTGAAGCCTTGGCAGGCCGATCTCCGCTCCAAGTGGAGATTGGCATCAGCTCCCTTCAAGGGGTCGAGCCTCTTTGGAGAGGTGCTAGAGCCGTTTCTTACGGAGATGAATGACAAACGAAAGGTGTTGTCCTCCCAATACTGCAGAGCGGATCGTAGGCCTGCCCCCCTATTTTCCCAGACCATCTTTTCGCTCTAAGGACACATGTACTTATCCTTCATAGTACCGCCACCCCTTCCCCCAGGCTTCTGAACCCCAGCAGGAAGGATCCTCCTTTCAGGACAGAGGCTGACATCACCAGGCCAAAGGATCCTCTCCGGGCGCCTTTAACAGGGCCGTCCACGGGTAAATGACGGTCAGGCTCCCTCTCCCATTGCGGTCTTCTTCAGCACTTCGCAAGCCAAAGGGCAAACACCACCTCCGATGCCTGGGTCCTACAGACCATCAGACTAGGCCTCAGGTTGGAATTTCTGTCCACCCACCCCCCAGCCACTTTCTTCAATGCCCAGTACCCAGGGACCAGCAGAGGAATCTGCTTATGGTACAGGAGATCCAGCATCTGCTGGACATCCACTTTATAGAGTGGGTACCACTGGGCCAAGAGGGAACAGGATTCTATTCCATCCTCTTTCTTGTTCCAAAAAGCTCGGGGGGTTGGAGGGGAATCCTCAACCTGAAGCACCTAAACTGTTACGTGAGATACAGGAGGTTCAAGACGCAGTCCCTCAAAACCATCCTGGACTACATCAGAAACTGGGACTTTTTAACATTGGTAGACCTCAAGGAGGCCTACCTCCACATTCCCATTCTTCCTGACAACAGATGTTATCTGCGGTTCCTGTTCTCCGGATGGCACTTTTAGTACAGCGCTATGCCCTTCGGACTCTGTTCAGCTTCAAGGACATTCACAAAAATCCTCTCAGCACTTGCAGTCGTCATTCCCCCCCTTCAGGGGATGGTGGACCTGCAAAATGTCATCAATGCGCTGGAATTCCACGGATTTTCGATAAACATGGAGAAAAGCCATCTTACTCCCACAATGCACCTCTTCCACCTGGGGACCATGATAGATTCCCGGGAGGGCTGTGTTTACCTCTCCCCAGACCGCCCACTCAGCCTCAGAGACCTGGCGGGTCAGGTGTGGACGCTGTCAAAGGTGCCCCTGGCCTCGCTGTCATGCCTGCTGGGCAAGATGCTCTCGTGTATTGCCTTTGTGCCCTGGGCCCACCTACATGCCAGGCCTCTACAATGGTTCCTGCTCCCCCACCAACAGGCTGGCAGGAGCAATTCCAAACCTCTGGTGAGAGTTCCTTCAGAGGTGCGATGTTCTCTGGCTTGGTGGTTGTCGGATGCCATCAAGATTGGGTGCGAGTTCAAGGACCCCCCTTGCACCACAATCACCTCCGATGCCAGCCTGTTCGGCATGGGCACCCACCTCCACGGTCAGGTAGCCCAGGGACAGTGGATCCAGCGGGAATCCCAGCTGTCCATCAACTTGCTAGAATTGAAGGCAATTCGTCTAGTACTACAACAATTTCGACCATTGATCAGAGACAAACATGTATTCTGACAGACAATGTCGCCGCAAAGGCGCACGTAAATCAGGAGGGTGGCACTCCTACTCATGTCAGAGATGGAGACTCTGGGCAGGTGGGCAGAGTCCAATGTCCTCTCCCTGAGAGCGAACACATCTCCGGGATGGCCATCCTGCAAGCAGACTGGTTTAGCAGAACAATGCTTGACCAGTCCAAATGGCGCCTGCACCCGGATGTATTTCATGCCATGTGCAACAGGTTCGGCACTTCGCTGGTGGACCTGTTTGCCCAGCCAGCCAATGCACAAGTCCCCAGATTTTTCTCCAGGTTCCCAGCTCTGGGAGCGGAGCGGGTCAATGCACTTTGCAGCCGCTGGCCTCAGGGGCTCCTCTACACCTTCCCTCCCCTCCCTCTCATCCACAGGGTGATCCGGAAGGTGCTGGAGGAGCGGGCAGAAGTCATCCTCATCGCCCCACATTGGCCTTGATGCTCCTGGTTTACGGACCTGGTGGACCTCTCAACAGCCGAGCCTTGGAGGATTCCAGACAACAGGATCTCACTCAGCCAGGGGGCAATACTGCACCCAGACCTACAATGGTTACAGTTGGCCACCTGGCGCTTGAGCGGGAGATCCTGAAACGGGACCGTCTGTCCACAGAGGTAATCCACATGATCCAAGCCTCCAGGTGGGCATCAATAAGGATTTATGATTCTATGTCGGCTGCCTTCTCCCGATGGTGTGCGGGGAGGGCATTGATCCCACGCAGGCAACTTTCCAAGCAATTTTGTAATTTTTGCAGGAGGGCTTAAAGAAGGGATTATCACCCAACACTCTCCCGAGGCAGGTTGCGGCCTGTCTTCCATACTGTCTGGGGAGGGAGGTGTCAGGTAGTGAATATTGTCAGTTGTATGTCTATGCAGGGTGATACATCCCTATCCTAATACTATGGTACATTCCAATACAAGCAGGACATGTGATGTGATCATCTGCGCATGTGTGCATTCCTCATTCTCTATTATTCTCTTCTGCCTTTGATTCTGACCGGGAGCGGTCACGATTTATTAGCAAGAATGTAACTACTCAGGATTTATTGTTTTTATACCGAAATAAATATTTTTTATTAGACTTTTAATATCGGCTTTATTTCTGAATGTCTGAATTCCAAGAAAAGATCCACATCACCTCTATGAGATTTATTCTCATCTTAACAGGAGGCGTTCCTCTTAGTCACCATACCAGAGTGAGAAGTTTCCTACGGGGGGGCAACTAACCTCCACCCTCCCATTGTGCACTGATATCCATCGTGGGACCTGTCCCTTGTCTTACAGGTGTTCACAGATTCTCCCTTCGAGCCCCTGTGGTCTATCAGCCTCCGCCTTATGACCCTCAAGGTTGTCTTCCTGGTGGCAATAACCTCCACCAGATGAATTTCGGAATTGGCTGCCCTGTCCGTCAGGGAGGATCTCTGTACCTTTCATCCAGACAAGGTCGTATCCCACCCCCAGGAGAGACATTGGCATACCTTGGACATTAGACGGGCTCTCCACAGATACATAAGACGAACCAAAGACTTCAGGTGGACGGAAGCGCTTTTCTTTTCCTTCCAGCTGTCAACCATGGGTCAGAAGGTGTCCCCCTCTACCATAGGGCGACGGCTGAAAGCTTGCATTGCCGCCGCTTATCACCATAAGGCTATTCCGATCCTGGGCAGGATCACGGCACAGTCTACCAGGAGTGCTGCCACTTCGGCCGCCTGGTCCACTCAGGCTTTAATTCTGGACATTTGTAGAGCTGCCACCTGGTCCACTCCTCCTCCCTTTGTTCGCCATTACAAGATCAATAGCTATGCCTCGGCTGAGGCGTCCTTTGGACGGAAGGTTCTCCAGAGAGTAGTTGCCATCCCTTCCACCATGGACCCAGATGTTCCCCGCCCACTGGGTACCTAACTTGGGTATGTCCCACATGTGACTACTCCTACCAAGAGTACCGGAAAATGAACGTTGGTTCCCACCTGATATGTTCCTTTTCGGACCTTGGCAGGAGTAGTCACTCCCTCCCTGCATAAGGGTCCGGGCCCAGTTCCAGGGTGGTGATTTCTCTTTTTTAGGTACTTACTTTGGACCTCTTCATTGAAAAAATTGACAAACCCAGGCGAACGAAGGGGAGTGGCCAGCCAAAAATGATACCAGCTCAGTCTCCAGGAAGATGGAAGTTAATACCCACACGTGACTACTCCTGCCAAGGACCGAAAAGGAACGTATCAGGTAGGAACCAACATTCAATCTCTCCGGGCACACGAGCCATCGCCCGTTGTTCTTCTGGGTTCTTGCGCGCCAGCCAGCTAGTCTTCATGTGCGCGGGAGTGCCGGAAACTGGAAGACCAACTGGCTAGTGCGCATGCATGCACCAGAAACCAGAAGATCATCTTCCCGGCATGCACATGTGGTCACGCTTATATGGCGGGAGGGGAGGCTGTGCTGACTTGTTCTCGGTGGCGGGCTGGGGGCGCTTCATTGACACTTTTCTGGTTTATGGCATGTGCATGTGCATCAGCCAACTGGTCTTCACATGTGCATGCATGCCAGAAACCAGAAAACCAGGTGGCTGACATGCATGCGTGTGCCAGAAACCAGAAAATCATATTCCAGGCATCGTGGAACAGGCTGAAAATGCGACGTGCAGAGGCCAAAAACGGGGCATGCGGAAGCCAAAAACGTGACACGCGGAGGCTGAAAACGCGAAGCGCGGAGGCGGCAATCGGCGGCAATGTGCTGTGGTGATCCCCACAGTGTGGAACGGGTCTAAAATGGGGTATATGGAGGCTGAAAATGCGATGCATGGAGGCCAAAAATGTGATGCGCGGAGGCAGCAATTAGCGGCGCTGTGCTGTGGTGATCCCTGCAGCCTGGAACGGGTCTAAAATGGAGTGTGCGGAGGCCGAAAACACAATGCGCAGAGGCCGAAAACAGCCGAAGGGTGGGAGCTGCGGGTGGGCAGCACTTCAGCAACATTCTCTGTATAAGACATACAGACATTTCCACCCACTTTTGGGGGGGGGGGGCGGAAGTGCATCTTATACTCCAAAAAACATGGTACTTGTTAATTTATGAGAAAGGAGCAAAAATCACATTCCCATTTTCTTTCTTCAAATTTCAGGAGCCCAATCTTGGAAAAGCTTAGGAAGCAGGGCTACATTATAGACCTCTGTTCATTTTCTCCTTTTCGGAATGCTGCATTTCCTCTTAAAACTTAAAAGAAAAAGGATATATGAAACTGTTATCTTTAGATTGTAAATTACAAAACACATTAACTTTACTTAACTACTAAAATGTAACATTTACGCAAAGGACATAGAAAGTTTATCAATTATAAAAGACTAGATACAGTTTAAAAATCACGATTTGAAAGCTGGGTTTTTAAAAATAATACAGAGATTGAGATTTCATGGTTTGAAACTACAGCAATTGTTTTAGAGTTGCTCAGAAGGGGGAAATCTTTACTTTATGCCTTAAACAGTACATTTTGATTTGCACTGAATATACTAAGATAAGAAAGGGGAAAAACCAGTTTCTATAGAGGAAAGAAAATAAAATCATGGAGAGGTCTTAGTTCTGCAATTGTTTGATTCAGGATTATGAAGATGATGATAGTTTTATAATTAGCCACTAGGTGGCAGTTCGAAAACATGCAAATACAAGTTCATTAATAGGAACCAGTTTGGTGGGAAGGTAGCAATATTCCATGCACCTTTGATATATAGCCATGCTGACCACATGATGACAGAAAATGTATTTGGACAACACTGGCTCCCTAGACCAAGAAACGGAGATGAGCTCCGCATCCTAGAGTCAGACATGACTGGATAGGGAAACCTTTCTCTTTATTCCTGAGAAGTGGATTCTTATAATTACCCTCTCACAGATTCTACATCAAAATAATGTATTGAGGAAGGACCAGTCGTCACTTATACCTACATAGCTAAATTAGTGAAGATCTGTATAGATCCCTAAACATCCCGATATATCTTTAGTGATTTTAGTCCATATATACTACTATTGTTCTGCAGGTGGCACCAGTGAATCATTTTAATGAGAGGCTAGCAACTTAGTAGGAAACCAGACAAATTGAGTGACTGGTATTCAGTATCTTATTTAATAACATTGATAAGACTTATAAACGTTATACTTCTTGGGCTCCTGGGTGAAAGAGTTATATATAATTAGGTTGCTTTTAGTTCAATTTGTGAAGGCAACCCTTTTTTCTAATTTTTTCTTCTCTCCAATGTTGAAAAATTTTGAGTCTATAGAAATATATGTATTTCGTATGTATCTACATGTCTGAACTGTCCTCCCTAGAACAAATTAGTGTCTTATAGCTGTCAGTTTCCTAAAGTGTTACTTAGAATTAGTATTTTCTAAACTTTTAAATCCATGAAGTTTATCAAACCAGCACTGACTTTTCTTTAAGTTTCTGATGATAACTTTTTTTAATCAAGATTGTTTTCTGGTTGATTAACTAATTGATAAAGTTTCCAGCAAGGGCTAAATGACAATAGCCAGGAAGATGAGAAAGTTGGTTAAAGAGTCAATGACAGATGATATTTGTAAGTCTGATTGATTTTCAGATAGAGTCAAATATACATTTAAATCTCCCATATTCGAAACACATGATTTAAACTGTACCTCAACTGTAACTGGACCATACATTTAAGATTTTTTAAAAATTATATTAACAATACAGTTCTATTCTCAAGAGTGACTAAATTCAGTGGGTTATGTGGCCATAGATTTGCAAAGTTAAGAATTTTAAAAAATTAAAATAATATAAAAAAATATTTGTGAAATATGCTAAATTCCACCATTAGTCATTTAAACTGATAGCAGTGTTAAATTGTGAGCAGTCTTACATTGGACAAAAAACATGATTCAGGAAAAAAGTTGTACAACCACTCCTTTTTTTAAAAAAAATGCTAAAAGTGTTTTATATATCCAGCTTCAGTGGTTTTTCCTGTTCTCTCTTTCCATTTCTGCTTCTCCTTCTGCTTCTTTGTGTCTGAAAAGAGAGGCGAGGAGAGAGAAGGCAAACCCACTCCACCAAGACTTTTTATTCTACTGGCTGACAGACAGTTGGGCCATTGATACAAAATCCTTCTTGTCTTAAAAAAATATATTTTACATTGGAAAATTAACTTGTACTATTGATGTCTTATAAATGATATGGCTTCTATATTTCACTAGCAATCATTTAATTTCTTCACCCTAGAAACTGACTGGTCTAGGTATCAGAGTTGAGCAAATTACCATACTATGTATAACTAAATAAGCAAATGTGCATTTCTGCAATTATGGTGGTCTGGTTCACATAACTTTATAACTTGGGCTTATTTAAACATGGTATGTTGAATAAATCACAGTTGGTAGGTTTTGAACAACCTGCTAGCCGCTCATCATGATTTACAAACCATAGTGATTTGAATCATATAAAATGCATTAGATGTTTACTTTGTTTATGGATAAATACTGTACATAGGTTTGCTTGTGATATTGTGTTGGTTGAAGACATGAACTTGTGTTACATTGGTATTCAGACAATAACATTTGGTAAGCTGAGAAAGTGAAAGATGTTCCACAAATGTGAGGTAGGTTGTACAATGCAGTAACACCCACACTCACACACACGGGGGGGGGGGGGAGAGAGATCTTGAAAGGGCTGACGTTTGTGGCATACAAAATCTATATAAAATGTATATTTTATATTGCCACAATACTTTCTGTGTTTGTTACTTTTTCATGTCATTATTTTTTTTAGTAATTTAGTTATCTAATTATTAATTTGTTTAAGCAACAAAAACTTTCAAGTCAATTATATGATTGCCAAGTTCTCTTATAGCATGAAGAATGCAGCTGATGAAACGTGCATAGCACAAGACTGGTTCCTCCTATATTAATTACTTGTCTGTCTATATTTATCTTTTTTCTTGCTGGTCTTTGGCTATGATAAAGTTCTTATTTGTTTATCATAATTTTCTCCCTCTGGTAAGGAATTATGTTTTATATTGGGGCGCATTGAATGTTATTCCTGTTTTTATTTTATGCTTTTAATATATAACTTTTTGCCTATTGATTTGTCCTAAGGGTATTATTTATATCATTATGCTTACTTTGTTTTTAATATGAATCTACAAAGCTGAGGAATTGTGTGTGGTTTCAGACAGAGCAGTTAATTAAGACACATAAATAAAGAAATAATGTTATGCCATCTTTTTAATGTCTTCAATCTTTTTTTCCCCTAATCGCTAAAACCTTTTAATATCAACAGACGCCTTGTCAATTATACAATATAAACTGCTTCAATGTTTTCATTTTTCGCCCTCCTTCTAAAAACTTGCTTTTAAAACTGGAGATCCATTTGATGGGAAAGTTAGCTGTTGGTTTTGAACTTCAAAATAAATTGGTAAATAAATATGCTAACCTTAAACATTTCTATAAAATCAGGCGTTTTGTCATTTTCCTAGAAAGGGATAAGGATACTACTAGGTAAGAAAGAAATAGGATTCAGCAATAAATGCTTTTCATGAGCTACTACTCATGAGCTAAGTCATTCAACAGCATGATTTCCTTTTGTGGAATGAGAGCTTGCCAATAAATGATTGGGAGCTGGAGAAAAATCATAGCTTTAATGGAGTTTATACATTTTTATAATACCTGGAAACAGTTTCATTCCAAGCTGAATATCTATAGGCAGAAAGGTCGGACAATATTATTTAAATAATATTATTCTCTAAATAATATCTAATCTCTAATTATCTCTAAATAATAATAACAAGGATAATATTTGATAAAAGAAAGTTATAGAAGGAAGAATAACCTGGCTGTAAAATTCAGTATTTGAGAATAGAAATCAACAGAATTTGTTGTGATTTATAATGCAAAATATTTTTATTAATATTTTAATGCCATGACTTTGTGTATTAACAGCTTTTTAGATTCTTGTATTTGCCTAACAAAAGGTCTGATGAGGGCTTTTCAGGTTATATGTGCATAGCTCCATCACAGATGGCATATTTAGAAACAGGATGCACTTGAAATCAAACAATAGCTCAGCAGGATTAAAGTGATGGGCTTCATCTGTACCATTTTGTTAGAAAAATCTGATAGGGAGGTAGCTTTTTTGCTACAATAAAAACCTTAAGGGGCTAAATCTAAACACACAATGCAAACTGGTTTGGGCAATTAGAGAAGATTGGAGAGTAAAACAATATGAAAAGAACTAAAGCTGTTGAATCACTGTGTAGTATTTACATTTATCAGATTATAACCTAAGGTAATAGGTTAATTGTGAATGAAGTTTACTGAAAAGATCCCCTTTCTAAGGGACCATGTTTGGGATAATGCTTCAAAAATAATCTACTATATAGAATTAAATTAATTATATAAAAAGTAATAGTACAATATTATGTATGTTTTACCCCAGAAGTAGGTATCATGTTCAATGGGATTTAACCCTATTTAAAACTGATCCCATAGCTTGTTTATATATGGTATGCTAAATAGACTGGACATTCTGAGAGCTAGATTAATGAAGCTGTAGGTCATACCAGGGCCTATATTTCAAGAGACAATTTCCAAGGAATAAAGATCACTCATCCAGTTAACAGAATGACTTATACTCCAATACTAAGCCTTTTTACATGAAAGTAAAACCTATTGATTTCATTGATATAGCCAGGAAAACAATATTGATAGAACTGTATAAGCAGATAGGTGTGTATATATATTTATACTCCCATTTGATTTGCTAGAATATGTGTACCATATGTTTGTTCACATAAATATTTGGTATAGCTTTAATGATATGATACGAGTACACACCTTTTCAGACTTCAGGAATTACATATTCATTTCATGAAATGAATTGATGTGGCAAGGAGGTAAGCATGGTGATATACTTCTATTATATCCCCCTTCTCAGAACCAGAAGACTCAGAAGCAGAATCAGGCTTTTTGTATTATCAAGGCACAATCCAAGAATATTTTTTCAAGTGGACCTCTTAGTCAGATACAGCAAAATACTGTATTTCTCAGTGATTTCCAGAACTACTTCTAAATAAGAATTATCTGGGAGGAATAGCTAGATACAGTTCTGATTGACATCTCTTATAAAGATAGTCTTCCTCTTTTATGAACCTGTTAGAGAAAGGCTTTGAAAGATAAGTTTATTGCAAAGTCATACCCAAAGTAGGGGGAGGGACTTGAAAATTAATTTGCATTCTGACATAGAGTGCAAATCAAGAATTGCCACATTGCTGAGCATTCAAATATATTGGTTGCCATTTCTGATAATCCAAATTCAAGATACACACTTTAATATATAAACCCCTATACATCTTAAGCCTAAATTACTCGCACAAGCAGCAGATGATAGGCCTTGGTTGAAAGCCCAAGTTCCTGCACTTTCCCAGACTTCAACAGGACACATTTTGCAGGTCCAACCAGAGATATGATCCCATCTATCAAGAGTCAACTCCGTGGCAGCACCATATAGCAAAACGAATGGCTTTTGCGTTTACCCATGTCTAAAAAGACATATTCTAATTGTAGTTGTGATATTTGAAAGGCTTTAGCATCCATTTTAATGTTTTATCCCTTTAAATTGTTTAGAATATTAGCAATGTATGAATTCTTGAAAGCTGCTCAAGTTATTGAAACAGGAACCAATAAGTTCCTATTCCATAGTAAGTAAATAAGTAAATAAGGAAGACATAAGTAAATAAAGAAGACATAAGTAAATAAGGAAGACATGGATTTGCATTGCTATCTTTCAGATTGTGGTCTGTGGACTCCTGGGGTGCCGTGATGTCGTCACAGGATATCCGTGAAGGCTTGATGAAATGTTATGATTTAAATCTTGAGTTAAGCCTTGATGATCCATGGCTACCAAAAGGTATTTAAAGGGTCCATGGTGAAGGAAAAGTTGAGAACCACTGGTTTAGCCTATAACTCTGGGATTTTGTGGTAGCTACCCAAGTATTTCTTTACTGCCAAGCATACAGAGGCCTGCAATTTATTATACTTTCATTCATTCAATATCCAGGCCATTCAATATTATGTTTTTGTCTCAATTATTTTTGGCTGAATCAGACAATGCACTCTCGTGTAATGTTGCTAACTTTGTTTAATACCTAGCAAAATTTGACAGGACCTCAATGGGAATAGTTTGACTTGTTTGATCAGCTCCAGTTTGCTAATAATAATAACTGCTAACTTTATTTATCTGTTTCTAGCTATGTCTACAAAGCCTTTTCATTGGAGCCTTCGTGTATCAGTCTCACTTTTTAAAGTGGTTTATCTGATCTAATTAAGTGTGTCATGTGCTGGCTGTGTTCAAAATATCCTTTATTCCATAGTGTTTCGCATTTCATAATTTAACTTTTATCTCATTTTATTTTTGTTTCTTTCTTTCTTATTTATTTAAAACATTTATATTGCTGCCATATTAAAAAAATTCTGGCTTGCTTAGAACCAATAAATCAGTGTATAAGTCATAAAAATAAAATTATTATATAATAATAGAGCCGTATACTATTATATAAGCCTGTTCAGTGACTGAAATAAAATACTTCGAATGTGAAGACCAAATGATAGCCTAATGTGAGGGATGAATTCTGAGAAGTCCATGTACCAAAGGCTTTATGTCAAGATAACAGAGGGAAGATTGTTTAGCTAATAAGGCAGTAATGGGAAGAGAAGCAGCCATACATGTTAGACCATTGCAATAGCAGTATTTGAAGTCTGGTTCTCCATCCTTGTCTACCTCACTGGGGTACCTTTTATTGCCATCCAATTGAAATAGTGAAATTCATAGGCATCTTGTAGAAATCACAATGATGTCACAAGAAGGTCAATTGCACCTTCTTGCTCTCTTTTTCTCCTGCAGTCATCCATGATTGAAAACTATGTTTGACTCTTTGCCTACAACAGCAAATGTATGCTCTGTGCTGTGGAAGAATCTAATCTCTGTCGCAAGAAAGATTTCAAAATCTAGCCATTTTTCAAAGGCATTGAGGTGTAACAGCTCATTAAAAAGAATGTATGCCCAGCAATTTTTTAACATTATCAGACTCAAAGTCATCAATCCCTTGGAGGAATATTGTCAAAACTACATGGTGTACTTAGAAATCCACACCTGACTTGCTCTGTGCTGAACAATCCAGGTAATTAGCCGTGGCTTCTTTATATTAAAGGGGTTCCTTCCTTTCTTCCTTTCCTTCCTTCCCTCCCTCCCTCCCTCCCTCCCTCCCTCCTTCCTTCCTTCCTTCCTGTTGCATAATACACTTAAAAGTCTCAGATACTAGCTCATTTCATTCATAAAGGTTTTCTGTGCTAGGCATGTACCACAACTGTAGCATACTTCATTGTTTTCATAAATTAGCACAGAATCTGTCTGGACAAGGAAAATGTGTTATGGAAAAATAATCCCCAGACACAACAGTTGTTTCAGATGAAGTCTTGGGAATCCAAGTTCAGTCCTCAATTAGTTTTTCTGTTTTTTAGTTCTAATGAAAATCGCAAAACCACTAAGTCATCTAAGTTTTGTCTTCATGTGAATAAGGATGACCTTGCTTGCAGTACTATAATGTAACTCTACTATCCACTTGATTTGTGGGGGAAGTAATTAAAAAATGCCCAACTATTGGCAGCCACTTCTGTTTTAATAATATCCTTATTGGTATTGCTTTAAATTGGTTCTTTGATCAGATAGGAATAACCATTATGTGGAATTTGCTATGTGATATTGCCCCTACAAGACTGGGTGTATTTATAGATTTTTTTCTCAAAGGTGCAAAGAAAATATTTCATCTGCATATTGTGGATTTATGACATAGTGCAAAATAAAGGCTGCTCTAGATCTCACATTTGTTTCTTATCCACTGAATTTAAAATTCCTGATTTAAATTTTGAATCCCACCCTCCATTCACCATAGTTTAATACATGATAGGACATAGGGAACATGTGGGGAATCCCTTCCAATTCAGAGCACTGGATTTTTAACATATTCATATCCTACCTTTCCTCTAGGAGCTCAAGGCAGTATACTTTATGCTTACTCCTACCTTTCCTCCTCCATCCACCATTTTTTCTCAGAAAAGCTCCATAAGTTAGTTTGGGCCGAGAAAGAGTAACTGGCCCAAGGTAATCCAGTGAGCTTCTATAACTGAGGTTGAACTTGAACCTGGCTTTACTCAGTCCTTGACCAACAGTTACTCCATACTAGTTCCCATATTTCAATCTGCAAAAATTCCTTTCCTAACCTCAGAACATTGGTAAGCATCCAATGACATTATTCAGAAATACTGTAAGATCTTAATAGTTGGGATTTATTTAATAAGCTTCCCCCAGGTTGGACTGCTATTGCCCTCATCTTAGTTCTTCCAGGTTAGGGGAGGATAAAATTTTATTCTGCTGATTTGCAATACAAATCATATCAAGCAAGATTTTTTAAAAAAAAAATCTTAATAAATGAATTGCAATGACTATCTTAAAAAGAATTTGGAACATGTAACAGAGGAGTGTTATTTACAGTGAATAGCTATATCACAAATCTCACAATAACTTCTCCATAAAATTAAAATAATTGTTCTTCGTTAATATTTAATACTTCCAGTTCCTAAGTTGAGTATTTGTATAAAATCAGTACAGGCTCCAGTAAAAGTTAATTAAAAGATGTCTACAAAACTAAATTAACACCCTCTTTGTAGCCAGAAGGAAAAGCAAAAGATTGGTAGATAATGAGTTTTATTAGCTCTCATAACGTGAGCAAAGTGGAGTTGCCCTGAAGTACTGGATCACATAGGTATTCACTCCCCAAAGAACTCCATTAGGACCAGGTAGATCAATGCTAATTGATCCATTTGTTTCTAGGTTTAGGCTCAGTTGGTAAGAATCAACTGATTAAATATTCTTGCCACTGAGCATTTTGATCAGTAAGATAATTCTCTTAATATGTTTAAAACTGAGTGTTTCCAAAAGAAATTAAACACTTGTTTTATACTTCATGACCCAAGATCATCTGAATGGGCAGAATGCAGTGGTCTTGCAGTGAGGACAAGTATCTATTTCCCTTTAAGAAGGCTGACAAAACTGTTTCAGTTCATGTTGCTTTAGCTATGGATTTTCATGTTTTTCTTCTGCATGCAGTGTATTTCTACCACTGAACTTCCTTCTGTACATTTCTTCTTGCAGTGAACTGGGTCTTGTTATTATTACAGATGAGCCAAGAAGAATGGGTAGATATGGCCCATGAAGTTCTATTTAGAGAGCATCCAGTTTATTAGCTGAAATCATAGTATGAGGTAGCAGTTAAGGCATTAGGCTAAAAACCATGAGTTCTAATCTTGCCTTAGGCACAAAGCCAGTTGAATGACCTTGGACCTGTCACTCACTTTCAGCTCTAGGAAGTAGACACTTCTGAAATCTTGTCCAAGCAGTCATCAGGAGTCAACACTGACTTGCAGGTTAAGAGAGAGAATACATTTTAACTTATTGAAACTAAGTAAGTTTCAATAAACTAGAGTCACCTCTAGACAAGATGGGCAGCATGTAAACCTAATAAAAATAAAAATAAATGAAATACAAAGACCACAACTGGCCTATTATAAAAAGAATAAAAAAATAATAATCTGAAAATTAGCATGAAAAAAGCATACATACAGTATATTGAATAAACTCTCAATTCTTAATGATCAATAGCCCAAGCTAAAACACTAGCTTGAAGACTCAATGGCTAACAACCTGAGGCTTTGAACCTTTTATTCACTCTGTTTGATGGGAAATGGCAAGCAACATGTTCTGCTCTTGAGGAAACCCAAGAAGAAAAAAAGCCATTGATTTTTCTGAAGCAAAATAGCAGCCACTTCAAATTCTAGAACTTCCAACAAATTTGTCAGATGCCACTTGCGAAAGCCTGTTCTCCATAAATCATCTATCTTTCCTTTTGAACAGCAGCACAACTTCTCTGCTCACATTACCTTGCGGTTCAGCTCCACTACTAGTTCTATAGACATTTGAGGTTTTCTAATATAGACATCTGTCATATTCTCAATTCCCCCTCCTGCCCTGCTAGAAGTTGATCTTTTCCCAAAAGATTTCAAAAGACTGATATGACCTTTGACCTTTCTGGTTTTGAAGACTTCAATATCTTTAAACCATGCATTATTTTGAAAGGTGGTCTTGTTTTGTCAAAATAGAGAACTAAGTTAGAGGATATGATTGTAAATAATATATGAATGGTAGCTCAAGAGCACAATTAGACCACGGTTAATAAGCATCAATTCTAGAGGGCAAAGAATTTCTGTTTTGAAAATAATCATCATGTAATAAATATACCTTACTTATTGGCTGAAATACATGCTTCATAAATTAATTATAGGTATATATCAACATAGAAAGGAAAAACTCAAGTAAAGATCTACAAGTTGTTCTTTCGTGTATCATGCCATGAATTGTTTGTCATCAAGCATTCAGCTTCATAGGATATATGTCTTATATAAGTATTCCAGACAACATGAAAAAAAAGATTTAAAAAATTGATACATGATGCATGCTTTTAATTCTCCAGCAGAAATCAGCATGAATTTATTTTCCCACACCATATCTGTTTCTGTCTACAAATCTATATACAGCTTTATTTCTTAATTTTTTTTAGCATCTAGCTGTGTCATAATCCACATTCAGACAATATCATACTGATTTCATATTAAGCTAAGCCAACCACAAATCTTTTTAATGAATGCACATTTTGGTGTGTCCTTTATTGGATGACCAAAGACATAGGAAGCTCTAATAAACCTTTTATTTAAAAAAATACTGAATTGAAAAACCATGAATAATTTTTGATTTTGAGCCATATTTGTTGTTGGGAATGTTGTAATTTTGTGATTAGCACTATTTGCTATCAGAAATTGCATGTCTTCAAGTTATTCCATATGAATCACAAATAAATACAAAAATAAATGATGAATTCAAAATAAAGATATTGTTTGGTTCCATACTCCGATTTATTTAGGACTGCAAAAATCCAATGAGCATTAGATGGTAATAACTGTTACAATGTTTTGTATTTCTGCCATCATCTAGTGGTACTCCAGAGTTCTCTAGTCTAGGCATTTGTTTGGAAATTGGTAAACATAGTTTTTCAGTTCAGATGAAGGAAACTATGATTCACTTTTGTTTGCTTTTGCCATACTAGGAGGAGTGAAAAAGGAATGAGAGAGATAATTCATTGGGGATCCCATGTTGAGCGGGGGAGGGGGAGCCAAAATAGCAAAGATGGTACCGTAGCTACATTTTGAGTGTGTGTGTGTGTGTGTCATATGCACAGTGCACATTAAAAGGGGGGGATTGATTATGCTGTAGAAGCTATCATCTTGACTTTTTTGATATTTATTAGTTGCATTTGCATTTGTATGTCGCCCACTCCACAGAGACTCCATATCTCACTTTACCAAGTTAGGACCTTATAATCTGATTAAAATAATTCATGTTAACTGTACTTCTAAAAATCTGTTCTCTTGGAACAGTGGGCAGATTTATTCTTCCATTTATCAGATGTATAGATTACATGTCTGTAACAATATTAAAGTCCAGATTTTTTTTTAATAGCATCAGCTATGGTGCTACTGATTCCTATGTGGCAACCCTTGCCTGAGAAATCAAAGAAAATTTCCAAATTAACACATAACATACAAACTGGCTCTTAAAGGAATGAAAGACATTATTCTTCCTGCCTCACATATTTCCAAGACTGCTGAAAAGGTTTTCAGAGAGTGTTTAGCATTATTCTTGAGATATAAAAACCTCAATTATCAATCTCAATACATACATAGAAAATGGAAGCTAAAAGTTAAGTAACATCGGAGAACTGTATACAACACAGAAAAAGCAAGGATAAGGCAGGACTGCTTGTCAATGGTAGATTAGATGCTTCAAACAGCAAAAAAGCAATCCCTGTAGATATCTCTTGTACAGTGATGGGTTTCAAAAATTTTTGCTACTGGTTCAGTGGGTGTGGCTAGGTGGGAGGGCATGTGACTGAGTGGGCATGGCCAACTTGATGTCACTCACGCCCATGCCCACTTAGTCACATGACCCCCCACCTAGCCACGCCCACAGGAAAAGGTAGGATTTTTTTTTGAATTTCCACCTATCTACCCCTGCCCTCCCTTCGTCCGTCGCCCCCGTTTCCACCTCCTTTAGCAGTCCCGGCCCTAGCCCTACTTCCTCCCCCACCACCGCCTCTTTGTTTGGGCTGCTTACCTTCTGAGGTAGCTGGTCCAGAGTCCGGAAGGCAAGCTGACCGGAGTTTTTGGTGGCCCCCAGCCAGCCACCGCTGCTGGAAAGCAGTGGGCAAAGAAGCCTTTGAGAGCTGTTTTGTGGCTGTGGCAGCTGGCTGTAGGCCGCTGAAAAGTACTGTAGGTCACAGAAAAAGCTAACAGATGTTAACAGATTAACAGAGTTGGAAGGGACCTTGCAGGTCATCTAGTCCAACCCCCTGCCCAAGCAGGAGACCCTTACATCTGCCTCTATCTAGGATCAAACTCACAACCTCCTGATTGTGAGGCAAGAGCTCTACCTCTAGGCCACAGCAGCTGGGGTCACAGAAAAAGCTGCTGCCATTCCATCACCACCATGTTCTTCGCACATGCGCATCCCATTGGACTTGCAAGGCAATGGGATGCGCGTGCCGAAGAACATGGCGACGAATATGGCGGGTGCGGCAAACGAGCGGCGACTGGAGGACCAGTTCGGTGGCGTGGCCAGCCAGCCATTGCTACCAGTTCGGCGACCTTGGTCAAATTTCCGCCAACGGTTCATGCGAACTGGTGTGAACCGGCTGAATACCACCTCTGGTCTTGTACCATATGAAAGTATGGACCCCCATAGCCAATTCATCAACTCATATCCTCTCCAAATAACACAGTTTTACTAACTGGATAATGGGAATTCAAGTCTATCTCCTCTGAAGAGCACCAAGTCAGAGAAGGTAGGCAAAATTCAATAGGTGGACAAATGAACACTCTGAGATAAATCCTTTGCTATTTTCCACCCATTCTGGTGCTTTCTGAAAGCGACCTCACCCCATTCAATCATATTTTGCAACCTGTCATAATTGTCCTGAACAACATTTTCTTTGCTTTTCTTTTGTTTCCTTTAGCTCTAAAGGTAATCTAGGCCAGTCTGAATGTAAGGAGGTAAATTTTTGTAATTGTTCCATTTCAGTATAATTCAATCATCATGATAATGGTCTCAGTGGTCTAGTGTTCCAAAGGTTTTCCCCTAGATAATGCCCAAAGAGACCTATTAGTTGTTCTGATCTGTTGTGTGTTATTCTTGCATCTGAAGAAATAAATGTCATGGTACTTATTTGGATAATAATTATCATTTTCTTTTCAGACTGAATCAAGTCAGTGTTCTTAAGGCATGTAGATACATATGTCTGTACCTATTTATTTATGAAAAAAGTATTCATATTCTACTAATGATTTGTTAGCAGGGAAAAGTATGTCCCATTGGGAGTCTCAAACACATTGTAGCTGCATTCTATGGAGAAATAGAATTGTTCTCTTTTTTAACTGAATTCTATACACAATGCATATCTATGTCTTTATAGGCAGACTATATCAGAGTAAAAATTACAGAAGCTAGTATACTTATTCTGCTAATTAGATAAAATTTCATAATTATTATGCAGTGACTTGGTAAGAAATTTGGAACCAACATGGTAACTGAAGAGGATAATCTATTTTGACTTTCAGGAACTTTACTTTGACTCAAACCGGCATGCCGTGCCTGACTGAGGAGCATGTCTACAGTAATTATCTGTAATAAAGCCATCATTATCTATAAAACTGTCAGATTCTTCTGAATGCTAATGTATCACTTAGGTAAACATATTGCACATGCCAGATGGTGATTAAATTCATGATTTATAGTCTCTGTATTTACACTTTCATTGAACAATAAATAGAAAATATCATTTATTTTTATTAGAAGCATGTATACTTATTTCACTAATTATAACATTAAACAAATACATGACAATTTTAATGATCTAATAAACGTGAGTTATTTTGAATGTATTATACTTTTTTTCACCTAGCAACAGAACACCCAACTAGTCTTGGTAGATGTGGTAAACTAAAGAGAATTGCACTTGGATTGCACTTACCAATAATACCAAAACTATATTCTGGAATGGAGGGGGGGGGATTCCAATAGGAGATTATGGCAAACTAAGACGTCTTCCACTTTGTTGTCAAGAAAGGCCTGAAGATGTGGCCAGGAAACAAATGTGACTGTCCTGAACGAGAACTTAACTTTGGCAATATTTTTTTTTCATTAACTCAAGATATGTTGGATTTGGACTGAACTGTTGGTGCAAATCAGGCTGACGCAACTGCTTCAGCTGAATTGGATTGTTTTCTGTTTGTACCAGGCGTGAAATTCAGCAGGTTCTGACAGGTTCTGGAGAACCGGTAGCGGAAATCTTGAGTAGTTCGGAGAACCGGCAAATACCACCTCTGGCTGGCCCCAGAGTGGGGTGGGAATGGATATTTTGCAATATCCTTCCCCCAGGAGTGGGGAGGGAATGGGGATTTTGCAGTATCCTTCCCCTGCCACGCCCACCAAGCCACGCTCACAGAACCGGCAGGGAAAAATTTTGAATTTCACCCCTGGTTTGTACATCTTGTAGATGGTCAGGATGTTGGAATGGTAAAGTGAGGGTGGCACTTTTTTACTCAATCCCTATCCTTCATAACATTACCTAAAAAGTATTGGTATCGTGTCTAACAGAAGTTAATGCCTTTCTGTAGGAGAGCCTAAAAGAAGAAATAAAAAGATACCGGCAGGGTAATACAATTTTTCACAATCAGAGTGCTCTGGCGTCGGTGATTCTGACATTCTGAAAGCCCTATTGGCAAGCACCTGGCAGGCTGGAAAGGAAGGAAAGAAGACTTTTGCGGGACTACTTCTCTTTCCAGCTTTGTTTGCTAAAGAAGAACATTTGGGCCAAGGCCGGCATTCATTGTATATTGTATCCAATAGAGGGACATACTGAAGGGCATTAAACCTTCAACACTGAACCATGTCATTTATCAGCAGGCTTTCTTTTGGCCTTTTCTTCTTTGTACAGTTTCCAGTTTGCTGATATTAAAAAGTGACTAGCTTAGAGCTGGCAATTCACTATAAAGGAATTCCAATTCCAACATCAAATCTCTGTTCTGAGGTTGCAACCTTTTTTTCTTCCAGCTGTGAAAGGGAAAAATCTAATATACTATACAGGTAATCCCTGGGTTTCGAGCATTTCCTTAGCAAATGTTCAAAGTTTTGCGATAAGCGCCCCCTAGCATTTGCGAACAACTTCCGAAACTACGAACCTTGCAGCACCATGGAAGTTGTTCGCCCTTACAAACAACCGCAGAGGCTCTGCAACATTCATCCTGAATGTTGCCGGCCAAAATGGAGCTTCCAAGGGTGGATCTATTTCGGCCTGCAACGGGCCGGGGAGGCCTGCGGAGGCCCAATGGAACTGCAGAGGGGCATATGCGGCTGAGAGGCTGGAGAGGAGACTGCTTTTGCTAGATCTTCACAAGGTAAGTGACCCGGTGCAGCAGGTTGGGTGGGAGGGGGAAGCAATTGTGGGGAGCATGAGGTATTTCAGTGGGTTGGGGAGGCCTTGGGTTGTCTTAGGCAGGTGGCCTGTTCCATCATCCCCATGGCCTTCCCCACCCTGAAATACCTTATGTGCACTTAACGAGCCTCGCATTCGATTAGCGAATGCGTGGACAAAAGGAGGGAGTGATCCCGTTCAAGGTACGAGATTCACTTCCATGAATCCTCGGGCTACAAATGGAATGGGCAGGCTCCATTGCATTTGTAACTTGAGGACTACCTGTATGATCCTTAGAAAATTGTCCTAAGGACCATAAAACTGTAGCCGAAAGAAATCTGCCTGACCCAGCAGGACAATCACAGCACAACTGCAAAAACACCATTTTTGGCCAAGATTTTTTGGCCAAATGCTTTCAAAAAGCATTTATCCCTATTAATTATTGAGATTAAGACAATTGTGTGCACATCTTCAAGTCAGTGACTCCTGGCAACTGCAAAATCCTTGCAGTTTTCTTGGCAAGTTTCCTTGAAGATGTCAAAACTTGCTACTTCCTTTTTCCTAGGGCTGAGAGAGAATGACTGGTCCAAGCTCACCCAGTTGGCCTAAGGCAAGAGTAGAACTCATTGTCTCCTGGTTTCTAATCTGGTACCTTAATAACTACACCAAATGTTTCCCTGACAGTTGTCACAATATCAATTATTAATGACTAATATAGTAATTATTAGCACCTCCTTCAGACATTCAATCAAAAGGGAGAAATGTAAAAAGAAATATTTAGGCCTTTTCTCACTTAAATACTCAAGAGTTCAGAATCTTCTGAAGGAGTATGAACAGCCTGCAAGAACCCTGATGGAGCACTGCTCTTTCATTATAATCCTTTAGCACCGTTCTTCAAGTAGATGATTGATTCCAGTGGACCTAAACGTGGAACTAAGTTTCTCCATCCCATCACTTTGCCTTGCTGAGGTTAGCAGAAAAATCAATCACTGTATTCTTCTAACAATCTCTGCTGCATGGCAACTACTTTGGATAAATTGTGTTACATAAATAAAGTTAAAAATAACTGCAATGTTATTATCTTTTGGGGGGAAGTGCGTCTTATACTTTGAAAAATACTGTAGGTAAATTTAAATACCCAATTCAGGCAAAAATTGAATTATACAAAGCTTTCTGGAACCAACATTTTCATGTAAGCATTGAAGATTTCATGTTGCTACAAGCCTTGTGGTTTTTTCATTTTTCTTCTTCCATTGTTGTATAATAACTTGGTTATTTTGCAGAAAAGTGGTATAAACAGGGAAATGACATAGAATCTAAGGTGTTTGTTGTTAGTTGCGAAGTTGTGTCGGACCCATCGTGACCCCATGGACAAGGTTCCCCCAGGCCTTCCTGTCCTCTATCATCCCCCGGAGTCCATTTAAGTTCATGCCAACTGCTTCAGTGACTCCATCCAGCCACCTCATTCTCTGTTGTTCCCTTCTTCTTTTGCCCTCAATCTTTCCCAGCATTAGGCTCTTCACCAATGAGTCCTTCCTTCTCATTAGGTGGCCAAAGTATTTGAGTTTCATCTTCAGGATCTGGCCTTCTAAAGAGCAGTCAGGATTGATCTCCTCTAGGACTGACTGGTTTGACCGCCTTGCAGTCCAAGGGACTTGCAGGAGTCTTCTCCAGCACCATAGTTCAAAGGCCTCAATTCTTTGGCGCTCAGCCTTTCTTATGGTCCAACTTTCACAGCCATACATTGCAACTGGGAAAACCATAGCCTTGACTATACACACTTTTGTTGGCAGGGTGATGTCTCTGCTTTTTAGTATGCCATCTAGTTTTGCCCTAGCTTTCATCCCCAGGAGTGTCTTTTAATTTCTTGGCTATCGTCCCCATCTGCTGTGATCTTGGAGCCCAGGAAAATAAAATCTGTCACTACCTCCATTTCTTCTCCATCTATTTGCCAGGAATTGAGAGGGCCAGATGCCATGATCTTCATTTTCTTAATGTTGAGTTTCAAGCCAACTTTTGCACTCTTCTTCTTCACCCGCATCAAGAGGCTCTTTAGTTCCTCTTCACTTTCTGCCATTAGAGTAGTATCATCTGCATATCTGAGGTTGTTGATATTTCTCCCGGCAATCTTAATTCCAACTTGTGATTCATCTAGCCCCCCCCCCTTTCTCATGACGTTCTCTGCATATGTTAAATATATGCCGCCCAGAGTCCTACAGGAGTTGGGTGGCCTATAAGAACAATTAATAATAAATAAATAAATAAATAAATAAATAAATAAATAAATAAATAAATAAATAAATAAATAAATAAATAAATAAATAAATAAATAAATAAATAAATAAATAAATAAATAAATAAATAGGCAGGGTGACAGTATACAGCCTTGCCGAACTCCTTTCCCAATTTTGAACCAATCAGTGGTTCCGTGTCCAGTTTTCATTGTTGCTTCTTAACCTGCATATAGCTTTCTCAAGAGACAAATAAGATGGTCTGGTACTCCCATCTCTTTAAGAACTTGCCACAATTTGTTGTGATCCACACAATCAAAGGCTTTAGCATAGTCAATGAAGCAGAAGTAGATATTTTTCTGGATTTCCCTAGCTTTCTCCATGATCCAGCGTATGTTGGCAATTTGATCTCTAGTTTCTCTGCCTCTTCAAAATCCTGCTTGTACTTCTGGTAGTTCTTGATCCACATACTGCTGGAGCCTAGCTTGTAGGATTTTGAGCATAACTTTATTAGCATGTGAAATGAGTGCAATGGTGCAGTAGTTTGAACCTTATTTGGCATTGCCTTCTTTGGAATTGGAATGTAAACTGACCTGTTCCAATCCTGTGGCCACGGTTGAGTTTTCCAAATTTGCTGGCAAATTTTACTGCACCTTCTTTTAAGATTTTGAATAGCTCAGCTGGAATACTGTCACCTTCACTAGCTTTGTTGTTGTTCAGATTTCCTAAGGCCCATTTGACTTCAAATTCCAGGATGTCTGGCTCGAGGTCAGTGACCACCCCATCATGGTTATTAGGCATGTTAAGCTGGTTTTTGTATAGTTCTTCTGTGTAATTTTGCCATCTCTTCTTAATCTCTTCTGCTTCTGTTAGGTCCCTGCCATTTTGGTCCTTTATCATGCCCATCTTTGCATGCAGTCTAAGGGATATTGTCCACAAATGTTACTTGTAAGAATATATTTTATGAAATGTGCAATATATATATGACTTGGATTTTACATTAAACTATACATTTTGCCAGTGCCTAATCTGTCTATTGTCTTAACAAATACACTTTATTCATTAGGTTTGTAAGCCACACATTAGTAAATCAAGCTGCCTTGCAGGAAATTGGAACATGCACAAGTAGCTTCTGCTGAAGGCCTCCATAGTACCAAAATAAATCTATTTCAAATAAACATAACTTCACTGTCAATTCGGCAAGCTGAACTAAATGACTTTTCTGGGCTGATTTATGCATTTGTCTGGCACCATTTGCTAAGATCAACCTGGAAGCACTTTCTTCGTCATAGGACTGATTTATACCAGAAAGGTGCACAAAAGAAAATGAGGGTTCTCTATCTTCCTTTCCTTTATTTTTTTTCCCTAGGCTCCTGTTACTATATAACTAGCATATTTGTTTTCTCTAATTACCTTTTCCATGGCTTGAGAATTTTGATGACTTGATTAAGCCTTGCAGTGCAGTTCCAGTCCCTACCCATCTGATTAATTAGCCCAAAGCTTATTAACTTCCAAATTTCAATCAATAAGGCGGTGATGCTTAACAGTACAAGGGCATACTAAGGATAGTACTTTTATTTAAATACATATAGAACTGCTAGCCTTCTTTTCCTATGTACTTTAAGTTGTTTCACAAGAATATAGAAAATGTGGAACATTGGCGTAATATCCAAAATAGAAAATCCAGGGAAGGATACTTTTGAGGAAAAGATGACATTTCTGTATAAGGAGAATTGTAGGAAAATACTTAGCAATTATATCCCAACAGTTGTACACAATTCGAAGACAGAATAACTAGTTTGGTTAGAAAAGCTCATCAGAATGCACACATTTGTAATGAGTTACTACCTGCCATTCTTCAAAGTTCTGTCAAGGTTTCCTAGTTATTTCAGTGGATCAAAACAGCTGTCCATGGGTATGGAGGCAGCAGGCTTTTCCAATCCCATATTTTAAAAAGTCAAATTGAGCAAAACTAACAAAAGGAAGCAAATAAGCATCAAAACAAAGCACAACTCTCCAGAATCCTCTTGATTTCCAAGAATGCCCATGGATTCCATCTAGGCTGCATAGATTCTGTCTCTTGGTTTTCATGGCATGTTCCTTTATACAGAGACAAAGGTATGGGGCTTCCACAGCTCACTTAGACTAGACTAGACTAGACTAGACTAGACTAGACTAGACTAGACTAGACTAGACTAGACTAGACTAGACTAGACTAGACTAGGATAGGATAGGATAGGATAGGATAGGATAGAATAGAATAGAATAGAATAGAATAGAATAGAATAGAATAGAATAGAATAGAATAGAATAGAATTCTTTATTGGCCAAGTGTGATTGGACACACAAGGAATTTGTCTTCGGTGCATAAAAAGACAAGTGTACATAAAAGACAGTGTACATAAAAAGACAAGATACATTTGTCAAGAATCATGAGGTACAACACTTAATGATTGTCATAGGATACAAATAAGCAATCAGGAAACAATCAATATTAGTTGAGAAGCACTGCATAGAATAGAATAGAATAGAATAGAATAGAATAGAATAGAATAGAATAGAATAGAATAGAATAGAATAGAATAGAATAGAATAGAATAATTTATTGGCCAAGTGTGATTGGACAACAAGGAATTTGTCTTTGGTGCATATGCTCTCAGTGTACATAAAAGAAAAGATACATTTGCCAAGAATCATGAGGTACAACACTTAATGATTGTCATAGGGTTCAAATAAGCAATCAGGAAACAATCAATATTAATATAAATCGTAAGGATACAAGCAACAAGTTACAGTCATACAGTCATAAGTGGGAGGAGATGGGTGATGGAACGATGAGAAAAACTAATAGTAATAGTAATGCAGCCTTAGTGAATAGTTTGACAGTGGTGAGGGAATTATTTGTTTAGCAGAGTGATGGCGTTCGGGAAAAAACTGTTCTTCATGATAAGGCTGAGCCTGATATTTCTATATGTAAGTATGTATGTTCATATTAGGCAAATTTTAAAATACTGAAAGCTAATAGTGAAGCCATCAAGGATTGAAAAAATCAGCTGAAAAAATTTCAAGTGCATAGCGGTATATTAGATGGGCAGAGAGGACATGACTTAATCAGCTAATGTACCAATCAGTATCCCAGGGAACTGGATTGTGGCAGAGTGTGTTTAGTGACTGGCTACACTAAGGTGTCCAAAATCTGATCATGTGACTGTGGCGGGGGAGGGTTGAGGCCATTGGAACTTCAAATCTGGGTCATAAGTAGGCCAAGGGAGGACGGTCAGAGCAGTTGCAAAGCAATCAGCATTAAGTCAAGGTCTACCTCTACTTGTCAATTTTTTGACAAGCTATAGTTTGGCATGGAATGTTTTGTAGGGCTATAAAAGAACCCCTACTCTTTTATTATTTTTCCTACCTGATGAAGGGGAAGGAATCACCTATACCTCTACTTTTACAGAGTAAAAATGATTTCCAGTATAAAAAATATAGTTGGAGGATGATTTTTGTTGTCAAAAATTTGATTGTGTTTACACAATACACTGTCTCATGGTTAACTGAACTGAATTAACCTAAAATCTGCATCTGCAAAATATTCTGACTCAAAAGCTAACTGTACTTGTTAACAGCAGCTACCATATTTTATCAGCTGAGGTTGTACCGTAGTACTATCTGCAAGTATTTTTCTACTCTCACTAATTACAAATTCTTTCACAATAGATCCCAAGGAAATTTCTCTAACTCCTATTTTCCTCTCTCTGTCATTAAAAAAACAGGTTTAAAAGTATTCCATGGTAACATTAATTGAAAATAATTTACAAATGCTCAGTGTTACTTACCTTTATGGCAATGTCTGCGTTAACATTACTCTAAGAAACATTCTATAGATTTTTGCTAACTAAACTGTAAAATGGATCTCATTGCAAAGATGAAACAGTATAAATGGAAGTTCCATGTAAGTCAATCTTCATAAATATTCAAGAGAGAGAATTTACATAGGTTCTGCTTGAGGAATTGGTTTTATTCATAGGATATGTTTCTATGACACTTTATTTTGTAGAAATTACTATGGTACATGAAAAGCAGAATCTAACGAATGTATTTTTCTGACTCTGATAATCTTACTCACATAGTGCTCACTGATTTCTGTCCTTCAAAATTGTTGAGAAATAATCCAAGCTACAAAATATGATATGCAGAACTACCCACAGATCTTTGGTCAGATTTCAGTCATTGTCCTGATCAATGTTGAGATTTACTTAGGGCTACCCTTAAAGAGTATCCGGAGATTGCAACTGGTGCAAAATGCAGCTGCGCGAGCTGTAGTGGGTGTTCCAAGATACACCCACGTAACACCTATTCTCTGCCAGCTGCATTGGTTGCCCATGTTAGGAGGAGAATTACTCTTATCAGAGGCGAAATGAATCTTTTCCTGGAACTCTGACATTGTCAAAATAAACCGCATTATAATTCTAATGTAAAAGATATTTATTTTGATACAAAAATAATGAGATCACATACTGGCTATATAAAAGGTGTTGCTTCGTCCGAAGCATAGAACTAAAGGGAGGAATGAACCATTATATTTTACAGGGATGCATCTCCCTGCATATACATGTAACAGGCAATATAAAATCACTGCGTGACAGCCCATTAGTCTCCGGACGCAATTTAAGGTGTTGGTTTTAACCTTTAAAGCCCTACATGGCTCAGGGCCAGGTTACCTGCGGGACCGCATCCTACCATATGCCTCCCTACGACCGGTTAGGTCCCACAGAGTTGGTCTCCTCCAGGTCCCATCAACCAAACAATGTCAGTTGACGGGACCACAGGGGAGAGCCTTCTCTGTGGGAGCTCCATCTCTCTGGAACCAACTTCCCCCAGAGATCCGGATTATCCCCACCCTACTGGCCTTCCGTAAAGCCGTTAAAACATGGCTCTTCCTGCAGGTGGGGTGAAATAGAGATCAATCCCCCATGTATGAATGATGATTTGTTTTAATTTTTGTAATTTTTAAACTATTATTATCATTTTTATAAATTGTTCTTTCATTATGTTGAAAGCCGCCCTGAGTCCCGCGGGAGTTGGGTGGCCTTTAAGAACGATAATAAATAAATAAATAAATAAATAAATAAATAAATAAATAAATAAATAAATAAATAAATAAATAAATAAATAAATAAATACTTATGAACAAGGCAGGTCCAACTATGGCTTTATGGTTTTAAGTTATTTTAATTCTTCTGGGAAGAAAAGTTTAGATGGGGGAAATAAAAGGGAGACAAACAACAAGGAATTGTTTATAAGCTCCAAGTCCCCTTACCGGGTAAGCTTGGGCCTCCCTGAATCTCAGTATACGTCTCCTCCTATGTATAGAATACATAGGGTACATAGTGTACATAGTATACAAAAGGGACCGGTGGCTCAATGGCTAAGACGCTGAGCTTGTCAATCAGAAAGGTCGGCAGTTCGGCGGTTTGAATCCCTAGCGCCACGGAATGGAGTGACCTCCCGTTACTTGTCCCAGCTTCTGCCAACCTAGCAGTTTGAAAGCATGTTAAAATGCAAGTAGAAAAATAGGGACCACCTTTGGTGGGAAGGTAACAGTGTTCCGTGCGCCTTTGGTGTTTAGTCATGCTGGCCACATGACCACGGAGACATCTTCGGACAGCTCTGGCTCTTCAGCTTAGAAACTGAGATGAGCAGTGCCTCCTAGAGTCGGGAACGACTAGCACCTATGTGTGAGGGGAACCTTTACCTTTACCTTTATGTATAGAAACTAAGAATAACATTTCACCCATCTAAACTCTAGTCTGAAGAATAGCTTCTGAAGTGGTTGTAATTTAGGATCACACAAAGTGATACTTTGCTGCTTGCTTGATATCAGGACAGAAATATTTATCTTATCTTCTTTATGCTTTGTATCCTTCACATTTTATTAAGTAATTTCTTCCTAGACTAGAGTTAGCCCCAAATTTCATAATATAGATACTATAGAACATCAATGAGATGCAATCTTTCTTACTAACTCATTTCACAATGGAATTAAATAACTACAACTTTTCCATCACACTTACCATACATTTTAACAAATGGATTTTAGTGTCCAGAAGACAATAAAATTCTTTATCCCTCATGTTTCCAGAGGGGATTTGGCTGTAGCTTTTACCTGAGGACCTTAATGGAAGCATCCTAACCAGTGTGAGATTTCTAATACAATGACAACTCAAGGTCTTAAACTCTTAAAATGAAGCATGTTCAATATCATAACTAGAAAACTAGGTACAGCACACAGACATATACTTGAATATGTCAATCAGATTTGTTGCTACTTCTTCAAATATGAAATTTAATGGGGGCATTTATGCTAAAAGGCATTAACAAAATCAAGAAATCAATTTCTAGCAAGAAGCATTCAGAATGAAGAAGAGAAAATGTTCTTCCCATCTGTTTTCTTTTCCTCTTACAGAGACTACAGAAAAATTGCAGAAGGAACGTTACACCAGGTTATTGATGAAAAGTGGGCAAGGACAAAACTGCATTCCTGGAACACTAGCAGAAAATTCGCAGAGCTATTCCATTGAAATATGGCTTTAAGTCAACAATAAGCAAGGTTTGTTGCATCTCAACTTGACTTGGGAATTGTAAGATAGGAGACAGTTTAAAAGTAATGCTAACTTGAAAATGTAAAGAATAAAATGCAACAAGTAACAGCCTATTAGATCCAAAGCTGCACTTCTATCAGCTGAATGGGTCCTTCCTCTCATAAAAGGAGCCTAGTTTTAGTAGGGATTTTTGCTGATATTCCTGATGCTTATAAAGCAGGCTTATAAAGCATGCTAAGGCTTGCTTGGAAATGTTGCATTACAAATGTAGAAAATAAAATCCAGAATGTATTGTAGGACAATAATGTAATATAACCAAATTAAATGTCATGAGTAAGCAATTTTTGAAGTTTTCCAGAAGTTCTTCAGGAAAATAACTAATATTTCATACTGAAATATTTTATTACGCCTCTACCAAAGGCAGACCAAAATAATAACCGTAGAATAAAACAACAAATAACAGCAAGGTTAACTTTAATTAACTAAAAGCCTAGTAAAAATTCTTAGTTTTAGTTACTGATCTTACTGAATCCCTCACTTAGAAAGAACATAGGAGCCATGTGATATCATTGATTGATTGATTACCATGTGTGGATGTGCATTCATGCACACATACACACAACATCCTGAGGCTATACTTGCTAAGTATCTTCTTGGAATGCAATGCTCCATGGTTCATCTACATATAAACAGGTTAAAGAGCTTCAAAAAACCATTACAACCATTTATGGAATAATGGCTATTATGCTGCATCAAAATGTCTCTCATCAGGAATGCAAAACAGTTTTGCTTCTCAATTCATCAAGTTGTATGCAGCCTCCTATCCTGAAATATTTCCAGATGAAGGAACTCTTGGCTATGACTACCTGTTGAACTCCAAATGTATCCTCAGAAATTCTGCCACAAATCATTTCTACCATATAACAAATTATTCCCTAAGACTTAGAAATGTAGTGAGTGGCTTCCCATGTAATTAAGAGAAGTAATAAAATAGGGCTCAGTATTCATATTGTAATAATATCTTCCTTGCGTAGTAAAGTTATTTTCTATATTCAGAAGGATTACATTTTAATGTTGAGATTCAGAGTGTCATGACTGCAATTTTTAAACATTCCTAAACTATTATTTTGTGTGGAAAGTAAGGATTAAAGCCAGATTAAAGCCCTTTTATTTAATATGCTCATGTTTTATATGCAAGGAATATTGTATGTGGAGAAGCATCCAATTATGGGGTGCCCTTACTGTATTTTAAGGGTACTGTCCACAATGCTGCTATGTAATGTTTCTTCAATGTGAAATTAAAGTTCTTTAAGATTAAAATATAAAGAATCTGCCCAACCCACTCCAAATTATTACAAAACCTGCCCCTTTGTTTGTATTTGTACAGCATGTGTACGTATTTTTTGTATTGTATTTTGTATTGTATTGTATGTTTTTTATATTGTATAGTATAATTGTATAGCATTTGAACGTATTTACAGTATATAATCCAGTCTTCCACACGCAGGTTTCCACTCTGAAAGGAGGAGGGAAAAGGAAAAAAACAAAAAAAACAAAAAAGCTTTATCATCTTTGTTTCCTTGCAATACCTCTGTTCCAGTCAGCTTTGCCTCTGTGGACACCCTGGCCCATCAGGCATCTGACAGTTACCACAAGCCATACATAACAAATCCTGCCTCAGAGACTGAGGGAATCTCTGCATTTGAGAGCAAAGACGATTGTGCTGAAGCCAAGAGAGCGAAGAATGTGCCTGACCTTACATGTCAATTCTTTCCTGTAGAACAGTCAGCACAGAGAGAGGTCTGACTCTTAAGACTAGTTAAACCTCTGAAAGATGGAGACAACCACAGGAAAGGAGGGAAGTGGTCAGGTCTGTCTTAGGCTTCTTTTGAGACTAACTCATCATTCCCTCAACTGGAGAGCAACCATTATTACAGTCATTGTCATGATTATCTTGAAATCTATTGCCTCTGATTCCAGGGATCTATCAGGAAAAGACCAAAGGCCTTATTAGTGTGGGCAATAAAGCTTTGCTGAGAAGGAAGCTAGTAGGAAGATAAATTAACCTTCCTTCTAGCTACACTCCCATCAGCTTTGTTAATTCTGAGTGACATTTATTGATACCCTACATTTTATCACCCCTACCATCAATCTGATGGACACTCTCTTGCCAAACCTTTGTAATCATTTTGTGGGCAACCCTAGACTATATATGTACAAGTGCTTTTCCTACCTATAGGGCTCATGGGATTTGCTACTATTAACCTCCTTGCCTGCCTTAGAAAAGGCTAATCTGACATACTTACTCTCAACAGCACAATTAAAAAAAAAACCGTTGTTCAATTTTAAGGATATTTTGTCAGAAGGAGTTCAAATTGATACTCAAATTATTTCCTATCAATACTTTAACAACCATGTAAATATCCAAAACAATGGTAGAAAAACTTATTGGTTTTAAGCCATATCATTTAAATTTTTAAAAAGGGACTCTCAAGCATGAGCATAATCCTGGGTCATTATGCACACACAAATATTACCAATGAATTTTAAGTGTAAATTTGATTTGTGGCCAATACATTTCAAAAAAGTAAAATCTTGTTTTCTTAACTATCCTAATAAAAGTATGAAAAAAAGATTTCTCTTTATGTACATTTTTTTAAAAAAAATTAATCTATCTTGGCAAATTTACAAGTCTTTTTCTTCTGCAGAGACGATGAAATCTAAACCTTGCTCATGAGGCACTTGGGAAATATCAAATTAAATTTAAAGCTTCTACGTTTTAAATAAAATCCCATGTTTTCAACTGAGAGAAGTGAGGCAAGATTGCAGCTCAGCCTTTGAAGGCATTTTATTTACTTCTTCAAAGAATGATGAATGCTGGAGGAAAACTTTTAAAATATAAACAAGACCACACTTTTTATATTTATATTTTATATTTCACCCTAACAAGTAGAATGAGGTGAGAGAGGCTTAAGATTATGGCAACACAGTAACCTGAAGAAGTGAATGCTGAATGGTCTGTCCAACTGACCTTAACTGAAACTGCTCCTGACAGTGGAGGATGGTGCCCTATTCCTAAATTGCAACTCAATGCTAATTAGCTCGGTCAGCTTCTGTATGTAAAATGGGCGAAGGGGTGGTAAGTAACCCTATTCCTGTGATTTGGACCAGAGCTAAAGTCATGATGCAATATATTAAACCATAACCCATTAAGGAAATCTGATTTATCTCTTGTCAGATTGTTAATTATATATCAAATGTTAGATATTTAACAAGCCTATAGAGAAATTGCAGTGATAAAAAGAGCAATTTGATAGCATTAGGGCTACCAAACTTCACATCACTTTATACAATAGTAAAAATGTAATAGTTTTCTGAATTGAATCTGTACCACAGCTCATAGATCTGATATCCCTACAGTCAACATCTAAAGTTTACTTTTACTGTTAAATTGATTTCTATAGAAGTGGTCTTTTTGAGCTGAGCTAATAATCTTGTTCCTTCCAATCTCAGATAAAAGACCTTAAGGAATGACTAACTTATCTTATTTTTTTTTCATTAAACACACACAAAAATACAACATGAAACAATACACACATAAAACATACAGTTAGGGGTATTCTGTCCCCCTCTATACAATAAGCTTTCATCGGATAACAATTTTTTTTATATTATCCGTAAGTAAATATGTTTACCTTTCTTTTTATTTACTTGGTCTTTAAATATATAGCATATTCTTACTACTTCTATATATAATTAATTTAAACAATAGAATTTCTAACTTATCTTATTATTGGCCAAGCTAAAGAGCCAATCATACCTTAACTGTTTCAGGAAAACTACCATATACTGCCAATTAAAGGAAAGCATTTAATCTATTGTGATTGGTTTTTAATGACTGAACACATTCACCTTTGACCTAAAGTATAGAACTATTCACCAACTGATCCTTGTTTTGCTCCTTGTAGATACCTCTAAAATTATGACTGAAGGTCTGTGTGTGATCAATACTAATGTGTTTAACTAATGCATTAATAAGTCTTTTTTACAGACTAGCCTTTGAATTTACACCACCAGTGACCATGCCACATATGAGTAGAGTGTTTCAGAGTCTAGTATGGATATTACCTCACAACGACAGAGTTAGGTGATAAGGCTATGCCAAACAGCAGCTTTTGGGGTAAGTCTTTATATAAGGTAAATAATTCCTTGGGGGGCAAGAAGAAAACATGCCGTCTTAATCAGCTGTCCCAGAAGAAGCAAGCTCACCATCTGCCATTGTTGTAAAATCATCTGTTCCACATTCTTTCAAGCAGTAGATGGAAATAAAGAGAAACTACTAAAGCACCCATTTCTCAACGCACAACAAATAACAAGCGTGAAATGTGAGGCGAACTAAATTGTTTTTGAAATGGAATTCAAAATGAATTGGAATAATATCCCTTAGTCCTGGTTTAGCTGCTGTTACAGATTCAAACATTTCGCTGAAAGAGCTTTTTCACTCTCTGAAGTTAAGGACCTACATTGCTTTGCTTGTTTCTAATTTTCATTGCTTCAATTTCTCTTGTACTATAGAGGAAACCAGTAGGATGGGCTAGCTAGACTATAAACACCAGGCTTGGGTGGTAAAGATGAGAACTACAATAGCCTCAAATACTATACAGAACAGACTTTCAGCTGAACTTTGATCAATCAAGGGGTGCTTCTTCTGTCACCCAAATTGCCAACAGCTGCCCTGAAAAGACATCTGCTACAGCAAGGAAGGAGAATTTCAGAACCAAAAATTGGTTGTGACATTAACATATCATTGGTTGGACATAGGTCCTTTGAAAAATAGAGTATTGTAACAGGTATAAATGTTTCTCAAGGTAATTGTATAAGGGAAGGAAAATGTTTATCTCAAGCTTCTCCCTCCTGGTGTCCTCCAAATATATTTGATCTCATTTCCAATCCTTCACGGCCACTGTTAACCATAATATCTTGACTAGTTGCTTAGAGATTAAAGGACTTGAAAGCCAACATATCTGGAGTGGACAGGGAAAGCTACATTATTACATTTACGACAAGCAAGCTCAAATCTCTTTGGCTCCTCTTTGTCCTAAATGAACATTTACAGAAAGAATGCCTTTTTTTTATTTTTCTTGGCAGCTCTGCCCTTAAATTGAGCAGGAGATTCCTAAGCAACTCTGAGGAGATAGGTTTCTTTTATTATGACCCTGAGGAAGAAATAAGTGCTTTTCATTAAAGGAAATGCTTGAAAACATGAAACTGATACCACCACCATAATTTTACTCTATCGCTGCTTCCCTCTGTTATAATGGCCTTTGCATTAGGCAGCTTGCTGGGGAGATCACTGATGTCCATTTACTTTAGTAAAGATTGTTATTGAATGGAAGCTGTAATGGGGGGGTGAGGTGGGGGGGCGTTTATGATCCTACTCGGCTAAGAGCTCAGAGCCTCGTCTTAGAATAGTCTTTCTCTCCACCTTGACAGCTATTAGAGAATCAATACAGGTAATATGTCAGCAGTGGTCAGCAGTCATGTAAACAGTAAGGTGAGGCTGAAATGGAAACTGACAGGTAGCCACTTAGAAAGAGTCTGTGAGTCAAACACATTGAAAAGTGAAGCTCCTTGAGGGACCCCCCACCAGCAAAAGTAGCAGGTCCCTTGTTGCTGTGGGGCAGGAGATTAGAGGGGAATCGGAAGGCCAGACACCCTTCCAACCACACAGTGACACATACTTCTCAAAGAAAAGAAGTGACCTTACATGGCTACTGAAGGACCAGCAGGCAACTCTGTCAATTTCAGAGGGCTGTTAGGACAATTCCTCCCCTGTGAAGATGAAGTGAAGTAGCTGAGAAACAAACAAAACAAACAAACAAAAAAACAAACAAAAATTGGCTTCTTGAGTGAATGTCCTAATGCTAGAGGTTTTGGATGTTTTGAGATAGCTACTTCTGACTATAATTTAAATGCAATTTTGTTTTCTACTTGTTATACTAGGCGACTTTGCTGTTCTCAAAAACCTAAACAGGGAAATGTCTAATCAGTTTATGCTGGGATTAGAGTCTGCCAGGAATACCAGGGCTGTAAGGTAGGTTGGAAATTGACCTCCTCCTCAAAAAAGGCAATGGTCAAACAATTGCAATATTGTTGTCCATGTTGAGAAAAGCCCCCAGAGATTGAACATGACTCACGGGAGACTCTGCCTTTTATTACTCATCTATCTGTAAAGTAGGTTTAAAGGGGGATGTGCCCAGGGTGTGGATATGAATGAGTATAGGACCAAAATCCAATTCCAAATTGTAAAGGCTGTTCAGGCATATCTGCAGAGCCTGGTTTAAAAAAAGGTAATACGACAGCTTCAACAGAGCAGCTGAAGCTCCAGCTGTTTTATATGGATGCACATAAAAACATGTGACACTACAATTGGCCCATTATGGCTACCATCTTGCACGCTGCAGACACCCCTTGTCTTGGATACAACTGTTCCATACACGACTGCGCCATCATTCTACACTTCAAATAAATCTTTTTCCATGCTTTCATATACTCTCACTGGAGAGTGAGCTGAGATAGCGCAGTGGTTAAAAGCAGCATTGCGACCTTCAGCTGATTACTAGTTCAGCAGTTCAGCTGTTCAAATCTCACTAGGCTCAAGGTTGACTCAGCCTTCCATCCTTCCGAGGTGGGTAAAATGAGGACCCAGATTGTTGGGGGCAATATGCTGAACTCTGTAAACCACTTAGAGAGTGCTGTAAAGCACTATGAAGCGATATATAAGTAAAGTGCTATTGCTATTGCTCACAACCAGACCTTGTGGAAAAAATGGCTCCCACTCAGATGTGCAGACCTGGCTTTTGGAAACTGCAATTCAAGAGTGCTGATTACTTCAGCTCTGAAATAAAGTCTATTGGATTGAATGGTTTTCTTTGTTTAATGAGCAGTTTGGTTTAATCAATATTTGTTTGCTGCATTATCTGTAACTCACTAATCTCTTGACTGCTTTCTTCCATTCCATGGGGAGAAACAACTCTCTTCTTTTTCTTTTTTCCCTCACCCCATTCCATTAAGTACAGTAGAGCAAGAGCTATTGAAAAAGAGGTGGGTGGGGGGAGGAAGAAAAGGTTAGACCATTTGGTGACATGCTGGAATTAGCCAAAGGGTAGCAGATGTTAACTCTAGTTGCTTTTGTTTCAGCCTGAGCTTTAGGACTATATTACTATTCTATTGTCATTCACATTACAGGGGGACCCATTCCTCTCCATTTAAAGCCCAATGACACTTCTGAGTTTGCCAAAAGCCTCTTGTCCTTTCTGTTTAGAATACTCCCCATTCAACATTTAAAATACTCTTACAGAGATCATGCAAAGCAAGTGAAATCAATTAGCTAGTCCTGCAGGTTAAATTCATTGTGGTGACCTTCTGCTGGATCTCTGTCATCCTTCTTCCTTTAAAGAGATGAGTCTTCTAAGCAAGGTATTCCCATCCCCCCCAATGGTGGAGCTACAGTTTCCATTGTTTTCATGCAGTAGGGATATGGATTGTTCTGGTTGAGGTTTATATAAATGCTTGTCTAACCATCTGACAGACATGGAAGTCTTAGACAAAAAGAAAACAAAAAATCCACAAATAATACATATGTATTAATATTGCTGAACAGAGATTAACAATAGAACATATTAACAATACCTTAATTTCATGCAGCTCAGCATACATAAATTGAATACATAAATTGTATTTAATATGATTTTTAAAACTTACAGAAACTGAAATTGGAAGACTTGTATAATCAGTTAATCTCTATCTCTATCATCTATCATCTCTCTCTCTCTCTTGTATACACACACACACACACACACACAATTATATCAGCTATCTATCTATCCATCTACCATCTATCAATATCACAAAGGTATAGTTAAATAAAGTTTATCACTTAATGCTGAACATCAGTTAAAAAGATGCCAGGAGGCAAGAATAGCAATAGCAATAGCACTTAGACTTATATACCACTTCACAGTGCTTTACAGCCCTCTCTAAGCGGTTTACAGAGTTCAGCATATTGCCCCCAACAATCTGGGTCCTCATTTTACTGACCTCAGAAGGATGGAAGGCTGAGTCAACCTTGAGCCAGTGAGATTTGAACAGCTGAACTGCTGAACTAGCAGTAGCCTGCAGTGCTGCATTTAACCACTGCGCCACTGCGCAGGTGGTTGCATAATTAAAATTACTACCAACAAAAGACCCTCTCTCCAGTGTTCATGTGCTTCATCTTTTTATAGAAAGGCCTCTAAGAGCAATGATGGCAAACATTTTGGGCTCTGTATGTCAAAAATTTAGAAAATGTCTAACTTGGAGTGTCACATACACTCTTCTCCGAACAAAAAAGAAACCATTCTCTGACTTTCCATTATCTAGGCCAGTGGTTCCCAACCTGTGGTACGTGTACCACTAGTGGTACGTGAGGGCCTTCCAGGTGGTACGCGAACACTTTCGGGGTCATGAACGATTTTTAGTTAGTTATTTTTTACTTCACAAAAATATTTACTGCCTAACACAAGATAATCTGGCAATGATTTGCAACTGTTGCCACAAGCCACCCACCTGGTCCCAGCGGCCCGAGAATCCAGTTGCTGGATGCGCGGGGCCAAAAAAGGAACGGTGACTGTTCTGAACTCTCAGCAGTCGCGCAGTAGAACCCTTGCGAGAAGGTGCGCGTCGTAGTGAGCTCTCGAGCTAAGGTTAATCTCACTCTGTTATTGTTAGCACTATGTTCTCTTGACTCAAGTTACCCTTTGATATTCATTACTGCATCTCAGTGTGTATGTTACTATTTTTATTACTATTTTGTATACTTATTTTGTATACTTATGCCCTCGCATTGAGTTGTTGTTTTCGTAGTTGGTTTGCGTGTTCTACTTGTACAATTATGGAAACAAAGTGATATCTGATCGAATTTAGTTTCTCTGGAACCAGGTGGTACGCGGCGACTGTATGGGACCTCCAAGTGGTACTCGATCACAAAAAGGTTGGGAACCACTGATCTAGGCCATCCTGAACAGTGGCACAATAGCAGCATCAAAGCTGGGCCTGAAGTTGAGATTCAACCTTGACTCCAGACCTAGTACTACTGCTGCCACTCAAAAAGTCTGCCTTGTACCATTCAATTGTTCCCACAGCCCAGCACCCCTCAGAATCTGCCATCACTGCTTACTTTCAGGCATTGTTCTCTTTCTGTTGACAGGCCCCTACAGCCTACCCAAGACTGTTCCAGGTTGCATGAGGTCTTTGTTCTTGAAACAGCTTTGAAAGAGGGTCTTCTACGGCCTCTGAAAACCATTCAAAAGAACACCCCATACTCATGCAATTTTCAGAGGCAACAGAGGTTGCATGAAAGCACACCCCTCTTGTGCAACTTCCAGAAGGTCCAGAGGCCACACAAAAGCATACCTCCTGCAGCTCTGCAGCCTCCAAAAATCCTGCAAGAATGGGGACTGCTTTTGAGAATAGTTGTGATCAGGTATAAGTGAATTCTGGCATATCACCCAAACCATTGTGGCGAATCACTTTTGACACACATGCCATAGATTTGCTATCACTACTCTAGAGATTTCAAGATCTAAAATAGGAAAAGGCAGTCTTTCAGATTTCTAATTTGAAATAATTTAGGCCTTTCAGGATAGCAGTGGTATAATGTGATCAAAATACCCAGCCCTGCAGAGCAACTAGTTTCCAAACCATTTTGGAAAAAACATTGCAATAGTCTAAACAAAACTATCCAATCTTATGAAGATGCATTCAAACTATCATAATAGGAGTTTTCCAAAACATGAAAAGATGTCACAAAGCAGAGAATGTGGGATTATTCTTCCTTATATCCAAGGGTAAGACAAGAACCAATGGGTCAGGGGCAGGTTGCTTACTTACAGGTGCCAGTGCGCTGTGCGGGCATGTCCACGTTTCGGGCACGTGCGCTCACTACGTACGCGTGCCCCCTCGTGCAATTTTGCTTCTGCGCATGTGTGGAAGCAAAATTGCGCCGAAATCTCATGAAGGGACGCGCGCATGCGTGAGATTTCAGAGAGATTTTGCTTCTGCGCATAAGCAAAATCTCACTGAAATCTCTCGTGCGCAGGCGTCCCCTCACGAGATTTCTGCGCAATTTTGCTTCCATGCATGCGCAGAAGCAAAATCGCCCAAAAATTCACCGAAAAAGATGGCGACGCACGCAACGGACCAGCAGAGAGGGCTCCGGAGCGGTCACATGCAAATTGCGCAATCGGCCGCTCCCTACCGGAGTTACGTACTGGACAGCTCCGGCAGGAACCCACCTCTGCAATGGGTCAAGTAAACCAAACATGAAATAAGGAAAATATTTCTGACTGTGAAAACTAATAACCAATGGAACAGCTCGATGTAATCTACAGTAGCTAAAATGCCAATCTCCTAGCTAGTGATTTCCCAACACTATTTGTCTGGTCTGAGTTAAATCTGTTGACCTTAGTGTACCTAGTACTTGTTCAGGAAAGCTTTTGTCTCACTTGTCTTTGATGAAAAAGAGATAAAACTCTGGCTACCTATTAGACCAGCAGTTCCCAACCTGGGGGTTGCGACCTCTTTGGGGGTCAAACGACCATTTCCCAGGGGTTGCCCCGGCATCCTCAGCTCCCCCCCTCAGCCACAAGCCTGGCCATATCGCGCCCCACAACCCGCACCCCACCTCACCGCCACCATTTGGGTTCTTTTACCCTCTGTGCATGCACAAAGCATTCTGTGCATGCGCAGAGGGTAAAAGAACCCAAATGGCAGCGGCAGGGTGGGTCGCGGTGGGAGCGCGTGGGCGGGCCGCGGGCCGCGGCATTAGGAAGGTTGGGAACCGCTGTATTAGACTAAGGGGGGAACCTGGGCACATGACCAGACTACTGGAGTGGTTTCTCTCCTCTCACTGCTGCTGCTTGATTTACTGAGCTCAGAAAGATGAAGCAGAAGAGATACCTAGAACACCATTGTAGGGAGATCCATGTCAGGTTTGACCTACCACTGTGTTCTTGTCCACAGTAGCAAAGAATATCAACAAGGAGATTATTTTATCATTCTGATTGCATCTGCTAAGTGTTGCCCAATGGCTGTTTAAAGTGGCATTATTTCCTTTTAAGAAAATAGGATGATCCACTTCAACTGTGAAACATTCTGAGACTGACTGGCTGACAGAATTGTTCAGATTTAAAAAGGAGTTGGATTCCACATGTACAATGCCAATGGGTAAGACTGTGACTTTGTATTACTTCAGTTTGTGAAGCCACTTCCTATTTGTTCCTCTGTTCCTCATTATTGGTTACAGCCTCCTGTGGGACGATAATCAGCACTACTTTTTGACTGAGAGAGTCAGCACTACTTTAAGAGAGCCAGTTTAGTCTAGTGGTTAAGACACGAGGCTAGAAAGTAGGAAACATGACTTCCGTCTTAGCCATTGAAAGCCAGATGGGTGACTTTGGGCCACTTACTGTCTTAGCAAAATCCATCTCTTGTAGGAAAAATAGAAAGAGGAAGATGTATTGGATATGTTTGCCACCTTGACTTATTTGTAAAAATAATAAAGGCAGGATATAAATAAAATGTTCCCATTGCATCTTTGCATCTACGTCGCCTCCGATCTGATCTAAATGTAGTTCATAAAATCATATACCAAAATGTCCTTCCTGTTAATGACTACTTCAGCTTTAACCGCAACAATACACGAGCACGTGTATTGTTATCAAACTAAATGTAAACGCTCTAAACTCGACTGCAGAAAATACGACTTCAGCAATAGAGTGATCAATGCCTGGGATGCACTACCTGACTCTGTGGTTTCTTCCCCAAACCCCCAAAACTTTAACCTTAGACTGTCTACAGTCGACCTCTCCCCGTTTCTAAGAGGTCTGTAAAGGGCGTTCATAAGCGCACCACTGTGCCTACCGTCCCTGTCCTACTGTCTTATTGTCCTCTTTTATTGGTACTTTTTTACTTATGTTATGTTTATACAAAGAACTACTATCCTGTACATGTTTGACAAAATAAATAAATAAATAAATAAATAAATCTGTGCCTTCTGCCCCAGAAACAGTTGCTTGACCCATCTATGCTGGGTAATTTTAGATCTGTTTCTAGTCTTCCCTGTTTGTAAAGTTTATAGAAAGTGGCGGCCTTGCAACTTCAGGAAGCCATGAAAACTAGATTAGTTGGGCCCTTGCCAGGTTTCAGGTCAGGATATGGCATGGAAACTGCACTGCTCACTTGTGGAAGACCAGTATTGGAAGAGTACAACTCTCCTAGTCCTCAACCTTCACTAATATCAGACGTGTATCTTATTGAGATGTTTCCAAATGATTGGTAAGGGAATAATATTTTGTAAGTTCTCCTTCCTGATGGGGAAGTTCCAGTCTGAGAAGGGAATCTTCTGGAAGCTTTCTGACATCTGCATATTGATGAGGTATGTCAGCTCTGGTATCATGAATATGTCAATGAGATAAATTGACACATTTCATCCCTGGGCCAAACAGGTGTTGTGCCAGAAATGCTTGATTCAGTGCCTGGAGGGTGTCAGGGTATGGATAGGTAAAAAGAGATTCAGACTGAGTAGATTCAAGATGGAGTGTTTTTGGCTTTGTGCACCTAACAATTCCAGAGAAATGCCAACTTTGAATACAGGTGATTTGCAGATTGAGGATTTTCCTAGATTTACATTTTTTTCCTCATGAAGCAGATAACAGTTCTGGCTAGGAGGGCTTTTGCTGAATTACATCATGTGCAGCAATTGCCGTTCTCTTAGGTCACTCACACCCTATTCACAGTGGACACTTGGGACTATTGTAATGTGTTCTACATGGGACTGACCTTGAAGAATATTTGGAAGCTACAAGCTGGTTCTGAATGCAGTTGCCTTGGTGGTGATGGCTGTATCCCAATAAACTTGGGTGATCTAATTAATAAACTACAGGAGTTGCTGTACTGCTTCTGGGATCCAAAGGGCTGGTTGTCGCCAGAGACCTGCTTGGCTCCAGAGTGGTTACCTGATAGACTGCTTTCTTTCATATAGATCTACTCACTGAACAGGGACAAGTTTCTTCAGGTCGTCTCTTTGCCATCAGAGAGGTCCTCAAAAAGAGGGCTCTTTTGATAGCCAGCCCCAAATTTAGAATACCCTTCCTGCAGAGATCAAATCAGCCCTGTCCTTCCTCAGCTTCAGGAAAGCCATCAAAACTACTTTGTCTGGAACAGGACTGCTTTGATTGGCAGTGAGATTGAAAGCACCCTATTGTTATTCATTTTTTTATTCTGGTACTTTTGATACTTTTAGGTGTTTTTGCATCCTTGTCTTTATTGATTTTACATTGTTAGGGGCCTAGAGCAGAGATAATTTATTCAGACACTTTTTAAATAATGCCTACGGTTAATGGGATGTCTACAGGAACAGAACTGAAGGTTACTGGGGGAGGGGTTGCATGTGTTAAGGACTAGTTAAGGACTAACCCCCCCCTCACTCCCAAAGGGCAGAAATTATGGGCATCCCTTTCTCAGCCTACAGTAAAACAAAAGTGGAAGTAGCCCAAGTTGTTTGGCATTTTGCAAGCTGTCTCGTCACCTGCCGAAGGGGGGAAATAGAATGGGGATCTTGAGAATTTACTATTATTCTAATATCAATATTCTGCACTTAAATTTGAAGCATATTGACCCTCTGGGATCAAGCCAGTTCAAAGAGCAGTGCATTCATTTCTAAGCATAAACATTCAATAAGTGGATGTATGAAATGAATACCTGATTTGGCTACAAACCCTTGTATTTGTTTCCAAGCTTAACAAGGCAGATGTTTACTTAGATGATGTCCTGTTTGAAAGTATGAGGGAAGTCACATATTGCAGCAGCACATTTCCAACTTTTTATCAATTCATTGAAGAACTGAGGGGATTTGTAATCCTAGAATTAAAAAACTAATTGCAATGTTATTTCATCAGACTTGTCAATTCAGGTGAGCTTCAAATGTTTTACACTATTAAACACCCATTATTGCTGCCCACTAAAGGGCTCCAAATGGCTGATGGTTATTTTGCAATAAATGAGCCTGAATTCATGGCAAGGATAAAACTATATAATGCAAATTCTACTTGTCTGTAGCTAGGTTGGATTAGAAAATGTTTGCACATTTTATAATAATCTTATCCCCTGTAAGGCTCTCATCTTCATACTAAAACCTGGAAAAATTAGCAAAAATTGACTCTATGAAGGAACACCCTAAACTGTATTCCTTGAAGGGTCTGGATCCAGGTTAATAAACCTATGGACCCATATAAAGATCTTCTCCACATTCAAAAAAATAAGTTGTCAGTAAATAATATATTAATAATGTGTTACAACAGAATCCTCTTTGTAGCTACATACGTTTTTATAAGCATTGTGTCAACAAAAATGATATATTTGTTTTCTGTCAATCTGTTCTCCTTCCCCCCCACCCCCAAAAAAAATCTGGTTACAAATACTAAGAGCTATAGAAATAACAAATCTAGAGAATGCCAAATTTAGAGAAAGCTGATTCACAGGCCTGCTAACATGGAATTTTTCACATTCATAGGTTGCTTGTCAAAAGTCAGTTAAAATATACTTTACTGTTTATTCATGGATTATCATCCATATAAACTGTATAAAATACATATCTTGCAATTAAGAATTTTAGTAGAATAATTCCTTGCAAGTATTTTCAGAATTTGTTCAAGAGAGTTGTGGTCTTTAAAATGTGTAATTTTACTACTGACGGCAAGAAAGAGACATAGTAGATCAAATTGATTATTTTAATTATTTTGTATCCTGTATCTTCAGCACACAAATGTTCTCAGGAAGAAAGCTAAGAAGTAAAAGCACAATGCTTATCAAAGAAAACATGGAAAAAGCAAAACAGAAACACAGCAGCATAACTTTAAAAATCAAGGAAAGTTAGTTTTAGCAGCTATATTCTGAAGTAAACAACTATGAATATTTTCTTAATCACCACTCTGCAAGCATATTATAACAGCTCAGTGCAAAAGTCTTTGAAGTTATACATTTATGATAAGTACAAATACGCAAAAGGAGCAGCATAAGGCTAGTGCACATTTTGTTTTATTAAAAACTGTAGTTCTATTAAGTTATGTATTTGTTTTACAAGCCTTAATATTCATATAAGAATTTTATAAATACATCTCTTTATAAGATTGCAACCATCAAAACAGCAGGACCGGCATAATTTCTGATAAACAACAGAAAAGTTAATGCAAACCATTTTGTAAATCATTCCTAAACATACAAATTTTTAATTTCAATTGTCAGCTAAGAATCAAACTATACTTAAACAATTCTCAATCCTTATCTCATCCCCATTGTTTTCACTTGTGCAAGAGACAATATACTCAGTTGGCTGAAATAAATGTTTCAATATTTTAAAATAACATTCCTCATAACAAAATGTCATCATCTGCATTTTAAAATGCAAGCCATCTTTTACTCTAAATCCCTGTATGCATGCTTATTAAATACACTTGTTTCACTTCTGAGTCACTGTTCTACTGTATATTATTTTCAGCACTGGATCATAATATTGCTATGACTGATCAACAAATGACAATCACTCACTTTCCATTCTTTATTGAATGATCTTGAGCAAGTTAACTCTTTATTAAACATGTGCTAATTGTGTACATTATTTATTCTATGGGGAAAGGAAGGATATAAATATCTTTTGGTGCCATATTAGCATATTTCTGTTTTCAGCCATTTTCTTTTAACCAGTATTTTTTTTAAAAAAAATATTTTAACCCATTTTTATATTGATTCTCTTAGGAATAAATTTGTTTTCATGCCCTCCTATTAGATTACTTTATATTGTTTCTCACTTATTAATTGTGTGTGTTTAGTAGTTTAGGGTTTTGCTTTAAATGTTTTGTTTACAATGCTAAGAAAATTTATTTATACAGCCACTTCTGACATGTTTCTGCTTAAGTAGAATCCTTGAGTAAGATAAGACAATTGTTAATAAGATAAGACAATTGTTATTATAACTAGTTCAGCCAGTAGATAACATTCAGTGACTTGAGGATACACTGGCAGGGGGAAGTTTTACATAGACAATCAAGTAGGAGAGAGAGAAAAAACTATGGAAAAACTGATTATACTCAAGTGGTTCACAACCAGTGTTCTGCTGTATTGACAAGCTTCTGACAGGCCAAATGTTCCCTAACCAACAAATAGTATTCCCTTCAAGTTTAGCATCCTTATGTGGAAAAGCCAGATACTAGGTTTATAGAGCTGAAAAATACAGACTTCTGCTAGATAAAACAGAATTTTCTATACAGATAATCCTCGATTTGCATCCATTTGTGCAGCGACCATTCATAGTTATGGCCCTGCTAATGAAAGAACTGATGACTGGTCCCTTAAGATATGACCACTGCAGTGCTTCCACAATCATATGACTGCAGAGTCACACTTATGGTTTCAGAGATGCTTCAACTCTCTACCTGCTTATCCCACCCTCTCTATTCCCTTTCAGGCCCTGGCACTCCACAGCTCTTGCTGCCCCAGCTGATCTCTGCCATCTTCTTACTCCTGCTGCTAACCACATATGCCTGGCCTGGCCCTTTGTAAGGCAGCTGCTGGTTGAATAAGGTTTTCAAAAGGTTTTCTTCTGCAAATCGCACATGGCAGTCTCTTCATGAGGCTTAGGGAAGGTTTCACATGGCCACAAAAGACCAGGGCAGGAACACCTCATCAGCAGTGGAAACAAGAAGACAGCGAAGGTCAGTGGGGCAAGTAAGGGCCTCAGAATACAGGGTAATGTAGATGACTTGGCTAGAGAGATTGCAGTTTTACATTGCTGGGCCAGGCTGACTTCGACCTGCAAAGGGTTTTGCACTGCACTGTGGCTCAGGGGCTTCTTGGAGCCTTAGAGGGGTGATGCGCCTTTAAGTCCCTTTGCACCACGTTGCTGGGCTGTGGTGGCTGCGGCTTCCAAGGGTGGCTATGGTGCGCCAAGAAGTCCCAGAGACACACAGTTCTAAGGCTGCTTCCCTCACCGCAAGGCAGATGCAGTGTTGCCAAAAGAGCAGAGATGGGGAGAACAGGCAGTAGAGAGAGTTGGATGGGCAGCAGTCCCTTACCTTGGCAAAAATGAGATTCAGGAGTTGGGGGGACCAAGCCCAGCAAGGCTTGAATTGGGATGGATCCTCAGGTAATGACTGGTGGAATTCAGTTAAGGGGGTATGGCAGCTAAATGATGCAGTCATGTGATATTATGACCCCATCACTTAGTGATAGAAATTCAGGTCCCAATTCTGAATGTAACTGAAGGATTACCTGTATCAGAGAATTCTTCAAACTTTTGCAACCAAGGTACAGTAGCCCTATATACATCAATAATGGGAGTATTTTTTCCCTTATACTATATACGTATACCCATGCTACTATTGATAAGTCTCCAAATCCACATAAAGACAGAGTTTCTCCATTGTGCTAAGTTTAATCAATATAGAACAAACCACAACCAGCTTTATAATGGACATGAATCATACACTATGTTTTAAAGTCACAATACCTGGTTTAGTACCTGCTAAACCGAAACAATGCCTGGTTTAGTACCTGCTAAACCAAATCTAGCCTGCTTTAGAAAACAGACTAAGGGGGAAAAATTAAGTTAATGGATTTTTTTTAATAAGGTCTGCAAGATTATCTTCTACAAGATGAAATTGTGGAAGAAGGTGCAGACTTTAAAAGTAGGCCCTCCCTTGTTCCGATAATGGTTTCTATTTGCATCATGAGTATAAAATCGAGAAGTTACTTTAAACCAATCTTTTGTCCTTAGATGGAATATACAGACTACTCAGGTAACAGGCAGGTCTAAACAAAAACTAAAAGCTGAAGATGAGAAATAATCAGAGAAATAATCATTGAGAAAAAAATCAGTAGAAACTTTACCTGGGTGGAAAAGACATTGTCTGACAAAACAAAGTCTTAGTTATATATGCCCATCTCCAGTTTAGGTTACTATTGCTAACAGTCACAGTCATTATTTCCCAGGTCACATAAAAGACAACCATGATGGCCACAATAAAAAAACAAAGCTGAAATCTAAGTTGCAGCAATATCTTTATTAATGGTTGGCAGACAAGGCCATGTATTGATTGAAACAGCAGAGGTCATAATGTCCTGCATTTTGACCAGCTCATTCTGCCTACCTGTGAATACAGCACGCACAGCACAATATACATAAGGTCACAGGTAGGCGGAGATGGGCCCAACCATTACTTTGCTGGCTAAAGAGTTTTGTGGAATTTCATATGGAAGCGAAATTCTTCTGCCTCTAGGAATATTTTATCACACAACGTACATTTAGAGCTTTTGTCTTTAGAACCATGCGTGCGTCGCACATGACTGTCATGGGCAGCGTGTGAAGCAAACACTTTACCGCAGTGCTTACACTTGAAGGGCTTCTCTCCTGAATGTTGGCGGATATGAGTACGCAGGATGCTGGAGGCAGTGAAGGCCTGCAGAGATCAAGGGAATGGATGAGAAAGTAATTAGACCCCAGAAACAGAATGCCAGAAACATGAAATCTTTGTAATACATCAGGGGCCAGTCTCAGTAACTGCAGTATTCATAACTGTGGGGATTCTTAATCTCATGCTTATGAGTGAAAACTGCTCCTTAATCCAATAGTTTAGATATAGCATCTTTGCTACAAACAGAAGAAAAGCAGCTGATAAGGCAAATTCAGAATGGTTCCACAAGTACAGCATTCTAGTGAAAGATGACCCAAACGGCTAATGAGGGGACCAAATATTCCAATTTCTGAAAAATTGAAACACTGCAAGAGAATTGCAAGAAACATCTCCTCACCTTGTTGCAGTATACACACTTATATGGTCGTTCTCCAGAATGCACCCTCGTGTGCTTGTTTAGACTAGAGGACTGAGAGAAACTTTTACCACACACAGAGCACTAAAATGAGAAAAAAAAATCTAATCATTCTGTAATGGCAGAAGCAGTTAGATCCCATTCTGGTAAGACATAGAAATGTGCATACATTCATTTCATGCAGGTGAATTACCACACGTTACAGCAGTCTGTCACTGCATAACAATGTACATGTGAGGCTCTGAACTTTTCAAAAATTATTTGGAATAAGTGCTTCAGATAGAAGCAAACCATCTTTTGGGGATTTCAGAATTTGAAAAAAAAAAGGCGTAACTACTCTATCCCTTTGGAGCAGACGTCCCCAAACTTGGCAACTTTAAGACTTGGGGACTTCAACTCCCAGAATTCTCCAGCCAGCAGCTGGCTGGAGAATTCTGGGAGTTGAAGTCCCCAAGTCTTAAAGTTGCCAAGTTTGGGGACGTCTGCTTTGGAGCATGCAAGCAATGTCCCAGTAGGAGTAAGGTTAACATTGCAACACCATTTTCATCGGTCTGATGCACATGCCGCAGACATCCCCAAGGAACATAACCGTCTTTCCCCAAATCATGCACATTAATACCTGCAGCTCCGGTCTTACCACACTACTTTTACAAGTATAAACAGCTGTTTCCAACAAGATACTTCTGAATTAGATTCAGAATTCCCCCTTGATAATTATTCTAGCGTTCTTTATTTATCTGGGATACTTAATTGCCATCAAGGCACAAAAAACAATGTCTTTCTTGTGATAAGAAAGATGATCTACCTTTTCTTTTCTCCCTGCCCAATTTTGGTTTATTCCCAGTCTATTATCTGCTCAATTTAAAAAAATATTTAATTTCTGTGCTGCTATATATACAGTATATAAGGAAGACGCACTGAATACAGTGAAACTTCTAATATATGTAATTGCCATCTTAAATTCAAACTGTCTTCATATGTATTTAACAGTTATAGTAAGACAAGAAAACTAATCATTTAAATTATAACATTAATTTTAGACACTATGTATGATGGTGCATATGTGCAATGTCATGGTATATATTTTCTGTCAGATGCACATATAATTCATATATTTAAAAAAACCATATACAGGTTTTGTTTCCAGACAATCTGATCTCCTCTGTTGGCAAAATAGTTTTGAAAGTCAGCTCATATCCTAAGCATGCCTCCTCAAACGTATACTCCAATGAATTAAACTGCACTTACTTTCAACTACCGTATTTTTCGGAGTATAAGACGCACCTTTTTACCCCCCAAAAGAGGGTGAAAACTTGGATGCGTCTTATACACCGAATGTAGCCCCACCCAGCCACCCCCACCCTTTGGCCTCTGCCTGCCAGCAATTTACCTCTTTGCAGCAAACAGGGCAAAGCCTGATTAGCACAAGAAGAGATTATCTGCCTCCCGACCTACAGCTGACTGAGGTTTGCAAGCCACATGGTAAAATGAAACTAACTACGGTGGCTGTAATGAGACAAATTGCTGGGAGATAAACTGCTGGCAATGTTAGACTGCTGAAATTGCAAGGAGGTAAGCTATAGCTGCTGTGGCCTAGAGGTAGAGCTCTTGCCTCACATTCAGGAGGTTGTGAGTTCTATCCTAGGCAGAGGCAGATTCTGTTAATATGTTATTTTGTTAAATGTTTGTAGAGTGTTCAAATTATTACTTATTTTTTTAAGACTGCTTTATTATTGTTCTAGACAACAAAATGAAGAAGCTTTTAAAATAAATGCTTGCTCTGAAGAGGCCCAGTGCTATTGTATCTTCTTTTAAATAGCAGAGAATACTTCCAGAAAGCCACATCAATTTTAAAGATCTGTAAAAGTATAATCTGAAATGTCCTGTTTTAGTATTATTAGTATTAAAATAAGCCAGTTGAGAAACCCTGACTTAGTCATGTTTGGAGTAGATGTATTTAAGTAATTAGGAGGAGTTAGTGTGATTACATTTAAGAAAACTTTCTGGGATTAATATACTGCCATAATGTACATTTCTCCAATTCTTTGCTATTTCTATGGGTCAGGCACACATGCACAGAAATACACAGCAAACAGTGTATATCATCTGTACTGTTTTCTGTTTGGCAAATTGCTGGGAGGCAGAGGCCTTTTTTCCTTGTTTTCCTCCCCCAAAACAAAGGTGCGTCTTATACTGCAGTGCGTCTTATACTACGAAAAATACGGTATGTATTAACTTGAATTGCAATCATAGGTACTTCGCAGAAAAACTAATATAACAGTCTCACTTAAGCTTCCGTAGCATGAAATTAAAAAAATTCTTTCTAGCTAGCTCAATGGGAAGTTCTCAGAAATCATTAAAATAAGATATTTTTAAAAAATTGCACTTATTTCCTGCTTGGTCAGACAGCTTGAATTATTGAAAATTTACTCAGAATATTAAATATCTAATCTACTTCTTAATTTCTTTTAAAGCCTCAATTTTTTGGAAATAAATGTGCTTTAAAAATGAAGAAATCATTTTAGTGGCTTAGTTCATTTGCATTGTGCTCCTAACAGGCTAAGGCAGGGCTGTCAAACTTTCGGCCCGCAGACCGGATGCATCACCCGCTGGCCACGCCCATGCCCGTTTTAGCAAAGGGGGAAAAGTTGCGATACATCACATGATGCTGCTGTGAGGACGCGAGTTTGACACCCCTGGGCTAAGGCATCCCAGGAGATGATGCACAGGTGGTTGCTGGTGGTGATAAATGCCTTTCTGGGAGAGGGAGTGGTGCTTCAGTCCTTTATGGTGGTTATGATTCTCCCCCTTCTTAAAGAGGCCATTGCTTGATCCCACTTATAAGGATAATTTTCATCCTGAATCCAACCTTCCCATTTGAGAAGGTGGTTGTGTTCCTGGATGAATCCCTTTCACTTGGGATTCAGGCATGGATATGGGATGGAAATGGCATTGGTTCAACTTTTTGATGAGCTTTTGCAGGAGCAAGGTGGTGGTAGAGTGTCTGTCTATTCTCAAGCTTTCAGCAGCTTTTGATACTATCATCCATGCTATTCTTCTGGAATGGTTCCAGGGATTGGAGTGTGTTTTTGTTGTCCTGATTCACTTCCTTTCTCTCTGAGGCTGCTGATGAGGGGTGACAAATCTGACCCCTGCCTTTCAAGATACCTCAAGGGTCCGTATTTTCTCCATTCCTGCTTAACATCTATATGAAGCCTCTGGAGGAGACCACCTGTCACCATGAGGTGTGATATCATGTATGCTTATTGTACATCTTTGGGCAGAATAACCACTAACCGGATGGAGATTTCTGCCATCAATAGGTTTCTTGATTTTTGCAGCCCAGTCTGGTGATATTCAGGAACCCTGGCTGAAACCAGACAAGGTGCTGAAGGTCTAGCACAAACCAACAAGAGAATCACCAACATTCTTCACTTGGTCTCCATCAATAAAATGATGACCAAAATTTAGAAGACTCACACACACATGTACGTATGAGCTACTAAAATACTAGAGAGAGCATGACTTGTGATAAAAGCCTTTTCAATTCGTTGAAAGCATAAGGCAAGATTACAAATAAAGACTACAAGAAATGGTAGTTTGGATTCAAGCCATCAAATTAGAAGCCTAGAACCATATTTAGTCTTCAGTAAATTTCATGGTATTAGATTTTAATTCCCAGTAAGATTGTGCACCGAGTGCTTCTTGAGGAGAATTCCAACAGAAAAATAATCAGAACAGAGATATCATCTCTCTCCTTTGTCTTATGCTAATGAAGAAATGCCTGTCCCAAAAGCCCAGTCCTAAGTCCTGAGAAATTGAAATGAGATGACTTTAATTATGCTTAACACCACACTCCTCACCACTGCTGCTTCCACTGTTATAAATCATAGAGGACTCCCCGGAGATTCTAGTACAGTGGTGGCGAACCTTTTTAGGCTCGCGTGCCAAAAAGGGGGGGGCGCGCTCGCGCGCCCACACCCATTCCCTCCCCCCCACGCATGCGCACAACACCCCCCCATGCTGCCCCCTGCGCATGCGCACCCCCCCCCACCCCCGCGCAAAGGCTTACCAGAGCCTGGGACGACGAAACCGGCAAACCGGAAGTGCGAAAAAACGCACTTCCGGTTTGCCGGTGTGCTGTTTTTTGCACTCCGGAGGGTTCAGGGAAGCTCCCTGAAGCTCCGGAATGCAAAAAACTACAAAACGGACAAACCGGAAGTGCGAAAACGTGCACTTCCGGTTTGTCCGTTTTGTAGTTTTTTGCATTCCGGAGCTTCAGGGAGCTTCCATGAACCCTCCGGAGTGCAAAAAACAGCACACCGGCAAACCGGAAGTGCGTTTTTCCGCACTTCCGGTTTGCCAGTGGGAACCTTTGCGTGCCGGCCGCTATGGCTCCGCGTGCCACCTGTGGCACGCGTGCCATAGGTTTGCCACCACGGTTCTAGTAGAATAACAAAGATACTGAATGCCTTACTTTATGAGGTCTGTGCTTCTCATGAACATGGAGAATGTGGATCCTCAGACGGTCCCGTTTTTCAAAAGATCGGTTGCAAAGATGGCATGGGAATTTTCTGTTCCCTTGGTCCACACACCGTGTGTACTTCAGATGTTTGTCCCGGTAGTATCTGTAGGCAAAGACTTTTTCACACCGCCCGCATTCATAACCCTCCACAGATTCTACAAAGAAAGGAGGAAAAATCACCCTGAGGACCTAAAGACAACTTACAGCAAAAGACATGGGCAGCAATCAGAAGGCAAGTATAATACAAAGTTGTTCTATCTATAGAGATTTTCAGTCATCAAGGTACTGGTTGTCCCAAAGGTGCTTTTTCAAGAGGCAACTGGACTTTCTTGTTTTTCTTTGAAGACCTTTCGCTTCTCATCCAAGACGCTTCTTCAGCTCTTCTTCAGAGACTGAAGCGATGAGAAGCGAAAGGTCTTCAAAGAAAAATAAGAAAGTCCAGTTGCCTCTTTAAAAACTTTTGGGACAAACTTGTTCTGTATAACAAAGGAAATGACTAGATAAAAGCTAAATGAAAACATACAGATCTCTTACAACTGCATTGGTGAGGTTGCCAGTATTTTAACTGAAAACCAGCTTCCCTTTCTGAAAATATATTCTATGACTTAATTCACCTTTAATGCTCACTTTATATGTTTTTGCCTCCGAGAACCAAGTATAGCTACTGTACCGCTTTAAAAAACATTAGTCTCCTCCAGCAATCAAGAACTGTGTTTGTGTCTCAACACTGAGACCCAATTAAACACCTCAGTCCTCAGTTTTCTTAGAAAGAAGGATCCTTGCTTCCAACCATTAGCCTATGGGAGCTTGCTAGCCAAACATTGCTAGAAAAACATTGCTAGCTTGCATAGCACACTACCCATATTGAACTTAATAATGGTTTGTTCTAACTACAGGGTTTTTTTGGTGTGTATTTGCACAATTCCCTAAAAGATTTGAAGGGGTAGGCTCTCATAACATACAAGGGTCAAAAGATGACTAATTGTTTGCAGTTTAACTGCTATTCAGAGGGAAAAGGTTTGCAAACTGACCTTCACTACGTTGTGGGGTTCGCTTTTCTTCTACTGTTCCTTTGAGGCTGATAGGGATGCCAAGAAACTGCGAGTAACAATCACCATACCAGACCAGCAGTTCTTGGCCAGGTGTAATTTCTTTGCAGCTCTCATAATAGATCTGGCCTTGGCACTGAAGGGCTGTCAGGTTTTGCTCCTCTGGGAAGCGGGCACAGTTCACTAATGACATCCAGTTTCCAGAAGAACCTCTGCCATCAATGAAATGACTCAATTGGCCATCTTCAAAAATCTGCAAAACAAACATACACGTTTAAGGAATGCAAACATCCAGATATTTCTTGGGCAAGGCTTTCACACACCTTGTTACCCATTATTGAACCACCTTTAACACCCAGACAATTGAATGGTTGACTTTGGAAAAAGCAGAAGAGATTATTGAACCTTTGATGTTCAGACTTAGAAGATTAATGTAATTATATATATATATATGTTTTCTTTGGAAAATTCCTTGGGGAAAATTAAAAAAAACAACCAACAAATTCAGGGATGGAGAGGCTGGTATCTAACCTGCATAGCTGTACCATGCACAGCAGGCATGGGAGTGGGATGTACATTGTTTCTGTCCCCTCCCTCAAACTCTACCACCTTTCCACTGTTCTAAGGCAGAAGGTGTGATTTCAAGTACCTCCCACATCAAAGAATTGTCATCATAAGTTTTAATCTCGCTAGTGTTGACCACTTTGCCTTGGAAAGGACCAAACCGAATACCCTTAAGAATGGTTTCTGTGCAGAAGACACCCAACTGTGGACCATCGATAAATACAGTCTGCAACACAGTCAGACCTGAAGAAAAGAAACCAAATTGGTTAGTAAAGTCAAAGCAGAAATGTTATCAATAAAGAATTCAGTGATGGACAGCAAACATCCTTCCCAAATGAACAAAAATGTACTACCTTTGGGAAGTTGTAGGGTTGATCTATCCAGCAGTGGGGGCTGACTGTCATTATCTCCTGAGAGAAAAGCAGAGATACAGTCGACAGGGCTTTAAGAAGCAAAAATAAGCAAGTGTGCTCAAATTAAAAACTCTGCTAAACTAGAATTAATCCAAAATAAGCTGCCATGAATTGTCATAATATAAGCAGAGCAGTAGCTCTACCAGATATGCATTGACTACCATATGTCCCCTTTAACTACCACAGTTGAAATGCCTATGATATGAATCACAGAGCAAAGTGGTTCAAGTTGCCACTGAACTGTGTTCTTTCTGGGTCTTGCAAAGAAGGGGACGCATGCAAAGAGGCTAAGGCACCATTCAGAAAAACATTATACAACTCTATACCATCCTGGCTGGGAGTCAAGAGAGTTGTGAACCAATGAATCTGGAAGGGATAAGTTAGATAAGCCCATTTTGGGCCATTTTATCTTGAAGATATTTATTGAAAATAATGAAATATTTCATGAAGTTCCCCACCCAATATTTTGTGAACAAAAACATCCATGCCCAGTCAACATAACATGCCAGAGCAATGAGATCAATGTAATTATAACTAGGACAATTAGTAGTTGCTGTATTCTCAATATAGAGACTACTGATTTTTCACGTAGTTTCTAAAATAAAGGGCACTTCAGGTATTTATTTAATCCACCCCTAAACGCATCAAAGTACACAGAAGCTCTTCTTAAACCATTTCACTCCTCTCCTTCTCCTCCCTTTTTAACATCCTTCCTGCTGCAGAAAAAGGGTCTGTGCTGCTGCGGATATATAGTAGTTCTCCTGCCAACCAGCATCCTTGATGCTTTGAATCGATGCTTGCTTTTGCCAGGAACCAGACAACTAACTGGAAAAAAAAAACATTACCAACCAAGATCAAGGCAGGTTCGAGAACTCCTTAGGCACCAGACCAAAGGTTTGCTCAGCCTTTCGAGGAAGGGATCCAGAGTCAGGAGAAAGCAGCCTCTTACTAGAAGGAAAGCTGTTTCCAACCACCCACCTAGCAGAATTTCCGCCCACTTCCTCCCAGGGCATCTTTCCTTGGGCTTCAGCCCGGCTGATCAAGAGACCGAAGTATCAGAAGAAATCTCCTGCGCGGTTTGGCTTAGCGGGGCTAAAGCTTAAAGAAATGCGCCAGTCCGTTCCCTTCTGAAAACGAGAAGTTTCCCCCACCCCAAAGCAAGCCACACGTGATACAATTGAGGGAGCAATCGAGGGCGATCTGAGCAAAGGCGCCTCTCTTTCGAACTCGCCCAAAGCAGAAGCGAGGCTTTCGGGGTCAAGAGATTGGGCGGAATTGCCCCAAGACCCGCAGCGAGAAAGCGGAGGGAAAGCGCCGGCTCAGCCGCCTCCCTTACCCGGACTGGGGCCCACCTGCCGAGAGGGCGCGCGGCTGCCTCCCGCCGGGCAGGGCGCCGTAGAGGACGGCGTGGAGCTCCTGGGCCGTGAAGCGGTAGCCGGGCGGGCGCTGCTCCGAGTCCGGCGTCCCTTCGAGGCTGCTCCTCTTTCTGGGCGAGGCTCTCTTCCCGGGGAAGGGCGCGGGCAGCATTGGCACAGGCCGGGGCAGCGGCGGCGGCCGGAGAAGAGGAAGGGTGGGCGGCGGAGGTGGCAGCCTCAGGTAAGTGTCGGGTAGCCGCTGGAAGGGGAAAGGCGGCAGCGGAGGCGAGCCCGGGCTGAGGCCCCCGGCAGCTGATGCCGGAGACTGGAAGACGACCGTCGGCGAAAGCGTGTCGAAGAACAGCGGCGGGTGCAGAGCGGGGGCGAAGGAAGCGGCACCGGCGGGACAGCTGTGGAACAGCATCAGCATGGACTCGCCGCCGGCGCCCTCGGCAACGCCGGCCTCTTTGGAGGGCGCGGTCCCCGTCAACGAAGAAGCCATCGCTGTGCGCCCGTCTGGAAAAAACGCAGCACCTGTGAGGGGGAGAAAAGGGAATGCTGAGGCAACGCGCTTCGGGGAGGGGCGGCTGAGGCCCGTAATCCCCGCCCAGAAGCCGAAGTGTGGGGCCAACCTGTCTGGCGGAAGGAGCCGGGGGGGTACCTCAGCGCTGGGGAGCCGGGCTCGGCAGGCGCGTGCCCACTGTCTCCTCGGTGGGAGTCACCCCGCCTCCCGCGCGCTTCTCTTTAAGGAGGGGGAGGGGAGCAGCTCAGGCCGGAACCTTCCCGAACTTTCTTCCCGAAGCTTGGCTGGCGATTCAACGGCCCTCAAGGTCGGGAGGCCCCGTGGGGGAGGGGAAGCGCAGCCGTCCCCTTTTCCTGTCCCTTGGTGCCCTTCAGATGAATTCGGCTACAACGCTCAACCCTGCCGTCGTTTGCCGTATTGACGGAGATTGTTGGGCTCTATGTTGCCATTCACGGAGAGGGCAGGAGAGCGAGAAAAGCTCCGGGGAGGGTCCCCCGCCCGCTATATTGATAAGTTTGAGAGAGAAATATAGAGGCCGGTGCAAGTATGATATCTCTTTCTGTCTCTCGTATCACTGGGGAAACGCACCTGGAGCGATGAAAGGGGCTACCTGAGAAAGGATGGGCGGCAATAGATTTTATAGGACTGCTATTCGCTATCCGTGAAAAGCCCTAAAATTGACAATCCTTCTCGTTCCTTCCCTTTGGTACGTGGGTGCAGGACTTTATTCTAAGCAAGTCAAATCTTCCCATTTTCCCCGGGAGGAAAAAATAATAATTTGGGTAGTGTGCTATACAATCACGCTTGCGTGTTTGTACACAAATGTATGTGTTATTCCTTGGGAAAGGGATATTGGACTGCAGCCTCAGTTAGTTTTGGGAACATTTGTTTCCTTCGACCGGCTTAATTCTTTTCTGAATCCTTTCTAACTTTGCAATTACAGGGCTCTTAAAAGTACATTTCTAGAAGTACGAATAAGAACTTGGTGGCGCTTTAATGATGAAACCGACAGTGAATAATCCCCACAACACAATGAGATTTACTAAATGAGTAAATTGGATAGGATTGTATTGCAAACGTTTTTCTGTGTGTCTGTGTACGTCCGTTGACTCAGCTACGTTAGACTCACCTTTTCTTCCTCTAAAGCCGTATTTTCATGCATGCCTGTTTTGGACCAAGCTGTGACACAATTTACTCCTGAGTAAATTTGCCCAGATGGCGGCTTAGCTGGAAATGGTTTGAAAATACGTTTTCCGGAAACGATTTTGGGACCTTCCAATGCAATCCTAAATCCTGCCTCCTCGAAAGTAAGACGTCAAGTTGTTCTGAATGAGAACTACCGGTAGAGGACCGTGCCTTAAGGATCACTAGCAGCTTTATTTCTTTTACCGGCGGCTTTCCTGCAGTGCAGAACACACGTTCGCACGTGTTTTCTCAGCTGCTACAAGGCGGCTCTCCCGAGGGAAGGCGGCCGCAAGGAGCTGCAGAGAAAAGGTCGCCTCGCTTAAGCAACAGATAGAAAGCGCCTCATTCAGAAAACAAACCTAACGTTTATTTCCCGCTACAATAAACCACGTTTTTCCTTCTGCTCAGCTGCAGGAGAGCTACTTTGCCCACGCGGGTCCTAGGAGACATATTTTGCTGGCTGGGGAACGGCGGTCTCTTGTTTGGGGATCGCCGTCCTTGAACGGCTTCCCGTGTTTCTTCGGGAATCCCTTAACCCCTCTCCCGTAGCGGGCAGACCCAAAGCAAAAGGCGGAGGCGAGGGGAAGACGCAGCGCCTCCGCGGGCAGAGCTGAGCCTGTACGCCGCCGTCTGTTAAGAGACGGGTGGCTCTTTGGCAGCGCTCGACGGAGGAGAGCGGGGACCAGAGCGACCCTCAAGCCCCCAGTTCTATTCCCAGGGCTCTCCGGGCCACCTAAGCCGCTCGATTAATCCAGCCGGCGTGATCCGCCAAGGCCGGCAGCCGATAGACAGGGCATGCCCGGAGCTTTCTTCTCTGGCCGATGCTTTCCCTCTTCTGGAGGGTGGGGGGCTGAAGGGCTTCCCGGCGTAGCTTTGTAGGCTGCCTTCCCAAGGAACGGCAGCGGCTAACCCCGACTCCCTCGTCTTGCTACTCAGAGCGCGGTGCTTCTTTCGCCGGTCTCTCGGCTGTGCGGCATAATCAGCGGCTGCAGCCGAGAGGGAGCCGCGGGTTCTGCGTGGGCCACTAGCGCACCTTCTGCAGGCCCACCTATTACTCCTGCCCTTCTCTCGGGCATGCGGTCCCAGGGCGCCGTTTCTCGCAGCTACCTGCTGGCGGAGGGCAGGTGTAGTCCAGCTCGGCTGCTCCTGCCTTCATCCGACGGGCTTATCGAGGTAAATCGTGGTTTCCACAAATAATGTAGACTCTTAGGGCGCCGTGAACCATACACGGACTCCAGTCTGGTGAAAGCGATGGAGTCAGGAGGGTGCAAGTGCCAGAAGCACAGAACAGACCCTGAACGTCCAAGCTGTGTTCGCACAAAACCGCGCACTCAAAATTTGTAGCGACCCTACTTAAGTGCGTGGCTTCCTTCAGGCATTGATTAATCCAAAGTCTGACCGACTCGATGTCAAACGCAACCTGGTCTGGAAACAATGCCTGGTTTACCCGATGGGCTTCCCGCCAGCTCGGAATGTGGGAGCCCCACCCGGTGGTCGGGGACAGTTATGGGAAATTGCGACGCCCTGAAAGTGCAAGAGACCCGCAGGATGGTCAAAAAAGTCAAGATGGCGGCACACATAAGGGAGGAGTTTCAATCTCAACTTCGTGAGCCGCCATCTTACGTTTTCCGACCACGCCTTGCGGATACCCGTGAACCCGAATCTCGCTGTAGGACACAAACGTGAGGAATGGTGCGGCAATTCCTTGTGTTAAAGTTAAGTCTCCCCCATGGAGCAGAGCCCAAATTAAAAGTCGTTCTACAGCGATTCTAGTTCCTGGATGATTATCCCATGGGGAGCTTACAACCGGTGGGGTCACATCCAAGACAGGCCCACCAGGTGTGATGTTGCTTAACTTCTCAGTCCCGAGAGAGCCAGCTACTTGCTGCTACTTTCTGAACCTTCCGCTGCGCCCAAGCCTCGCAGATTCGGGGAGGCTAAGTCCCCTAAGCCCGAGTCGGCCTTATAGCTTCCGGCTGAGCCTTCCCTTGCAGAAGCTTGGGAAGCCCCGCAAGCCACTTTCTGCTACGTGCGCTCCAAAACTCCGGACGACCGTCTCGTGGCAGCAAAGAGACGCCGCCCGCCCAGTCTTTGTGGTCACCCGGTGTTCGCCAGAAGTTCTGCAGCGCAAATAAGCTCGTCCGATTTTCCGGTCAAGGGGCCCTAAAAAAGAGAGCGGAAGGAGACAAGCAGGCCGGCCTTGGAAGCCGAGCAAAGCATCGAGATTTATAGGCAAGGGCTAGTTTAGCTGGCTGGAGAATTCTGGGAGTTGAAGTCCCCAAGTCTTAAAGTTGCCAAGTTTGAAGACATCTGGGCTAAACAAATGGGCCAAATTGGAAGGGGAGAGCGCTGGGAGTCGCTCCCGTTTTCCTTCGGGCTTCCCTTGCATTGAGAGGATGCGCTGCGGGCTCCCCTGAAGCAAAGTCGGAGGACCTGCGAAGCCGACCCCGCGGGAGCCTCAGGTTTCCACACCTTGGGGTTTTTCTATTGTGGGAGAAAAGCAGCCGCCTTCGCAACCCCGCGGGTTTCGACGGGCGTCCTTTGGCTCGGACACGCGGTTTCCCCCTTTCCCGGCCCTCGGATCGTTTCGTAGAAAGTCCCCTCCGACCGAGAGCCTTTTTAGGGAGTTAGCAGTCGGAAATCGGAGAAAGAGGATTAATTAATTCGAAAACATCCAAAAGTGCTCCTGTCGAAATGGATCGCTCCGAGTTGCGTCCTTCCTCCCAAGTGTTCCAGGGATTCGTCTTGGCGCTTTCTTGTGAAGCAATGTTTCCCAACCTTGGCAACTTGAAGATGTCTGGACTTCAACTCCCAGAATTCCCCAGCCAGCATTCGCTGGCTGGGGAATTCTGGGAGTTGAAGTCCAGACATCTTCAAGTTGCCAAGGTTGGGAAACACTGGAACACTAACCATTTGTTCATTACTTTAAAAAAAAAAACCTTGCCTAGCGGTGTAGAAAATTATTACGTTGCATTTGTAAACCCCTTTTGCTTGCAAAACCAGTTCCTCCGAGATTCTCCTTCGTGCCTGGAATGTGTAAAACGCTTGAATAAACGTTGGCTATGAGAAAAGGGGGAAAGGAGTTGTATCCACGGCCGCATTCCCCGAAACGTCTCCAATCGATATCAAGCGAACATTTAACGAAAAGAACGAATCCATCCAGAAGAGAAAGGCTGGGCAAGTTTCGGGTTCGATTAATGCTTGTTACCATTTCCCAAACCATAGTTGGCTAAGCCCCAAATGCTTTGGTTCAGGCCTTGTACCCAAAATATAAACCATACTGGTCCGCGAGCCACGCGGAGTTCACACCAATTGGCGATACCAAAATGAAACCGTCCATTTTCCACCTCTCTGCGACGATAATCAATTTCAGCCGCCTTTCTCTTCCCCCCCTCTAACTGAAAATGAGCCGGCCAGGAAAAAAAATGCATTTTCCCGCCCCCTCCGAACAGAAATTTCCTCTAACGTTGACCCTCCCTTAACGAATCAGAAAAAGCGAGAAAAACCCACGATGACGCGTCTAAATCAAAAGGTTCTTTAAATCAGATTTCTTTTGATTTTATGGTGTTGCTCTCGGGTGGAAGCGGGTGAAATCTCGTGTTTCAGATCCCCACAGCCGAGTAATAAGAATCGGCGGAAAGGAGTTTTGTCCACCGAGAAGAGAATCCCCCCGGGAGAAACCGGGCTGAAGATAACGATAGCCCCATTGGCGCGGGGGACTGTGGGGGGAGGGGGCGTCGATGAAATATTAAATCTGACCTTCCCTCAGAGTCCGGGTTAGAGACCAATCAAACCTTGATCTAGGACTATTTAAGGACTATTGTGTGAAAAGATGAAAAAAATGTGTGAAGGCAGGGGAGAAATAAAGACGGTACTTCTTGTCTTTCATTAACTGGGAAGTTGTAAGAATCACCTTCGACCCATTTAATTGTATTCGTTAACAGCGCCGCCTTATGCAGGAAGGTTCAGAAGGAAATCCTATTGAGTTCCATTGGATACATTCCCGGCAAAGATATTTTAAAATTAAGAAGGGCATAGCTTTCCACCAAAGTAATACTTACATTATTTACTCTCACTCAGTATACACATTATTTGATCAGCCTGTGTAGCTTTTACAAATACAGAAATACAACGGAATAGACTTCAAAACTACCTTGCAAAGTTTTCCATAGGTACTATTCGCATATGCTTATATATTCAAATGCAGAAGCAACTGTTTTTTGCTTCCTCATACTAGCTTGTCTCAAAGATCTTTACTGAATATTGCAATGAAACATTGTAATATTCAGAATGCATTTTAAAAAGTCATTCAGGTTACACTCAGGCATTACACACAAGGCATGCTGTCAAGAAGAATTTAAATCCTTGTTACATTAATTAATTCATTGGATTAATGTTACATTATTAATTAATTAATTATTAATAGTTACATTATTTATTATTTATTATTTATTATTAACACATTATTAATTAATTATTAATCGGATTAACGTATTAAAAATATACAGGGAAAATGGATTAAGAAACAGTAAGACTGCCACCCCATTAAACTTTCAGTCAAGCAACTAACAGAATAGCTACATTAAAAAAAATGTATCTACAGTAGACATGTTAAACTGTTTCCAAGATCACCTGGAAGTTCAAAACTCAATAGGTCACTTGAGAAGGTTAGCTATCTTTTGAGGTATTCGAATTTGCTTTCTCTTTCCTCCTCCTCCTCTTCTTCCAACTCAACTTGCATAACACTCCCTTCTCCAGATCCCCCCCCCCAATAGCCCTCTGTGGGACTGGGAATAAGGGGCTGACCCGTTTTTCCCAGCAGCTGTGAGGGAGGCCAGTTAAATCTGGCTCAAGACCTGAAATACCAGGTTAAGGGCAGATTGTGTAAGAGAAAATCTGGTTGCCAGGTGTCGCCAGCTATAAATCACTTAACACAATCTGTGGTCATCCTCCAACACCTATACTGCTAGTTACATCAGTTCACACAATACCTTAAGCCAGGGGTAGGCAAAGTTGGCTCTTCTATGACTCGTGGACTTCAACTCCCAGAATTCCTAAGCTAGAATGATTGGCTCAGAAATTCTGGGAGTTGAAGTCCATGAGTCATAGAAGAGCCCACTTTGCCTACCCCTGCCTTAAGCCATGGTTATGTTACCACTGTTTGTGGAATAAACCCAATTGATTTAGTTCATAAAACAGACTAAACTAGAAAAAAGTAATTTCTATTTTGGCTGGTAATGTGAACCAACTCGGTAGAGAATATCTGAAAAATCTTGGGAGAAGCTAGCCAAACATCCAAGACACAAGAAAACTGCTCGCAGCTTGGTTAGTGTGCCTGAACTATGGTTTGTAAGTAGGTCACAAATGGCTAGGTTCACAGACCCTTTAAGAAATACAACATGACTCACGGTCGCGTTAATTGGGTTCACACGCGCAATATGTCCCAAAGAAACTACATCTGTGTCCACTGAGTTGTATGAAAGCCGCACTCGTCTAAAACGAACCGCCCGCATGGCCGAGCTGGGAGGAACCCTGACTTGCTCCATTTCTTCGAATTTGGTTGATTTAGAAGAGAGAGCAACGGAAACGCCTGTTTAGGAGGATTGCGAGCATCGGGAGTTGAGTTAATAGCTGGGTTTTCGCTCCCCTCCCGGGGGAAAAAAAGACCGATTCTGGATCCGCTCTAGAAAGGGGGTATTTATTAGAAGCGGTCGGAAGCCAGAGAGTTCTTTAGCATGGGGAAATGCCGAGGTTGCCGCCCTGAGCTCCGAAAATTAACTTCCTACCCTTACGGCGATCCGTCTTCCTTAACTTCCAGGAAATCGAGGAACTGTGATGCAATACCTCCGGAGGGGGTGGGGCAGGTTCGGAAAGGGCGAATAAATGGCTTTGAAGTTCCTCCGATGCTTCAATCTTCCCTGCATCTGACATCTTACTAAAGACTGGTCACCCTGGAGGGGGAAAAAAACTTATAGAGAACTGAACGATGATCGTTGCTTCCTTGCAGAAGCCACATGTTGGGGACTTCTTTCTTTACGAGTTGATTTATAACCTCCCTTTATTTTGTACCACTTCAGATAGGGTGCCCATAGCAGCTCTCACTTCCTCTTTTCCCCTCAACGACAATCCTGCAAGGTGGCTTGGGCTGAGACGCCCCCCCCCAGTTCTCTGCGCAGCTTTCGTGCGCAAGGGAGGACTGTCTCTACTCTAGCTGCTAGCACCTTACTTGCTGCACTAAACTGGCTCTGTTGCTAATATAAGTAACTCAGGTGTAAAATATACACGGCACACAATTAAAAGGATCTGTTGCAATCGAATGTATTTTGTCTATAGTCAGATACTGTTCTGTGGACACTGGCACTCTGAATATAGACCTCAGAGGTGATTTTTTAAAAGGGAGCTTTTAAAAACAACTTTATTAAGAGTCTTTTGGGGAGCACAAAGTGTCATATTATCAAGCTTCCCTTACTGTAATAAATTTAATACCTCATTCAGTTACCACATCGTTTTTCCTTAATGCTTTTATTGAACTCAGCCTTACTCAGCAGCCTGCTTAAATAAAATTAGGCAACTGCACTGGTGTATCTAGATCAGTGTTTCTCAACCTTGGCAGTTTGAAGATGTGTGGACTTCAACTCCCAGAATTCCCCAGCCAGCAACGCTGGCTGGGGAATTCTGGGAGCTGAAGTCCACACATCTTCAAACTGCCAAGGTTGAGAAACACTGATCTAGATAGTATCTAGTATCCAAATAGAATCAAACTGGATTTCAAGCTTTTAGAGATTGTAACACAACCACTAATACCCAAATCTCCAGAGTGTATACTTGTTTTACTATAAGCCATGCTTACTCCACCAAAGTAATCTTTGCACTGTGTTGGGATCCTAATGCCTTGGTGGGCTATTAGCCAATATCTGGAATTCTGGGAGTTGTAGTCCTGACATATTTGAAGGAGAAGACAGGCTTAACTCCTTTTTTTTATAGCTTTGCTTTGCAGATGAATCATGATGTGGATTGTTACAAACCTAGTGTCACAGCGTTTGACAGATTATGCTTTATTATGTCATATGCTTTATGTCTGTCCTTTTCTGTGAACAGGAACCTGTTCTTTTCCTATAAACCATGACTTAAAGAATAGAATAGAATAGAATAGAATTCTTTATTGGCCAAGTGTGATTGGACACACAAGGAATTTGTCTTTGGTGTGTATGCTCTCAGTGTACATAAAAGAAAAGATACATTTGTCAAGAATGGTTGTCATAGGGTTCAAGTAAGCAATCAGGAAACAATCAATATGAATATAAATCATAAGGATATAAGCAACAAGTTACAGTCATACAGTCATAAGTGGGAGGAGATGGGTGATAGGAACGATGAGAAAAACTAATAGTAGTAGTAATGCAGCCTAGTGAGTAGTTTGACAGTGGTGAGGGAATTATTTGTTTAGCAGAGTGATGGCGTTCGGGAAAAAACTGTTCTTGTGTCTAGTTGTCTTGGTGTGCAGTGCTCTATAGCGACGTTTTGAGGGTAGGAGTTGAAGCAATTTATGTCCAGGATGTGAGGGGTCAGTAAATATTTTCACGGCCCTCTTTTTGACTCGTGCAGTATACAGGTCCTCAATGGAAGGCAGGTTGGCAGTAATTGTTTTTTCTGCAGTTCTGATTATCCTCTGAAGTCTGTGTCTGTCTTGTTGGGTTGCAGAACCAAACCAGACAGTTATAGAGGTGCAGATGACAGACTCAATAATTCCTCTGTAGAACTGTATCAGCAGCTCCTTGGGAAGTTTGAGCTTCCTGAGTTGGCGCAGAAAGAACATTCTTTGTTGTGCTTTTTTGATGACGTTTTTGATGTTAGATGACCATTTTAGGTCTTCAGATATGATGGAACCTAGAAATTTGAAGGTCTCTACTGTTGATACTGTGTTGTCTAGTATTGTAAGAGGTGGTAGGATGGGAGGGTTTCTCCTAAAGTCTACCACCATTTCTACAGTTTTGAGTGTGTTCAGTTCCAGATTGTTCCGGTCGCACCACAAGGCTAGTTGTTCAACCTCCCGTCTGTATGCGGTTTCATCGTTGTCTCGAATGAGGCCAATCACTGTTGTATCATCTGCAAACTTCAGTAGTTTAACAGATGAATCGTTTGAGATGCAGTCATTGGTATATAGAGAGAAGAGAAGTGGTGAGAGTACACAGCCTTGGGGGGGGGGGCTGTGCTAATTGTACAGGTATCTGATGTGATTTTGCCTAGCTTCACCTGCTGCTTCCTTTCTGTTAGGAAGCTTGTGATCCACTTACAAGTGTGTTCAGGTACCGCTAGCTGATTTAGTTTAGTTAGAAGAATGTCCGGTATGATGGTGTTGAATGCTGAACTAAAGTCTACAAAGAGGACCCTTGCATAGGTATTTGGAGATTCAAGATGTTGTAGGATGAAGTGCAAAGCCATATTAACAGCATCATCTGTCGATCTATTTGCTCGGTATGCAAATTGCAGGGGGTCTAACAGTGGATCCGTGATGGTTTTCAAGTGGGACATCACTAGCCTTTCAAAGGTTTTCATAACTACAGATGTTAGAGCAACTGGTCTGTAGTCATTCAGTTCCTTGATGGAGGGCTTCTTCGGCACTGGGATGATAGTGGAGTGTTTGAAGCAAGAAGGAACGTGGCATATCTCCAGTGACTTGTTGAAGATTTGGGTGAAGATGGGGGCCAATTGGTCAGCACAGACTTTTAAGCAAGAAGGAGTTATCTTGTCTGGACCTGGTGCTTTTCCTGGCTTCTGTCTGTGAAATAGATCTTGCACTTCCTTTTCTGTGATCACCAGGGGTTGTGAACCCAATGCGATGGGTTCAGTTGTAGGAGGTTTGGCTGTTGTTGGTGTGTCTGGGATGGAGGTTGTGGGGATAGGTGGCTGTAGTTTCCTTTCAAACCTGCAGTAGAACACATTCAGATCATCTGCCAGTTGCTGATTTCCTTCAGCTTGGGAAGGTGGTTTGCTGTAGCCAGTGATGTTTTTAAGAGTTTTCCACATGTTTGCTGGTTCATTTGTTGAGAACTGGTTCCTTAGCTTTTCAGAGTAGTTTCTTTTTGCTGCTCTGATCTCCCTTGTTAATACATTTCTGGCCTGATTGTACAGCATTCTATCACCTTTTCTATAGGCTTCCTATTTGGAACGACGTAACTGCTTAAGTTTAGCTGTGAACCAAGGTTTATTGTTACTGTATATTCGCAAGTTCCTGGTTGGTACACATAGGTCTTCACAGAAGCTGACATATGATGTTACAGTATCTGTGAGTTCATCCAGGTCTGCAGAGGTATCTTCAAAAATATTCCAGTCTGTGCAGTCAAAGCAAGCCTGTAGCTTTAACTTTGCCTCTTCAGTCCAAGTCCTCACTGATTTAATTGTTGGTTTTGTGGCTTTAAATCTTTGTCTGTAAGCAGGTACAAGGTGAATCATGCAATGATCAGAGTGGCCCACAGCTGCTCGTGGTAAGGACCGATAAGCATCTTTTAGTGTTGGGTAGCAGTGGTCTAAGGTATTCTTGCCTCTGGTGGGACAATTGACATGCTGAAAGTATTTTGGTAGCTCTGTCCTTAAGTTTGCCTTGTTTAAATCTCCCAAAACAATGGCCAGTGAATCGGGGTATTTGGCTTCAGCCTCCATAATCTGATCAGCTAGAGTTCTTAATGCCTTTTTTACAGAGGCTTGTGGATGAATATAAACCGCAATTAGTAGACATGAGGAGAACTCACGTGGAGAGTAAAATGGTTTGCAGTTAATAAGTAAGGATTCCAAATTTTCATCACAGAATTTTTGTATTATAGTTATGTCCTGAGACCATCTGTTGTTGATATATATACATAAGCCTCCTCCCCGTTTTTTCCCTGATAATTCTGCAATCCTGTCTGCTCGAAGAATCTGAAACCCTGGTACATGCATGCTATTGTCATCAATTTCCTCGTTTAGCCAGGTTTCAATAAAGCATAGGGCAGATGCGTTGTGAAAATCAGAATTGCATCTGTTTAAAAGAAGTATTTCATCCATCTTGTTAGCAAGGGAACGTAAATTGGTAAGAAAGATTGAAGGGAGCGGAGTTTTTTTAATTCCCTTATTCCTTAGTCTATTTAAAATTCCCGCCCTTTTACCTCTTCGTCTCTGCCGTCTGAGTTTGCTGATCAATAGTTCCGGGGAAATGGCTACCTCCTGTGTTGAAATCTCCTCCGTGTTTGTAAAGACAGGTGGGGGTGAGGTTACAGAGAGCTGTTCCTTAAAGAAACGTTCCTTAATTCTTAGCAGATGGTCTCGTGAGTATGAAATCCGTTGAGAATTGCAGAGAATAGTAGAAAATAAAGACATCATTTGAGAGCATTTCACCGAGGCAGCCTTCGACGGCGCCATCTTGGATAAGGATACAATGATACAATGATACAATGTCTAAATGCATCACAAAACACTGCTGCTGAAACTGCATTCAGAGCTGCATTTTTTTTTACTGCCCAGATGACAGCAATTTGTAGCTTAAATAGGTGGTGGTCTTATTATTTCTTATTTACATTGTTATCTCACCTCTTCTCAGAGAAGCTCAAATTCCATGAACTCTCCCATTCTTATCTCCACAGCAAATTTTTGTGGGACCCAGAGATTCTGGGAGTTGAAGTCCACATATCTTAAAGTTGCCAAGGTTGAGAAACTAACTAACTAACTAACTAACTAACTAACTAACTAACTAACTAACTAACTAACTAACTAACTAACTAACTAACTAACTTACTTACTTACTTACTTACTTACTTTATTTATTTACTTACAGATTATTAGAGTTGGAAGGGACTTTGTAGGTCATCTAGTCCAACCCCCCCCCCCGCTCAAGCAGGAGTCCCTATACCCGTGATGGCGAACCTATGGCACGGGTGCCACAAGTGGCACGCGGAGCCATATCAGTGGGCACGCGAGCTCAGGTCCGGCGCGCATGTGCGCACCGGCCGGCTGATTTTCGGGCCTTCTGGGCCCACTGGGAGTCAGGAAACAGGCTGTTTCCAGCCTCCAGAGGGGGTGGGGAAGGCCGTTTTCGCCCTCCCCAGGCTCCTAGAAGCCTGGAGAGAGCAAAAAATGGGCGTGTCATTGCATGCTGGGAGTGGGGGGGTCATATGCGCATGTGCGGGGGTGCATGGAATTATGGGTGTGGGCACGCACACACGTGATCCCATGCATCCCCCCCCCTTTTTGGCACGTGAACAAAAAAAGGTTCGCCATCACTGCCCTATACCATTTCGGACAAATGGCAGTCCAATCTCCCCTTGAAAGTCTCAAGTGTTGGAGCTCTCACAACCTCTGCAGCAAGCTGTTCCACTGGTTGATCGCTCTTACCGTCAGAAAGTTTCTCCTTATTTCCAGGTTGAATCTCTCCTTGGTCAGCTTACATCCATTATTCCTTGTCTGGCCTTCTGGTGCCTTGGAAAACAGTCTGACCCCCTCCTCTCTGTGGTAGCCCCTCAAGTATTGGAACACTGTTATCATGTCACCCCTGGTCCTTCTCTTCGCCAGACTGGCCATGCCCAGTTCCTGCAACCACTCTTCGTATGTTATAGTTTCGAGTCCCCTAATCATCCTGGTTGCTCTCCTCTGCACTTTCTCTAGAGTTTCAATGTCTTTTTTGTAGTGTGGTGACCAAAACTGGATGCAGTATTCTAGGTGTGGTCTAGCTAAGGCTTTATAGAGTGGTATTAGTACCTCCCTAGTCCTAGATTGTATCCCTCTGTTAATGCAATTTAGGATTGCATTGGCTTTTTTGGCTGCCGCTGCACATTGCTGGCTCATATTTAGTTGGTTGTCCACCAAGACTCCAAGATTCCTCTCGCAGTCACTGCTATTGAATGTGGTTTCACCCAGTTTATATGTATATCTTTTGTTTGTTTGTCTATTTTTTATTTATTTATTTATTTATTTATTTATTTATTTATTTATTTATTTATTTATTTATTTATTTATTTATTATTTATTTATTTATTTGTCAAGCATATATAAGATAACAGATATAAGTATAAACATGATTATGAATACAGGAATTGGATACAAATAAATGGGGACGCATAACAATTTGTATTCGAAGGGGAAAAGAGGACTTGGGGAGGATATGGAACCACATAATCACAACAAGAAACTGCCTCATTTTGTTAGTTGACAAATTCAGGTGTACCAAGGAAATTACAAAGCCAACTGAAACAGTTCAAATGAGCAAGAGAGTATTTTAATGTTGGAAAATAAGTTGCTCAGTGTGAATCTTGGCCATTTTTCTTCATGTGCAAATCATAGTTTGCATTTTTGTTGGCGTTATTTGATCTAAATGATGGTGGTGAGGTGATGGCATCTCCAAGTGGTCCGGATCTGGAGTTGCAGTTAAGCACAGCCAAATGATCACAAGCTCTTCATACAAGCAGTTTTATGTTGCTCTGAGTAAAACTGCTTGATGGTATGAAATATGAAGCTCCTAAAGTATGTTCCTGTGTTTCTAGAAATTCAGTTGACTTTTGTCTCCTCTACTGTAATCTTCTGAAATAACTTGTCAAACTCTGGGTACATTGTCCTGTTTACCAACTTGTTCCCTTAATCAAGGATCCCCCGGGGGTTCAGTTTTGATATCTGGTGGAACACCTAGTCTCATGATCCATTATTATCTTAGGATAAATCAGCAGGGAGACCCATCTTATATTCTTTCATATTTATGAAATTCTGGTTTTAATTCTATTTAGTATAGATTTCTCCAAGCAGTGGCCCTCCAGATTGGCTGTTCTTTTTTTAATAAAAAATTCACTACTGCGTAGCATCACCAATGAATATCTTAAAGGTTGGGAAAATGAGTCCTACCTAAGATTTTTGATCTCCCAGGGTGATGGCAGAATCATAAACAAATCTTAGCGATGGAATGCCTGAGCCAGGTCAAGGTTCAGCAAGATGAAATTAACCTTTTTTTTGTATGCTGCAAAACATATGATCTAGATCCTTGATGGCGAACCTATGGCATGCATGCCACAAGTGGCATGCAGAGCCATATCGGAGGGCATGTGAGGCATTGCCCTATGTCAGCTCCAGCACAGCTGATTTTAGGTCTTGGGGAAGGCTGTTTTTGCCCTCCGGAGGCTCAAGGCGGCTTCAGGGAAGCCGCCTGAAGGTGAAAAATGGGCAAACCGAAAGTTCGGAAAAATGGACTTCCTGTTTCGCCCGTTGAGCCGTTTTTCGCACTCTGGAGGCTTCAGGGAAGCCTCCTGAAGCCTGGGGACGGTGACAAACGGCCCAATGGGCAAACCCAAAGTTCATTTCCAAACTTCCGTTTGGCCGTTTTTCACTGTCCCCAGACTTCAGGAGTCTGGAGGCTTTAGTGAGGCCTGTACGCATGCGTGGGGGCAGCGGGGTGTGTGTGTGCATGCGTGGGGGGCAGCACTGGGGTTGTGCGCATGCATGGGGGAGGGCATGGGTGTGTGCACATGCACACGTGCTAGCGCGCACGCACCCACCCTTTTGGCATGTGAGCCAAAAAAGGTTCGCCATCACTGATTTAGATTCTAGTCTATAAAGCATCCTATTTTAATATATGATATTTTTAAAAAGTATAATTGCCTCTTTATGTCTCTGCTGCTCAGGAGTTATAGAAAGAAGACCAACCTGAAGTTTCAAGGGCATCATTGTCTCTGTGAATTTCTAGCTGGATGACCATTCAGATGCTTACTTGCCTGGATACCACTATAAATTGAGCAGATTATGAGCTATTTGCGCAGTATGCTTACCAACAATTAATTATTTGCTTCATGTCATATTTAATGATAACTATATGGTCTAGTTTTACACAAATTTGGTTAAACAGTGTTGTCTGATTTATTATTTATTGATTAAATTTATATTGCCGCCTATTTGTCCATGGCGACTGAAGGCGGCTTACAGAATATAAAACCACATTTAAAACAACAAAAACTAACAAAAAGAACCAAATAAATTAATATAGTACAATAAGATTTGTGGTTCAGTGCATCATGTAAACACAGCCAAGGAGAAGCAGGAATAAGTTATCCCGTTTATTGATTGTACAGGGATATATCCCTCGAGTTTTCACTTTAAATTTTAGAAAATCCACACACTGCAATAGGAGTAGGCAATTTTAAAAAAACTCTACCATTAGGAATTGGGCCTCAGTGTCTACCATTCCCAATTAGCATGGTTTTGGAACTGTTAAAATTTGCATCTTAATATGTTTTAATTGTATTGTTTTTATATTGCTAAGAGTCTGATTCAGACTGTAGTGGGAGAAAAATTAACATCTGAAGGTTGATGTGAGTAGCCTCCATACAGTGCTGTCAAACTTGCGGGCCAGATGCATTACACTCTAGCCACGCCCACGCCCGGTTTAGCGAAGGAGAAAAAGTCCTGATATGACACATGACGCTGTGAGTTTGACACCCCTGTGCTATGAGGTTGGTGTCAACTTGATTATATATATTTTGTCCATAACAATCTGTCCCCAACCTGATCCTCTAGGTCAGTGTTTCTCAACCTTGGCAGTTTGAAGATGTGTGGACTTCAACTCCCAGAATTCCACAGCCAGCAACGCTGGCTGGGGAATTCTGGGAGTTGAAGTCCACACATCTTCAAACTGCCAAGGTTGAGAAACACTGCTCTAGGTGTTCCAGTAGTTCACCCATTGCTATTGTAGACAGGCACTCCATCCTTTGCACGGATCACCTTCTTCTCTTTCCTTCCACCATCCTTAGCATTATAGCCTTTTCCAGAGAGCTATGTCAAAGTACGGTAATTGGATCCTGGTTATTTGGGATTCAAGTGGTTGATTTGTTGGCTGACAATAATTTGCTGATTTGTTTAATTTGAATAAACTCTGCATTGATTTGTTTGATGTTTGTTTTCTTGGAAGTCCATGGTATTCTCAAGAGTCTTCTCCAACACCAAAGTTTAAAAGCATCACTACTTTTCCTACCCTGTTTCTTCAGAGTCCAACTTTCACTTCCTCAGTGTCACAGGGAGTATCATGGCTTGCACTTTTCTGATCTTTACAGGAAGAGACAATTCATAGCATCTAAATATTTTTTCAAAGGCCTTTATGGCTGGCAGCTGTATGAGGGCTAATCTGCAGTGTATGTTTTAACAGATAATTCCTTTGTTATTAATGGTTGGTCCTAAAAGATAGAAGTTATCTCCCACTTTGACATCTTCAATGTCAATTCTAAGGCTGGTTGTCATTTTTAAAAAAACATTTGTACCATTATTTTTCATTGTACTTCTTGACCTAAGCTATTTTATAGGTAAGGACATTGGAGTGAAATGCTCATTGCATTTTTAAAAAACTTTCAGTTTACTTGCAGTTTTTGAACTACTTGGCTCAGAGACCTTTAGAAATTTGTTGGAGCATTTAGACATCTAATGTAGATCACAAACTACTCTATTGATTCTATGTCTATATCCTATTGGTTGTAAAGAAGTGCTCTATATTTGTTTTCACTTTAAAAACTAATGTCTCAAAGGTGCTTTTCAAAAGGCAACTGAACTTTTTTGTTGTTAAAAATGTTTTGCTTCTCATCCAAAAAGCTTCTTCAGTTCTTTTCAATATAATTGATATTCAGTTCTTTGGGACAAGGCATACATGGAATGGAACCATGAAAGTGGTCAATTCACCATGCCTTTTAATGCAAATTAAATTCAAACGTGAACATTCATGACAGGTAACTATATTCTGAACACATCTAGCGATTGTCCAGCTGATGATCACCCTTCAAGTTTTTCTTCCGTGCATTAAACAACAGTTAAAAGGGAAGAAGACAGAAGGAGGTTAGGGAGAAAGGGAAGGCTATTTTAGTAGGCTATATTGTTAATTATGAAAATGCCACCTATGCAGGTAAATCCTCAACTTACAACCACAATTGAGCCCAAAATTTATGTTAAATGAGAAATTTGTTGAGTTTTGCCCTATTTTACGACTTTTCTTGCCACATTTGTTAAGTGAATCACTGCAGTTGTTATATTAATAACACAGTTGTTAAGTGAATCTGGTTTCCTCATTGACTTTGCTTGTCAGAAGGTCACAAAAGGGGATCACATGACTCCAGGACACTGCAACTGTCATAAATGTGAGTCAATTGTCAAGCATCTGAATGTAAATCACATGACCATAGGGATGCTACAATGGTCATAAGTGCGAAAAATGGTCATAAGTCACTTTTTTCAGTGTCGTCGTAACTTTGAAGTCACTAAATGAACTGTTGTAAGTCAAGGACTACCTGTAACATTCTTTCCAAGGCGTACATTACAGCATTCCATTACTATTCTATGTCAAGATTGGATTACTGGTTTTTGATGCTTACATCCAAGATGTTGTAGTGATTAGGATTCAGTATGGTTCCCACTCAGCTATTTATGAACAGAAGTTTGTTTAACCATTCTGGCACCAGCTGTCAACACACACAAAAGGCACAACAAAAGAAATATTGCTATATCTAAAACCATGTAAAACCCGAAGGCATTAAAATTTATTAAATGATGCAATAACTGAATTCTTTATTTACAATAGCATTATTTAACATCAAATAAGCAAATAGCATCAGCAAAGCAATATTAACTTGCATAAATGTATTTAAAATTTCTCTGAATATATCTACCTTTGCATAAACTGCTCACACTAGAAATACAAACATCAATGCAGGTGAACAAAGTGATGTTCAAAGTTAACTCAGTCTTGAAAATAAATCACAACCTGAAAACACTGTAAGCTTTCTCCTGAAGAACCATAGTTTATATATTGCTTAGTTTTACCCTTGTATAATCTTTTCATATACACACACTCATACACATCTCAGATGTAACTTCATGAAGAACTGTACAAATAAAACACACGAATGACCAAAAGGAAAAAAAGTCAAATGTTTGAAGTAATGTGTCCATCATCTCTACTCAACGACTGAAAGCTAAGTGATGATGCGCTTATTCCAAAATTGTACACAATTCACTATACAAATATAATACATCAGACAGCTATGTAGGAATATACAAGACTTAAAAACAGATCTAAGGCATTATGCTAGATTTTAGCATTTTGAGGTTCTTGCACATAGCTTTACCTGTAGTAAGAAACTTAAAAAGATTTTGTTTTAGTCTACAAAGAAACACCAGGGAGAAAAAATCTAATTAAAAACCAAAGCCACTACAGTAATTTTGTTTTGTGCAGAGAATGCTTTTGCTCTTAGGCAGCAATACTACCATACAAATACTAGAAAACTTTAAAGTCACACCAACAATTAATGGCTTAAATTGCATTTCAAAACTGATTGTGTATCTTTGGGTTTTGCAAGTAGAGCTGAACCATCTTTTCATGTGTTAAGCCCATATGAACTCTGTTTTTTTAAAAAATACAGATTAAAAATGCTTTGTATAAATGGCAAAAAGCATTGCTTTTAGTTAATACAGACCAATATAAAGACTGGGAGAGGGGCAATCTTTTGAGAAATATTTGAAATAATTAGTGAAATGTTGAACAAGATGTTTATTATCAGCTTACCTGGACGTGATTGAATGGTTCTTTGCCCTGTAGAATTATCTATATATTTTTCTGACTTAATACATCTTGCTTTTTCACACTTTTGTATGAGAGAACACTGATGTTCCAACATAAATCCAATTACTATCTTTAGCAACTTTATTTACTGAATAAGAAATACTGTTTATAAAAAAATTAAAACAACTGACTTGGCATCATTACTGTTGTACCTAGTGTGAATGTTATACTCAGAAAATGCTTAAACCCACTGCCTTTAATTAATTTAAATGAAAAGAAAAATCAGCGATTCCCTGGACATTGCTGATAATACAAACACTTCATTTTATACTCAGTTGAAATTATCACTAGCCGTGCTAATATACTTTGAATTGGGTCTTATTTAGAATAATTTATTTGCCTACTAATCTACTAAAGCATGATTGAAAAATAATCCGTTTCAAAACTATTTTTATCATCCAATTTAGAATGGTTTAATCCCTTTAATCTTCAGATAATGCATGTGTGTTTATATTTATTGATATTCATATTCTCTCAATAATATAGAGCTCAGGGCTGACATTTTTTTTATTTCCACCAGATGGCTCAGATGTTTGAATAAGTAATTTTTGAGTCTGGTGACTAGTGAGAAATACAGTTTTCCCCTCTTAAGGGGAAAGAAAGCCACTCAACAGGAAACAGATAATTTGAAATGCATTCTGTATATTCCATAACATGTTCTTTTCAGCACTCTATGAAACTTCTTTTAACTCTCATTGCAAGCAAACACCAGGTTTCAAGATAACAAGCCTTCTATTTCCAAGGACATGAATATTGACAGAAAATATAAAATGCATTGCATTTTAAGTAACATCTAAAATTTGAGTTACAGATATGAAAGTGTAGATTAAGTGGAACAGAAGAACAGGAGGTCGAAAACAATCAGTTTCCTGATATTTCAAGTCCTCAAAAACTGATGTCAGCTTATATTAAAAGAATACTCAGACCACAGCCGGTAAGAGTATAACCACTTTCAGCAGTGGTCTGCTGAACAACAGTTTTGCTAAGATTATTACGAAAGAATATAAACATACAAAAAAAGTCAAGAATTGGCTCCTACACTGGCTGCATATAAGGTTAGATAAATGACTTATGAGCAGAATTGCATTAGAAAAAGAAGTCTCAAGCTTACAAATTAGGTCTAATCAAGGCATTGTAATCCTTTACAAAACACATTTTTGTCCCCAGGAGACACGCACAGTTATGAAGATATCTAATTTAATACTGAAGTACCTCATTTAGAAATCAACTCCACAACATGTATACCTCACAAAATTATACAGTTAAAACACTAAAATCTTCAACTTAAATTATTGCTTGTTTACATAGAAACTGTTTTGTATGTACCTTACAAAACTTCCTCAAAGTCCACACTGCTTCAAAATAATTGAACACATGATGGTTACTTCTGTAGTGATATCTGCTATAGCTTAAGTCATTGTTTTCCCTAAATATGGAGATGGTAAAGTAGAAAATTTATTGTTTAAATCAGATGCCTTTGGCTCCGATATTATGCCTCAATCCTGCCACTTTCATCACCAAGAAATGCACCTTTGTTCAAATGAAATTATTCAGCAACTAATTTACCTGCAACCTAGAATTTAGGTAACAGATCTAGGACTATGATGGGGATTATATTTTTATCTAACCTATCAGAAAGTCCAAGTGAAGGCAGGAGAACAGGGATACTAAAATTAGTTAGTTTTAAGGAAGCCGAAATCAACATGTGAACTTAAATTCTGTGACTGACTCATGATTTTATCCCAAAGTGATTAAAAAAGCTTAAAAAGCCCTCTCAGATGTTTTAACTCGCTTAAAACATTTAAAGTTACTCAAATAGATTTAGATCTATTCAAAACCAAATAGGTTTGTTTTATAGAATAGCATATCTAGCCACTAGATTAGATACCTATTATTTTATCATCTGTCGCTCTGGAATTCATAATTTGGTCTACTCCCTACTTCAAAGAGTGTCCTAATACAAACCATTGATTTCCAGATGAAACTAAATCCTTTGCACTTGACTATGTAGCTAAGGAAAACAAAACAGAAAAAGCCCAAACAAAAATCTAAAACTAAAACAGAACAGAATGAGATCATGGTTGGTTTTCCTTAAATACATACATTTAAATACATTCAATCTGACACGTTTTATGAAAACTGGCTATCAACATTTACTTTGCAGGAGAGATCTAAGTTGCACTAAGGTGAATGCAGTGAACAGGCTGAGCAATTGTCTGTATGCTAGCTTCAGACTGTCAAAGAAGAGACTGCTCTTCCACCAAGAAAGATTTGATGTCACTCAAGAATGACACTCTTCTGTTTGCAGCACTCAATTCTCATTTCTCCAGCTGACGTACTGGCAGAAAACATGGAGCAAACAGACACAGGCAGCTCTTCAAACTAGCAAGTAGTTCAGAATGGGGAGCCCAATCAATTGAAGACAGAGGCAATCTTCAGGGTCAGCAATATTTCTGTAAAAGCAAAAACATTTATAATTATTCAATTAATTAAGCGTTCGCTTTTATCTTTTGCTAACTTCAAACAATTAGAACAAAAATGAGAGCTTTTTAGGCTGACATAAGATATAGTAAGGAACAATCTCCAAAACTCCATCAATCGATGATGGAATACATGACTGAATGAAAACCTAGAAGCATACAATTAATACTAAAATCAACAAAAATCTAATGAAAAATATGTTGCCCTTTTTGCAAAAATCCTGGTATTATCCAAAATCCATCAATAAAAGTGTATCTTTTATTGGGTATGTCTAGTTTAATGAAAAGAAGGATCAGGGGAGACATGATAGCAGTGTTCCAATATCTCAGGGGTTGCCACAAAGAAGAGGGAATCAAACTATTCTCCAAAACACCTGAAGGTAGAACAAGAAGCAATGGGTGGAAACTAAACAAGGAGAGAAGTAACTTAGAACTAAGGAGAAATTTCCTGACAGTTAGAACAATTAATCCGTGGAATAGCCTGCATCCAGAAGTTGTGAATGCTCCAACACTGGAAGTTTTTAAGAAGATATTGGATAACCATTTGTCTGAAGTAGTGTAGGGTTTCCTGCCTAGGCAGGGGGTTGGACTAGAAGACCTGCAAGATCCCTTCCAACTCTGTTGTTGTTATTGTTATTGTTATCATATGGACCTAGAATTTGTGTCTTCTCTTGTTTGCCTGTCTATGGAACAGCATTCCATGCCCCAAAATCAGCTGGCTGCAATCCTGCCACCCTTTAAGAATGCCTGGAAGACCTGGTTCTCCCCTTAGACACTGGGACACGTTGACATGAACTGGTGTAGTGTGACTATACGGGTGCCAGATTTAATCACAGTGTTATGTAATTTTTTAAATAAATGATGCTTTTGCATTGTGATTTGTTTTAACCTTGTTAGCTACTAAAATTGGTCTGTGAGTGGGTGGTCATATAAATTAAATGAATGAATGAATAACCAAATAAAGAAAAAATTATCTAAACACTGAATAGGGGGCAAACTGAATTTCCAAGAAACTGCATTTCATAGCCTGGGGGGAGGGGCTTGCAAGAAAGTTCCCTAAGTTGGAACATAAATAGGCTTCTGCAGCAGCACTGTTATAGAAGGGTTTTTCATCAGATCTTAAGAATCAGAAAAGTTTTTAATAGGAGGTTCATCCCTTCAGATAGTCCTAAGACATTTAGGACTTCAGCATATATACGCATATATATAAAACTACTTAAAGAACAGTCCAAGATTGTTTTCATCCAGGAACTTTGTTGTTGTTCAGTTGCTAAGTTGTATCCAACTCTTCGCAACCCAATCGACCACAGCATGCTAGGCCATCATGTCTTCCACTGTCTCCAGGAGTTTGCCCAAATTCATGTTCATTGCATCAATGACACTATCTAACCATCTCATCCTTTGCTGTCCTCCTTTTGCCTTCAACCTTTCCCAACATCAGGGTCTTTTCCATAAGCCTTCTCTTCTCATTTGGTGGCCAGAGTACCGTATTTTTCGGAGTATAAGACGCACCTTTTTCCTCCCTAAAAGAGGCTGAAAATTTGGGTGCGTCTTATACTCCGAATGTAGCTTTTCCGAAACTTTTTTCCCCCCAGTCCTAAGGAGGTGCTAACCATCTTCCCGGCTTCCTACTCCGTCTTTGCAGGCTTGTTTTCATTCCTACTCCCTCTGAAAAGGTTTTTTCAGCCCTAACGAGGTGCTAACGATCTTACTGGCTTGCAGCATTTTTTTATTCCTACTCCCTTAAAGTAGTTTTTTACCAGCCCTAAGTCTTTGCAGGTTTGTTTTCATTCCTACTCCCTCTGAAAAAGGTTTTTTCAGCCCTAACCAGGGGATAAAATAATGTGCTGAAGCTGAACAGACTAAGGACGCTAGCCAGATGAATACCTGGTAGGTAGATTTTTCCCCTATGTTCCTCCCCCAAAATTAAGGTGCGTCATACTTCGAAAAATACGGTATTTGAACTTTAGCTTCAATATCTGTCCTTCCAAAGAATAATGCTGATTTCCTTTCGGATTGACTGATTTGATCTTTTTGCAGTTAAAGGGACTCAAGAGTCTTCTCTAACACCAAGAATCAAAAAAGTATAGTTCTTCAGGCACTCTGTCTACCTGACCTTAAGTCTATTCACCATCTCAACTGTATATTCATAAGGGATATTATTTAAGTCATACCTGAATGGTCTAGTGCCCTGATGGTGAACCCATGGCATGCAATGCCACAGGTGGCACGCGGAGCCATGTCTGAGGGCACGCGAGGCGTTGCCCTATGTCAGCTCCAGAGCGCATGTGCGCGCTGGCCAGCTGATTTTTGGCCTTCCGGAGGGCGGGGGGAGACCTAGTCAGGCATAATAAGACTTAACTCCAGGGACAGTCATAAAGAAAATCATGCTATTAACCATTTGGATAGCTACCAATTATGGTCCTTAGACCTTCAACAAACTTAAGTGAAGCCCAAGATCAACTAGAAGTTACCCACTCTAATTGAGCTAGTGTCACAGTTGGAATATTTATTACTTCATACCCGTGATGCATCTCCCTCCTGCTTTATCATGTCCATTCCAGGTAGTTGGTTTGGAAAAAGACTGCCTCCTCTCATCGCAGGATCATTGACCTGAGAAAGGACAATGTTTTAACTCAGTCACAGAAACAAAAGATTTAACAAATCACAACCTTCACTCATACCCCTTCCTTTTGTTTAATAAAATACCCCCACTAATAGTTGAGCAATCTATTTTAGTACCATGCCTATCTTTGAATCTTTTTCTCTTTTCTACATTATTAACTGACTGCATAATTTGCTGACTTATCCTGACAGTTTGCTATTTTGAAAGGGGAGACAGCAAACAGAGGTAGACTGAAAAGATGGAAAATAAGTGTATAATAAAATAAAGCTTTATTGTAACTGACTCAAAAATGTTTCACAGAGATATAACTTTGTCAAGAGGTTTAAAAAATTGTATTTTTGACACTGACACTATTTCACAAGACCCCAAAGATCTGGTTTTGCCAACGGTCCTGGGACCCTGGGAAGTGGCTCATTGATTGTTGTCACCAAGGGGATGGGGGGATTATTTTTTTTATTGTTTATCCCTTTTTATATTGGATTTTTTATTGTTTGTAGGCTGCCCATAATCACTGAGAATAAGTAGGTGGTCATGTAAATCAAACAAACAAACAAACAAATGTAAATAAATAAATTAAATGAGCATGCTTATAGCACGCTAAAAGCATGGCTAGAACACACATATTAAATAAATTAAACAAAGGGATCACACTGGAATTACCATGAACACTTGCCCTTTTAGAGCAGAACAGCATAGAAACATCAGTAATAAAACTGAACAATCATTAATTTAACTACAATTTATAAACAGAGGACTTTAAAGATACATAGTTTAAGATAACAGTCGGATTTAGTAAAAAAAACAGAGCCAGAAGTAGATTATGTAGTACTTTTAATACAGAGGGATGGAAGGAGGTTGATTCAAATCCCAATTTTTCTACTAAACTGTATTGTCTTAGTCTCAACTTGAATTTCAATAAATCAGTCGAACTAAGCCAACTGGCCCTGGTCATATAAGTGTCCTTCAATGTTTTGTGAGTATAATGCCCTAAAATCTCACTCAGTATGGGCAATGTATGGATCTTGCATCTCAGTGGAGAAAGGAGTTACATGTCACTTTCTGTTCCCTGCTTGCCACCCACTCTTTTTTCTTTCTGACATCATATTTTCTAATTCCCAAGCAGGAGCATGCCAGGAAAAGAACAACTAGCTCTTCCCAGAAATGACCATTTGGGCTTGGATTGCAGTTGCCCATCTGTGACTTCGATGGAGTGGTAAATATTTGGAAAATTCACTATACACATCTATAACAAGAATGAGCCATTCCTGAAATCCATACTTTTAATATAACCATGATTTATAATACAACATTAGCAAAATATTTTGATGTTAAAAGTAAATCTATTTTTAAGTATGCCAGGCTGAGATTCTCACCTGCTCGGGACCCATGGAGGGTAACCCTGATGTAGGCACAGAGGTTGCAGAGGTCATGCTGATCTGCCCTGTCATCTGGTTCATGTTGTTCAACCCAGCACTATTGGCCACCATGGACACATTGATGTTCATGTTGTTACTGTATATGCTGGTATTTGCTTGCTGCCCAAAGTGTGGTGGAGATTGTTGTGAAAACATGCTACAGGATAAAGTACAATGGCCATGTCAGAATCAGAAAGATACTCTTATAGGACTCAAATATTCCTGAACTCTTCAAAGAATTACCCATGTGCTTGGATGCACTTAAGTGGGGTGAGTCAAAAAGTAATGCCATTTTCTGTATTTCAGGTGAAGTTTTTGATAAAAATACCTGAAATTTTTCCCAGTTATAAATGATTATGTCATTTATGTTCTGAAATATTTTGTTTCTTACTTTTCAGGTTTTTAGACTCGCAAGGAAAATTCAAAATGGCTGGCTCTTAGAGTTGCCTCAAAAACAAAGAGCAGTGATTGAATTCCTTGTTGCTGAGGGGGAAACCCCTGTGAACATTCACAGACGATTACAAAATGTGTTTGAGGACAATACTTTAGATTATAGCCCCATGAAAGAGGATTTGAGAGGCAAACATTATTCCAGTGACGAAGAAGTGAAAACTGCAGTGAAGAAGTGGCTCAAAGAACAGTCAACAAAATTTTACGAGGCAGGGATACATGCTCTCATTCGAAGGTGGAACATTGCTATTGAGAGAAACGGTGACTATGCTGAGAAGTAGGGATGTGATCCACAGAGGACCAGCTTCATTTTGATGTATGCTACATGTTCCTGTGTTGGTAATTATACCTGTCCTAAAGAAAATGGCATTACTTTTTGACTCATCCTCGTATCTCTTCCAATAACAAAAAATGATCCATCCTTTTGTTTAATCAGAATCTCTTTATCTATTTCTCGGTCAAATGAAACTCTGATCATATTATAGGAGAGAGCAAGATTACAGATAATTCTAAAAGGCTCCCCATTGTCAGGGAATTGGTGAATAGACTGTGCAAAGAAGTTATGTGACAGTAATTCAAACCAGGTGGTTATAAAATGCAGCCAAAATATATTCCGAATCTTGAAACGTACCTATTTCCACCAATATTGCCTTGCCCCCATCCATTTATCTCTGTAGAGGACTGATAGGCAGGATTGGCCTGAGATTGCTGTATCAATGGATTCTGAGTATGAGCCATTCTTGGGGACATCAGGGGACTCTGTGGAGTGGTAGCTCCGGTGAAGCCTGGATCAGGCTGCTGATTTATTCCTAGAAAAGATAATAGGAACTTCAAACATGTTTACAGGACAATTAAGACTACATGCTATAATACAAAATGTCCATTATGGATTCATCTATTTGAAGAGGATTCACTGAACAATAACAAAAGCTTTCAATTGTTCCTTACTGTTGCTTTCCTATCATATATACTGCAGAGCTTGCTTACTGTTTTAATTTGCCCTTATTGTGATCAATAGCATACAGTGACATCTGCTGGAGATATTTATTTGACTGTATTCAAGAAGAATTTTCCAAAAAGAAACCCCCTCTTCCAGGGGCTGATGCCTATATATTATATAAAAAATAGACCGAGAAATCAAGTAATACCCAATCAATCCCATGAAGTGAAAATGACACTATGACAAACAAGGTGTTGATAGCCAATGCTTAATACCATAAACAACATGTAAAAACCATTCAAACTCATGTATACTTTTAGAGTTGCCATTTCATAGAAATCATTTGTAGAAGAAATGAATACCCTTTTATTTTGATATTATCTTAGGATTCCAAATTTGAAAAATCAGTTGTTTTTCCCAAGATGTGACATTGGGGCAATATAAAAGTAGGATAGATAGATAGATAGATAGATAGATAGATAGATAGATAGATAGATAGATAGATAGATAGATAGATAGATAGATAGATAGATCCGAGGTGGCGCAGCGGTTAGAGGCAGGTACTGCAGGCCACTTTAGCTGACACTGATCCGCAGGTCAGCAGTTCAAATCTCACTAGCTCAAGGTTGACTCAGCCTTCCATCCTTCTGAGGTAGGTAAAATGAGGACCCAGATTGTTGGGAGCAATATAAATATACATTGCTTACTGGTGTAAACCGCTTAGAGAGTGCTTGCACTGTGAGGCGGTATATAAATCTCACAAATAAATAAATAAATAGATAGATAGATAGATAGATATGATAGATATAGATGATAGACAGAGATGATAGATAGATGGATGGATGGATGGATGGATGGATGGATGGATGGATGGATGGATAGATAGATAGATAGATAGATAGATAGATAGATAGATAGATAGATAGATAGATAGATAGATAGATAGATAGATATAGACAGACAGACAGACAGATGGCAGGCAGGCAGGCAAAAAATTTAAAAGGCTTGCAAGCTAAAATATCTCTTTGCGCTCCTCATTCCAGAATTATTTTCCAGACTCTCAGTGAGCTAGCTTAATCTTAAGAGTCTTCCTTGCAATTATAAGATAAAAACTATGATCCAAAGAAGAAACTGAAACCCTATAGGTAGTAAAGTCTGATGGGGAAAAAAAGCCCAATACCATAATTTGGAGGAAATGGAAACTGCTGGGTGTTTGTCTGGGGAATCCGTGGGTTGCTCATGGTTGCTGGTATTCCCCCCGAGGCCACCATACTTGGCGTCATATTCATACTTTGGCCACGCATCATCAGGGTTCTCTGTTGAACTTGGTGCATCTGTCTATGCCTCAGGTGTTGGCTTAGTATCTCTCTCTGCCTCTGGGCTAACATTTGAGAATTAATATTTCCCTACCAAGAAAGCAAAATGTTTAACAGTGTAAGTAGCTGGAAGTAATTTTCAGAGTCTGATTTACCACATGCCAGATGACAGTTTTGATGACATACATGACATAATATGTTGCTGATATGCAATTGAATAAAGCAAGTAAAGCCGATTCATATTAAGACTAGTTCTCAAACTGTTGTCTGAAAATAAATTCTAAAAAATCTAAGAAAATCAGTTGCACCATGTATATCATAAATGTCTCGATTAAAAAGGTGTGTGTGTGTGTGCAGGCACGCGCAAGTATTTTTATTTTGTTTTTACGTATTAAAATACTGGTGGATTCACTGACATATTCCAGGGGAAGGACACTTTGTTTAAAGTTATCTCAAGGAAAAGTTTTTCACATGGTTTGCATTATAATTGGTTCTAATTATGTTTCAAGAATGTGCAAAGTATTTAAAGCAAACATTTTAAACTTCAAAATATCTTGTCTTAGTGAAATGGCCTTTGGAGGTGTGGACTGCTTTAAGTGTTTGGAGAGTACTACATGCTTGAAACAGAGTGTCTCATGCATAGAACAGAGCTTTTTAAGCTATAGAAGACTTCCAAAACACTCAAAACAGCCCATTTTGCATTAGAAACAGCTGTTTAACAATCAATTTGTTTAGAACATTCTGTGTTCCAAATAATGCCCTCTAAAATGTAAATTATTCTATTAAAAACATTTTGCACAGCAGAACTTTCATTTAGTCACTACTCAAGCTGGTCTTGAATTTAAAATATTCTCTTATAAAGAAGGATGATCTAAGTAAGATAGGCCACATACAAGTTAAATAAATAAACAAATAAACAAATACTTCATTTTTTTCCCTATCCAGTGAACTGCAATATTTCTAAAGAGAAATTTAGGGAAATAAACTGATTTAATGGCTTCATACAATACTAGAACATATGGTGCAGTTGCAGAAATAATGAATCATAGAGAGTAAAAATCTATAGAAAAAAATTGGCAGTACCTGTTCCCTCACCTGTGTAGGTACTCCAGGTCTTAGAGACAGGTTCATACTGGAAACATTGCCAATCTGATTGATCAATGGCTGGCGATTCTAGGTTAAAAAAAAACACCACCCAGATACATATATATATATATATATACACACAATAGGAATAAGAAATGGATTTTATGAAAGTGCCATTTCAATAAAGACCACAATTACGAGTATATCATATTTTGTTGTGCAGCTCAATCTGAATAGCTACTTGCATCAACAGCACTCAGTGACAGACATGTAACACATACAGGTAGTCTTCGGTTTAGGACAAGATTAGGACTAGAGTTTTCATTGCTAAACAATGCAGTTGTAAAGTGAGATTGTATTGCTTAGCAATAGAAAGCCCCGCAGTCCCAGTTGCCATCATTTACTGAATCCCACAATCATTAGGCAATTTAATTTCCTGCTGGCTTCCTGCAACCAAAGTCTATGGGGAAGCTGGTAGGAAGTTGCAAGTCCCAGACCTGCAGGTAGGTAATGGGTGTGCAAGAGGCGCCTTGGGGAGGGACAAGGAGGGTGGACAGAAGCACTGCATGGATTGGACGCATGAGAGAGGTACTGTGTGAGTTGGGGAGAATGCATGAGTGGCCAGCATGAATGCAGAAGGCTGGGGGAAGTGTGCGAGTGGGGGAGACTTACTCCAACAACTTGCAATTTTTCCTGCTAGCTTCTCCTTTGACTTTCTAGGGAAGATGGCATGGAACTGGTGATCATGTGATCACAGGGTGCTTGGCAACTAGTCACAAGTGTGAAAGGGTTACCAAGCACCCAGATTGCGATCAAATGGCCATGGGGGTGCAGAAACCCTGAGGATCAGTTGTAACCAGCATTCCTTCAGTAACTTTGCAGGGTTGCTGAACACATGGTTGTAAGTTGAGGAAAACCCAGAAAAAAAATGCTGGAAAAATTGATTTGTCATCTGGAGGGAAAAAAAGGTTCTTTTGTTCTGGATACTGTTTTTAAATTCAAGCAAGTGCTCTGATCTTACAAACTTAGGAACAGAAATACTTCTGGCTATTTCAAAAAAATTGAAGTAATATATGCCTTATGGTTTACAAGGTTGAAGAGCTATCAAAAACACCATTTTAGCTTTGAAGATGTATAAAAGATGAATATTCTGGATGAAAATAAATAAATGGCATCAGAAAAAGAACATTTACAGATACGTTCACATTGAATTCATATACAGTGAAATATTTTAGAAGACGTTGACAATCATGGTGCTGGTCAAAGGAACATAAAATGAGTACCTGCTGTGCTTGAAGCCGATGCTGCAACTGCAATCTCAGTTGATTGGGCGGGTTTTGCACTAGACCAGTAGGCCTCAGACCAGGCCTAGGTTGCATCCGTAGTGCTGCATAACCTGGCCGCTGTGCCATTGGGTGAAAGTTTGGGTCCTGCAGTGGTGTGTAATTGCCTTGGGCCATTTGAGCCTGAGATGCATACTGTTGTGTGAAAACTGGTGCCTTTTGTTCTAAAATGATGTTTGGTTCCTGGTTTGAGAATGATTCCGGATCTACTCCTTGAGTCTGCTGAAGAACAAAAGCAGAAAAATATATATAAAGGTTTGGAGGTCACATATGTAGAGAGCACGGAGAAACATAGCTGAGACACAGATGTGACAAAACTCTAAGCAGCCTATGGTTAAAAGTGATACATATAGGTTCATTTCCCCCCCCCCACACACACACACGTTTTTCTGTAATGTATCTTGTCCAATACTTATTTTCTGTGCTGAAGCCTTTTCTAGCAATTCATAATGTATAAACAATAATAAATACATAATAATAATAAATAAATAATAAATACATCAAATGTATTTAATAATTAAAATATTTCTGGACAGTTCCCCATTAAAAATTTGTTAATATAAATTTTAAAAACAATATCACAAATGAAAGAGCGCATACTAGCTGGGAAAGGTCAACATAAAAAGAGGTGAGGTTTTTTGTTTTTTTACAAAAAAATATTTAAAATACGTTAGCATTTGCTTGCTGATGTTTCACAAAAAAACACTCACTGAGCAGGTGTCACTTCCAGCAATCAAGAAGCCATGATGTAAAAGACAAACCATCGGCCCTCATTCCCCATATTGTCATTACAATAACAATCATATCGGAGTACATGAAGCATATTGTCAACATTACCTGGTGTAGCTGTGTACAGCAGAGGAGGAATGGTGTTTGAAATAAGGAAATAATTTTCATATAGTTAATTTCAAGAAGCTTCAGTCCAGGACCCAGAAAGTTTGCACATACATTTTCAGAAATATCCAATATAGCAATACCTGGCTGACAAGTTCTGGTATCCCAAGAGCTCTATCAATTTCTTCTAGACCATCAAAATTCCTTAGTGCCATATAAAGCTGATCAAGGAGAGTTCCTTCGTCACTTGGAGACTCAGAGGCAGGATGCTGACACATCAAGTCATCTGGAGAGCCTACAAATGGTTGCCTACAAAGGGCACAGCTTGATGAGCAACTTGAGGGGGCAAAAACATTTACTCTTTAGACATTCCAAATTAACTGGGTGTTATATACATTAGGTGTGCTAGTTTGTTAGACAGATAAGTTGAAAGCAAACTCAATAATTCTCTAGAACTCAATATGTCTATCTAAAGCACACTTAAAATGGCAAAATACTTTTCATCATGATCATCTTCTCTCTTTCTCTCTCTCTTTTTCACTCACTCACTCACTCACTCACTCACACACACACACACACTAACACAACCTTACTTTTTTCTAAACTTCTCAGAGTCAAAACCTGAATGTAATTGTACAGAGTTATTCAGGAAGTGAGAAGAAAAATTGCTATTCATTTGGAATGTTGTATTACAATGATTTACAACAATAAATTTTATTCATATTTATGACAATATATTCAATTTGACAGCTTAATTTTGTAATAAGCTACATGACTTCTAATCAAATCATTTAAATCTGTGAATGCAGATTTCTCTGCATTCATAGAGAACAGTGAATGTTTCTCGTTTTTTTTTTAAAAAACAGTCTATTAGGAAATCCTGATAACTAAGAAATAAATAACTGCAACTGAGTAATATTTTATCATAAAAGGAGATGAAATCTAGTTAGTCCTAAAATAGAGTTCAGCAAATAGTAAAAAGCAGTTGCTGGTGTGATCATATATACAAAACCATAGACATGAAGGAAAAATTAAATGCTAAACAAATTATAGTCATGATACAAATTCGCTGTTCATGAAATTCATAAATAAGAAATTGCTGACGTGAAGCAATCACTACTGGGTTGTACTCAATGCTGTCCAATGAAAGCCAATGACAGAACAGAACTGGGGACACATACAGGAAGAAGATCATATATGTTGTACAAATGGAAATCTACTAAAGTTATTCCTTAGCTATCATATGTTATTGCCATTATCTGCTATTTTAAAAATGTACTGCCCTTTGCTTAATAAAAATTGTAACTTTTTAGTTATAATATAAATTACATGTTCAGCAATAGATATGAGATATGGTAAATTCTAGGGGCAGTTCCACCACACTGTTCCCAATTGCTCAAAGCAGTTTGAAGCTGACCATTTATCAACTCCTGTTACTAAACCTTAAAATCTGAAAATACTAATAGATAATCTGCTTTTTCATTCAGCTGTGCAATGACAGAACATGAAGTTTAACATTCAGTCAGTGCCACATCCAGAGCTTAACTGAATGTTGCATGTATTTGTTAGATTATTGCCAATGAACAACCAACAAACCGACTTGCTCTTTTGGGGGTGGGGGGGATGCAGAACTGTTGAGGCTCCACATCTTGTTTCATACAGTGATTGAATGCAGACTGAAAGTAGAGGCTAGCTGGAGCTCAAGAACTGGAAGATGAGAGAGACCAAATTCTCACTAATGAAAAAACGGTCCATCCAAAAGATCTTGAAAGCTTTGGTCCTATAAACAGAGAGACTACTTTGTGTGTAAGTTTAGATACATCTCCACTGAGTGTGGAATACTCTATCTCAGAGGTCTTCAAATTTGGCAACTTTAAGACTTGTGACTTCAACTCCCAGAATTCTCCTTCTGGGAGTTGAAGTCCACAAGTCTTAAAATTGCCAAGTTTGGGGACCCCTGCTCTATCTTATCTGCCAAACATAGACCACAATGTGAGGCCAGAAAAGTATGGACTACATGTGGAAGTGCCCTATTTTTATAAGTCAATAGTATGATGCTGTACTTGCCTAAATATTTTGCTTAATGCTTGACTGTTGTTAGGATAGTAATTTGTGCTTATGTGGTAATTTACTTAATGATTAAATTCTTATAGTTTCATAACAGATTTTATGCTACCTTGAATAATATGGAAATGGAGTTAACAAAATACTTTAAGTAATAAAATAAAATACTAAAAACATAACATTTTATTCCACTGCAATCCTGAAGGCTCCTAGGGGTACATACCGGTAGGACATACCATAGGAATTAAAAGATCCATACCTCATTTGAAATTACGAACATGTAAACATATAAGACACAATCAACCTGATAAAATAATTAATAATTAATGATTATAACTTGTGAATTGCCTGAAAATGTGATGGGTGGGATATAATTTTGATAGCTAGCTAGCTAGCTAACTAGCTAGCTGGATAGATGGATGAATGGATGGATGGATATAGATAGATGATAGATAGATGATAGATAGATGATAGATAGATATAGATAGATAGATAGATAGATAGATAGATAGATAGATAGATAGATAGATAGATAGATTAGATAGATAGATATAGAGATAGATAAATAAATAAATCTAAATCCCTTCAGAAGAGCTCATTTTAAAAAAAGGTAAAACAAGATTGCCTAAGATACTGATCCTGGTATAATTTTTAAAAATGAATTTTACATTAAAATTTGTAATCTCAAACAAATTCAATTCAATTTCAATGTACTAGTCTCTCTTAACCTGTTGGAAATGGTACCTTCCTTGCACTAGTCTAGCTAAACAGGTCATGTTGGGCCATCTGCCTGGGAAGATGATGTGGTAAGGATGATGCGTAGGTGTAGTCTTACGTTGCCAACCCCTTTCTACTCTGCCAATCATTTGTCACAGTCTAGGAATATCCTTGGCTCAGTCAAGCTGTCTTCTTTGTGTAGCAAGTAGTTAATAATAAGAACAATCGGTGAAACACCTGTAGTTCCTTTCCTATGTTCATTTATTTATAAAAACATTTTAATTTAATTGTGGAGTCCAACGAACAGTACTAAGGCAGTTCAAAAAGACAAACTATACAGAAACAGAACAAATTAAATGAAGCAAAAAACAAAAAAATACAAAACAGTTAAGTATCAGCAGGTATTTACAATGATTCAACATTGATTCTTAAGTAAAAGACTTACCGGTTCTGATTACTAAACGATGCCTGATCAATGGGCAATATACTGTCAGGCCAAGGAGCAGTCTGATTGGGAGGGGCTTGCTGTTGGGTATACTGAGGAGCTCCCATATTCATCTCCAGTTCTGAACCACCTGAAGAACCACCATCACAAATAAAATTTTACTGGAATTACAGGTGTTGCAGAAGACCAACAATCTGCTGCTATTGTCTATATTTCCCTGAACACTTTATAGAGTATTTTTTATATAAGCTTGGATAGGGATTAGTCAGAGACAAATTCAATTCAAATAAGGCTGCTTCAAAAGAAAATAAAAATATGCTCTTATATAATCAGCATGTTATGCAAAAACATTTGAGCATCCTTTGTCTACTGTATAATTGAACTCCCACAGCTGCATTTGTATCTAATTAAAATGTATTTGTCATCCCTGCTAATATCTTAATATTCGGTATCTGCTGAAACTGTGCAGACTATGACTGGACTCCACCTTACCCATATTCATAACTTGAGATTGTAAAATTTGTCTTGGAACAGCTTGACTGTTAGGTCTCAAGGGATGGCTGGATGTTGGGTTACGTATCATGCCTCCTTGGATTGGCCTGTTCATGGCACTTGTTGTTGCGGCACAAGTCACTCTCACAGCAGCAGCTTGGCTGCCCCAGTCTCCTGATGACATAGCGGGCCGAGTATTACCAGCAATCATTCCTATTAAAACACACACGTATATGATGACCTATGGCTTGAACCCAGTGATAAACTGTTTTTAATGCCACTTTTACAATCAGCTCATAAGTCAAGCCATAAGAATCAAGAATGTTTTTAAAAGTAGCAATTGGCATTGATGCAACATCTCTGCCCCTCTGCCAGTTTAGAGCTATGGATAGGTACCTGAGCATACTTCTTCACAAATATGTGCTCCAAAAATAATCCAGTAAAATATGCACTCTTATAATTAGAAAAACTAGAGATCTTTGTGTTATCAGATTAACTTGATCAGATCTCAAATAAGTCAGGCAGAATTCATTTCTGAATAAACATCCTTAGGCTTCTACTTTTTTTAAAAAGTGCAATATTATAGCATAACCAGTCCCATGAAAATACATCTATCTGAACTCAGTGAAATTCTCCTGAAAATAAAAATGCACAGCATTGGGTAACGGTCTCATGACCCAATTCAACATATTTTATGTTGGTTTTAGGGTACTGCTGGGGTAAGTGATCCTTGTAGTCAGATGCCTGTTCTTTCTATATTAGAAGCAATGTGTTATCACAGAAAAAACAACCAAGTATTTTTTTTTACCTGGATTATTATTCCCAAGGTTTCCTTGATTTCCCATCATTCCTTGACTACCCAACATGCTGGGTTGAGGTATCACTGAATATGGACTATTGTTTCTTATGGGCGGAAAAGGTGCAGCACCTGATGGGTTTTGCAAAGCGATGTCAAGCTGCAAGTTCTGGTTTGGCAACATCCTTCCCAACTGCGCTTGTCTTGCATTGGTAAAAGCTGAACAAAGGTGGGGGGAAAGATGAAACAGGAAAAACTGGGAGCTTTGAAAGTTACATTATAAATATACAACATTAAGTTCTTTTCAAATTAATTTAAAAACTATGTTTCAAAAACAAATGCAGATATTTACAGACATTTAACAAAAGTTATTTTTAGACTTTCAGGTGAATCCATAGAGAATTTAAAACTAAATGAAAAGCTCCACCATCTACTCTGCCTAAAGTCCATCATTCAGCTGGAGATTCCTGCACTGATTTCTGACTTGGTAATCTTTTAGAAAATTGTTTTCATGCTCAGCCTCTGTTTTGATACAATATTAATCTTGTCATTTAATAAAATACTGCATTTAAAATGAATGAAGCTTAACAGAAATTGCAGCAATTTCTCCAAGACCTGACTTGTATGGAATAAAAGCATATCCTCATAGCACTTACTCTGGGTTTCATGCAACAGAAAAAAGTAAAAAAAAATGTGTTTGATGCTCCCTTCCTTGCCCGCTTAAGTAATAAATAGCCTCATCTATTGAGTTTGCCTTTAGAGCTAGGATGGGAATTCTTTTTTCTTAAACTGTGACACAATCATGTTTTATGGATTAGTACATTTAAAGAAACACTTTTATTTTTCTGCCTTGGTGAGAATTGAGCTTATAGCATGTAGCTCTTTAGTGATTTCATTGTACAGTGCAAGTCATAACCATGTGGTAATCTCACAGATTAGTAATGGAAATAAAACAAAACTTTCAATAAAACGAAAAGCTATTTATTTATTTCTAAATCAAACAATATTCTATTACGGTAGTTGGAAGATTTCACCATGCTGTGATTTCATAAGGAGAACAGCAGATGGTGCTGTTTGTTCACTGAAGACTTATAAAGCATAGCAACAAACTGAAACTGGCATGGTGGCTTTTGAAAAGATTCATTTCTTTTGCAACAATACTACTATCTGTTCCTAAAACCTGATAAATAGTTCAGACTCACTGCTCTGAGAGATCCTCCCTGTGGGTTTCTGGGATCCAACAGGTGTGCCAGGACTGTTGTCACCTGTAATCTGCATGAGGTCATTGATGATGGCTTGTTTGTCAACTGATCCTGCTGAAGCAACCGGTCGGGTGTCTGGGAAAAGTTGTGACAACTGGCTATTCTGTAGATCATCTAGAATTTCTTCCAGGTTATCAAGCTCGCTGCCAGGCTTTCATGAAATTTAAAAAGAAAACACGTATTTTTCATAGGTCTTTTAATCTGGGCTAGATCAAAATACTAGGAAACAGAATCAATACCTCCAGCATTGAAAACACCCACCATGAGGTGGGATATCTGAAATCTGTTCCTGAAAAGAAAGATATTTACTTGTGTCTCACTTAAAATAGTCAGGGGACACACCAGGACACACATAACCCTTTATCCTTATCATGGTGCTTCCTGGAAATACAAAATAGGCCAAAATATAGCTCTCTTAAAAAACCAACTAGTAAAATTCTCTGTCTGTAGTTTAGCCATGAATTGGCAGAGATATGTCTCCAAGGGGGGGGGGGGGAGGATGCAGATTTCCATGGATGTAACAAAGAATCTTTGTTCAACAGAAATCAACACTCTGTCATTACTGTAATTCTGCTTGGTTATAACAGGACTAAAAATGTTCTATGTAATAGTTACTTCCACACGGTCAAAAACATTTTATGTTTCATCTGAACTTTCAATCACTGACAGAAAAATGTGAACCATTTAAAGCAATGAAGACAAAAGTAAATATAATTAAGAGAACTTTTGCGGATGGAAACTTGTAAATTGAACCAATGTACTACTGCTCAACATGTAATAAATTTAAGAGTGGAAAAAAAAAACTAGGCCGAGAGAAGTTTAGAGAAATACCTCCAAATTTGCAAAAAATTAAAAAAGGAGGGGGAAGTCACAGAGTATTAGTAAACCTAGGTTAAATAGGCAATAATCCCCTTCAAACCAACAAAATGGGTATAATAGGTATATGGTAATACATTTGAGTATTTCATAACTTTGCATACTACCTCAGAATAGTGTTGGAGCCTCGTTTCAAATGGAGGATAGTACTATGGCATAGTAATCATTGTGCTTCTTTTGCAAACACACCATCACTTGTAGCATGTTAGTTCCCTTGCACATGTTACTACCATGCCCTCAATTTATAAGTAATAGTTTTAAAGGATTGGGCTTTTAACAGTCCCATCCTCCAAATATGAGCTCTACCAGCTTTAGAAATGGCACAGTACAAGCAAGCCAGACAAGAAGAAACTGTGCTTTACAATACATCAAAAATCGCCAAACCAAATGCTGAGAGAGACCTTTCTTTTATTTCCTCCCATGATAGAAAGGCTGACAAAGTATGTTCATACACCTAGAACCCTGAAATAGGATTGGGAGGCCATGAAGCTCCCTTGGTAACTGGGCTACTTGAGACTTCTCAGGTTAATCTGTGAACAGAAAACCGAATATATAAATTGGAAGGGGGTGAGGTGAATCATGTCCCTAGAGATCAGGAATAGAACAGGCTGGAAATATAAACAAACAAAGCAAGCAAATAATCAACCGCATGTAGTAAAAGAGATTGGTATAAAAAGTAAAGTGACAACAATGGACTACATAAGAAATCCAACATACTGGAAAAATAATTCTTTTGAAAAATATAGATAAAGGTTACTAATATACAGTACATTGTTGAAAACATTTTCTCTGAACATTTCCTTTTCATTACCTATTATGTTTTTACAATGTTAAATAACATTAATTAAAAATGTAAAAGATGATTATGTTAAAAATGAATAATTCCTACAAACACATACATAAAAGCAACAAATATAGTAAAGGAATTGTTTATTGTGCTCTCATGCTATTTACCCAGATCTTGACTAGGAAGGAGTGACAAATCAGCAGGCCAATAATCCAAAGTTTACTCAAATGCTAAGTTTGAAAACTCTTGGGCAGTAAGGCTGGAAAAACCTGCCAGAAATTTTTAGGAGCTGCTTTATTTAGAGAAGATAATGTCTGGACTAGTGGCCAGTGTCAGCATAACTAGAATAAATTATACTTTTGTGTATTTTTTTTCTGGTGTTCTTTACCTAGTGAAATTGCAGAACAAATTGATACATGTAAAAAAAAATCCATCAAATAAAACAAGTCACTTCTGGAAGATTAAAATTCTTGTTTCAAAGTATGGTAATTTAAACAGTTTTTTGCAATGTCTTCAACACTTAAGAAGTAGACATTTCCACTGCTGAAGCACCACTGGTCTGTTGTCAGTGAGTTATGACTCAAGACTTTTTCAAAAGAGCTTTTGCCATTCAAACATATATTAAGCTAGGACTTTCCTAAGTAATGTGCATCATTTTGGTCTTGTACACACATATCACACAGATCATATCTGACCCAACTGGAAAACCTAGAGAAATTCTCTAGAATTTTTTATTGATTGCTGGAAATATTCCCATCTTAATTTTGGGTGGAGATAGGAAATGCAGTATTGGGTTGCTGCCAAACACTGAAGTATCTCATAGTGTTTAGACAAACCTAACCAGTTTTTCTATATACCTTTCAGAATGCATAGTGATAGCTAGTAAATGGAATGGAGACAGGGAAATGTATGATAATGCTGCTTTTACTAGATGAGTGTTTTGTGGAAACTTTGATAGAGGACAGCGTTTCAAAAAATCATAGCTAAATATTACCAGCCCAGCCTGAATAATGAGGCAAGCATCTTTTATGGAAGAGACTTTCCTGTTTTGTCAAGAATTGTTCTCAAGCAGTTCCAGCCTTAATGTTTTCCAACAACAACATCTGAAGAAACAGGAGAAATGGTCACCTCTATTTTCTCCCTTAAATTTATTTTTTTATGAGCATTGTCAGATATGTAACTTTGATAAAATTATGTGAAATAAGGGGATCAACTTTAGGGATATTCGTTAAAGTCCCATGCAGGTTCCTTTGGCTTGAACATGGCAAGTTCCAGACCTGAAACTTGGTTTAAAATTGCTCTGAGTTCATAGTCCTTCAATAGGTACACTCGATCCATCTGATTCATCAGTTTTTCATGTAGTTGCTGCACTGTTTCCAAATTCACCTTTTTAGTTTACAATCACTTCTATATATCAAAGATTATGTAGGTCAGTGATGGCGAACCTTTTTTTCCTCGGGTGCCGAAAGCTGGTGTGCGCGCGCTATCGCGCATGTGCGAGTGCCCACACCCATAATTCAATCCCTGGGGAGGGCGAAAACGGGCTCCCCCGCCCCCCGGAGGCCCTCTGGAGGCCGGAAATGGCACATTTCCCAACTGCTGGTGGGCCTGGTAGGCCCGTTTTTCGCCCTCCCCAGGCTCCAGAGGCTTCTCTGGAGCCTGGCGAGGGCAAAAATGGCCTCCCCCGCCCTCCAGAGGCTCTCTGGAAGCCGAAAACACCCTCCCAGAGCCTCCGTGCGAGCCGAAAATCAGCTGGCTGGCGTGCACATGCACACTGGAGTTCAGCTAGGGCAACGGCTCGCGTGCCGGCAGATATGGCTCCGCGTGCCACCTGTGGCACCCGTGCCATAGCTTCGCCATCACTGATGTAGGTAAAACCTGTCACTTGTATTTGCCACGTAATGCATAAGAAAATAAACTACATCAGAAATTTTGTGCTGCTTTACTACCTTTTTCAAACTTATCTATCAAAAATTAAACTGCAGAGGGAACAATTATGAAAAACCATTTTTTCCTATTCTGCATAGAATAAAAATATACACTGTACCAGCTTCTTTTTCTTTCTTTTTCTTTTATGTCTTCAATGACTTGTGTAAGTATTGGAGGGGTGAAAGGAAGAGCCGGGTTAATAGTTTCCCTCTGATATTTTGCTATAATTATTTGTACTAGTAGAATATTATGACAGAGGTTTTTTTCACCAAAGAATGTTTAAAAGAATGTACGATGCAGGCAATAAAATATGTACCAACAATGTGGAAATAAAATGACGAAGCTCAAGGATAACATAAATTGTACTACTACTGTAGAAACATGGGATTCATTTTACAGAGTTTTAAGAGGCAAAGTAAAGCAAGTTCTGTAAACCAAGCCAATTACTTTTGAGCTATAGAGAAGAAAATGTACCAAGAAATTAAGAACATTGTTTCTTATAGCAAAACTTACTGCAAACACGAAGAACCCAAAACTTTCAAATACATTTGGATCATGTTTCCTGTGAAAATGAGACTTCTATATAAATCTTGATTTGTACATTTTCTAATTAGTCTTTGCATAGAAGCATCTGCAAGTTTAAGTATTTTATGTTCAAAACACTTTGTTTGCATTTAGTTTTGCATTCCCCCCCCCGAACAGTATTTTGCTTCCTGCTCAATTTACATATTATGATTCTAAATCAGGTGTTAAGACTGAATGTTACATATTCCAAGTAGTATCTATCTATCAATGGGTGTCATTTTCATCCCACATTTTCATTTTCATCTCCAAAGCCGAATGATACTATACCAAGCATTACATTTTAAATTAAGTTTCCAGATCAGATTTTTCAGCCAGTGAAGTCTTGGCAATAGAGACAATGGTAGTGATTCTAATCAGAAAGAACACTGTGTCGGAAGAGATACAGAACAAGGATTGTTTCTGTACCCATCTCTGATACAAATAACATAAACAAATGAATAAATAAAATATAATCCCCACAAGTTCTTACCTGTTCATTCGGCTCAAAGCGCATCTCTTCTTTTTCAGTCTTCACAGCTACTGGCTTTACTGTGCTACTGGAAGGGTCTGTCTTACTGTCCGACCGTTCCAGTTTGGGGGTAATGTCTGGTAAACCAGTTTCTTTTGTATCATCTTTATCTAGCAAGTAACGAAGTAGTGCATTTTCTTTCTTCTTGGGACTCACTGGTTCCTGTTTACAAGTCATCTCTGAACCTGGAGCTGTGCTACTGGTCTCCTGGTTCAGTTCTTTGCCTGTGGCCTCTGCTGTGAGCTTGGCCAAATCTACAGAACTGCTGTCCTGCAAGAGCCTGTGCAAAATTTTATGCTTCTCCTTGAGCGAGGTTCCATGTGCTGAGCCAGAACCAGATAAGTTTCCCATGGAGTCCTTGTTAGCATCTCCCATTGTATTAGCCAAAGATGAAGGCTCCATCTGATCAGATTTGGTGGTCAGCAGCTGTAAGAGCTTTGTCTGGCTTTTGCCATCATGCAGTCTGTTCTGTCCATCAGGTCTTTCACTGCCAACTTGGGGCATGTTATCATTATTTTCTTTCTGTTCTCCTGAATGGCAGACACTTTCTGCTTGTCCAGTTGTTTCTTCCGATTGTTCCCCATGCAATCCAAAGCTATCTTTAGAATCCAGGCTTCCCATTTTAGTTAGCTGGGGAGGATTCATACTTACAGGGGAATTCTGTAAATTACCCATTTTTATATCAGGTGAAGCCAACGATGACCCCAGAGAGACTCCATGCCCCTCACTGAGAGCCTGAAGTGCATTGAGGGAACTGTTGGTATAACTATGGCTATTTCCTGTGGTGCTGCAAACTCCAACAGGTGAATGCAAGTTTCCTGCAGGAGAAAACTGGTTGGGTGGGATCCGAGGACTTCCTGCCACTCCAGGACTCATACGATGCCTTGGGGAAAGCATAGAGTTTGGCTGGCCAGGTGTCATGCCAGGGCTGTTTTGAGAAGGACTATTCATTTTTAGTGCATAGTTACTACCCTGAGGAGTGGATGTTTGTATGCTTGACACATGGTTCATCCCACCTGAACTACTAAACCTGCTTGTTGGCATACCCATTTGTTCCTTTGGGCCATTTATGGCAAAATTCATATTGCTATTGATGGTCATATCCTGACCTGGATTACCACTGCACATGGCTTGATGGGCAGGACTGTTAGAGCTAATTGTGTTCAATGGCTTTCCCAGTACTTGTCCAGTTAAATCCTGGTTCATCCCACAGACATTCTGTTCCCTACAATGTGAAAAAAAGAAAAAAATACCTATAATATTGTATGTTAAATTAAAACAGCTTAATAAAAAGATGCCATAAGATATTATGCTCATAATCAATCCCATATGCAAAAATAAGTGCCACATTTGTTTAATCATACTACATCTTAAAACCTATGTTTATCTGCAAAAATAAACAGAGCAGAAACAATTTCTTACAACAAATATCTTAACCATTTTCAGTAAAAAAAGATAAATATGCTGATTGGTGATAAAAACATCTCGATTCTAATGTATGTCTTGTCCTATTATGTAAACAAAATATCTAAGTCTTTGATTTGTCTAGAACAGTGATGGCGAACCTTTTTTTCCTCAGGTGCCGAAAGCAAATCCGCACGCACTATTGCACACGTGCGAGTGCCCACACCCATAATTCAATGCCTGGGGAGGGCAAAAAACGGTCTTCCTCACCCCCCGAAAGCCCTCTAGAGGTCAGAAATGGCCCATTTCCCGACTTCTGGTGGGCCCAGTAGGCTTCCCTGGAGCCTGGGGAGGGTGAATACGCCCTCTCCTGCCCCCCCAGAGGCCCTCCGGAAGCCGAAAACGCCCTCCCAGAGCCTCAGTGTGAGCCGAAAATCAGCTGGCCAGCGTGCACATGCATGTTGCAGCTAAGCTAGAGCAATGGCTCGCGTGCCGGCAGATATGGCTCCGCGTGCCACCTGTGGCACGCGTGCCATAGGTTCGCCATCACTGGTCTAGAAGATAGTAGGTTAGGGGATACAAAATTGTGTGATGGGGCCGAAGCAGCAAAGTACAACAATTAGGCCAGATACTGTGATCATGAGATCTACAGGAGGGTAACTGCAATAAGAAATAATTAATCATTAGCTAGCTTTACTGGTATCAGATTATACATTTCTCATTTTACATATGCAGATGAAGATCACTGAATTGGGAGGCTACCAGTATCCCCAGTATAGTCAGGATTCAAAGACTTGATGTCACAAACAAAATTAGATATTTAACAGTTATTTTAAAAAAACAAACCTAAATTCCTTTGTCTTCTAACATGGGGACTGATATAGAGGAGTTATTGTAGAGAACTAAAGAAGTAGGTAAAAAGTGCCATTCTGGGATTATGCCATCATATTTTCCCCCCTAAGTAAATGTGGATCAGCACATTGTTTGCACTATTTAAAATATCTTTTAATTGAATCTTGGAACTCTCAGAACAAAAGAGGAATTTTTTAGAACCACAGATTCCTGTGAATATTAGATTCTGTACATCCCTGATAAGCAATTTAGTTTTACTTTTTTGCTTTATATACATTGCTATGTCAGGTTCTTTTATAATATGTTGCAATGTCAGGTTCTTTTATAATAAACCAAATAAGTTACTCATTTATATATAAAGTGAAATATTTAAAAACACTCTACAGTAATATAAAAAATAAATAACATTTCATACATACAGAACTATACTGTATTTTAGAATCAGGATTGTAATTTCAGTTCAATATATATTTCTATGTTATTTTTATGCCATAGTTTTTTAATGATGGTTGTCATAAATAAGGCCTCTGAAGAAAGATTTAAACAGACTGGGTTTAAAATTGTAATTTAAGTTATCCCTCTTAATGGCTACAGTGCTGATTAAGCAAGCATCCTGCCTCTTCACATTATCTTCCAGTTAGCAATGTGGTGTTTCCTCAGGCATATATCAGTCCTCATCAGAGGACATCCTTTCCTTAACTTCAGCAAATAATCCAATGTTCACTATGATGTTCACTTTGTCATATGACTATGACAAAGATAGTGACAAAAGATAGAAAGTAGCACGTATGTATCCTTAATTCATATCAAATGTATTTCCGCTTTAATAGCTAACTTTATATTGCATACAAAAATAGGAAGATTGTGGGTACACAGGTACTTAAGTTTATGAGCCTTTCTATTTAGCTTTGGATCTTTTCCTCAATAAATAAATGAACAAGTATAACATTTTTGACTCATTTGTTTAATTGATATCTTTTTACCTAGTTTTAGGACTTATAGGGCGAACAGATCATGTTTAGATCATATTTATGTAGAAATGTTGAACATTCACAAAGATTCACAAAGAACACTGTATTTTCCATAAACATTACATACTTCTTTGACCAGTAAGTAAAATGGACAAATTCACAATGTATGTAAATATATTTTTTCTCAAATATGTAGCTGTTCTAGTAATTAATAAGACTTACAGAGAAAAGCTAGTGTTTAAAATCATCTTGTAGAGACTTTTCACCCCCTCCCCAAAAAATATTATAATGGAACATCTCTTAATAAGAAACTCTGAAAAGAAAAAGCTTAGAATGAGATCCACCTAATTTCAGGAATATTTGCATTTCCACGTGAATGTGTGTGTGTGTGTGTGTGTGTGTGTGTGTGTGTGTGTGTGTGTGTGTGTGTTTATATATGTATGTATGTGTGTGCGCGCGTGTGTACAAGCTGATGCATGCATTTTCAGAGGAAAATAGTAGACAGGAATCTTTTCTGCATGACTGGACTGTTCCAACCACATTTTATCTTTCAAAAGAAAATCACACAAGTAGCAGCATGATATTCCATATAAATACAATAGATGATAGAGGGAGGGAGGAAATGATAGTTATCCTGCAAGGAAACATGTACTGTGTGATTGCTCTTCCTTAACATTTTACAAAATACAATACCTTGTTAAATGCTAGTTTCAGTGTAAGCAGAGGTTACACAAAGCTTTCAAGGTTACCACCGAGTAGGGAATTCAACCTATCTGCTGGGAAATAATTATTGTTAAGGAATTTACATTGTAAGGCTTATTTTTGGGAATCACAGCACAATGGTTACTTCTGTCCAATTTGAGGCACAGAAGCTATTACCTCTTCTCAATATTGCAGCTTCTTAAAAAAGGATGTATCTCATCTTCTACCATTTCAATCTTGTAGTGGCTGCAAGTTCCAGAGACTGAGAAGATGTTCTTTGGGGTATCTTAGATCTTATAAAACATGTAGGTGAACATTTTGAGAGAATTTGGGAAAGTTTGTTTTAAATCCTACTGGACTTTCTGACCAAAGACTAAAGGATAGCTTCTTTTCTACTCTTTTTAAACATTTCTTTTAAAAATATTACTCTGCAGATTTCTATCATTCCAAATATTAATATAAGAGGTGTCTACAATATATGGAACCATAACCGATACCAGGATGAGCATTTGCAATCCTCCAGATGGAGCAGAATTGCAATTGCTAGTATGCCTCACCACTAACCATGCTACCAGGAAGAAAATATAATTTAACAACTAGAGATTCCACATTTCTCTTTTAAATGGTAACATTTTGGGGGGAATATTTTTTTGTCTTTCAGAGACAAGATTTGTGAGGAAAGTATTTCTTTCAAAAATGTACTTTTTTGTAAAGATGCATGACACAAATATTTGAAGATCTTCCATAATTTTTTTGGTTGGTAGATATCTCAATAGTCAGTTCCTTTTCTTAACAATTTAAGGAAACTTTCAAATTATTTTTTCTCTCTTCCAAAGTTTGTAAAACAGTATATGATGGAAAAATATTTAGAAACTATATTTCAAAACATTTTGGTAGTAATGTAGACATTCCTTTTAGATAAAACTTTGCACTGCAAGTTTCCTAGCTGAAATATTGCTCTGTTTGTGGCATGAGAACTTGAAGAAAATCAAGCAATGAGGGAAGTGGAAAAATAAAACACAAGAAATATAAAGGTTCATTTTAAAACCTTTTCTTAAAAAATGTTAGTATATAAGTTCAACTTGTCTAATATTTCATGTTTTACTTATCATTTCAAGAACTACCACCAAAATCTGAAGAGATCCCAATCTTTCAGTGTGATAAATGCCTTCTCTTGACTTTGTGAATAAGTAAGGGTATGATGCTTTGGTTCCTATGTATTTTTATATTTATATTGTGTATGTTATTTTTTATTGTAAGCTGTCTTGTATCACATATGTGAGATTCATGGATACATAAATTGAATGAATGAACAAATAAATAACAGTTTGAAATTGTCAAACAAACCGCAATTCTTTAGATGAGTGTAATAAAAATAACCAGACATGTCAGTGAATCTTTTTATTAAATAATGTTAAATAATGTTTTTATTTGAAAAGCAGAAAAAATGGAGAAATATTGTTATTTTATCCTTTCTTTAGAAAGTCTAGAGGTATTTCAATTATTTAGAAATCAATCAGATACGTAAATAACAAATATTTGCATATCTGAAGCACTGTCACATCAGTTATTTTTGCTGTTTGCTTGCAAAGTATCTTGCAAAATGACTTCATTAGTATATCAATAAAATGTGCTTTGCTAGATGCCCATTCCCAGTGCAGTTCCCTGCCCTCTGATCTTCAAGTAATAGGATTAAATCCAAGTTGAAAACAGAACTATAGGAACAATGCTATCAAAAGAGTAAACTAGTCATACAAAAAAGTAAACTGTTGATTAAGCCTGAATACATATAATTACAATAGATAAAGATCTCATAGTGAAAAGTTTCCTTTAAAACACCATTCAGCGTTTTGAATTGCAGACACAAATTCATTTACTTATACATTGTGTTCAAGTAACAGGATAATCTTTCAAATAAATGTTTAGATCTGTGACATTAGAATTGGTTAAGAAAACAGAAGCAGTAAAAACAACTTAGCTTATTATTGGAATCTATCATTATAGCTAAAAGATCTATAAGCTTATAATATACTACAGCTCTAACTGACTGTGACATCCAGTTTTTTAAGATAAAAAAAAAGGTTATAGAATTACCTGTGAAGCATATGTAAGGATATTACAAGCTGAGGTTCACTAGTAGTCTGGGAACGGATGAGTTTGCTCTTCGTTTGGGCAGCAACTATAGTGCCATCAGACAAAGAAAATCGATACACAGGACTGAATGCTAATCCCTGCCTCAGCACTGTAAGCAAGCAAAAACAAAAACAAAACATAAAGACACACAGCCCACTATAGGAATAATCACACTAAAATGGTCTCTGTCCACTAATATTATTCCTTACTTTAGAAGGCAAGAAGAAATCTGCAATTTCTTTTGCAAAATCAGCGAGGCAATATTAAAGTTCTTTCGAGTTAAGACCAAAGAGCAAATGGAGTAAAGTATTAACTGAAAGAGAAATGTTGCCAATATTGATAAAGCAATGTAGACATACTTATATCACATACAAGAATAAGTTCACAAACTTTTTTCTTAAAAACAGAATGTTGTTTTTTACACTTGTAAGGTGAATGAAGCAAATTTGAGGTTTGCCACACAGTTTTCATATGTTCCTTTTTGAAAATGGCTGGAAAGTGATATTTCTCAGAAAGGTTATTAGCGACTAAGATATTAAAAAACATGGGCTGACAGAGCCTATACAGTCCAATGGCTACTGTTGCTCATTTCTGCTATAGATTGTCCTTGCTGTTCCGGAAAATGTTACTACTCAAGTTTCCTCAAAAAAGCTTGTTTCTTTTTCTCATTCTGCTATCTCTCCTCCCTTCTTCCCTCCCTTTCTCCCTCCCTCCCCCCATCCCACCCTACCCTACCTCTGAGAGGCATTACAACAAATAACCCCAAATTAACAAAAATAATTTAAAAGTACTAAAACAACAAAGTTATTAAAAAAGCATTATCTTCAGGAGAGCACAATTAATATCACTAACAGTACAGCTATTTTGCAGACTCTGTTCCACCACTGCCAGTTCCCAGACCAAATAGCAAAGCCATGTTTTCAGGCCATTCTGGAAGGCCAAGCCGGTTTATTTTTACGTCTCTATATATAATTCTATTAAAGCTATAGTTCCAGAAGAGCTACATTTCCCAAAAATATACACATTTTTCTTATTGTTCAAGGTTATATACTAAACTAGCTCAAACATCATAATACAGAGGAATATTTCAATAATCCAATTTAATACCCTATGATTTTTCATATTTTGCTTCTTTTTCTAATAGAAATAAGTATTAAATCTGATTATTGTAACTTTATTTTGATACTTTATTGGAAAATGCAGTAAGTTGGCTTCCAGTGCTATGGGCCCAACAAGCCTTCATTTATGGAAATCCTTTCAATAATTATTTTTTCAATTGCTTGCTGCTTTTTTCTGCCAGTGTTTTAACGTTTATTTTGCCATTTTTTTTATTTAGCATTGTAATTCTATTTTTATAAAAAAAAGTATTATGTTTTAATTGTTTTGACTTGTAGTTTTTAATGACAAATATGATTTTTTCAATTGAAAATGCTTAGCTATTTCAAGTCAGCATATAAATATTTTAACACATTAGAGTTTAGGCACTTAGAATTTAGAAATTTTTTTTATCTTATCTTATATATATATATATATATATATATATATATATATATATATATATATATATATATATATATATATATATATTATAAATTATTAGATATTAACAGATTTATCTTTGACAAGTGTCTTCTCTCTTTCAGTGCAAAAAGGTCAGTTTGTATTGTTGGCCTGTTATCAGTTTGCAGTTTTCCTATATAAATCATATCATATACCCTTCCACAATTTTCTGCCTTCCGGAAGCACATTATCTGGGAAGACAAGAGTTATAATCCAAAACTTTTGAAGGACCAGGTTGGAAAAAGCTGACAAGATACATCAAATGACGTTAAAAAGCTAACAGTTCTAGGCATTTCTTTCTTGTCCAGACTTGCTACACTAGTATTGCAGGATTTTGTTTTATTTTTTAATCTGTTTTTTGCCTTCAAGTGGTCTATCCTGTTATAATATTCATCACAAAAAGTTTGGCAGAAGGAAACCAGAAAATATAATTTTAAAAATTATAAAGGTTTATTGTAGGGTAAGAATGAAAACTAAAGACCGTGGTAATGGTGGAATAATGTATAATGAAATTTCATATTAAGGAATGCCACTCATCAAGCATGAATCTTTGGGCAATAGTTCTTTTCATACAGAGCAGGAAATCCCAATACACCCTTGTCAAGAACACTGAGGTTAAGATTGTTACAGCATTTAACAACTAAAAGGACATCACTCCAACTGCAAGCAATGGAATTTTAAAAAATGCAGTATGACAAATTGTTTTTATTTTAAATTATAGTCAGTTTAGATTATAATAAATACATCTCCATAATGATCTTCACCAATAAACAAAACAAAAATCAAGCCATGTTTTAATTTCTCTCATTCATTATAATATGTGTGATACCCCATTTTTCTGTTTGTGACCAGGAGCAATCCTACTTGAGAATTTTGTTCAGGGCACGATCCATTTTAAATTTACAAAGGAAAACAACCATGATTATTTCCTGGACTAACTTGAAATTCTTTATATTTGGCACTAAAGTTATAATTCATCCAACAACTAAAATACTGGTATTAACAGTTTAACAGAGTTGGAAGGGACCTTGTAGGTCATTTAGTCCAACCTCCCCTCACAAGCAGGAGACCCTACACCATTTCTGACAGATGGCAGTTCAGTCTCGTCTTGAAAGTTTCCAGTGATGAAGCTCCCACAACTTCTGAAGGCAAAGCTGTTCCTTTCGTTGATTGCTCTCACTGTCAGAAAATTTCTCGTAATTTCTAGATTTAATCTCTCCTTGATCAGTTTCCATCCATTATTCCTTGTCTGGCCTTCAGGTGCTTTGGAAAATAACTTGACCCCCTCCTTTCTGTGGCAGCCCCTCAAATACTGGAACACTGCTATTGTGTCTCCCCTGGTCCTTATCTTTACTACACTAGCCATGCCCAGTTCCTGCAACCGTTCATCGTATGTTTTAGCCTCCTCTAATTTATTTATTTATTATTTATTTTATTTTGTGAGATTTATATACCGCCTCACAGTGCAAGCACTCTCTAAGAGGTTTACACCAGTAAGCAATGTATTTTTATATTGCCCCCAACAATCTGGGTCCTCATTTTACCTACCTCGGAAGGATGGAAGGCTGAGTCAACCTTGAGCCGGTGAAATTTGAACCGCTGACCTGCGAATCACAGTCAGCTAAAGTGACCTGCAGTACTGCCTCTAACCGCTGCGCTACCTCGGCTCGGTTGCTTGGTTGCTCTTCTCTGCACTTTTTCTAGAATCTCAACATCTTTTTTATAGTGTGGTGACCAAAACTGGATGCAGTATTCTAGGTGCGGTCTTACTAAGACTTTATAGAGTGGTATTAGTACCTCACTTGATCTTGATTGTATCTCTCTATTTATGCAGTTTAGGATTGCACTGGCTTTTTTGGCTGCCGCTGCACACTGCTGGCTCATATTTAGCTGGTTGTCCACTAAGACTCCAAGATCCCTCTCACAGTTACCTCTATTAAGCCTGGTTTCACCCACCTGGTTTCACCCACTCTATATGTGTTTTTCTTCCCTAAGTTTTTAAGACTTTACTTTTCTCTACATTGAATCTCATTTTGTTAGATAGGGCCCAGTGTTCAAGTCTGTCAAGATCCATATTGTCCCAAAACTAGTTCCCTACTCTTCTGGAATTGGAATATATAATGAATTAAACAGGTGAAAGATCACAAGGAAAACCCTTATGGATGCATCAAGCCTCATCTTAGTCTATCATTTTCTCACTGTGACTATCCAGATGTCTCTGGAATATTCTTAAGCAGGAGAAGCAGACATAACTTTACTGTCTAGATTAGGCAAAGGCTTAATAAAGAAATACCTCCTCCTTTGGCCAACAGAAACAGTATATAACATGTACGTGAAGTTGGTCTTCTGGGAGTATGCTCTATACTTCAGCAAGACTATAAGATGGAAGGAGGGGAAAAAGGCTTTCTGACAAATAAAAGCAGTAATAATAACAACAGTAAAACTCAAACCTGTACATTATATGTCATGGCTGTTAGTTTTTATCTTGTCTCCCTTTTAGCATGCTCCCAGTATTCCTTTCAATGCTTGACTTTACCTACTGGCCAACATAGGACAGTCTTATATCAGGAAAATAATATTTAATAACTCCATAGCCAGAGTATATAGCATATAAACTGGATTTTAAGACAGAATGTTTTAATATAAAAACATTTTTCTTAAAATCTTGCAAATACAAGTTACAGTTCTTACTGTATTCTGCCAGAGCTATTTCACAGGATCAAAGCCTTGTTCTTTAACTTTAAAATTAAAATGCCACAATAAAAAAAAAACATATAGTAAATGCTTATTTGGGAAATGTCGTGATTTTACTTTAGAAAAAAATTACAATCTAAATAAATGTCTATATGTAATTGCACAAAGTTTGCTATGAAATAACATTGAAATAATTTATCAGGGCTTTACATAAACATTTAATTAAGGTAAATTATCTTTTCAAACATATGAGAGATAAGTTAAATGCCACTTCAGTAGATATTGTGTAGCAGACAAAACATTATTTTTTGTTAAATACATTGCATAAAATTATTATCTTCTCTATGTCCGTGTTTACATACTATATCTAGAACTTTTGAAAAGTAGATATAAACAAAAATTTTATATTCTTCAAGTTAATAAATATATCTTTTATCCTGGCAAGTGTGCAATTAACTTGTTTTAAGTATCCAATATATATGACTCAAACTGTGAGAGAGTAGTACAATACTTTTAGACGAACTCATTTTTATATTCTCCAAACAGAGCTCATGTTGGGCTTATAACAGAATTCATTTTTTTTGTATCACAATTTGCCTCTAAAAGTTTATCCTTACCAGTTAAAACTAATCTATCCTATTATAATTCACTGGTAGAATTCTTAAGAAGGAGCGTTATGGCTATACTGGTGGGCAAAATCATGAGGATAAAGCTCTCCAGAGAACCAAGACCAGAATAAAGCATCTGAGCAGGAGGCAAAAGTTAAGAAATTATTTTTGCCATTGAATCTGTACTATGCTATGAAATCCATTATTGTATCCACACAGGAAATATGAAACTAGTTTAGATAAAAAAAATTACTGAATTTATTTGGCATTACAGATGTTTTCTGTTTTCCTAAATGAAGTCATTTTATTATAGAGATATGGATATACTGCTTTTAAAAGAAATTTCTCATTCAACTCGCACCTGCGGTTGTATGTGCAGGTAATCCTTGTGTCTCAGGAGTCATAAACATTAAACCAGTTTTGATCCAAACATCTAGCAGAAAATGGTATCATTCATACTATTATTAATGGTATGGGGTTCTAATATGAAAAAAGCATGTTCAGTGGTTCAGTATTTGAATAAATTTTTAATATAATTTTTAGTTTTTAATGCTGTTAATTTCTTCTCTTCCCACTTTTGTATTCTGTTTAAAATATTCCTATGTTTTTTGTCAACAACAGTGTTGCTGAAAAGTATTTACATACATAGTACCAGCCAATCAGTCATCAACAGACACCTAGAGATAAATTTATATATCATTCAAAAGAGGCAATAAAAAGCTAAGAAGGAAACAAAAAGACAGACCACATCCTCTCCAGCAGCCTACACCCAGATAATCAGGATTAACACCAGAAAAACAATCAAACAGAAAACCTATTGCCTGGCCTATTCAAGGAACTACCAAGGAGAAAATCACACCCCCAGGCAAGCTACTATATATCACACCCCCTGCCAACACTGGCAGGAAAAGCTACCCCACACTTACTAGCATTGATAGTGTCAACTGTTCTGGTAGTGAAATGTCTGCAAGCAAAAGCCAAGCTTAGACAGCATGAACAACTTATATACAGTACATCTATTCTACCCTATACAGTTTTCAATCTGTTTGCTGATTTATTTTTAAGTTTGACACTTTTTCTTTATTTTACTAGTTTTTAACAATTTTGGCAATGTATGTTAAATTTCATTTAATAAATTACAATGTCACATATTACAGTTTTTCCATAAGAGTTATTTTTTATTGCCCTGACAGGTAATGCATAACCTTATTTCAATATATCAAGTAAAAAAAAAAAAAGAATATCCTTACCCTCTTGGTGATGCCTCTTAGCAAAAGATATATCTCCCTCATGTTGTGCATAGAATCTCTGAATGCACCTTCTCACCACATCTTCCCAACCAGGTTTCATAGCTGCTCTCATGGTACTAGTGTCCAGTGACGTTATTTTGCCTGTTTATACACACACATACACATATATGAAGACACTGATGCAAGAGATGGTTCAGGTCTTGTGAATTTTTTTGAAGTAAATATTTTAATGTGTTCTTTGTACCTTGTAAATCCTGACGAGTACTAAAAGTCTCTGAGGAGGGCAGAAGTGGCCTTTCCTTCATTGGAACTCTCCGTGCCACACAAATCAAGCAAGATTGCAGATCTTTAATGGAACAAACATATTTTCTAATCAAACAAAAGTATCTGATAGTGTAATACAGAATTACTAAACAATTCTGCAATACAGAATTAGAACAAGACAGCAAACATGACAATGGCATGCAGAAAGGACTATTTCCCTATTGTAGCGATGTTCCTTCGTTTCCCAAGGAATCCCTATGTTCTTTTGACTAAATTTCACTTATATGAGATGGCAGTATTCCTCAAATCAACTCTTTTCCATGCAGTTATTGATAAAACTCTGGGTAACAATTTTTTTTTGAAAGACTGGAAATCTTATCTGTACTTTTTGTTGAAGAAAAAAAATGAAATGATTGTACAGATTAAATAAGAGGGTGAGGGAATCTGCACAATATTTAAGCAAAAGAAGGGACACTAAGATTGCAATTATCTGTTGAAAAGAATGTAAGAAGTCGTTTAATCTAATTTCGTTAAAATCTTTTCTTAAACTGGTTTTTCCTCTTTTTATTTCTTACTTTATAAAAATTCTTAATAAATAAATAAAGAAGAAAAAATAAAAGTCTGCAATGCTTTTTTAATTTCCTTATGTATCTTGATTATTCATGCTCTGCCATGCAGGTTAAACCAGACTTAATTCCACTAAACCCAGAGCTTAAAGTAACGCAAATATACATTTGCCTAAACAATTCTTTCCTTCAATGTTCAGCAATCAGTAACACAATAGCCTTTCTTATAAATTGCAAATCCTGAGTTGTTACTCCTTAATGCCTTATAACCTTAGTTTTTCTCTGGCTCCCTTATAAAATTGATCTGCATTCTAAATAGAAAATGACAGTACCTCCTTAGAGTAATACCAAATTTAAGAAACTACTAATAAGCAGTTCTCAAAGAACACCTGAATACATATATTTAATGCTGAAGAAACTGCTTGTTGACAACTATATGCAAGTCAAATAGGTTTCTAAGTCAAGCAAAGAAAGTCGAGAAGAATCTTGCAGACTAAATCCATTCCAGTTTTTGCACTTTTCAACTAGCTAATGATCAAAGTATTCTGGTACAATTTATTTTAGCTTCAGCCTTTTAGAAGACCATTATATAAATTAAAGAACTATGTTTAGTTTATCTTTTTCACCTGTATAGCACACCTACCGGTATCTTGAATGGTGTACCTTAATTTATTTTTGTTAGATTTGTAGTCTGCAGTCTAAGAATTCAAGGTGACACACATTACATTCCTTTCTACTCCACAATTATGACCCAGTGATAATAATAATTACCTAGTGAGCTTATACAGCTGAAGATTGACCTGCTTTTCCTATTATTCATGATCATTCACTGGTATTTCATTCAAAATGTCTTATATGGGAATGCTTATAAATTTGAAAATTGAAATGCTTTTAACATTTTTTAAGAAAGACAATGAACTAACGAACACCAACCAACTTAATAAAGTAAGCTGTAAGCTGTAATTTATAAAAAGTAAGTCCTACTACCGTGTTTCCCCGAAAAGAAGACCTGTCCCGAAACTAAGCCCCACAGGGGTTTTTCGGGACATGCCTTTAAATAAGCCCCCCCCCGAAAATAAGCCCCCCCACTACTTCCGGGGGAAAGGGGGGGGGACATGCCGGGAGCCGCTCTTTTTGCGGCGGCACTCTTTTGGCCCCGAAAGAGAGAGAGAGAGAGATCTCTCAAGAAGTTTCCCTGCAAAGACCTGCTGAAAAGAGAAGCCGCGAACTTCCAGACGCTGGTAAAGTGAGCGCCTCGCAGCCCGGCCCTCCCCTGCATTCCCCCCCAAATTGATTATCTTACCAGCGTCTGGAAGTTCGTGGCTTCTCTTTTCAGCAGGTCTTTGCAGGGAAACTCCTTCAATGTAAAGGAGAAGTTCTCGCGAGTGCAACCAATTAACAACTTTTCGCACTCGCGAGAACTTCTCCTTTACATTGAAGGAGTTTCCCTGCAAAGACCTGCTGAAAAGAGAAGCCACGAACTTCCAGACGCTGGTAAGATAATCAATTTGGGGGGGAATGCAGGGGAGGGCCGGGCTGCGAGGCGCTCACTTTACCAGCGTCTGGAAGTTCGCGGCTTCCCTGTCACCGCCTTCCTCACTCACGTCGCGCCCCGCCCCATCCCCCGCCCGGTGGTCAAAGTCCTTCAAAGCATTTTAAAGGGATCCGTTTTGCCTGCCATGAAGGGAACCAATGTTCCCCGAAGAAAAGGAGGCAAGCATTGGTTCCCTTCATGGCAGGCAAAACGGATCCCTTTAAAATGCTTCGATGGACTTTGAAGCATTTTGAAGGGACACCCTCCTACCTCGATCGCGTTCTTCGATCTTCTCTCCACGGCAGCCCATTCTGAAAGAGAATGCCTCACGAGTTGGAGAACTTTGAAAGCCTCGCGAGGCGTTCTCTTTCAGAATGGGCTGCCGTGGAGGGAAACCCCAGAGCTGTCAAACTCCAGTAAGTGGTGCGTTTCGCGGTTCTGCGGAGTTTGGAGCTTTGGGGCGAAGGATGGGGCGGGGCGGCGAGGCGAGTGAGCGACCGAGGTGGAGGCAGAAGGGGCAGCAGAAGAGCGAGATCCCAGCGGTCAGCAGGAGCCCCGAGTAGAAAGCGCCGGCCGCTGTGCCCAGGCGGAACGGCTCCCCCTTGAGTTCGGAGCCCAGCGAAAAGCACTTGAGACCCACCGGGGCGGCGCTCAGCGCGCAGGCGAGCAGGAGGTAGCTGGAGAGCGCGGCGCAGGCTCTCCGGACACTCCTCTTCATCCTCCGCGTCTCCTCCGCCGCCTGCGCCTCCTCCTCCCTGCCTCGCCTCCTCCGCCTCCCTCTGCCTCCGCCTCCTCCCTTCTGTCCTCATCCTCCCGTGTCCTCCTCGGTGTCGGCGGCCCTTGCCGGGGAGGCGGCCGCCGCGTGTTGCGGGAACATAATGCTGGGGACGGCGGTGGCGAGAAGGGAGAGTTCCGAATGCGCCGCCACCGGTGCCGCCGTTGCTCTGGCTGCTACCGGCACAGCGGCCGCCGCTGTCACCGCTGCTTCCTCTCTGCAGGCAGCCGGCAAACACGGCTCACGCACCAGCTTTTTCCTCCCCGCCCTGCTTCCTCCTGCTCTCTCTTATTGAAGCGGCTGCTGCGGCTGCTGCTCTCTTGCTTGCCGCCGCCGCTACTGCTGGGAGCCGATGAATTATTGATGGCAGCAAGCCCCTCTTTTGCCTCGAACTTGCTGCCATCAATAATTCATCGGCTCCCAGCAGTAGCGGCGGCGGCAAGCAAGAGAGCAGCAGCCGCAGCAGCCGCTTCAATAAGAGAGAGCAGGAGGAAGCAGGGCGGGGAGGAAAAAGCTGATGCGTGAGCCGTGTTTGCCGGCTGCCTGCAGAGAGGAAGCAGCGGTGACAGCGGCGGCCGCTGTGCCGGTAGCAGCCAGAGCAACGGCGGCACCGGTGGCGGCGCATTCGGAACTCTCCCTTCTCGCCACCGCCGTCCCCAGCATTATGTTCCCGCAACACGCGGCGGCCGCCTCCCCGGCAAGGGCCGCCGACACAGAGGAGGACACGGGAGGATGAGGACAGAAGGGAGGAGGAGGCGGAGGAGGCGGAGGCGGAGGGAGGCGGAGGAGGCAAGGCAGGGAGGAGGAGGCACAGGCGGCGGAGGAGACGCGGAGGATGAAGTGGAGTGTCCAGGGAGCCTGCGCCGCGCTCTCCAGCTACCTCCTGCTCGCCTGCGCGCTGAGCGCCGCCCCGGTGGGTCTCAAGTGCTTTTCGCTGGGCTCCGAACTCAAGGGGGAGCCGTTCCGCCTGGGCACAGCGGCCGGCGCTTTCTACTCGGGGCTCCTGCTGACCGCTGGGATCTCGCTCTTCTGCTGCCCCTTCTGCCGCCACCTCGGTCGCTCGCTCGCCTCGCCGCCCCGCCCCATCCTTCGCCCCAAAGCTTCAAACTCCGCAGAACCGCGAAACGCACCACTTACTGGAGTTTGACAGCTCTGGGGTTTCCCTCGGCTAGGGGAAAAAATCTTGCATAGTGCAGAAACTCTTCTCGCTTCGAGAACTTGTTAATTCTCGCGAGAAGAGTTTCTGCACTATGCAAGATTTTTTTCCCCCTAAACAGATTAGCCGAGAGACCACGGAGCTGCCGAATTTCAGTAAGTGGTGCGTCGCGGCCTGCCTGCACCCCAAAAATAATAAGCCATCCCCCAAAATAAGGCCAGGGGCATTTTTTGGGGGTCAAAAAAATATAAGCCCCTGTCTTATTTTCGGGGAAACACGGTATATATTTAAACAAATTCTATCAACATTTTTTAGGTATGTATATTTTAGACCAAGTTCCATGAAACAATGATATGTACATTCTACAGTGTCAGCTTAGAGAAGACATCAAGAGTATTGAGATGCAATAATTGCCATTGCTTATATACAATAAGCAAATAATATGCATACTGATCTGCATATACGGAGTATCAGCAAATGTTTAATTCAAACTCTAACACTGTATTATTCAATAAGATAATTAGAGAGGAAAATATAAAATGTTGTCTGTAGTCTTGTATTTATGTAAATAGTGATTAATTTAGATCATATAAGTAATGTATGGTTCAGACAACTCTCTCTGATTTTGTTTTATGGTTTCTGCCTGCTTTAACCTCCTGTATGGTAAATGCATTTTGGAGTGAATGTGAAACTATACATAGACTCCTGAAAGGCTGTTAAATCAGTTGTTAGTTTGTTGTTTAGTAGTTGTATTAGTAACCAAATTGTGCCAAGAAAAAGACAGATGAGGAAACCATCCTTCATAGAGATAAAATGTACCTTCACCATCTTCCTTGATGGACTTTGGTTGAGAAACCGCAAAGCACTGCATAGTTTCATATTTCTGATGTGCTTCCTGGTTTTCATGACTTTCTTCTTCCGAATCAGTTAAAGGTTTTACTAACATCCGACAGTTAAATGTATGGCTATTGCGCCTAGGCGATTCACCAGACCAAGGTCCGCCATTCACTAAATAAAACAAAGTTCATATAGAATAAATAGGTGCTTACCAAGATGTTCTGACCAATAATATTTAAAGGCTTAAAAGTAATTTCCTAGCAATCAGTGTCTGAAATAGTAAATTATAGTCAGTGCCAGTGCTGACATGGCTGCTGACTCAGGGCTAGTTCAAAGTTGTTATACCATATTCTCTTCTTAAGCTAAATCCTTGCCACAACATAAGCACTTATTCCATAGTTCAGTGGTCCATATGTTTTTATATCAATACTGCATCACAATAAGAAAAAAAATATCACGGGGAACAAGCTGATGAACATTATTTCCAACAGAAAGCTAAATTCATCTGCTGAGGTAGAACAATATTAGACATCCAAGAAATAAACTGTTTTTTCCTGTATACTTAATATTGGGATATAAAAATGAACTCCTTGAACAGAACAGAATAGTACCTGCTGGCAGACAAATATAATTTATAATTTCTAAGTACCTGAAATGAGCAATATTTCTGGCAGCTACCACTACCAAGAGTTTCTTTAATATTTCAATTTTAGCATATTCTATCTTCTGAGTGTCAAAATAAACAAATATGCCCCTTAGCAAAAACCATTAGTTCAACATGCACTGAATTAATGAAACCACCCCATACTCTCTCTCAAATAATGGCAAACTATAAGTGTAGAAAATAGTTAGGAAGGTCTTGGAAAAGGTATTCAAATACCATGAAGTATCTATACCTACAAAGATCAGAATCATGCAAGCTATGATTGGAACACTCTTTGGAAGTGAAAGTTGGACTTCAAATAAGCAGGCTATGAATAATATTGACATCTTTGAACTTTGATGTTGGAAAAGACTTCTGAGAGTATTGTGTATCCAGAGTTCTCACTTGAGCCATAAATGACCAGGCTCAAATTATTCTACTTTGGACACATTATATGAAAGCCCAGTTCTCTGGAAAAGGCTTTAATGATGGGGAAGGTGAAAGGAAAGAGAAGATGAGGACAACCAGCAGCAAGGTTGATGGAGTCAGTTACAATGGTGATGAGGGCACATTGATTTGAAAGAACATATTCAGTCAGATCATCATAAATAAAATCTACCGTTATGTTATCTACCAATAACAACTCAATGATACATAATCAATCAATTAACAACTGTAAAAAGCACCGGTGATCATGTCAATAGAAGGAAAAGTACAGTTCATTTGTGTTGGTATTAGCAGTGCAAAAAGAATTCTATTTAAAAGCAACCTCTCTGCTTTACCTGCAGGTCAGCTGAAATGGACAATGGCCAGTCCCAGCAAAGAACAAAATGTTCATTTCCTGCTGCACTCTGATGATCTGAGGTGAACTCTGCCTTGAAATGTGGGTTGGGTGTGTGTAGCGGGGAAGGGTTATGTGTGTGCGTGATCTCAGAGATCATGGTGAGCATACTATTGTTATCCATCCATTTTAATTTTTAAGGATTTCCCTGGATATGCTCAGAAGTGCCCATCCCCATCAGTGGGTCTCTTCTGACAGAAAGTTCTAGGCTTATGTCCATTCATTCAGTGATCATTCAAAGTTATGGTGTGCTGAAAAATGGATTTAACGACTAGTCCTTGAAATTCTGACTGTTATGGGACCCAGAGCCTGAAAAGATTACTAATCCCTGATGAATTTATGCCATTTGAAATTCATTCCAAGTGATGGCAAAACCAAAGTACAAAAGTAAACAAAAACATATTCACTACAAAATATATCTTTAGAACACTTACCTACAGATTTTGGCAGCAAGTTTCTGACAAATTCATTATGGTCTCCAACATGTAGGATGCTATATACTCTTGTGTTCATCAGTTCTTCCTGGTTGTACCGTAAGTACTGTGTCACATTCTCTGATACAAATACCACATTACCTTCTAGATTCACTACGAAGAAGAATCCATCCAGGGCCTGAAGATAGGAAACAACGTTTTAAAACACTGCTGAGAATCCACACAAGATGAAAGTAATACTACTACTATCTGATGAAATCTCTTAAAAAGGAGAAAGATTTTATTCATTATATTAAGATTCAAGCTGTCTGGTTTTTTTTTAAATTAAAGACAAGGGAGCAATGCTTTCATTCCTTTTTATTAAAACAATTTAAGGAAGTTTTCATACTAAAAAGTTACTATGCTTAACAACAAGTTGCAAACATGACTGAACATTAACAACAAGCTGCAAACGTGACTGAGCATAAATGCAAACATGACTGAACATTAAAGCTTAGAAATAATGCTGAATTTCATGTGCTATATTGTGCTGGGAACAAGAAGAGATACATGGCTTAAATTTATCATGTGAGTTTTCAGTAGATACACTAAAGATACAAAGTTCTGGTGAGTCGAGTAGAAAAGCTAATTGCAAAATTCTGGAGCATGAAGAGAAAATTAAAACCGAGATACACCCACGTAACACCTATCCTTCGCCAGCTGCATTGGCTACCAGTTAGCCTCCGGGTGCAATTTAAGGTGTTGGTCGTTACCTTTAAAGCCCTACATGGCTCAGGGCCAGGTTACCTGCGGGACCGCATCCTACCACATACCTCCCTAAGACCGGTTAGGTCCCACAGAGAGGGCCTCCTCCGGGTCCCGTCGGCCAAACAATGTCGATTGGCGGGGCCGCGGGGGAGGGCCTTCTCTGTGGGAGCCCCGTCCCTCTGGAACCATCTTCCACCAGAGATCCGAACTATCCCCACCTTACTGGCCTTCCGTAAAGCCCTAAAAACATGGCTCTTCCGGCAGATGGGGTGAATAGGATAAGCAAATTCCCCCTGAATGTTGTGTTTTATAATGTCTTTTTTTAATTATTTTTTAATTTAAATTTATGATTACTGTTTTAAATTGTACGCTTCTTACTTATGCTGTACGCCGCCCTGAGTCCCATGGGATTGGGCGGCTTATAAGAGCGTTTAAATAAATAAATTAAATAAATAAAACGTAATCTGAAATCTTGGGAGATCAATGGAATTATGAATATCTCAATGCTAAAACTATTTGTCATAATATGTATTGAATATTTATACTGAAAAATAAACTAAATTTAAAAGCATATTTAATAACTTAGGCTGCAAATCTAAGAGAAGACTCACTGTACCTAACTAATCTTATTCCTTGGTTGATACACACAGATATGCATTATTTTAATTTAATTAGTGACTCACAGAACTAAAACCATGTTAAGATCCTGGCAGAAATCTAAGGTAATATATGCACAAACGTCTTGCCATAAGTTCAAATTGGTATGCATAAAATCTTTCTTTTAATCTCCCCGCCCCAGATTTTAGCATAAAGTAGCACTGAAGTATGTATTCTCTCAGTGACAGAAATCTATGCTCTTTTCTGTTAGGTTTAGAAATCTTGTCTTCAGACAGAGTCATAAATATACCTGTTTTTGCAAATAGTATAGTTTTCTATTTAGGCGGGGTTGGACCGAACAAACAAAATCATTAGGTAGATTTAACTTTGCTAGGCTGAAGAGAGTTTGCAATGGGGACCTCAGTCAATGGTACAAAACTGGAAAAGGTATCAGGATGGTTTGCTGTTGGATATGGCTCTTTGGGTTTGTTTGTTTTTAAATGCCCAAAATTCAGAAGGACATAATTGCGATGATGAGAAACTCAAACAAGAATTTGGGGGGGAGAGGAGAAAAATAAAGACTTTAAACCCCTCAATCCAGATCAACCAAAAATATCAGACTCACCCAACTATGTAATCTTCCTGCTAACCAAACCCCTTGGATTGTAATGTAATATAATAAAAAATGAACAAGGAAGCAGTATCTCATGGTAAATGAGTTGTGATTCTAACCTTTCTTATCTCTACTTATCAGTAATTTATTTTCCATATGAATCCTGGCTCTTTTAATATGACAATGAAATATGGGATCAATATAATTTGTTTTATCAGCTCTTTTTGCTGAAGTTAACAGTCAATAGTTAAAATACAGAAAAGACTTAAAACAATTAAATGCTTAGTGAAAGAGCTATGTTCTAGTTCAGTGATGGCGAACCTATGGCACGGGTGCCACAGGTGGCACGCGGAGCCATATCTGCCGGCACACGAGCCATTGCCTAGCTCAGCTCCAGCGCGCATGTGTGCGCCGGCCAGCTGATTTTTGGCTCGCACGGAGGCTCTGGGAGGGCGTTTTCGGCTTCCGGAGGGCCTCCGGGGGGACTGGGAAGGGTGATTTTGCCCTCCCTAGGCTCCAGGGAAGCCTCTGGAGCCTGGGGAGGATGAAAAATGGGCCTACTAGGCCCACCAGAAGTTGGGAAACAGGCCATTTCCGGCCTCCAGAGGCCCTCCGGGGGAGCAGGGGAGGCCGTTTTCGCCCTCCCCAGGCATTGAATTATGGGTGTGGGCATTCGCACATGTGCGATAGCACGCGCACATGCACTTTCGGCACCCGAGGGAAAAAAGGTTCGCCATCATTGTTCTAGTTGGTTTTCTAAAGACAAACAGAAAGGACAAAATGCAAGTTCTAAAGATGTGCATTCTGTAGTCTAGAAGTGACACAAGAGAAGGCCTATCCTTTATGCCAGTTAAATGAGCTTCTGACAGCTGGGGTATCTGCACTACAAATCTTTCAGATCTTAACTATTGGGCAGGACAAATGACATAATAAATTATAGGAAATATTTATTTTCTTTTTCTGAATGTATGAGAACTAGATACTTGAATTATTGGAATTAGATTTAGAGGCTCTCAATTTTGCCCACTCAATTAACTGGAATCAAATAATTTCAAACTGGACTAAAAAAATTTCAATAGCCTGCTGTTTTCTGAATAGGTACATCTGCCCATAACATAACTTAAAAGAAAACAGCATTATTAAATAGACTTCAATTCTGGCTCAGGAAGAATAAGCTGAATGTTATTAAATAGTCCATTTATATATTAACAAATATACAAGTATTTGTTAATTGTATATTTGTTAATGACATTTAATTGTAAATATAATTATTTATATTATGAATATAAAATTACTAGAGTACTGTGTACATCTTTATGTTATCACTGCCTCTATATTTGTTTTTCTCTTGCAGAAATTCTTTACATAAGATACTGTTTTCCTAAGCGTCTTTGATCATATCTTTTACATTGTGAAGTATTATTTACTGCTACACTTTTGAGTCATATTATTATCTAAATATGTATACTCTCCTATAGAAAACTATAGAAAAACAATGCAAGTTAACTCTTAATCCTTCAGAGAGCTGAATTATAAAAATAACATGGAGAAAAACATAAATTAGCATAACATATATTCAAAGTTTTATTATATTTGTTTGCATATTGTACTGTAAACTACAATTTATAAAATGAACTTGTAGAAAGCTTGTGTCATATGCTGGTTTTTAGGATGGCACAAGATTTTATCATATACTGCTTTTGCAAAAACAAAATCCAAATTTGTTATCTTGCTGAATCTAACAGAATATTGGAAATAATTCTAAGTATTAAAACTTTCAGCACTTTACCTCAAGCATCATTGGTCCAAGTGCATCTTTGTCAATTACACTCTGACCTGTGGATGACACATCAGCTTTCTGCACTTCATCTTCATTGGCTGCTGCTGCTTTCTCTGCACATAAAAAAGAGAGGGAAAAACACATACTTTATAGTATATGGTATTGAGTGCAAGACAGCATAGTGCAGTGTAATATGTAAAAAGATTATACTTGATAGAAAATGGGTATCATAACCCAAGATAGAATCAATCACCATTTTAAAATTCATTCAGACAGAGCCAACTCTTGCCTGCAAGGTTAGTGTTTGTCAAGTACAAATAATCATGAGCAAACTGGTTACTGTGAATGAAGAAAAGGGCTTTTTCCCCACAGTAGTCTCTTTTCAGTGGTACATATTTATTACCAGGAATTCATTAGTGAATTAATGAATACATGTTTTGTACTTGATCTCTCATGAATAACCTTTTAGTGGATCTTTATCTGTAATTACTTACTGAATTCAAATAGTTTAGAGGTGGGATATGTGATTTTTTATTATTGCTATGTTTTTATTAGTTCATTAATTATTACAATATACTATTATTTACGTTTTTACTTTGGAATCTAGTAGCTTGAGGTGTTTCCTCACAAAAGGGATCCCCTAAATATTACAAATAATACATTCCTTAAGTAGAGAAAAGTTTATATACAGTATGGAGAGTATCTTTGAAGTCAGCCTTGTCTTCTGTTGACTGCATGGATTAATCCCCTCAGTTTTCTTGGCAACAGTTTTGGAGGTGGTTTGTCAGAGACACCTCCTAGGACTAAAAGGGCATGACTGGTCCAAAGTCATCAATTTGCTTTTTGTACCTAAGAGATTGGAAGTTGAGCCATGTGCGTGCATGCGCCAGCCAAATGATTCCCTAATTCAACTAGAACTTATTTAAACTCACTACAAATATTATTGGATCATCTAATTTTATTGGATTTTATCATTATCCAAATTATTGGATAAAAGCAAGTTATTGCTATTAAAAGCAAAAGCAAAACAGTGCTGCTAAAAATAAATGTGAGATCCACACATCATTTTAAGACTAACTGGCAAATCAAGATTTACTAATAATGTTTTACTTGCATCAACAATTTACACTTCCTACATCTGTGGAAAGCAGAAATCCCACACTGATGATAATTACTGAACTAAATATAAAGCGTTTGGATAACAGTTAAGGCTAGAAAATGTAAAACATTAATCATGAAAGAACAGCTATATCACACATGAAATATGATTTATAATATATTCCATTAAGTTTAGATAATTATGATGCCATTCTATTTACTTGTGAGTAGATTCATGGGAGTGAATGAAATGAGAAAGAAAGAAAAAGAGAGATCATTATCTGGTGTATTTATATCAAAGAGTTCAGAAGAAATATACAACACAATTTAACATATATTAAATCTCAAAGTAAATGGAGCAATTTTTAAATATATACTTAATTTTTAATTTACATTCTGTATTTTTAATTCAATCCAATTTTATTAAACTAACAAGATTATAAAACTAGAAAAAAATAAGAATGTTGTACAAGTTGCAAGTAAACAGAATAGCATATTTACATAATTGCAATATGTATTTGAACAAATTTCAACAATACTAAGCATCCACAGAATTTAAAAATCCTTGTATTCTATTTCATAAATACATTTTACAGTGGGGATTGGGAGCGAAATGGGAATGATAGAACATACAACCATTTAAAAGATTCCATATTGACATGATGGCAGATGATATATCTGGATTTATTTTTATTTACTAAACTTCAAATAATTCTAAATAAGAACCCACCATATTGTTCAACTAAAACAAAATGGCAAAACCCCAAAATCAAACATTTTCATAAATATTTGAGTCTGACCAGATAACAAACAGGTCTAGTGTAATTAAATATTCAAACATTATTCATATTCTTTGTTCACAATTAGGTTTATTTTTCACTGCATTAGTCACTGCATTAAAATCTTGGATTTTGAATATAAAAAGCATGTAATAATCATGTCTTAGCATTTCAATCAGCAGGGAAATGTCTATTATTTTCACAAGATTTCAGCTTTTCAGAAGAGTTTATAAAATTATTAGCTGCCGTTCCAATTTCCAGTCTCAGCAGGAATGCTACGCCCTCCCTAACAATGTTTACCTTTTATTTAAAAAACAACATACCGTCTCATTACATTTTACAACACACCTTCGCAGACCTGCACACAGCAACAAGCACCCTTATTGATAAAAACCCAAAATATTGCTACCAAAAAAGACACAATTGCAGAATGACTTTAGAAGGTAAAAACAAGGGAAAGAATTATGCATCTGTACTGAACTAAAATTAGAAAAGCTGCCATATGGCACTGTAAAGCCAGCAGCACATTCTTATTCATTAGGAAGCATTCTGCCAACATTAAAACGCAAGGCTCCTTCCTGCAATCTCCAATTGTGTTTATCTTTTCAACATTAATGCACGATATATCATCAGCTTGCTGAAATCTCCTGCAGTGCATATTTTAAAAGCACAGCTGCACTATTTCCCGGTTTGTTTACTGAGATCAGCTTTAAGGGTAAAGATTTGCTTCACTCCCTTCTTTATGCACAGTCCTTCCTGTCAGCAAATGAAAGTGTCTAAAAATCTGCTGAGCGACGGTTGTACCAGCCAATCCTAAACGATGAATGATACTACATTTCTAATTATTCCCCCCCCCCCCATTTTTTGGTACAGATCTAATGGCTGAGAATAGAATGCAGTCTTGCTTTCGCTTTTATCCCTAGTGATGCAAGTGTAAACTAGTTTGTGTGCAAGGGGGTAAAATGGATTAATCCAAGAGATATCCATGATTTGAAAGCTTGCTGGCTCTTTCTTTGCAAGTCAGTGACTCTTTTCCAGTAGAATTTGCATCCTGTATTGGCAGGATGTGCTATATGAGGTTGTGATAAATAGGTTCACTTGTCTTTCTTTGAGAAATCATAAAACAATTCTTTAACAAATTGCTCTAAAATATCAGTTTATTCAATTCCCAAGACACACTTCAATCTACCTCCATTTCTTCATGTTTTTCGATCATATCAACTGATACCTCTTTAAATACTGGAGGCGAGTTACTCTTCTTGAAAAACAAATTAGTGTAATAACATCTATAATTTAAAACGCTCAAGGACTACTTGTTAGTCCTTATAAACATAAATCCTATGGTATAAGTCTATTAGTCAAATTACTGAAAGTGGTGGAAATTCAGGTCTCTTTTGCTTCACTTTTGCAGGAAGAATTGTTCATGCTTTTATAAACAACAGTTAGTAACAATTTAAGAATAAATTCAAGCAACATACAGTATGCGCAGAACCAACTATAATTAAAAAATGGAAACACATCGAACAGAATACATGGTATCTTCTGTTATTCAGTAAACAATTTCATAGATACTGCCTTCAAGTGTGGCAATTGCCTATACAACAAAGAACCACTGGGACTGTTATTATGAACATATTTGTTGCTAAAAATTACTAAACACTGAGCAAACCCTCAAAAATCAAGGAGTCCAACTGCATCCTTATTCAATTTTCAGCCTTATTCATTTTTCCCTTATTGTTTAACTTCAATCTGTTGCCTTTTAGGAGGACAGACGATTTCTGCTTCTGTAGACATCAGAAAAGCTATTGCCAGAAACCATTAGGGGCAGATATCTTAGATCCTGTAACTTCTGGTTCTTAAAATGCATACCTATTCTTCTTACTCTAGATTGGTGTTACATAGCTAATCTTAAAGATAATCTTAAAGATAAAGGGAAGCAAAATACTGTCTAATCTGACAGTCCTATTAATCAATGTGTAAATGTATGTGCAACCCATGTGCATATAGTTTATTTTATATTAGTATAATATCTGTGAAAAAAGTCACACTCTGAAAATTGTTCTGTTACTGGTATTAATGCTGGATGATTTACCTAATTCAATTTTAATCTATATACATTGAGTATGGGACATTCCAGAAGACATCTCTGTGCATAGATTATCAGGTAATTATCTTACTCAACATCTGAAAGTTTAGTGTAATGTAAAAGTATGAGCTAGACAAATGATGTGAGGTTGTGTTAGGATTACCATGATCTCACTTGATCATTGTAAAATGGAGTAGGCTTTGTTGACAAGAGAGATATGTCATTGAGTGAACTGAGCATGCTTACTGTGTAATGAGACCACTCTTGATGAGAAACCATACGCATGGGCTAAAACTATATTATATAATACGAAAAAAGTCTTCCTAACAATTAGTTGACAATTATTATTAACTATAGCTATACTTATTTTATGCAGTATAAAGTTCCAACACATTGTTCTGTACACTGCAAAAAAAAAGATTATTTGTTGTGATCTGTAATGAAGAATCAATTTGCAAGTCTGTTTTGCCTATTGTAGATAATTTTTACAAGCCAAATAAGAAAATAGTTGTGTTAGGTTTAGACAGGTATCAGAAACTCACTGTATCTATTCACAAGTATAAAAATTTGCTCACTCATTCATGATCTGAAGTCAAGGTGGAAGACTCATGCAATTACACATACTGTAGTTATGGGCCAATAAATGAGCAGATCATTCTGAGAAAAGATATTACAAAAACCTGTCAGAAATCCAAACATCATATTACTCACCTCCCATGGATTTATTGTAATTTTTCCTTTTGGTTGCATTTTAGTTCATAAAGAAGTGAATAATGGAAATGGAAAAAGCAGATTATCTTTTAGATCTACTATGCCAAATACTTACACATTGAATTTCTTGTTAATAATATTGAATAAAACAATAATTATATTTACTCTCTCTATATTTCTCACCTACTGCAGAATTCAAGTAAGAGATATTTTTCAACAAGTCACAGAAATGATAGAAATTATCATTTACTATACTAGCAAAAATGCCGTTAAACAAAACTATTTTAAAATAGTTTTTTAAATACATGCAAATTTATATGCATGCATTATAGTTTTAGCATGACCTGTTAACTGTATCACACATGACCTTAAAAGGCATTAAATTAAGTTGTTAGGCAAGAAAACTACAGATCTCAAAAAAGTGGAAATAAGATTACATTTATCTTGAATCCCATACTTGCTTCTAACTAAGGTCAAAAAAGACAAAACACCTTTCAAGTAACTACAATAACAATCAGTCTCCTGGTTATACAATCTAGCTGTATTAGCAAAATCACTTGCAATTTCACACTTATAATCTAACTGAACATACCAATAGGAACATTTCATTCTACTACTGCTAGAACAGAAACTGTGATTTTGCATTACCTAAATGATACCTACACTGCTTGCAAATTAAGTGGTTTACTATGAAATTAGAGGGGTTGAGGCCAAGAGGAGCCATTACTCCATAATGGCAGATAGATTACGGAACAGTTTTTCCCAGGATGCAAAATTAGATCCAGCATTGTGGGCCTTATGAAAAAAGTGAAATGGAGTTCTTCTGAAGATGATAAAGAGCTCTGATGATAGGAATCTTTGTATTGGATTAAATTACTAGCTTCAATTTTTGTATTATATTTTAATTCTTATATGTATGTTTATGTATTTTGTGCACAGTTACACTCCCTTTTCTCATAGCAATAGAAGTAGCACTTAGACTTACTGTATATAATGCCCCACAGAGCTTTCCTCACTCTCTAAGCTGTTTACAGTCAGCATATTGCTCCCAACAATTTGGGTACTCATTTTACCAATTTCGGAAGGATAGAAGGCCGAGTCAACCTTGAGCCAGTCAGGATCGAACTCCTGGCTTTGGGCAGAGATAGTCTGCAATTCTGCATTCTATCCACTGCGCCTGAAGTCCCGGAGTGCGAAAAACAGCACAATGGGCAAATTTTTCCGAACTTCTGGTTTTCCCGTTTGGCCATTTTTTCACCGTCTCAGGCTTCGGTGAGGTCTGTGCGCATGCGCGGGGGCGGTTTTGTATGCATGCGCAGGGGGCAGTGCGAGGGGTGCACATGCATGGGGGGGAGGGAATGGGTTTGGGCACATGCGCGCGCACTAATGCACACACATACCCCCTTTTGGCATGCAAACCAAAAAAGGTTCTCCATCACTGCTATATAGTATGCCCAGACATTTATTTGGCAATTAGAAACAAAAACAGCACAATGGGCAAATTTTTCCGAACTTCTGGTTTTCCCGTTTGGCCATTTTTTCACCGTCTCAGGCTTCGGTGAGGTCTGTGCGCATGCGCGGGGGCGGTTTTGTATGCATGCGCAGGGGGCAGTGCGAGGGGTGCACATGCATGGGGGGGAGGGAATGGGTTTGGGCACATGCGCGCGCACTAATGCACACACATACCCCCTTTTGGCATGCGAACCAAAAAAGGTTCGCCATCACTGCTATATAGTATGCCCAGACATTTATTTGGCAATTAGAAACAAAAACAGCACTTCCAGAAAACACCTTGCACACCAGAATGTGAAACATGGCCATACTACCACTGCTGAATCACCATCTCACCTCCTGAGCTCTTCCCTAAGTGCAGATCATTAACTTGCTCTTCCCATCACAGGATATCAAAACAGCCAATCCTGAACAGAGCTCCAGCCAATCAACTGACAGGCAGCAATTGGGGACATGTTTCATGAACTATGGATATATCTCTTCAAAGTCTGAAGTGATGTCTAATAACAAAGTCATACTGGTATTACAGTAACGAAGGAGCCATTCTTCAGGCCAGAATAGGAATCCCTACTCACTGGCTCATTTTAAAAATCAGTTAGATTGATGGGCACTTCTGACAAAGCCATCTTAAGTTTGTGGTCATACTTTTATGAACTCAGTCCCAAGGAAATTCTCTTGGTATATTTTAAAAAGTTTGAATTAATTTTGACTGGTTTTTAATGAGTATTTCTATGGCTCATGTACAGATTCACTGATGTTGTTATTGTTGTGGTTCTAAATTTACTTTTATGTTGCCTGAATTGTATTTTAATATATATTTCGGTTTGTATTTTGAATTTAAAATTACAGCTAGTCCTTGATTCATCACACCTCAGCCCAAACTTTCTGTGTTAAGTGAGACATTTGTTAAGTGAATTTTGTCCCATTCCCCCCCCCCCATTCTTGCCACAGTTGTTAAGTGAGTCAATGCAATTGTTATCTTAGTAACACAGTTGTTTAAGTAAATCTGGTTTCCCCATTGACTTTGCTTGTCAGGAGGTCACAAAAGGTGATCCTGTGACACTGCAACTGTCATATATATGAATCAGTTGCCAAGCATCCAAATTTTGATCATGTGACAATGGCGATGCTGCAACAGTTATAAGTGTGACAAATGGTCATAAGTCACTTTTTTCAGTTTTGTTGTAATGTCAAATGGTCAGTAAATGAATAGTTGTAATACCTGTTTATTACAAAACATATTTTATTCTGTTGGTTGTTTTGGGTAGATATGGCGTAGATAATTTATATTTAAATGAATGTGCATGTTTTCAAAGAACAAAGGGACATATATAATGATAATTCATCCTATTGTCAAATCCTTACTGAATGGAAACCAAATTTAATCTGGATCAGAAATACCTGAAAAACTATATACTATTTAAAATAGGGAAACAATGGCTTGTAAACAATAAAATAAATGGCTAGACTAATATAAACATGCATTAATGGAGATTTGAGTATCCATTCCCACCCACAGAAGAGGAAATGGGAAAATCTTTCCATTTGAAAAAGAATATCCAATTTATATCCTAGAAACAGTGACTGTGAAAAATAAAAAATAGTTCCAGAAACACTTATTGCAGCTGTAACAGATAATAGCAATAGCACTTTACTTATATACCGCTTCATAGTGCTTTAGAGCCCTCTCTAAGCGGTTTACAGAGTTCAGCATATTGCCCCCAACAATCTGGGTCCTCATTTTACCGACCTCAGAAGGATGGAAGGCTGAGTCAGCCTTGAGCCTAGTGAGATTTGAACAGCTGAACTGCTGAACTAGCAGTCAGCCTGCAGTCGCAGCATCACTCTTCTTGTGGTTTTCATAATCACAGGGAGAGGCTGATTTTAAATATAAATTGAACCAAATATAATAACCAATATCTAATATGATGAACTGCTAATCTGCTAACTGCCACCAATGTCAGATTATACTGCACTCTTATTGATCTGGATCCAAACTAACAATATTTGAAGTATATTTAAAGTAATTAATGGATTTAATTCTGATTTATTTTAGACAGTTCACTTTAAGTGCATCTAACTGTAAATACAACTTACTATTTCAAATACCTATTTAGTTAATATTTCAACATAAATAAATCTGTCATCTACTGGAAGAATTATAGATCCCCTCTTAAATGAAGGATATACTTACGGTAAGCATCCCTGATACTATATGACATTTCTCCACACTAGTATTAATACAGTTTGACAATACGTTTCTTCAATACCAAAATAAATAAAATTATAGGGAAATACTGTACTATTGTTGAAGCAGTCATATCTCTATCCATATAAAGAATTTGAGAAGATACCGTATTTTTCAAGTATAAGACGCAGCTTCCCCCCCTAAAATTGGGTGAAAATTTAGGTGCCTCTTATAGACCGAATACAGGCGTTTTTGGCCTCCCGAACCCTCCGTGCTCTGCATGCCCCATTTGTTTTTGCCCTCCCTGGCTCCCAGAAGCATTCTGCAGTGCTCTGCATGCCCCATTTTCACCAAAAATGAGCCCATTTTTGGGCTACCAAGCCCTCTGGCCGTCGCGTTTTCACCCTCCCAGGCCCCCAGAAGCACTCTGCAGTGCTCCGCATTGCAGTGCTACGTGCCTGTTTTTTGGCCTGCAAAGTGCTTCTGGGGACTGGGGAGGGCGAAAACGCGACACGTGGAGGGCTTGGGAGCCCAAAAACGGGGTTCCCCCCAAAAAACGGGCTGTGTGGAGCACTGTGGAGTGCTTCTGGGGGCCGGGAAGGGCAAAAACGCGACGCACGGAGGCCAAAAACTATTTTTTTCTTGTTTTCCTCCTGTAAATTTAGGTGTGTGTTATAATCCAGTGCATCTTATAGTCCGAAAAATATGGTATATTATGTACAAAGCATTCATTTTCTGAAATTCATTGTTATTAATACATACCACTGTGCTTTTCATTACAAATTTTTAGATTTACAAAATGTTTTATTTTTCAGGAATCCACCGTGGGTTATTTGCAAGTCTACTTTTTATTTTCCCAGCAACATTGTAATTGGGCTTAAAATATGTGACTTAAACTAACCCACTGAGTTTCTTTGATAGAGATCCATCTGAATTTTCGAATGCTTGTTTACTATGTTTACTTCTCAATTATATATAGTAGCCCTTAAGTTATAATATTAATTGGTACCAAAATTTCTGTTGCAAAGTGATGCAGAAATAAAGTGTGATGTCATGTGACCACATTTCTGAGTGGCGGCAATCCCGGCATTCCCTGTTGCCATCGTTAACTGAATTCCACCAACTGTTAGGTGAGGACCACCCCAATCCAAGACATTCCTGGCTTGGTCTCTGGCAGCTTAGAGCCTCAGTAAGGTAAGGGATTGCCTCCTCTTGAACTTCCCTCACCTATCTATCTCCCCGCTCCCATCTCTGTATTTTTGGCCACCTTGCACTTCCCACTGCCTGTGTCAGCCTTGCTGCTCCGCATTTTCTTGGCCTCATCAGGGTCTGCCACCTCCAGCTAATCTTCACTGTATTTCTCCTACAGATGGTTTGGAAAACAGCTGGCACAGCCTTTTTACAAGGTTTTAAAAGGCCTCAGAAGTCTACTAAAGCATCATGGGAAAGGTGCATGTTATTTGAAGGACAGTGAATGACCTCAGGAAAAGACTGTCACAGCCAACCGCTGCATCACATAGGACCAGGCTGGGCATGCCTCATAAGCAGTGGGAGGAAGAGACTGGGCAGATGAAGGTGACATAGTCAGCAAATACAGGGCAGTATGGCCAGTGAGCACAAGGCATAAAGTTGGCAGGCTAATAGAGGTGAGTGAAATGTAGGTTGGCAGGGCTGGCAAAAGTTGGGAGTGGCCGGGGCTTTGTGATGTCCCACTGTGGTGGTTGGCCATGGCGTGGGTCTTGAGGTGGCTCTCCTTGCCAGTGATTTTGTTGGAGCAGAAGTAGAGACTTGGGGAAGGGAAGCTGGTTACCCCTGTAATGGTATGTGGGTGTGACTTGGGAAGAGATGCGCTGAGACAAGAGATGGCATGGACCAAAGTTGCATAAAGGGCAGAGAACAAAATTCAGAAAATAACCTCCATAACATCTCAGGGTGTGGGAGATTTATACTATCAGACTTGTAAGAGTTTTTAATGTAGCCTTATCATAAAGTAGAAATAGGTCATTTGGTTCATTCCAGTTTGGCCTACCTGGGAAGGCTGACAAGAGTGCTAAAGGCCTTGGGCCTCTACTGTCATCTAGGGTCTATTGACTACTAGTCTATTGACTACTGACATATCAATCAGTGATAATTGTACAATGCTGTAAGATGCTATAAAACATTTGTGTGGCAATGACATCATTATACCCTGATCTTCTAAGATTATTCTGAAGATTCAATCTGCTGATTACTTTTTATTCAGTTCAATTTCTATAGAATTCAACAATTCAACAAAATAATCATGAGATTAACAATTTCAAGTAGGAGATACTGAGATAACCTAAGTTTTGACAGGAAAAAAAACACATACACATACATATATATATACATACATAGTAAGATGCTTAAAACCATTTCCCTACCTTGTTCTTTTATTTGACGAATCTGTTTCACAGTTTCTTTCAAGATTGCACATTTGTCAGGTTTGAAGTTAAAGTTGTCGATATCATTAAAATTAGCAAAAATCAGCTCTGCAAGCTCTTCTATATACTTATTCTCTTGCTCACGATTACGTTTTTCAGTGCTTCTTTTAGGACTGGAAGAAAGTTTTAAAGTTAAACTCAAAAATTTACAAATCATTAATGAGTCTTTGATTAAAGAGTAGTTTTAATCAAAGTAGCAAAATACAGGAAAAATTAACCCATTAATAAATGAATATCTTATAAAGATATTCCTTTAAAAAAAAGCAGCACTATTTTGTAAAAATTTAGATGCAAAACTGTTTGCTTATTGCAGAACACAGTACTCCAGAATTGGATTACAATGAAACTACAGTAGGGCACTTCAGAGTTTTAACTGTTTCCTTCTCCAATCCTCACCAGTCTTCCCCAAAATGGTCAGCATGCCTTATCAGCAGCAGGAAAAAGATGAAGATGTTCAGCTGAAGGGGTAGTCAGCAGAACACAGGGTGGCCAAAAGGACAGAGATGGGGAGAGTTAGGTGGGTGGAGAGAGTTAAAGTTGAAGTGAACACACCAGGGCAGAAATGTGAGGTCTTGGCCTAACAACAATGCTGCCCTTACCTAACAATTACAATCGGAACTACCGGAACTGCTATTGCTAACTGTGCAATCATGTGATGCTTCACTTAATGACTGCATCATTTACTGATGTAAATTACGGTAATTATGCAAGGACTACCTGTAATCCTGTTCTGGATTCTAATTAGTTAAGCCAGCAAATTTAATTTATTGATATTACCAGCACAAAAAGATAATTTTTCAAATTCTAAAACTATTTTTTTTATCACAGCCTCATAATTGTCTATTTTAATGCCCAGGTTTATATTTACAACTGGTCATGAAGATACAGCATGTATATAAATGGACAATGTAGGTGTCCATATACTTTGTTTCTACCTTGTTTTCTCGAAAATAAGACCCTGTCTTATATTTTTTTTGAACCCTAAAATAAGCGCTTGGCCTTATTGCTATGCACTCAGAAGCCCGATTGGGCTTATTATCAGGGGATGTCTTATTTTGGGGGAAACAGGGTAGCCTGCAACATATAAGGCCAACATATATGGCCGTGATGGCAAACCTATGGCATGGGTGCCAGAGGTGGCAAGCAGAGCCCTCTCTGTGGGCACGTGCGCTGTCACCAGCAGCTCTTCTGGTTTCCGGCATGCACCTGTGCACTGGCCAGCTGGTCTTCACGGGCACTTGAGCGCCAGAAAACGGCCAAAACCCAGGCCATTTTTCAGGCTGTTTTCAGGGCCATTTTCAAGCCATTTTTCGGCTGAAAACGGCTGAAAAACAAGCCAAAAAATGGCCCAGAAAATGGCCAAAAACATGCATGCGTGCGCTGGCCAGCTGGTTTTCGGGTTTCTGGTGCTCCGGTGCATACACATGCACGCGCATTCCGGTTTGGGCACATGGTGCCATCACTGATATAAGGTAATTTCTTGATACATAAGAAAGTGCTTCTGCCAATTAATACTGTAGAACAGCTTGGGCTCTATAGGTTATATAAATTCTGCCTTCCAAAATCTGCCAGCCAATCAACATGATCAGGACAGAGAATTCCTACTGTTGAAATCCACACACTTTTAGGAAGCCCAGACTACAGTGATTGCTATACAAGTAGTGATATAGGACTAGGAGTGGCAGATCTTGGAGCGGAGTCAAAAGAGGAATCAGACTAGAGTCTCTATGTAGCCACAAACAGACTAATCCAATCCTTCTTGAATTCCGCTGATCCTTAGCTATTGCAAAAATAGTGCTAACTGTTAGTTGAATAGATTCCTGTGCCTAGGAATAAATCAGTTTAACTGGAACTTCATGTGTGATCCTGGTTTTTTGAGCCTGACAAGACCTCATTTGTCCTCTGCTTGACCTGTGTTCTTTTTTATCCCACCCAACTTCCACTGCAGAGCAGAGACATTGGAGAGAAAGGGATTGAAAGAGAGCAAGTTGTTTACTCTTCTACCATTAAAAGCAACAATCACACAATCAACCCTTGGCACACTCTGCAAACAGTTTACAGTATTTCTTGAAATCTCTTTTTCTCCAATGTCTCTGATCTGCTTGCAGGGTAGGGAGAAAAAAAATTAACTGAATTGCTTTCAATGTGTATTAAGATAGTAAGCTGAAACTCCATCATTCCAAACAGTGGGGGAATGGTTAGGAGACAAACAAAAACTGAAACTGAATAGTTTTGTCTCTTTTCAACTGGAAAATACTGAACAGATTATCCACAGAGTCTTCTGAAACAGCTCTCCTACATACATTTGTTGTTTGCTTTATAAGAGGTTACTTACTCTTCAACACACTGAAGTTTTAATTTATTGAAGACCTGTTCCTTTAAAAATATTCACTCAACTTTATACTTTGCACAGGGGGACAAAGAGAAAAACCAAACTCTTCAGCAAGTAAGTATTATGATCTGGATCTATACAGCAATTGTTATATATCAAGTCAATAATGCTTTGGTAACATAAAAATGCAGACTTAACTTCACATTCTACAAACATATTCATATCCAAACTAACCTCGGTCCAAGTTGATCAGGACAATCCTTGCGTTTTCGCAACTCTGCCCGAGCTGGGTCAGAGGAATTTTCACCAATTCCACTCATCTTAAACACATATCAGCAACTGAAAGACACAGAAAAGTCAGTAGAAAAACACATCATCTTTCTAATTCATTTTTTTCCCAAGCAAGCAGGACATGAAGACATACCTGGCACATACACGTATGTCCATGTGTAAGTCAACCCAAAATAGGCATTCAAAGAATGAGAGTTTTTAAAACCAATTAATGAGTTTTAAATATGTGAAACCTAAAGCTAAAATTAGATTTTCAGTGTCAATTGCTAACTTTCAAGTTGCATGTATTTCCTAACCCACAACTGCACTATTGAAACTTTATAATTGTTATGATTGTCAATGACCAGATCCCAGATCAATATTCAACTGAAAACATTTCATTATAAAATTTTGTTAAAATTTGGTATCATTTATTACTATTTTAGATAATCTTGTGTTTTCATTTTCACAGTTCTAAATAATCTCTCCACAAAATTCTTATTTTTATAAACTTTTGTATCAGAGGAAAATACCAGGGACATAACTGAAATTTATTCCCAGGGAAGTAGGAATACGTATTGTGTATGCCACCATTTACATCAGCCTTTGTTTAAGCTGTTTATGTTTCTGTTGATTCTAAGACTTCATGAAGTATTCAAGTAACACATTACAATTATTCTCCACAGGATGCATTGGCTAAACTTGGTATTTGCTATTTACTCAATGAAAGAAGTCAGCAGAGTGTAATAGTTATATTAAAATGGTTTAATAATATAAAATGTAATGGCCTACAGAGCAGCACTAAAATATACAGTATAAGACATTCAAAAATATTGTAAATAATTTAAAAGACACATAAGAAAAAATATGATTTTGCCAAGTATCTTAGTAGAGCTAATGTTCTTTTCTGATACAAGGGTAAGCTTTTAATGTTTTTAAAAAGTCAGTTTTCCTCTGACTGTTAAAATAAGAAATATAAGACCCTTTTTCATGAACATTAAACAAAATGTTATCTGGGTAAGCTCTCAGGATGTAATTACAGTTATTGAGAACAATCTAGTTTCCACCAGATGTTGGGTAAAAGAACATAGCTTGTTTCCAATCTCTCCTTGTTATCAGCAACTAAACAAAAGTTTCTGCTTTCATTGTGACAGCATACACTTATCCACATCCTCTATACATCTAGCAAGAGAATGGCTTGAAATTGAGCATGTAATATAAGCAATGATAATCCTGTTGATAATCTCACTTTATTAAAATACAGAAACTTAAAAGTAAAAATGAAAAAAAAAAGATTACAAAAAAAAAAAAGAATGCAACAAAAATCCCAGAATGAATTAATGCTACATATATATATATATATATATATATATATATATATATATATATATATATATATATATATATATATATATATATATATATATATATATATATATATATATATATATATATATATATATATATATATATATAAGGCCTTACACTATATAAACTTCTTATATTACATTCATAACTGTTGAAAGATAACATAGTAGGTTCAGTGTTCCCAAACTTAATAGCTGTCATGAAGTTAATTGTAGTTGCTGGTGACTAAATTAGTTTCATAGTTTGAAAAAGCTTCCTGTCTTTATATATATATTTATAAATTCCTTTGATGTGTGGATATAGCATTTGTGTCAGATTTTAGTGTTAAAATAAATAGTCTGATACAGAGTGATACAACATTTATCAGTATTTATCTTAACTTCAATAAATTACTCCAAGTATTTAATGGAATAAATTAGGAGGTTTGCAATGTTAAGTGGTTATGAAAAACTAAATGTTATTACTCAAGGAAGAGACTGAGAAACTCAGATTTTATACTCTGCCTAGCTTTTTTCAAGAGTGAAAGTCACTAGGTACTACTCCAGTTAAAATGACTATAATTACAAGATTTTATAAGTTTCTATATTAATAGAAAATTAAAATATGGTAATTTTTTCAATATAATTCTTACACCTGAAAACATAGGATCCCTTAATGTTCATGTTTTGCATTGCTTCAGATTAATTCTAACTGCACATCCTCATCATAACCACTTGTTTCAAGAGCTGAATCATCAGGGTTTTTTTTTTTCATTTTAGACCGCAACATCTGAGGGTAGAGCAAATTTAGATACCCTACCACTCTTTAAAACTATTTTTGTATTGCTTTGGTCTTTTGTTTCACTGTACAGCCCAAATTCAGGACACAAGCAAGCCCTTGTTAGGCATCCATTGCAGCCTAACTATACTAGAGAAGGCCTAGAAGAATTCATGAAGTAACTGATCTTTACCCTTCCAGTTAGTCCCACAATTGTATGAAAAGCTGTGTGTGTGTGTGTGTGTGTGTGTGTGTGTGTGTGTGTGTGATATCAAATCTCTCATCAGTGTTACTTTCCTCCCTAATATGAACCTACAATAGAGCAATTGTGAATAACACTGGGTTGCAAAAATATTGTCATATGCTGCTTCCAGTATCAGTTAAAAAGCTTTTATTCCAGGGTATCTCTTCCCCATAACAACTGCTCTTTCCCTTTTTGGTTTTTTTGCAAATAACCAGACAAATGTAGAAGTACCATACATATTATGCACATTGAAAGTCAGAATAGGTGGAAATACTAGCAGTGGGGGCTTTGGGGAAGGGTTGAATGGGGGCAAAATATTTTTGTTTCAGGGGTGGCCAAACCGTGGCGCATGCGCCAAACGTGGCACATTGGCTGATTGCAAGTGGCGCATTGCAATCATCCAACGGACAGAAAAGGTGATGCTGTTTTAGCGAGCGAAAGTGATTCTGACCCCGGAGCAGAGGCGCCCGGCGAGCGAGGCGAGAGGCATGGGGATGCCAGAAGTGGCGGCTTCGGCGGCAGGCTCCTGCCCGTGTCTCCCGCCCGCCCGCCTCTTGCCTTAGCATTTAAAAGAATGAGAGGCGGGCGGGAGACGCGGGAAGGAGCCTACCGCCGATGCCGTCACTGCCATCCCTGCGCCTCTTGCCCAGCTCGCCGGGCGCCTCTGCTCCGCGGTCAGAATCACTTTTGCTCGCTAAAACAGCGTCACCTTTTCTTTCTTTTTCTCTCTCTTCCTGCCCTTGCGCCCATCCGGCTCTGGGATCGTGCTGCGTGGCCACTTGGGCGGGACGGGCGATGGTAACTTTCAGTTGGGATGCTCTGCGGGAGCGCTTCCCTTTCCCCCTCCTCCTCGGCGGAGGCAAGGTCAGCACGGCTGCCCATAAGAAGACTTGGCCAGCGCCCGCTATCACCTGCCGCTGCCTGGAGAGCCTTGGGCGCTCGGCACCATCATCCAGCTTTCCTTCCCTGCGCGCTGCTGTCCCGTCCGAGAGCCACCGAGCGGAGTGCGCTTGATGGGCTAAATCGCCACCTTTCTCCTCCTCCTCCCCCGGCTGGGCTGACGGCTGCCCATCTTCCAGGAGCCTCGGTAGGTGTGGTGGCCGCTGGAACTTCTTTAGCCAGCCCCTCTCCACAGCCATGCCGGCTCGACTCCCACGAAGGCTGGGAGCTGAGACTTTGTGCGCGTTGTGTGTGTGTGTGTGTGTGTGTGCCGATGGCACCACTGCCAAGGAAGGAAGGAAGGAAGGAAGGAAGGAAGGAAGGAAGGAAGGAAGGAAGGAAGGAAGGAAGGAAGGAAGAAAGAAAGAAAGAAAGAAAGAAAGAAAGAAAGGAAGTTGTATGGCCGCCCTGAGTCCTACGGGAGTGGGGTGGCATACAAAAACGACCAAAAAATAAATAAATAATAAATGGCGGATCGGAACTCGTCTGCGAAAAAATTTGGCGGATGGTATGCTTAAGGTTGGCCACCACTGATCTAAGTCATGGATAGGATATGGTTCAAATTTTACATTTAAAAACTGTTTCTCAGCTGGAAGGAAAATTGAATGGCTCACAGTGCTCCCTGGTAAGTTTGAATGCTCTGGAGCTGGCAGAAATGAAAATGTTCAAATACTAGTGTCAAAGACTGGTGTGGGAATTGGGGATGGAGAGTTAAACTTCTGAAGTGCCCCTACTGGGTTTCCATTGTAATCCAATCCATTGTAATTGTGTTCTGCAATTAGCAGACAATTTTGCTTTTAATTATTCTTCTTCATACTTCTTTATTATATTATTTATAATTATTCTTTAAACATTCTTCTCTTTTAATTATTCTTCTCTTCAATTTTCAGATGTACAAAGTTGCTGAATCAAATTAACATGTCTTAACAGTTTCCTTTGTAAATATGCACACAATCTATTTTTATTTCAGAATATTGAAGAATTAATTTATGTTGGTTATTCCCCAATCTAATGACAAAAATAGGTACAATTAGTGAGTTAATCTATTGATTTTAAAGGCACACCTAACTAGGACAATCAATCACATGTCTTCCTCTCTTTCAATAGTTGGCCTGGTTAAAAAGTTAGATTGGAAAACTCTTTCTATAAAGAAATAGCCTTGGGGGATAGTTGTTTTGGAACACAATTTACACAGTGCAAATTAAAGGAGAAACAATGTATTCTACAGACACCATTCTGACCACAATTATGTTGTATTGAATACTTTAACAGACCATAACAGATTAGATGAGTCAGCTGTAAAATTCTTTCACAGTTCTGACTTTGAGCACATTTTTGTAAAAATAAACAACAAAAATGAAATTTCCTAACAAGAAGCTATTTCCAAGAACTATACTGAGTGCACTTGTAAATCAGCTACAACTCTAAAGACAGAACTGGACAAGACAAAGAAACGTGTTCCTTCTCCTTCCTTTTTAAATATTAAATAAATAAAAGCGAAACACATTCAACATTTCTTTATTGCAATGAACTAGATAGGGTGGGGAAATTCTCAACTCATCATCTTGCATTCCTGGTATAGAGAATGGAGCTGCCTCATCAACACATTTCTGTTTCATTATATAAGTTGTGCCCTATTTCCTATTTTTCTATACTGTGTGGAGAAGTTCAACATCACTTTTATAAGTTCAATATTTCTTAAAAACCATAAAACAAAAGTAAAGGCAAAATGAAACATTTCATTATGATTGAATGAACAGCTTCTTGAAACTAAGGAATATTCAACTATTAAAATGCTTCATTTGCATTTGAATTGTGCCATTCATAACATTATAATGTATTTTAATAAAAAGCATAAGCATATAAGATGGTCTATATAATTTAATAATGTGATTCTGCTATCATAATATGCCAGAGTTAATACATTTCTCTTTATATTCCAGGATGATTGCTGACTGTTTTACAAATAATTTCCTAAAAACATTGTTTTGCTCATTACTATTCATAGAAAAAAAATAAACTTCACTGTTAATAGCTTATGTCTCTTAATTACAGACTGACTTGTGTTTTTGATTTAAAATTTTCTAACTAAATATTAGTGAAGCCAGTTTAGTGTAGTAATTAAGATATCAGGCTAGAAACCAGGAGACTGTGAGTTCTAATTCTACCAGGCACAAAATCAGATAGGTGACCTTGGGCTAAGTCACTTTCTGTCAGACATGGAAGGAGGCAATGCCAAACCACTTCTGAAAAATTTTGCCAAGAAAACTGTGGGGATCTTGGACCTGTCCAGGCAAACTTTGAGAACCAGACACAACTGAACAGAAGGGGGGGGGGGACCCCTAAAATATAACTCAAAGGTTTTATGCAATGGAATGTCTGAGTTCACATTGAAATAATTGAGTGGTGAATATAAAATATATTAAATAAGCAAACCTACAATTAAAATATGCTATATTTTAACTGAGTCTGATTATACTTATTGCATTCAAAAATTTCAAAGCTCAGGTATGGATAATTATAATATAGATTTCAGATAAGTGGCTATGGAATGCATTAGTTCTACAAGTGTACAAAATTTGCCTATGCCCGACATATGGTTAAATTAGATGCTATTCTTACTTAAGCTATCTCAGTGGGAGTTTATCATTTTGTTAATGTACTGTCAATGGAACTAGAAATCTGGAAACTTCAGATAGTTCAGAATACACGTTATGCTGAGAAGTGGGTTTAGAAATTGTGAACTGGGTTTTCTAAACTGGAGTCTTTTCATTTTTCCTACCTTAGTCTGCTTTTGGATCAATTTAAAAACTTCAGGTCAAGACCTGGTATCAAGTGAACACCTGACTCCATGTGCACAAACCTAGAGCTTAAAATATCTTTTTTTTAGGCCTTTCCCAGTACTGTATGGTTTATAGCTGAAGTATGATGGACAGCGAATACAACTTTTCACTAGTAGTACTTCTTCTGTGGATACACCTTAAAAAGGCTCATCAGGCATGTTAGCCATTTTAAAGCAATACAGGTAGACCTTGACTTACAACCACAATTAAGCACAAAATTTATCTTGTTAGGTGAGACAATTGTTAAGTGAATTTTGCCCCATTTTACAACATTTCTTGCCAGAGTTGTTAAGTGAATTACTGCAGTTGGTAAGTTAGTAACACGGTTGTTAAGTGACTCTGGCTTCCCCACTGACTTTGCTTGTCAGAAGATTGCAAAAAGTGATCACATGACCCTGGGATGATGCAAGGATAATAATTATGAACCAGTTGGCAAGCACCTGAATTTTGATCACATGATCATGGGGATGCTGCAAAGGTTGCAACTGTGAAAAATGTGTCACACAGTGATTTTATTGCCTGTTATATGTATATGCAGGGAGCTGCATCCCTATTCAATATAATGGTTTATTCCTGAGCACGTGATTGATATGTTCTTGTACGCATGTGTGCATTCCATTCTTTCCTTCTGTTCCTGGCTTCCATTGAAGGAAGACCTACCTTTTATATCAGGCATGTAGATAATGAGGATTTATTGTTTTTGTACCGAAATAAATATTTTTACTTAGACTTTTAAACTGCGGTTTCTTTTCTAATGTCTGATGTCCGGGAAAAGATCAAACTTCTCCTTTGTGAGATTAATTATCACCTCTGTCAAAATGGTCATAAGTCACTTTTTTCAGTGCCAGTTGTAACTTTGAAGGTTACTAAATGGACTGTTGTAGAGGACTACCCGTAGAGAGAAAATTCTCTTTCTCTTATTCTCTCTCCTATGTATGTATCATAACAGAGCCATAGGAAATATAAATTATATACTGGAAAGACTAAACCAGACTATACAATATTGCAATACAAAAAAATGATTATCATCATTCTCCTGAGCACCTTTCACATGTACATAGATAAGTAATGTTTATTACACCCAAGAAATCTGAATAGGTCTTTCACATGGGAAATAGTGTTCCCTTTTATCTATGCCTCATCCTTCAAGGCCACTTTTGACTACCCCGTTAGCAGAAGCTTGACAGTGGACTGAACATTCCGTTCAATTGTTATTAATTTGTTTCAATATACTATAGCATCTATGTTTTCATATTAACATTAAAGCAATATATTAGAAAAATGAATAACCTTTCACTGTCTCACTGAAAGCCAAAATTGTTCACTTCTTTAAAGCAAAGAGGTGCCAATAGGAAGATAATACTGTATAACACCTTAGCTATAAATGTAAAAAATGGAACTTTTTATCACAGGTGCAGAGTTAATATTCATGATCATAAGCATCTATCAAATACTTTTTAATATTTAAAATCATTTCAAATATGGATAGCTTCAGTTTTGGTATATTTTACCTACCCGTTTTCTGCTGAAAGCTATATATGCATTCAACAACAACAACAAATTTCTAGCCTGACATCAATACTATAGTACAAAATGGTTTCTAATTTCTGTGTTCATATATGCTAAGGTTCCTAATATAGCTATTCACTGAGCTGTTTACATATTAAAGTACGTCAGCCACCTCTAATAAGCCCCTCTAATAAGCTCCAAAATAGCAAGTGAAGGTTGTAACACTAAAACAGAAAATTGCTTTCCTTAAGCAATGTGCAGGAATCCGATTCTGATTAAATCATTCAGCAACTGATATTAAGATGCTTCTTGACTGAATCATAACAATTATAGCAACAAGCTTAAATGCTATTAAAACAGGGGGAAATGAAGGTAATAGGGGCATTGGGGGTAACAAATCACTCATTTAATTAATATCCTCATTATTCAAAATTATAATAAAGCAACAGCCAAATTATGGAACATCTTCTGCTAAAAAGCAAAGGGCACCACAAAGATTATTGTATATTGTTTCACACTGTAATATTTATTTACTAATATTTATATGCCTCTCAGGGTAGCTAACATTCAAGAAATAAAACCCACAAAATAATATCAACAGTAACATTAATATAAGAGACACACACAGAAAGAGACAATTCTCTTCTCTTCCCTATGAATGGTATGAATCCTCCTCCATTTTAGATCTCATCCTCTGTCAGAAGGAGTCTTTGGGTTCTGGGCAGTATCTTTGGTGTGACTAGCTCCCATTAGGCTGAGAATTTTTTAATACATAGATCAGGGTTGTCAAACTCAAGGCCCATGGTTCCAGATTCGGAGGGCCACGAGCTCCGTTTTCACTGGCAGAGGGTTGCAAGAGGCCGTCCCAGCTGAAAACAGAGCTTGGGAGCGTGTTTTCACTGGCAGAGCACTCGGGCCACCACAGGCACCCCCCGACATGAGTGACATCAAGCTGGCCACACCCACCTTGGTCCAAGGTCAAACACAACCCTGATGCAGCCCTCAATGAAATCAAGTTTGACACCCCTAACATAGATCCATATCCATATACTGTATATATAATGTAAGAGATGATTAGGCTGAGCCCAAGGGAGATGTCAAGTGTATCATCAGTTTGGAGTCCCTTCATGACACAAGAGATCTAAGTTCAACCCTCAATTCCAATGACTCTTATCAACCTCCAATTTGCTTTGACCTATGGTTCATAATTCGGATTCTTGTTTAGAATAAGCATGGAATAAACTTGTACTCAGTTTTGATCTAATTGGACTCCTGATTTCTTGTACCTGATACACACATACACACACATACATATGTGGTCTTTTAAAATAAACCCAGACACTTGTAGTTCTCCAAAAAGGTAGGCATGTGGGAGTAATGTACACAGTATACATTTGTATACTGTATTGTCTATCAAGGACTTAAGATTTCTATAACAGAATTGAAGAATAAGGATTTTATATGCTTGTAACTGATGTGCCCACAATATAGTATGAAACTGAACACAGATGCAATGTGCTGTTAGAATATAATTACAATTTTTAATGAAGATCAATTTTAAATAACACTCAACTTAAATATCACAGTATATAATATAGTTTATAGAAGCCAAGCAGTTCATATTGAATTTAAAATTCTCTACCTCCATATTCCACTTGACTACATGTGTAGCAAAACATAAAGCCATAGGAAAGGTATATTATATACCAGAAAGACTAAACCATACTGCTATGTAAGCAGCAAATTATTATATTGCTAAAATGACTCTTTAGAAAGACAATAACGATGAAAAATTGATCATTTTAATTTATAACAATCATAGGTGATTAAAAAAAACTTAGTTACAACATTTTGAGTTTTACAAACACTGTACGTTCATTCTGGCCTGCTAATTAGAAGTTCAATAACCTTGACCAAATAAAAAATAACACCATACTGATTAAACTCTGCATATTTCTATTAACTTGGATGAACTACAACTGTAGATTGCTGTTCTTAACATCCTAGCATCCATGTATTTTAAATATACCACATAAAGAAGTTTCATTTTCAACAGATTGCTCCATGTTGCCTAAGCTAACACAGAGTTTTTATCTTAGGTGAAATATTAATTGGGCAATAGTGTGACCTATATCCTCCTTCATACATAAATTTGTTCATGTAGTTAAGCAAATAATCTACAGTTGTTAAGTGTGAATCATGTGACTGCAACTTGTGACTTCCCTTCTAGCTTCCCATTGACTTTGCTTGTTAGAAGCTCACTGTGAAATGTTGCAAATTGTGATCACTCTTGACAGAGGACAATAGGAAACCACTTATGTACTGTTATGTACTGTCAAGAAAGCATCTACATATTCTCATAGTCAATGGGAGTGATTGTGGACTGCTGTGACCATTGTAAATAAATGCCAGTTGCCAAGAAGCTAAATCATGATCATATGACATGGGGATGCTGTGACAGTCATAACTTCTAAGACCAGATGTTACCCTTTTTTTCAGCACCATTGTAACTTTGGCCTGTTACTAAACTGATTGGTAAACAAGGTCCCTCTGTATTGCACCACAACTGATAGCCAAAGTGCATGAAAGGATCACCAACACAAGCTGAAGGCCAGAAATAAATATGCAGAAAGATAGTCCAGCCAACAGAAACTGAGGAAACTATAAGCTGTAAAGTTAAAAACCCATAACTCACCAGCAGTTACATTGAAGAAATGTATCTCTAGGTAATAATGAGTTGGAGTAGAGTATGCAAACTGAGCCTGTAGTCTGTTAACATTCTCCCACATTTATAATACTCAGTAATAAGTATAGTACTCACTAATAAGCAAGGCTGGGAAATTATTCCCCCTTCAACTTTCCATGGAACTAATGAGGGAGTTCAGAGGCTACAAGTGGACAACCACTGATTAGAATCAGGGTTTGATAATGGATTAATCTGTCAAATCTCTTCTAGAGGAGGTAAATTATTCTAGTTCCCATTAACTCCTTAAATAAGCTAGGGAAAGCATGTGTAACATGGCTTTAAGAATTCTTTTCAACCTCTTAATAACAACCCTGCTCTGGAATTAGGATGGAGCAGTCAAATGACTCTTCTAGTTGGGTGATTTTTTTCTAGATTCATTTTCTCCACAATCTCAGCCTGATCTGGCTCATTTAAATTCAATCTTTCTTTTGCTGTTTTCTCTTGCAGAAATAATTTGGTTCCTTTTTGTTCAGAAAAATATTGTGCTAATATTTGATTGCTTTTACATAACTTGATTCCAAGATTCTGCTAGATTGGAAATAACCAATTAGAGAAAGCATCAGAACATGGTTTCTGAATTTCTTTACCACTCTTCAAAACAGTTCCACTCTAGGGCATGTGACTGGAAGGGAAGATGGGTTTCAAATGGAGGAGTTGACAACTTTTCAAGCTACTGCCCAATTATCTGTCCTACGGGGATGTATTTGGAGGCTGGCAATTTGTTCTGTGACAATCAACAGTTCAGTTACAAATAACAGAATACTCACACTTCTAAAGAATTATGATGGATAAATAAACTAGTGAATGTCAAGAGGAAGCCAGATAGACCAGCAAGAACCATGCTAACACTTTGTCACTGCTCATTTCTGACTTCTCCCTTGAGTTCCCAGCTCTCTCTCGGATGTTGATATAAGTTTTCCATGTCTTAGTTACAACCAATTCAACTACTGGAGTGCACTTTCTATGGGGCTGCCCTTTTAAAATGTTCAGAAGGTGCAAATTGTATAAAACATACTGTCCACTCTGCAGACTATTACACAGTACTAGGATCATATCATGCCTGTACTGAATGATCTATCCATTTAATTTGTTGATGTTGACTTTTAAAATCTAAATAGCATAGAGGTGTTGACTATAAGGCTGCCTGTCCTGCTATGTGTCTGGCCAGTTACTTAGATCAGTATGAATGACCATTCAGAAGATGCTGGGAATACTTGGAAAAGAACTTTTTTCTGGTTAGTTTGAAAGCTATGGAATGTGTTCCCTAAGTTAATGGTTTATTTCCCGTACCCTCCCCCCATTTTATAAAATGTATCTTTTTCATCAAGCTTTTAAATTTTCATTATTATTTTAGTAACTACTTTTTAATTCTGGCTGCATAAATTGTAATTTGCATTTGTTACTGCTATCCTGAGTAACAGAACAAACAAAATAAATAAATACATGAAATATAACATGCATGACCATCCACATCAAACAACCAAATGATTCATCCAGACCATTATTATTTATTTATTTATTTATTTATTTATTTAAGACAATGTGTATGTATAGCTGCCCACTCACGCTCAGTGACTCTGGGCAGCTTAAAGAAATAGAAACCTAATACATAAATAATAATACACACACACGGGCAACAATAATCAATCAAACAAGCCACTTAATGGGCTCCATCCCACTCTGGGTTCCCCAGGCCCGTTGGCAAAACTATGTCTTCAGGACCTTGAGAAAGAGTATCAAAGTGGGCTAAATCTAATCCCCACAAGGATGATGTTCCAAAGCCCCCAGGATGATTTTGCTGATTTTCTGGAAGACAAAATTTTTTGGCTTCATTCAAGTACATGTGACTTGATGAAAGTCTTAAAATATTTTTCTGTTTTTATAGAAATGTCATCCATCCTAATATTGCTCAATTAAAAGATGTTAATGTTTAAATTCATTGCACTGAACATTACAATGTATTTATTTAGTTTATAACTTAGAACATTGGACCATTTTTTCCACTTACAACTTCATGATGAAAATCTGACTACAACTTCATAACCTCCAACTCTTGGTCATTCTTTTTGGGATGAATCAATTTCTGGAAGGGCCTAATGTACCTCATAAGCTGCTAGGAAGATGTGGCTAATGTAGGCAAAATATGGTGATGTCTGGTACTGTAATCTACCTATCCCTCAACAAAGAAGGAGGCTCCATGACTGAGGAGAAGCTATAATTATGTGAATTTGATCAGGGTTACTGGCATGTGAGTAATGTATAAATACTTGTGGAAAAACTCAAATCTGGTGATACTACATTGGGTGGATGAGTAGACCACGGGACTAAATGTTTTAGGTAGCTAATCTGCACCATAATTGTTTGGGCTGCCCATACACATTTTAGTGCTGTTTAATTAGATATACTCCACAGTTACCTCTTGGATGTCTTCTGATCCCCATCAGGCAATGATATTATAGAAGAATATAGGTTGTTACAATCATAACATACATACTTGATATCTGTTAATCAGGTTAAAAACTTAAACACATGAGATCAAATTATATCAACATACCATATTTTTTTGGTCCATAAGACGCACTTCCCCCCCAAAAGTGGGGGGAAATGTCTGTGTGTCTTATAGAGCGAATGTTGCTGAAACCCCACCCACCCAACCTCACCCTTCGGCTTCTACCTCTCAGCAATTTGCCACCTTGCAGCAAACAGCAAACAGCCTGGTCAGCTTCAGCACAGCCTGATTTAGCACGAGCAGCTGACTGGCGGTTGGATCGGCCTCCCAGAATACCGCCAATCAGCTGTTCCAGGCTGTGGGGATAGCCGCCACCTATCGCTGCCTCCACGTGCCCAATTTTCGGCCTCTGTGTGTCCCATTTTCGGCCTCGGCGCATCCCATTTTCGGACCGTTCCAGGCGGCGGGGATTGCTGCTCCCTATCACTGCTGAACAGTGGCAGCAGTGGCAATCCCCGTCTGGAACGGGCCAAAAACGGGATGCATGGAGGCCAAAAATGGGCAATGCGGAGGCCGAAAATGGGGCGCGCAGAGGCCGAAAATGGGGCGCGCAGAGGTGGCGACAGGCGGTAGTGACGATGGCAATGATGGGCGGTGACGATCCCCGAAGCCTGGAACAGCTGATTGGCAGTATTCCAGGAGGTCAATGCAACTGCCAATCAGCTGCTCGTGCTAAATCAGGCTGTGCTGATATGTTAAATATGTTAAATATCAGCAGTTAAGCAGCAGTTAATTTATCAAAGCCCAGAATCCAATTCAAGAGGAAAACATTACAACAACCCAATTCCTTCTGTTTGGAGGAAGGCAGAAGGGAGGCCTGAAGCATGGGGCAGCCACAAGCGGTCTACAATTGATCTCCCCATTCACTTAGAACCATATCTATCTGTTCTCAGGCTAAGGCTAGCCATCTGCAGAGATTCCTGTATAATAGACAGAATATAATAAAGTAGTGAGTCATTAACCTCACACAATGGGGAAAAAACTTCACCATTACATACAATAAGTGATTGGTGCATAACTATATTTTCAATCAGATCTCTTGGTTGGTCTGCTTCTCCATGATCCAGACTAAAAGATACTTAGTCCCTCTAATGCAAGAGTGGCCAGAGAAAGCATACAGCAGTGCTTTCAATTAGGGCAATGGTGTACAGGAGTGTCAAACTCAAGACCCAGGGGCCGGATCCGTGCCATGTGTGGTCCCCCCACACCCCATTTTGGCTGACAGGGTGCTGCAGGAGGCGTCTGTCACATCTCCCCTGTCCCGGCCCATGGAGGAGAACTACAATGCTGATCCGGCCCTCAAAGAAATCCAGTTTGACACCCCTGGTGTAGTACATTAGGTTCAAAGGCAAAGGTGTGCTTCATATCACTTGAAGGAATGCATGTAGCATTTATTTGCAATATCTTAAACCAAGTGTGTCTTTTTCTGAGTTTATACTATAACTGCAGCAAACAGATTTACCATCTCAAGAAAGGATGAAGATGTTTTAAGAAGTTACAGGCAGGTGCTTAACATCTACACTTCAAAGCACAGCTTTGCTTTCCAACAAAATCTGCACATCTAATAGCCATTTATGAAAGAAGAAAGCATATACATGAAAGAAGAAAGCTTATACAAAACTTTAGAATAACGGGGATGTGATGCTAAAAGTGAAAAGCAAAATAAATAAAAATAATGAAAATCACTTAAGGATTTATGCAGTACATTTTGTTCAAATACACTGAAAGTCTGACAGTTTTTTCACTGTAAACTCTTCAAGAATAGAATGTATAACATATCTAAGCAATACACATGTATAACAGTATATAAAGCTAAGTTCTAATGAAAAAAAATATGAACTTTCCAAATACAAATATACCACTTTAATCCAGAAACAAATAAGCTACACTAAATATTTTTGTGAACATGATAGAATTTTCATAGTTACCGGTATTATATTTATCCCACATATATATTCAATGCAAGGTGGTAAACATACCTAAAGATCTGAATAGATCTACCTTCGATTTTCCCACAACAGTAGTCAACTCTGTGAGATAGATTAGGTTGAGAGAGTAACTGGTCCAAAGTCACCCAACTGGCTTTCCTTCCTAAAGGGAGGCCTAGCACTCTGTCTTCTGTTTCAGCACTTCAAACATTACACCAATGCCCTAGGTCTGAGCCTGTGCAGCAAAAATAATTTTTTTTGGGGAAAAAATTTTTGTGGAAAAATCACACATTGATATAGTGTACCATAGTTAATTATCATTCTTTTCTCTTAAGGACTTACAAGGGGACCTTCTTTATATACCCATCGCCCATTGATGTCTAACATAAGTAATACCGTTCCCCATTTGTTTGAAAATTAAACAAAATATTTGGGTTAGCACCATAATATCCCAAGAAAATCTTAAAAGCACCTATTTGTACTATAGTTGTGTCTGGATTTCTACTCTTTAAAAAATGCAGAACTTAATTTAGTTGCAGTAAAAAAAAGTCAATCATGTAAGAGTTCAATATTAAAGATGTCTACTATTCCTTTAGAAGAAATTAACAAGCATTCAACACTATATAGCTATTAGTAACTTGACAACGCCCACCTAGTAATATTTGCAGGGGGGAGGTTAGCAGTATTATACTATGCATATCTACTGAAAAACAAATTCCATGAGTTTATGGGGGGCTTATTATTCATATTAATAAACATACAGGATAGCTGATCAAGAATAGCATTTCACATTTAAGGATACAAAATAAAAAGATTTGCAGAGAAATATTATCTAACAATATCTATCATGCTATTTTTCTCTTCAAGGTTAAAAGAAAGGTAAGGATTATCAGTAAGGTTAAATGCATCAAAATATTCAGCATTATATAGATACATAGACTGAAGTTTAAGTGCTATTGTCCATATAGGAGCAAAAGACTAAAGCAATAAGGATTAAAAAATGAAGTTACTAATTGTAGTCATATTTACTACTACAATATATGACCTATTTTAAGCCCTGGGTCAGAAAATGCAAGGATAATAAAATACCTATCTTCCTTTTATCTTAAGAATTAGCAGTCAAAACAATACAAGTACTGCATTGTAATTATACAGCAATTTAAGCATGCATATTCTTCATCCTTTCTTCATCCTGAAAAACAGGGCTTATATATAAAAAAGCTTTTATTTTACTTGGCTTTACTACAAGTGCTGGGTTTAGTGTTCAACATTTTCTGTTCCACACTTTTATACATATATATTTATAAAGGAATACATCATACATAAATATTAACAAGGGAATTATTAATGAAACTATAATAGTTTTTAAGAGAGAAAAATGGGTAATGAATATGCTAGACACACACTCCCTCTATTTGCTAAGGAATGCCAATGATCAATTGTCATGATCTGCATCTTCTACATTATACAAAAGACATGAACATACCAAATATGAAGTCATTGTACTTCTGAAAACACTCCTTGTAATCTTCCACAGACTCTGCCATTCAGTGAAAAATGTCAGCAGCTTTTCCTTTATTGTCAGGCTATGGTATTTATTTACACATGTCGCTATACTGCTTGTTTTATTAAAGCAAGCAACAATGAATAGCAACCTATTAGAAAATAAGTCCTGTGTTAACTTAAACTATCACTGTCTTGCCCTAAACTAAAACACATGCTGAGTGAGGATGTGCGTACATAGCAGCTTATCTCCTTGCTCATCTGCTTCTAATGACAGCTGATAAACTAGCCACAACTAATCCTTTTTTAGCTGCTGATCAAATAGACAATCCAGCATGGTGGAGCACTCGAAAATTCCTCTTGCTTCTGTTCTCCTGCTCCTCTAAAAGGCAGTTTCCTTTTCATTGAGATAATAGCCTTTTCTGCAGTCACATGACTCAGAACCTACATTAGCACAGCGTTATGATAATAGATCTCCCTCCCCCTTTCTACTGCTATTAAGAAGGGCATCTCTCTAAAACCCACTTAAACATTTTGCAGAATAAAGTGCCAACATCGTATATCTCTTAGAAGGAAAAAAAGGGGGGGAAATACAGAGACAGAAGAAAAAGAGAAAGCATTCTGATGCTATTCCTTTTCAATAATGCATATATCCTAGCTATAACCAATTAATGTAGAATGAAAACAATATTATACATGATGTCTAGAAGACATAAGTAATTATTTGCTTTACAGACTCTAGATTTTCAGCCTTAAGCTTAGTTGAAGCATATTTTTTTTGCTCCGTAATATTCGTCTTTGTCGTGGTCACGTATAGTAAAAAAAAAAAGTGTACTATTTTGTTCTTATCTCTGATTTTTTTCATCTTTTTTGTGCAATGACTTTTCCAAAATCTTATACCAAAATCTTGTACTTAAATAATACATCATATATGTACAATGGACACAGCAGATCCCTTTCTGATAAGAAGTATGTAAAATTCATTTTTTCCTGACGATCCATGCTTTAAAATATCACTCACACAAAACATGCAAGCTTTAAATGGGTAAAACACTTTCCTTCAATTATTAACATAAGATACAAGGTTTAATATATGGACTTATCTAAGTCTGACATTCTACTGTTTCAAAATGTCAGAGAACCACTAGGATGAAAACGGACATATTTCTGATTTTTGTTGTCAAACTGCTATAAAAAAAACAATTCAATGAAATACATTTGGTCTGTGATTAAACATGTGACAACATACACCTAAGACAACTTGATTTTATTTGCTGGCACGAAAGAATGCTAAAACTTTGCTGTAAAGTTATAACAATAATAGCAACAACATCTGCTTATCAACTCTATATTGTTTTGACCGTAAACATTACGATTTGCATAGATTTTGCAAAACAGAATTGTAGAGTAATACTACAATAGTTTAAGACTCTGGACTAGAAAAAGGGTGACTGTCAGCTTTAGTCCTCCCTTAGGAGGAAGCTGACTGGGTGACTTTGGGCCAGTCTCTCTCAGCCCAATGCACCTCTCACACAGCTGTGGTAGGGAACATAGGAGAAGGGAGCATTATGTAGATTATGTACAAAATAAAAAGGGAAGGAGGGAACTCTACAAAATAAATCAATAAAACTGAAATATTCAAATAATTTCATATGCATTATCTTATTAATAACAAAGCAGTAAGATATATAAATATTATCTCTATCTTGCATGGGGTACATGAAGACTCAGAGTACTGTAGAAGATTCTTAAAAATCCATGGCATAGATACAGAACAGGATTTAAAATAAATAGCTTAGGAAACGATTCTCTGAAGGATCGCCTATCTCAATCTGAATCAACCTGCACATTAATATCAGCAGGAAAGGCCCTCTGAAATATACATTGGCTTCAAGATTTATTTCTTGGCCACTTAAGAGAAGGCCATCTCCCTTTTAGTTTCCAAGTGATGGAATGTGGTGCTGAAGGAGATGCATTCAACCCCGAGTCCTGCAGGTCGATCCAATTTGAATTACTGTAGTTAATACAGGTAGTCCTTATGACCAATTGAGCCCAAAATTTCTGTTGTTAACTGAGACATTTCTTAAGTGAGTTTTGCCCCATTTTATGATCTTTCTTGCCTCAGTTGTTAAGTGAATCACTGCAGTTGGTAATTTAGCAACTCAGTCGTTAAGTGAATCTGGCTTCTCCATTGACTTTGCTAGTCAATTTATGCAGTCATAAATATGAACCAGTTGGCATGCATCTGAATGTTGATCACATGATCATGCAGTTGGTAAGCTGCAAATGTCATAACTGTGAAAAATGGTCATAAGTCACTTTTTTCACTGCTGTTCTAACTTTGAACGGTCACTAAATGAACTGTTGTAAGTCAAGGACTACCTGTAGTGCAACTTACTTTTTAAAATCTGTTTTAAAACAATTATTTTGCATTTTGTTAGCTGCTTTGGGTGGTTTCTGGGTAGAAATTTGAAATATAAATTTAATACTAACATCTTAATTCATAGCCCAGTTTCTTAACTATAGCCATTCTTTTTTATTTTGTGTGTGGGGAAATTGTTTCAAAATTCTCAATTAGGGATGCAAACTCTATCAAAATGATATATACCAGTAACAAATCTGAAGCTCTAATTTCTTTGAAAATTATAAAACAGAATTAAATTGTGCAAAAAGAAAAAATTATCAGATGTTACTTAAACATTGCATGTCTTAAAAAACCAATGCCAATATTGTTTAAATGCAATTTAAATATTGTAATATATATGATCTTTATAAAGAGGCAATTGTGAACGAGAAAGGCTATATTAGCCTACTTAGCAATATTAACTGTCATATTTCTTTATTCATGCAAAGCACTTCCTTTCCAGTCCACCTCCCCCCCCCCCACATTAGACACACATATTCAGAGGAATGGGTGGCAAGCCCACTGATTAAATTTGCAGACAATATGAACATAGGTGGAATAGTGAGCACTGCAGAAGCAGAGCTAATGTTCAGAAATAGACATGCAGTGAGAAATAAAATGAGCTTCTACAAGGACAAATACAAAGTAACCCACTTGGGAAGTAAAAATTAAAGGAGCATGTACAAAATGACAGCATGCTGGCTAGACAGTAGTACTGAACTGCAGATCATATGAAATATACTACAATATAGTAGTAAAAGGTTTTTAGGCAATACTGCAATAGAAAAGAAGCAGAAATAATATAAAGAACTAGAACTACCAAGCATTGTTAACAACTAACACAAATAAAAACAGGTAGTATTCAACAATGTACAGCTGAGACTACAGCAGCAAATTGAATTAAAGGAAAGAATGCCAGAAAAATCATTACTCTATACCACTATCTGCCTAATTTGGCATAAACGTATATTAGCAAAATAATTTTTCAGCCACACTTTAACATTTTCAGTGAACAGTTTCAGTCTCTGCCTAAAATTAGTTTCAGTCTCTGCCTATGCAGGACCCAACTCATTTTTTGAGGTGTCAAGATTTCTAAGAATATTTCATCTGAACTTTTGTTATTTCAAAATGTGAATCTTTGTAATGCTAAGATTTAAAGGGGGGGTGGGAGCCTACTATCTTCTTTACAAGCCAGTGAAACAATGAAAATTATGACCCTGCTTCATCCTCGATCCACTTATTTTGGCCCTTCTACTTCCCTCCAAAAAGCCCAATCCTGTCTCAAATTATTAGAATTTGAGTATCTTATCAACTACTTAAAAGTTGTTCTAATTTATACATAATACGTATTACAATACACTATATTAGACTTAATATGTGAAGGAATCTAGAACGAAACAATGGCCCTATGCTGCATATAATTTTAATAAGCTCAGACAGTAGATCACATGGTATTACATCTACAATAGTCTGATGACACATCGTTTTGTCAACAAGGTTGTTTCCTTAGGTAAGAAATGGAACAAGGTGTCTTAGGATATAGCCACTAATCACAACTATCATGACACAGACTGATGACAGCAAAGTTAACTATAAAATACATCCAAGGGGCTATACTTTATAACTCCAGCATGTTTTGAGTTCTAGAACACCAATCATCTTTTTGTTCATAAGTATGTATCAAACCAGCAAAACAAGGTTCCCATAAATGTCTTACTTAACATCTCATGCTCTATACTGCATTGGTGAGGCCACATTTGAAATAGAGATAGTTGTCGGCTTACAACCACAATTGAGCCCAAAATTTCTGTTGCTAAGTGAAAGTGAGCTTTGCCCCATTTTACGACTTTTCTTGCCACAAGTGCTAAGTTAAGTTAGTAACATAGTTTTTAAATGAATATGACTGCATCGACTTTGCTTGTCACAAGATCACAAAAGGTAATCACATGACTGAGTTGCTATAATGGTCATGAGTCAGTTGCCAAGAATCTGAATTTTGATTATGTGACCATGTGGATGCTGCAATGGTTGTAAGTGTGAAAAAGCGCCATAACTCACTTTTTCTAGTGTCATTGTAACTTCAAATGGTATCCTGGAGGTCTTTTAATTCAACCCCCTGCTCAAGGCAGGAGTCCTTATACCGGGTGTCGGCAACCTGAGGCTATTTGGGCCCTCTGCTGCGGCTCCCTGTCCCATCACTGGTTGGCCCTGCCCCTCACCCTCCCTTCCCCCTCTCTCCTCACCTGGCCTGAGAAGGTAAGGGCGACAGTGGGGGTTGGAGAAGCAGCCAGGGCTGATTCTCCTGCGCCTCACTCTTGTGGAGCTTCTTCCGGCCCTTGTTGGTGCTGGGTGTGCCTCGGTCGCTTGGGGCGATGCTCAACCTGCTGTCCGCGCCGAGATACTGGCCCAACCCAGCTCTGACTGACGTCGGCCTCGCTAACATGAGGGCTGGCGGGGTGGGAATGGGATCCGGGAAGAGGGGAAGTCGGAAAGAGGGATGGGCCAGCAACACCGGCCATGGCTTTAAGAGGTTCAGGACAGTGGGAAAAGGGAACTGGCCCCGTCGAAACTCGCACACCAACCCCGGGGGTCAGGCTAGGAGAAAGCCAAAGACGCTCATTCATCAGCCGATCTCCCTCTCTCTTTCTATGTCTGTCTGTCTGTCTGTCTGTCTGCCTCTGTGTGTGTGTATCTCTCTCTCTCCGTCTCTTATCTCTCTCTCGGAAAGCCGTGGCTGGGCCAAGCCAGCAAGCTCTCCTTGGGGTGCTTCGCTACTCCTTTTATTTTGGGGGGATATTTTTGCAAATCCGGGCTGGCTGGGGAACGATCGCCAGCCGCAGCGGAGGCTTCCCTTCTCCTCCCCCTTCTTCTCCTCTCGCAACCCCCTGGCCGGCTGTGGTGGAGCTGGGAGGGTGCGCACACGCAGGGAGACCCTCAAGTGAGCGCCAAAGCGCAGGAAAGGTGCGTGTAGGGCGGACGGACGCTTAACAAGGGTCTCCCCATGTGTGCGCACCCTGCCACAGCCAGCCAGGGGTCACGAGAGGAGGAGGGGGACAGTCGCCGAGAGTGCAGGAGCAAAGTAGCCCTGTACCTGCCTTCGTGCCACATTTGCGCGTAAGGCAGCCTTTGCTTCCTGCCGCTTCAGGCTGGAGTTCACGCCTTCTGTGCTCGGCTGAAGAGCTGCCGGGGGTAGGGGCGGCACAGCAAGGCCATGGCTCGAGCCTTAGTGCAGGAGAGAAGCCGCGTCCTGTTGCGTCCTGTTAAGACCCTCCTTAAGCGAGCAGCCACCCGCCCTGCGCGCACCTTTGCTGCGCTTTGGTGCTCAGTTGAGGAGGATCTCCCCATGTGTGCACACCCTCCTGGCCCTGCCACAGCCGGCCAGGGGGTTGCGAGGAGGAGGGGGAGGAGGAGGACCGTCAACTGAAAGGAAGCCTCCGCCGCGGCTAGCAATTGTTTCCAGCCAGCTCGGATTTCCAAAAAGAAATAAAAGGAGTAGCGGAGCACCCCAAGAAGAGCTTGCTGGCTTGGCCCAGCTGTGGGGGGGGGAGGGGAGAAAGGAGGGGAGAGGAGGGAAGAGGGGGAGAGAGAGAGACATAGATACACACAGTGATGCAGAGAGAGGGGGTGAGAGAGAGACATAGACACACAGTGTGATACACAAAGGGGGTGAGTGGGGAAGATATGGAGAGGGACAGAGAGAGAGACACAGAGTGATACAGAAAGGGGGAGGGAGGGAGAGATACAGGGGGGAGGGGAAGATAGGGAGAGGGAGAGAGAAAGGGAGAGAGATACAGATAGAGGGGGAGAGAGATACAGAAAGGGAGGAGAGAGATACAGAGAGAGGGGGGAGAGAGGGAAAGGGACAGTGAGATACAGAGAGGGGGGAGAGAGACATAGAATGGTTTTGTGGCTGGGTAGGCGTGGCTAGGTGGGTCATGTGACTGGATGGGAGTGAGGGATGTTGAGTTGGCCACGCCCACCCAGGTTTTGTGACTCCTGGTGTGTGTGTTTTCTGTGGGAAACGGATCCAAATGGCTCTTTTGAGTGTTTAAGGTGCAGACCGCTGCCTTATACAGTTCTTTTACAACTGTTGTGAATTGAGGGCTACCTGAACTTTGTGCAGTTCTGGTCACCATGGTACAGAAGATTGCTGAGACCCTAGAAAGAGTGCAGAGAAAAGCAAAGATGATAAGGTGTCTGGAGGCTAAATCATATGATAAACGGCTAAGGGAAATAGGTAGGCTCAGGGGATACATGATATCAGTCTTCCAATACTTGAAGGCTGTCACAGGGAAAAGGGTGTCGATTTATTTTCCATACCACCTGAGAGTAGACAAGAAGCAATGGATGGAAGCATGTCAGAGGGAGATTCAGCTTTGAAATAAGGAAGAATTTCCTAACAGTGAAAACAATCAATGGAACCAGCTTGGAGTTGTGGGTGCTTCATCACTGGAGCTTTTTAAAAAAAGGTTGTCTAGATTGATATAAGGATTCCTGCCTTGGGCAGGGGTTTGAACTAGAAAACCTCCAAGGTCCTTTTTAGCCTTATGATTCTATGAAACTATATAGTAATTTCTGGGTTTAGGAATGCATGGATTTCCTACACATCTATAAAATGTATTATTTGAAGTACATAGCTTTGCATTATTAATACATGAAGAGCTATACTGATAAAGCTCTGAAATGTAGTCACTGGTTTTTAGACCTTAAGTAGGCCAGCAAGATGTCTTTTAACTGTAAAAAAGGCTTTATACAGGTCTTGGAGGCATCTTATCTGGATTCACAAGCTAAGCAGGATCTGGCTTGAAAATCCTCAGATCACAAAATACCGGGGAATATCAGGGCTTGATCTGGAATGCGATTTTAAAAACATTCTGTAAGAAGACAATGGCACACCATATCCAGACTCTTGCTAAGAAAACTGAAGATTGTATCCATGCATTCATCATGTATCATGCTCAATAAAATATAATTTTACTTTCTGGAACCTTGCTTTTTTTGTAAACACAATTGATAGTGTTTATCTGATTTTTCAAAAACTGAAAGATAATTTTATACTACCACAGAATTTTGTGCATTTCCTTAAATAAGATATTAAGCATTCCAGAATCTTTAAAATTTCTCCTTTTGAAAATTAATCTGATTGACATTCCCCCATTGTACCCAAGCAAATTATTATACTGTCCCAGGAAAAAGATTTTGAAGAAAATTATATAAATTTTACGAAGAAAATTTGTAATTTGTACTTCTAAAATTTATTTATTTATTTATTTATTTATTTATTTATTTATTTATTTATTTATTTATTTATTTATTTATTGGTCGCATTTGTATGCCGCCCACTCCACAGAGACTCTGGGCGGCTGATAAAAATTCTAAACATTTATATTGTTTTGCCTAAGCATAGTGGTTTGATATTAAAAATCTATTTTAGTATAGCTTTGAAATATAAATAAAATTTGTCCTGCATTTCTAATTCTGTCCTAACCTGAGTAGATCATAACACTATTTTGATGCTGAGTTCATTCTATACTGCTATTTTCAACTTTGGATTTGAGCATATATACTACCCGAATGTGGAATCCCTGAAATAATACATGTGTGCATACGTATGTATGTATGTATGTATGTATGTATGTATGTAGCACAAGATGCTCTTAGAAGTCAATAGTCGTCCTAATAGTGTCATGAACTTAACATAAACCAAAGCTCCATGGAGTTGTACAAGTGAAGACAAAAATGTTGACAAAAGACTCTCCTTTTTCTCTTCAAATATTCTATCAAAATATTTGGGTGTTGACCAACTATTGCAATAAGAACTTCATGAGTCACATCCATAACTTTATGAGGTAATGCAACAAAATTTACACAGCAACATAGATGAAACTGAGAAAGGCAAAATTTCTTTATGAATGAAGGCGTATACACAGTACATGTCCCAGGATGGGTGTCAGCAACTTGCTGCTCTGGAGCTGCATGCAGCTCTTTGGGCCCTCTGCTGCGGCTCCCTGTCCCATCACTGGCTGGCCCCACCCCTGGCCTAAGAAGGTAAGGGCGACGGTGGGGGATGGAGAAGTGGCCAGGGCTGATTTTTTTGGGCCTCACTCTTGTGGAGCTTCTTCCGGCCCTTGTTGGTGCTGGGCGTGCCTCGGTCATTTGGGGAGATGCGCAACCTGATCTCCGCGCCAGGATACTGTTGTAGGATCCAATCTGGGTCAGTCACTGAGACCAAAGATTTTGTCTTCCAAGCTTTCGGACTCGTGTTAGCCTAGACAGAAGTTCCCTGAAGATGGGTTCCAGCATGAGTCAGAAAGCTCAGAAGACAAAACCTCTGGTCCCGGTGACCAACCCAGATTGGATCCTGCAAAATTTCTTTAATCCATGAAAAACATTTTCTAGATTGTTCAATTTTTTAATTTTGGGTTTTGATAATAATGGCCTTTCAGAAATTGTGGATATTCAGAATCTGCCCAAAAGTTGCTGTACTCAGACTACTTATAAATGACGGAATTGGTTTTTCAATTGCTGATATCTCCCTGTCAGATGACATTCCTAAAATAATCCTTGTGTAATAAATATCCAGCTCCTTGATGAAGCAAGGTTGCTGAATCTCTGGAACCTTATTAAAAATTTAAGTGGCTTTTTTATATATACCTGTCTATGTACTTTAATACAGTAGAACCTCAGGTCACGACCACAATTCATTCCATAAGTTTGATCTCAAACCGATTTGGTCATGACATGAACCTAATTTTGGAAATTTGACTCTTACAAAAAAAAATGGGGCTGAAGGGGAAATCAGCCGTAAAAAAAAAATTGAGACATTTTTTTTGGTCGGAACCAGATTTGGTCGTGGTCAGAAGTGTTCGTGACCAGAGGTTCTACTGTATGTAATCTACTGGTATTTTCAAATAAAACATTAAAATATCTATCTATCTATCTATCTATCTATCTATCTATCTATCTATCTATCTATCTATCTATCTATCTATCTATCTATCTATCTATCTATCTGTCGTCTGTCTGTCTGTCTGTCTGTCTGATGTATGTATGTATGTATGTATGTATGTATGTATGTATGTATGCATGTATGTATGTATGTATGTATCAGCATAACTCTGGAACGCCTCGAGCAATTTCAACCAAACTTGGTACCCAGATGACTTACCCTCCGGAGACAAACACTATGTGAGTAAGACACCCCTGGGGTATGGGTGTGTTCCAGCATAACTCTGGAAATCCTGGGCCTTTAAGGAGAGTGAGTGTGGCGTCCTAGAGTGACAATTGTTCGTGATGTCATGGGAGGGGGAAGAGAGCCTGATTAGGCCAGTACAGCAGTAGGCCTATGAAGGGAGCCAGATTAGGCCAGTACAGAGGCCTTTGATTGAACATGCTCCCTCACACAGTGGGCCTTTAAGGCCTAGGCCTCCCTCGCACAGTAGGCGTATGAAGGGAGCCTGTTTAGGCCCCTACAGCCGTAGGCCTATGAAGTTGAGCCTGATTAGGCCAGTACAGAGGCCTTTGATTGACCGTGTTCCCTCATACAGTGGGCCTTTAAGGACTAGGCCTATGAAGCAAAGGAAGCCTGATTAGGCCAGTACAGAGGACTTTGATTGAGTGCACCATGGCCTAACCAAATTGTCTGCCCCTACCTCACAGCTTCGGCCCGTTTTACCAGGATCGTCCTTCGCCCCAACTCATCGCGCGAAGGACGGGACCACATCAAGGTGAAACAGGTATGGAAGCCACAGAGGAGACCCAGCCTAATTCAGCAGGGGTGGAGGAGGCGCAGCATGGCCCAACTCAGGGATTTATGTTCCAGTCCCAGGCCCAGGTACCATTTGAGGAAATGGTAAAACGGGTAGTGGCACAGGTAGGGGGGTGGGAGGGAGAAGGGAGAGGGCAGGGATGATGGGCATGGGAGTAGGGGGAAGAAAGGCCCCTCTCAATGGCTCCCTGTCAGACAAACGCTTCGATGTCTATAAATACCTGGGCAGCGCTAGGTTATCAGCTAGTGTAATATAAAAAGCTAAAATCTTACATTCATTAATGTGAAACTAAGGCTTATTGATTTTGAAAGACTTTCAAGAAAATATATAGATAGTCTTCAACTTACAACCATAACTGAGCCTAGAATTATGGTTGGTCAATAAGCAGGTATGTGAGTTACCCAATTTTATCTTTTTTGTGATAATCATTAAGCAAATGTGCTGGTTCTTAAATAAACCCATTTTAGCCAATAGGCAATTTTTGGTAGAAACCAGAAAAACCGGTTTCTGGCAAAAAAAAAAAAGCCAAAAATTGTAGTCACGTGACAGTGAGATGCTGAAAATGGCTGCAAATATGGAAGCACAAATGGCTGGTTGCAAGCACCCAAAATGCAATCACTGCAAAATGCAGTCCCATTGGAACTTCAAAATTGGGTCATAAGTAGCTATGGGGAGATCTATCATAACTTCAAACTGTCCTAAGCGACCTTTCATAAGTGAAGGACTACTGGTAGTAGTAGTAGCCTTTTGGCCACATCTGACAAAACAAGACAAAAGCTTTCCATAAAATAGATATCTATCACTTCTTTGATCTTATGAAAAACAACTTACCATTTTAGTTGTTTGGTAATCTATTAAAATACTAATGTGAATCCATCTATTAACATTAGAAAATGAGAGCCAGTTTGGATAAGGTGCTGGCTTAGAAAGTAAAAGTAAGTTAAAGCTGGCTGAATGATGGGCTCAGTCACTCTCTCTCACCTCACAGGGTTATTGTTGTGTGGAAAATAGGAGCCAGATATTAGGTATGTCCACAGCTTTGTGTTGACCAAATATAAAAGTGAGATAAAAATTTAATAATAAATAAAATTAGAAAATGTCTTCAACATTCTCAACTATGTTGTTGAAAGCTATTAAGTAGTTAACAAAAATCTGCAGACATGTCCATAATGGACTTTGTTCTTTGTTTTTGCTAAGTCAGAAGTTCTGTTTACTATGTTTTGAGTGGATGGGACTTTGATGTTGAAACTCTAATTAAGGCAAAGCTACTTCTGCAAAACAAGGGAAGTGTCAATTACTTGAAACAGTTTTCAAATCAAAACTGTCTTCGCTGTAAAATGAATTTGCAAGAGCATTTCACCTTTTCGGAATTCAATTCAACATGTAGGTTTACATAATTTCAGCTTTAGATATATGTATGACCGCTGTATTTTAACAGTTTTCTGGATTTTTCCTATCACTTGCAACAGATATATTTGATTGCAAAAATATTTTTGCTTTAAACACTTTAAACAAAAACAGAGTTTTTGTAAAGGAACTGATTTTTGGTCTTCAAAGTTCATCTAGAAGCATACATTAAGGAGTGGTTACAATCCTACTGTTCTAATAAAAATCACAGTAAATGTTGAAAAGTAAGTTCAATTTCTAAAAACAACATAGCTTGTAATAAGTAATAGGAAACTTTTCTAAATGTTGCACATTTGAAAATATTTTGCCTGAAATGATAAATATAGGGGACATGAATTGTTAAGTGCAAACTTTTGTAGATCGGTATTCTAAAGCTTTGTGGATGTCTCTTCACAAAACTTTCTGGCATCATGTAGGTGTATCTTCACTGACAAATGTTTTGGTGACATGGAATCTGCACAAACTTACCATTTTTTACTAACAACTTATTTTACGCATCCTAAACCGGATATAGGATCCAGCACACTATGCTGGATACAGGATGCATTATTTTATGCAGCTGGTATAGGTTTACAAAATGCCATAATAAACTACCTGAAATTTCAAATTATCTCATTTGAAACAAGACTGGTCACATAGAAGCTCTTGAAAGGACATGCAGATCCTTACGCAGGCTTTTAAATATTTTACATTTACATTTACATTTTAAATTTATAAGCCTTTAAAATTGAAACACCGTACATTTAATTATTCCTACCTCATGTGCTGATTCTCATGGCTACTGTCATACTGAAATTTTTTTCAGATACATTTGAAGTTAGCTAATATATTAATGAAACTACACAAGTAGATTTATTCCCCAAAAGTAAACATGATTATATTCAATATTTCTGTCAATGTAGCTATTTATTTACTTAAATATACTATAAAAATATTTAACATTTAAATATGTATTTTAAAATATGTACAGTGCATTCAGAAAGTATTCAGACCTCCTTCACTTTTGTCAATTTTGTTAAGCTACAGCCTGATATTGCAGTTGTTGAAATTCATTTTTCTCTCATTAAACTACACTCAGTACCCCATAATGACAAAGTGAAAACAGAATTTTAGAAATGTCTGTAAATTTTTTAAAAAGAAAAAAAAAACCTGAAATATCACATTGGCATAAGTACTCAGACCCTTTGCAACAACACTTGAAATTTAGCTCAGGTACCTTCCATTTCTCTTGATCATTGCTGACATATTTCTACACCTTGATTGGAGTCTGCCTGTGGTAAATTAAATTGATTGGACATGATTTGGAAAAGCACACACTTCTCTATACAGGTAGTCCTCGACTTACAACAGTTCATTTAGTGACTGTTTGAAGTTACAATGGTACTGAAAAAAGTGACTTATGACCATTTTTCACTTATGACCGTTGCAGCATCGCTATGATCACATGATTTACATTCGGATGCTTGACAATTGGTTCATATTGATGACGGCTGCAGTGTCCCGGAGTCGTGATAATCTTTTGCAACTTTTTGATAAGCAAAGTTAGTGGGGAAGCCAGATTCACTTAGCAACCATGTTACTAATTTAACAACTGCAGTGATTCACTTAATAAATGTGACAAGAAAAGTCGTAAAATGGGGCAAAACTCACTTAACAAATTTATCACTTAGCAACATAAATTCTGGGCTCAATTATGGTCGTAATTCAAGGACTATCTGTAGAAAGCCTCACAGCTGACAACGCACACTGTAACAGAGCAACAGCCATGAGGTCAAAGGAACTGCCTGCGAGTTCAGCGACAGGATTATTGCAAGGCACAGATCTGGGGAAGGCTACAATAAAATTTCTGTTGCACTAAAGTTTTCTAAGAGCACAGTGGCCTTCATAATTGTCAAATATCAGAAATTTGGCACAACCAGGACTCTTCCAAGAGCTGGTCGCCTGGTCAAACTGAGCAATCGGGGAGAAGGGCTTTAGTAAGAGAACAAGATATCCTGTTTGGAGATGGGACAAAGTTCCAGAAGGACAACCATCACTGCAGCCCACCACTGATCTGAGCTTTATGGCTGAGTGGCTAGACAGAAGCCTCTCTTCAGTGCAACATACATAAAAGCCCACCTGAAGGGCTTTGCAAAAAAGCACCTGAAGGACTCTGAGATTGTGAGGAACAAGATTCTCTGGTCTGATGAAACGAAGACTGAACTGTTTGGCCTCAATTCTAAATATTAGGCAGTGCTGATCACCTGCCCAATATCATCCCAAAACTGAAGCATGGTGGTGGCAGCAACGTTATGTCCATAGGAAACGGACACTGCTCATCACCTGCCCAATATCATTCCAACAGTGAAGCATGGTGTTGGCAGCATCATGCTGTGGGGATGTTTTTCACTAGCAGGGACTGGGAGACCGGTCAGAGTTGAGGGAAAGCTGAATGGGGCAAAGTACAGGGATATTCTCAATGAAAACCTGTTCCACAGTGCTCAGGACCTCAGACTGGGCTGAAGTTTCACCTTCCAACATGACAATGATCCAAAGCACAAAGCCAAGACAACACAGAAGTGACTTAGGGACATCTCTATGAATGTCTAGTGTGGCTGAGGCAGAGCCCTGACTTGAATCCTATTGAACATCTCTGGAGGGATCTCAAAATGGCTGCCCACCGATGGTCACCATCCAGCCTCACTGATCTTGAGAGGATTTGCAAGGAAGAATGGCAGAAAATCCCCCAATCCAGGTGTACAAAGCTTGTCATGTCATACCCAAAAAGTCTCAAGGCTGTAATTGCTGCCAAAGGTGCTTCAACAAAGTACTTCTTCAGAAGGTTCTGAATACTTATGCCAATGTGATATTTCAGGTTTTTTCCATTTAATAAATTACAGACATTTCTAAACACCTGTTTTCACTTTGTCATTATGGGGTACTGAGTGTAGATTAATGAGGAAAAAATGAATTTCAACTGCAGAATCAGGCCTATTGACCTATAACCAATTTGACAAAGTGAAGATGGTCTGAATACTTTCTGAATGGTGTGTGTGTGTGTGTGTGTGTGTGTGTGTGTGTGTGTGTGTGTGTGTGTGTACGCACATAATTCAAGTGCCCAGGTTGTGAAGGATGCTTTTTTTGCGTAATCATGCTGTATATGTGAAAGATAAAATTATAGTCCATCTGTTCACACTTTGAAAAAAGCCTTTCAAAGAAGGCAGACATCCTTTTTTTCAATAAAAGGCATCTTAAATTTTCAACAGTGTAATTGAGTATATAAAGAGCTCTACTAGAATTTTTCATTAAAAATTAAATTGAAAGCTACCCTGCCCTACCCAAACTGTAGGCTGATATATACTTCTATTCTAGTATCCTTCAGCCTGGTAATTTCACCTTTTTTAATGGAAATAAGAGTCATCAAAATTCTTGACTTTTAACCAGGAGACTGTTTAGAATTATTGTTATTTGAGAAAATCCGAGTTTATATTACACACCTAGGACTAGTATTTATTTACATGTCTTTTAGTCACAATAAGTGGTTGTCTCATCAAGATTCTCTGGACAAGCTGTCAAGTTATTAAAATGTGTATATAACAAAGAAAACATTCAATATAACAAACATAGTTAATAACATTTTTCAGGAGAGCTCAGACTTTGATAATCATAGTTCCAACTATCTATCATAAGCAGGATTTATTATAGTTATTTAAATTAAAAACACTAAAAAGAACATTCTATTTGCGTAACCTCACACACTTTATTGTAAAAAGTTACGATATTCCTATATTAAGTAGAAAACAGACCAGAATAAATGCAGTTTCACTTTTCAACAGAAACATCTGAAAAACTTACATTTTTCTCTGACTCAGAAATAAGAACCTGACATTTGACTTTCTCAGAGGCCAACGCTAGTCTGTAAGGTGAACAAGCTGAGGCACAGATGTACTATCATCATATTTATTCAAAAGAGATTCTTACTATATAAAAAAGGGCTTTCTTTTTCATGTGATATACAGGCTTATTAAGATGACATGACTGACTGCTCCTTGGGGCAATTATTTCAAGTACTGTGCCCTGGAAATGCATGGCTGCACATGAAATCACCAATCACTTAATGGCTACAACTTTTCACTGGGGGATATCTTCCCTTGATTTTTTGGGTTGAAATACCTCTGATGAACATATTAGAATAAGAAGTTAGGACTTATTTACTTCATTCTTTTCCAGCCTCTGGGGGACAGTGAGTAAAAAGAGACAAGTGTGCTTTAAAAAAAGCCCTGTTTTGTAGAAGTATTATATGTCATTTTTAGTTTCAGGAGCAGATAAAAAGTTAAATAATGGAGGGGTCAGAATGACTCCAAACAGCCCAGGCAAGGAAAGTCTAATCCCTCTTTGCATAACTGGGTGAGTTAGATGATAGGATTATGATATTACCACAATGACCTGGGGAAGTTAGATGACAGGATTATAATATCTCTACAATGACTTAATTTCCTCTTGACTTCAATATGTCACATGCACAGTGTGATGCAAGTCCAAAGAAACTTAGTGAAGCATACTCTGGAGTAGTCTTATATTGGACTATGCTGCAAATTAAGTATTTTTTAGGGCAAGGACATTAATAGTTTTAACCATTATGTACTTTTGCTTAGATCATATGTTATGGTACAAAATTATTACGATGCTAAATATCATGAGGCTTTAAATAATCTCCTAGGAAATCTTCACATTTCTAATGAATTTATAATACAAAATACAATGTATACAAACGGGTTCTAAAAAATTTCAACTGAGAGTTATTTGGTTTGGTTACCTTTTTTTAAATCAACCAAAATGCCTCTGTAGGATGATCTGTTACAGAATTGAAATACTATACAAGACTAACCTTTAATGGTCTCTCTCCAGATAAGGGAAAATTGCTTTATCAGAGGGAGTAACAAGCTGTTTTTAACTTTTAGGCAACCTTAGGCATGAAAGCCAGTTGGGTAACTTTGGGCCAGTCATTCTCTCTCAGACTAACATCTTCAGAGGGTTGTTGTTGTGGTGAAAATAGAAGGCAGGAGTATTAAATATGTTTGCTGCCTTGAGCTGATAAAAATATGTAACAGTCAAGATAAAAAAACCTATTGTGAATAATAACACTAATAACAACAGCAATAACTATAACAAATACCGGTATGCACTCAGGTAATCCAAAGTACATGTAGATAATTAGAGCCCTGTGCCAGTCTACTAGTAAGCAATCTGTAACTTTTGCCTGAGATCAGAGTTCCTCATAAATGCTGCCAAGCACTTGATGGAAAAATCAAAACATATATACTAAGATTTATAATTCTAAAAATATGTGCAAAGGAAAAAGAATACTACTGCCACTCCTATTTCTAAAGTATTTTCAAATAAATTTTTACTACTAGTGATCAAACTTTTTCTCATATTGTATCTTTCTACTATATATAACCCTAATGCACTAAACGCAGGGGTCTCCAACCTTGGCAACTTTAAGACTTGTGGACTTCAACTCCCAGAATTCCTCAGCCAGCTTTGCTTTGCTGGCTGAGGAATTCTGGGAGTTGAAGTCCACAAGTCTTAAAGTTGCCAAGGTTGGAGACCCCTGCTAAGAACTTTCACAATATACATTTGTAAAGAGAAGTGCCTAGTTTTAATTGTTTTTCCAACTATTCTCTATAAATCCACAATATTTGTTTTCCCAATTGATCTTGTGTAAATCCATTGTCTTTTCCCCAACCTATCTGTGAATATTCACTGTCTTTCATGTTCTTTGTTTTGTATCTTCAGTACTTTGTTTTGCATTTCTTTTAGAACTTTCTTATGATATCACCATAAGTGCCTGCAAGTTTTCAGCTGCTCTCCTGGAACAGGTATGGACATGGCTACCATGCACTTAGGACAGATGCTTACAATAATTAAATTAGGTACAAGCTTCAGCATGTATTGTTCAGTGTGTTTTACTCCACTAGCATCTGAAAGTAGTTCATCCAGTACAAATTAAGATAATTTTATTAAACAATGTTTATTAGCAAGAATTAATGCACTGCATTTTTATTTTTCCCCAACATCTGAGGAAAAAGTTTTGATTGCAACACAACTGGGGTGGGGGGTGGGGTGAAACTAACTTAGTCACGAACAGAAAAGAATGTATAACTTGACAGGTAAGTGAAACTTTTACTGAGATAAATTTATTTATCATACCTCATGCTACATGAACAATAAAATAAAGTGAATATCTTTGAAATCAGATAATCAATGTTTCTGAGTAGAATATACAAAAATAAATAAATATAAAGCAATTCACTAAACTGAAAATGATTTGCTATGCAAAAATGTCATCTTTAATTAACTAACAGCAAAAATACTTATTTATTTGTACTTTTTTCCTAGTTTCTTAGTGTTTATACAAAAAAAATACAAGATGAAAATACAAAGATGTATGGTATCAATGATTTTTCTTCAGTGCTTCTGGGTTCCGAAAGTACAGGAGACTGATGATATCCTAAGATCTATAAGGACTGTATAATTTCAATTGCAGACATAGTACAATTTTACTTTCTAGCATAAAAACCTGTTCTATGTATAACCTCTGACTATTCCTCAAAGTATATTGTCACGGAAATATTAGAAAAATTCCATACTATTTTGTAATCATGTATTTAGTATGTAATCAAATTAAATAAACTAAATAAAATAATTATTTTTCATTCTGCCCTTGAGGGTCAATACCACCATAGGTGGAACAATGAGTCAAGAGCTTAAAGCAACAGCTTTTGACAGCGAGTGAGCGTGAACTGTTGAAGGACATAGCTGTATACACAAATGTCTGGTAGAAAAATTAAAAATGATACTATATATATCATGATATTATCACACAACTACTGTATGTTTGATATAAAATGATATAACATGTATAATTTGTATGACAAGACACACATTGGCTCCTCTGCAGTTGTCTGTAGCTGCTGTCCCATGGCCTGACATGCTTAAACTGGCCTACAACTTTAATGCAAGGCAATGACCTATTGCCCATGTTTAAATAAGACTGAATACCCTTGAATCATTTTTTGGAATTAGACTGTCACCATATTACAGGTACTCTTTCAGATACGACCCTAATGGGCTTGCTCTTTGCTCGACCATCGTTTGTGAAGCAAGAGGCTAGAGAATTTGCAGGGCTCCCCTCTGGAACTTCTGGAGGGAATGCCGTGCGCCCAACAACTGCTCTGGCAAGACCAGGTGGCCTTCTCCACACTACAGCACATGCAGACAGGTGGCCAGACTAGAAATGGGTTGGGTGCAGGGGTGAAATGCTTCCGGTTCGGACTGGTTCGGGTGTACCAGTAGTGACGGCTGCCAGAGGTTCGCTGAACTGCCAGCAATGGCTGACTGGCCATGCCCCCGAACCGGTCCCCCGGTCGCTCGCCCTGCAGGCAGATGTCCCGGGACTGCACATGCGGTAAGACACAAGTCCACATTGGAAGAGGGCTGCAGGAGATGCGGTGCGTATGTGCAGCAGCCCAGGGACATCTGCTTGTAATTTCCTGCCTTTGGGGCCTTTTCCCCTTGCTGTTTCCCACCGCTCTAGCCTCATAGCAGCAGCAGCAGAAGGTAAGGCCAACTCTGGCAGTGGGGGGGAAGACCCGCTGCACTCGTCCGAGTAATTATCCCCACATCGGATTCCCCCTGGAAGGTATATGGACCCCTGGGGGGAGAGAAGCCAAACTCCCGCCCGCTCGCACCGGGACTCCTTCGAAAGGACACGCCGCCGCTTCCCTTCCCAAGTTTCTGCTTCCGCAACCGGCCTTTCCACTCCTAAAATGCTGCTTTACGGGATGCGTTACAACTACAAAAGGAACCTCGAGGAAGGATGGGACTCACCAGCCCCTCGTATATGCGGGTCCATTTGGAGCAAGGGGGCTCCAGTGAGACCCCCACCTTCTTTTCTCTCCCTGCAAAAAAACCTCAAAAGGAGGGTTTCTGCAAATCCAGGGAGAATTTCATTTCAATTCTCCTGCTTCCATTTAACCCAGCAGTCGGTGGAAAGGGGGGAACCTTCCACGTTTCCCCTTTTATTTGCCCAAATTTAACTCTTTCCAAAGCTATTCTGGCCTTCTTGATTTGCAGGCTGCAGAGGTATGGCACGATGCAGCCTCCGTGTTCACGCAAGCGTTTTTCCATGCTGTTTAATATTGCATGCTGTTTTTTGGTGGGGGTTTTTGGGGTGGGTGAGTGGAAAAACAACAATCTGTGTCTTTTCTGTGCCAGATTTGAACCTGCATGTGTTGCAATAAAACTCTGGAAAATGGATAGATAGATAGATAGATAGATAGATAGATAGATAGATAGATAGATAGATAGATAGATAGATAGATAGATAGATAGATAGATAGATAGATAGATATAGATATAGATATAGATATAGATATAGATATAGATATAGATATAGATATAGATATAGATATAGGTATAGGTATATATATGATGGTATAGATCAGCGGTTCCCAACCTGGGGTCGAACGACCATTTCCCAGGGGTTGCCCCAGCATCCTCAGCTCCCCGCCCCACTGCCACAAGCCTGGCCATATCGCGCCCTACATCCCGTGCCCCGCAACTCACCCCACCACCACCATTTGGGTTCTTTTACCCTTTGCGCATGCGCAAAGCATTCTGCGCATGCGCAGAGGGTAAAAGAACCCAAATGGCAGCATCCGGGCGAAGTCTCCAGATCCGGGCGAGGTCTTCGCTTGCTTCGCATGTTGCCTCTGGGAGCTTTTCGAGCCCCGTCGCGAAAGGCGTGCGCGACTTTGGTGGGGCCGGGACAGGTGGCTGCCCGGAGAGAGCCACCCCCTTCGCCCCGAATGCTACAGGTAGACGGGAGAGACTCTGCGAAGGGAGTGACTCTTTCCAGGCAGCCGCCTGTCCCGCACCGCCAAAGTCGTGCACGCCTTTCGCGACGGGACTCGAAAAGCTTCCAGAGGCAACATGCGAAGCGAGCGGAAACCTCGCCCGGATCTGGAGACTTCGCCCGGATGCCGCCATTTGGGTTCTTTTACCCTCTGCGCATGCGCAGAACGCTTTGCGCATGCGCAGAGGATAAAAGAACCCAAATGGCGGCGGCGGGGTGGGTCACGGTGGGGGGTCACAGGTCGCAGCATTAGGAAGGTTGGGAACCGCTGGTATAGATATAGATGATGATATAGATATAGATGATGATATAGATATAGATAGATGATAGATTATATATTTATAAGGAAAGAAAAGAAGGAAAGGAAAGAAATTAAGAAGGAAAGGAGCTGGGGATGGGATGGGATAAGGAAGGAAGGAAGGAAGGAAGGAAGGAAGGAAGGAAGGAAGGAAGGAAGGAAGGAAGGAAGGAAGGAAGGAAGGAAGGAAGGAAGGAAGGAAGGAAGGAAGGAAAGGTTTATGACCACAATTGACGCCAAAATTTTGGTTGCTAAGCAAGAGCATTGTTAAGTGAGTTTCACATTTTACAAGTTGGCCACACCCACCCGGTCACCTGACCACCAAGCACGCCCACCCAGTCACCTGACCAAGCCACGCCCACCTGACATCAAAGCCACGCCTACAAAATAAGCCATGCCCACAGAACCGGTAGGGAAAATTTTCACATTTCACCACTGGTTGGGTGGATGAATTTACAGGGATCTGGTGGAGCCACCTTCCTTCCACTGCCACCCGCTCATCAGCTGTTCTACATGCAATCTTCAGTAGCACACACTAATTCTCAAGGCAAAACAGCACAGGAGATTGCAGAGCATTTTTTTGCAAGTAATCTCAAACTACATACAAACAAACAGTACAATGTAATGCAAAGGAACTTTACAGTACTAAATCTGCTTTCTGTGGACACCGGCTAGAAGTTCTGTCAGGCAAATGCAAACAAACACACTAATGAAAAAATGTTATCTTTGTAAATTACTTACAAACAAGCACAGTACTATAATAAAAAATAAAATTTTAAAGTACTTACAAAGGCAACTACAGTACTTCAGTCCTCAAGGCAACAGCAACAAAAGAAGCAATAAGGGCAGCAATGAGTGATTTACTCCTCTAGTCCTCTACCCGGCAGCAATGAGGAAGAAAAAAAAAGATTGGCTGCAAAGATTCCGATCTTGATTGATCATGTGACCAGGAAGGGAAAAAGCAAGCTGACCATCTGAGCCTCGGAAATTGCCTGTCGTAATACCAGAAGACAAGAAGCAGTCACAAAACTAAAAATGGCCACCACTTCAGGAGTGATAAATCCAGGTCACATGACTGTAGAGGCATCTTGTTGTTTGCAATTTTGAACTTGTCATAAGTATATTTTTGGGGTACATTCATAACTTCAAATAGATGTTAAACAGATATACAGAGCTTGAGGACTACCTATATTCTCCCTCAGATAGCAAGCATCTTCACCCAGTCCTGTTCTCACTTTAACTAACTGTAAGTTCCTAAATTCTTGTGAATTTTATGGGATTTGTTTCTAAATAGACAAGGAGAGTATTGAGCTATAAATTGACCTACATGAATGATGAGTATAGCTTATATTCTTATATTTCCTTTGAAAAGTAGTTGACTTCAGTAATTTAATATTAAGATGATGAACACCATGGCTCAGTGGTTAAGGTGCTGGGCTTGCCGGCTAGAAAGTCGATACCCCAGGATTCAAGTCCTGAGTACTGTGGGACAGGGTGAGCTCCTGTTACCTACCCCAGTTCCTGCCTATCGAGCAATTTGAAAGCATACAAAAGTGAGTAGCTAAAAAGGTACCATTTCGGTGGCAAGGTAACCATGTTCCATGTACCTCGGTATATAGTCATGCTAGCCACATGACTACGGAAATGTCTTCAGACAATGCTGGCTCCCTCGGGTAAGAAATGGTGATGAGCATCATCCACTAGAGTTGGACGTGACTGGACAGGGGAAATCTTCACTATTAAGATGGCAAATATTACACTGAATCCAGGTCTAAAACAACCTTGGACAGAAAGCCTTTTCATGGCTTTGGTATGTCAGTTCATAAATAGGTATTTGAACCTGATCTACAACTGAAGTTCCCACAAGCTACACAAGCTACACTGAGGCCACAGTAAGATATAAACAAAGGCTCAAATGAAACTATCAATGAAGGAAGTATTAATACCTCAGAAAGTTGGCATTTGCTCAAGAGAGGTTTATACTGATACTTAGCCGGAAACATTCACTCAAGAAACACAGAAATACTTCGATATAAATCAGGCAAATTACTTCAGGATTTATTTATATTTAGTCCATTTATATGGTGCCATATATTAAAAAAACTCAGATAAGTATATAATTAAATAGCACTAGTAAATAAACAATCATAAAATATAGTCAAACAAATGAAAAAATTATGCCAAAGCAATTCATCAATCAGAACAATATAACCAGATGAGCTCATAGGTCACCGACCCAATGGCTGGGAGGGGGGGGGGGGAACAGGTCTTCAAAAGTAGGCAGGATCAAGGCTATTTGGAACTCAGGAAGAATAATGTGCAAAGCTGGTTTAACAGCTATGCTTCCTGGTTCTGTAACATGACATTGTATAAGAGATGGGATTCACAGCATGCCAACCCTGGAGACAGTCGGAGATAATAACAGGCAAGCTGTCCTGCAAATACACAGGCCTTGTGCAATGAAAAGCATTACAAATTATAATAAATACATTGAATTACATCTGGAAGTTTACTAGCAACGAATATAGCTTGCAAAGTATTACAGGGACATAGCAATCTGTGCCCATAACTACCTGTACCAATACGTACTGGATTAGCTGTAGTTTCCAAATAAACTTCAAAAGCAAACCCGTGAACATGCATGACGTACAAGTGACAAAGATGAATTTCCATGAGCAAGGTCTCCAAATGCATAAATGAGAACAAATGGTCCATAAAATGGATTTATACAGAGGTCTATCAAGCCAGACCTGCTGCTACCAGGTCTTCAAACAGGAGTTGTGAATCTAGAATGATTTCCAGATTGTTTACCAGTTTTGTCTGGGGGATAGCAGCCCTATGCAGAGCTACGGGTCATGAAGAGCTGGGGTGGAAAATCTCCAGATCCAGGCGGCCTCAAGATCCTCAGCTACTTCCGTCTTGCGGTTTATTTTTATAACAACACCAGGCTGACTCAAAATGATTACATTCTCCAAATAAATGGCAAGGAGAAAGATGTTATGTCCAGGATGTCACTGTGTATAATTTTGGAGGTTTTCTGTGGACTCCATTTTTAATGAATAAGGTATAGTATTTTTTCAATGCAAACAATTGCCAATCCAGATTGGTAAATTATTTAATTTGAAAAAGTTTTCAGTTACAGTTTATTAATTCACAAGACGACCATTTTTTTCTCCACAAAACATGTTCAGCTACCAAGACCATTTTTTCTAGGTATTGTACATCAGCTCTTGAAGAGTTATTTCCCAAGATTCAATGGCAAACTATAAAAAAAGAGATGTTTTCATTTTTTTTTTAATTAAAGGAAAAAAATGTTATAAGTACAAATTTTAACATATAAAGACAATTGCCGTAAGTACCAGAAAATGGTTAGATTTCTTCTTTCCTGTTTTTTTAAAATATTGGTCCCCTTAAGATGGCGAACAAAGTTCCTGTCTTCTGCTATTTTCCCCAGAATAATAACCCTGTGAGGTAGGATAGGTTGGAGAGAGTGACTGGCAAAAAGTCATCCAGTTGGCTTGTATATCTAAGGGACAAATAGAAATAAAAGATTTCTGGTTTCTAGCCCCAAACCGTCACCATTACACCAAAGTGATTACATGAAATCCCAATCATGGTATAATTACACTGTAATACTTTATTTTTGCCAGCAGCAATTACTACTTGTAAGTCACTCGGAGTTATACAGTGATATGACTGTTTGTATACATTTCATTAATAAATAAAATTATGTGGTAGGGTGTCCATTTCTTGTTGGGATAGAAGGAATTGTGGGTTTGATTCAGCAGAATTTAATTCATCACAATTCATTTTAATAGACTTGCAAAATATATTATTTTTTCTGTGACATTTAGACATTTAAGACTAGAAAGATTTGTATGATTATGTAGAGCTCTCAGTTTCAGTCAAACTATTATCATAATCAATATATTAAAAATGAAATAAATATGTAGATGAATAAGAGAGTTTTCAGATCAGTTGGAGAAAAAAAGTCCTTGCACATAACTGTTTTTGAAAGGGCATATTTTTCTGTGAAAGAGCTAGTCTTTGGATAATCCTCCAAAATAAAGCAAATTATCTATATTAAATTTTTTAAAAACTACTTTCACATATAGATTTTTAACAAATCTAAAAAAGAAAAAAGATGAAAAGAATAAAGAGAACTGAAGTTCTAAAATATGACCTTCTCTTCAACAGATACCAACAAACTCCTTCTCTTTCCTCCCTCTATGTCTTCCAGAAATTTCTTCAACCCGTATTAAATTCTCATATTTTTCAATCATTAAATCCATAAATCTTCATTTCACTTTTTTCTTCTTTTAGCAATTCTGCAGCAATAGCACTTAGACTTATATACTTCTTCACAGTGCTTTACAGCCCCCTCTAAGCGGTCTAAGCATATTGCCCCCAATCATCTGGTCCTCATTTTACCAATCTCGGAAGGCTAAGTCAACCTTGAGCAGGTGAGAACTGAACTGCTAGCAGCTGGCAGTCAGCAGAAGTAGCCTGTAGTACTGTGTTCTAACCACTGCATCACCACGGCTCAATGTACGTTTCCAGTTAATCATAGATTTTTAAATGGGCAAAATGTTTTACCTGACCAATTACTAAACTAAATATTATGCAGTAGAGCAAATATATAAAATTTTTATAAGTATAATTGTTAATAAAGTTTGTATCTAAAAACCTAACTGGAGAAAAGGAGGATTACAGAGAAGAGTATGCATATTTTTTTAAAGAAATATGTCAATGGACTTTGGATTCAAGCCTTACTTCGCAATTACTTTTTCTATCTTGATCTGAGAATTTGATATTATTTCCAGCCCACCACATATGTAGATGCATATACCAGTAATACTATTTCATGTTATTTCGTATTTTAAAAAAACACATAAAATTGTTTTTTAAAATGTTTAAAATGAACAATCAATGTTATTTAAAACACATTTATATACAAAAATACAGTTAAAATATCCTTTAACATTATTTTAAAGCATAAATCCATGACATTAAAATAAAAACCTTACATTCTCCATTGTAGCAGTTAGTCGTATATGATTAATATTTTGTTTTTAGTACTACGAATTCATATATGTGTTTAATACCAAATCTGTACAATCAAATGTATAATATAATCTATTGAAAAAAAGATATTAATATTGAAAGACGTTGATGTAAGAAATCTAAAATAAAGGATTTGTGGCCTTTTATATGTTCTATCATGCCAAGTAATTCAATTTATCTCAGAAATAATAAGAATTACATTCCAGTAACATTTTATAAACGGGTCTGCAGGCTAAAATTGTTGGCCCTACCTTTCAGTTTCAGCCCGCAGGCCTCGCGAAGGTAAGTCCTGCGCTCTGCCGAAGGGTGGGTGGGGTGATGTGGGGAGGCAGCCTCGTGGTCCTGCGCGGGCCAGATTAATGACTTCGGCGGGCCGCATGCGGCCCATGGGCTGTAGTTTGAGGACCCATGCCATAGATTTTTTTTTGATCACATGAAATCAATATTCTGGTTTGCTTATTGGGTATGTCAATAACCTTAACTGAACTTAATTAGGGGTCCTTGGTGCTCTCTGAGATTGCTTGTTTTCTTGCAGATGTTTCATTATCCTAACTAGGTAACATCATCAGCACCCTCATTTGAACCCTGAGCTACAAATGTTCTCCTTTATTGAACTTAATTTTGAAAGTTGCAATTCAAGCAAATCTATAGAAACTCAGATTGGGGAAGGTCAGTTCAGACTTTTAAGAATCCCAGTTTCATTTTGATGTTTAAGCATGCTGAAATACCCTATTTTTCGGAGTATAAGACGTACCTTTTACCCCCAAAAGAGGGTGAAAACTTGGGTGCGTCTTATACACTGAATGTAGCCCCAGCCACCCCCACCCTTTGGCCTCTCTTTTCCAGCAATTTACCTGATTGCAGCAAACAGGGAAGAGCCTGTAAAGCCAAGCAAGTCATTAGCAGCTTCCCGACCTACAGCTGATTTGCCAGTGCTAAAATGAAAGTGAAACTAGCTTGCAAAGAGGCAAATAGCTGGGAGAGACACGCAGATTTTTATTTTCTGCTGAACTGGATGCAAGGGGGTAAGTGAATAACTATAAATGTCTGTAGAATGTTCAAATTATTAGACTTATTTTTTAAAGACTGCTTTATTATTTGCTTTGCTGACTGCTTTATTATTTGCTTTGCTGGCTGTGGAATTCTGGGAGTTGAAGTCCACAAGTCTTAGAAATTGTCAAGGTTGGAGACCCCTGTTCTAGATAACTTAACAAAATAAAGAAGCTTTTTAAAATAAATGCTTGCTCTGAAGAGGCCCAGTGCTATTGTATCTTCTTTTAAATAATAGAGAATAATGTATACTTCCAGAAATTTTAATTAATTTTAACAGCTCTGTACAAGTATAGTATGAAATGTAACAGTGTCCTGTTTAGTATTAGAGTTAAATCCTGACTTACCTTGGAGTAGATCTATTTAAATAATTGGGAGGAGTTAGTGTGACTACATTTAAGAAAACTTTCTGGCATAATGTACATTTCTCCAATTCTTTGCTATTTCTATGGGTCAGGCACACACGCACAGAAATACACAGCAAACAATGTATATCATCTGTGCTGTTTGCTGTTTTCTGTTTGGCAAATTGCTTGGAGGCAATTTTTTCCTTGTTTTCCTCCCCCAAAACTAATGTGCGTCTATACTCTGAAAAATACGGTACCTATGGATGTGTGTTGCAACACTTCTATTTTTTATTGCATAATATCTAATATTTTATATTAAGATATTATAAAATAAAAGAATCTTAATATGGATTAATTTATGAATTTACCACCTATTGCAACATAGATCTTATAAGACAACTAATATCACATTTTAACATAATATTCTGTGAACGTAGACCAATAACCCCTCACAAAGTAAAAACGCAGTCAACACTTTCTAAACATGTGATAGATTCACTGCAATCTATCAGTAACATATAACTTAAGAAAATAGCTAAAGAGTTAATGATGTAGACTTAAGAATAATTGAGAAACATTGTTGAAATAATAATAATAAAACCAATCACAATAATAATGACATATAAGTAAGGGAAATCATTTTGATAATAGTGTGTCCTTCATCTAGAAGGCATAAAAATGTCAAAGGTCACCTAGAATATTAGTAGCAGCAAAGACAACAGCAATTGTTTCATTTATGTTGGGCAATGAGTAAAGAAGCTCCAGAATTATATTGTCAATCTACTAGACTAGATTTTATTCTTTCTAATAATAAAACAAAGATATTTATCTTGCTTCTTAAACTGCTGGAAGAAATTGGGTGTCAAAACCTGTCTTGTCATAAATGTTCCAATACCAATAGCCATAGGTGGGCAGAGCGTGTAGCAATAGCTTCCAAATGTGTTATCAACAGTACTAGCATCAAGTGTATTTCTTTCAGTAACATTCAAGTGAATTGTTCAAAACATTCAGCAAATATCAGGGGAAAAGTCTGAATCAATTGAAGAAGACATATGTATGTATGTATGTATGTATGTATGAGTATGTATGTATGTATGTATGAAATTTGTTGTCCATCTTGTACATGACTCTGAGTGGCTTATAGCATATACATCTTTTATGTGTACAATGTCTAAAACAATTATACCAAAAACTAGTTATGTCAAAAATTATTACTGATGGTCTCTATTCATTGTCTTACAGAACTCACTTCAAACCAAAATCTTGTAAGTTTTTTTGCTCAAAAATAATTATTTCATAGAAAATGTTTTTGGACTCCATTACATTTCTGAATTACCTGTAATATAATTTGGTGATATTCCACATATTTTATATATACCACAGTACAACAACAGAATATATTGTTTATTTTATAATTATAATATTATTGTTTTTAACTTTGTTCCCTGCCAAAAGTTGCTTTGGTGTGATGGGTAGCCATATAAATTGAATAAATAAATAAATAACTACAATAATAGAGAGATTCTTGTTTAGAGAGATAACTATACTTCATTTTGATTTTTAAGTCACTATTCATCCTTTGTGGCATATATTTATTTTTAAAGGAAAAAATATTAATACCCATTAAATATACTACTATGAGAAAAAATAGGCATCTGATGCAAGATTTGCAAAATTTCTTTTCTCTTAAAAGGAAATAGGGACATCTTAAATAATAACTGCCCTGTTGTCCTTTAAGTAAACGTTGAAGTAAACTGGCTCTTTCCCAAACTCTGGAACGAAAAGTAATTTCATTTTTCTTATTTTAAAGTTGGGCATTTTTTATCATTTTTATCAGTTGGGCATTTTAATTGGATTCTTTTTTATTATAAACCACCCAGTGTCAATTGATTTGGATGGTTCCATAAATTGATACAATTCATCAATCAATTAATCACATTGACTTTGGGAATACTGGTGTCTTGATTCAAAAAGATACAAGCAAAAATACAAGCAAAATAATAAAAGCAAGTTTGTTTCAGCTTTCAGTACTAAAAGGGAAGACTAAAAAGCAACACATTATAATCAAGCAAGGAATAGTAAAAGGTCAACTATCAGGGGAAATGATGTTAACTTTTTAAAAAGTTTATTTTTCCAGTCAATTAATATATATTTCAAAGATAATAAAATTAACAGGACCCTACAATGTAAACCTAAACTGAACGAAGGGCTACAAAACCACAGTACTGTAAAAACAATAAAAAGGTCATTAATTCAATCTAAAATTTGATCAGGAGATAAAATGACGCTGATATTTGATAAAATGACAATCCTTGCAGTCCAGGTTATTGCAGAATTCAGGCCAAATTATTAATCATAAGTAGGACATAAAGAAGAAAACTCTACACAAACGTATGAGGGGAAAAAACACCGAGGGAATTCTTCTCTAGACCAAGAGAATGCTGCCCAACTAGATTCCATATAACAACATTTTGTTCACCCCACCCATAGTAGCAAACAGTAACAATTAGAGTCTAGAGCCACTACCCTGAAACTAGGACACAAGGCCATTTTGCAATTAGGGAATGGGGACACAACGTAAATACATTCCTCAGTAGTATAAATATAAGTTGTATTCAAAGCCCGTATTACCTGAATATTATACCATGTCAAAAGAGATCAGGGGAAATGAAAGAAAGGGAAGAAGCATTACTGGAGGGAGAGGGGATTCTTAATTAAAAGGCTATTCAACTTTTATGAATACATTTTTGTTATCATTGCTTTTACTGACCTGCAATGGGTTTTTTTTTCCTGCAAGGAGGTTAATTATGCTTCTTTTGAATTAGACACATTCAGAATGACTATGACATTCACTGCTAATCCCCCTCCCCCCCCCAAAAAAAGTCTGACTGAAAGCAAGGTTGTCTTCTTAGGATGAATCATTCTGGGAATTCCATTCTCACAGCAGGTAAGCCCATCTTAAGGCAGTTGTGTCCAGCTACACAGATGACAAAGTCATCTTAAAAATACATTCCATTCAGAGGAAGGGCTATACATTTATTTATTAATTAATTTAGACATCACATTTATAAATCTCATACAAATGAATACTACAGAAACAATTGTCAAGAAAACAAATACCCACTGTTCCTCTAGTGACTGAATTTCATTCCAATGACCAGGTTGTTAAGTTAAAAAAAGTGAATGTGTGAATGGGAAGAGCCCCCTGAAGACTGCTGGTTGCTGCCATCATTCAGATAAGTTTTCTTACTTGATTTCTCATACAGCTGCACAAGTATTATTCTCACTCCAGTATGTGTTCTTTGCATAGACACAAAATTTGGTCAGAAATGTGTACACTGGTCAGAAAACGACCAGTTTCATTATTGTTAACTATCATTATATTTGCAAATGGTTGCTAACCGAAGTAGTCACTAACCCTGGAGGGATGTAGATTATATGAAAATAATGAGAAGCAGTAACTAAATTTCAATAAAGGAAAAATCCAAGCAAATGCAATTATAGTGATCAACCATTTTGGTTACAAATAAAGTGTAATAGTTTGACCGATAGCTAGATAATGAAATGCATCTGAATTTGACGCAAGATTTTGATGCATCTATTCTTATGTTTTAATTCTTACAACAGTAGTAATAATAATAGGTTTTTGATCTATAAATATGGCTCAAAATAGAATTTTTGGAATCAAATTAAAAATTCAAAATATATGCCAAATTTAATATTGAAAAGTTTTTAAAAACAAACTTGTCATTAACATTCAGATGTCCTCTTATTTTCTACACTAATAAAACCTTACAATGGTAACTAGAATGCAATGCCTCTAAGAATAATATTAAAATTGGCTTTTTCTTTTATATAGACTAGTTTTTCACCAGTAACCAGAGATATCTAGTCCTAGTGTGGGGAAAGTGTCCAAACAGTTTTTAGCCTAAACAAAAAGAAACATTCACAATTAAGCAATAATATTTATATTAAAATATGTTGGATTTTTTGTTCATAGAAAGACATAAAATCCAAATCAGAGAGGTAACTATGGCTAATAAAAACTTGGTGCATATGGTAAGGTACTCAGAGTTATTAGATGAACAGGGACAATTAAAATCAGAACAGATACTGAAAAATCAGGGAAGAAAGATTGACTAGTGGCCTTACCTGCAAATTAAAACAAGATATAAAGAAGATGTAGAACAATTTGGTATTTATAGAAAACAATTGGAGTTAGATAAAATATTATTAGGAACAGGGAGAAAAATGATCACAAAAGCGTATAATATATTTTTAAGATTTAAAATGGAAGAAGAAACTGTAAAAGAAACAATGATTAGTTGGGCTAGAAATTTTGGGTATACCATAGAATTAGATCTTTGGGGAAAATTATGGGAAAGAAATTATAAATTGACAAAATCAGTAGCATATAAAAGATAATCTTTACAAAATGTTTTATCATTGGCATTTACCACCAGCAAGATTGGCCAAAATGTATCTGAATTGTTCAGCACAATGCTGGAGATGTGGGTATAAGCAGGGCATATACTATCATATATGGTGGACCTGTCCAAGAGATAGGAAGTTTTGGTGCAAAATAAAGAAATGAATTGAAGAAATAATGGCAAACATTACAATTCAAACCAGAGATATTCTTTCTTGGTATCCTAAAGGAGAAAATGGACAAGGATATCCAATATATGATACTACATATATTAACAGCTGCCAGACTCACCATAGCACAATATTGGAAACAGGTCAAATGCCCGCCAGAGGTTAAAATCATTAGTAAAATTCTAGAATGCGCCGAAATGGACAAATTAACTATGGAATTAAATGAAAAAGAAGAATCACAATACTACAAAGTCTGAAGAAGATGGTATATCTGGTTGGAAAATAGAAAGAAAAACTAGGTATTATCATATAATTGTAAATAGTAAGAATGTAAATAATAACGGAATAATAGAGTTGAATACTTTAATGTATATAATTGTATATATTGATATTAGAGATCATGGTTCGAATTTGCTGTAATGAAGGGAAATGTATGTATGTTATATGTTTTTGTGTGTGTTTGTGTGTATTGTCTTGTTTTTAACTTTGAAACTGTTTAATAAAAATTATTTTTAAAAACCTCGGTGCATAGTTTAAAGTTAACTCAATATTTGCCAAAGTACACCACTAATCACCAAAGCCACTTTGGGACAGTACTATATTGCCTTCCACACAATCATTGTGGATTGCCTCAGCCATATTTGGCAGCAAACCCAACCATATAGCAGCCCAATCCTACTCACTATGCTTCAGTCTGGGGAAAATGTGTGTTGAATTATTTCCTAGTCTCAGCACGTCACAGAGAACATTAAAAACACACTGATTGTAATTAAATGAATGTATTCTCCTAAGAACTGTCTTAGAACTTGAAACCATAACTGTATCAGATTCCCACTCAGTCTCAAGGCTAACTGAATTGTTCTCAAACAAGTTTATCTAGCCTACATCAGAGTATTGATAAAAATATTCACATCATCAGTTTACACCAAGATTTTCCGAAATGTATTACGTACAGATACTGTTTTCCAATACAATAAACTGATTGCTAACTCCGTGATTCAAGTTCCCCTGTTATGTGGGAAGCCGTCATTCATAGAAACCTATCAAGCTGTATTAAACAGGGATTTCTAATGTACAGTATTAAAATAGATAAGAAACAAAAACTAAGATTTGATTGGATCATAATGTCAATATAATCCTCAGGTTTAAAAATAGACAATGCAAACCGATTCAATTTTGTTCTCCTTTTTACCTTAATAATATCACCTATTGAAATACTTCGACATAAAACCATAACTGAGCCCAAAATTTATATTGCTAAGTGAAACATTTAAGTGAGTGTTGCCTCAGTTTACGACCTTTCTTGCCACAGTTGTTAAGTGAATCACTGTAGTTATTAAGTTAGTAACATGGTTGTTAAGGTTCTCCATTGACTTTGCTTGTCAGAAAGTTGCAAAAGGTGATCATATGACCCTGTGACGTTGCAACCGTCATAAATATGAGTCAGATGTCAAGTGTCTGAATTTTGATCTCGTAACCATGGAAATGCTACAATGATCGTAGTTGTAAAAAACGGCCGTAAATCCCTTTTTCCAGTGCCATTGTAACTTCAAACGGTCACTAAGTGAACTGTTGTAAGTCAAAGACTACTTGTAATTGCTTCAATGTGATAGAAATTTACACTTCATAGTACTTGAATATTAGCATTAAACAATTGAAAAAAATGATAAAAGGAAAAGGATTTAGTCACAAGGAATATCTTTTACATAAACATTCAAGCATCTCAATTTTTATTTTTAGTTTAAAAGACTGAAAATAAGAGCATTTTTTTTCTGTTTAAAAAGAGTTTTCTAAATCCCAGGAATGCCATCAGTTTTGCCAAGTATTTAAAAAACACAAGAAATGCAGTACTGGTCCCTTATCAGTATATTTTTTTAAAATGTTTCTTTTCAGTGTAATTCATCTTATTTCATGATCAGAAGGTCAGAAAGAGAAATCATTACAATGGAGAGTGCCAACTTTATTAATTTTGTTTAAGATAAATAGAAAATAAGAATTCGAGAGTGTAAGTCTTCAGTAGCAAAACTGCATCTTTGTCAAACCCAAATACAATAGTATTGGTTCTTTGGCTGCAATTTGTTTCTATACCATTTTGTTCTTTTAGGATCTACTAGAACTGGAAGAGTCCCATTTATGCCACTGAGTCCAATTCTTCACCGACGCCAAGAATCCAAAATAAAGAGTTCCAGAGTGTCTATCTTATATTAATCAACACATTCAATGAAAGGCAGTCCACCTTGATAATTGTCTCAGTAACTGAAGGATTCCATCAAAGGTATTTTTTTAAATAAATGGTAAACATTACTCTTGCAGAAAAACATAGGAAGGTTAGAATAACCATTTTCCCCAGAAGTTCAGCATGACCAATGGGTTAGAAGTCCATCTCTCGTCATGCTATCAGGAAATGTTGACACCAGATAGCAGTAAAAAAATCTAAACCCAGCTAACCACAGGATGAGAGTTAGTGTGAAAGAAAAATAAGTTATACTCCCATATGTATCCTAAATGATATATACCTTTGCATGCAATTAAACCCAGTTTCTCTCAGATCCCAAAAGATTATTAACAGATATGGAGGGTTGTTCTTTGTAGCTTTAAAAACTTAAAGAGGGAGGGAGAATGTCTGGATAAGAGTCTAGGAAAAATAAAATGGGAACCACACAGGTAGCCTCACCTTATAGCCATTCGTTTGAAAAATGTTTGAAAGTTACAATAATGATGAAAGATTTGACTCAGAACTGGTCCTTGCACTTATGACTTTGCAATGTTCCTGCTGTCATATGAGCAAAATTTGGGTGCTTGACAACCAGCATGTATTAAAGATGGTTGTAGTGTCCTGGGGTCACATGCATTTGCGACCTTAGGAGGGGGTTTCTGACAAATGAAGGGGAAAGCCGGATTCACTAAGTAATTGCATGATCCACTAAACCCAATAGACCATCATTATGAAGAAACATGCATGATGTATAAATGACCCAAAACAAGATTTGAAGGCCGCTTTTAATATTAACCATAATTAAGACTAACAAAAATTGCATAGGTTAAATAACAGCAATTTAATGAAAACAGAAGGAAAAGCTTCCTTATTTTATTCCTGCAATTAAATCACAGGAGGAAGAACACTCATTCTTAGCATAAGTTCTTCTAACATTTGTTTATGCATTGTTTAGTGTTGTGTTTGCACTACCACTGTGAATCACAAGGAAAACTGGCTAGCACAACTTGAGAGAATTGGCAACAGGAAGAGATATGTGATACTTCCTTGGCTTCATTACTAAAGATTTAATAAAGGTTAAATATTATATGTTGTGTGGTAGAGAAGAAGGTTAAAATAAAGAGGCAAAACTTAATGACAGGCCCCACATAATACAATTTATATTATAGAAATATAAATTGTATGGGACATCTTTATTTCTTTCCATGAATAAACATACTAATGAAACATATGTTATGCTTAAAGTTTTCAACTACCAAAAGTTACATCTAAAATGCACACCTGAACTTTCAAAACATTTACTCCTACACAGACACAAGTTAAAACATGGCTTAATTCTCTTTCATACATTTCCTCCTTATTATATTGACTTTGCTTTTAAGCCTTTTGGCATTTTAGTTATCATAATAGCAAACAATTAACTGATTTTCTCTAATCAGTCGGCTTTTTGTTTTCTTTACAAGTTAAAAGCCTTTTAGGCATTTTTAGGCCACTTCTTTATTCAATCCTAAGGATTCTTTTCTTAAAGAAAGGCATATGGAGCATAACTTCAGAGATCACTTATAATTACTGTTTTATCTATGTAAATCCCCTGAAAGAGTTGCTTCTTTCACATTTCTACATTCAATGCTTTGTATGTAGCTTCACAACTACATACAAAGCATTGAAGCAGCCATCTCTCTTTTCCCAGGCTTTACAAGTGCCTCCCATATGCATGTACACAACACAACAGCTCTGATGTCACTGTTTTATTGATCTGAAGAAGGGTGCTTTGTATATGCTCCTGTGTGTTGCAAAATACCTCTTTTCAAGAGATTTGCACAAGCCTAGTCACTGATGCTTTTGTTTGATAGCAGCAAATACTGTTTAAAGTTTAACTTTAAAATTCAGAAAATTATTCACTGCAATGAGGTAGATTCTACAGGACACCTTGAAAAAAAGTATCAGTATGAAGGAAGAATCCTTCCTTGGAAAGACAACTAGGCAGTTTAAAAAATCTAGATAAATACTTTTGACCACTTCAAGAGGGATTAGGAATGCAGAGGCAATAGATGGCAGGACAGAAGCTGCCACTTGACACAAGTGGGTTATTGTTATTCATATATATACTATTAAATTCTTGTTATCATGACCTTTAAATGGGTGAAATGGTGCATCACGGGGCAACAATTTTTGAACCAAGACACCTCAAATGGGATAACTTACAGAATGTGTCCCAAATCCATGACTCCCAAGGGAATTAAATTTGGTTGTATCAGTTTGCTCGCTGCTGCTAGGCTCTGGCTTCTTCATTTTTAATATTCCGTGACAGTTTCCCAATCCCTTACTACTTCCCCCCACCCATCAATATCCACTTACTGAAGGGAAGGGGAGGGAGGGGAAGGAAAGGTTTCCAATACTCCCTGCCAAATTCTCACAATGTGATACTCAATGAGGAAGCTGGAAGGAAGTTGGAAGTTGTTTTTGCTTTTTTGCTTGCCCTTGGTCATTCTGTTTCTCTGTTTAGGTAATATCTCTGAAATGATAACCCAATGGGTCTAGTATTTTATTTAAAAAAAATCACTGTGCCACCGCAAAAACATTGATGTTTAGCAACCTCACAGATTGCTATTCTTTTCAAGTTTAGTTATATTTCCCCTCCCTTTCATACTTTATCCAATGTTTGTGGATACATAGATGCTTTATGCATTCATGCAAACTTTGCGCATGCCTTAAGGACTTTATAACCTTTGCATTGCCTGGTTTTTCTTTTGTGCAAATCTAGAATATATAATACACATAAGTGGTATTTGTTTCACAAAGAGCTAAAAAACAGGTAAGCACAGATACAAGTCAAATCTAATCAAGTCAGGGGCACTTAATACTGAAGAATGAAAGTGGACATGCTTTAAAGTATATCCATTTTAAAGTTTTGCTTTTCTTTTTAATGTAAGAATGGTCATGAAGGATAAAAATTAGCCTTCCATGTAGTCCTCACTTTTTCTCCTTCTCCATTCTCTTTTTATGGGTGTCTATTTTCATTATTAAAAAAGCACAATAAAAACCACATTGAATTGTGTATTTTATCAAAGAAAAGCTGAATAAATTACAATCAATGTTATTGTTCTGTGAGGAAAGTCATTCTGCCTTATTTCAAACTTCAGATGAGAAAATAAGCTGTATCTTAAAATGCCTGCATACAATTCTTTTCTTCAATGTGGAAAATATAGCATAAATACAAGATATTCATTTCTAAATATAAACATTTTTATAGTATTACTAAGGCTATTGAGAAACTATTACAGTCAATGGGAGCAACACTTACTGCCCCCTCGCTGAAGGAACAAACAAAAAAGAGACATCACAGGATTCCTCTTTTCTATACAATATTCTACTGTGATACATTCAAGCAAATAAATTAAGGTAAACAGGAAGGTGTTGACACGTAACTCTCTACCTTGTCATTCTCATTCTGCAAAGACCTATCCAACACAGTTACAGTACATAATAGTTTACTCTAATTCGAGTTTACTCCTCATGAATACTGGACTCATGAAATATATAAAGCCATAACAAATTATATCTGAGCGCAATACATGAAACCAAGCAGTTCACAAATTTTTATAGTGACACTATTCCAGTGTGAAGTTAGATCACAACTTCTAGAATTCTCATCCATATGAGTTAAGAATGTAATATGAGGAAAAACTAAAGAAGGATATAGCTTTGGACTTGTTATTTTATAATATCCTGATGGTATTGTCTGGGTAAGGGGAGAAATGACCATATCCTTTGCGAACATATACTCTGCCTATGTTGAATTAAATGAAATTTAATTTAATTAAATTTATTCTTTACAAATCAATGCAGCATCTCTATTAATACAGAATTCTGTTCAGTACCTTATTTTGCTGAATTATGCTAGTGCTCAAATAAGACTAAGCTTGTTTCATATTTTCACACAGCTTTAATCATGTTTTTCATCAGTTTGATGTTTAATCATCAGTTTGGACTATAAATTTTGCATAGTGCAATAAAATACTTACATGTTTATGAACAGAGAATAGAATAGAATAGAATAGAATTCTTTATTGGCCAAGTGTGATTGGACACACAAGGAATTTGTCTTTGGTGCATATGCTCTCAGTGTACATTGAATTGAAAGACTAACACATTTTATCAAAAAGCATAAGCTTTTGTGCACTACAGTTCATCAGATGTGATGGAGTGGCTAGACTGATATAAGATTTAAATTGGGAGGAATAGGGGGAAAAGGAGGCATAGAGAGAAGACAAGTTGGATAAGAAAATGTAGATTGCCTGTGAAACAGATTGTAACTGCCTTATCAATTAACAATTTCACTGTGTTAAAATCTATTGTATTTGTTCAGGCCTCCTGAGATATATGCGAGCTCAACACTCTCTCTCTCGCTCTATTGTACTGTAAAAGTGTTCCCCCCCCAAAAAGATTTCTGCTCAGAGGTCTGTAATGGAATGACCTGGAAATTTGAAATACGTAACTAACCTGCCTTCTGTCTTCTCCTCCTCCCCCCACATCCCTATTTAAATCCTACATCACCATAAAAGCTTCACTGCATCTGAATAGGTGAGCCATAACTCACAAAAATATATACTTTTTAATAAAATGTTAGTCTTAAAATCTGCTGTAACTAAACTAAACAATCATAGATTGTTTAAGAGCGTCTAAGAGCGTCTAATAAATAGTTTTGGCTACCATAAGCTACCATGGCTACAGTGATTGATTCTTTATGAACAGTCTCCCAATATCAGCCATCAGTCTGAACTTCAATAACACAAAGCTATCTAAATATAGAACTATTTTGCTATTAGTTTTGCTACTAACTTCAGTACTAGGGAACAATAATGCAAAAAATGTTTGAAAGCTATATTGTTTGAGTGTACTTTTGTTTATAAATCTTAATATGCCAGAAGTGGTAAACAGCTCTTCCCTTAAGTCGTGTTGAAAGTCTGAGGGGTTTGGTTTCAATTTCCATATGCACACTGTAGTTGATTGCAGTAGAGTAGACGCTCTTCATATACTTCATGTGTTCAGAGGGAATAGAAACATGTCAATTTCCCACAGCAGAAATCAGGACATACCATAGACAACTCTCTATTCAGTTACACTAATATGTATCAAAAAATTAAACATTACTATTCATGTGTGGCACTCTATATATGAAAGTTTATTTTATTTTCATAAAATCTGGTTAAGTATTCCTTCTGGAAGGAGAGATATTAGACTATACAAGCCTGATAACTCTAACACCAGCTTAAAATGAATTACTTAAATGTAATTTGAAGCATTAAATACTGAAGTTAAAGAAACTATAAAACTGCTTAGAGTAGAGTGCAAAATGAATCTTCTAATTGGCTTAAGAATCTAATTGGCGAGAGTAGCTTTTGCTCTTAAACTAATGTAAATGCTTACAGCCCTTAAAGAGCTGCAAAATTTGATTAATGATTAATATAAACAAATGAAATAATTCCAGTTTTGAAAGCTACAAGCAATATAATTCAAAGGTTATTCATTGAACCTATGTTAAGGAAATTGATGGACTTTATTAAACAATTACCGATACTACTGTATATTTAAACTAGTTCGTCAACATATCCCCACAGGAATTACAGGCTATATGAAATTCAAAAATGTGTTGTTTTTGTTTAATGGGGATAGTGTTTGCTCTCTTTTGGGAAATAAACAGATTACAATTTGTGTTTGAATAGGTATAGTGGAAATAACAAGACTAAAACATTTTACTGAATAAATACATTTAACTGATCTGGAAACCAGGATTGATTGATCACTGACTCAATACTTATTAAAGCACACAAAAAATGCAAATATCAAATATTTTTGGATAACAACGTTATTAACCTAGAGAATGACAACCTGGCGTCTTTAGATATATTGGGCTGCAATTTCTACTGTCACTTGTTATTTACTCATGCTATCTGAATCTGATGATATCTGAAATCCAAAACATCTGGAGTGCACCACAATGCCTAACTTAACAGACTGGAACTTCACATATCCATTTGGCATACAATGCAGATATACATTGCTTCAAGTTTACAATTAGTTTAAATATTTTCAAGACAACAGCAGTACTGTCAAACATAGCCAAGTCTGTTTTACAGATGAAAGTTATTCTGAATATTATTCTTAGTTAAAACCTCATGAGTTCAGTGGAATTCTATGAAAGTATATTGTTATTTTATGAGTTACAGAAACCAACCGAATGTTTGTAAAGAATTTTTTGCAGATATGTCAAAAACAGGACTAATAGTATTGTTAAATTGGAATGAGAATGAAATATTTAAGTATTTAAATTACCATTCTTAGGAAACATGACAATATCCCAGTATTTATCCATTCTCCTTGAATAATAAACTATTCTCAAATGATTTTAATGAATTCACTAAGTAATTATGCAACTGGGTAACTCTTTGTTATTCTTTTTATTGGCAATTTTAAACACATATTTTAGATGACTTTTATTTAATCCTAAAAGTTATTTAAAGAATACTTTACAAAAATATGCTTTGAAACTAAAATATTTAACAGTTTAAAATTAAGTTTTTTAACTATTAGAGTTTGTCATTTATGAAATTATCATCTTAGTAGTAAACTGATTTATCATTATGAGAAAATCTGCAATACATAATGAAACAAGATTGAAAAAGTATAACCCAAAAGTTTTAAACCCCCCCCAAAAACCCGCCACCTTTAAAATAAATATTTAAAACAATAGGTTTCAGCTTTATTTTGATCATCCGCTGGATATAAATTAATATTCTATAAATTTGAAACTACAACTTCCTTCACTGATATTTGGCTGGGAGTTAGGTAGATTAATTTAGGACACTGGAAGCCAACAAACCATCCTATGTTCTCAAAACCCACTCTGATAAAGAAGTATCACATAGCATAATTTTTAAGTAATTTTGCTATTAAAACATTTAATCGTACTAATATATTAGTGTGTTAATTATCCTAATATTTTAACTACAATGCTCAAAACTGAACAAATTTGTGGATTTTTCTTAGCATTATTTTCAGTAGTAATTTGCCATTAACTTCTTCCTAGGTCTAAGAGAGTTATTAGCCCAAAGTTACTCAGCTTATTTCAAATTAAGGCTGGGCTGGAACTCATGGTCTTCTAGCTTCTAGCCCAGTGATGGCAAAACTTTTTTTGCTCGTGTGCCAAAATGGCGTGCACGTGCGTGCCCACATCCATAATGCAATGCCCTCCCCGGCGCATGTGTGCACAATCCCTGCCCACGCTGCCCCCTATTCATGCATACAGACTTCACTGAAGCCTCCAGAGCCTGTGGATGGCAAAAGCCTCCAGAGCCTGTGGATGGCAAAAAAACAGGCCCAACGGGAGCACAAGAGCTGAAGTGGTGCAGTGGTTAAATGCTGCGACTGCAGGCTGACTGCTAGTTCAGCTGTTCAAATCTCACTAGGCTCAAGGTTGACTCAGCCTTCCATCCTTCCGAGGTCGGTAAAATGAGGACCCAGATTGTTGGGGGCAATATGCTGAACTCTGTAAACCGCTTAGAGAGGGCTGTAAAGCACTATGAAGCGGTATATAAGTAAAGTGCTATTACCTGAAGTTCAGAAATGAACTTCCAGTACGCCCGTTGTGCTGGGGAGGGCGAAAAACAGCCGGAGGCTTTCCTGAAGCCTGGGGAGGGCGAAATCAGCCTCCTCCCACTCTCTGGAAGGCTGAAAATCAGCTGGCCAGCGCGCACATGAGTGCTGAAGCTGACATAGGGCAATGCCTTGCGTGCCCTCAGATATGGCTCCGTGTGCCACCTTAGTTCAAACTGATTTTCTATTTAAGAGAAAAAATATTTTGCACATCTTGCACTGATAACCTTCACACGTTACTTAGATAGCCAGCTGTTTTTGAAGGAAAGATGCTATGACTTATGGAAAATAGTTCTCAGTAATAAGCCTTGCCACTATTGTTGCGGTTAGTAATTAAATTACTACATTTGACAGTTCTGACAGATCTACAATCAACCCCTGACATCTCTAATGCAGTGAACAAGATGAGAAGGTTCAAAAAACAGTTTTTGCTTATGCAGCCACAAGTATCAGAGATATGACTAGATGAATTGATGCAAGATAGTTCAATGTAAAATATCTTTTAAAATATTACTTTTAAAACCAAATGGGTATGTAAAATGTGCAAAAGGAGTTTGAAAAACATTAATATCAGTGTCAATTAAAGAATGTACTGAGAAAGTTAACTCATGTTTTCTTTTTTGAAATCATATTGTTCTTTTTATCTTCTAGGTCATATTTATTAAGCTTAAAATAACAAATAAATATGTATTTAAATATAAATTATATTGAATTTATATTATTGAATATTTGAGAATACGCCAATACTTTTCAGCAGAAACACAAATATATCTTCATTTCTGAGTTGCTCAGAGAGGTACTATTTCAGATAATGATCTGAACCAAGGACACACTAAATATTTCGTTCTTCCATTCTCATCCCAGTTGACTTGTTACTTATGTAAAAGACAAACAAAACAAAACAACTGCTTCCCAGCTTTCAGAAGTGGTCTAATTTCACTCCTGAACATACTTTTTATATTCTTATTAAAAATTCTTACATATTATATAAGTAGATTTTCTTTTACTGGGGACAAATGCATGAACTTAAGTACTATAACCTATAAATGGAGTGATGCCAATATTTGAAATGTATTTGAAATGCATTTGAAAAGTGTAATTTCTAGAGGAAGTTTTTGAATATCATGTTATTAAACCACCCATTGCTATAGATTACCATATTCTTAAACTTTTCAGTATTTTTTTTAAGGTAGTGGGCTTACAAGCTACATAAATTCTCATTTAAGCCTGATTCAACATCTTTCAGGTTAGACACAGTTTTGGATTTTTAATAAAAGAATCAGGATGGTTATTAATTACACTTGCAGTAATGCTCCTGACCCATCTAGGAGCCATTGTGGACTCTATGGAATGCAGGGTTTACCTTTCCCAGGAGCGACAGGACAGTATTTCAGAGTTGTCACATCAGGTCCTGCAGCAGCACAGCATTTCCCTGAAACTGCTCTCCACGCTCTTGGGCAAAATGATTTCCAGCATCAATATTACCCCTTGGGTACACCTGCACACCAGAGAATTGCAATGGATTCTTTTGCCCTTTCAGAGGTTGGGACTCAGCACGTTCGGCGGCAAGGGTCCTGGTGCCATCGAATGTCCGACACTCTCTCCGCTGGTGGATCTCGCCGGCCATCGCGAAAGGCTGCTTCTTCCAGGAGCCACGCAGGCTTGTCATCACCACAGACGCCAGCCTGTATGGCTGGGGGACTCATACCCAGTCGGACGTGGTCCAGGGCTGATGGACTCCAACAGAGTCAAAGTACAACATAAACAGGCTGGAGTTACGCACTGTTTATCTGGCACTCAAATAGCTGCGACACCTGACTGCCGGACAGCATGTGCTAGTGCTTACAGACAATGTGGCTGCAAAAACCCATATAAACCGGCACGGGGGGGACCATGTCCCGGCACCTCATGATAAGAGGCCAGAACCCTGGGTCTTTTGACATAACGCCACCTACTGTCCCTCTCGGTGGACCACATCTCCGGGGTGTCCAATGTGACAGCGGACTGGCTCAGCCGCACCACCATAGATCAGGCAGAGTGGAGTATCCATCCCTCCATCTTCAAAACCTTGTCGAGCCAGTTCAGCCTCCCTGTGGCAGACCTCTTCGCCACCCCCGGAGAATGCCAAACTGCCGAGGTTTTTTACAAGATTCAAGACTCAGGGCGCGGAGGGGACCGACGCTCTCCATTACGACTGGCCGTCTGGCTTCCTGTATCCATTCCCCCCTCTGCCTCTCCTCCCCAAGGTCATCAGGAAGATTCTGGAGGAGAGGGCAGAAGTGCTGCTCCTGGCTCCTCACTGGCCCAGTGTGCCAGCCCTGGACGATTCATTGCTCAGCCAGGGGTCACTGATCCATCGGGACCTCCAGTGGTACCAACTGACCACTTGGCGCTTGAGCGGTACGCTCTGAAGCATCGCAATATGTCTTCCAGCGTCATCAGGACCCCCCAGGCATCCAGGAGGCCTTCCACTGAACAAATTTATTTTGCCACCTGGAAAGCCTTCTGCAACTGGTGTTTGAAAGAGGGATGCTCTCCTGTTGATTTGACTATGGCGAAGCTCCTGGACCTTTTACAATAGACTGTTCAAGGGGCTATCGCCCAACACGATCAGGAGGCAGGTGGCGGCATTATCCTCTGTATTGTCTTGTGGCTCTCTAGAATCTCTGTTGCAGCATCCCACAATACGCATTTTTAAAAGGGGCTACTAACCTGTGCCTGCCTGTAGTTCCACTAGAGGCAACCCTGTGTAAGGTAGGACTATAGCTGGTGAACCAGCCAAACCTTCCATGTGCTGTTTAAAATTGTCCAGGAGGACTAACTCATTCCGGAAGAGAACAACTCAATCCAAAATTATTACTGGAATCACTATTGTTAGGGTGCCATCTGAATAACAATTCCATCTTGAAGGGATTTAAATAAGCTTATTTTACCCCATTTTGATCCTCATAGCCTCCAAGCATTGATTCAGAATTTCAACAATATTCCTAGGGTTGGCAAGGTATGGCTAAATGTTATTAGGACATTCTTGTATGGTGGATATAGAAAGACTATATACCTTTGTTGAAATGCCAAGTAAAAAATGTAAAAAAATCAGACCAAGATAAATACTTCAGAATTTTTTTACCTTTAAACTGTAGAATTCAATTGCAAAACAAACTGAAATCTTTTAGAGGGAAAAAAACTTAACATGGTTGCGTAAGTGTGCTCTCCCTTAAATTACCGTATTTTTTGGACTATAAGATGCTCCGGACTACAAGACGCACCTAGCTTTTGGGGAGGAAAACAAGAAAAAAAATCTGTTTCTGCCTCTGCCTTCCAGCAATTTGCCTCCTTGCAGCAAACAGCAAACAGCCTGGTCAACTTCAGCACAGCTGATATAGCACAAGCAGCTGATTGGCGGTTTGATCTGCCTCCCGGAATACTGCCTATCAGCTGTTCCAGGTTGCAGGGATCGCCACCACCCATCGCCACCGCTGCCTATCACTGCCTCTGCGCATCCCATTTTCAGCCTCCCGCCCCCGTTTTCAGCCTCCGTACACCCCATTTTTTGCCTCCGTGCATCTCATTTTTGGCCCATTCCGGGCGGCGGGGATAGATGGCGGCGGTAATCCCCGCCGCATGGAACGGGCCAAAAATGGGACGCATGGAGGCCAAAAATGGGATGCACGGAGGCGGCGATAGGCTACAACACATGAATGGGAGGCAGATCCAACTGTCAATCAGCTGCTCGTGCTAAATCAGGCTGTGCTAAAGCTGACCAGGCTGTTTGCTGTAAGGAAGCAAATTGCTGGGAGGCAGAGGCCGGTGAGTGGGGGCCGGCGGGTGGGCGGGGCTTTGGCAACATTCGCTGTATAAAACGCACAGACATTTCTACCCACTTTTTCACCTTCCGGGGTGGAGCTAAGGGAGAGGCAGCAGAAGACCAGAACTCCGCTCCTTTTGCTGAATTTTTATTGAGGCAACGACCCCCCCCGACCCAAATTGTTTCATCTTTTATGGGTCGGGAGATAGCCTATGACCCCAGGACTTCCTCCCAGGACTTCCTCCTCCTTGGACGAAGGAGACTGTCGGAGAGAGAGGCGAGAGGCGAGAGATCTGAGAAGTTCCAGGATCGAAGGATGCCGTTGGTAATTAATCATGGCGATCGCAAGGCCGTAGAACTTCTCATAATAAGAAAACGAACAACTAAGAACAGTTAAAATAAAGAGCCCAGCTGAGACTTAAGGCAACCTGGGAAGGAGGGGATTCCGACCGAGACAAGGTATGTGCCAGCTGGGGACTGATACTGCCATGCGGAAAGATTTAGGGCCATTGGAAGATCATGGCTCTGTCCCTCGGCAGTTGTTTGCTGCTGGGGTTTTGTTGCTCCAGCACCGCGGCTTACCACGTTACTCGGTTTGGGCCCTCAGAAGCCATCTCGCCCTGAGTTTGAAACAACTTGGCTCTGGGACGAGCTCCCAGGTCTGCTGGTTGATAAAAAAACCTGGCCATGCTTATCACTACTGGAATTACCGCTGTTATCATCTTCTTTTATGGCGGCATCCTTGTTGCTCTCAGCTGTTTCTTTCGATGGGATGGGCTCGACCATCAGAGAAGGTGCCCGTCTCTCTCCCAACATTACAGCGAGTTTCTCTGGGCAGTAGGATTCCCACTACAGCGACAACTGGGCCTGGGGAGGCCTTCTAGAACTATTTGCTGGACAATCTTCCCCCCTTCGAGTGCGGCGACGCTTTCATACAACAACTATCATTAGCGCCGCGGCCGTTGTGGCCATGAGGTCTCTTTTGGCTGACACAGCCCAGGCTTCCTGCCCAGCCCTCTGGTTGAATTCTCACTCAGACAGGCTGTTGGATATTGCCAATGAGGTGCTGAAGAAGAGGAGTGTATTATTAAGATTGCAATCTCTATTTGCATTGGGAACGCTACTGGGGAGCCGAAGAAGCGGACTCCCGGGGGACTTACTGGATCGGAACCTCATCAGCGTTATTTTGAGAAAGGAGAGTAGTGGACATTTGCTAATTAATTTGGACATTTCCCATTCCTACTACAGACCCTGGAAAAGGAAAACAAAAAACAATCATCAAAGACTAAGAACTAAGCTATATCGGGCCCGGAGGCTATCTATATGCACTCCCTATGGATTCTTTTTAAGGGATAATTAGCTTTTTAATTTTACCCCGGAAGTGGTGTGGTTGTTTGAAATGGTTTGGGTTATGAATGTGTTATGATAGAGGGAGAGGAAGGGTAGGCTGAGAGGAATTATTGTGGCTAAGTCTGATAGAATGAGTGAGTCAGGGACTAGGACTCTGCCCCCCTCTGCTGAGTGTGGAAACAGAAGTGGAGGGGGGTCTGATTAGGATCCCCGGCTTGGTGCGAACGGAATTTATGGCCTACCGGGAGAGAGGGGGACCAGTGGGGGTGGGGAGGGGATCTCTGGTGGGGTGGAGAGTGAGTGTATTATGGTCATCACAGGGAGAGGTAGGTATGGTGGGAGCAGAGGGGTAGGCCGCTCTCAGAGAACGAGAACTTGCTGTTTACAAGCGATTTCTTGTTCTGGCCCCTCTGGTTTGGTTCCATCTTGCTCAGCCCGAGTATCTTGTAATCGGGGTATTCAGGGCCCTGGGCTCAAGCTGTTGCTATTGAATGCCAGGTCGATTACCAACAAAGCACCCCTCGTATGGGATCTAATCCTTGACGAGAGGGAGGACCTGGCATGTGTAACTGAGACCTGGCTGGGCCAGGAGGGGGGTGTTCCCCTCTCAGAGATGTGCCCGGATGGGTTCTCAGTCCTATATCAGCCGCGACCCCAGGGAAGGGGTGGCCGAGTGGCTATTATAGCTTGCCAGAATCTGTGTCCTTGTTGGAGCCCTGACCCGGATATTGTTGGGTGTGAGATGCTCCTTCTGAAGTTGGACTTAGGGGTTCAGGTGGGCCTTTTGCTAACGTACTTGCCTCCTAGCTGCGTTGCAAAGGCCCTGCCTGTTCTGCTAGAGGCAATAGCGGGGCTGGTGATTGAGTTCCCTAGGTTGATGGTGCTGGGGAACTTCAACCTGCCATCGCCCGGCGAAACCTCGGAGGCAGTCCAGGAGTTCATGGCTTCCATGACAACCATGGACCTGACACAAGTAGTTCAGGGTCTGACTCATGAGGGGGTCACATGCTTGACCTTGTGTTTCTCTCGGGGCAGTGGAGAGATGATCTGAGGCTGAGGGGTTTAGTCACAGCACCCTTGTCGTGGTCAGATCATTTCCTTCTGAGGTTGGATTTCATGGCATCACTCCTCCACCACAAGGAGGCGAGACCGATTAAGTGGTTCTGCCTCAGGTGCCTAATGGAATCCAAAGGATTCCAGAGGGAATTTGGGGAAATACCTGAATCCCTGGTACACAATTCATCTGAGTCTCTAGTGGCTGCCTGGAACCGGGCGGCAACGGGGGCTTTAGATCGAATTGCGCCTTTGCGGCCTCTCCGTGGCAGCGGATCCAGGAGAGCTCCTTGGTTTACTGAGGAGCTCTGGGAGATGAAACGCCAAAAGAGACGCCTAGAGCGACGATGGAGAGCCAGTAAAGCTGAATCTGACCAGACACTATTAAGAACTTTCATTAAGTCTTACTTAGTGGCAATACGAACAGCAAAATGTTCACATTTTTCCGCTCTTATTGCATCCGCCGATTCTCGCCCAGCCGCCCTGTTTAGGGTGACTTGCTCCCTTCTTGCTAAGGAGGGAGTTGAAGAACACTTACAGGGCAGAGCTGAGGAATTTGCTCAGCTTTTGGCAGATAAAGTCACTCAGATTCGGACAGACCTGGACTCCATTTGGACAGGGCATGCCAAGACAACAGGGGCGGGTCTTAATCCTGTTGTATGGGATGAATTTGAGCCTATCACTCCTGATTATGTGGACAAGGCCATAGGAGCGATGAGTGCCTCCACTTGTTTATTGGAGCCGTGCCCCTCCTGCTGGTCTCTGCCAGCAGGGAGATGTCATGCGGCTGGCTCCAGACTGTTGTGATCGCATCTTTGAGAGAGGGATCCATCCCACAGCCCTTAAAAGCTGCGGTGGTAAGGCCCCTCCTCAAGAAGCCTTCCCTGGACCCAGCGGATTTAAAGAACTTCTGTCCAGTCTCCAACTTGCCCTTTGTGGGTAAAGTTGTTGAGAAAGTGGTGTCGCTCCAGCTCCTACTATTATTGGAGGACACTGATTATCTAGATCCCTTTCAATTGGGTTTCAGGCGCGGCTACAGTAAGGAAACTGCTTTGGCCACCCTGATGGATGATCCTGGTGAGCCCGGGATGGAGGTTGTTCCTCCATCCTGGTGTAACTTGACCTCTCAGCGGCTTTCGATACCATTGACCATGGTATCCTTCTGCGTTGACTCGGCGAGGTGGAAGTGGGAGGCACCGTTCTACGGTGGTTCTCCTCCTACCTCTCCGATAGGATGCAGTGGGTGTTGACAGGAGGGCAGAGGTCGGCCCCTAGGCCCCTGATTTGCGGGGTGCCTTAGGGCTCGGTCCTCTCGCCCATCCAGTTTAACATTTACATGAAACCGCTGGGTCATCATCCAACGACACGGGGTGAGGTATCAGCAGTATGCTGATGATACCCAGTTGTGCATCTCCACCCTGTGCCAGTTCAGGGAAGCAGTCGATGTAATGTGCCGCTGCCTGGACGATGTTAGGGTCTGGATGGGAATGAATAGGCTCAAACTCAATCCTGACAAGATTGAATGGCTGTGGATATTGCCCCCCAGGGATCATGTCGACTTCCCCTCCTTGGTTCTCGGGAGAGAAAAATTGACTCCCTCGGAACGGGTTTGCAATTTGGGTGTTCTCCTAGACCCACAGCTAAAATTGGAGCAACATCTGTCAGCTGTGGCTAGGGGGACCTTTGCACAGGTCCGTCTCGTGCACCAATTGCGACCCTACTTGGAGAGGGAGGCTTTACTCACAGTCACTCATGCCCTTGTCACCTCACGGCTGGACTATTGTAACATGCTCTACATGGGGCTACCCTCAAAGAGCATCCGGAGACTGCAATTGGTACAGAATTCAGCTGCGTGAGCTGTGGTGGGTGTTTCGAGACACACCCACGTAATACCTATTCTCCGCCAGCTACATTGGTTGCCTATTAGTCTCCGTTCGCAATTTAAGGTGTTGGTTTTGACCTTTAAAGCCCTACATGGCTTAGGACCAGGCTACATCCGGGACCGCATCCTACCACATACCACCCTATGACCAGTTAGGTCCCACAGAGTTGGCCTCCTCCAGGTCCCATCAGCCAAACAATGTCGGTTGGTGGGTCCACGAGGGAGAGCCTTCTCTGTGGGAGCCCCTTCTCTCTGGAACTAACTCCCACCAGAGATCCGGATTATCCCCACCCTACTGGCCTTCCGTAAAGCCGTAAAAACATGGCTCTTCTGGCAGGTGGGGTGAAGAAGATCGAATTCCCCCATGAATGAATGGTTGTTAAAGTTGTGTAATGTTTTAAATTTATATATTATTGTATTGTTCTTATTCCTGTTGTACGCCGCCCTGAGTCCTACGGGATTGGGCGGCCTATAAGAACTTTTAATTAAATTAAATTTTTTTGGGGGGGAGTGCATCTTATACACCAAAAAATACGGTAATACTTTCTTTAAGCACATATTGATTTTATGACAGCATTCAGTCTTTTGGAGTAGGAGCCTATCAGTATGGCACTTTCCTTTCAAAAGCAGTTCAAAACTGTTAGATTGCAAGGGCATCTCCTGTGCACAGTCCTCTTCAGCTCACCCCACAGATTTTCAGTTGGATTCAAGTCTGGGCCATTCCAAAACTTTGGTCATCTTCTGGGGAGAGCATTCTTTTGGGGTTTTTTTGGAGGTATGCTTTGAGTTGTTATCATGTTGAAATTCCTCTTCATCTTCAGCATTTTAGCAAGTTTTGTGCCAAAATTGACTGATATTTGGACTGTTCATAATTCCCTCCATCTTGACTAAAAGCTAAAGCTTTTTCTAGCTGAAGAAAAGCAGCCCCAAAGCATAATGCTGCCACCGCCATGCTTCACTGTGGATATGGAGTACTTTTGGTAATGCACAATGCTGTTTATGTGCCAAACATACTTTCTGGAATTATGGCAAAAAAGTTCCACCTTGGTCTCATCAGACCGTAACACATTTTCCCACATGCTTTTGTCAGACTTGAGGTAAGTATTTGCAAAATATAGCTGGGCTTGGATGTTTTCTTTGTTAGAAAAGGCTTCCATATTGACACTCTATGGCCCAGACATATGAAGGATATGGGAGATTGTTGTCACATGTAATACACAACCATTACTCCTTTAGGTTGCTGTAGGCCTCTTGGACCAGTTTTCTTCTTGGTTTTTTAAAAATCAATTTTGAAGGCAAATTCAGTTCTTGGTAGTATCACTGTTGTGCCATATTTTCTCACTTATTGATGACTGTCTTCACTGTGTTCCATGGTATGGAACCCTTGGAGCATTTTTTGTACCCTTCTCCTGACTGGTATCTTACAATGAGATCCCTTTGATGCTTTGTAAGCTCTTTACAAAGGATGGACTTTGCTGTAATAGGCAACTGAGTAAATGTGTAAAAAAAAACCCCTTCTGGAACAGCTGAAATTCATATGGGCTTAATTAGTCACTTTAATTGATGGCAGGTGTGTACTGACTATTTAGCATCAATTTTAGTATGACTGGTTAAATCTGAACACAGCCTTATCCCTACTTATAAGAGGGTGTGAACACTTATGCAGCCATATTATTCTGCTTTTTTATTGTTATGTTTTCCCCCTAAAAGATTTCAGTTTGTTTTTCAATTGAATTGTAGTTTATACATTATATTAAAGGTGGAAAGAATTCTGAAGTGATTTGCCTTGATCTCATTTTTTTACATCTCAAAAAACTGGCAATTTAATAAGTGTGTGTAGACTTTCTATATCCACTATATGTTCTTCTGGAATTCACAACATATCCTCACTTGACATACAAATGCAGCTATTAAGCAAAATATATACAAAACTAAAACTCTTTCAGCAACTTATATTGCTACCAATACAATACATGAAAGAGAGCTGAATAGCAACTGTTTCATACAGGTAGTCCTCAACTTACAGTTGGTCACATAACTATTAGAAGTTATGACAGACTTGAAAAAGTTACTTACACCTGTCCTTGAAGTTACAATTGCTTCATCATCCCTACTGGTTACAGCATCCCACAATCACATTTTGCAACCTTTTGCTGTTTTTCAGCAAAAAAACATTCATTGGATAAACTGGATTTGGAGTTACCACCATGTGAATCCCTTAATGACCAAGTGACTTTCTTAATGACCACAATGACTTTCTTAATAACATTGTAAACATGGTCATAAAATCAAATCCAGTCACATGGTGACTTGACTTATTATTGCAACGATGTACAACCAAAATTCTGGGCTCAATTGTGACTGTAAGTTATTTTTACCTGTACTCCTTTGTGTTACATTTGTGGTGCAATTCTTACACAAGTAAATTGTATCAGCAGTGCAAACCACAAACCTGGAGACTTAATCTTGGGATTACAGTTGCACAGAAGTAATAGAACGTATTGATTCTCAAACATTAGACAATATACAAAACCCATAAGCTTTTGTATATGAACATAGCATAATCTCAACTGATTATTTCTAATCAAACTATTAACAAGCCGTGTAGAAGAAATATTGGGATGGAATGGAACACAATAATACATCATTATTAAAAAATGAACAACTCTTTGCTCAATACACTGTAAAATGCATAAATATTAAATTAACTAATTTCATAAAGAAGATACTTTATTGTTTTCACTATGAATTCCAACTCAGCTGCAATATCACACCAAGCTGATAGATAAACAGAGCTAGAAAATTAAGTTTTCTGAAAGCCAAAGGAAATCTGGCTTTCATCCAGGAATCAGTGTCATTATCTGATTCTGTATTTAATTAGCACCAGTTACTGTCAAGCAGTCACTTGGGTAGCTCTTTGACTATCTTCATTCAGACACTGGAGACAAATCTGCCTTGATCTAGTCATTTGGAGATGGTAGAGATGATTGCCAGTTTTTGTATCACCCACTCTTCCAGGTAATATAATACCATACAGTAGAAAATAAGCAACAACAATCAGAATCCTGTATATCAAAACACATACTTGAAAAACACTGTTATTCATAAAATTAAAGATCATTTTCTACAAATCCTAAGACTGATGTGCAAAAAAAGTGTAGTCTTTAAAAATCTACTTTAGGTGGTTCAAGAGTTTGATCTTTCTTTTAATGGAATACTTTAAATATCAGAAAATCTCTGATTATTTTTTTACACACTGCTTTTAATACTATTTCAGATTCAAAAATAATGGGAAACAGGCAAAACACAAAACTCAGGCATCCTGTGCTTTATAGTATGTTTTATATATCATAGCTAATCATGTTTACATTTGATGGGAAGATGATGATGGTTCAAATATAAAGACTGAGTAGCAATAGAACCCATTAGAAGAAGAAAAAAGACTAAGCGAGGGAAGCAACCTGAGAAAAAAAATCACTGATGGGATCAAAAAGCCAGTGGGAAGCACTGTGCTTTGACAAGACAAAATCCTAACACAGCAACCAGAGGTGGGTTCCTCCCGGTTCGGACCGGTTCTATAGAACTGTTAGTAACTTGGCGACCTGGGTTGCTGGAACCGGTAGTGACCCAGGCCTGCCGGTTCTCTTGGCGGCGCCATAGGAGGCGCCATCTTGTTTTTTGCTTCTGCGCATGCACAGAAGCTTGGTTTTTAGTACTGCGCATGCGCAGAAGGTCATTTCCGGGAAGTGATGTGTGCACATACGCGTGCGAAGCGAGCATGCGTGCGTAAAACATGCACTTCCGTTGTGGTGCGAACCGGTGGGAAAGGTAAGTAGAACGCACCCGACAGCAACCTAAAAATTTGTTATAGTATAGTAATTGTGAAAAGGATAAACAATTCCTGTATGCCTATGCTACTCCTCCTCTGAAGCTTTTTATTCAACTATAAGCCTGCATGAATCTTACCTTTCCTTATCTTACCTTGTTTTTAAGTGGAGCTGGGAAAAACATTAGTTTGGAAAAGTGATGGTAAATTCTATACCAGGCATACTGGTGGTAGACATTGGCCTCTAGTTAGATAGGCAGTAACCTATTTCTAACTAAACCAAGTCATTATCTCTCCAGCCACATAAATTTATATAAAGGGAAATTGTGCAAATGTAAACAAAATTGATCTGACTATATTTATATTTAAATAGAGTTGCTGTTTATTGTTTCTTCTATATTTTGTTTCTGATTGAGCCATCTTTACTCTTAATCTATCAGATATAACCCCAAGACAAGAGCATTATCTTTGAAAAAAGGGTGATACATTTTTATGCAGTTCATGGTCTGCCTGCAGAGTTTTAAAGATTTACAATAAAAAAAGGTCTGAAATAAAACTGAAATTGTAAAACTTTCAGAATAAGGCCTCATTACATAAACTCAAAATACAATTTTGAGGAAGCCAATGCAAGCTTTTAAAAAAGTGCCTCGCTTCAACAAAGGTGCCAACAAAGCATACCTTGATGCTGTTGTCAGACTTCCAGTCCGACAGGCAGGACTGGAACCAATTAGCCAAGCTCACATGATATAAGACTTTCTGATAAGTTATTTGTACTGAAGAAAAGATTCAAAGCCATAATGAAATATATCTAATGATTGCTATGTTTCAAGAGCAAGCTCTATGAAATAGGCTACCCATCTTCTCTCTTGTGTGAAAAGGTTGGTTTTCATCTGTCCCTTGTTTTTGCAATGGTCAGATTTGATTTCGTGTTATTTTTCACTGCCTGTGTAAGAACTAACTTTTACACCTGCTTTGCAAAGCAACAGCAATTTTTTACTGCTAAGACCAAAACAAAATAATTCTAATATTCTGCTTTGGATTCTGTTTCAGCGTTCTTTCTTAGAGCTTCCACTACAGAAAACAACTGACAGGAACTGTCTTTGGCAAGAGTAGGATAATGGGAGCCAGGTACTGAATCATTAGAGTCTCAAGACTGGATATCTCCACCTCAGACTACACAAGGTGAGGAACGGTGGCCAGTCCCAAGCACTCCAGGCATGAACCAAAAGGATTCCTAAGTGGGGGTAGGAAATCTGCTTCAAGGCCTGCTTTTCAATATGACCTAGCTAATAAGTCTTTTTATTATGTAAACATATGAAACCTCTTTTCAACAGAAAAAATCTAGATGAGAATGAAAACACAACATGAACTATTTTTTGCAACACTTCATCCCATATGCTTCATTCCCGATAATGATAACTTAATAAAGATAACTTACCAAGACTCAACGAGGCAGTTAAATCAGTATTGGTTGTATATTTGAAAACTTCAATCTTCAGATACATCTCAAGCCTGCTATAAACAAACAAAAAAGACAATACATTCATACCAAATTCTATTGCTTATTTTATATTGCCACATTAATTTTTTGTCATTCTAAAGTAGCGGTCCTCAACCTTTGTGACTTGGCGGCCCGGCGAAGGCGGGGCAGTGGAACGGGCCATGAGAGCGGTGGGCCGATGCACACGTACCTGCCTGTACTTGCACAGTCATTGCAAATAGGCCATAGTCCTGTAGTAAACTGCAGTCCAGAGGTTGTGGACCCCTGCTCTAAAGTGCTATAAAATGACCCTTTTTTTATAATTTAAGCCACCATTTCTAAAGGATATTCTTTTTTCCCCAATGTTTTTTGTGTGGAAATCATTTACATGTAAAGAAATTTTAGCTTTGAAAAGCCAACCCAATGTAGGGTTCCATATTGCAAGCAACAAAGTCTCTTCAATAGAGCATTTGAAAGAATGATGTACAAGCATTACTTGCATCCAGCCAGCTACATTCTGCTCTAATAAGAGCAAGATATTGATGCAGATGAGCATGTTTATCATATTTAACCTGTTTAAATCAACTCAGAAAATAGACTTAATCAAATCATTCTCCAGATAAACATTTAATGACATCAAAAAGTTAAATATCCTTCAGTACAGAATATCTGGAAAATTTAGTATGATAAATATTAATGAAAACTAAGAACCTAGTTTCTAACTATTAAAGGCAAGTTCCTATATCACAGCATTTAGAAAAAAAAAATAGTATTCCAATCATTATTGCATGAATTACCTACAGATTATTTTATTTTAACTATTTCAGAACAAAATTGTGGCATACTGGCAAGTGATTTTTTAAAAGTTGTCTTATAGGCACTAAAACTAAAACTAAATTTTAAAAATAGCCAAAATTCATGAAATTTCAGTAATTTCATTACCAAATATTTCCAAAAATATTGGTGTCCTCTCCAATTTTTCAATAGAGAATACAAGTTTTTTTTAATGACTTCTTAAAATTTATATTTAGTTGGAGACTCTACAGACTGTTAAGAGATGTTATACTGATAATCCTCCCATGGCACAATGGCTTGAACCCAAGTAACCAAGAAAAAAAAGTTATATTCTGTTCCTCAAAGATATGCACAAGCATATGAAAAGGTATATAGTAAGACATGAACCGAAGAAAAAAAATGTGGAATCTATGTTTTTCTAACACAAAGCAGACAAAAATCATTTCATGTGCAGAAGCTAGCCTTCATGTGCAGAAATGTGAGATCTAACAAAACATTAGAATCAGTAAGTAAATGACTGTAACTCAACTACACTTTAAGCATATTGTAAAAGTCCTATTGAAATAAATAAGTATGCATATGATTGCAGCCTTGTCTATACTCAGATCAATGGATTACCAAAACAATCTCTAGAACAGGCTGTCAAACTTGTGGCCCGCGGACCAAATGTATGACATGCTGGCCACACCCACGCCAGGTTTAGTGAAGGGGGGAAAAGTCACGATATGTCACGTGGTGCCACCTTGACAACGGAAGTTTGACACACCCTTCTAGAACTTTTCAGGATTCTTAATACATACAGCTCTCACATAAGCAGAAAGTAAGAAGAATGCAAACATCTTTGGCCATTTCCATCATCAAATTTTGCATAAGTTTTTTAAAATAAAGAAGTAATATATGCATTATTGTTCTCCCATTGATTTTTACAGCTCACTTCCATAAGGTAACATATATTGGCATCAACAATCTTTAGGTTTTTTTAAAAAGTTGCCTGTGTGTTGAACTGTTCAGCATTCTGAAATGTTTTAGTGCTATGTTATAGGTGGCAACTATGTGCTTAATGGGAGACTACTAGGAATGACCAAGGCAATATACTAGATATATAAATTTAAATAAATGGCTTCAGCTGCTGTAGAAGTTTTTACTCTTCCAATATTGAAGTTTTATGTATTTTATTGTTTTGGGGTTTAGATTTTTTTTACCCACTTTTATTATTTTTATAAATAACTCAAAGTAGTGAACCTACTCTTCCCTCCTATTTTCCCCAGAATAACAACCAATGAGGTAAGTACCTGACCCAGTCAGCCAGCCAGCTTTCATACCTAAAGTAGGACTAGAACTCAGTTTCCTGTTTCTAGCCTGGTGCCAACTCCCTCTTATATATCACCGAAGGACCGGCCCACGGTGCCTCTGCCAGTGAAAACGGGCTCCCGAGCTGCATTTTTTTGCTGTGCAGCCTCTGCCAGCGAAAATAGAGCTTGGGAGGGCCACGTGTTTCGCTGGCAGAGGGTTGGAGGCAGCTGTTGCAGCAAAAAACGGAGCTCGGGGGCCCGTTTTCGGTGGCAGGACGCTTGGGCCAACACAGGCACCCGACATGAGTGATGTCGAGCTGGCCACACACTCCCCAGCCCCCCCCCAGCCCTCCCAAGGCCAAACACAATCCTGATGCAGCCCTTAATGAAATCAAGTTTAACACCCCTGCCCTAGAATCTGTATTTGTGAATGGAGAGTATATTAATAATCAAACAAATATATAACAAACAAACTCCAGTAACTCCCCAGATACAGATATTTTGTTTTCACTTCATGCAAATAAGCTAGTCTATGTTGATCTATAATTATTTATTTTAATCCTTTCCAAAAGTCAAAGACATTTCATTTTCAGTGATTATTCTGTTGTTTGAAAGTTAGTGGTAATAACAGAGATAGAAATATACCAAATGTGCATATTTCTCCCATATGTCAATATTTATTCTCAATATAGAATTAGAATATAGAATTAAATATTATATATGTAGAAGTATATATATAGAAGTATTTTAAGATACTTTTTAGGATATAAAAGAAATCATGTATGACAAGGGAAAGCAAATTTTATAACAATTAAAAATAATTAAAACATAATAATATAATATTTAAAATAATATTTAAAAGATTTATACCACTGCTTAGGACATATATTTATACATATTTAAATTTATATAAATTTATATTTACATAAATTCCCTCTGACCCTTTATATTCAATCCAGCAATATAATGTTTCAATGAAGGAGAATATTTGTAGTTCAGGATTGAAATGAGGGGTCCTTTGTGCTCTCTGAGCTTGGTTGATTCTATGTGGAATAAATGTAGCACAAGCTAATTAAAGCCTTTCATAACATCCTAAGCAAACCAAAAGACCCAGCAGCTCCAGAAGAAAAATCAGGAGTCATCTACAACATACAGTGTAATGACTGCAACAATCATTATGTAGGACAAACAGGCAGAAGACTGGCAGAACACATCCAGGAACTCCAACTAGCAGTCAGAAGATATGATGAAAGCTCTTTAATTTCACAACATATGGACAGACTTAACCATAGTTTCAATTGGGAAACTGGGAAAGTCCTAGACCCGTGATGACGAACCTATGGCACACGTGCTGGAAGTGGCACGCAGAGCCATCTCTCTGGGCACGCGAGCCATCGCCCTTTGCTCTTCCGGGTTCCGGCACTCCGGCCAGCTGGTCTTCACACACACGGGAGCGCTGGACCCCAGAAGAGCAGTCACCCGGTGCTCATACGCATGCACCAGCCAGCTGGTCTTTGCATGCGCATGCGCTCCAGAAACCAGAAGGTCAGGTGGCCGGTGTGCATGCATGCGCTGGAAACTGGAAGATCATCTTCCCAATGCGCACATGCGCACTGGGCGGCTGCTCTTCCAGTTTCTGGCTTGCACATGCTCATTGGCCAACTGGTCTGTGCATGCGCATGTGCATGCACTCCAGAAACCGGAAGATCAGGTGGTCGGTGCGCATGCGTGCCAGAAACCGGAAGATAATCTTCCCAGCACACAGCTGCTCTTCCGGTTTCCGTTCACCAATATTTCCTAGACCAAGCCAAGTCCAAAAGTGCTAGGGAATTTCTAGAAGCCTGGCACTCTGACAAATCTGCCATCAATAGACACAGACATAAACTATATAGAATATGCAAAACAGACAATCAACAAACCAAAAAGGGAACAAATAGACCTAAGCACCTCTCCACCAGCAATCAGCATCAAGATCAGCATCAAGTAAACAGTCAAGTTACAATCAAGTAAACAGTCTATAGCAGCGGTTCTCAACCTGGGGGTCACGACCCCTTTGGTGGTCAAATGACCCTTTCACAGGGGTTGGGAGACTTCATCCAGATGCCGCCATTTGGGTTCTTTTACCCTCTGCGCATGCACTGAATGCTTTGCGCATGTGCAGAGGGTAAAAGAACCCGAATAGCGGTGGCACAGCGGGGCTGCGGCGGCAGGTGCGGCGTCGGGTCGGGTCGCAGCATTAGGAAGGTTGAGAACCACTGGTCTATAGAGACTCTCAGTCATACAGGTCATGGCTGTCCCAAAGGTGCTTTTTCAGAGAGCAACTGGATTTTGTTTTTTTTTTAAGACATTTAGCTTCTCATCCAAGAAGTTTCTTCAGCTCTGACAGGATAGTGGGGAATGGAAGGATTTATATTCCTTGAAGACAGCTGGTCATTTGCATCCTTTTAGAAGGTCCTTGAAGCACTTGGCAGGTTTATCTGTGTCCTCAGGGTCACCTGAGTAGTGCTGCTGGTTCTTGTAATCTGCAATTTTTTCTCTGGAAATCCATTCCGACCCCCACACCATTCAAAGGGTGTTCCATTCCCCACTATCCTGTCAGAGCTGGGGGAAAAGAAAGTCCAGATGCCTCCTGAAAAAGCACATTTGGGACAATCAAGTAAACAGTATCCCGATCCAAAAACTGCCAAATAAACTAACAGTAAACAGACCAACCAAAGTACTCCACCCCCACCAACACTGACAGACCAAGCCATTAGAATATAAGCTGAGATAAACCCACTCCTTACTAGCATTGATGATCTTACCCTAGATAGGGTAATCTGCAAGAAAAAAACCCAATCTTAGAGACCACCAAGCAAGGAGCCCTCATTATAATGTCTAGAATATGAACTTTTATATTAAAAATATTATTTAAAAGATGGGCTGCTTACATGTCACATAGTACATGAGAAAAATGTTATATGTTTCCTAGCCGGATGACATGAAAAGCAGAAGTAAACTTTTTTGAATGGGAGAAGAAAGCAGATGGAACTGTAGTTGACTACAGGTAGTCCTCAATTTACAAGTTCGTTTAGTCACCGTTCAAAGTTACAAGGGCACTAAAAATGACTTAAGACTGTTTTTCACACTTACAACCGAAGCAGTATTCCCATGGTCACATGATCAAAATTCGGATGCTTGGCAACTGATTAATATTTATGATGGTTGCAGTGTCCTGGGGTCATGTGATCTCCTTCTGACAAGCAAAGTCAATGGGGAAGCCAGATTCAGTTAATAACCATGATACTAACTTAACAACTGCAGTGATTCACTTAACGAGGGTGGCAGGAAAGGTAATAACATGGGGCAAAATTCACTTAATAAATGTTTCGCTTAGCAACAGAAATTTTGGACTCAATTGTGGCCGTAAATCGAGGATTACCTGTCTATAAAAGTCTAGAATTGCCTGTTTCAATAGCAACATTTGAATCTGCTGATCTGAATTTCTAACAGTTTCTTTGGAATGTGTTACAAAAGTATCTGGTGCCAGACTGGACTTTACCTGGCTTACTCTTTTTGGTACCTCCCAAGTACCCTGGAAATAATACAAGCACATTCACACTTTATTAACATGTGCTCAGAATACTTAGTAAAGATTTTTAAAATATTAATGAGTTATATAAGAGGAAAACAATAGTTTGTAAAATACTGTATAAAATGTGACCAAAAGTAATATAATCAGCTCACCCACATAATCAACTGTGGTTACAAAACAAGATGCACCTTCAATGTTCAACAGGAAGCAGCTTTATGCAATATTGGTAGTATACAGGTGCACTTCCTCTTTCAAGTTCAGCTGAGAACAGAAGTTTTTTCTGCAGTATTTTTAGGTGACAACTCATTCTATGCCTTCCGATGAAAATAAAGTAATATAACCTCTATATTTCCCCACAAGAGCCAATAGGATACATTCCATAATGACTAGTGACCACAACTGAACACAGATATACTGAAAGGAAAGGAAATTAGCCATAGAATTCTGCAGAATTGTGTTATTTTGATTCTCACGACATGCATCCACATTGCATTATGAAAGGTCAAATACATGACAAGCAATTGTTTTATTTCAGTTTGAACAGCTCTAATTTCAGTGGTTACTTATGAATCTGATATTTCAGTGGTTACTCAAGTGTACTTACTACCTAACATTGTCCTGGAAGCACTACAAATATTATTAAAGAAAGAGAGAATCCTTAATTTATTTTAAATAATATTTGTACCACTTAAATGGCATAAGCTTCTAAATTGCAGCAGCAGCAACATATTAACATGGCTTACTTTCCTCCCAAATGAGTAAGGCCGTTTACAGTATCTTTTAATTTACATGTAACTGCTAAGAGATTCACTTTCATTTCCTAAGTGAATAATATTTTGGAAGAATCAACAGGACATATTACTAGTATGTTACACTTAAAATTTATTATCTTTATTTCCAAGTCAAAACATTTTTGGTAAAATTGAAATCGCCCACTGTAAAAGATAGTATGCACCTGAGAGCAAATTATACAGCTATAACCAACCAACACTCATTTTTCTATAGATACACATATGTGTATCTATATGTGTATTATTGTAGCCATATTTCCTTCCACAGCCTAGTATTTGTAACTATCCAAGGTGGTCAAAGAATATAATCAGATAGTGGATGTTCTGTTTCATACAAATAGTGTTAACCTAGTAAGTTTTCATTATATGGTGCAGATGAGGAAGCCTTACTTATCTCACTCACTCACTCACACATACACACTCACATGTATTGTACTATTGATTAAATTTGTGTGCTACTGCAATCACAGAAAAATCTTGGTGGCTCAAAAGTTTGCTATAACCATATTATTTTAAATGCATGTTCTTTGCCTCTTCAATGCTTGATATGAAAGCAATAAAATATTTATGAACCGTAACTGGAAAACATAACTAGATTTTAATTATCAAGAAAAAGTTAGCACAGCTAGTATTATTGGAATCTTTCTTTAATACAAGAAAGAACAGAGAAAGGAACACCAAGGACTTGCCAAATAGACAAATGGGTTTTAGACTGTTATGTAAAGAGGATTATACATGTGTAAGTCAATTCATTTAGAGCACAATATTTATAAAATATTTCAGAACACCTACATTTTCCTTGCAGATGAAATCTCAAAATTTCTGCGTTACGAATCCACCCTGAGAGAGTTTCATTATAGCTACAAACTACAACAGATGTCAACATGGAGGCAAGATCACCAACAAAAGGTGACAGAAGACAATGAACATTGTAGAACAGCTACAACGAAGTCTATTTTAAACCCATTTTATCAACTTCATTTAGCATGACTATCACTTACCGGTATATTATTTTTCCACCCAAACACTGGAATTATTGTCCCGTCACAAAAAGCATGTTTTTAGCATTTCTAGATTGTCAAACATTCCACAATTATCTAAAGGTTGAAGTGAATAGTGACTACAGCAAATTTTAAAGATGCTAGAAGCAACCTACAGGTTATCACTCATATAATAACTAAGCCTACAAATGCAATATGTAAATTTGCAATATGTAAGTTAATTTATGGCAGGCTATGCAAAGTATTTAAAGAATTTAAAGAAGTGTTTTCTGAAACATTTGTGTGCAAAAAAACTGCACTCCTTGAAGCTTTAAAGCAGCTGTGTTCTTTGAAAGGTTCAGCACAGCTCTTCTGAAATCTTCCCCAATCATTTCCATATCCAAGTGCCTGTATAGCCACTTCACCAACATCCCACTGAAAATATTATCTGTGCATAGTGATATAAGAAACCAAGGAACATTTTTGAAGTCCTTGAGAGGGTATGGCCTTTTTCAATACTTTGCACAGGGTTACTGTAGGTAAAAACTGGAGGAGGGAGCTCCTATAGCAGTGATGGTGAACCTTTTCGGCACCTAGTTCCCACGCCGGAGCGCCGGAAACGCCACCTGGTCTTTGGGTTTCAGGCACGTGAATGGGCACCGGCCAGCTGGTCTTTGGGTTTCCGGTGCTCCGGCGCATGCGAACATGCCAGAAACCAAAAGAGCAACTGGCAACGGCACGCGTGCCCACAGAGAGGCTCTGCATGCCACCTCTGGCAAGCGTGCCATAGGTTCGCCATCACGGTCCTTGAGGGAAAGCACGATATAAATTAATAAACAATAAATAGAAAGATATGACAGTATCATTTTCTTAGTCAGACCACAATGAATACAATCAAATTTAATTATTGATTCCATGTCAGCTATTCCCCACTGGAGTCCTCTTCTGAAATAAAAGATAGTATACAGGTTTGTCCAACCCACATATAACCCTGGACAGCTAGTAATGAGAGCCCAGTAGATCAAAAACTTTTAAAGGAAGTTTGTTATTTATATACATTAACTATATTATATTTTATATGTGGCCCATGACAATTCCTCTTCATTCAATGAGACCCAGGCAAGCCAAAAGGTTGGACACCCATGATATACAGTATCACAAAAATTCTAGAAACTGTTTTATTGAATTTATATGGCAACTTGTAACACTGAGCTTGTTGGTTACCCAAGAGAAACTTAAGAATCAATGAGAGCATCCTTGGCAGGCCACCAAGAAGCAGATTTTGCTTTACAGTTTAATCCTCATTATTGAAGATGAGTTTTAATAATGAGATTCATGAGTTAAATCTATAGATACTACCTATAAATCTACATACAAATCTAAAAAGATAAATCTATCAACATAAGGCCTCCAACAATTTAGAAGTCAGTAATTCTATTATGTAATCATCTTTCATGTACTACTGCACGCTTAAAACACAAATATCAAGGGATATGATTGTTACTACCACCAAAATCATTGCTATACAAAAAAGCAACAACATCTGAACAAGAAAATTGGTACTTTGCAGCCACTAGAAAAAAAGATTCTTACAGAGCAACATTTTTACTAATCAGTTTTTGTAAATTTTGTCATTGTATTAAGAAACACAGTAAATCACAATGGAACAAGTAATTAAGAACTGGTTATTCGGTAATCCAAGTATCAACAGTCTTGTATGCCACATAATATATTTGCATTGGCTAAAGTTGAGCTACTGCCTTAGAAACCCAGTAGATATAGTGTAGATAAGTAGCTTTTACATACATAAATTACAAATGAAGTAGTAAATCTGTATTTTAATTTTTTTAAAACACCTTTATTGTCCAGCTTTCCTTTTAAAAATGGATGTTTAAAGCATAATGAAACCAGAATTACTCGAACATTTATGCAATGTTCTATGTTTATTTTTAAAATCTGTACACTATTATTCACATTCACTTAGAAATTAGTAATTTAGGATATTCAGAATTTTGATATAATTTCAGAGACTGTCCCAGACAGTTAAAACTCTAAATTTTTTAGTATGCACATCAAGTCAGTGTCAACTCTTTAGTAACTACAAAAACAGCTTATCTTCATGAAAATTCTAAATTAATGAACTGTTTTAGTGAATGTTTTAAAAAAATGGTCATATTATCTTTTCTTGTAAGTTTTAGAATTATATTCATAATATATTCATAGTAACATGTTTACAGTCCCCTAAAAAAATCCGTCATTGAAAGAACTATACATATGTGATCTATAGATAAACAAGAAATATGAATTTATTATTCTTTTTTTATAATTCAACTTTGCTTTATTCTTCTACTTTTTATACAATACAATGAGCCTAAGAAAGCCGCAGTATCAGGCCGATGACAACAATATGTGCAAAGTGGCATAGATGAAAAATAGATACTACACGAACAAAGTCAAAGTTACCAAGACAACCAATAACCCTGGATGCCTTTGCAACAGCAGGAGCAAGGAATAAAAAAGCTTCTGCCTATCAGGAAGCAAAAACGCCATCGCCCTGCTTCTTGAAATCAGGGCCTTAGGTACTGCGTGCACCTTCCATAGAAAGCTACGGCAAAATTGTGCTGTTTGTGTCCAACACCCTCCCTTGCACAAGGAAAGCTCAGGGAGCAGGTGGAAAAGGGATTAGGCGCACATCCTCACTGCCACACGGGAAAAGAGGAGGCGTACGCAATTCTCCAAATACAATTAAGAGGAGGGGAGGTCGAAATACGGTTTTCTCTTTGACCCATTAAACCAAACGTGTCCCAAATTAGAAAGCAAGGTGACGCTTCTCCCCGCGCTTCCATTTCTATTCCCACAGTGCGATCGATTCCGCCCAGACGGACAGGGAAGAGAGAGGGAAGAGGCGCCGAACACCCGGGTGCTCCGAAGCCGAGGCGCCCAGGAAAAGCCTTCAACCCAGCGGCCAGAAACCCGGCTGCTTAGGCCGCCCAGCGGAGAGGACAGCGCAGCGGAGGCGCTGCGGGAGCCGCCTCCGCCACTACTGCCGCCGTCCCCTCCCCCACCCACCCAGGCACACGCAGCAGCAATGCGGCTCCCCAGGCTGCGCTCGCACCCAGCGGCGAGCAGGCAGGGCCTAGTCGGGTTCCGGGAAAGGGGGACTGCGAAGGCCGCGCCGCCGCGCACAAAGTTGGAGAAGTTAACCACAACAAAAGCCCGGGGAGGGAGCAGAGTTTTGCCGCCCCAACTCAATTTTCCGCCGAGGCAACTTGCACCGCGACAGCCCGTCGCCGTAGCCTCCCTTGCACACCTCCCCTTCCTGGAGGGGCTCGGTCCCTCTCCCTCTCACACTTGCCGGAGGACGGCAGGATGGGGGCTCCCTAGGGAAAGCCTTCGGAGAGAGGCGGGCGCGCTTTCAGCTGCCACCCCTAAAATCTCTTCTGCGCGGAACGACCCTCCTCCCAGAGGAGGAAGAGGATGAGGCGCAGCCAGCTCTTTCCCTGCCAGCGGCACCCCCGTTTCCCGAGGCGGCTCTCATATTCTTCTCCCACCCCTTCGAGCCAAACGGGCGAGACGCCCCCCTCTCTTTAAAGAGAAAGCAGGAGAGGAAGATGTTAAAGCCCAACTTCAGATCAGTTCGCTCCCCCTTCCATTATTCATTCCCCGCTCGAGGGAACCGCACGCCCCTCGTTAAGGAGCAGAAGACAACCAGACGGACACCTCCCCCTTTCGGGTGCAGGTCCCCTCAAGTTGCCTCTCGGGGAGGCGAGGGGGGGGCAGGAGAAGGAGAACCAGTCTGGCTGCCAGGTTGTCTCCCCCGTTTGGTCTTCCCGGCATCAGCTCCGGCAGTTCCTTCGCCTTCCCCGACAGCGCCGCGCGCAAGCTCGGGTTATCCGACAGCGCACAGCCGGGAGCGCCCCTCTTGCTATCCACCCCCCCCCCGCCTGTTCCGCAGAGAAGGGGCCGGGGCGCACAGGCGGTTCCATTTACCGAGGTCAGTAAAGTCTCCGGCTCCTCTCGCTCAAGCTGCCGCCAGCGCTGACCTTTGCTTTGTAAGAGGAAGCTGGAGCTGCTGAGTCTTCCGCGGCCGCCATGTTCCCGTTTTAATCACTGGCTGCTTGTTTATTTCAATGGAGACCCTCCCACAGCTCACCCTCCTCCTCCTCTCCGCAAAGCTCCCCAGCCAGAGAGGAGGGACTGGGAGGGCCGCCGCCGCCGCCGCCACTCCCTGCGACGGAAAGAGGGCGCGCGCACCCCAGCCCGTCCGCGGCCGTCGTCTTGGCGGGGCGGTTCGCCGAGAGGAAACTTCCTTTGCGACTTAACGCTGGTCGCCGGGACGTAAACCGGTGTCTTGGAACGGGGGGGAGGGGACCGAAAGAAGCCATGACCGAAACAAGAAGGCAGACAGGAGAGGATGCCATTGTATGTATTTGTTAAACAAAAGAGAAATGGAAACCAATCGGTGTGATTCATCGATTTCCTTTCCTTGAGACGACTAAAGAAAACAAGGCGCTCTTTTGCCGAACCATTTAAAAGACCCGATGATCATTAAGCAAATTGGCTCTCTGTTTCTCTGCCTCCCTCTCTGTCTGTCTGTCTCAAGATGAAACGCTTTTCTAACTAAGGGAACACGAGTTCTGTCACTATAAATCTGTGGAGGAATAACATGACGCCCCACGTATAAGCTTGGGTGAGAAGGCATGCCGGGTGGTTTGAAAGTAAATCCTTGCGGTTTTGAATGCAGAAAACAATGACACCTTTCAGCATAGACACAGCTTTACTGATGAGTTATGTACTTTGGGGAGTATTTGAAAGTTCAGGATGTTCCAGGCCTATCAGGTATGACACCAAAACACTGCATGATCTTAGGTCATGATCACTTCCATTTAGTTTCTTTGTTGCGTTATTGGCATTTGAACTAACATTTCCTGTTCATCTTGATATGCCTATAGGGTGGTGCATTTACTAAGATATGGTTTGAGTAAGTTGCCTTATGAACGAATTGGCTGAATTCACACAAGATTTTTTTTAATCAGAGCTTGTTGCATAACGGGGGAGGGGTTATTGGACTAGAAGACCTCTAAAGTCCCTTCCAATTCTGTTATTCTGTTGAATCATAGATCTATACAACCCTAAGCCAAGATCAATAATACAAGGATTTAACATCTGTGGAGTCATAGTAAACAAAGTTTTAGCAATCCTAGGATAGAATGAGCAACAGCAATTTTTATCAAGTTTTTCCTGTTAAAAATTACATTGTAAAAATGCAGAAATGTGCAAATAATCTTCTAGTTTATCTGTGGAAACTATATCAAATTGATATTTTTCAAACTGGTTTGCAGTTACTGTAAAGTACATTTCAATAATTTGAGTTTATATTGCCTTAATACTCAGAACATAACAATAAAATTCAGATCAATTACATACCGGTAGATAAACTTCGTATGGATTACATGTTTCTATACTTTTGTATAGCATATTTTACTCAAGTGATACCCTAGGCATTTCACACTAAAAGTGTTACAAAAGGGGGGGGGGGGAACAGATTTAAACAGTTTGAGCCTCAGAACATTAATAACCTAGAAAAAAAGAGGCCTTAGCCCAGACTTCTCTGAATAATAAAGTGTTTCCCAAATGTATAAGTTGCAATGTCCAGAATTCCCCAGCCAGTTGCAACTCCTAGAATTCCCCAGCCAGCAAGTCTATTGCTGAAAGTACAGATTCTCTATTTACGACCACAATTGAGCCCAAAATATATGTTGTTAAGTGAGATATTTGTCAAGTTAGTTTTGCCCCATTTTACAACACAGTTGTTAAGTTAGTAACACAGTTGTTAAATGAAACTGGCTTTCCCCCCATTGACTTTTCTTGTCAGAAGGTTGCAAAAGGTGATCCCATCATCCCTGAACACTGCAACGGTCATGAATATGAGTCAATTGCCAAGCATCTGAATTTTGATCATCTGAACATGAGGATGCTGCAATAGTTACAAGTGTGAAAAACAGTTGTAAGTCACTTTTTTCAGTGCTGTTGTAACTTCAAACGGTCACTAAATGAACTTGTAAGTCAAAGAGTACCTGTACTAGGGGTTGAAGTCAGTGTATCTGGAGAATACTGAGTTTGTGGAAAGCTGCTTTAACCTACACCAAAATGGTTGTCCAGTGGAAATTAGTAGAAGAAAAGTCAGAGGCTAAGCCTAAGGTCTAATTTTTTTTTAATGTCCCTGGTTCTTCTCTTCATCTTGGGTGGTTCATAAACCTGCAGAAGATCCTTCTGTCATTGACTTCAGTTAAATAGAATCAATTGTTTTTTGCCTGCTTTTGTATGATATACGTCATTTTAAAAGAGGTTTTAAAATAGAACAAGCTAATGTTTATTAATAGGTTTAAAGTGAAAATTAACATCTAAAGGAAGTAACTAGATTAAATTGGTATGTGCAATTTAATCTAGTCAAGGACCAATTTAATTTTCTACCTCTCCTTATTAGTGTGCTAAATAATTTTATTCCATAAATTATTTTAAACTTTGTCCCTAACCTCATGTATATCATTTTATGGAAATAAATCTTGTTTAGTTTCAACTAGAAATCTTTCCAACAGAGTATGTTCAGTGTAACATACTGTATGTATGGTTGTGTTCATTTGGTTATTCTATTTTTACAAGTGGAACTTGATACAGAATGCTATAGTTATTTCACAAAGGTGTGAAATGTGTTGCTTACTGTGTTGTTTTTCAAACTATCTGCTACATTCCATAACCACTGATCAGCTTACAAACAATGACTACATGAAACCAAGATTTTTTTCTGTGTCACCACAATGCCATTTGTCCTCTGTAAGCAACTCAATTGCTGCTCTGGAATAAATACTGTAAAAAAAGATATTTAACCGCAATTCATTCTCCCCCCTCCTCTCTTTCTCCCCCCCTCCCTCCCCCCCTCTCTCTTTCTTTCATTCTGTCATTCATTCAATTTGTATAGCAACTCATCTCAACAAATTATTCTGGGCAGCAAACAAAATTAAAATAAAAGTAAAACAATGTGGGAATGACCTTGGGGAAAGGATGGAAGACATGCTCCCTAGGAAACAATCAGACAAGAAAGGCAGACGCCCCGGTGACTTAACAATCAGGGGGAAAAAAGTTATAAAGGACCCGCCCTAATGGATCAAGCAATTAAAAATAACAGTGGGAAGTTTGTACTTTCAGACTTGCAAGTTTCTGTTAATGTAGCCTTACAATGAAGTAGATTTAACTCATCAAGTCATGTTTCCTTTCTTGTTTACCTAGGAGGGATGACATACAACAATACAAAAATTAAAATACAGGTAGTACTTGATTTGCAACAGTTCATTTAGTGACTCTTCAAAGTTACAACAGCACTGAAAAAAATGACTTATGACTGTTTTTCACACTTAGGATCATTGCAGCATTCTCATGGTCACATGATCAAAATTCAGATGCTTGGCAATTGGTTCACATTTATGACGGTTGCCGTCATCATCATTTGCGACCTTCTGATAAGCAAAGTCAATGGGGAATCTAGATTCACTTAGCAATCATGTTACTAACTTAACAAATGCAATGATTAATTTAACAACGGGGGCAAGAAAAGTTGTAAAATAGAGCAAACTCACTTAACAAATGTTTCACTTAGCAACATAAATTTTGGGCTCAATTGTGGTTGTAACTCGAGGACTACCTGTACATAGCAGCTAAGAAAAAAAAATACTTGTTTTGAAAAACACACACTCATGCCACATGACAAACTGCTTTCAAAATTATCCATAGTTTCAACAGCAGTTTGCCATGATGGAAGGGCTGGTATTAAGAACCATGTTTGAAGATTTTATGGTGCAAGCAGGCTGTTCTTTAGATTCTATCCATTGTGTTTAAAAAATAGTATTTTATTGTATAACATTTTCAACAGTGTTTAAAAAAACAATGTATTTCTTATAGTGCATTGAACTACTGTAATGCTGTAAGTTTTAGATGCTTTCTGCCACCAGGTGATTTTTAGATTTGTTTGCTAATATTATCTGTAAATCAGATTCAGCTTAAACAATACTAGCATGAAATTGGTGGTCCCATGAAGCCTCTATTGTTTCTCGTTTCAGTCACTGTCAGTCATCTGACTTCCCTCCAAAGTAATGAAAAATAAGGCCTAACAGATTCTTATCTACTATTAAACTGTGATTGGATTCTGACCGTGTAAGGGGGAAAATGTCACCTCTCTGCAATTTTTAAAAATTATTTTGGGGGGAAAAGCCTTAAGGTTTCACACAAGCGTCACACTCCTACAGTAGCCTCTATTTTTTTTTCAGATTACTGCCTAAGTCTAAAATGAGTTGTGGCCAATTTATAAATCATAATCATCTTCTTTAACCTATTACAATTTTTTCAGGCTTCTATGGGGTGTGTCAAACTTGATTTCATTAAGTGCCGCATCAGGGTTTATTTATTTATTTATTTTTTTATTTTGTTATTCTTATATGCCGCCCAACTCCCGAAGGACTCAGGGCGGCGTACAACATAAGAAATACAAGAATAGACAAAATTTCAAACAATTTAAAAACAGTACAATTTTTTTTAAAAAAAAAACAGTATAAAAGCAGCAACAACATCCATCCATTCAACCACATACATACTTGGGGGGTAAGCTCAGATGGGTTAAGCTGTCCCCCCCACCTGCAGGAAGAGCCATGTCTTAACGGCCTTTCGGAAGGCCAGCAGAGTGGGGATGGTTCGGGTCTCTGGGGGGAGTTGGTTCCAGAGCACGGGGCCAGCCACAGAGAAGGCCCTCCCCCTGGGGCCCGCCAGCCGGCATTGCTTGGCCGACGGGACCCGGAGGAGGCCAACTCTGTGGGCCCTAACCGGTCGGAGGGAAGTGTGAGGCAGAATGCGGTCCCGGAGATATCCTGGTCCTAAGCCATGAAGGGCTTTAAAGATGGTGATCAACACCTTGAATTGGACCCGGAGACCGATGGGCAACCAATGCAGCTGGCGGAGAATCGGTGTCACGTGGGTGTACCTCGGCACACCCACCACAGCACGCGCAGCCGCATTTTGCACCAACTGAAGTCTCCGGATACTCTTCAAGGGTAGCCCCATGTAGAGCGCATTGGGTTGTGTTTGACTTCGGGGGGCATGGCCAGGGGGGCGTGGCCAGCTCGAGGTCACATGTGTCAGGGGCACCTGTGATGGCCCGAGCACTCTGCCAGCGAAAATGGGCTCCCAAGCTCCGTTTTTGGCTGCGACGGCCTCCTGCAACCTTCTGCCAGAAAAAATGGAACTTGGGAGGGCTGCCCCAAGCTCCATTTTCATTGGCAGAGGCATTGCGGACCAGTCCTTTGCTGTTTCCAGAGCGGCTCCGCAGGCCAGATCTGGCCCCAGGGCCTTGAGTTTGATACCCCTGGTCTATCTTAATAAATAGGAGTGGAATTTAATAAATAGCAATGAGACACTGTGCTTGGACAAAGTACTTCTGGATAATTTTCAAAATGTTCACCTGTATAACTAACAACGTAGATTCTCTCACATTTCTTGGACTGAAGAAGAAATAAAGGCAATATCAGGGGAAAAATAATGGTTCCCAGGGCACAATTATACTGTTATATTAAGTAGGAACCTAGCATTAGACTGAGTTGTACTGACAGAGTATTTTCTATCGCTTTCAAATAACATCATATGAAATTTTTTATGTTCTCCACTTTCCTTCTACTTTTAGTTATGCTACCGGTATATGTCTATTGAGTCTATTCAATTGAATCTAAAGATTTAGATGTAGTACTTTAAAGCCTGAAAAATTGTTTTTCTCTTTCAGAAACAGGATGTTCTGCTACTTCCTGCTGTAGACTATCAACACAAATATGTTCTGAATGAAGATATTTAATGTATGACACACAGCAGTCACTGTCAGTTTCACTCTTGCAAGTTATATCCAAATTTTAAATGTGCTAGTAGTATTCAGAAACAAGATTCTGAAGAAGCTTCAACTCCAAATCTATTTGTAACAGTTTTCCTTACAGTAGACATCATGCTAGTTTGCATTTTAAAAGGAACTATTAAAAAGTACAAATTACTACAGTAAAATTGGACTGCAAAGTATAGGCTGCCCTAAACTTGTATATCACACTCACTACTATATTTGGAGTTAGAATCAGAATGATATGATGTGTACTTGGACCACGATACCCTGTATTTGAGTATTGTTTTGGGCCAGGGAGCATTTATATCAGCTTCTAGGTAAAATATATCATATGGCCTTGACCAAATTAGCCTCTCTAATAAAAATCGGGCAGATTATTAACATAAAGGGGGAAAGTTTCATGCATGTATGTGACCTTAAACTTTTTAAGATAACGTAGTTAACCTTCAAACATCTGTGGGATGCAACATTATCAACTGAATTGTATTTTAGCCCCCTGAAATTGGGGGAGGGAGAGAGACAGAAAGAGAAAGAGTGATGTTGGAATGTGTATTATTTTCAGGTAGTAGATTCTAATTATTTTGAGCTCTGTAAATAATGCCAGAAATTGTAATCTTAAGAACAGTGCAATATTATTCTAAACCAATGTCTTGTATTTGAGGGCTATTTGTAACCCACCTGAATATCATGACAATCCTGTCAGCATTCTTTTTTCTGGAAAAAAAAACACATTTGATTGGCTTCACCACGTGGTTATTTTAATTAGGCATTGCCAGATGTGGTTTCAGACCTATGCAGGTAGCAAATTGAGTCCCCTGCCAATCAGTTGATGATGTCATTGGTACTTTTCATTGTGCCAGGTCCTAACTTGTCATGCTTTTTTACTTTTATTATTATGGGATAATTTATCATCCCAGAAGGAAGATAAGATCTGGCATTACAAAAACTGGCCAGTAATGTCATTGAATAATCAACATGGGGCTCATTTTTTTTCTGGAGTGGTTTGAAGCTTGTTAGACCCATGAATGGTACTAGCTATGAGACCTATTCATATATAAATGGATTTCATACACCTTAAGGCATGACCAATGTTGCTTCATAAATTTTTGCTATTCTTACCAACTGTACATTAAGAAGTTCATAGAAAAAAATATGATTGCAAGACTTAATTAGGTTATTTTTTCTGGATAACGTTCACACAACTATAGTTAATGCTTTTATGTTTAATTAACAGAAGAAAAGCACACATACATATAACACAGCAAATGAAATAATATAGTTTCAGACTTACAATAAGGAGGGAGGGAGGCAGGGAGGAAAACATATTAACATTATTCCAAGAGCTTTGACCATATTGTTCAAAAGTCTTTGTCCTTTCCCTTTGTCAAAAATACCTTCATAGGTGGACAAACACATATCAATGACCTGCTGGGCCAGAACAGATGTAGGTTTCTCTTTCTAGTGTTGTATGATAGTTCTTTTAGTCAACTCCTCACCAAACATTAATATATTGCACTAAACCACAATATGCTTTGTTGTTTAATATGCTTTGCTAAATGCAATGTGCAAACCTATCTCTTGTGTTTTGCAAATCACTTTTTGCAAATTTATGGTTTAGCATGATATATGACTCCAGCCAACTGTGTCTTAGAGAACAAACAATGATTTTAAAATTGTACCTTAGTGTGATGTATGAATCCCCTTGTCAACTACAATGATGTCTTGTACCACCTATTCTCCACGTTTTCTTTTTGTTTACAGAATATTCTGTAACACTACATTTGTAGAAATCAAGCTTACATATCAAGAGGCGTTAAAAAAGCAACTAATATTTTGGTTATAAACAAACACTACTTTTTTCAAGAAATAATGTAACACCAAATATGAGTTGCTATGCGTGAGTAGGCGACAAAATAAATTTTATAAATAAATAAATAAATAAATGTAAGAGGTATATGGAATTATTTTATTATTTCAAAAAATCCCACTTATCCTCAAAGAATATCTGCTGCTCCCTTTGGACCTCCAATGCTCACCCCACAACAGGTTGGGAAGTGTCACCTTAGGCCTCAGCTAAAATTTTGTGCAGAGGAAAAATTTCACTGATTTTAAAAGCAGCAGGCTGATGATTCAAAATTTAAACACACACATACACTTTGGAATTAAAACAGCTTGGGTTTTGGGGATGGAAGAGCAACAATGATTTGTGTTGGAAAGATCAGCCAAATACACTTTGCTCTTTGCTTTCAGACTAAGCCTTTGACACTGTGGAGTAGTGTTTCATATTTAATGAACTGCTTGTTCTCTACTTCAGAGCATACTCTAATTATCTCACTAGCTGCCGTCTCCTAAGGCTTCTTAATTACCAGGAGTATATATACTCAACCTTGTACTTTATGTAGATAGATAGTTCTCCCTTATTGTTTCTGCCTGGTATAAATCCCAGCTTGAGACAAGTCAAAACATAGATAAGATTTTAAAAAAAAACTAAATGAAAGAGCCATTGGCAAAATTCACAGCTGATGCTAATATCTTATTTTGCCAGACATTCTCAGAAAATTCTGAAACATGGCTAAGCAAATAATTATTCTTACAAAGACTGCTGCCAGGTTGCCACAAAGATATATTTTTTTCAAAAACAAAATGATTTCAGATCACTTTTGATCTTAGTAGCTAAAATAGTGGAGGAAATGGATAATGGATCTGAAACATAATTATTCTAATTCAGGAGTGGGGGGTTGTTGTTAAGCATGACCATTAGCCAGGTTGATAGCAGTTGGTAGAAACGAGTTCAATAATATCTGAAGAAACACCAATTTTTCATTTGCATTTTAGCTGTATGATTCTGAGAAAACTTTGGGTTTGTTTTTGAAAAGCAGTCCATCTTGACTTGATCCTTCCAAAGGTTACAGTTCAAACCAATACTTGCCTATTTATTCAGTTGTACTTATCCCAAATAAATGGCTATATAATGTGCAAAATAGAGGAAGTTTAAGATTTGCATGGGATATTGCAGGGGTCTCCAACCTTGGCAGCTTTAAGACTGGTGGACTTCAACTCTCAGAATTCTGGGAGTTGAAGTCCAGCAGTCTTAAAAGTTGGCAAGGTTGGAGACCCCTGGGATATAGTATAGAATAGATAATGTCCCACATGGCGATATAGCAAATGTTCTAGAACAGCAAATCAGAATAAATGAGCTTAATTTTGTGTTTACTCTGGCTTTTAGTTGCTAAGATTAAGGTCATACTACATCAGCCTAGGCTCATCTTACTTAGTATGTAGTTGCTACTAGTAGGCAGCCAGAAAATGAATACAGGTAGTCCTCAACTTACAACAGTTCGTTTAGTGACCATTCAAAGTTACAACAGCACTGAAAAAAGTGACTTATGACTCTTTCTCACACTTATGACCGTTACAGCATCCCCATGGTCATGTGATTTACTCTTGAAATATATTGCTTATTATCTAGCCCAGTGATGGCGAACCTTTTTTGGTTCACGTGCCAAAAGAGGGGAGCATGGGGAGATCACGGGCACGCGTGCCTACATCCATAATTCCATGCGTCCCCCCATGCATGTGGGGGCCCCCAGCACCCGGCACGCGATGGCACGTCCATTATTTGCGCTCCCTAGGCTTCAGAGCCTTTCTAGGAGCCTTGGGAGGGCGAAAACGGCCTGCCCTCCAGAGGCCAGAAATGGCCCATTTCCTGACTCCCAGTGGGCCCAGGAGGCCTGAAAATCAGCTGGCCAGCACACACATGCATGCCAGACCTGAGCTCACGTGCCCACCAATATGGCTCTGTGTGCCACTTGTGGCACACATGCCATAGGTTCGCCATCACTGATCTAGTCTGTCCCACATCATAAGCATGGGAACAGGTATTGTCATATGCCTTTTCAGCACATTATCAGCCACAAAGAAAACATCCTCAACCCAAAACCTTGCAGCATAAATAGGAAAGTTCATATATCTCAGGACTCTTATCTGGTTTCACAAGGCTCATTGATTTGTTTCTCCTCCAAAACTTCATTTGAGATTAACCTAAAATTAAAATAATGTAAGATGGCACACCTGGGAAAAAAAGAGAAGAGTGAAGCAGACCCTACCATAATTCTGGAACCAATTAGATCAGGGGTGTCACTCCCGTTGTCACAGCGGCGTCATGTGACATATCGGGACTTTTTCCCCGCTTCGCTAAACCGGGCGTGGGTGTGGCCAGCGTGTGACTCATCCGGCCCATGGGCCGGGAGTTTGACAGCCCTGAACTAGATGAAGTTGGGTGAGATAGTTAAAATTGACTAACTGTTGAGCAACCACCTCTCTTCAAAGAATGGATGGAGAAAGTGACTGAAATTGGCAAAGAAGTAACAAAGGCCCAATTCAACCTCCCACAGTTTCTGAACACTACAGTGACGAACAGAGATAATACAAAATGACAAAAACAACAACACAGTATCATGATACAAGCTCCATCCCTTTTGAACATGTGTATGATGTCATGACACTTGTATGAAAGGACCTAGCCTTGCATTGCAACACTATTTTTATCAGTCAATCCTTGTTCCACAACATATGCATTCTAGGTATTTTAGAGTATAGTTAAGGGAGAATAGCATAAATATTCCTCTTCTTTTCCAAATAAAACAATGGAAATCTATTCTCTCTCCTGCTTTGTGAGAAATATGGAAAGAATAAAAAATGGAGTGATGATGATAGTATAATACAAATACAGGAGAAAAAGTCTCTCTGAAGGAGATAGGTGGTTCAAAAATGTGAAAAGTAATTATTTAAACTGGAGGAAAATTCAACAGATCACCAGATCACTAACAAAATATAGTGTTAGATTAAAGAGGGAAATATAATTGTTATATTTTGTGACTTCCAGAGGGTCCAGAGAATATGCAACAAGACAGTCCATTCTATATGGCCTCTGTAGCCTTTAAATATTGTGTGAGCAGGGTGTGTGTTTTTGAGCATAGTTGTTGTCGGGTGTTGATGAATGCTGCCATGTCACCCAAAATGTTGTGACATGTCACCTTTAACACGCATGTCATGGGCTTACATTTTAGACTGTTCATTCACTTATGTGTTCATTCATAGGAAGGCCAGTGATGAAATGTCCATTATGACATTGTGATTCAACCACGATCCCTTCATGCATGTACAAAAAACCAGAATGCCAACCCTGAAGCGAACCTGGCTGAGGCCATCTTGGAAGCTTCAGGGTTGCCACAAGGAAGAAAAAGGGACAGGGAGGGGAGAAATATATAGCTGGGGTTTTATAGTCAAAACAAAAAGTGTTCCTGTGGGAACCAAGGACATTCCAACAGGTGGCTGGGGAGAGGAGGAGTGGAGTAACCCAGCAACCGGCCAGCACCTCTATTGGACAATGTGACTGATGACTTGGGGGAAGGGGAAACTTTCACTTTTTGATGGAGTGAAAACCGCGGGAATCTTCAGAGTTGGTTTTCACCAGTTGTGCCAATATGATGTATCCTATAAATTGTTCTTTTAGGAATCTACCTGCCTCGGATTTCTGCTTTCCATGGGTGCATTACTTGGAACGCTGACACAGAACTTGTGTCATGATAACATGACACATATTTCATAATTTTGGTTACATGCAGACATCTATGCAGACCGTGACTAAAGGAGGAACTTTGTGTTAACAAAGGAATAAAGGACAAGATTAAAATCTAATTCTCCAAACGTATTAGGGCAGATACGATTTTTTCTTACAATGTTGGTAGTCAAGTGTCTATGGAGATTCTCACTCATGGATGTCCAAAAGTGTTTTTCCAAAAGGCAAGTGGCCTTTCTTGATTTTATCCTTAAAAATGTTTTGCTTCTCAACCAAAAGTCAGAACTGAAGAAGCTTCTTGGATAAAAAGCAAAACTTTTTCAAGGAAAAAATCAAGAAAGTCCAGTTGCCTTTTGGAAAAAACACCTTTGGGTTGCTAGTCAAAATGAAGTTACTGAATACAGACTACATGGAGTAGACTTATGGCAATACAAGTATCTTGGCCTAAATGGAGAGGGAGTTAGACATGCTCAATGGCATTCAGCTGGATGTCTAACCTTCTTTTCTTGTAGTAATGAGAATACAGTGCTAATGGAACACCAAGTAAGAAGGATTATTTAATTCACAAGCTACTGGAAAAAAATCATCCACTTTGTACCAGAAGCAAATTGTGCATTTTACTTGTGATAAACAGCAAACAGCCTGGCCAGCCCTATGCTATTATTTGTAAATATATATTGACTATTTGAATTGTGGAAAAAATAACTAGTACTCATTCAGTAAACATTATTTGCATATATGGCTGTATTTGAGTGAAAGAGAGAGAGAAAATGTGATTCATCATTAAGAACTTAATATACAATAAAGCCCAACCAATATGGCCAATGATTTATTTATTTATTTATTTTGGTGGATTTCTATGCCGCCCAATCCCTAGGGACTCAGGGCGGCTCACAGCATATAGATCCAATACAAAATAAAAATTCATTAAAATATATAACAATACACAATACAATGGTTAAAAATACAGAAAATACAAAAGTTAAAAGAGTATCTCATTCACCCCGCCTGCCGGAAGAGCCAGGTCTTAATTGCTTTCCGGAAGGCCAGTAGGGTGGGGATGGTCCTGATCTCTGGAGGAAGTTGGTTCCACAGGGAGGGAGCTCCCACAGAGAAGGCCCTCCCCTTAGGTCCCGCTAGCCGACATTGTTTGGTCGACGGGACCTGGAGGAGGCCGACTCTGTGGGCTCTAACCGGTCGTAGGGAGGTATGCGGCAGGATGCGGTCCCGAAGATAACCTGGCCCTGAGCCATGTAGGGCTTTAAAGGTAACGACCAACACCTTAAATTGGATCCGGAGACTAATGGGCAGCCAATGCAGCTGGCGGAGGATAGGTGTTACGTGGGTGCATCTAGGTACACCCACCACAGCTCGCGCAGCTGCATTTTGCACCAATTGCAGTCGCCGGACACTCTTCAAGGGTAGCCCCATGTAGAGCGCATTGCAGTAATCCAGCCGTGAGGTGATAAGGGCATGAGTGACTGTAAGAAGTGCCTCCTTCTCCAAGTAGGGCCGCAATTGGTGCACAAGACGTACTTGTGCAAAGGTCCCCCTAGCCACAGCTGAAAGATGTTGTTCCAATTTTAGCTGTGGGTCTAGGAGGACACCCAAATTGCGGACCCGTTCTGAGGGGGCTAATTTCTCCCCCCCAAGAACCAAGGAGGGACAGTTGGTCGAGTCCTTAGGAGGCAATATCCACAGCCACTCGGTCTTGTCAGGGTTAAGCTTTAGCCGGTTCTTCCCCATCCAGACCCTAACATCGGCCAGGCAGCGGTCCATTACGTCTACGGCTTCCCCAAATTGAGACGGGGTGGAGATGTACAACTGGGTATCATCAGCATATTGCTGATACCTCACCCCGTGTCGTCGGATGATCTCACCCAGCGGCTTCATGTAGATATTAAATAGGATGGGCGAGAGGATCGAGCCCTGTGGCACCCCACATAGCAGGGGCCTAGGGCTCGACCTCTGCCCCCCTGTCAACACCGATTGCGTCCTGTCAGAGAGGAAGGAGGAGAACCACTGCAAAACAGTGCCGCCCACCCCCACCTCTCCGAGATGACGCAGAAGGATACCATGGTCAATGGTATCGAAGGCCGCTGAGAGGTCAAGTAGCACCAGGATAGAGGAATAACCCCCATCCCGGGCTCGCCAGAGGTCATCCATCAGGGTGACCAAAGCCGTTTCCGTACTGTAACCGCGCCTGAAGCCAGATTGAAAGGGATCCAGAAAATCAGTGTCATCCAACAGTCGTAGGAGCTGGAGTGCCACCACTTTCTCAACAACCTTCCCCGCGAAGGGAAGGTTGGAGACTGGACGGAAGTTCTTTAAATCCGCCGGGTCCAGGGAAGGCTTCTTGAGGAGGGGCCTCACCACCGCAGCTTTTAAGGGCTGCGGGACGGACCCCTCTCTCAAAGAAGCGTTAACCAACGCCTGGAGCCAGCCGCGTGAAACCTCCCTGGTGGCCGAAACCAACCAGGAAGGACACGGGTCCAATAAACAAGTGGCGGAGCTCATAGCTCCTATGGCCTTGTCCACATCCTCAGGAGTCACCGGTTCAAACCTTTCCCATATAACCGGACTAAGACCTGCCCCAGTCATCTCGGCCTGTACTGCCCAATCGGAGTCCAGGTCTGTCCAAATCTGAGTGACTTTATCCGCCAGAAACCGAGAAAATTCCTCAGCTCTACCCTGCAAGGGGTCTCCGCCTTCCTCCTTGGCCAGAAGGGTGCGGGTCACCCTAAACAGGGCGGCTGGGCAGGAGTCAGCGGACGCAATAAGAGCGGAAAAATGCGAACATTTTGCCGCCCTTATCGCCACTAAGTAAGACTTAATGAAAGTTCTTAAAAGTGTCCGGTCAGATTCAGCTTTACTAGATCTCCATCGTCGCTCTAGGCGTCTCTTGTGGCGCTTCATCTCCCGGAGTTCCTCGGTAAACCAAGGAGCCCTCCTGGATCCACTTCCACGGAGAGGCCGCAAAGGCGCAATCCGGTCCAGAGCCCCCGCTGCCGCCTGATTCCAGGCGGCCACCAGGGATTCGGACGAACTGTGTACCAGGGATTCAGGTATCTCCCCAAGTTCCCTCTGGAATCCGTCGGGTTCCATTAGGCGCCTGGGGCGGAACCACTTAGTCGGTCCCGCCTCCTTGCGGTGGAGGCGTGGTGCCATGAAATCCAACCTCAGAAGGAAATGATCTGACCACGACAAGGGTACTGTGACTAAACCCCTTAACCCCAGATCATCTCTCCACTGCCCCGAGAGAAACACAAGGTCAAGAGTGTGACCACCTTCATGAGTCGGACCCTGAACTACTTGGGTCAGGTCCATGGTTGTCATGGAAGCCATGAACTCCTGGACTGCCCCTGAGGCTTCGCCGGGCGATGGCAGGTTGAAATCCCCCAGCACCATCAACCTGGGGAATTCAACCGCCAGCCCTGCAACCGCCTCGAGCAGAACAGGCAGGGCCTTTGTAACGCAGCTAGGAGGCAGGTACGTTAACAAAAGGCCCACCTGAACCCCTAAGTCCATGATGAGGGATGGCGGGCACTTTAGATCCCAAAGGGTCCAATCAGTATAGTCAATGATCCAGGATGCAGTAACTTGTCATTCAACAATATATAGAAGTCTAATTTGAAAGGCTCCTCCCTGGAATTTAAGATGCTTGCCCTCCATGCAGCTTTCTTAAGATTCCTACGTGATATAATCATTCTGAAATTATACTTGTGTTTGGTTTAAGGGGTCTGTGATAATCACCAAACATTTTTCAGGTAGCAATACTTTTGAAAAAAATTGTTGTCAAGTGAAATTACAGTATAGATTGCATAGGGTTTGACCAGTGTATAATCTGGATTATGGTTACTGCAAAACTTGATTCATCTTGCACTCAATGTTCCTATTTTGTTAAAAAGGGGAAGGGAAGGACAGGGGAGGCAAAAGGAAGGGAAGCTTTCCAGTATTCTAGGCAGGAGGTGGGAAAATAGAGCCCAGGTGGCACAGCAGTTAGAGTGCAGTACTGCAGGCCACTTTAGCTGACTGTGATCAGCAGTTCAGCTGTTCCAATCTCACCGGCTCAAGGTTGACTCACCCTTCTATCCTTCCGAGGTAGGTAAAATGAGGACCCAGATTGTTGGGGGCAATATAAATACTGTATGCGTTGCTTAATGATGTAAAGCGCTTAGAGAGTGCTTGCACTTTGAGGCGGTATATAAGTCTCACTAATAAATTAAATAAATAAATAAATAAATAAGGGTAGCATGTTTCACCAGCCTGGACAGAAATGGAAAGGGAAATGGAAAGGTTGAATGGAGCTTAAGCTTTTAGGGCTGGGGACACTTCAACCATTGTTGAATAATTAGATTTTTTTTTTAAAAAACCCACCAATCAATTGCAAATATAGCAGCCTGGCACTTCAGGATGAACTGGCTGCATAAAACAAAATCAGTCACTGGAGGAAAGGAGGCATGCAGCCAATTGGACCAAGGGCTGCTACTAGAATATGAATAAAGCACTGGAGATGATCTACTGAAGGGCTTAAAATTACTTGAGTCAGAAAACAGCACTTTTGAATTGTAGCTGGAAAATATGGCTGCAAGTTATTTTACAACAGACTCAAAGTGGAGTGTGTTTCAAATAATTGGATGAAGCATAGGTTTATTCATCTGCCATTTATTCATAGCCAAAGAATGAATATGAATTTAAAACATGATTAGTTTTAATTGTTTACAATGAGAAATCAAAATAACTAATAAAGAATAGAGCAGTGATTAGAAGTTCTGAATTGAACAGACCATTATTAGTGTCAAGTACAGATCTTTGGAAAAATGGACATTGAAAAATAGTAAAAAGTAAAAGAAACCAGAGTGAAATTAGAATAACTGCAGCACAAGAATATCCTGTATGGAAAGTATTAGATGTGAACAGAGTGTGGATATAAAGAAAGGGTATGTGGAAGTTGACAGATTAAAAAGACTATGTTACAGAGCACCACAGAATTGTGTTGATTTTCACAAAGGGACATATGAAGAAGAATTTATTTTATTTATTAAAATTTTTATTTATTAAAATTTCTATGCCGCCCAATTCCCGGGGGGACTCTGGGCGGCTAACAGCAGGTATAGAAACAAATAATCAATAAAAGCAATTTAAAAACATGTTAAGATACTATCAATATTTAAAAAGAACTTTCACTCCCACATGCATACATGGGCCGATCTAACAAGACCACATCTTAGGGTCATTGGCCCCAGGCTTGATCTGCTGAATAATGAAAGAGTAAAGGGGGTAATGAATGAAGGGGAAAATGCATAATCAGGTAGTCCTCAATTTGCAGCAGTTCATTTTGTGACCGTTCCAAGTTACAACTTCACTGAAAAAAGTGACTCATGACTATTTTTTCACACTTATGACCATTGCAGCCTCCCCATGGTCACATGATTGAAATTCAGATGCTGGGCAACTAATTCGTATTTATGACAGTTGCAGTATCCTGGGACCTTCTGACAAGCAAAGTCATTGGAGAAACTAGATTCACTAACAATCGTGTTACTAATTTAACAACTGCAGTGATTCACTTAACAAATGTGGCAAGAAAAATTGTAAAATGGGGCAAAACTCACTTAACAAATTTCTCACTTAGCAACATAAATTTTGGGCTCAATTGTCCTTGTAAGTCAAGGACAAGTCTAGTCAGTACTAGAATTAATGTGGCAAAAACGTTGAAGAATTTAGATCAACCACCCCGAGTACATTTCAAACAATTTAATATCCAGCTGCTGTGCCTATTGCTATAAAATCTGAGGATTAAAGCCCACCCATCTGGAAGATACTTGAAGAAGGTAAGGCTGAACAAGGATTTTGAGCAGAGTGAACACAATTAAAAATAAGTTATGTAATAATGTGGAGTGAAAGAAAGTTGGAAACTGAAATGAAGGAATGCTGGATGGAACACTAGAGATTTCTGTGGGACTGATGATTGAAATTAATGTTGTAAATGCTCGTCCAAAGATAAAAAGACAGTCATAAATGTTCTGAGAATATTGAAAAATGTTAAAACTGTAGGAATAAATTGTGCAACTGGAGAAATGTTAAAATGGGATTTGTTTATGGAATTTGTAATGTATTTATCATGTATGTGAACAATGTGTCTGTGTGTGACAGAATACTGTCATTTATTTATTTATTATTTATTTATTTTTGTCAAGTACGTATTGGTAATATACATAGATATAACATTGTTTATATACATAAGATGGGTACTGATAAGTGGGAACATTAGGACAGGGACTGCAGGCACGTTGGTGCGCTTATGTACGCCCCTTACTGACTTATTGTTACTTATTATTCCCTATACAAAAGAAGCAAGACTGAAAGGGAAGAAGTTGGACTTTTGGTAATGGGCAATATTTGGGAAATGTAGAATAGCTTTATGCTAGTCAGTGTTTTGCAGATTAGATACTGCATTTGCTATTCAGTGTGTCTTTAGTAAACATATAAATATCAGAAAGAGTCATACTTTTGTTAATATAGAAAAAGTATATGATAATGTGAATGTTTAAATTATGAAACATTTTGTTTAAATATGGAGTTAAAAGTTTATTGTTCAATGATATAAGAGTAGATATGATGTAAACCATGTGTGAGAATAAACATAAATGCTTAACAAATGGTCCAATACTGAGAAAATGGGTTTGCGAAATTTCCTTGGTTAGATAAATGTTTAAGGAATGTTTGTGGTGACATTAGAAGTGTTTTTTGGGAGGATGTGAATGTATGTACATTTTCTATGCAGATCAGGGCTGGGTGTAACTTACCTGGCTGCCGGTTTGCTTCCTCCCGGCTGCGTGGCTGCGGCTCATGGGTGCTCGCACGCTTCGCATGTGCACGCATGCGCAGTGCCGAAAAATAAAAAAAATTCCCCAAAAGAAAGCCAAAAACAAGATGGCGACGCATGCACATTGCCGGAAACTCAGCTTCTGCGCATGCGCAGGAGAAAAAAAACCCAAAAAAAATTCCCCAAAAAAATTATCCAAAAAATTCAAAAAAAATCCCCCCCCAAAAAGATGGCGGCATCCACGGACAGGCACCAACAGAACCGGTTCTGTGGCATCATCGTGACATCACCAGCGGCTTGCTACAGGTTTGGGCGAACCGGGAGGAACCCACCTCTGATGCAGATGATGCTGTGTTATTGGTTGAGAAACTGAACAATATGCAAGAGAGTTTATATGATGCTGATGATACAACTTAACTCAATAAACAATTAACTTAAACATTAAATAATTGCTTAGTCATGAACATTTAGATAAATTACAGGCAGGATAGTAGCCACACACGCACAAGAGTTCTACTATTTCAGCACACTGAATTCAAGACTCCCAGTTTTAAATTCTGTTCTTAAAATTTCCCTTTCATTTTTTTAATCATCAGAAATTAGCCATGCCTATTCAATATTTATGTAAGAGTTACACCAAGATGAGAATTGCTGGTTTACAAGTTTTCTTCCCCATTTTCTTCTGCTCATCCATTTCTGACTCTGCCGGTGTATTTCACGTCCTTCCTTCCAGTAGTAACTGAAGGATTTTATACTTTTCCTTCCATTTCTGCTTCTTTGTTGGCTGAAGCTGATGTGGAAAATAAAATTATAATTCAACACTGAAAGGATAAATCTGTGCTTGAATTTCAACAATGAATTGCTGTTACTTTTCCTACATTTCAAATGTTTCTTTTTCAAAATAGAATAAGAAAGTAGATTTTCAATTTGATAAAATGTCTTCTTAATTTTCAGAAACTATGTTATTATCTTGCAAATTGAAATGTATTTAATACCAGCATTAGAAATGTCCTGAAATTGATAATTGCATAATGTTTTGCAATAGGTTATTGAGATTTTTTTTTGTTTACCAAAAAATTACAGACCAAATATCATGATTTATTCATTAAGCTACAATTAGAATAAATCATCTAATATATTAAATCATGGTTTACAAATTACAATGTGTAATTAACACTTAAGCTCAAACCAAATGCTTACATTATTATAGGTTAGTATGGTATATGAACCAGGCCAGTTATTTTCGTGAGTCTGTGCAGAGGTGGGTTGCTCCCGGTTCGGACCGGTTCTATAGAACCGGTAGCAGAAATTTCCCCCCGCTTGCCGAACTGGGAACGATTGCTGGCTGGCCACGCCCCCGAACCAGCTCTTTTGTTTTTGGCTTCTGCGCATGCGCAGAAGCTGAGTTTTTGGCACTGCATGCGCGCACATGTGCAAAGTGCGCATGCAGCCACCCGGTGCGGGAGGAAGCGAACCGGTGGCGAGGTAAGTTAGAACCCACCCCTGAGTCTGTGTAATATCCCACAATTTCTCTTATTTGACAATAACTGTAAAATTAACAACAAAGAAAAGTAGAGAAGCACAAATTATCAGACTTCGTTAATAAATTAAAGTTACATCTACTAAACCAATGAAAAGTAACAAACCAATAACACCATGCTGAGTTAAATGATATAATAGTATTAGGTTGAAACAATTGGATGAAATTCAATAAATATTCTTTAAAATGTTGCAGTGAAATTTATAACAGATCAATATTTATGTTGCCAGCATGCATAAGGTCAAACTGACAATGGATGCCTAATGAATAAAATCAGAAAATAATTTAAAACTTGCAGAAAAAAATGAAATTGTACATAACATTTATGTAGTAAGATATAATAATCTTTAGAATGCCAAAAGCCCACCATGTTGTCAATTAGTAATTCTATTCCATATGTACTCATAGGCATCCTAAATCAATTCTATAAATAGATAATGTTTTACTGAAGAAATATAATAATCATGTACCAACTGTCTTGCAACAAAAATCATTACATTAAACTCGAGGTACTAAATCATAGATAATTTTTAAGGCACTGGGCACCCTAAAACAGCAACAATAAAATCCGTTTTCATTCCATGATTGTGATTTGAACATTCCCTATAGCTCTTTATAGCCTCCTTCCATAAAGCTGAACATTTTGCAGAGATGTTCACATTTATTTTAATGTTTAATGTAATAAACAGGGTAATATTTGCTTTGTTTGATACACTGCCAACACATGTTCACAAAACAATATACCAAAGATGTAATGCTTGAAGTAAATGTTTCTAAATTCAGTTGGATTTACTTCAAAGTTTTCAGTTGTTAAATACAAGGCTTTTATAACATTTTTGGTCCATGAACTGACAAAATTCATAGTAAAGAAATCATTTTTATTTGAAGGTCATCAAGAATTTTCATCAAGCAGTATATTAAATTCAAGAATAAGGGGAGGCTGAAGGTGCCATCTTTGTTTTCCAAATCTGTAGCCCACGCTCACCCCCGTTTTAGCGAAGGGGAAAAATGTTGTGATATGTCACGTGTCAACATTACAATAAAGCTAGTATTATTAAGGGTTGGTGCTTCTTGTCTGGACTACCTGAAAGGGCTGACATCAGTTTTGCAAGTTTTTAATTTGATAGTTACTATATTCCTGGAGTTTAATTAGACTGCACTAAAACACAATATTTTATATCAGTGTTACATTTTGTTTTCAGTTTTTTATGTATGGCAAGTCAGACTTGAGTTTAAATTGCACACCTCAGAAACATAATAGTGATGTATAAAAATAAGTCAGAAGATAGCTATATTCAGTATAATAGTGGGGAAAATGGCACAAAAATTCTTACGCATATAGTAAGTTCTATTTCAGCAATAGCAGAGCTTTCTTTTTAAAATAAAACTAACCTGCAATCTGCAGTTCATTCTGTGGAAATGCAGTATTACCTCCATTTTCTCCCTAGGAGAAAGTGGGAAATTGATTTTCTAGTTTATTTCAATATTTCCTGCCATCAAATTATATGGAGAAGAAATCTGTTATATTTCAGCCATAAACGTATTTCCAACAAAAAATCTACGATACAGGAACAGTATAACATACCAGTCACCTCAGCTGATCTGTGTCTCTTCATTGTATGTTGCCCAGACTTTGACATATTTTCATGTAAACAAGATTCCCCTCTCCCTTAGAAAAATTGTTACTTTGATGAATTTTGCTCCATGAAAAAAAACCCCAAACCTGTCTTTAAAGATGACTAGATTAATGGATTATGAAGTTGCCATATGACATGGATTCTCTTAAAATTCTATTAAGAAACGAAGAATAACACTGTACCTACAGTAACAGAGCAACAACACATATTCACGTTTCCCCCCCCCCCCCATAATACATTATGTGTTCTGCTGTAGCTCAAGTTCAACTAATAATGTGCTACAAAATGAAACCAGGAAAGAAATACTTTCAGTTCTGTGTATTTTTAGAATATTTGGATTTTTCCTCCTTCCTGCTAATAACATGCTATGATACAAAATATAACTTAAGGAGAAATCCTATACTCAGTGCTTTGTTAGTAAGCACTTAATTCTGAGTTAACAGATCTTAAGCTCTTTGTTTTTTAGATGAAACATTTTGAATATATACCCTCCCAAAGATGAATTAAACTGAGTCAAAGGCGGCTTGTCATGTATTTGGCAAGGAAGGAAAAGAATGAAAACAGTGGTTGAAAAGCAAGCTAGGCTTTTTCACATGTTTATCGTTGTGCTTCATTAATAGCATGATAGGGGAAAGCCTACATGAAAATTATTCTTCATTGATATATTATGCTTGAAATCTCCTTACTTCAATCTGGGTGAGAGTTTAAAACATCTGCTTCATAAAAGCTAAATGCATAAATGGTTTATAACTCTAAGCTTTCTAAATAGATGAGCTTGCAGACATTTGAGAAGAAAGCAATAATGAGAAAACTATCCAGATTGACAATTAAGGAAGGTTAAGGTTAAGTAAATTAACAGCTGCTCTATGCTATCTACATGCAAGTAAATCCAACCTCCCTGAGGCATGCATATGGCTGGATATTCTCCTGTATGAAGCACTAATATGGCAGAACCGGAGTCTTGCCAACTTCTGCAGGTCTCCATGATGCACATATTGTATTATAATTTGCTGATTTCTGCAATCAAGATATACCTGTTGACAAATGCTAACAAGCAGATGAAAGAGATTTTTCCCTTCTCTGCCACCAAATATTCTCCAAAGTACAACTCTGAACAGATTAATACTGCCCTGAGGAGTGACTGTAAAGATGGTCCGTATTTTAAGGTTCCAACAGAAGAGTATTTTAAGGCTCATTCACCCTTCCTTCCTTCCTTCCTTCCTTCCTTCCTTCCTTCCTTCCTTCCTTCCTTCCTTCCTTCCTTCCTTCCTTCCTTCTCATGATGTTGTGGTATTTTTACCATTTAATTTTTTTTATGTCCAGCTATCCCTTCATACAAAATCATGTCTGAAATCATGACGGAGAAGAGCCAGTCTGAGGATTCATCTAACCAAGTTTCCTAATTCTGGGCACCTGCTATTTAGTTGCATAACAAGAACAGCATAGGATTCCTTTGTTGTAGTGTTCATCCCTCAGCAGAAGCTTCCTTTCCTAAACTAGCCAAGATAAAATAAAATATTGTAGTTTCAAAACTAATACTGAGGTTACATCAGGGGTGGGTTCCAACTTACCTCGCTGCCAGTTTGCTTCCTCCCGTGCCACGTGGCCGTGCCTCATGGTCGCGCATGCGCTTTGCGCGCACGTGCATGTGCAGTACAAAAAAACCCAATTTTTTTTAAAATGCCAAAAACAAAATGGTGACCGCATGCACAGTGCTGGAAACTCAGCTTCTGCGCATGCGCAGAAGAATTTTTTTTAAATTGAAAAAAATATTTTAAAAAATATTTTTAAAAAGATGGTGGCGACCACAGACCGGCACCGACCGATCTGGTTCGATGACATTATCATGATGTCACCAGCAGGTTGCTACCGGTTCGGGCTAACCGATCCGAACCAGGAGGAACCCACCTCTGGGTTACATAATTGGCAATATCAATTATTATTCAACCCCTATATACAGAATAGAGTGTATTTCTCAATCTGACATTCTGCTAGGATGAAAATAGTACAGAAAATGATACTGTTTGGTTCTGATAAAATCAGTCATCTTAATTTATGCTGTAATAACTGCATGAAACCAGATTTTCCTATTCCAAGAAAACCTAATAGGCATGTTGTAATTTCAAGTTTATGAAAAAAGTAAAAATAATATGCTTTGAATCGTACATACCGTATGGATGAAACGTGCCCTTCTTTGAGTTCCATTTAAAGACAAAACTGTAAATAATACAGAATGTAGCTCCCCCCACATATGGCAGATGAGACCACTTCAGCCACATATTATCTACATTCCAGACATTGCAGTGGCCTATGTACGGTACAATTTAAAAAGTGTTTCTGATTTTTAAAACCCCACATGATTTGGCCCTGAAGTATTGTACCTTTCCAGATAAAACTGTCCTATCCAGTTGGGAATGTTGACAGGAGCTTGGAGGCAAAGTTTCTCCACAATGGCTCCTTCTGAGGGAATGAAGCTGGAGTTGCTGTTTGCAGTTGGGAAAAGCAGCTGCAGTCAGGCAGATATGTTTTCCAACCCCTCTTCCGTAAGGCTCAGCTCCTCTCCCATTTCCCAAAGGAGTGTAAAAGTTTATAGCCCCAGAAATATAAGCAGGCATATTCATTCATTCATTCATTCATTCATTCATTCATTCATTCATTCATTCATTCATTCATTCATTCATTCATTCATCTTCCCTCCCCCCCTTATTCACAAGCACCCATGCTGGTGTTCAGGTGTCTGGCTAATGGAGCCACATCCTGGCAGTTTTCAGGAATGTGCCAAGATAAGCAGCTTCCCAGCCTACAAACATGTGGGTGTGCAGGAGAGAAAAAGAAGACAACAATAAACAGATGAGAAAGCGTAAAGTGATGTCTGTGATGTACAATTATTACAGGCAAGCAAGAGCTATCAGTCAATTGCCAGGATCACATGCTACAGCAAGCAGCTCATTGTGCTGGGATTCTTGGCCTGGAGCTTGGTAGCAACCAGAAGAGGAACAACCACACTGAGGCAGCACCTAATCCCAACAATTGCAAGGAGAGAGGCAAAGGTTGTATGCCACTTTAAAAGTTCAAGACTTTTACTTGTTATAAGGACTAACCATCGAAGACTTATTTATGTGGCTACATCAATTTGCCTGGGAGGTTGGAGTTAACCTAGGGCAAGAGGAGAGGTGTGTGCTACAATAAGGTATTTTGTATAATTGTCTTCAATGCCAATGATGGCAAACCTTTTGGGCTTGGTGTGTTAAAAATTCTTCAGCCTCAATGCCACCACTGCCACTCAAAAAGCCTGCCTTTGCCATTCCCCAAAGTTCATGAGCCTTAGAGACTGTTGTAATTGTCCCATATGGCCCTGTGCTCCCCAGGATTTGCTGTGGGCTGCTTACCTTCAGGCAGTGTTCCTTTTCTTTTGATAGGCCCCTGTGGCCTACTCAAGGCTGCTCTGGGTTGGGAGCAGTGGTGGGTTCCTACCAGTGCGGTCCACTCTATAGCACCGGTAGCGGCCTGCTGGTGATGTCACAGTACCGGTGCGGTCGGTTGCCGGTGCCTGGGCGCCACCATTTTTTTTCAAAAATTTTTTTTACATTTTTAAAAATTTTCTTCTGCGCATGCCCAGAAGCCGAGCTTCCTGCACTGCGCATGTGCTGCCTTCCTACCCCACAGTGAGTCCAAGCAGGGAAGGATGGCTGAGGGAGCTCGTGAGATGCTGAAAGAATGGACGACAGGAGCTATCTCCATTCCCCTCCCTTCAGCAGTCCGAGAAGCCACGAACGTGCAGTGATGATCCTAGGCATTTTCACACGTTTGAGGCTTCTCGAGCTGCTGAGGGGAGGGGGAATGGGCGGCAGGACCTATCTCAGTTCCCTTCCCTTCAGCAGTCTGAGAAGCCACGCCCACCCAGTCACATGGCTGGCAAGCCACACCGACAAAATAAGCCACGCCAACAGAGTGGTAGTAAAAAAATTAGGAACCTGCCCCTGGTTGGGAGGACTTCATTCTTGAAGCAGATTCTGAGAATACTCTTCTGCGACCTCTGCAGCCTCTGAAAGCCGTGTAAAAACACAACCCTTTATTGCATGATTTTTGGAGGCTCTGGAAACTACAGAAGATAATGGCCTCCTTATGCGACTTCTGAAGGACCATGCAAGAGCACACCTCATTCTTCCGCGGTCTCTATTGTTGCCTCCAACAATCATGTGAGAAAAGGGAATACTTTCAAAAATAGTTGTTGTTGTTGTTGTTGGATGTTGGTGAACACTGGAATAGTAAAAAAATACCATAGCATATCATCTGTGGCACGCATGTCATATGTGCATAGGAGCCATGGTGGTGCAGTGGTTAGAATGCAGCATTGCAGGCTAACTCTTCCCACAGCCAGAGTTTGATACAAACCAGCTCAAAGTTGACTCAGCCTTCCATCCTTTCGAGGTCAGTAAAATGAGACCCAGATTGTTAGGGGCAATATGCTGACATTGTAATCCACTCAGAGAGTGTTGTAAAGTACTATGGGGTGGTATAGAAGTCTAAGTGCTATTGTTATACATTTGCCATCACTGTTCTACACTGTGGTGGGTCCAATCCTTGGAAAACAAAGATCCCTCATATCCCTGGATCAGGGGTGGGTTCTGACTTACCTCACTGCTGGTTCACTTTCTCATGCGCCGCATGGGCGCGTGTGCGTTGTACTAAAAACCCAGCTTCTGTGCATGCACAGAAGCAAAAAACAGCTTCTGCGCGTGCACAGAAGCGAAAAACAAGATGGCCTATGGCCTATGGCACCACCGAGAGAGCCAGTTCAGGGGAATGTCCAGCCGGCCATGCTGCCGGTTCGGCAAGTGGGGGGAAATTCCCACTACTGTTTCTATAGAACCAGTCCGAACTGGCAGGAACCCATCTGCGTCCTGGATATTAGCCTGGTGCCAGCCATATATCTTTTTGCAAATCAGTCAAAACTACTGGGCGTTCTTTAGGAATTAATGCTACAAATCTTGTTGGGCACCTATGGTTATGAGATGTGATATTGATATTATTTTTATTTTTATTATATATTCTGTTGTTTCTGATTTTGTTGCTTTGTGATATATATTCAACAGAATATAAATGGTATGACTGAACAAGAATTTCACATGGAGAAAAATTCAAATAAAAGGCACCACATTAGATGCTTCTTATTAAAGTCTCTTTGAAGCATTTTCTCTCCTGCCAAAATAACTCTGCCTGTTTATACAAAATGTTGCCCATCACCAACGTTCCCTGTAAGAGAAAAAACGGTGTGCGGCGTTCTCATTTCATCTGCGCGGCCGCGCATGCGCACAGCCTCTCCCATTAGGAAATGCCGGCAGGAAGTTAGAAACTTCCGCGCGGCGTTCTCTGATCACGTGCGCGGCCGCGCGGGCGTGCACCTTAGAGGGAACAGTGCCCATCACATTACCTCAACTCTCCCACTTTAAAATAATGCAGACAATAACAAATCTGAACTGAAACCTTCTTTAACCACGTTTCTTTGTTTTGAATTCAGTTATAAGGGCTAAAACATGACCGTGAACTTTTTAAAAATAAAAAATAGTATAAAAATATGCAATCTATTTTATTTTAAAACAAAACAAAACAAAGCAGAATATAAAAATCTGTCTCCTTTATTTTTATAAGACACTTCAACCAGGCATATAATATATTTCTAAAAGTATAAGGGAGTCAGAAATATAGAGAGGTAGAGATAACTTGCCAAGAACACCATTTTTTTAAAAAAAAGATAATCTTTGTTTATCTTGTATATTAAACTAATATTTAGTATATCCACGGTGTTGGAAAAAATGTAGCGATTTAGAAGTGAATGACTGAACACACCCATAGCAGAGGGTATAATTTTTAGCCATACTGAAGGCAAGAAAAAACAACCCAGTAGTTATTATGGCATATTATTTTCTCTGTAATCTCTCCAAGATTTCTAGTAAGATAATTTAATAGCTAAAACATAGTTTGACTAGCAATTTTACATCATGAAAGACAATTATACCACTTTAGTCATGTAAGCTTTCATAATTCAAACATAAAAATAGTTTGATTCTGAAGCAATTTAATGATAAAAGTTCAAGAGGAATGTTTGTGGCTGGTGAGGTGCGTAGGTGCACTTTAGAGCTGCATAAAACAGAACTGGATTTTACTGTTACCTATCTCTATATTAATATTATTATTACATATGCAATAATATGAAATCACAGCTGCCAGTTCTTAATATAGCTTATTTGTTTATTTGCTTGTTTGTTAGATATATACCCAATCTTTCCCTTGGGAGTTCAGGACAGTATAGATATGACTCCTTCATCCAGTTTTATTCTGACAATCACAAACTGGTGAGCTAGATTAGGCTGAGAGGCTTATGAAAAGAAGGACTAGGGGGTGACATGATAGCAGTGTTCCGATATCTCAGGGGCTGCCACAAAGGAGAGAGTCAAAATATTCTCCAAAGCACCTGAGGGTAGAACAAGAAGCCATGAGTGGAAACTAATCAAGGAGAGAAGCAACTTAGAACTAAGGAGAAATTTCCTGACAGTTAGAACAATTAATCAGTGGAACAGCTTACCTCCAGAAGTTGTGAATGCTCCAACACTGAACGTTTTAAAGAAGAGGTTAGATAACCATTTGTCTGAGGGTTTCCTGCCTAAGCTGGGGGTTGGACTAGAAGATCTCCAAGGTACCTTCCAACTTTGTTAAATTATACATTTTGGGCTCAATTGTGGTACAAGGAGGGTCAAAGTCTCCAGGGGTCCCCATTGCATAGATAGGACCACCGTCAGCCTCCTAACTACTACAACCTAGTAATGGTCCTTCTTTGGACTGAGAATGGAGAAGAGAAATTGACTACATTCGCATCACAATGACCCATAATTAGGTTGTACAGATGGGGCTTATTCACAGTCATAGGGGAACACCCCCCCCCCTCCTACCAGATTCTACATAGCAAAAGCACAGGTTTTTGCAGTTTTCTTTGTTGTGATTATAGGCTCCCATTTCCCTCATTACACACCAGATATTATTGAAGTAAAGCCAAAACAAGTTAGCAAGCCAGCAGGAGAACAAATTGATTACATTGGCAGTGAAGGAAAATTTGAGTTCGCTAAACTATAAATTTATTAGCAGAACATGAATCACAGCCAGTCTATGTTTCATCTCAACCCTTTCCACCCTGTAGTTATTTTCTTGGCTCTTTCATGGGTTTCCAGATGGTAGTTTCCTTCAAGTTGAATTTAAGAATATAGTATTTAGCCAGAAAGATAATGTAGGAAGATAAACAAATGCTTAAGACAGGGGTCATGACTCATATTGCACTAAGTTTTTTGAACACTGCCATTACTCAGATTATTCTTGCTACACCAGCAAAGATCAGCAGAAAGAACTGGCACAGTAGCATATCTTAGACTGGCCTATACCTTAGAGTATTTGATATGTTAGGATGAGAAAATAAATGTTAGAGGTGATGAATCTTTTTCTTTGGAAACGAATCTTTGACAAAATAAAACGCGAGTAAAAGTCTAAATATCAAGATTTTTTTTCAGTAGAAAATAATACAAAAACAATAAATCTTAATGACTACATCTTGACAATCTAAGAATAGGTCCTTCTCGAATGAAGGACAGCATAAGAAGAGTAATGGAGGATAGAATAGAATGTGCATATGCGCAATTCACTCTTCACGTGACTGCTATACTTTGCTATGAACCTCTGGGTCATAAAGTCTGACATATGAGTACAGCTGACAATCAAAAATCACATTGTGACATGATATTAGATTGATCTTTATCAACCTTGGCATCTTTAAGATGATGGACTTCAATTCCCAGAATTTTCCAGGCAGCATGCTGTGAAAGATATAATTACTATGGGATGGACCAGTTCACTAACTTCAGTGAGATTGGACCTATTTGAATTAGCCACTCTAGGCATCTTATGCTCCAGATGGTTTCCAGTGAACACTAGAAGTTTCCTAGTATTGTAGAAGGTAGCATTGTCCTATCCTCAAAAGACAGATTAACCTCTGGAATATGGAGGCAATAAACGGCCATGACAGGATATTTCCTGAGTAGCCTTTCCTTCAGGGGTGAAATCCAGCAGGTTCTGACAGGTTCTGGAAAACCGGTAGCGGAAATTTTGAGTAATTCGGAGAACCGGCAAATACCATCTCTGGCTGGCCCCAGAGTGGGGTGGGAATGGAGATTTTGCAATATCCTTCCCCAGGAGTGGGGAGGGAATGGGGATTTTGCAGTATCCTTCCCCTGGAGGGGGGAAGGGAATAGAGATTTTGCAGTATCCTTCCCCTGCCATGCCCACCAAGCCACACCCACCAAGCCACACCATGCCCACCAAGCCATGCCCATAGAGCCGGTAGTAAAAATATTTGGATTTCACCACTGCTTTCCTTGTGTGGTGACCTAGGAGTTCCTTGATTTATTGAAAGAGATCAAGTTCCAGAAAAGACACCTGGAACAACACTGTCAAAAGATAAAGAGTGAACCTTTTGCAGAAAGATAAAATGCTATTATTTTTTTAAAAGGCTGGCTGAATGTCTGGCAACCTACTGTTTCATCAACTATTTTATTTTTCTGGATTGTCGGTAAGGTTTGCCATTTGGGAGGCACTGATTTATGGTGGTATTCCTTCCTGAAATAGACAGTTCCAGTCACATCTATAAAAGAGGAGAGATTTGGTCCTCAGGCACTTTAATATGGATGTCATGGCTCTTGATTTTTTTTCTCCTATTTTATTTAAAATTTACCTGAGAGGTTGGGTATGGTATTATTGATATACAAATAACATTAAACTGTATCCCTGTACATTGATAGAAATCCTGCACTTAGAACCTTTTTACTTCATGTCTGGACTACTGTCTGTCACTCTACAAAGGGCTGCCCTTGAAGACCACTTGGAAATTTCTACTGTTCAAAACCCACCATCCTGCAGGCTTATAAGAATGATTGGATACATTAATATTTTGGGAGCTATATTTGTTGCTAATTGTTTCCAAGTGCTATTCAAGGTTTTGGTTACAACCTATACAGCTGAATATGGTTTGGGATGTAGCAATCTGCAAGGCAATTGTTCCAAGAAGCATTTGCCTTCAGGTGAGTGGGCAGAGGATGTATTATTTATTTATTTATTTATTAATCATTCTTGTATGCCGCCCAACTCCCGAGGGACTCAGGGCGGCTTACAGCATCATGGAAACAAGAACAATTCATAAGAACAATAGTAAAATTTAAAATAATTATAAAAATTAAAAACAAATCAACATGCATACATGGGGGATTGATCTCTAATTCACCCCGCCTGCAGGAAGAGCCATGTTTTAACGGCTTTGCGGAAGGCCAGTAGGGTGGGGATAGTCCGGATCTCTGGGGGCAGTTGGTTCCAGAGAGACGGTGCTCCCACAGAGAAGGGTCTCCCCCGGGGTCCTGCCAACTGACATTGTTTGGTTGATGGGACCTGGAGGAGACCAATTCTATAGGGCCGCCTAACCTGTCGTAGGGAGACATGTGGTAGGATGCGGTTCCGCAGGTAACCTGGCCCTGAGCCATGTAGGGCTTTATACTGCAAGTCCACCCCACCCCACCACACCATTAAGTATAGTGTAAACATTGTCTATTAGGGCTCCTATTCTGTGGAATAATGTACTCTTTGACATAAAAGTAATATGTTTACAAAGCAAGTTAAGAGCTAGCTCTTTCAAGGAGCATTGGAGAATAAGGAATTAAATAAATGATTGTATTGGGGTGTGCTGGTAATAGTAATTACTGGGTTATATTGTATGATGGTATTGAGTGCATTTGTATTTTTTAACATGTATTTACATTAAATTACATTTTGTTATCATGGTGATATGTTGCCATAATTCCAACTGGGAATCTGCGCGCATCCTAGACCAAGCTAAATCCAAAAGTCATTAGGAATTCCTGGAAGCCTGGCACTCAGACAAATCATCCATCAACAGTCACATAAAGTTAAGTCACATTTGTACCCCATTTAAAATAGACAATAAAAGAGCTAAGAAGGAAACAAAAAGACCAGAAAGATATCCTCTCCAGCAACCAACACCCAAATAAGCAGGGACTAATTCCAGACAAACAATGAGAAAGAAAACAACACCCTAATCAAGAAACTACCAAGGAGCAAACCACAACATCACCAACATTGGCAGGGTAAGCTACTGTGTATAAACAGAGAGCAAACTTACACTTACTAGCACAAACCACACTTACTTGCACTGATGATGTTACTTAGTGAAGCAACAAAATATCTGCAAGCAAACAATCAAGCTCAGAGAGCACCAAGGAATCCATAATTTTTATTATTTTACATTTTTACATTATATTATGTTATTTAAATATCCAGGTTATAATAAAACAACCGAAACAAAAACCAAACACACATAAAAACAGTCAATGCAATAATGTTTCCATGGATTCCAGTGTAATTAATGACCACAAAATTTCTTTACTCAGCTGGCTTTTAAAATGCTTTTAAAGGACTGTTTAAATGAAAACAAAATAAATGAGAAGCTGGCATGGGGCAAACCACTTGTAGTACCTTTCAATATCACGTTTGTTTCCAAGATAGTTCCACATCTTACAGGCATTCCTTGAAAACAAAAATAAGGATCTGGAGAGAAATTATGCCTATGTACTCATAAAAAGGAGATAGTTAGAATAATAGAATAATTATTGGAAGGAACTAAGAGATCAGTTAATCCAGCCCCCTACTTGAGCATCTCCAATAGATGACCATCTAGCTTATTTTAAGAGCTCTAACAAAAACAACTTAATATCCATCACAACACCCTTGTCGTGGTCAGATCATTTCCTTCTGAGGTTGGATTTCATGGCACCACTCCTCCACCGCAAGGAGGCGGGACCGACTAAGTGGTTCCGCCCCAGGCGCCTAATGGAATCTGAAGGATTTCAGAGGGAACTTGGGGAAATACCTGACTCCCTGGTACATGATTCATCTGAGGCTCTAGTTGCTGCTTGGAACCAGGCGGCAATGGGGGCCTTAGACCGGATTGCGCCTTTGCGGCCTCTCCGTGGCAGCGGATCCCGGAGGGCCCCTTGGTTTACTGAGGAGCTCCGGGAGATGAAGCGCCTAAAGAGACGCCTAGAGCGACGATGGAGAACCAGTAAAGCTGAGTCTGACCGGACACTTTTAAGAACTTACATTAAGTCTTACTTAGTGGCGATAAGGGCGGCAAAATGCGCGTATTTTTCCGCTCTTATTGCGTCCGCCGACTCCCGCCCAGCCGCTCTGTTTAGGGTGACTCGCTCCCTCCTAGCCAAGGAGGGGGCTGAAGATCCCTTGCAGGGCAGAGCTGAGGAATTTTCCCAGTTTCTGGCGGATAAAGTCGTTCAGATTCGGACAGACCTGGACTCCATTTGGACAGGGCAAGCCGAGATGACAGGGGTGAGTCTTAGTCCTGTTATATGGGACGAGTTTGAACCTGTCACTCCTGAGGATGTGGACAAGGCCATAGGAGCGATGAGCGCCTCCACCTGTTTATTGGACCCGTGCCCCTCCTGGCTGGTTTCTGCCAGCAGGGAGGTGACACGCGGCTGGCTCCAGGCGGTTGTGATCGCTTCTTTGAGAGAGGGATCCATCCCACAGCCTTTAAAAGCTGCGGTGGTGAGGCCCCTCCTCAAGAAGCCTTCCCTGGACCCAGCGGATTTAAAGAACTTCCGTCCAGTCTCCAACTTACCCTTCTTGGGTAAGGTTGTTGAGAAGGTGGTGTCGCTCCAACTCCTGCGGCTATTGGAGGATACTGATTATCTGGATCCCTTTCAATCGGGTTTCAGGCGCGGCTACAGTACGGAGACTGCTTTGGTCGCGCTGATGGATGATCTCTGGCGAGCCCGGGATGGGGGTCATTCCTCCATCCTGGTGCTACTTGACCTCTCAGCGGCTTTCGATACCATTGACCATGGTATCCTTCTGCGTCGTCTTGGGGAGATGGGAGTGGGAGGCACTGTTTTACAGTGGTTCTCCTCCTATCTCTCTGACAGGACGCAGTCGGTGTTGACAGGAAGACAGAGGTCGGCCCCTAGGCCCCTGGTTTGCGGGGTGCCACAGGGCTCGGTCCTCTCGCCCATCCTGTTTAACATTTACATGAAACCGCTGGGTGAGATCATCCGACGACATGGGGTGAGGTATCAACAGTATGCTGACGATACCCAGTTATACATCTCCACCCCGTGTCAGTTCAGTGAAGCAGTTGATGTGATGTGCCGCTGCCTGGACGATGTGAGGGTCTGGATGGGAGCGAACAGACTCAGGCTCAACCCAGACAAGACTGAATGGCTCTGGATATTGCCTCCCAAGGACTATGTCGACTGTCCCTCCTTGGTTCTCGGGGGAGAAAAATTGACTCCCTCAGAACAGGTTCGCAATTTGGGTGTCCTCCTAGATCCACAGCTAAAATTGGAGCAACATCTTTCAGCTGTGGCTAGGGGGACCTTTGCACAAATCCGTCTTGTGCACCAATTGCGACCTTACTTGGAGAGGGAGGCCTTGCTCACAGTCACTCATGCCCTTGTCACCTCACGGCTAGACTACTGTAACACGCTCTACATGGGGCTACCCTCAAAGAGCATCCGGAGACTCCAGCTGGTACAGAATGCAGCTGCGCGTGCAGTAGTGGGTGTACCGAGATACACCCACGTAACACCTATCCTTCGCCAGCTGCATTGGCTACCAGTCAGCCTCCGGGTGCAATTTAAGGTGTTGGTCGCTACCTTTAAAGCCCTACATGGCTCAGGGCCAGGCTACCTGCGGGACCGCATCCTACCACATACCTCCCTAAGACCGGTTAGGTCCCACAGAGAGGGCCTCCTCCGGGTCCCGTCGGCCAAACAATGTCGGTTGGTGGGACCGCGGGGGAGGGCCTTCTCTGTGGGAGCCCCGTCCCTCTGGAACCAACTGCCACCAGAGATCCGGACCATCCCCACCCTACTGGCCTTCCGTAAAGCCTTAAAAACATGGCTCTTCCGGCAGATGGGGTGAATAGGACAATCAGATTCCCCCTGAATGTTGTGTTTATAATGTCTTCTTTTTAATTATATTTTTAATTTAAATTAATGACGACTGTTTTTAAATGTACGCCTCTTATTCATGTTGTACGCCACCCTGAGTCCCACGGGATTGGGCGGCCTATAAGAGCGTTTAAATAAAATAAATAAATAAATAAATAAATAAATAAATATTTCATGGGGAATATTAGTCATGAGATTCCTTCTGCTGTTTGCCCTGTATCTCAGGGTTGTCAAACTCGATTTCATTGAGGGCCGCATCAGGGTTGCGTTTGACCTCAGGGAGCCGGGAGAGGCGTGACCAGAGTGGGTGTGGCCAGCTCGACATCAGTCGTGTCGGGGGTGCCTGTGGTGGCCTGACCGCTCTGCCAGAGAAAACAGGCTCCTGAGCTCCATTTTTGCTGGCAGAGGTGCCACAGGTTTGCTGTTTCCAGGGCAACCATGCAGGCTAGATCTAAGTACCCCGTGGGCCAGATCCGAACCCCGGGCCTTGAGTTTGACACCCCTGCTATATCTGATTATTTGTAGTTTTAACCAGATGTTAAACTAGGATAGGAGAAGCATCTTGGAGTGAGGGAACTTAGAGGAGCAGACGGAACCTAGCAAGTTTTCCTTCTGCAAAAAATGTCTTGTCACTGCTACACAATACTTTGAAGTCATTTAGTAAAAAAGCAAACAGGCCCTGAGCAACCATTGTCTGAAGATGCTTACAATTTGTTCTCTTAATGTAATTTGTGTGCAAAAATTAGGGAGTTCTGATTCAATGACAATAATAAATAAATAAAGTGAAAAGAACAAAAAAGCTAGCTGGTGCAATTCAATACCTTTGGTAGGGATTACATTGAAGCAGTTTTTTATAATCTGATGACAAGTTATCTCACATCTGTGTAATGCTTAACTTGTAATTCTTGCCCTTAACAGTTTCATAATGAATCATCATTACCATGTTATCATAATAACTTGGTGACAACTAGGTAAATTTCAAAATTATGCCATTTTTTTGTTCATTTAAAATGCTTACAGAAAAGACAACAGTTCTTTCTTCTATCTAAACCATCTTACTAGCCAAGCCACTGATTCAGCAAAAACATTAAGCATAATAACCATGGTGGCTGCCTAATATCACACTATCTGACGTGTGGTGCCAGTACATTTAGTTAGTATGGCACAGATCTATTTGATAATGTATCTATTTGTCAGCAGAACCTAGTTTCTGTTTCAAGGCAGAATATTTAAAACAAGATTAGCTGGAAATCTGTCTCTTATTTTTATACATCTCAATGAACAGTACAGCCTTTACAGAGTCCATGGGGTTCTTATGCTTATCAGGTACTACTCACCTTGGTCCTCTTATAACCAGAGGCATGGTATAAATAGCCTGGTCACAGTACCCCACTGTATGATGTGGTACATCTTTGCTTCTAAGGTTGGGCTAAGTATATATGCCATATGTGTAAGATCCATCCTTCCTCTAGATTAGGGCTGTCAAAGTCATGGCTTGCGGGCCGGATGTGTCACATGCTGGCCACGCCCACACCCGGTTTAGCGAAGGGGGGAATGTCCCAATACGTCACATGATGATGCCGTGACTATGCAAGTTTGACACCCCTGCTCTAGATCAAAGGGGAGAAGTTTGATTCTTGCCAGGTGTTTGGTCTTCAATTGCCATGAGCCCCAACCAGTAAGAGACTGTGAGAATTGTATTCCATAACATCTGGAGGAGTCTGGAGTTATCTGATCCTTTACTGACTTCCTTCAGAATAAGTTGATACGTAAAGTACATGGCCTCTAATGGAGTTTAAACCAGATTGCCAGAGTCAGTTGCATCTGTTCCTTTAGGCACGAAAGCTGGCAGAGTGACTCTAGACGAGACTGAATATACTGCTTTCTGCAGTCCTGTGAGGGCATTATAAAACTATTCCTCTACATCACTTTATATGCCCATATAGGGAGAAGCCTATGGGGTTCTTGCACCATACACTCTACTGTTCTCAAATGACATTCTGAAAAAATACGCTGCCAGAGAGTTCAAAGCTTTTTTATTGCTTTTTCTGTTTGGTAAAGATTCTAATATTCTCAAAGGTTGGTAGATTTTGTGCTTCTATTTGTTCTGTTTGTCTTTTTACATGATGATGATGATGATGATGATGATGATGATGATGATGATGATGAACTATTCAATCCTGTTAGACTCTCAGCAATTCTATGGATCATCTCTCTCCACGTTTTCTGATCTTGTATGGCTTCTTTCAGTGGCTTGATGTTCTGATTGGTGTCAGCTTTGATGGTGTCTAGCCACCAGGTTTTTAAGCAGCACCATTTTCTTTTACCACTGATCATTCCGAACATTAAACAGTGAATCTGAGCACATGACATGGCCGAAGTAAGTAAGGCAGAATTTTGTGATTTTGCCCTCCAGTGATATGTCAGGCTTGATACACTCCACTGCTTGCTTGTTTGCCACCTTTGCAGTCCAAGGAATGTGCAGGACCCTTCTCCAACACCACAACTCAAACGATGCATGCCAATTCCAAGCATGGATAAATGAGAAGGGTTGAGGTATGATCTACCAACCCGCCTTGTAAAAACCTTGCCAAGAAAATTTTATTGAAACTGAATTATATTTATCTTAATTATCACCACTCGCTTTTATGTTATATACTTGTATTTTATGCTTTTATCTTTTCATTATGTCTATAGATTTTAGGTGCATATGCTTATGTGAGTGTGTGTATGTATGTATGTATGTGTGTATAGTCTCCCTTTATTTTCATTTATCAGCAAAAAATGTTACACACACACACACACACACACATATATATATGATACACATATTTGATGTATACAGTATTATATTTTCTGGCAGGTAGTCAGGATAGATAGAAAGAAAGAGAAAGAAGTAGATTAATTAATTTAATTCCATGAAAAGGAAAATACTTTCTTTACATCATTGGCCTCCTTTGCTGTTATGCCAGACAATTTTTACTTCTCTCGGGGCTATTGAATTATCCAGTCTGAGTTTTGCTACCGGATCTGGGCTGCCAAAACTTCAATACCTTTAATTTAATTTAATTTATTGTATTTCTATGCCACCCAACTCCCGAAGGACTCTGGGCGGCTTACAACAGGATATAGAAAATACATTTTAAAACTTCATAAAAAATTAAAGAACTGTTAAAATCACATACATACTTATCATTCAAAGCCGGACCTCACAAATTGCAAGATCAATGGCTCCAAGCCTGCCGGAAAAGCCAGGTCTTCAATACTTTCCAGAAGGCCAATAGAGTGGGGGCAGTCCGGATCTCAGGGGGTAGTTGGTTCCAGAGAGCCAGGGCAGCCACAGAGAAGGCCCTTCCCCACGGGCCCACCTGCTTAGCTGACGGGACCGGGACACTGCTTAGCTGACGGGACCTGGAGGAGATCAACTCTGTGGGATCTTATCGGTCGCTGGGAACTATGAGGTAGAAGGCGGTCTCGAAGATAAGCTGGCCCTGAACCATGTAGGGCTTTAAAGATAATAACCAACACCTTGAATTGAGCCCGGAGACCAATAGGAAGCCAGTACAGCTCGCGGAGGATTGGTGTAATGTGGGTGTACCTAGGTGCACCCACAACCACTCATGCGTCTGCATTCTGGACCAATTGTAGTCTCCAAACACTCTTCATGGGTAGCCCCATGTAGAGTGCGTTGCAATAATCCAACCGTGAGGTGATAAGGGCATGAGTGACTGTGAGGAGAGCCTCCTGATCCAAGTAGGGTCGCAATTGGTGCACCAGGCGAACCAGTGCAAAGGTCCCCCTAGCCACAGCTGTTAGATGTTGATCTAATCTTAGCTGTGGGTCTAGGAGGACACCCAAATTGCGAACCAGTTCTGAGGGGGACAATTTCTCCCCCCCTAGAGCCCTTAGATTGTAGTAATGGGTTAAGAGGGTTCATTGTCTCTTTGCTGGCACCTAGCAATTGTCTGGATTTCACAGTATAGGTCAGGTAGTTTTAGCTTGTTTTTATTTCTATTAATGCTGCCATTTAACCTGCTGTGCCAGAAGGATAACAATATATTAAAGGTGAATTAAACAGGTCATTCTGCATTAGTGTAGCTCAAGTTGCAAAAAGTCTCATCTTTTATTCTGGGGCAAAATGATCCAGATAATCTTATCAGCCTGCTCATCCCTCATGTTAGTAACATACTTGTGTATTGGCCAAATTTAAATCATAGTAGTAACATTACATAAGAAGGTTAACATGCTAAGTATGACAAACTGAAAAGTTTAAGTACATGTTGTCTTTAAGCAGTACTTTTGTTCACTCTGCTGGGTGCTGAAATGAATGTTATCAGTGTCAGTCTAGGACAGGGGTCCTCAAACTTGGCAACTTTAAGACTTGTGGACTTCAACTCCCAGAATTCTCCAGCCAGCATAGCTGCCTGGAGAATTCTGGGAGTTGAAGTCCACAAGTCTTAAAGTTGCCAATTCTGAAGACCTGTGGTCTAGGAGCTCAAGATATGCTGAGGTGGGGAACTGGTCCTTTTAAAGGAGTCCTAAGGTTGACTGAAATCATGGTGCCATGCAAGTTCTGGCTGCTTGTTGTCTGACACACGGGGAGTTGTCTGCGCAAAGACAACTGGGTTGGTGTGCATGGCTGAATAATGAGGAAGAGCTCTGGATGTAAAGCCAATTGAGTTTCCTAGAATGAATACAGGAAATTCTACAAAAACAGGTATTCATGCAGGTGAAACAATGTGAGTTCACACCCTGTGGTTAATAGTGCTGGAAGCACTTCCAGAAAGGGCAGCTCTGTTCACCTCTGCTTGTTTTCTTGCTTTTTAAAACTTTCAATTATATGTTGCTTTGTGATCAGGGATTCTGTCTACTGCTTTCCTTCCATATCATTCAAGTGCATCTCATATTATTTGGGAGCCATCCTTTGGCTCACTGGTTTTGGTGGGCAACTACTTCAATTCTGACAACAGAAAAACTGGCTTAGGGCTGTGTTTGAACCATCCATTATGGTTTGTTCAACTAACCATAGTTAAAATAAGCAAGAGCTTAGTGAGATTTATAAAACCAGCCAATATATAATTTGGAATTATATAAATACATTTATTAAATACAAATGATGGATTATTTTAGGCAGCACACAGTTGTAACTTAGCAGTCAACAGGAACAGAAACAGACAAGAATACTTAGCAGGATAAAATAAAACCAAACTTGGTTAGGGATGGCCCAAAATAAGGGAATAGTATGAATGGCCATGCTAACTCAGAATGATTCACCTGCTACAATTAAAACCATTTCCTGTGTGTACCCAAAGAGATAAATGTCATGTCACAAATAGTCATCTAAATCATTAGCAATTTGTGAAGAAGAGCTCAAAAGGGCTTAACTAGCCAGATGTTATGCTGTCATACATCCATAAAAATAATTAGCTGAGGAAAACAGTATTTAAAAAAACACATTGTACAACCATAAACATACTTGCTATTACACTGCTGTTTTATTCACTGAACACTAAACTCTATTATAAGCTGGGGTACTTATCCTAAGACCTACAGGTGGTTTTTTCCTTAATAGTATCGACTTTTTATCCTTAACCTGGTCATAGCGAGGATACATGGCAAGGGTGGGTTCTACTTACTTTCCCCACCAGTTCGCATCGTGACGGAAGTGCATATTTTGCACGCGTGCGCGTGCTTGCTTCACTCACGCACGCGCACACGCACACCCCTTCCCGGAAATGACCTTCTGTGCATGCACAGTACTTAAAAAAAGCTGCTGCGCATGCGCAGAAGCAGAAAACAAGATGGCGGCCGTAGAGAACTGGCTCGGGGGTGTGGCAGGCCGGCAGTGACCCAGGCCGCCCGGCAGGAACCCACCTCTGACACATGGTATCTGGCTCAGAAGTTGTTGCACCAACTCGAGCAGTCTCCTCTTATGATATTATTATGATGATTCATTGCACAGTCAGCCAGATGTTGGGTCTGGATTTGGCATTTTTATGCACCTATTATTAATTCTCAAACTGGTAAGGATAGTAGCTGTTGTATAAACAATATATTCGCGCAGGCTTTTCAGTCTTCTTCAAAGAGACAAACTTCTTCCTTTTTTCATCAAAAGGATGGCAGACATAAAGTTAGAAGGGAATAGTTTTGAATGGCAGATATAAAAGATTCACATCTGAAAACAAAAGTACTTGTTGAAATTATTGTTCTATAACCTATTCCTGTGTGTGGGTGTGTAACAAATATTGTTCTTTTGTAAGGAATGGAATAACATCCATTTTTCCAGACGATGTCAACTATAGTTTTCAGGAATAGAATATAGGAATGGAATTTCTCGTGGATAATGGGTGGAAGTGCATGTACTGCATAGTATTTAATATGTGTGCACTAGCAGTGAGCCAGGAAAGGACTTTGGGAAAACAGGCAAACATTTTCTGAACACTTTCCAAGTAAATACTGAGGGATTTCATATCAGGACAGGAGAATTTGACTATCACAAATTGAGTCCAGTAGGAAGCTTAAAGGGAATGAAGGCATTTAAATTCACTTTATATATTTTTCTGAAAAAGCTTGGTCATCATACCAAATTTCTGATAGAAGCTCTGTCTGCCTTTTGGTTTTTGGAAAAACAAGTTTCAGAAAGCTCAGATAATAAGCTATGCAACTTGCTCTCTGGCGTTGTTCTGAGTTTAGGTGCTGTTGTGCTTTGGGACTGCAATATCATCTGATTCTGTCCCTCCTTGCTCATAGCAGCTCAGGCTGTGCAACTGTAACCAATACAATATTATACAATCACTGTAAACCTCTGGTACTGCCTGCATGTGGCAGCTTGCCTGAAACTTCCTATGGTTTGGAAAATTGTGGAATCTGGAATAATAGGTATTAAGATGTAAATAGAAACTCGCAGGAAAACCAAGCCTAGCATTTCTGGAAAAAGAGGATTCCTGTTTGCCTATGCACTGAAAAAGAAAACGCATTTTCTGTAGTGTATGGTTTTTTTTTCTTTCCCTAACCCTAACCCTAACCCCAAAGCTTGTCCTTTCAGAATGAAGAAGTTCATAATATACAAAGATAGCAAATTTGGAAGTATTCAAGCTCTAATTTCTGTTAGCAATAATCAGCATTACAAGCAAACCACTTCCGGGACCGCATTCTGCCTCACACTTCCCTTCGACCGGTTAGGGCCCACAGAGTTGGCCTCCTCCAGGTCCCGTTGGCCAAACACTGCCGGCTGGCGGGCCCTAGGGGGAGAGCCTTCTCTGTGGCCGGCCCCGTGCTCTGGAACCAACTTCCCCCAGAGATCCGAACTATCCCCACTCTGCTGGCCTTCCGGAAAGCCGTTAAGACATGGCTTTTCCTGCAGGCTGGGGGTAGAGCTTAATCCACTCGAGCTCACCCCCAAGTATGTATGGTTGTTGAATGGTTGTTGGGTGATTTTAAATATTGTGTCTCTTTTTAACTTTTATATTGCTTTTAAGTATTATTTATAAATTGGTTATTCTGCATTTTTTTCTGTTGTACGTCGCCCTGAGTCCTTCAGGAGTTGGGCGGCATATAAGAATACCAAATAAATAAATAAATAAATAAATAAATAAATAAATAAACCAGTGCTAGGATCTTTTGGAACATTTTTCTCTCTGATATCCGGATGGGCTTGAGACTTATTTATTTTATTTATTTATTAGTTGCATTTGTATGCAGCCCACTCTACAGAGACTCTGGGTGGCTCACAACAATAAAAATTCACATGCAACAACAAATATAAAAAACAGTAAAAACAGTAAATATTAAAACATTAAAAAACATTAAAAACCACAATTTAAAAACCCATGCAATAAATCATTCATGGGGCCAAGAGTAATCAATGTTGTATTAAAATCATTGGCCCCAGGCCTGTCGACAAAGCCATGGTTTTACTGATTTTCTGAAGGCTGGCAGGGTGGGAATAAAGCGGGTCTCGGGGGGTAGTGTATTCCAGAGAGCTGGTGCTGCCACAGAGAAGGCCCTCGTTCGTGGACCCGCCAGCCGACATTGCTTGGCTGACGGGATCACCAGCAGACCAACTCTGTGGGCTCTAATCGGTCTTAGGGAGGTATGTTGGAGAAGGCGGTCTCGGAGGTAAACTGGTCCTAAGCCATGTAGGGCTTTAAAGGTAATCACCAACACCTTGAATTGCGCTCCGAGACCTATAGGCAGCCAGTGCAGTTCGCGAAGGATGGGTGTCACATGGGTGTATCTAGGGACACCCATCACCACATGCGCCGCCGCATTCTGCACTAGCTGCAGTCTCCGAACGTTCTTCAAGGGTAGCCCCATGTAGAGTGCGTTGCAATAGTCAGGACGTGAGGTAACAAGGGCATGAGAGACTGTAAGTAGTGCGTCCTGGTCCAAGAAAGGATGCAACTGGTGCACAAGATGAATTTGTGCAAAGGTCCCTCTGGCCACAGCTGTTAGATGTTGGTCCAATTTTAGCTGTGGATCCAGAAGGACCCCCAAGTTGCGAGCCCGTTCTGAGGGGATCAAATTCCCCCCCCCCGAGGGACAGATGTCAAAGTCCTTGGGAGGCATCATCCGAAGCCACTCGGTCTTGTCCGGGTTGAGTTTGAGCCGGTTAACCCCCATCTAGCCCCCTACAGCATCCAGATATTGGCACATCACATCAACTGCCTCACTGAATTGGCATGGGATGGACATGTACAGCTGAGTATCATCAGTGTACTGTTGGAACCTCATCCCATGACTACGGATGATCTCACCCAACGGTTTCATGTAGATATTGAAGAGCATAGGGGAAAGAATCAACCCCTGAGGAACCCCACATACGAGGGGTCTTGGGGTCGACCTCTGTCCCCCAGCCCACACCGACTGCGACTGGTCTGAGAGATAGGAGGAGAACCACCACAAAACGGTGCCTCCCACTCCCATCTCCCTGAGTCGTCGCGGAAGGATACTATGATCAATGGTATCGAAAGCCGCTGAGAGGTCAAGTAGCACCAAGATGGAGGAAGAACCTCCATCTCAGTCTCGCCAGAGATCATCCATCAGCGTGACCAAGGCAGTTTCTGTGCTGTGACCAGGCCTGAAACCTGACTGAAAAGGGTCAAGATACTCTGTTTCAACCAAGAGCCATTGGAGTTGCAGCACCACCACTTTCTCCACCACCTTCCCCATATAGGGGAGGTTGGAGACTGGTCGATAGTTTTTAAGGTCAGTTGGGTCCAGGGATGGTTTCTTAAGGAGGGGCCTCACCACCACAACCTTTAGAGGCTGGGGGAAGAACCCCTCACTTAAAGAGGCGTTGATTAACTCCTGGAACCAACCTCTTGTCACCTCCCTACTTGCAGAAACAAGCCAGGAGGGGCACGGATCCAGCATACAAGTGGCGGAGCTTACAGCTCCAATGGCCTTGTCTACTTCCTCAGGGGTCACCAGGTCAAACTCTTCCCATAAAATGGGGCTAAGATCTGCCCCTGTCATCTCGGCTTGCTTTGCCCAATTGGAGTCCAGGTCTGTCCGAATCTGGCTCTTCCCCCAAGCACTGAGTCTTGGCTCTTCCCCCAAGCACTGAGTCAATCTGAGCCAACTTTTGCTGAATATATTAATTATTTTAGTTCAATATACTTTACTTTTTTATTTATCACGGCTTATTTTCTATTTTTTGTTAACTGCCCTGAGTCACATGGTGAGTGACAGACAGACAATTTCCATTGGTGGGAAGTCTTGCCTATCCAATTCCTGCCTTTGGGCTTAATCTAATAATCATTTGGAGCTGAGATGGCGCAGCAGTTAGAGTGCAGTACTTCAGGCTACTTTAGCTGACTGTGATCAACAGTTCAGCTGTTCAAATCTCACGGGCTCAGGGTTGACTCAGCCTTCCATCCTTCCGAGGTAGGTAAAATGAGGACCCAGATTGATGGGGACAATATAAATATACATTGCTTACTGGTGTAAACCGCTTAGAGAGTGCTTGCACTATGAGGCGGTATATAAGTCTCACTAATAAATTTGTGGAAGATTAGTCTCCACAACATCTTTAATAAAACATTATTATTTCATAGCTTTTTATAATACCCAAGACATAATGTCTTGGTAACTTTGTAGCCCCCACACCTCCATTGCTATAGTATTTCTTCAGGTTTTTAAGATATCTGCTAACAGAAGCCATGTGAAATAAAAATATGAAGAGGGAGAATTCACTACATATACTGTTTTTCAACCTCTGACTGGTGAGTGAAGGGAGCAATTAGTTCACGGGTCCTTAATCTATGAGGTTGACAGCAATGAAAACTATGAGTCAGCTTCGAAATGTTTTCACATAATTGAAGAGTGGAAATGATACTGGCATCAAAAAATGCCCATTGGTTATATTATATTGCTAACTATAGTCTATGGAATGTAGGCAGTGCCCAGCTGAGGAAAATCTGAAGACTTACAATCAGCCAAAAAAAATGTAAAATTGCAAAAGTGAAAAAAGCTAATTTAATATTTGGTCCTCAAATTTGGTTCCCCAAATTTATTGAGATTGTCTACTGTGTACAAGTAGGATACTTCACAGAATGTTACCAGGTAAATTACCTTTTCTGCCATTTTCATAACAATTGTTTTGCAATTTTGCTTCTGAGCAAACAAACAAACAATCATGGCAGAGAGATATAGGAATGCTCTTTATAAATGTATATTCCCTGAGCTACAGAATGATTTAAGCAGCAAAGATATTGGTACTTGTGATTGACTACAGTACATGCAGGAATGGAAAGGAAAAGAAAAGGAAAAAAAGAAAAGAGGCTATATTAGATTGAAAGATGTCAAATAAATTTTGTTTTGTTTAAATCCTCAAGAATAAGGATTTCCTGTCATGTGATTGTGAATATTTCTTGCTTTTGCTGAGACTCCACTCTTTTACCCCACCTCCAGTGTGGGTGTTGGCAGCAGCTCTGACTGACTCCTTTGCTGAAGGCTGTGGTAAAGCAGGGGAAAATTTTATAGAACACATTTTCCTCACAATTCAAGGACACGAGAAAGCACAGATGTGAGGGAGAGCTCTGTGTTAATGAAGGACTTCTGCATCCAAATTAATAGCATTCAAAACCACTATGAAGAAACCTTATTTAAATAGAATTAAATGCAAAGGAAGCTGGGTATTTGATCCAGTACAGCTTTAAGTGCGGTCTCTCGTTTTAGGAAGAACTTAACTGGTAGAGATAATTTGGAGCTGTAATCCTACACCACAATATGATTTCTTTTTGTATTACTATGTTGCACAAACCTGGCCAATATAATTTATGAAAATTGTTTTGCAACTTAGCAGGATGCATGAAACCAGATAACAGGGTTTATTTAAACTATGGTTTAGCAAATTATCTTAACATGATCTGTGACCCTGATCACAATGTGCAGCTCACAAATTATCTCACATTTTCCTTGACATGGTTGGATGTGTCATAACGAAAAGAGGAAATGTGCTGCTCGTTGAGTTGGTGGTACCAATTTAAAAAAAAGTAAAGTTGCCTTGAATGGAGCTTGACATTTGCTGACTTACATATCCATGTTAAGTAGTTTTTCTGAATATGATAAAAATTGTTTGCTTTCTTTCTTTCTTTCATGGTCTTTCTCAGGATAGGAAGAATATAATATTTTTGATATTGGAGGAAACTGTTGAGAATACCACGAATAGCCAAGAAAACAACCCAATGGAACATTAAGCAAATAAATCCAGATTTGTCACTTGAGGCACAAATGATCAGGCTCAAATTATCCTATTTATGTGCCTCATTATGTGAAGATTCAACGCTCTGGAGATCTCTAATGCTGGGAAAGGTGGAAGACTTAGTTACGGTGTTGATGAGTGCACTGTTGAAAAATAAATTAGGGACAGATTGTCATAGAAAATATCCATTGGTTGTTGAGAGTCAACACTGATTTGATGGCACATCAAGATGATCATTCTAATCAGCCCAGGTTGGCTAGGCCTCGGGAATCCTTGACAAATTCTCCTGCTTGCCTTATATCTGACACACTTTTTATCTATGGATGACAAATTTCTTCCTCTATATGGTTATTATAGGTATAAGTGTTCTCCCCTCTGGGCTATGTGTCCAGGAAATAGGTTTCCTGTTCTCACATGTGTGATGCAGTTTTAAAAGACCTGTTGCATTTTGAGTGACCATTACAATTATATCCACCATCCTGTGGTGGATATAATTCAGGCAGTTTCAAGAGTAACAGTCAGAGGCCAGATCCGCAGGACATTGTAGTAGATCTGTGCTTTAAGCAGATATTTTCAGAGGGCTAATGTGGTTCAATTAGCAAGTTTAAAACATGAACTAAGTTAAATGGGAAGTAGTGAGATTATTATGGAAAGTAATTGTTTCTCTTTACATGTATATTTAGGCTTTTAATCTTGGCTTCGTTGCTTCATTATCACTGGCCTATGGTTAGAACTGGGTCCTCTCTGTTCTGATTGGAAACTGTTTCCATTGGATTCATTGGAAGAATAAAACAATATCACATTGGAATATTCTATTACAGCAGTTTGCAACCTGTGAGTTTTACAAGGTTGCTCAAATCAGGAAACTGACTTCTCAGGAAGACTAGAACTAAGTTTTATTGCAATAGGCTATAGCAGAGGTGTCAAACTCGCATCCAGCGAGCCGGATGCGTCACATGCTGGCCACAGCCATGCCCGGTTTAGCAAAGGGGGGAAAAAAGTCATGATACATCACATGACGCTGCTGTGTCACTGTGAGTTTGACACTCCTGGGGTATAGTAATAGAGTCTTGCAAGACTGACTGTGTTTCTCCTCCACTCCTTCTTATATACGGTATCTATGAGCCAGAGAAGAGCCAGCCTGGGTCTCTGCCTAATACTATCTCCTTTCTCAGGATATGATTTTGTCTTTTTTAGTTTTGAAACGGCTTTTGAATATTTCCCTCAAGGTCATCTCCATGGTTCTCTATACCAGTGTTTCCCAACCTTGGCAACTTGAAGATATCTGGACTTCAACTCCCAGAATTCCCCAGCCAGCATTTGCTGGCTGGGGAATCCTGGGAGTTGAAGTCCAGATATCTTCAAGTTGCCAAGGTTGGGAAACACTGCGAGTCTATACCACCTGGGACCCAACCTATATGGCCAAAATATTAGTCCAGAGCGCCATAGGACCCAAAATCCTATTTCCTATAGTGACCAGGTTTTGGCCTTTCCCCTCTATTTTTCCAATTCTAGAGCTGACTTGGATGGTATTCATTCTGTGACATCTGTACTTGATGTTTCTGTTTAACATCTAAAATATCAGTGCCCATTTCACAACTATCAAGGAAACACATTATAGTTCTGAGTTTTACTGTTAAAAGAGAAGAATAAATATTTTCTATTGATTTTTTAAAAAATTGATTTTTAATCATTTTTTTAACCTGTTGTTTGGACACCCAATCTTAATCCTGTAAAATGAATTGGTCAACCAAAAATTTGCAGTAACATTATCAGTATTAATATCCCTTTTGGTTTCCAGGAGAGGTATGGTGAACTGAAGACAGCTCTATGAAAGCAAAGCCAATGACCACAGCAAAGACCAACTAAGTAGACTATTTCTTTGAAATGTATCTGAAGAGAACAAAAGATCACTCTCATGTGCTCTGGATGGCTATTCTGACAAGGAAGCTTCAGAACAGTAGGTTTTTGCAGGTCGGAGTGACCAGGAGATAATGGGATTAGTGAGCTTGCTCATAACCATGGCTTTTAAAGGGCACTAAATTCCCAAACCTCACTGCCTAATCATTTTCAGAAATTGCTTATTAACTACTTCTAAGCTATTAGAGACCTAAAACAAGTTTGAAAGCACCAGGTGAGTCTGTCTTCAATTTCGAATGAAAGAAAAAAATTATCATAAGCGTAAGACTTTAAAGAATCTGAAATAAACAGCAAAAAGCTAAATAAGATTTTGATCTTAGAAAGTGATAAATAGACTAAGGGTCCAAATAAAATGGAAACATTTACAATAGGATTTTGAAATTAATTATAAATAAAACAGGTTCTCATGGGAAATAGGTTCTGTTTTGGTTTTTACAAGAAAAATCAAAGATAAAAATGAGAGAATCTAGATTGTCCAAAAGATGTTATTGAAGAAATGACAGATGTAGAACAAATTTTATTTGACAAGATAGAGATAATATTGAAACTAGATTTACAACTGACAGACCAAGAGAACAATTTAGAAAAGAATGCTTCATTGAATCTGCAAATGAAATTAGCTAAGGTTTTAAAATGTAAAAGGAAAATAAAATGACAAATCAAGAGAATGATCTGGATACTTTTTCTTACTGGATTTACAAAAGAGACTGGCAAAAACTTTGAAGAACATTAGGTGATGAAACAAAGAAGAAATACAGAGAAATCAAATCCTATAACAATATTTGAATGAACTGAAGATTAAGACTATTAAAAGTAAAAAGGATATAAAGTTGCTTTATTTGATTAAGATTAAAATAAGAAATGTTGAACTTTTGGCAACCTTTTATGGACTTCTTTAACACCAGGATGGAAAACATGATGCTTTATGGATTTGTTTATAGGTAGGGGATAGATTATGGGATGAAGAGATAAATTTTGTAACCTTAGAGGGGCTGAAAAGTCACTAAATTTGTTTATGCTTGTGATGAAGGTTGGAAGTAATTTCTTTATATGTTTCTTTTGTTTTTGTTATATTCTTACTTTTTTCTTTCTTCTTTCTCTTTTTAATGGCACTTTTTACTCTTTTCTATTCTATTTTTTTCTTTAAGTTTAGTTTGTATTATACTTTACTATTATAATCAAAATTCCTAATAAAAAATATACATGCAGCTGCACTGATATCCCTTCGGAGCCAAACTTTTGATCCCCCTCTAGTATTTAAAATAATTGCAATTTCTGCAGTTGGAACCCATTACATGTAGATTTGGTGAAATTGTCAGACTAATGGTAAGTATTGTATGAGTATAATAGTTGATACATGTCAGTGCAAACTATTGTAAAACGGGAAATATCCTTCCAGTGAAGTTCAATTCCTAATTATTTAATGGACATAGACATATACTTTTATTGGCAACAGTTCTGAAATACCTTCTTCTGTGATGTTTGACTTCTCGGTTTAGCCTACAAACCTAGGGAAAACTGAAATTTCTTAGAAGTTCCCATCTAAATATTAACCAGTGTCATGTTGCATACACATGTTGACCTAGTGCTGCCCCCTCCCTGCTGAAATAATCTGTGCTAACATTCTACCACTTGCCAGACACACAGGAATTATCTTGTTAAACAAATATTTATCCAATATTGTTGATGTGTTTTTCCCAATATTCTGTTAAGTATTCTGCAGTAGACTCCTTGGCTATAAATGACTCAAGTAAAACTCAACTTCTGCTCTTTGATTATTGTAACCTGCCAGTGGGTCTTTTTTCTGTCTCTCTCTCCAGATTTTGGATGGTTAACTTTGAATAGCATTTGTTATAGAATAATATAGTTGTCGTAAAATACATAACTTTATGCAGACACAGCAATAGGATTGGTCATAGATACAGACAATTCTGTCAGGTGAATTCAAATAGCAGATTCCAAAATAACAAGCAGAATTGTGTTACCCATGTGTACCTTAATGCTAATTATCATCAGAATAATAGCATGTTTAATAGGCAGAATGCTGTATTTTAATATTTTGTTTATTCTCCTAACCATCTTTGTTGCAAAAATGCTGATCTTGTTCTAACTCTAGTACTGATGATGTTCTGTCAACTGCCTAATCACAGTTTATGAAATCCGAAGATGGTGACAGCATTGTTAGGAATTCTAGGAACTGAAATCCACACATCTTAAAGTCATTGAGATTGAAATAACTACATTACAGCACCACTCCTCAGGTCCCAGGACTATGACATTTACTATTTTTAAAGAAAAATACATGAGAGGAACATTTTTCTCCTTTCCCTGCAAGCACTATGTCCTATGGAAATGAGCAGAATCACAGCAATGATAGCAGTGGGCAGAATCACAGCTAAAAGTGATAGGGTAGAGTTAGCCCTTTTCTTCAGTTTCCCCATCTCCTGCTATTTCTGTTTCAACATTAAATTTCTCATCTCTTCTGTAAACATCTATGGAGATTCTCAGTCATCCAGGTCATGGTTTTCCCAAAGGTCCTTTTTCAAGAGGAAACTGGACTTTCTGGTTTTTCTTTGAAGACGTTTCACTTCTCATCCAAGAAGCTTCCCTAGCTCTGACTGGATGGATCCTTCCATTCACCACCATCCAGTCAGAACTGAAGAAGCTTCTTGGATGAGAAGTGAAACGTCTTCAGAGAAAAACCAGAAAGACCAGTTGCTTCTTGAAAAAGCACCTTTGGGACAATCTCTTCTGTAACATTTGCCTCAGCATTGGAAGGAACAAATAACTTCCACATTTCTTTCTTTCACGTCATTGATTACCTTTATAGATAGTTCATTGAGTCCTGGAAGGCCCAAAATTGTGACAGGCCTTCAACTGTTAAAATTTACACAATATGAAAGTATAGGCAGAAAAAAACATTTTAGCTTTTTGAAGGATCTGTTTCATGGAAGCATGCTTTATTGAAACAATATGAACTCAATTCACCAGCTATCAAGAAATACTACAGTATGAGGCTGAGAAGAAATCCTATTTGTTATAGCCAAACAAGAATATTTTCAACAAGGATAGAAAACATGGATGGCTGAGTTGGAGGCATTTGGTTTAGAGTTAACAAAGAAAATTTCCAACAACCATTCCTCAGCTTGATTCCTTTTAATGTTCTTCTTGTATTCCTTCCTAGAAGTTTCTTAACATAGACTCCAGAGTAATAACTTAAGTTTCACAGATATTCTGTTCTTGATTTTTGCATCTCATCGGCAGCAGCTGAAGAAAATATAGCGAAAGTCACTGAAAATGGTGGTACGAAGCAGTGATAGAGAGCAGGGCAGCCAAAGGGGCAGAGATGGGAGAAACATAAGTAAATGGAGAAAGTTGAAACACACCCCACATCACAAATGTGAATGGACCTGAATTATGATTGTGTGAATGCAATTCCCCAACTACAATGGGCCAGCCATTACCATTTGTTCAGTATTGTTGTAACTTTGAATGGTCATTAAACAAATGGTTGTTAAGCAAGGACAATTTGTGAACATGTCATGAAAACTAGAAGGTTTGATAAAAGTCTGTCACTTCCAGCTGTCATTCCCCTAGGTCAGCGGTTCTCAACCTGGGGGTCGCAACCCCTTTGGGGGTCGAACAACTCTTTCACAGGGGTCAGAAGACTTTGCCCGGACGCCGCCATTTGGGTTCTTTTACCCTCTGCGCATGCGCAGAACGCTTTGCGCATGTGCAGAGGGTAAAAGAATCCAAATGGCGGGGGCGGGACGGGGGTCACGGCGGTAGGTGCGGCGGCGGGGCGCAGTGAGGGCGCAGGGGTGGGGCGTGGGTCGCTGCATTAGGAAGGTTGAGAACCACTGCTCTAGGTGGAGTTCACTTTAGCACTCTAGCTTTTCCTACTTTGGCACCCCAATGGGACTACAAGCTAACCTAAGCAATGGACCTGGCCCAAGTAAGCTTCCCTTGCTAGCAGCAGACCCATTGAAATCTGTGGGTAAGTTTTTCTTGGACCTTGGCCATTTGGAACTAGGTTTTAAAGGGGTTTTGAGTTTGAGCTCAAAGGCTGCTTGGAAAGAAGGTGAGTACCTCTAAATTTTAATTTAAACCATGGGAAAACATGGGAAATGTGTGTATGCCTCTGTGTGTGTGTGTGTATGTGTGTGCAATTATTTTATTTTATTTTATTTTATTTTATTTTATTTTATAGCATATGAAAATTCCAATTTCAATTGAACAGTGTATTGTCTGGGTACAAATCACTTTAGGTAATAATAATCATGCTATTTGTTTAACCAAGTTAATGTAATTTCCTTATATTATTAATCCTTTCATATATTTCCTTTTTTCTCCCTAGCCCCTGTTTTGTCTGCTAGCCAAATCTGTTTTAATTTGTTGCGCCAATGTATAATAATTATGTATATTTTTGGTTTTTCTTACCTAAGTGCCCCCCCTTCATCTCCAGGGTGATGGGATTCACCACCCTTAAGACATGATAGGATTAAGCCCTCTACCACATGGCAGTTGGAAAATTACCAGCACTCAAACAAGCCTTGGAGACAGCCTAAAAGATTAGCTAAGACCCCCGCCCCTAGGGCGGTAGGACCACCAATCGGAGTGCATTACTTATACAGGAACAGGAAACTCTGAGGTGGGGCCCAACAGAGGTTATAAAAAACTCAGGGACTCTCAGCAGCCCTCTCTTCTTTTTCCTTCAACATCTGGAAGCATGTGATACACCTTTTCTGTGCAGGAGCTCATGCCATGTGCTCCTGTCCTCCATTAAACCTTCTTTCCAAGCAACTTCCATGAATCCAAGTGTCTTTTCCCCCACTTGGAACTGAACCCAGAAGGATATTCCTTTGAACACTACTGAAATGCCCTTCCTGGCCCCAGCATTCTGAAGTATAGTAGACACACATCAGAAGTAGAATAGACTACTACCTCCCGGTATTCTAGTGGAAGTGCAATCTTTCTCAAACAGTCGACATTTCTAATTTAAGCACTATCGTAGTTGTGTCAATTAGTTCAAAGAAAAAATGGAGAAATATCCTTTTCTAAATGTTTGGCCCAATTATGGATTACAAATGTTTAACATAGAATATAAATGAAGCAAATGCTCATCAAGATATAAAATTATCTCATTATTGAAAAAAATTAAAACAAAATAGCATTTGCCTACATGAGAGTCATATCAGAAAAAAGGGTATAAAATATTTGATTTATAAAACTTTGAGTGAAAAATGATTTTACCAGATATCAAAAAGAGATGTTGGATTGTTTTGTATATTAACTAAAACCATTGATTGCATTGATTGACTGGTCTCACAAGGCCCCCTGCACTCCTTTACCTTATTGACGTTCCTCTCCACTCAAGGGCTAAAATCAGGGGTGGGTTGCTGCCGGTTCGGACCGGTTCACCCGTACCGGTGGCGGAAATTTGCACCCACTCGCTGAACCGGCAGTGATGGCCGGCTGTCCATGCCCCCGAACCGGTTCTCTTGTTGCTGCGGCTAGCAAAGAACCCTCTGTGCATGCAAAATGTGCACTTCCATCGCAATGCAAACCGGTAGAAAAGGTAAGTGGAACCCACCCCTGACTAAAAGTCTTGCTTGGATTTCAGCTCCCTCTTGTCTCTGGGGTGTGTGTGATTAAAAGTGCTCTCTGCTGAAGAATTTCAGCTTGGTACCTGCTTTACAATGAAATCCTTTGGCAGGAACAAGCACAAAATATTTTATTTTTTACATTCAGTCAGTCGGTCAGTCATTCATCAAATCTCTGATGAAGGATTTCAGCTCCATGCAAGCAGGAATGAAAGATTTTAGTTCTGTACAAGTAGGTACGGAGTTCAAATCCTTTGGCAGGGAACTCTTTCAGCCAGCCCCCAGAAACAAGAGGGAGTCCTCTTGGCAGGTAGCAGCAGCTTGTAAACTTCCCTGCAGGCTTCTCCATTGACTCTTTGGGGAAACCAGCAGAGAATATTGCAAATAGGTTGTAACTGCAAACATGTTGCAAAGCATTCAGATTGCAATCATAGAATGCAGAACGTGGGTGGTTGCAACATAATAAGGTTGGGATATAAATGAATAAATTTTGCAGTGATTGGAAGTGTTTTACATTGCATAAAGCACCATTTCTGAGGCCATCATTAATTTGAACCATCCTTAATCTGTTAACTGCCCTTCCTGCTCATTTTTACTTTGTGTTAAGTTTTTCTTAATTTTTGTTATTTTAAAAACTTGTGGTATGTGTGTGTAGAAATTTTCGAAAGGAAAATATAGTGAATATTATACACCGATTAAACATGATCACTTAGTTTTTAGCAACATATACCAATACTTCCCAGTTTTAAAATTATGGTTTAATAGTAGCATGGTAACATAATATTTCTTTAAAAAGGGCTAGTGATTTATTTGCTTTTGTTTTACTTTTGTGGCTGTCCCTTGTATATGACGGGTTTGTGATTTATTAATAGCACAAATGGACATCCGTACAGTGTATGGAATTGTATAACTGTGTACATCCCAAGCTCCAGGCATAATCTAGGAACACCTTTGTTTCAGAAAAGAAAGCTCACATATGGAACAGGTTTCTTTGATCTGTCTACAGCAAAATGTAACCATGTTCACAGGAGTGGCACCAGTTACCACAAAAGTTGGTCTTTTCTGATTATATTAGACAACGTTCCTAAGTTAATGCATTTTGATGCACTTAGTTGTTGTAAAGCTGTGCCGATTATCCCTTTTGTAGTTAGCAGGCATTTTCACTAAGATAAAGTATAGTCAGCAAGCACAGTGGCTCTCAAATACCTGCATAATTAGGGATACATTTCATAAGACAGACACAGGTAGCCAGGAAAACAATGCCACAAATCCAGATTTTCAGGAATTGCAAGTTGCAGAACAGCTCCAACCTTCTTTGGCTCAAGTTTAATTCCTTCAGCTGAGATATGTCCTGATATAGCAATTTCTTGAAGACCAAAGTGGTATTGCTTTCATTTGGTTTAAGTTCTCTTTAATGGCATCTGCCAAAAACTCCTGTTAGTCTACGGCAGAGCTCTTGAACAGTTGCTGTATAGATAACAACATCAACCAAATGCCAACAAGAAGAGTCCTCAGGCTAAATTCTATTGCCTTTTGATAAGCTTCCAAAGTACTTGAAATAGGAAACAGTGAACTTTATAGAACCTCTGTTCATTACAATAGTTGTCGATTCTGCTGCCAATTTTATTTGCCAAAATGTTGTGGAACATGTCCTTGGTTAACAACTGCCTTGTTTAGTGACCATTCAAAATTACAACAATGCTGAAAAAGTAATTTTACAACTGGTCCTTGCACTTATAACCATTACAGCATAATGATTGTAATATGGTTCGTAGTGTTGCTTTACAGAATATAAAGGTCAAGGGTACTTTTCAGCCAAATAATGGATCTTGATCTACATGAACATCAACCATATTATTGTTCCAAGCAAACTGCAATACAAAATAACCCAAACATATGGGTGAATGGCTCTGTCTGAGGAAAAAAAAATGCCGGCAACAATTTTATTCCTGGCTTAAAAATACTGCATAAGAGTGCTGCAAATAAATTTCTATACAATCCCACTATTAATCATGAATTTCTGGTGCTTCCCAAACCAGCTGTCATTTTTTTCTTCAGCATTTATAAAATAAACTCTTCCTCCTTCCCATCTTCCCTTTTTTGTTGCACTACAAAACTTACAAACTTTCTCCTTGAGAATGTTTAACACCTGGCTATGGAATTACTTCTGGATTTTTTGTAACAAATTTAAGCTAAAGGACCCATTTGCAACATAAATAGTGCTCACTGCATTAGCAATAGCAATAGCACTTAGACTTATATACCGCTTCATAGTGCTTTACAGCCCTCTCTAAGCGGTTTACAGAGTTCAGCATATTTTCCCCAACAATCTGGGTCCTCAGTTTACCCACCTCGGAAGGATGGAAGGCTGAGTCAACCTTGAGCCGGTGAGATTTGAACAGCTGAACTGCAGCTAGCAGTCAGCTGAAGTAGCCTGCAGTGCTGCATTCTAACCACTGCGCCACCTCGGCATTCCATGACAATAATCCACAATATCACCACCTTTTGCTGATGGATATGATTAATGAAAGAGCCTACAATTGCTATCAACCTGCTTCTAAACCCTTTTCATACGATCTGGTTATGATAAATGCTTTATCCAGTCAGATTTTCCTGCTGCAGATACTGTATGTATCATGCTGAGTTTGGGGCATGCATTTTCCCACAATATTTCGAGTTCTTTTTGTACATATGGTTTTTGTTTTTGTATGTCTGTTAGTTTGTTTCCCCCCTTTGTTTTGTATTTTATCCTTAGAGATAAATAACACTTTCAGACAGTGTGTGTCTATTCTTTCTCCTCCTCTCCTAAATCTTTCCTTTTCGTCTCTGCCACAATGTTTTCTGGGTCTTGTAATATTACATTCTACTCAATTTTTAGTTAAATTTTCTTTTCTTAGTTTTAAAAGATGTATTATTCTGATTAGCTGCAGGAAAATCCCCCCCCCCCCAATGTAACTAAGCATTTGTAAACCCTGAAGCGAACCTGGCTGAAGCCATCTTTGTGGTTTCAGGGTTGCCACAAGGCAGAAGAGGGGACAGGGAGGGGGGGGAATAGTTACCGTATTTTTCGGAGTATAAGATACATCTTTTTACCCTCAAAGAGGGTGAAAATTTGGGTGCGTCTTATACACCGAATGTAGCCCCACCCAGCCACCCCCACCCTTTGGCCTCTGCCTGCCAGCAATTTACCTCTTTGCAGCAAACAGCAGCAGAGCCTGATTTGCACAAGAAACTAATTAGCAGCCTCCCAACCTACAGCTGACTGAGGCTTGCAAGCCACGTGGTAAAATGAAACTAACTATGGTGGCTGTAATGAGACAAATTGCTGGGAGATAAACTGCTGGCAATGTTAGACTGCTGAAATTGCAAGGAGGTAAGCTGTAACTGCTATGGCCTAGAGGTAGAGCTCTTGCCTCACAATCAGGAGGTTGTGAGTTCTATCCTAGGTAGAGGCGGATTCTGTTAATATGTTATTTTGTTAAATGTTTGTAGAGTGTTCAAATTATTAGACTTATTTTTTAAAGACTGCTTTATTATTGTTCTAGACAACTTAACAAAATGAAGCTTTTTAAAATAAATGCTTGCTCTGAAGAGGCCCAGTGCTATTGTATCTTCTTTTAAATAGCAGAGAATACTTCCAGAAAGCCACATCAATTTTAAAGATCTGTAAAAGTATAATCTGAAATGTCCTGTTTTAGTATTATTAGTATTAAAATAAGCCAGTTGAGAAACCCTGACTTAGTCATGTTTGGAGTAGATGTATTTAAGTAATTAGGAGGAGTTAGTGTGATTACATTTAAGAAAACTTTCTAGGATTAATATACTGCCATAATGTACATTTCTCCAATTCTTTGCTATTTCTATGGGTCAGGCACACATGCACAGAAATACACAGCAAACAGTGTATATCATATGTACTGTTTGGCAAATTGCTGGGAGGCAGAGGCCTTTTTCCTTGTTTTCCTCCCCCAAAACTAAGGGGCGTCTTATACTGCGGTGCGTCTTATACTCCGAAAAATACGGTAACTGGGACTTTGCAGTCAAAACAAAAAGTTTTCTGGTGGGAACCAAGGTCATTCCAACAGGTGGCTAGGAGAGGAGTGAAGTAACCAAGCGACTGGCCAGCACCTCTATTGGACAGTGACTGATGACTTGGGAGAAGCGGGAAAACTTTCACCTTTTAACTAGGTGAAAACCACGGGAACTTTCAGAGTCGGTTTTCACTAGTTGTGCCAATATGATGTATCCAATAATAAACTGTTCTTTGAGGAATCTATCTGCCTCGGAGTTCTACTTTCAATGGGTGCATTACTTGGAATGCTGACAGCATTACTTTGCCTGCTAAATATCTAAATCTATGTCAAATCTACCTTCCAGGATTGGCATAAGGCTGAAATTTCACTTCAATGTCTGTTGTAGTTATGGCTTTGATACCAACTACCACATCAAAACCATTCACCATATTCAAAGCTTTCCAAGTGTGACAGTTTCTTTATTGAGAAACAGAAGCCACTATAATGCTTTCTTAATCTCAGCTCAGCATGTAACTTTTTTTAAATTTTCCATTTCCAGGGGAAAAAACATAGCCATGTGGCATAGAGTTAAATAGAGAAATCTGTGGCTTTTCATTTCTTTGCTATTTGTCTGAAAGAAAAAGCTGGACTATAAATATCTATCACTCTATTCCTTTTCAAGATAAACAATATCATGGTAAATACAGAAAAGAAGAAATAAATATTAAGCAAAAGAAAGATCATAAGAGAAACAAAAATATAGCTAAAATTAGCTACACCTTATTCCATCTCCACTTCAAGTAGAAAAGGAAAGTTGAAAGTACCTGGATACAAAGCTCACACATAATGCAAATCAGCAACATAATCCAATTATTCAAGGTAAGGACTTTTTTAAAAAATAGACACACCTAACTCCAACAACAGGAAAGTACTGCTGTCAAAGCTCTTTGTATCTTGGTTACAAGGCAGGGAAATCTGGTTCAAAGGATTAGTATTGAATAAACTGATAGTAGTGTTAGAGAATAAACAGACAGAAGAGAAACACTTCTAACAAGGGAATGCATTTTCAGTTGCTCAGAAAATTGAATATCCCAAATTCATTTATGATAAATGCACTATTGTTGTACAGAAAAAGGGAAGTTTGTGATTCTTCCTTATTTCCATAAAGATAGATTTTGATTACAGTTAGGCTTCAAGCAATTTTTACTTATTTTAAGACAGCATGCCATTCTTTAGAGCAGTGGTTCCCAACCTTTCTAATGCCGCGACCCCTTAATATAGTTCCTCATGTTGTGGTGACCCCCAACCATAAAATTATTTTCGTTGCTACTTCATAATTTTGCTACTGTTATGAATCGTAATGTAAATATCTAATATGCAGGATGTATTTTCATTGTTACAAATTGAACATAATTAAAGCATAGCGATTAATCACAAAAACAATATGTAATTATGCCAGATCAGAAATTCTCGGGCCAGTCTTTGCAAGAGCACAAGGAATATCATCTTCCACTGGATCCGACCTAGCTGTCCTCCTTCCTGCCATCGTGTGCTGTGAAACTCAAGTGGTCGTTGGCTGGCCATTCCCTCCCGTGACTCCCTTTCCCTTCAACACCAGCGGGAAGAAACTGCCGCTGTGAGCAGGAGACGGGGCGGCCACAGATGTCTTAAGCACCGCCTTGCACTCTCCAGCGCGCAATCTTGCGACGCCCCACCCCTTAGCTCGGCCGCCAGGCATCACAAACACCTCTCACTGAATGGCACCTCTCCCGACCAATCGGAGGGCTCGAGCAAGTTGAGCCGATATGGCCAGGCTTGTGGCGGGGGGGGGAGCTGAGGATGCCAGAGCGACCCCTGGGAAATGGTCGTTCAACCCCCAAAGGGGTCCCGACCCCCAGGTTGGGAACCACTACTTTAGAGGAAAGTTTTTGGGGAGCATCGTACAATATTTTGTCTTTCCTCCCCAAAATGATTCTAGTTAGATTAGATCTATTTTTATCATATTGATAACAGTCATAATCCAGAGCAGAATTACAAGAAAAAGATAATTTTTGAGCATGTTTCAGAACGACTATACTATTGAATTCATATATTTTTCACTTTCATTTAAGCAGCTACTTTTAAACTGTGAAGTTGAAACTCATGTAGATCTACTACATTCTACCCAATAGCTATTCCAAGAACTCAGCTTTTCTGTTAATCCTGATCCATAAAAAAGCTGGCAAAAACTGAAAAAAGTACCAGACAATAAGCTGTTTTGGCTTCTTTAACCATTTGGAAGCTAAAAATACTGTATATAACATAAATTAGTTGCAAAAAGGCTCTTCTTAGGCATTACTGGTGATTAGATGACTCCTATTGCTACCAGTTTTTTAAAAAAACAACTTTATTTTTTTTTTTGTTAAACTCAATAAATGTTTTAAGGAGTGATGTTTGTTCAAGAATCCTGGCCCAATCTAGTAACATTAAATTGTTAACATTATACAGACTAGATGATTCACTCTCATTAGTTTTTTTGTTAGGTTTGCCTTATTCAAGATAATTGTGCAATATAGAAAATTTGAAGCAATTTTATAAATGATATAAAATTATCTAATTTATAAACTTAGGATATTTGTGCCCAATATCCAGTAAGAACAACACTTTCTGGGCCAGCAAAAGTATTTTAGAGTATAGGGATAGGAACTTCCAAGTAAGCTGCCCACATTGCTCATTTACAATTGAGAGCAAAAATGTTTGAGGTTGCAAGTAGAAATGAATTCCTTTCATCAGCTTAGGAAGTAAAGTAATCATTTTGTAGCCACTGCCATTTCTGTGTTCTCTCCTTCAATTATATCAGATATAATTAAGAAAGCTGAGAAACAATCATCATAATATAACCCTTGTGGAATAGTAGTTTAAGTGTAGTCATGGGTCTAGAGAAACCCAAGTTCAGATCACAAACAGATCATAATACGCGTGGGATAACTTTGGGCCAGCCACATCACTAAGTGTGGTCTATATTGAAGAGCTGTTGTAAGGAACATATGAGATTTTGCAATGCAATGCCTTGAGCTCCAAAAGGATAGGCTAGATTTGAATATAATAACAAAACAATAAAAGACTGAATACTATTTTGAATTCTATATAAGTTGTATTTGACTTAACTAAATATTCATATTCTTAGATTAGGATTGTGAATCTATGAACTTCATAAGGATGGTCAGCACCATTACATTTCTGAAATTCGAAGAAAAATGTCTGATTTCCAGAAAACTTCTTCCATTTCCTCCCTTAAAATCTTTCCTTCCACAAATCCCTGCACTACTGAAGTGCTGCTACCTTGCAAAGGAATTTCAATAAGAGGATTTTTAGCAGTTTTCAGATCTTGTTTAGATTTTAAAAATGAGAGTAACAGCAGTCAGCTTCATGACCCATTTCCACCTTTAAACTTTGCAAAGTCTGAAAAATTCTGGCCATGTCATGGAATGTCTACTATGACCGTCTAACAGACTGGGAGGTGGTAAGTCCTCACTGGCCTCAGTGGCCGGCCACCCATTCAGTTACTTCCTAAAGGACTTACTGTATCAATAATTACACAAGAGATTCCTAGATAAATGCATACACAGCAACATTTTAATAAGTCAACTGTGTTTTAATAAGGGAATGTCTTGAATCAGTGTAGATACTATCTACAAAAAATTGTTTGTTTTGGCAGTTTACAAATTCTGTTCCAAACTGTATTTCAAAATATAAACCTAAATATTAGAGAATGCCTAAAAAATAGTACAACTTTAACCTTAATTTCTCCTTTAAAACAAAATTGTCCTAACATCATATTCAAATGGATTAAATTCAACCACTATAAAACTATAAGGAATGGCAAACTGTATTACTGTGCTGGTTTTAAAAGTGAATTCTCATTAATACCCAAAAAGATTTTTATAGCTACTAAAAATTAAGTGGCCTTTTCCATTTTAACATTAAAAAAACATTGTGATATCAATAATCAAAAAGGCATTAATTTTATTATATATATTTTTGTTAACAGTAGGAACTATGGTGCTGAAGGACTTTCCAAGTAAAAAGCAGTTCTCTTTGGGGATATTAGTCAATTAATTTAATAAAGTTCTGTTTTAAGACGATTTTTCTTTTCTGTTGCGAGGTGAGTCTGCTCCATTTGAGGTTAATGTTCCATTGATTCCATTTTCTAAAAAAAACCAAAAACATAATTAACTCTTTTCTTTGGATTCCAAGCCCATAGATTATGAAGATTTAAAACATCTTAATAGAGAGCTTTAAAATTAATTCAGGGGAAGAAGCTTTAAGCACATCATAAATCAGAATGTTTCTCACAGATGCTTTAACAGTATAATGTCCAGAGATTTCTACCGGCCCATTTCAAAATGGTATTCATTTTCGCCTCTAACAAAAAAATGACTGCTGAATCACATTCAGCCACTTTAGAACATTGGAGAAAGGGAGGAAGCAGGTCCTTCTGGGGAGAATACAGCTCATCAGTTTTCTCCCTCTATGTGGTAACGTTCCCTCAGCAATTGTACCGAAGGCATGCAGGGCCATCACTCATATTTTCTGAGATAGCAATGCATTTTTTCTTCTCTGACCCTTTATTCTATTCTAGATTTCACTTGAAGAATTTAATAGATTTGCGCGAGTTTGCTCCTCTCTTCCCCTTTTCTTCATTCCCAAGGCCAAATATGTAACAAGATAGGCCAAGCCATCTACTAGTACTCTATGGAGAAATAAGCATAATAGTCTGTTTGTGAGCTGCCTAGGCCAGGGGTCTCCAACCTTGGCAACTTTAAGACTTGTGGACTTCAACTCCCAGAGTTCCTCAGCCAGCAAAGCTGGCTGAGGAATTCTGGGAGTTGAAGTCCACAAGTCTTAAAAGTTGCCAAGGTTGGAGACCCCTGGCCTAGAAAATACGGGTAGTCCTTGGGTTATGATGGCAACTGGGATTGGAATTTCCATCATTAAGAGATGCAGGCATAAAGTGTGACATTCAGATGATCACGCTGTTTACTGTTGGCAATCCTGGTTGCTATCATAACCCCAGAACCATGTGGATTGTTAAGTGAGGACCTGACATGACAACAACATGGGCAGGAATTCTAGGTAAGCAAGCAGGCTGGTGTGTGTGTGTGTGTGTGTGTGTGTGTGTGTGTGTGTGTGTGTGTGTGTGTGTGTGTGTGAGGAAGGTGTGTATGTGTGTGTGTGGTGGTGCTGCATGTTGGCCCTGTGGAACAAGAGTAAGCGCCACGGGGTGGGTGCTATGGAGAGCGAGTGAGTGACTTGCAGCCTCCTGCTGGCTTTCCAATTGACTTTGCTTGTGGGAAGTCAGCAGGTAATTTTGCCAATGGTGACCACGTGCCTGCAAGACACTGCAACCATTGTAATTGCAAGCCAGTTGCCCAGTATCCGTTCACATGACCCACAGGAATGATGCAACTGCCACAACTTTGGGTTGTTCACGAAGTTGTATCTTTGAACAGTCACTGAATGAGTTTTAGTAACCCAAAAAATGCCTGTACTAGAGGCCCAATGATGTGTTGCAGACTTATAGTAGAGAACTTGTTATCAGATTAAACCACATCATTTATAGCTTCCTAATTGTGCAAAGCAACCACTTCCCTTTTCTACTTCTGTTAAAAGTATACATAAATCATTAAAGCACAAACCTCTTTCTTTTTTCGAAGGCTTGCCTTTTGTTGTCATAAACTTCTTTTTCACTGGTTGAGGAGGTGAAGAATGTTCTCTCCACCGTCTTAATTGGAAATTAATGAATTTCCACATCATAAAGGCCTGTGTTAAACAGATTGACGCCAGCACACTGATTCTATAAAGACCAGATATAGAATATCAGAATTCCTGATGACCCAGAGATGGAAAGGATTAGAAAAACTGTTTCTTTTAGGAAGATGTTTCTGGAAAGCTACTAACTAATCTTTAATTCGCTTGTCACCACTGTAAACAATTTGGTATATTGGTGGATTAGCAAAAGGAAGATCATAAATAGCAATACATATATTAGAAAATCATTTTTTAAAATGTCACATAGCGAATCCATGTTTCTATGCAGCAACTAAATTAGGATGCTATGGATCAGAAGATCAGATATAATAGTTTAACCTAGGGCACATCTGTCTTGCATTCTGAAGACCATTTTTACTATACCCTCTGAAAGAGATCAAACCATATGGCTAAATAAATGCCAGCACAGTATTTGAGGAATAGAAAATATTGTGATAGCATGCTTCCAAGAACTGCAAATACAGTCAGAGTCTTCTGTAATAAAAACAATAAACGAGTTTATTCTGAAAGTGAGCAACAAGCATCTTGCTGTTATTTCTCCTCTTCTTCCTTTTTGTACTTTCTAAATTATCAGACAGCACTAAGCAGTCACTCTCACACTACCATAAAACTGTAATTGAGCTATTAAAATGTAACATTGAAAAAAAATCAAAGTAAATTTAGTGCCAGGTTTTATATACAAGATTAAGAAATGTGAAGCCCCTCAGCTTAATTTCAGATTTTTTGGGGGTTAAAAATACAGATACAAAACCTAGGAAGAGTTGGTGCCTCCGGGAAAGTTGTTAAAGGGGAAAACAGAATATGCCAGTGATGGCGAACCTTTTTTGATTTCTGTGCCAAAAGGGGGTGTGCGCGTGCGCTAGCATGTGCGCATGTACCCACACTCATTCCCTCCCCCCCACGCTGCCCCCTGCGCATGTGCACAACCCCCCCCCCCGCATGCGCACAGGCCTCACTGAAGCCTGGGACAGTGAAAAAACGGCCAAACCGGAAGTTTGGAAAAACAGACTTCTGGTTTGCCCGTTGTGCTGTTTTTCACACTCCGGAGGCTTCAGGAAGCTTCCATGAAACCTCCGGAGGGCGAAACTGCCTTCCCCAAGGCCGAAAATCTGCTGCGCGCGCTGGAGCTGACATAGGGCAATGCCTCACGTGCCCTCTGATATGGCTATGCGTGCCGTAGGTTCACCATCACTGGAATATGCCAAAAGAATATATTTTCACACTGACTTTTAACTTTGGTGCTTATTAAATATTTTGGTAACCATGAACTTGCAAGTGGCCCTTGATTTACCACACTAGTTTGTCATTAAGTGGTGCAGTGACAGGACTGCCCCCAATTATAACTTTTGTTGCCTTGGTCATTAAGCAACTTAACCATGGTCATTAAGTGAGACATTACATGACCCTGACTTGTGACCATCCGCTGGCTTTCCCATTGACTTTGCTTGTTGGAAACTGGCTGGGAAGGTTGCAAATGGTGATCATGTGACTGTATGATGCTGCAAGTGTTGTTAACCAGCTTCCGAGCACCCAGATTGCGATGAATATAAGTGTGAAGATCAGTCTTATCGCAACTTTAAATAGTCATTAAACAAATGGTCACAAGTCAAGGACTACCTGTATCATATAATTATTATCCTATGTATTTTAATTCAAAACAGATGGCACAATTAGCAAGCATCTGCTAATTTGGACCATTACAATTTAGTTTTGCCCCATAGATTATTCAAACAAGCCCAGGTTAGGAAAATTATGATTTTAAAGCATCATAAAAATGACAAAAGAATTTGCAAAATATAGTAAAAGGTATTTTAAATATTCATTTTCTTTCTCCTAATAATATAACCAATATTCCTAACAAAGACAACAGCTTTCTCAAGCAATTAGTTCAAGACAAATCTCTCTGAAAATAATTTTTCATTATTTTGTTTTAATATCATATGCTCCATGAACACATATCTGTGTTATACCTGATTGGTAGCACATTAAAGTTTCCAGTATTAAAATCCAAAGTTTGATTCTCTGCTCTAGCAAGGCCAAATCCAACAGTAAGGACAGACAGAATTAAGGTCAGGAGTCTTCCCAAAACAAAAAGAACAGCCCACAATGTAAACCTAGCAGGAAGAAATAAAAGATACATGATTTATCAGAATTCATCCACCGATTGTGTTACTCATATCTTCAGTTTCAGATATTTATACGCATTATGTACTAAATTTTCTGGGTGAATAATTCTGCCTGCTAAGATAAAACATTTTTGAAACGTATCAGGAAAGATTCTTCTGTATATGATGCTATTGAGCTCTGGCATGGATTTGATACAACATTGCTATCCCCCACTGATAAATAAAGCACAAAAAACCTTCTGGAAAGGCTATTGTGCACTCTTCAGTTGAAGGATATATTCTATGCAAATATTCCTAGGTATGGACAGATCAAGACCATCCTTTAAAACGAACAAATTTGAGGTCCTTGCATGTAAATGAATATACCAATCGTGTTTAATTCTATTTTGAACAAAAAGCTCATATAAGCACAGCTACTAATATATGACATACAGCACACATCTTTGATTTATCTAAAAAGTAGGTAATATTCACTGAATTGTTATATACAATATATGTATGCATTTATTTATCCATGCAGCAAGTATTAACTAAATATGAACAATATTTCTATACAACATTTATAATGTGAGAGATAGCATATGTGAGATATGACAATAAAAGCACATACCCTTTCTGGTGTTTTTCATCACTGAAGTAAAAAAGTCTGGAAATATGGAACAGAAACTCCACAAAGTAATGTAACACAAGAAGAACAAGACCAAGATGGGTCAAACTATAAAAAAGAATACACTAGATGTTAATTGGCAAAGAAACAAAAGACCTTTAGAACTGTTTGTCATAAAAGTGGATCTTCAGAACATTTGGGACATCTAGGATAGAATACCAACCTCAAATTCTCAACGCAACTAAAGGATAGAAACTGGTGTTGTTTCATCCTTCGAGTTGTGTAACAACATACATCTATTTGCATGGTAAGGAAGGCAGTAGATTCCAAAAATGGATAGCTGCCAAGTTCTCTCTTTCTAGAGACCTTTGTTATTGCCATGTTATCTATTAAAATGTGGGATGGAATCCTTCTAAACATTGGTACATGTTGAAAATTGATATGTACATTTATGACTTAATTTGTCTTCTAAACTATGCTACAGGAAACATTGCAAGATGACCTTTAAAGCATCATTGGAGGCACCATTTTTTTACTTTATTTATTACAAATTATTGGACTGTATCGTACAAATTACCGGACTCCCTCCCCCAGCAAAATAACAATGCCACTCACTTTAACAGATAAGCTCCAGTGATATGGAAAAGATATAGTCCAATGTAAACAAGCTGGCGAGGAATGTCTTCCTATGAAAGAGATGCAAGCTTATGAAATCTCCAAGAATTCTTATCATATTCAATTAGCTTTCATAATTGTGTTTCTTATCTATATCCCTCTCCAATTGTCAGCTCCAAAGGTTGCAGAATATGCTGTCTGGGAATTATAGGAATTGTTGTCCATTATCTAACACTTAGAAAAAATATTAAACTCATCAATTTACTGCAAAATTGTCTGATCAATAAATCATCTTTTTCTTCCTTTTGTTTTTAATGGAAAATACCATATTTGATAGTGGTATAAAACACTTAACTATTCCATTACTGCCTAAAAATAATCTGTTTAATTTATGTACATGCTAAGCTGTAACTAATTTATTTATTCATGTCTCAGTGTACTGCATGAAATCAGCCAAAATGCTTTATTAAAATAAATGATGATGTTGCCCACTCACAAAAGTTCCAGGATAGGTCAATTTATAACTTATGTTTCATACTGTAACAGCTCTTACTGCAACAGTCCAAAACGGAATATGGAGAATATATGAGAGTGGGGAAGAGACATAATGTTAAACCAGAATCTTAAGAAGAAGAAATTATGGAAGGTTCATTTCTTGGTTCTTTAAAATCAGGGATCCCCAAACTTGGCAACTTTAAGACTTGTGGACTTCAACTCCCAGAATTCTGGGAGTTGAAGTCCACAAGTCTTAAAGTTGCCAAGTTTGAAGACCTCTGTTTAAAACTAATCAAGAAGTTATTTCTCAATTTGAGGAGCTGCTCGAACTGGCTACAGGAGCAGGGAAAAGAGAGGCAGATTTGGATTGGCTGAAACAGGAAGCAAAATCTTCCATATACGCAAGTAGGACAAGCGCACAAGAGTCTGAAGTTACATATCTAAGCCTTACATTCTCTCCGACATTTTTTCAGATTACGAGCAAACTCCATTTCAAAGGTACCTTTCTTTGCAAATCCCATAGACAAAATTCTGCTTCTTCTTGTCAGGATAACCGCATTTATTATTTATGCATTTAATTTGTAAGCTTATGGACAAGGTATTACATGCAATCTTACTTTTTTTATCTTCTGAAAATAGAATTCTGGAAAGGCATGAAACCAGTATGCCATCTGTGCGATATAAAAGAACTTCATTTGAAACCTGCAGAATACAACATGTAAAAATCAAAATTAAAATGTACTGATGATATCATACAAAAACCTTTATTGAGCTAAGTTTTTACAGTGGAGTAATATTTGAAATTTTTTGGAGCACCTAAAAACTAATGACATAACAAGGTTACTGTAGATGCATTGCTAATAAAATAACTTATGTTATTTGCCTGAAAATACTAGATATCTTTATACATAATTAAGTAGATGATTATTTTAATAACTACAAAAGTCAAGTGGGATAAAAGAAATTGTTAAACTCTTAATTAAAATAACTCACGGCATTGATGTGTGTGGGTAGTCTCTCCAGAGTGATGTTGGATCTGATACATAGTTTTCCTGAAAATAAGACACAGGAAATATTAGTCCAATGCCCTATGAAGTTGCTTAATGTCTTTCTAAGCATGGCCAAGATCATGGAAGGCTGACATAGAAATCTGAGTTAAATTACTTAGCAAGCCTCAAAATGAACTGTGATTCCTCATTTTAAACAAAGTGCTTCTAAATTCAAGAAGGGAAGCAAGAGCTTTATGTGAACTACATATTTCATAAAGCTCAAATTAATGCCAGATGCATATATGACAACTTCAACAAAATGTGAACTCCTGGTTGTACCATAAAAACTATCTGAGAACCTTTCCTAGACACAAATGTATCTTGTCTGGCAAGTCCTCATTAACAAATAAATTGATATACAGCCCAACTACCACCCACTTAATAATTTCATTTAGCAGCATATTTTATATATTCAATATATTCAATATATTCAATATATTCAATATATTCAATATATCTATCATCTATCTATCTATCTATCTATCTATCTATCTATCTATCTATCTATCTATCTATCTATCTATCTATCTATCTATCTATCATCTATAATAAATAAATGCCAGATGCATATATGACAACTTCAACAAAATGTATATATATAGATTTGTATGCCGCCCAACTCCCAAAAGGACTCTGGGCAGCTAACAGCATATTGAATACAAAATCTAAAAAAACAGTTAAAAGATTTAAAAACAAGATTAAAACAATATAACAATTTAAAAAGCATTCAATCATCCAGTCATTTCATTTCGTGGGCCAATGTCAATAGATCAATCATTGGCCCCTGGCTTGCCGAAAGAGCCAGGTCTTCACGGCTTTTCTGAAAGCCAATAAGGTGGGGATAGTTCGAATCTCGTGGGGTAGTTGGTTCCAGAGGGTAGCAGCCGCCACAGAGAATGCCCTCGCCCGCAGGCCGACATTGTTTAGCTGACGGGACCTGGAGCAGGCCGACTTTATGCGATCTGACCGGTTGTAGAGAGGTATGTGGTAGCAGGCGGTCCCGAAGATACTCCGGCCCTGAACCATATATATATATCTTGCATTATAGGTTTAGCATTTTAAACTTCAGTATCTACTGTCCCAGGAAAGTATTGATCCTCCTTGGATCTTTTCACTTGTATACTGCAGCTAATAAGATAAGCCATTATTAGTATATTATTTATCTTTGACTTTCCCATCAAGCAATAAAATGAATGGCACTGTGTACTTTCAATTTTTCTGGAAAACTTAACATTGATACTTTGAGCATTCCATTACCATAGAACAGTACTAATGACTCAAAAGGGAATTATAAAGAAAATGAATGTGATGACTATTTTCAAGGCAACATAGTTGTGTGATCATAGTCAACTGTTTTACTCCCCATTATATATCTTCCTCTGACTTACTCACCGACACAAGGATGCTTGTTCCCCAGACGCAAGAGAAAAGGTAAAATGCACTGAGTTGTCCAGATTCATTGAATTTACTGTGTTTTGTTTTGGAAAAGTGCATTCGCCTGTTAATTTTCTAAAGAAAAAAAATTATCTCATTATTGATAGTTAAGATAGTAAGTTACCTGTCATATATATCAGAAGTCCATAATGCAATCAATCAACTTCTATTGTGGTAGTGCCCGTTATTATTTTAACAAACAATACTTACATCTAACACATATTCTTGAATTACAGCATGTATGATTATTGCCACTAGCATGTAGAAGAAAACAGTAGCCAGATCTTTGATACCATAATGATATAATGTCACTGTTTCTGTAGGCTGGTTTTCTGAGCGGAAAAAAGAACAATATTTAAGAATGCATTTGTTTTAACAAGCCTCATCCAAATTATATCAGAAATCAAAAAGTATCTAATTTTATTTCCATATTCCAAGCCAGTACAAAACAGTAGTAGTACAGGAAGAACAACCCAGGCAACAGTTTAAAATATTGACATTGATCAGATTTTCACTATCTTCCTGTCCAAATTTTAAATTCAAATGTTCATTAGCAAACAAATATATTTAATTTAAGCTGTGATTCCTAAACTGTGATCTACAGTTCACTGCTGGTTCATAGGGATCCCCAAGTTGATTTGCCAACGTCCGTCCTCTGCCTTAGATCTGCCCTTCTTTTTTCATTGGCAATTAGCTGGCTGGCTGACCACTGATGCAAGAGGGAGGCTGAATGAATGCAGGAAATAGGCTCTGGCTTGGCCAGTTGGCTGATGGTGCGCTGAATCAGGTCTCCAACAGTCAATTGGCCAGAGTCTGCTCACCTCTTAGCTCAAGTAAACAAGTAAGCTGTTCATTTCGACATACTTTTTTTGATATGAAAATTAGTTTAAAAAGTTCTTTAAAATGGAGGACATGACTATATTATAAACAAACTCATCATGTGATTTCTTTTGACATAAGAAGGAGAAGGGAAGTCCATGTCTTTTCGGAACATTTAGTGGTTTGTGTTATGGAAAGTTCAAGCAATACTCCTTTAGGGGATGGAAAGCAGATGCCAAACCATAGTTTCATACCATGTAAACAAGCTTTGTAAGATTTATTTCCTCTTCTAGAAAACTGATTCCTTTCTAGATTTGCAGTATGCAAAGATATGTCATTTTGTTGGAACTGGCAAAGATTTGCTTGTACATTAAGTGCAAGTCAAAATTAGAAACTTGGATCAAATTGTGGCATTGAGATTTTATATTATCTGTCTGTCAATCAATCAATCAATCATTTTATTGTCTGCCCATCTTACCATAAGGTAAATAATATAGACAAACCATATTTTATTGTTTTGATGAAAGAACTAATTCTGATTTTCTACAAACCAAGAAGAAAAAGATGAAATCTCCATCCATGAGAGGAAGAATGAGCAAAGACTGGAAGAATCCAAATCTCAGGGCCTTTGAAACAGCACTGATACAGAATTGAACCAGTATAATTATATTTCTAAACCACTTCTGTGATCTCAAGCCACAACTGGAGCAGTTTTATTAACACCCACTAAACATTTCTGCTGGTGCTTCTGTATGTCATTCACATTTGATTATCATTCAAGATACAATATGTTCCTGGTGTATAATAATATTGCAGACAAATAACCAAACATTCATTAGAAGATTACCTGTAACAGGAATGGTAATATTGTACTGAAGTGTAACAAAGACAACAGCTGCTTTGGCTGTAACCTGCAATAAAACAATTTGTCTGAATAAAACTGTGTGATTGCATGGTAAATCATAGGAACATCTACATTCTTTCATATATCAGAAAAAATACATTTAATAGACTGAAAAATAATGGAACTAGGCAGAGTCAAAAATAAAGGATGACTGGCTAATTGCAAATAAGCATTTTGGCAATTTTTTTGGGTTAGCCTGCTTGCTATTGTTGTTTGTTTGAAGCTCAATGGGAAGAACTGAATGTAAACTTCATTGGCCAGTTACCTGGAAGGAAACTATATCTACAGCATGGCAAATGAGCTATAAAATACAGCTGTCCAAATAACGTAATTGTATTAATGGTAATTCAGATATCAAATTATTATTTTTAACCACAAAAGCCTTATTTAAAGCAGTCATTAGCCAATTAGAAATTTAATCAGGACAAACCTATTAGGACATCACAGATTGGCAAAATAATACTGAACAGACTTCATCTTCTGCAATCTCTTCTTCATATGATGAAGAACTAAATTAGTATTATACTGATCAAATACATTTTACACAGTGGTGGCTGAGTTCATACTGAACCATCATTGATTTAAGAATGGTTACTCAATCCAATTTCCTGGTTTTGCACAACACTGAACTCTGCATTAACGATACTGGTTGCATTCAGAAAAAAAAAATCTGAATTGAAAGCCAATCCATAATCCACAGGATATTCAACCTACGAAGTTTGGGACCCCAGCCAATGATTATTCAGCACAAAAGAGAGACTGCTATTCTTCCTTGAAATTGTAATTTCACACCTTTCAAGAAGGCATATTTTCTCCATGGTAAAAGTGATCAGGACTAGAAATGTGAAAGTTAGGCCATTTAAACCCTTTATTATCTTCTGGAGCAAATTTTCTAACGGTGGGTGAAGCTTCAAAGCCTTTGTGTCCCCCGTTCCCCCGAAAAGCAAGTTATGGAACTGGGGCATGCTGCAGCCCTTCTTCCGGTACCCGTTTCTACCCTCCAGCTGTTAACAGGCAAAACTGGATACGTGTCATACCATCCTCAGGGGCGTGAACCAACCCCGCCCCTTCTGATGTGCATCGCGGACGGCTCTCTGTACACGTCACCAGCCATTTCACCTTTTCCGAAGCGGAGGGGAGGAGTCGCTTGCCGCAACGCCCCATGGGGTTTGTAGTTCTCCGGCTGCACACAAAAGGCAGCGCGTCTTCTCTCCCCCCCCTCTCCTCCTCCCTCCAGCTTCGGCAATGGGAGACGCCTCGCCTTCCAGCCTCCCCCCCCCCCGCCGCCCCAACCCTGCCGGCCCTTCCCGCCCCGAAATCGCAGAGGCGGCCAACTCCCCCCCGCCCCGACACCGAGTGCTCTCGCTCCGAGTGCCACGTAACCTATCCGAGACCAGGAACTCCCGCGCTGGAACGAAGCTGGGCACAGCTCCTTCTGCAAAAACATGCAACTCGCTTTCTCTTTTCCTCTCCCCTGCCAGTTTCGGGAAGCTCAGCATCGCTAGTCGCTGCTGCTGCTTCGAAACCCGTTCTGTCAATTTGATTTCCCAGGAAAGGGGCGTAAAAATACAAATAAGTGAAAACAGGCTTTCGGCGTCGTATTTAAGCCCGGTTGCGCCAGGACACTGCAGCTGCCCAAAGCAGCTCCACTGAGACGAGTGACTGAGCTGCAATGGGTGGGAGACCCTCTTGGACGAGGGTCTAACGGTCTGATGAACCAACAGGGAGAAGGACCCGACCGGCCGTATCCGCGGAGAAGGGACCACTGCTCCTGCCGGCAGGTGGTTGGTTGCACCTTTGAGTTGCTAGCTGCTCTTGGCATCACCTCGCTACTGTCATTACTATGTACAGCCCTACCTGCCCCCTTCTTTTCAGACAAGAACAGGCAAGACCGAGATGGCCAGATACGACCCGGAGGACAAGACAAGCGAAGCTGCCCTTCCATATGGAGTCACAGAGTAGGACCCGATCGCTTGTTATTATCCTCTTCCTCTATACTAGCGACTAGGTAGTTCCGACCAAGCTTTGCGAGCAAGAGACGATCGCTTTCCTCCTCCTAATCAGCCAAGCAATTTGTGGTACCGGGCATCCATAAGCTCGCAGATTTGGGTATCTTTCACACGTACACCGGTTCAGGCACTGCATTTACCCCACCCCTACCCACCCCGGCAACGGCAGCGGCAACCGAGGCATTAAAGGCTCACGCCCTGCGACTAGAAATCAGTTCTGGCTTTCCTGGTGTTAACCATTCCCATTTGGTCCCCTTCGTCCGTGTCACTCTGAAACATCATCCCCGCTAACCTCCGCCCGGCCCTTCCTATCGGGTGTCCGGCAGCCCCACTGAGGTCTTGCAGCGCCTTCGCCTCCTCCCGCCTCTCACCTCGAACATGAGCCCCAGCAGGAAGACCATGGCCATGCAGGAGACGATGTCCGCGTGGTTCTGCACGACAAACTCATGGCTGAGCACGGGAGGGTTCTTGTTAGTCTTCTTGCGGATCGCCATGGCGAGACCCTCCTCGGCCTCTGCTCGGTGGCCTCTCCCTCCGTCCCCTCGTGTGTCTGCTGCGGGGCCCGAAAAGAAGAAAGCTCAGGCAGCCGCTCCGCCCAACTTCGCCTCCGCCTTTTCGGGCGACTCTCTAGCTCCAGCGTCGGGCAAAAAACCGCCACTCGTCGTTTCCTGCCCCTCAACTCGAACGGAGGGACCTCGCTCCCTGTAGGTAGTCGCAGGGAATGTGCGACAGCACCCCCTTTCGGATAGGCGGACCAAATCCGGAACTCGCAGTTGATAAGCTGAGACAGCTTGGGAGCGTAAACGGTAGAGAAAAGTGGGTGGTCCTTTGCCCAGCCCCCTCGCGCGTCACTTCAACGTCCAGGAGGGACGTTAACCAATCACAAAAAGGCTGTGCTGCGGAGAAGCGCGCGCCTCCGGAGTGGGTTTGATTATCTGTTGTCTGCTGAAGCTGCAGTCTCCCCCATTGTCGTTCACCGGTTGGGTGCTGTCCAAACAGGAATTCTAGACAGTTGATTTTTGAGAGTTGTAGCCTGAACACATCTAGAGGAATCCGGCTCTAATACTCACCTAACATAATTTGTTCTTTTTTCCTTTTATTGAGCAAGAGGTTTTACAACTACAAATGCCTACAATTCTTGTGTTAACTTTTTGTCGACTTGGTATTGTTTGAAAGTGAATCTTACAGGAAAATTTCAAATAAAAATCCCAGCCTGTCTTACTTCGGATTTCAGAAAATATGCAAACAGTCATTGCAAGAGATGACTATCATCGGAAAGTAAATATTGTTAAGATCCAGGATAAGAATTAAATCTCATTTGTATAGGAATCAAGCTGAAAACACATGAGTAGACTAGACTAGCATCCTTACTGTGCAAAAGTTTAAACTTAGAACTTGTGAAGCAAAACAGTTTGGGCTTATTCAGTTTCCCAGCAGAGGCCCAACTTGAAAGGAGCTTTATAGTAGCTTTCATTGCCCTCCAAATATATGGACTTCAATCTGCAGAATTGTCCACAGTAACTACTAGCTTGGGAGCTGACGTGTACATATTTGGAGAAAACTCTGATTGGGGGAGGTGATTATAGAGGACAAACATTGACGTTTTCCACTCACCTTTTCCCTGTATCTCTTCCTTGCTTGTTCTTTCTTTCAGATTATAATCAGTGATCTATTTTGGAAGTTGCACTCCAATAGCAAGTCAGGATAATCTAGCACAGCAATGCCTGATAGTCAATTAAAGAAACGTGGGAAATCTGTTCTTTGAAAATGACCACAATGCCTAACATGTCTTCATTTTCTTTCAGTTAGCATTCTCCCAAGGCAAAGAATGCCTTAGTTGCAGGGATGTCAAACTGGCGGCATGCGGGCCAGATGCATCATGCGCAAGCCATGCCCACCCCGGCTCGGCAAAGGCAAAAAAGTCACGATATGTTATGTGATGTCACGTGACGCAATTGAGTTTGACATCCGTGCCTTAGTGGCTACATATACTGTATATATTTATAATAACAGATTTTCAAAACTGGTTTTAAAATGGTCTCTTGACAGCATGTTACCATGGATTGCCATTCAATCCACTTCTGCGGCTCTTGGGAATCAAAGAACATGTAGCAACTTTGGATACCTTGACAGAATGTTATAAACATGTCTATTAATTCTAAACTCAAAATAGAATGTATTTTACACTTAGATCTTTTAGTATTCTATTTTTTCATAGCTCATTTTTTTTTAGTTCACATTATATATATATATATATATATATATATATATATATATATATATATATATATATATATATATATATATATATATATATATATATATATATATATATATATATATATATATATATATGTTTTCTGAGGTTTTCGCGGGTGTTTGTATGTAGGTCTTTGGGTATTCGGGTTTTCTCCCGCGTGAAATTGGAAGTGTCTTGGTGACGTTTCGATGAAGTTCAACCTGAACTTCATCGAAACGTCGCCAAGACACTTCCAATTTCACGCGGGAGAAAACCCGAATACCCAAAGACATATATATATATATATATATATATATATATATATATATATATATATATATATATATATATATATATATATATATATATATATATATATATATATATATATATATATTCATTCTAATTGACACTGATATTGCTGATTTGCTGTCAGCAGTGTAAGCATGTAACTCTCCTTTATGGCTCAGATGAGATGCTTGGTGTAATCAATGTCAACTTTTCACAATGTTCAGTAGTATGCAACATCATTATTCAAAGCATTTATTTCTGCCACTCCACATAGCTTATATGAAGACCACATAGCTTGTTCTAATGCCTTACAGGCTTTTCCTAAAGCATTCACCAAATGTTATTGAGGTACAATTTTCAGTATTTCTTATTACTAAGGAATGCTGAAAATTATAGATCAACACTTCAGAGACACATTTTCCCACATTGGTTAAAAAAAGTGCCATTGTTATGAATTTAAAGGCTGCAAGCTCAGGCATTCAACAGTTTATCAGACTGTAGGCTCAGAAGAGGCTCAGACAGACAGTTCACATTCATAAGGGAAAGATGTTTTCTGTGATATGAACATAGGAAGATAATCCATTCCCTTGCTCTGCTAGATATAACAAAAGGTTTGATCCTTTTAAAAATGGGAGCAGAGGTTACTGTCATGAAGATATAAAAGTGAGGGCTTTAACATTGCTCCACCGTACCCTTTGATTAAATCTTGAAGTTTCCAAAAAGATAGGAATACAGGAAAATTGAAATGGGAAAAAGGATGCTTCAGGGGAGGCTGATCTGAAGAAATGTCAAAAATTCTAGTTAGGAATATAAATTTTAATTCTTGTGTATTGTGCTTTTAATATCATTTTTTCTTTCTTTATATAATTTTAGAATTGGATGATTTTATCTTTGCCTATATTCAGCCACCATGTTTTTTATACTTTTTTTGAAGATGCACAGAATTTTATGATTACTGTAATACATTCAAATTTGGAATTTGCAGACGTAGTTCAGATCTAAACATTTCATACTTTCATTCAACTGTATTTAAAATGGGATTGAATATTATATTGCTAGTGTTCACTAATCTATAGAAATTCTATTCTATAGGATTTTAGTCTTTTTCCAGTCAAGTTAAAAAATATCCTGAAAAAGTATGTAATGACAATAATAAAAAAGGAAGACAACTACATCTGAACAAAATTACTTAGTTATTATATTTATTACACAAATAACATAATGGTAATGAAATTACAATTTTTAAATAAAGAAACAAGCTTAAACCTTCATATTGCTGAGAATCAGGCAGCATACAAATTTAATTAATAATAACATTCCTTGAACCAAATTTCTTTACAAAAGTATTCAAGTATCCAAAGGAAATTTGGAATATTTTGCTTTGAAATAAATAATCCACTTGTTCCACCCTGAATGATACTTCCAATCACTCTCTGACAAGTTATTATTTAATCAGATTAATAACAAAATACAGATCCATTTGTGTGTGATTTATATCCAATTTTGACATTAAAAATGTTAGTGCTTTTAGTTCAGAAAATAGAAGACCAAGTTTGTCAAACTTGTGTATATGCCATATTTATAAAACACTTTTCCACTTGAAGTTAGCATTTTCATATACTGTAACAGAAAGAAGGATTATATAAGTAACCTAATCAGCAAAACTTCTTTAATGCCCTAAGTGGTAATATCTAAAATATTTATCTTAAAACACCTAAATGCATATACATATTAACTACATTTTTAAAAGATACATTAAAAATCATGAAATCCATGTACCGTATTTTTCGGAGTATAGACGCACCTAGATTTTAGAGGAGGAAAACAAGGAAAAAAGTATTCTGAACCAAATGGTGTAGTAATATATTATTTAATAAAATACCAGTGTAGCAGAATACTTTTTACAACCATGTGTACTTTTTACAGTCATGCTAGCTCAGGAATGGGAGTTGAAGTCCACGAGTCTTAAACTTGCCAAGTTTGAAGACCCTTGCACCCCTAACCCCTAACCCAGGGGTCTTCAAACTTGACAGCTTTAAGACTAGAGGACTTCAACTCCCATAATTCCTCATCCAGTCATGCTAGATGGGGTAATTAGAAGGCAAAAACACTCCAGTTTTTGCAAAAAACGGCCTGTTTTTTGCTTGTTTTTTTGCAAAAACAGGGCATGCGGAAGGTTTGGGAAGCCTACAGAGCACTCCTAGGGGGTGGGAGAAGGCAAAAATGCCCCAATTTTTGCAAAAAACGGCTAGTTTTTCGCAAAAATGGGATGCGGGGGCAGGGCTTCGGGAGGGCAAAAATGGCTTTATTCAGTGTATAAGACACACCGACATTTCCATCCTCTTTCTGGGGGCAAAAAGGTGCGTCTTATACTCCGAAAAATACAGTAATTAATTTTCATATTTTCTGATGATATGTTGAGAAGCATTTTGTCAGATAGTTTTAGTCATTCTTTTAACCACCTTTATAATATTTTTACCACAAGTTATTTTTTTCACCAAATAAAAACTTATAAAGGGTATAGGTTAACAACCTTAACAACCACAATTGGGACTGGTAAATTCCATTGCTAAGTGACATAGTTGTTAAGTGGGACATCATGTGAATGTGACTCGCCGGCTCCTCCATTGATTCTGCTAGTTGGTAGCCGGCTATGAAGTGTGCAAATTAAATAAACAAGCAAAAATAAATGATGGTCATGTGACCATGGGATACTGTGAGGTTTGTAAACGCTCATTGATTGTGGACAGCCCAAATCCTGACCACGTGACTGTGGGGAAGCTGTGATGATCATAAGTGTGAGGCCTTGTAATTTTATCTTTTTTTCATCACTCAGTATCCAACAATGTAATTGTTATATATAAACAGTGAAGTTACTTACCAACTTTCCCTTCTTTTTTTAGCTTCTTCAAGTGATGTTTGAGATTAATTTCTGCAGCTGGATGCAAATGGACAGGTATGTCCTGGAATAAAGCATTCAAACAATGCATATTAATGGAACTTCACTTTTTAAAAAGCAAAACAACAATGAGAACTCCTCAAATTTGGTACGGATTAAAACACTTTTCAGGGTTTTGAGGCAAATGGCAGTAATTGTCCCATCAATTCCTATTTTAATGTGGGGACGGGGAATTGTTTAGCCTTATCATGAATCTTATACATTTTCTCTGAATAACTTTACTTTTTCCAGGTCATCTCATGAATTTTTATTAGGCGTTTATTCTCAACTTCAGAGTGCAGAGGAAAATTCATAAAATTTGTTTCACAGATTTCTGAGTGGTAATTATTCTCCTAATACAATCTTACAATTAAACCATGAAAACAAGAAAACAACCCAAATCAAAAAGGAACAAAGTTGATAGAGATAATAGAACCAGATAGAAACAAAGAAAAAAGAAAAAGGGGGCTTCACCACACATTCCAAAGTCCTGGACAACGAGCCAGGTCTTCAAGGCTCTTTGGAACACCAGTAAAATGGAGAGGGAGCAGGGGAGGGTTTCCAGTTACCTTTGCTACCAGTGCGCATCGCAACGTTTCGCGTGCGCGCGTCCCATTGCACGATTTCACTTCCGCGCATGCTCAGGACGTTTCTGCCCGAAACACAGCTGAGGAGGTGCTCAGTTGTGCTTCGGATGAAGAAATAAAGGTCGGTATTAACCCGGGGGCGGGCAGGTGGGCTTTTTTTTCAAAGCAGAGAACGAGGAGAAGCCATCCAAACCCAAAAAAATTGCCGAAAATCCCGATAAAAATTATGTCACTAGTGGGCCGCTACCGGTGCGCACATAGTGGTCCGCACCGGTAGGAACCGACCCGAGAGGGAGCATTCATATATCGTCAAGGGAACCTCATTCCAGTGGGCAAGTGTTGCTCAGAGAAGGCGCTTGTCTTATTTTGAGTGATTCTTTGCAAAAAAAGGTAATAGAGATATAGGGAACTCACTGATTCAGGGACAGAACATTCCGTAGAACTTAGGAACATTCCATGCCCCACCCCCCGTGTTCCCCTCCCCCCGGCCATGGTGAACCTCCTCTTAGATCATAGTGAAATTAATTTGATAAGTGTCTGGAATCATTTCTTCAAGCTGGAAGCAATTTGAGGCATCCAGGACATAGTATTTTTATTTTTGTTCTACTTTAGTTGAAGTTATTAAAAAAGGAAGGAAACTGGTGTTTTTGGAAAAAACTCATTAGCGAATTTTACAAAAAATATGTCTGAGTTTGAAAGAGCTGTTTAAAGTCTGAACAAAGCATGATAATCTTAATATTTTTGTATTAATACTACGTACTTTCCAGCATACAACTTGGTGCAATATATATTATGGTTTCTGAAAGCAAGTACACATACATGGTGTTTTTTAGATAAATGCTGTTCTTGCTATGAATCATTAATTTCTTTTATATTGCATTGCTTTCTGCATAACTGAAATCTATTTCTAACCCAAACCAGATGCCATCTGTACCTTGTAAACGATTTTCACAAGTTCCTCTGCTGTGAGAGATTTCCCAGCATTCTCATCCAGGACGTGTAGGATTTGCTGCTCACGTGCATTTCTATGTAAAATATATTCTTGAATTTTAGCACTTGCTTCTTTTATTACTGGCCCGTGTCCTATAAAGACAACAACAGACGTTTCTTTAACAAAAATTTATGGGAGAACTTACTAATTAATAGTGCGTACAGGATACTTTTTAAGACGAGACAATTTGTTCATATTGCAGAATTAACACAGGACAGCCCAACAGCTTCTAATTTTGTAATGTGTCTCTTTATTTATTGCAGCATCTTTCCTCTGGGGTGGGACCCCTACACATCCAGATGTCCCCTCCCCCCGACATTCAGGAAGCTATTAAATGCTTTCTTCAATTTATGCCTTGATATTATAGTCACGGCATAGTTCCAGTCTTTGAAGGAAGGTGAAGGATGAGACCTGCTACATGGGATTCCCCCCCCCCCCCGATTCTATGTAATAATCTTTGGGCTACTCAAGATACTTCTATCTTTTTCAAAAACATTTTTAATTGTAAGCCACCCAGAGTTGTTGGGAATCCGGTGGCCTATATATTATGTAAACAAAGTAATCAGAATTGTGATAAAAATGCTGGATGGGATGAAAAAAGTACAAGTTCAAGTCTTTGATGAATATGAAGCCAATTCAGTTATCCTACGGCTTTGGTTTCATCTACATTTCATAATAATAGGTATGGGGATAGAATGGAGAACTTCTACTCCTTCTGGACCATCTTGCATTCCCAGAGAAAAATACAGGATAAATAAATACAGTAAATGGATGTATTGTATAATGAATTCAATTTGTTACATCCCTAAACATCATTTTAAAGCAGGTTGAATCTGACAAGACTTTCGGCTTAAGTATTATTGTGATATTCCATTTCCATGATTTCTTTCATAGATTAGTTTGGAGGTGCTGAATTCTGAATACTGTTTTCCTTATGGGGAATTGGGGGAGGGGTGGTGGTGGAAAGACAGAGAGAATGAGTGTAAAGAACAGACATTTTAGCAGCCAAAGGACTTTTCACAAGTCAAGTAAATAGAGGATACATTTCATTTCCTAGGAAGAAAACAGCAAATTATATTACAGTTTAAAGCACAATGAAACTGAGATAGTGTTTTATTTAAATAAAAAAACATCTGAACTCTCCTCCCACAGTGACCACTTTCTATGACACTCCAGATGTAGATTTACAAGGTAAGAGACTCTGAAAGCTGGAACATTTTAGCATAGAATAGTCTCTTCTGGAGAGAGAAAAAATACAAAATATCTTGCAAACAGGAGTCAATAAGAGACACCCATTCCCATTTCCACAGTATCTGTGATTACAGAACACTGAGATTAAAAATCTCTAGGCAGCAATGCAGCGTTCGAGACACTTAAAATAATTATACTTGTGGCAAAGAGCTAATACAATTCATATCAAATGTACAACTTACCTGGGTATATTAAATCAGCTTTGATTCCCAGAAGTTTTTCCAATGACTTCATGTAGTCATAAAGGTCTTCAAATACAGTTGTTCCTTCTCCTAAAATACAATCACCAGAAAATATTGCATTTTCTTCTAGCAGATGTAAAGCCATATGGTCATCCGTATGCCCTGGGGTATATAATACCCTGCAAAGTGACAGAAAAGTGAAATGTGATTGTAATATTCAAGTCATAAATTGAAGAAAGTTCTTACAGTGGCAAATGAAGATACATTTAAAAAGCCCAGATCCAAAATTTAAATGAATGGTCCTTATACTGTGTGGAAGCAGAGCTATGAGCAAATTTTTCTTTGTAAAAGTATTTTTAAAATAAGGACAAGCTTTAACTACCTATAGCTTAAGATAAATTTCCTAAAGAAACCAAAGCCCTCACACGGCAGATAAAGTTATTCCAAAAAAATCAACGCTGAATAATTTTATGCAAGTTGCCATCCACCAAAAGCAAAGAAACCTGTGTAGCCAGTGGTGGGTTCCTACCGGTGCGGTCCAGTACGCCGTTCCGGTAGGGACCCACCGATTGCGCAATTTGCGCGCAACGGCTCCGGTGCCGTCTTCGCCGGTCCGTCGCATGATGCCATCTTTTTTCTTGAATTTTTGGGCTTTTTTTGCTTCCTGTGCATGCGCGGAAGCAAAATCTCACGAGGGGACGCGTGCGCGTAGCGAGCAGGCGCATGAAACAAGATGATGCGCGCACAGTGCACCGGTAGGCAGGTAAGAGGAACCCGCCCGTGTGTAGCCCTACCATGTGTACAGTAGGGGTGAAATTCAACAGGTTCTGACAGGTTCTGGAGAACCGGTAGCGGAAATTTTGAGTAGTTCGGAGAACTGGCAAATACCACCTTTGGCTGGCCTCCGAGTGGGGTGGGAATGGAGATTTTGCAGTATCCTTCCCCTGCCACGCCCACCAAGCCACGCCCACAGAACTGGTAGGGAAAAATTTTGAATTTCACCCCTCGTATACAGGTAGTCCTTGACTTACAACAGTTAATTTAGTGATTGTTCGAAGGTACGACAGCACTGAAAAAAGTGACTTATGACCGTTTTTCACACTTCTGACCACTGCAGCCTCCCCCGTGGTCACCATGACCAAAATTCACATGCTTGGCAACTGACTCAATTTATAACAACTGCATTGTCCTGGGGGTCATGTGATCACTTTTTGCCACCTTCTGACAAGTAAAGTCAATGGGGAATTCACTTAACAGCCCTGTTACTAATTTAACAACTACAGTGATTCATTTGTGGTCCTATGTCGTGGACTAATTGTACTGAGAAAAGAGCATCACTTAAAAGATATTGGAGCCTGAGCAATATCTATCAATATTCCTAGAGGGAAACCCAACTTACTTAGGGTTTTGAAGAAATTTGTTTTGAATGTTGTGCAGAAAATATGATCAGAAACCAGTAACTCTTGGAAGAATAGTCACATATTACAGAGATTACTCGTAAATATATGCATTAAAGGTGAAGGTTTCTCCTGTACAATCATTTCCCACCTATGGGGCAGATCTCATCTCCGTTTCCTAAAAGGGAGCCACCATTGTCTGAAGACACTTCTGTGGTCATGTAGTCAACATGACTGCATGCCAAGGCTCACGGAATGCTGCTATCTTCCCACTGAAGTATCTATTTATCTACTTGCATTTGCATGTTTTCGAATTGCTGGATGGGCAGAAGCTGGGGCAGGTAATAGGAGCTCACCCATTCACGTGGTGCTCAGGTCTCAAACCTGGGCTCTCAGCTTTCCAGCTGTCAGCTTTCCAGCTGAAAGGCTCAGCCTTTTTAATTGCTGAGCCATCACACTCCCTATTCATTAAAGGCTAGGCAAAACATATAATCTATCTTAACAATTGCTCAAGCCTTTTTAGTTCTGAAATAAAAATCTGCAAATGAACTGAAAAAAAATGTGTACATGAAAAACTTGCAAACATCAATATGAAATGTTAACATTTACCTGAGACTGGCTCCCTCTGTATTTAAAACATCTCCATCTCTTAAGTACACATACTTCTGCTTTCCTTTTATTACTTCTTCTTGATGTGGGTTACGTGGAAGCTTACTTATGCAATATTCATAACCTAATTAAAAATTAAACAATGTGTATCATACCAGAATTTAGTTGGAAATTCATACACCCCCATTTTAAAAAAAGATAGTATTTCTAGATGAAATCAGGACTGAGACATGTGGAACTTATGACTATCTTTGATCTTAAACAGACTTATAAAATAGCTTCAAATGATTTCAAATTTTGGAAACTGGTAATGCATTTAAAAGGTTGCTTCATGTTATTAGTCTTTTATTTTTAATGAATTTTTTTTAAATAAAATGGATTTATGTTATTATACAAGTGCAGGTTAATCAAGGCAGAACATATGTTCTATGCCAGTGATGGCGAACCTTTTTTCCCTCGGGTGCTGAAAGCGGTGCGCGCGCACTATCGCACGCATGCGTGTGCCCACCCCCATAATTCAATTCCCCCCGTGCTGCCCCACCCCCACGTATGTGCACGCAACCCCCCGTGCATGCGCGCACGACCCCCCCGTGCCCCATTTTGGGCCTAGCAGGCCTCCCTGAAGCCTCCGGAGGCCGGAAACGGCTCATTGACAGTTTTCTGGTAGGCCTGTTTTTCGCCCTCCCCAGGCTCCAGAGGCTTTCTTGGAGCCTGGGGAGGGTGAAAACGGCCTCCCAGCCCCCCCCCAGGCCAAAAACGCCCTCCCAGAGCCTCTGTGTGAGCCCTGTACTTACCTGGCATCCAAAATGGGCCACGTGGAGACTCCTGGGAGGGGAGTGACAGGGCCAGTCGAAAATCAGCTGGCCGGTGCACGTATGCACACTGGAGCTGAGCTATGGCAACAGCTCGCGTGCCCGCAGATATGGCTCCATGTGCCACCTGTGGCACGCGTGCCATAGGTTCACCATCACGGTTCTATGCTATGCATGCTGCCTATTATTCAAATAATTGTGACAACAGCCTCACTACAGTCTAGCAAGTCCTTTGTATGTTAACCGTTTGTTTGTTTTGCAATAGCAAATTCTACCACCGTAACCAGTTCTAATGAAACAACTGTTAAAATACATATTAGCAAACATGCATGCAAATATTAACACAATCAATGTTCTTTATTTTGCAAAGAAGCTGCATTTCCTGCTCTCATGAAGAGATTTGAAAAGACCCATTTCTGTAGGATTTTGGAGTAGCTTAATTTGAACAAAGTCAATACAGTAGGGAAGAACACTTGTTTAGGTGTTTGGGAGATCATTCAGCTCACCCTAGTAATAATGTAATTTAGGTTGGTGCTTACTTTTAACGAAAAATAGATCATACACATACTTTGAGATAAAAGCCCTTCTATTAAAAATAAATGTTTGACTTTCTATATTAAAAAAAAACAAGTGAAAGTTTTAATTAATATTTATTTTAACCCATTTTTGTGTACTTAAATCCACAAAACTGATACAAATGGGTAATGAGATATAAGCGGTATAATTATCATCCTCTTCCCAAATCAGCAAGAGAAAGAAGATGGCATCTTCAATTTTTATGAGTAAAAATAATTGATTTTGCAAGAATCAGGCTTATTTAAGATAAATTCCTTAGTTTAACAGAATGGCAAACGTTATATTTTGATAATACAGGTAGTCTCCATTTATGACCAAAATTGAGACCACAACTTATGTTGCTAAGCAAGGTGATTGTTAAGTGAGTTGCACCTGATTATACGTCCTTTTTTGCCACGGTTGTTAAACAAATCACTATAGTTGTTAATTGAATCATACAGTTGTTAAACGAATCCAGATTGCCCCTTTGACTTTGTCAGAAGTCAGCTGGAAAAGTCGAAAGTGGCAAACGCATGATTGCGGGATGCTTCAACCATCATAAATGCCTGCCAGTTGCCAAGCACCTTAATATTGATCAAATGACCATGGTGATGCTGTGATAGTCATAAGTGCAAGGACCGGTTACAAGTCACCTTTTCAGCACTGTTTTAACTTTGAACAGTTATTAAACAAATGGTTCTAAGTTGAGGATTACCTGTACCTGATTTTTGCTAGCTTTAATTTTGGCTAAGCATATTTACAACTGGTTAATTATTCCCCACCATGTCTGTTAATAAACATTTAAGTCCAATGTTTCTGACATCCTTCCTTCTTTGCCTGTCTATTATATAATATTTTCTATATAACTCTAACCTGCTTTGTATACAAAGTATACAAATTTTATCCCAAGACAAGTCTATCCCGAGCATCTTCACATACTCGGGATAGACTTGTCTATCCCGAGCATGTGAAGTCAGATTCCGGCGCATTGAGCGGATGAAATCTACTAGAATAGGACAACGGTCATGAAGGTGGTCTCTGCAAGCGATGTGGTACGCTAAGAGCACGGTGAGACACGAAAGACGCCCTGGTCAACCACTGCACCCAGTCCATCTCCAACTGTCTCGACTCTTGTCCTGCTATTTGGAGCAAGATGGAATCTGGGAAGAGAGAGTGAGGCTGACTATGCGCACCTCTCCTTCACTTTAATCCAATTCAGGTGCAAGTCTTGACATTCCCCCCGCCCTCCGATTCGCATAGATGTCAAGGTCCTCTTCGAATACGATGGACGAACATCATACAAATTTTAAAAATTACAGAAAATACTTACTGGCTGGAATCTGTTCACAAATATCGGATATGCCTCCAGTGTGATCATGGTGCCAATGAGTTACTAAAATTTCCTGGATGGAAATGTTGAATTCACTGAGTGTTTGTTTCAAACAGCTTATATATTCAGGGATAGATGGCTCTCCGGTATCTATTAGGATCCTTCTATAATAAAAACAGATTAGGCCAAGAAAGGTCTAATTAATAAAAAATGATGCTAGCAACATTTTGATCCAGGTTAAAAAAGTGGAATGTGACATAAAAAGAAATATAAGAACAATTACTCAATGGAATAGCTTGCCTCCTAGAGTTGTGGATGCTCCATCACTGGAGGTTTTCAAAAATTGCTTGGACAACCATTTGCCTGAGCTGGTATAAGACTCCTGCCTTGAGCAGGGGGCTGGACTAGAAGACCTCCGTGGTCCCTTCCAGCCCCATGATTCTGCGTTCTATTTCTATATCTCATTTCTTTTGTTTAATTCGTAATCCTAAAGAAAATTATAGGAGATGCAAATCAATAAATCAATAAAATGGTCATATATGCCTTTTCAGTTGTCACTGAGCAGCTTACACTCAGAGTCACTTAATAGTGAGATGGGCAGCATATAAATTTAATAAATAAAATTCCATATCAGGAAAAATAAGTACCCTCGTTCAAATACCCAAAAGAAAAATATTTAAGGATACATCTGCTCTTAAAGCGTGCTTGAAGAGCAAGATTGCATTGTCTTTCTAAACCCAGTAAATCTGGAGCCATACACATCTCAAGTGGGATGCTGTTTCAAAGTAGTCTCTTAATTTCATAATGTTGTACTACGCAGCTAACAAGCCTATGAGATGAGAGATAATGGTGAAAAAAAATCCACTGGAGCAGAAATCTAATCGGGTGAACAAAAGAAACGATACTTTATAACAAAATGGATCAAATATGATCCAATAAAAATGTAATAAAGAGAAATCTGTCCACAGAAGGGGAAAAATATTGCAGTTAGAGGAGAGCAAGAACAAAATAAAAAGTGACAAGCTGAACGAGATTCCAAGTAAGACTTAATATTGCCTAAGAGGAGAACTAAATTGTAATAGCCAAGAGTCCACATTGGGCTCTGTAGAAGACCCAGACATGTTCCCTAGGTAGCAATCCTCACCAGATCCCTCTAACTGCATCATGAGGTCTAGCTGCTTTAAAATAGCGTATTGTCTGAGACTCCCTTTATTTCATTTATCTTGCAGTAAAGGAAACCAAAATTTAGCTAGTTATTCCAGTTTTAAAGTGTCCCTCTTAGACACAATTTTCGCTGTGAATATGACTTAGCATGCTTCATTGACTTTTTGATTGATCTGGGAAGGGATCAGTCCTTCTCTGGTCACTTGGGTTCTTGTGGGTTGACTTCCTCTCCTTGGTCCCTGGGCAATGGCCCTACTCCAGACACATGATCAACATTCGCCCATAACAATGGCTGACTGGCTCTTTCTAAAGTATTTGTCAGTGTTACATAAGCTCTTTATTTGCACGGGTTTAGTGCACTTCTGAAAAAGGAGGCTTTAGGTTTAAAGAGAGCTCTTTTCAGCTATACAGAGCCACAAGAATGATTGTGGCAGGTGGGTTTGGCTAGCTCCTACCTGTGAGGCATTACTGTTTCTACAGTGCTTCTGCAAGCAATAAAACTGGACATTTAAAAAAAAACACTGGTTTTGATGTTTAGGGGGAATGATACCATTTTACTTATTTCTACAGCACCACACCTATTACATAGGTTACTTCTGGATATTACAGCCCAGGACCCCTTCCTGCCAGCACTTCCATTGCTTTCAGCATTATAGGTAGTTCTTGACTTACAACCACAAATTTCTATTGCTAAATGAGACAGTTGTTAAGTGAGTTTTGCCCCATTTTATGACCTTTGTTGCCACAGTTGTTAAGTGAATCGCAGCAGTTGGTAAGTTAGTAACACAGTTGTTAACTGAATACGGCTTCCTCATTGACTTTGCCTGTCAGAAGATCGCAAAAGGTATGACGTGACCGCCACCATCATAAATATGAACCAGTTGCCAAGCATCTGTTCTGACCCGGTGTTCGCAGAAGCAAGAAACAGACTCTCCGCAAAGAAAACCCCCTCTTTATTTACACATTGGGAATTAACTGCATTCATCAACAGAAAGTCCAGGCAAGAGTCCTGCAAGAAGTTAAATGAAGCAATAGTCCTTATCAGCTCGTTATGATAAATGCAAGGTTGTGAGCTCCCAGCCGGGAGGCTGCAAATTGAGTCAGTTCAAACAGAGAAATAGACAAACCTCAGTTCTGGCAAGTTAGTCTTTGTCACACGAAACACACAAGCAGCAAACTTTCCAGAAATGCGAATGGTTGTCTGTGACAACCAAACCACTCCCCTTTCTTCCTATTCATTCTCCAGCCAGGGAGGGGCCAGTCAGCGTCCACGTTTGTTTTGCTTCCCGAGCTGGCTCATAGTCCTCTGTTGTTCACTTCTCCTATCTGCTCTGCGCATATGTGCACCTGGAACAGGCCCCAGCTGCTCCTACTCCTCACTTATCTCTGACTCCAAAGGCAGCTGCCTCTCTAGCTGGGAAATGCCGGACGGCCCTGGCTCTATCTCTGTGTCCAACACTGAGCATCCATCAGAGCCTTCCCCAGGCTCCAGAACTGGCCCAAGTTCTTCCCCAACATCCTCAACATCCGAGTCTGCCACCATCTCCACTGGCAGCTGGCGGGCCATAACAGCATCCAAATTTTGATCACATGACCACAGGGATGCGGCAATGGTTGTAAGAGTGAAAAACAGTCACAAGTCTGTCAGGGTAGTGGTTTAAGAGCTGACCAGCTGCTGCAATGATGTAATGATGGGAATGAGTCAGCAAGGTTTTTGGCTGTTATCCCTTTAAGAGCCTTTATAATAAGAGGCCCTGTTACGGCGTCCATCTCTGTCCCTGTCTCTCCCTCCCTCCCTCCCTCTCCCTTGTTCTTCCCTGCTGTAATTGCTGATTGTTTGACCTCTGCCTATAGTACTTGTATGTATATTATATAGTATCTTGTAGATAAAACCACTGTTTATTACAAACCTCTATTTGCTGTTATTGCTCCTGGGTTGTCTCACGTAGTAAAGTTGTGCGCACTCTGAGAAGTCACCTTTTTCAGTGCTGACTTAAAAGGGTCATTAAAAAAATGGTTGTAAGTCAACCATTAATTTACCTGTAATTTAGGATGGAGCTTGCATGTTATTAATTATTCCTTCTCGTTTTATTCCACTCCTCCAATGAATATGAAATAGGCCCTGAAGGAGGAGTGTGGAGTAAAGTGGTGTGCCCCTATGCACTTCATAGCCTCTTCTCCCTATCTCTGAATGGCCACTTTGGGTATTTCTAAACATGGCCTGTCCTCTACATCTGCAATCTGTGTACCATGGTATTTTCTGACACGGGATTAGCACCCTTTCAAAAGAGTGTGGTGTTCATATTCAGAATCAGCCCAACCGACTCCTCATAGATGTGCACCTCTTCTGTGCCTGCAATCTCTTAGTTGAGCAACTTGACTAAAAGAATCTTCCTGCACTTGTCCAGCCAGTTCCCACTAAGCAATAATGAGACTCATTGGTGGTTTCCCTCCCTAAGGCAGTGCTTCTTTTTAAAAAAAATAAGAGTCATTAAATTTCAAAGTCAAACATTAAAACACCAAGTAACCTAAAAGGGAAAAGGGAAAAGGGAAAGGGAACAGCAAAACAAATTAAAAGTGATAAAAAGAATACAAACATGTTTATAAAAAGCTGACCCCAACAATTGCAGCCAACAAATCTTAAAAGTTGTCAAGTTTGAGACACTTTATGGAAAGGGAAAAATAGTGTGTTTTTCTTAACTTGTCCAGCAAACAACACCACTTACAGGCTTTGTCAATGAAGCGGAATAGATGTTTACAAATTTCCGTGAGCTTAAAGACTGCAGAACAGCACTTTAAATACAGCAATGGAAGAGTCCCAAGCCTGCACTTCTAGGGGAGTAAGACCCTGGAGTTAAATAGGATTTCTAAATAGAGAAGATCGCATTGCAATACTCCTAGGTTGCATTAATGGCTTTTACATTTATTTATTTACTAGATTTGTGTGCCGTCCATCTGGTTCAAAGGCGACTTTAATTACATGCATAGCAATAATAAGGTTAGCGATGTCTCCTCCGCCCCTAAATGTTTATGGATTTGCCTTCTCCCGCCATCACGTTATCCCTGTACTACCTGTACAATAAAGAGGAATCGTGTCAATTAATGCTTAGAGCAGCGCGTGAAAAGCAGGAGGTCGAAATAGGAATTCCCGGGCAGCCCTCGAGTCTCGCTTTGCTAAACGGAACAGAAGGCTCATGCTAAGGAAGCGCGTTACCCACCGGAGCCCCGAGCCAACAGATCCGAGGGAGCGGAGCGGACCGGACGGCTGCATCTGTCCGTCGCCCGAGCTGCTTCCCACCTACCTGGGCCCGGTTCCCACCAAGTAGGTGTTGGTCCCCTGCAGCGTCATAGGCCCGGGGTTACAGCCCAGGACGCGGATCACCCGCGCCGACAACTTCTCCACTTTGGGCAGCACCGACAACATCTTCGCAGGCACCCACCCTCGCGGCCAGCCTGAAAAGACGGGGAGAGAGCGCGAGAGCGAGAGCGAGCAAAGAACATAGAGATAGGAAAAAGTGTAGAGTGACAACTTTGGAGACTTTACTTGTTGGCTTTCTTTTAACGCACCACTGAGTATAATTTTATTTCCTGCGCTCTCCTTTCCCCTTCCTTGGTTAGAATATTTCGGGGCACGAAGAAATCTAGAGTTTTGAAAAAGCGCGATTCTTCAAGGGTCCAGGTTCACACATTGCGCTGAACAATGCAAGGAAACGAAAGATTGCTGCAAATGCAAAGAAAGAGTTTAACTCGATACTTCCTTAAAAGCAAAGTGGGCAGAACTTGGATAGAAATCGGGAATCCGAGGACACGCTTCCCAGATCAGCTGGGGAGAGAAAGGGACGGCTGAGAAGCACATCCAGTATGTAGAAGAGATAATAGAGAAGAGCTTTTAGCAATCATAGAAGTTTGTTTCTAAAATATGTATTTGTCAGAAACAATAAATTTCCTACATTATGTATTCTATAATATTATTGTTGAATAAAAAATTTAATTGTAATCAGATGGTCTTCTGGCTAAATAAATATATGTTCCCCATAAGGTACTATGCAAAAGTACTAAATCACTTAATAGTTTACATCTGTGTGGTTTGCCTGGTAAAATAGAAGTGGTTTGCTCTATTACCTTCTCCTGTGCCATATGAAATGGTGCCTTCGCTATTGTTAGTAAAGTGATGCCCAGCATCATATATATATATACACATATATAGTGACCAGATTTTTTTTTAAGCGGGACACCATTGACGGGGTGGGGGGTGTTTCTAGGGAGCAAGACGGGGGGTCCGTCTCTCTTATCCTGCAGCTTTGTGCACCCCTCCCCAAACACCCCCCCTTCATCGCAGCCAGGGGTGGGTTCCTACTGGCGCAGGCTTACCTGTTCGTCAGCGTAGAGCCGATGGAACTGGTGGCGGTCACGGCGCGGGGCTTCTCCCACCCGCTTCCCGCCCAGCTGGACGCTGCCATTCGGGTTATTTTGTCCTCTGCACATGCGCAGAGGACAAAATAACCCAAATGGCGGCGTCCAGCCGGGAGGGGGAAGCGGGCGGGAGAAGCCCCGCGCCGTGACCGCCGCCAGTTCCATCGGCTCTACGCTTAACAACTGGCCGAGTCGAACCGGCAGGAACTCGTGGCACTTTGCATTACCCAAAAGAACAGATCTCCTTTGTTTATTTCATGGTTAAAAGGTGGGAATCCCTGAATAGAGATTTGCAGAAGCCCTAGAAATGATGGGATGTATCTCATTGAAGAGAAGAAATACAAAAGAAACGAACTAGCAAATTCAAATTAAAAAGCGGGACTTTTTTGAAACGCCGCGGGACACGAGACAAATTGCTAAAAAGTGGGTCTGTCCCGCCAAAAGCGGGACGTCTGGTCACCTTATATATATATCCCAATATTCTTTGCTCATTTCTTGCAAGAGAGAGAGAGAGGGTGTGGGTAGCGGCGTGGGGGTGGGGTGAGGGGGCAATCTAGCATTTGACAGGGAGCTGCTAGCTAAAATTGGAACTACTAAATCTGAGGTACAAAAGCTACATATTCCTCTTTAAGGCAAAGAATTAAACTAACTGAATTCCAAAACATCTGGATGATGTTCCAATTTTCCACCCAGATGGAGATGGTTCATTTCCATACCTGATAGCCTTAAAAAAACGGAATTTGTGGAGAATTTCATGGAAGGAACTCCTTCGCCCTGGTCATTTCCATCTAGCTGGATATTTTGGGTACCATTCAGATGTTTTATAAATCAGTTGCCATAAGATCCTATTTAAATCACCATAATCAATAAGGACTACAAGTGGTATGGGTTTCAACACTTCAACAAGTTCCAGTTTCTTTACTGTTATTAATCTTTATTGATTAGAATAGAGATTGGGAAAATGTCTAATCTCTGTAACTATAAAGGTATTTCAAATCCCAGAAGATCCTTAACTGGCAGAGATAGAGGATACTGAGAGATGCAGTTCAGTGATGTTTTCGAGGGTCTCTCACAGTTTATGGTGAAGATAAACTCACTGAAAGAAAAGCTGAAATATGTATCCTTGGGTTCGTGGTAATTTCTAAATCATTTACATAAATGAATAAAAAGAATGTTTTAACTTGCAAACATTATACCAGGATATTGAAATAACATCCTTGAGAACACATTTTGTCTGTAGATGGCAGTAACAGCACTGAAGATTACAAACTCTCATAATAAAATTTGTAGGGAAAGTTAAATTGCAAAATGCTCCCAAAATTGTATCTTGAAAGGGAAGACCCTAAGAAAAGTTATTTGCTCCCTCTGGCTGAATGTCTTAAAAGTGGCTGCCTTCAGAAGACATTCTGTATGTATTGAACAGATAGGTTCTGGTCAGAAAATACAGTCTTGAAGATAGCAGATTCCCAGCCTTATGGTAAGAACCAGCATATTAAAATACATTTGAAAACAAACTTGAAGCTAGTGCAACACCTGTTGCAGTGGGTATATTGCAAAAATAAGAGGTTCAGTTCATAAACACATGTAAAATCATATTTTGCACTAGCTAAAGTTTCTGAGTGACTTCCAGGTAGTCCACTTAGGGCACATTACAGTAATTCAGGCGAGAGTTCAAAGAACATGAATGCCCTTAACGCATCTCATGCTAGGCTAGAATTAGAGTACCCGTAGAAGCCAGACAAAGATCCTCTTTATGGGCTTCCATTTGCTCTTTTAGCATGAGCTGTGAATCCAGGAGGATGCCTAGATTGGATACCTGCTCTTTAAGGGAACCTCTTGCAGAGGGAAAGTTGTATTATTTCACAAAAAACAATCTTCTGAAACAACAGTTCTTTTGTCTTGCTTGAGTTGAATCTGAGCCTATTTTTTTCCTACTCATCTTCAGGTATTGTGTCAAAACTTCCACCTCATTTCCCATAATGGAAAGTCTAACAACCTCCATTGGAAATTGCCTGCTTAAAAACAGTCAGAACAAATCCTAACATGTGATCTTGAAGGATGCCATGCTTACTGGACTGGGAGGTCCAGTAAGATAAGAATGTTTGTACTCTCCATATCCAAACTCCATTATAGGACAGCACAATATGGCTTCTGTCCAAACTGGTGTCTAAATCCTGATGATCAAAGATTACATTTTATTTATCTGTTTGTTTAATTGATTTATGTGATGCCCATTTTGTCCAGAGATGACTCTAGATAGTCTGCTTCTCTACTCTGCTTCTTATTCTGCTAGATAATCTGCTTCTTCCTTAGACCTGTTTAATTGTTGTCTCATCACCTTGCCCATCACATACTCACATAGAGGAGGTGCAATATATGATAATAATTAAGATTCCTGGATTGACTTCAAAGGAGACGGGAAGCCAGCATGTCTTTCAAGGTAGCTGATAACTCCTGCTTCTGCAAGAAGTTATTGATCACTACCTGATCAGCATTATCTGTTCTCTCCCTGGTATCTTAACCAGACAGGTGGGGCACAGATGAACCTTCCAGGTGACCAGGCTGGATCACAAAGGATCTTTTTGGTATGCATAGACTTACAGACAATTCTATAAAACATTGCAAGGTGCCACCCCTTCCAATCTATTGGATTTTGACTATCTGGATTTCAGTCTGGAGTTATAAGTATGGTTTTATCCATGAAATGACCAGCGTTCTGATCATAAAAAAATTACAGTATTTTGTTTCATCCTTTCCTGATAATTCTGAATAGTGCTGCTGCCTGGCATTTCACAGATGGAAGGACAGAAAGTTGTTAGTAGACCTGAGTTCAGAACCATGTCTGATTATATTGTTCCAATGATGCTCCAAAGATTTTATCATTTGCAGCTCCTCACTATACCAAAGAATGAACCTTCCTTCATTATCAGATAAGGGCAGGAATCTCAGGAACAATCCCATCTAAAATCTTTATTGCTTCCTGTATTCCAGAGCTTCATTTCCATCCTAATCCTATCCTACCAGTTTAACATTCTACTTTTTATTATCCAAGAGATTAATAGACCCAAAAGGTGTCATTAATCCAGTAGTAGGCTTCAACCGCAACAATACACGAGCACACAATAGATTCAAACTCAATGTAAACCGCTCGAAACTCGACTGCAGAAAATACGACTTCAGCAACAGAGTGATCAATGCCTGGAATGCACTACCTGACTCTGTGGTTTCTTCCCCAAACCCCAAAAACTTTAACCTTAGACTGTCTACAGTCGACCTCACCCCATTCCTAAGAGGTCTGTAAGTGGCGTGCATAAGCGCACCATCGTGCCTACCGTCCCTGTCCTATTGTCCTATTGTCCAAATTTACCTATACCTACTTTGCTTTTGTTTATGTTTATATCATACCTGTTATCTTGTACACGTGTTGACAAATAAATAAATAAATAAATAAACTGAGGATATTTTATATATATATTTGCAGAATCCCAAGCCTCTTTGTCCAAAACTTCCCTTCCTTGGTTCTCGGGGGAGAAAAATTGACTCCCTCGGAATGGGTTCGCAATTTGGGTGTTCTCCTAGACCCACAGCTAAAATTGGAGCAACATCTGTCAGCTGTGGCTAGGGGAACCTTTGCACAGGTCCGTCTCGTGCACCAATTGCTACTCTACTTGGAGAGGGAGGCTTTACTCACAGTCACTCATGCCCTTGTCACCTCACGGCTGGACTACTGTAACGCGCTCTACATGAGGCTACCCTCAAAGAGCATCCGGAGACTGCAATTGGTACAGAATGCAGATGCGCGAGCTGTGGTGGGTATTTCGAGATACACCCACGTAACACCTATTTTCCGCCAGCTGCATTGGTTGCCTATTAATCTCCGGTCACAATTTAAGGTGTTGGTTTTGACCTTTAAAGCCCTACATGGCTCAGGACCAGGTTACCTCCGGGACCGCATCCTACCACATACCTCCCTATGACCAGTTAGGTCCCACAGAGTTGGCCTCCTCCTGGTCCCATCAGCCAAACAATGTTGGTGGGTGGGTCCGTGGGGGAGAGCCTTCTCTGTGGGAGCCCCATCTCTCTGGAACCAACTACCACCAGAGATCCGGACTATCCCCACTCTACTGGCCTTCTGCAAAGCCGTAAAAACATGGCTCTTCTGGCAGGCGGGGTGAAGAAGATTGGATTCCCCCATGAATGAATGCTTTTTAATATTATGTAATGTTTTTAAATTTTAAATTTATGTATTATTTGTGCTGTTCTTATTCATGTTGTACGCCGCCCTGAGTCCTATGGGATTGAGCGGCCTATAAGAACTTTTAATTTAATTAAATTAAATTAAAACATTTCTTTGGATTTTTTTGAGTCAGATGGGATCCTGAATGAAACACATAATTTAATAAAGAAAAGAGTTTTACAGGAAAGATTGATTAGCTCTCACTTTCTGACCATTTTTCTCTTCATGTCACTTCCTTCTCAGGGCATTAGACATATGTAGAGTTAGTTGCGAGGGACTAATGTTTGGTTTAGCTTCTAAGTGAAGATTTTGCTGGACACTTGCAAGCCTTGGGGATCCAATTAGTGTTCTAAAAATTGCAGCCAAAGCACAGCTGAGTTCCTTCATGGAGCAGAGAGGGCACATTTTAGGGAATTAGGGACCATGAGAAGAATAAAGGCTGTTCCATCATCGAAGTACAATCCAAACAAAAATAGAGCTCGAGGTAAAATTATTGCACCATCAGCAGCAATTTGGAGGATTTAAATACATGATTAGCCTCATATTTCCAGTGTCACAGATCAGATTAATTTTAGTATCAGGTAATTTCATAACCCAACTACATGTGGGTAGTGCCTGTGGAATTGAGCGTTGTCAGTTTATAGGATAGTCACAATGCCTATCTTGAATGGTTCAACTAGAATACCACTGCCATTAAAAGAAATCTAGTTTGCAGAAAAAAATAAGAAAAAGGCTTAATTCAATTTTCACAATATAAAAAAGATGTTGAGACACAGAAAGAGTTCAGAGAACAACAACAAAGGTGATTAGAGGATAAGGGAGGATAAAACATATGAACTGTTGTAGGAATTAGGTATGTCTAGTTTAATGAAAAGAATAGCAATAGCACTTAGACTTATATACCGCTTCATAGTGCTTTACAGCCCTCTCTAAGCGGTTTACAGAGTTCAGCATATTGCCCCCAACAATCTGGGTCCTCAATTTACCCACCTCGGAAGGATGGAAGGCTGAGTCAACCTTGAGCCTGGTGAGATTTGAACTGCTGAACTGCTGAACTGCAGTGCTGCACTTTAACCACTGCACCACCTCGGCTCCTAGGGGTGATATGATAACAGTGTTCCAATATCTAAGAGGTTGCCACAAAGAAGAAAACCTATTCTCCAAAGCACCTGAAGGCAGGACAAGAAGCAATGGATGGAAACTAATCAAGGAGACAATCAACCTAGAACTAAGGAGAAATTTCCTGACAGTGAAAATAATTAATCAGTGGAATGTCTTGCCTCAAGAAGTTGTGGGTGCTCCAACACTGGAGGTTTTTAAGAAGAGATTGGACAACCATTTGTCTGAAATGGTATAGTTTCCTGCTTGAGCAGGATGTTGGACTAGAAGACCTCCAAGGTCCCTTCCAACTCTGTTATTCTGTTATTAAGTTATCATAGACAAGTGGAATCATATAAAATGATTTTAAATGACCATAATAATTCAGCTAAAGGAATGATTATCCTCAAAAATTTTTATGGTACCTTTGCGTTGGTGTTGACTCTTGACAACTGCCTGGATTAGTTCCTGCAGTTTTCAGAAGTTGTTTGCCATTACTTTCTTCCTAGATATGAGAGTGTGTGTGTGTTTGTGTGTGTGTGACTGGTGAAGGGTCAGCTGGCTTAGTGTCTAAGGCGGAACTAAAATTCACGGTCTCCTGGTTTCTAGGCTGATGCCTTAGCCACTGTATCCAAATACCAGAAGATTAATTTATTGATTTAGATTTGTGTACCGCCCATCTAAAGTATCACATGGCTTGTGGATGAAAGCAGTTTCATTTTATATTTTGCCCACACCCAAACCTCTTCTGGGTGTAGACTACAAAGTCCAACTATGCAAAACATTAGTAGTTTCTTTCTACCGCGGATATAGAGTTTTCTACTGAAAATGTATATCTACCTGGCAAGTTTTAAGGTAAAGCTTTTTTTATTACAGTATTGTTGAGATTAATTAACTCCCTTAGTGGTATCTAAAGAGTTTATGCTGTGACAGTATAGAAAATACTTTATACTATTAAGAGGCCTAATGAAACGACTTCACTGAGTTTAAGTCAGGTGAAAAAAAGTATTAATTGGCCAAAAGGAAAAGTACATTTATGTTATCCAGAATATTTATTTGTGGTTATATCATCAAGCCAACAATGTATATTTGCTTGATCCCTGATGAATTTTTATTTTTCTCTGTGGAATCTTCATATTGGTTTTCAATAAAAGTTAACCCCACAATTACATAATTCTAGATGGAAGTGTAAATATTCACAAAAATTCTCTTCTCTTGGATTCTTTTCTCCAAGTATTGGTTTCACTTTAAACATTTCTGGAATGATATGCAAGTTTAGATAGAAATAGCATATAATAATTTACTTTCAAAGCGGCAATTTCTTATAATAGTAACTATAATTACTCAATAAGCAACATAGTGGCATGAGAACCCTTGCAAGGAGCTTTTAATTGTTTGATTTAGAATACCATAGAGTCAATTTACCTAGCAGATTAAAATCTTGAAAGGCAGAAGTGACAATCTCTTTTCAAAGAATGTTTAAGTCAAGAAGGCAGAGATTTATCCAATTCCTTTCTGTGTGAATTTTGTTTGTGTGTGCCTACATATCAGTCCTTCAGGTAACTATTTAGACTATATTGGCAAGATTTTCAGAAATGATTTGTTATTGTCTTCTTATAAGGGCTGAGAGAGAGTGACTAGACCCGTGAGGGCCTACAGCTGGCACGCAGAGCTCTCTCTGTGGGCACGCGAGCCGTCGCCCAGCTCAGCTCCACTGTGCATTTGTGTACACATCTCCCGCCGGCCAGCTGATTTTTGGGATGCGCAGGGAAACAGGGAGCATGTGGGAAATGCGTGTGCATGCGTGGGGGTCGCGTGTGCATGTGTTGGGGGACAGGATCATGCATGCATGCATGGGGGATCTCAGGAGGCTGCAGGGAGGCCTGCTAGGCCCAAAATGGGGGATGGGGGGGTGTTGCGTGTGCATGAGTGGGGATGGGGGGAGCAGGGGCATCATGCACGCATGCGCAGGGGGCGGGCGCATTGCATTATGGATGCCAGCACATACCGCGCTGTCGTGCGCGCACACATACACTTTCGGCACACAACGAGAAAAAGGTTAGCCATCACTGGACTAGACAAAATTTATCAAGGTGGCTTCCTGCTTCACAGTCTCCCAGTTTTTAGCATGATGCCTTAACCATTACCATAAGAGCTGCAGTGGCGCAGTGGTTAGAATGCACTACTTCAGGCTACTTCTGCTGCCTGCCGGCTGCCTGCAATTTGGCAGTTCAAATCTCACCAGGCTCAAGGTTGACTCAGCCTTTCATCCTTCCGAGGTGGGTAAAATGAGGACCCAGATTGTTGGAGGCAATATGCTGAACTCTGTAAACCGCTTAGAGAGGGCTGTAAAAGCACTGTAAGTGCTATTGCTATTACCCCAAACCAACTCTCTTCTGCATGGCAATTGCAGTAAAAACAATTGGTTTTATAGTACTTAACAATTAAACAGATTTATTAGAACATACATTTTAATGCAATTGTTAGCACTCAAGTTAAATAATGTAATAACCCAACCCTCTAAGAAAAGGGTGAGGCAGATAGTATGAAGTAGTAGGCAATATTGTAAGTTGCAATAAGGAATGAAGTAATTCTGGCCTTTCCAAATAATGCAGCTTACTTGGAGGAAATGCCCAGCTTGCTGGAATCATAAAGACAGGATAGTCCTTCCTATTATGTGAGAAATATATTGTCTTCCAGTAGCATGTGTGTTCTATCATATGTGTTTTATTTTTAACCTGGAATATTTATTTATTTATTTATTTATTTATTTATTTATTTATTTATTTATTTATTTATTTATTTATTTATTTATTTATTTATTTATTTACTTACTTACTTACTTACTTACTTACTTACTTACTTACTTACTTACTTACTTACTTACTTACTTACTTACAGAATGTAGAGCCTTTTGTAATAAAATTATATAACCAAGTGCTGAAGTGCCTTAGGGAATTATGGAAAGTAGAAAAAAGATTTCTACCAGGATTTTAAAAAGTCTCTAATGTTTCTTTTTTTTCATCTATTCAATTAGTGTATTTCCTCCTGAGGAAGTATCTTCTTAAACTCAGTTAAAACATGCACAGGGTTACACATCATTATAAACTTTCATTACACAGGTTTCTCTTTTATAGCTATTGAGATTGATAATTTGTTTTTTATAAACTTCTGAATTACTTAGATACTAATTATTTATTCTTTTCAGGACTCATGAGAAGTATTAACCTTACCAGCATCTTTTAAACTGCATGCTGTTACTTTCTCAATGACGACTTAGTGGTCAAACAGATTTCATACGACACTTGTGGACCTGACTTTTTAGTTTAACCTGCTGTTTTGACCAACATAAACCCCCATGTTTCATTCTACTAAGAAAAACATTTTGAATTGTTTTACCTGCAATGAAGTGGTCAGTCATGAAAAACAACAAAAAAGATTTACTAAAGTAGATTTTTTAATTATTCTTTTGGGGCTTGTGGTTTATACATCTGATATTGCAACAGATCTCTGGATGGCAAAGAACTTTTTGTGTGAAGGCCAGTACTTGAAAGGTATCCTAATACTGGCCACAGGACTGTTTTCATCAATAATTATTCAGTTTTTCAGTTGTACCTGGTTTAAAGAAGATGAGACTGAAAAGCTTGCTTGGACATTTTATCTATTACATTCTTTATATGGTGGATTATTTACAAGGTAAGTGCCAAATTTGAACTTAGAGCAGACATACTATGGTATATGTATAAGGGCATTAAATGAAATTTTATAGATAGTGATGATGTTAACACATAATGTGACTGCTTGTTGAATTTTTTCCTCACATTTCAAACTATTATTCCTACCTGTACGAACCAGGTTTCTATAAATATTTGTTTCATTGAGTTTATAGTAGATTTGTGTAAAGGAGGCACAATACATTTGACACTTCAGTTTGACATCCAAGACAATGATCTGCCTTGGGGGGTCAAAATGAAGATGATATGCTTGATTTCCCAAAGCGTGAAGGCAAAGCTAATCTGTTTTAGCTGGTTTCTTTGCTTAAAGGTAACTGTCTTCTAAGCATTATGTGCAGAAAACCATCAAAGGGCTAATAAAATTGATTACAGTGAAAGACAAAAGTGTTTGTTGCACTAATACACAAGTAGAGGATATTAGGTGTTACAATACCGTATCAGAAATCTGTAGGTCAGCAATATCTTGAATCACACACTCCTTTCATTTATTTTATTTTGTTTTAATTATTATCCATCCAGTTCTTACATTATTCTTATTAGAGTTCACCCAAGGGTGTTTTTTCGGGAGGCAACTGGCCTTTTTGATTTTTATTGGAAGATGTTTCGCTTTTCATCCAAGAAGCTTTTTCATCTCTGATTGGCTGGTGGGGAATGGAAAGCCTCTGGAATGGCAGTCAGAGTTGAAGAAGCTACTTGGATGAGAAGCGAAATGTCTTCAAAGAAAAATGAGAAAGTCCACTTGCCTCCTGAAAAAGTACCTTTGGGACAACCATGACTTGGATGACTGATAGCTCCATAGATATTAGAGTTCACCTATTCCAGGCCTGTTAAACTAGCAGCCTGTGGGCCAGATATGTCACGCACAGGACATGCCCACCCTGGCTCCGCAAAGGCAAAAAATGTCATGGTACGTCATGATCCAGCCTGTGACACGATCGAGTTTGACACCCGTGACCTATTCTGGAAGCTGATAAAAAATTTAAAGATAAACAATCAAAACCCATATACCCATACAATACTTATAAGCCAATTTATATTTATCTAGTTTTCAAGAAGTAGAATCAAATGTAACTCATCAACTTCTCCCTAAAAGGTACAATAAAATACATTACTTTATGAGATTCAGTGTAAGGCAAAGTCCAAAAGTAATTTCTAAGCTGTGAATTTATAAGCAATTCTGTAAAGTAGTCAGTCTGACTACAACACAGCTTGGAAAACAACATAGCTCATATGAATGAATGGTATAACAGCCTGATTTACTCTATTTTCTGGATTTCACAGTGCTTAGGTACTAGAACCAGATGGTTAATTGTCTTGATTGTTTTATTAAAAAAAATCCTGCAGGGTTATTCTGAAGGAAAAATACATATCCATATAACACAAGAAAGCAGTGTTATCTTGACAGACGATAGACTTACTTTTCTGCCTGCACAGGAGGCATTCTCCAAGGAACAGGAATCAGTTCCTTGATGTTATTTCACAGCTGCATTCTTGCTTTTTGGTAATATTTTATGTTGAAGGAACATTGTTTCTATGGTGGGGGAAAAAGGCACTTTCATCTGGTGCAATATAGCATTTCAGATAAATTGTCTTTATCTCTGTTTATCTGCTATTGCCTGTCCACTTCTACCTCTGCACTCTAGAAATGCTCAGAGAGAGTTAAAAACTGTATTTCTGAACATTATTAATTAAAGCCAATTGTTGAAAAGTCATAAAATATACAGTCAACACTCTGGCAGCTGCAAAGAGAGACTAGTATAGCCTATTTTTCCATATGATGAAAGGCATTTAACTCAATAGTGCAGCTGTTTTAGGACTGAGTAAAACAATGAAAAGCTGGTCATTGCTGGGAATTATATAGTTTTAAAGTATGTGAATGGAGGAAAGGCCCCTATGCTGATTTAATGCTCTCATTCCTACTTTGCGTAGTAGCTGGTTTATCCATTGTTTCTACCTATGATGCAAAAGCTTTCTTCTTGGAAGGATGCCTAATCAAAAGAAATCCTGCTGTCTGCATTATAGCTGGGGGCTCTTGATAGTACTAACACACCAGCAGATTTTGATGTAGGGATCAGACCTAAATCCAGTGGTGGCTTCCTACCAGTGCTGTCCACTCTATAGCACCAGTAGCGGCCCGCTGGTGACGCCACAGTACCAGTGCGGTTGGTTGCCAGTGCCTGGGCGCTGCCATTTAAAAAAAAATTTAATTTTTTTTTAAAAAAATTCTTTTGTGCATGCCCAGAAGCCGAGCTTCCGGCACTGCGCATGCGCTGCCTTCCTACTCCACAGTGAGTCCAAGCAGGGGAGGATGGCTGAGGGAGCGCGTGAGACACTGAAAGAACGGGCGGCAGGAGTTATCTCCATTCCCCTCCCTTCAGCAATCCGAGAAGCCACGAACGTGCGGTGATGATCCTAGGCATTTTCGTATGTTTGAGGCTTCTCGAGCTGCTGAGGGGAGGAGGAATGGGGGGCAGGACCTATCTCAGTTCCCCTCCCTTCAGCAATCCAAAAAGACACGCCCACCTGGCCACATGGCCGGCAAGCCACGCTCACCTGGTCACATGGCTGGCAAGCCACACCCATAAAATAAGCCACGCCCACAGAGTGGTAGTAAAAAAATTAGGAACCCGCCCCTGTCTAAATCTATGGTTTCTCTGTTGGCAATCAGACAAACATCCAGCACATATGAGAAAAGGAGACATTCCACCTAATAACTGACCATTAAAGTCATTAGCTAGCATAATACTCTGCAATCAACAGCCATACGTTTCACAGCGTGCATATTTTTTTATCTTTTTGGAAGAACACCCAACCTTTCTAGTGTGCATTGCAAATAGAAATGGAACACAATTTTCATCTAACTTAGAGATGCAATAACCAGGACGTATGTATATACAATATATCACAACTCAGTCACAGTGTTATCAAGCAACATCAAAGGAATTATCTAATGAAAATAAATTTATCAGCAAACCCAATCTTCTGTGATGACAGCAGAACAGATTTATGACTTCTACCATTGCTACCACTGCAGAAATCACTTGCATTTTTAAACTAAATTTTTAGACTTGGTTTAGCAACCATTCTTTTTTGGTACTTATAATTACAGAGCAAAGCAGCATTTTTCAGTCTGATGCCATGCAAACAAATCGGTGAATTCTGAAAGGGTCTCACTGCTCTAAGAAGTAAAAAATGAATTGACTAGAACAGAGGTCACCAACCGGTGGTCCACGGACCACTGGGAGTTCGGGAGAAAATGTTGGTGGTCCGCAGTGCACCCAGGTGGAGGAGCTGCTCCGGGATGACTAGAGCACTGAAATATGGGACCGGCCAAGCAGCTTGTGGTGGGGCTAGAAATCTCCACCGTAGAGGGAGGTACTTGCAACTTTGCAGGAGATGCAACGTGCAAGGAGTAGCGCAGCCGTCGCCGGCTGGAACGAGGTAATGGTGCTGTTGTGGCAAGGGTGGGGATGGCAGCGCAGGTGGGTCGAAGCAATGGGTGTCAGCAACCTGCATTTCTTTCATCCCCCTGCTGTGTCTTCCTGTTGGCTGAACTCACCACTGGCTGGTCTGACCCCTCTCTGTCCCCTCCCAGTCACTCCTCACCTGGCCTGAGAAGGGAAGGGCGGGGGATGGAGATTCGCTCCATATTCCAGAGCAGGAGCAAAGCTTCATCTCTTGCTGGGCCTCGCAGGCATTTCTTCCAGCCTTTGTTGGTGCTCCATGCACCTCAGTCGCACGGGGAGACGCGCGACTTCCTCTCAGTCCCGAGACACTGGCCCTACCCAGTTGTTTCTCTTCGCCGCTGCTGTTGGCGCCTCCATGGCCTGCCTGCTGCTCTTGCAGCACAGTTACATTTAGCACGCTTCACAGTGGGGCAAATGGCATCCCCTCCTCCTCCTGGAGCCCATTACGACGTGGAGCATCGGCTGCAGCCGGGTCGGGCCAGTGTCTTGGGGTGGAGAGCAGGTCATGCGTCTCCCCTAGTGACCAAGATGCATCCACCATCAACAAAGGCTGAAGAAGCACCCTGAGAGTGCTGGTAGAATCAGAGAGAGAGAGAGAGAGAGAGAGAGAGAGAGAGAGAGAGAGAGAGAGAGAGAGACAGACAGACAGACAGACAGACAGACAGACAGACAGACAGACAGACAGACACAGAGACACAGAGACACAGAGACACACAGAGAGAGAGAGACACACACACACACACACACACAGAGATACAGAGAAAGAGATGAGAGAAAGAGAGAAAGAGATGATAGAGAGAAATATGAGAGAGTGAGAGAGACAGACAAAGAGACAGAGGGGAAGAGATATTAGAGAGAGAAAGAGAGAGACAGAAAGAGAGAGAGATAAGACAGAGAGAAAGATACAGAGAGAGATGAGAGATGAGAGAGAGATGAGAGAGAAAGAGATGAGAGACACAGAGAGAGAGACAGACAAAGAGAGGGGGGAGAGAGAGAAAGAGAGAGAGAGAGAGAGATGAGAGAGAGAGGTGTACAAAGAGAGAGGGGGAGAGAGATGAGAGAGAAAGAGAGAGAGACAGACAGACAGAAAGAGAGAGAGATGACAGAGAGAGAAAGATACAGAGAGAGAGAGAGGAGAGGAGAGAGGCTTGTGTCTTTTGGGATGCTCAAGGTGTCATTCTGGTTGATTTCTTGCCAAGAGGAGAAACAATAAACTCTGATGCCTACAATGAGACCCTGAAGAGGCTCAGAGCAAGAATCCGACGAGTGAGACCCAACTTGCCAATTGACAAAGTCCTCCTTCTCCACGACAATGCTCGACCACACACAAGCATCAGGACAAGGGAGAAAACCGCCTCATTTGGGTGGACAACTTTACCCCATCCTCAATACTCACCAGATTTAGCGCCTTCAGACTATCATCTCTTCGGCCCCATGAAAGAGGGTTTGAGAGGCAAACATTATTCCAGTGACGAGGAAGTGAAAACTGCAGTGAAGAAGTGGCTCAAAGAACAGTCAACAAAATTTTACGAGGCAGGGATACATGCTCTCATTCGAAGGTGGAACATTGCTATTGAGAGAAACGGTGACTATGTTGAGAAGTAGGGATGTGATCCACAGAGGACCAGCTTCATTTTGATGTATGCTACATGTTCCTGTGTTGGTAATTATACCTGTCCTAAAGAAAATGGCATTATGTTCTGACTCACCCTCGTACTTCCTGCAGGCTGTCATTTTGCAAACAATACCAATACAGGAGTTCCTACCTTTCGAAGTGCTTGCTACCCATAGCAAGTTCCTACCTTTCGAAGTGGAAGAAAAGATCCTAAAAAACATGTCTGATCTTCTATCTAGCACCTTAGTATTGCCATCTATTGGTGATTATATCAATAAAAGCAATATTTTTTATTCAGCTTTCATCATCAAGCAAATATCATCTTTCTTTTAATAAAATGTTTGGGATGGGGCAGGGAGGAGTGGTGAAATGGAAGATTGATGTATATCTAATTCTCTATCTATCTAGCTTTTTACTTTAAAGTGAGTTATTTTTTCCCCTCATTATAGATACTATTTCACATTAAAACTTGGATATCAGGCTGCATTTCTATCAAACAGTTCCACCAACAGCAACTTATGCTTCGGTGCAATGGCTGATATAAGTATTCTTCAGCTATTTAAAGCCTTCTTGGAAAGCACACCCCAGCTTATCCTTCAGATCCACATTGTAATGGCATCTGACGATTCTACTTTTGATCAATGTAAGTCTAAAAATGCAATGTACTTAGGTAAAAATAGTTTTCTGCAATATTACAATGAAGATCAAGATTAAGGTTTGCAAAGTGTAATCAATTACTGCCTTTCAAAATAATTAAAGTATTTAAGTATTTTAATATTGTGTAATCAAGTATTAAAATATAATATAAAGCCTTGGTCAATTTTAAAAAGAGTTTATCTGCAGTGAACACTTCCACCAATTTGGGTACCTTTGCACAAGGAAATTATTGGCCTGGTAGCTGATTCTTAGTTTTACTTTGCTTTATTTCAGGTACAGAGGCACCCAAAGACTGATTTTAAAAATTAGCTCATTTTATTTTGCTTTTGCTTTTACTTTTACAGTATATTGCAGTGATGGCGAACCTTTTTTCCCTCGGGTGCCGAAAGTGCATGCGCGTGTGCTATCGCGCATGTGCGAGTGCCCACACCCATAATTCAATGCCTTGGGAGGGCGAAAACGGCCTCCCCCGCTCCCCCGGAGGGCCTCTGGAGGCCGCAAATGGCCTGTTTCCCAACTTCTGGTGGGCCTGGTAGGCTAAAGTGACCAGATTTTTTTTTTTTTAAGCGGGACACCGACGGGGGGCGGGGCCGCCTGGACGCCGGGTTTTGCCCTCTGCGCATGCGCAGAACGCTGCGCATGCGCAGAGGGCAAAAGACCGCTAATGTCGTTTCACAAGAGCCGTTCGCGTGCAGGGCAGTTTATAAATAGCGGCCGCCAGGTAGGGAGCCGGCCGGGGTTGCACAGGGCTGGGGGAGGCTCGCTAGCCCGGCAGCTCCGGCCGCAGGAAAGAGCGGGGGGGGTGCCGTACTGGGAAGGGCCAGCAGTCGTCGCCGCCTGAGGGGGCCACCCCCCCGCCCGCTTCGCTGCAGGGGACGCTGCACTGGATCCCGAGTCGCGCCGGCTCTCCCGCGGCCACGATGCCCGCCGACCTGATGGAGAAGAGCTCCTCCTCGCCTGCGGCGGCCATCCCGGCCAGCGCCGGAGGAGTCAACGCAGGACGCACGCACGCCGCCGGCCCGAGCTGAGAGGCCTGCTGCTGCTGCTGCTGCGGCTGGGCTCCCAGTCCCGGCGGCGGGAAGGCTGCGGCGGCGACCCCAGCCTGCTGAGCCAGCGCCGGCCCGAGCCGAGGGCCATGGATGCGACCCCTTTGCTCGGGCCGCCCCACCCACCGCGACGCCGGCCTTTTCGAGAGGGCGGGGCTGCATCAGGCGCCGGGCATGCACTGGAGGGCGGTGAAGGACACGGTGGAGAGGCGCCTGATGCAGCCCCGCCCTCTCGAAAAGGCCGGCGTCGCGGTGGGCGGGGCGGCCCGAGCAAAGGGGTCGCATCCATGGCCCTTGGCTCGGGCCGGCGCTGGCTCAGCAGGCTGGGGTCGCCGCCGCAGCCTTCCCGCCGCCGGGACTGGGGGCCCAGCCGCAGCAGCAGCAGCAGCAGGCCTCTCAGCTCGGGCCGGCGGCGTGCGTGCGTCCTGCGTTGACTCCTCCGGCGCTGGCCGGGATGGCCGCCGCGGGCGAGGAGGAGCTCTTCTCCATCAGGTCGGCGGGCATCGTGGCCGCGGGAGAGCCGGCGCGACTCAGGATCCGGTGCAGCGTCCCCTGCAGCGAAGCGGGCGGGGGGGTGGCCCCCTCAGGCGGCGGCGACTGCTGGCCCTTCCCAGTACGGCACCCCCCCCGCTCTTTCCTGCGGCCGGAGCTGCCGGGCTAGCGAGCCTCCCCCAGCCCTGCGCAACCCCGGCTGGCTCCCTACCTGGCGGCCGCTATTTATAAACTACCCTGCACGCGAACTGCTCTTGTGAAACTTGCCAAACTTGTGAAGAGCCCTTGCAAAGCCGTGCCCGCCGAAAATTGTATTTGTCTTTCGCCCCCCATGAGCCGCGGCCGGCCGTCCCTGCAGGGGAGAGCCCGCCCCCCAGCCCTCCCTCGCCCCTTTCAAAAAATCGGGACTTTTTAAGAGGGCGGGCGGGACGCGGGACAAACCCTTAAAAAGCGGGTCTCTCCCGCCAAAATCGGGACGTCTGGTCACCTTATGGTAGGCCCATTTTTCATCCTCCCCAGGCTCCAGAGGCTTCCCTGGAGCCTAGGCAGGGCAAAAACACCCTTCCCAGTCCCCCCGGAGGCCCTCCGGAAGCCGAAAATGCCCTCCCAGAGCCTCCGTGCAAGCCAAAAATCAGCTGGCCGGCGTGCACATGCGCGCTGGAGCTGAGCTAGGCAATGGCTCGTGTGCCAGCAGATATGGCTCCGCGTGCCACCTGTGGCACCCGTGCCATAGGTTCGCCATCACTGGTATATTGGCTATAAACCGCTTTGGGAATATTGTCATCCTGGAAAGTTGCCAATAAATTTTAATAATTTGTCAGTCCTCAAATCAAGGCAACATGAATTATGGCTGAAGATCTATTCCCTTTGGAAGCCATCCCATTAGTGCAAATTGATTAGTAGAAATTTTAGACTAAGTTGTTCATGTTCCTGTGTCATCCACCTTTTTTTAAAAAAAGTGTTTCATATAAAAATTGCCAACTTTTTTTGACCTGAACTAACCCTCCTTATTTTTGCTTTCTTTTAAAGATGTTTCCATTGCTTTGTCTTTCTGCAGCATTTCCTGTGCAACAGTGAACTATCAGATAATTTTGCGAAAATCTCAGCCTGATAAAAATGAATTTATTGGGGTATTTTGCAAACTTATATATCTTTTGTATAAACTCATGACATTAACTTCTTGGATACTTACCATTGTCTTACTTTCAATGTTGAGCATTATAGGTTATATTGTACTGCTAATTTTTATTTGGTTTGGGAATCTAAGCTGGGTGATAAAGCAAAACACTGATTTTTGTAAATTTAAAGCAACAGAATATGTTTACAGAATGATTGTGGCAACCATTCTCATTTTTACCTTTTTTAATATAAAGGGAGAAAACACAGCAATTGTCCAGAGTGTTTATTATGTTTTTCGAATAATTGTAACTGTAATTATACTGTGCATATGTGGGTACTGGAAGTCATTACTTGATGAAAAAATATATTTGTCAACATTGATTATTGCAGTTGTGATCTTCCTAATAATAGGTATTATTTTTCTTATTATATATTATATTTATTTTCATCCTAATATTTATTGCACACAAGACGAAGTTGATGGACTAGGAGTAGAAAGAGAAGAACCCTGCAGATTTAGTAAATTTCTGATACAATAAAGGATGCTAGATATGGCAAAAATATGTATGATTGTTAGATGGCAATATATCATTTTGGAAACTTTTAATTCTCTGCTTCCACTAACCTTTGCAATCCCGACCTAACAGTCCTAGTTGTACATATATAAACTAAGACTGAAATATATACATTTTATAACAAAACTTGGAACAATGTTGAAAAGTTTGATTTTCAAGACATTCAAACCTATTTTGCTCCTTGATATTCAGGCAGGATCAGTGTGTTTTTCATCAATTTATTTTCACCAAATCTTTTCCCTCACTCTCAGCTGAAAGTCCTTGTTATGGAGAAAATAAAAGAAGGAAATATTATGCATTCTACCTTGAGCTATGCAAAATATTAATCTAATCAATAAATAATGGGAGGACAGTGCATAGTCCTTTTAATACTGTCACTAGTAATCTTTGCCTTTTAATGTGAAGTCTGAAAGAATGAGTATAGATAGTCCTTGTCTTAACAGCAATTCATTTAGTGACCACTCAAAACGGCACTGAAAAAGTGACTTACGGCCATTGTTCACACTGAGGGCCATTGCAACATCCCCATGGTCACATGATCAAAATTCAGACACTTGGCAACGGAGTCATATTTATGATGGTTGCAATGTGCCTCAGGTCATGTGATCACCTTTTGCGCTCTTCTGACAAGCAAAGTCAATGGGGAAGCCAGATTCATTTCACAACTGTGTTACTAACTTTACAAGTACAGTGATTCACTTAACAACTGTGATAAGAAAGGTCATAAAATGGGGCAAAATTCACTTAACAACTGTCTTAATTAGCAACATGAATTTTGGGCTAATTGCGGTCATAAGCCGAGGACTAAGTCAGGGACTAAAATATGGACCTACGGCTCTTGAATGGCTCCAAGACTCTTTCAGGGACCACAAAATCATTATTTGCCTGCCTATGTTGAAAAATAATACAATTTTAAAACCCCATCAACAAACGGGACAAGCGGTAGTGTTAGCCTTTGCATCATTTTTAATTTTTAGAGTAAATATAGATAAATATAACCCATACAAACAAAATCTCTTTTGGGTCTTCCATAAAAATGGGAAGGGATCCTGAATGGAAAAAAAAGGTTACGAAAGACTGATCTAGGACTAGGACAGGGGTGTCAAACTCGATTTCATTGAGGGCTGCATCAGGGTTGTGTTTGACCTTGGAGGGCCAGGGTGGGCATGACCGGGGTGGGCATGACTGGGGTGGATGTGGCCAGCTTGACATTACTCCTGTGAGGGGCACCTGTGGTGGCCAAGTGCTAAGGCCGGACTTCCCTCAGACCTCCCTCACTCTCATTATAATCTCCTTCCTTCCTTCTTTCCATTTCTTCTTTTTCCTTCCCTCTTCATTCTCCTTTCTTCTTCCTTCCCCTCTTTCCTTATTTTTCCTTCCTTGCTCTCTTACCATCTTTCCTTCTTTTTCTTTGTCTTTCCTCTTTCCCTTTCTCCTTTCCTGTCCCTTGCTCAAATGCAAAAGGGGAAACATTTCTCATTTTGTTTTGTTTTTAGTTTGTTTTGCTAGCCCTCTGCTAGCAAAAATGGAGCCGGGGGGGGCTGCATGTGGCCCCACTGGGTCCCATTTTTGGCTGCAACGAAGCCCTCTGCCTCCTGCAGCCCTCTGCCAGTGAAAACATAGTTTGCGGGGGGGATATCCACACACTCCAGGCCCAATTTTTGGCCACCATAGCCTCCTGCAATCCTCTGTCAGTGAAAATGGAGCTTGTTTTCACTGGCAGAGGGCTGCAGGAGGCTGTGGTGGCCAAAAACGGGGCCCGGGGTGTGTGCACAGCCCCCCCCCAAGCTACGTTTTCGCTGGCAGAGGGAGTGCAGGCCAGTCCTTTGCTGTTTGCAGGGCAGCTCTGTGGGCCAGATCTAAGCACCTCGCAGGCCGAATCCGGCCTGCGGGCCTTGAGTTTGACACCCCTGCCCTAGGGACTCAAGAAGAAGTTTTGCATGTTATTAAATGTTAAAGCCATAATAGCATTTATTTAATTTTGCCTACCATGTGTCAAAATTTACTATATTATATCATTTACAAAATGTAAATGTTTCACAAGAGGTGGGAACTAATGTTGTAGTATTGTATTAGTAAGTATTCAGTTAGAGGGAATAATATGCAAGTATGTGTTTTTTCTGATGCATCTTTTTAATGTTTTGCTTGTTTTCTGGGTTTTTTTTTGTCTTCTTTTGGATTTTTTTGGAGCTTTGTATTTTAACCTTGTTTTGAATAAAATAAAATGTATAACAAAAATATTGTATGATTTACAAGTTATTGTGAACCAAGCCCACTCTTATTTATTTAATAAACTGTTATTCAATAATGATCTAGCTTGCTGCAGAAATTTTCTGTCTCTCCCTATTGCCTGCTTTATGATTATCACAAAAATGAATTTAGTGAAAGGAACAAAGTTTTCTCTTATGCTCATCAGGATGGAAGATTCCTGAGAATCATTAAAGTATTTTAAAAGCTATCTGTGGTTTAGTCCACAGGTCACCAACCGGTGGTCCACAGACCACTGGTGGTCCACAAGAAAATTTTGGTGGTCCGTGGAGAAATCTTGGCCCCTGGGCTGGATATGGCTGAGAGCAATTAATCCAGCCTGCGCGCGGGAAAACAAAGCTGCACTGCCCAACATCACCCCATCCACATGCCAGCCCCCACTCTTAAGGCTGAGTATAAACCTCACCTTGAGTATAGCAGTGCGAGCCACACGAGCTGGAACAGGAAGGTAAGAGCAAGAACTCACCATGCTCAGCCAAACGGCTGCCTGGGGGGGGGAGGTTCAGCCGCCTTTTGGGCCTACATCACTTCTTCTGTGAGTGGGAGACCCTATAGAAAGCGCCTGCTAGATCAGCCCCTTGCAAACTCTCGAGGAGCCTGGCCGAAGTTTCCCATGCCACTTCAGCGAGTGCTCCTCAAGAGACAAGTTTGCAAGGGCCGAGCTAGCGTCCGCAATGGACAGTACACTCGGGTGGAGGAGCTGCAACGGGCCAGTCCTGAGAGTGTGAGTACTACAGCTCTGGAATATGGGACTGGCCATGGAGGGGGTGGAAATCTCTGCCCTAGGGTGGCACTTGCAATATGCAACTTTGTAGGTGATGAGCGTTTGTAGGGGGCTGAGCTACTGTCCGCAATGGACAGCAAACTCCGGCTGCTTCTCTCAGCTGTAGTATGGCACCAACATTTGAAGTGGCACAGGAAACTTCGGCCGGGTCCTCGAGAGAGGAGAGTTTGCCTGGCCCCATGCAAACTCTTGAGGAGCCTGGCTGAAGTTTCCTGTGCCACTTCAAATGCTGGTGTCGCACTACAGCTGAGAGAAGCACTTTGGCCGGCCTTCTCAAGAGATGACAGTTTGCCCCCATGCAAACTCTTGAGAAGCCCGGCCGAACTTTCCCGTGCTGCTTCAAATGCTGGTGCCGCATTACAGCTGAGAGTAGCACTTCGGCCGGGCTCCTCAAGAGACGAGACTTTGCTCAGCTCCATGCAAACTCTCATCTCTCGAAGAGCCTGGCCGGTATCCAACAAAGAAGCTCAGAAGTTCCAGCGCATCTGCCCCACAAGCAAAGCGGGTGGCGTGAACAAGACCGCTCAGCAGCAGCAGGTTCTGTAGAGGAGGGGCGCTGGGGGCGGGGGACCCCCTGCCCTCCCTTCCTCTGCCCTCACATACACCACCTGCCCTGAACTCCTCGCCGCTCCCACACTAACACCCTGGCCCTGCTCAACTATGCTTCTTTGCTGGGTGCCGGTGGTGGCTTCTAGGCTGGAAGCCGCCACCATTGCCCAGCAAAGAAACGTGGTTGAGCAGGGCAGGGCAGGGCAGCCTATTGCGTGGATGGGACTCGTGGTGGTGGGCTTTGCTGCAAGCCAGCGTCTCTGCCCGACTTGGCTGCGGCTTCGCGACGCGAAGTTCCAGCCCATCCGCCCCACGGCATGAACAAGACAATCAGCTGTGCCCACCACCCGGCCTTCCTCACCAGGCACTGCACCAGTGGATCTGCACTGCCCAGTTCTGCCTGCCACCACTTCCTACAAACTTCCTGGGAGACGGCCGGAGTGAGGGGCAGGCGGGAGCGCACATGGGCCCAGCTGGCGCTTGGCTTACCTTCCTGATGAGGCTCGGAGACCACCCAGCATGCCCATCTGCCTGCCGGCTCTCCAGGCAGTGCCACTGTCTCCCTCCCTTCCAAGGCACCCGCCAGCTCCGGAGCCTGAGGCTGGCGGAGCTCCGTAGATGCACCCTGAGGAAGGAAAGGAAAGGAGGGAAAAGAAGGGTAAGGGAGGAGAAATGAAAGGAGGGGAAAGGAAGGGAAGGGAAGAGAATGGAGGAGGAAAGAAATAAAGAGAAAGAAAGGGAGAAAGAAAGAAAGAAAAGGAAAGAAGGTAGGGAGAGGGAGGGAGACAAGAAAGAAGGAAGGAAGGAAAGAAGGAAGGAAAGGAAAGGAAAGAGAAGGAAAGGAAAGAAGGAAAGGAAAGAAGAAAAGGAAAGGAAGAAGAGGAAAGGAAAGGAAGAAGAGGAAAGGAAAGAAGAAAAGGAAAGGAAGGGAAGGGAGAAAGAAAGAACGAGAGAGAGAAAGAAAGAGAGAGAGAAAGAAAGAAAGAAAAAGAAAGAGAAAGAAAAAAGAAAGAAAAGAAAGAAGGAAGGGAGAGAGAGAGACAAGAAAGAAAGAAGGAAGAGAAGGAAAGGAAAGAAGGAAAGGAAAGAAGGAAAGGAAAGGAAAGAAGGAAAGGAAAGGAAGGGAAGAAGAGGAAAGGAAAAGAAAAGAAAGGAAAGGAAAGGAAAGGAAAGGAAGAAGAGGAAAGGAAAGAAGGAAAGGAAAGGGGGGAAGGGAGGGGAGGGAAGGGACTACAGCTACAACTCTGGAATATGGGACTGACTTTCCCAACATCAGCAAGCCAACGTCAAATAAGCTTCAATTATTTTGTAATAATTACACTAACTTTAATAATTTTGTTACAATTAAAACAACCTTTAATGATTTTGTTATGATTAAATAAGCATTTATGGTTTTGTTATAATTAAATAAGCATTTATAATTTTGTTTTATTAAATAAGTGCATTTCATATTAATAAAATAGAAGTTCTCTGATCATTATTTTACAAATATATTTATATTTTTTAAAAAATTAATATTAGTGGTCTCTGGACTTACAATTATGAATTAGGGTCCATGGAATTTAAAATTATGAATATGGTGGACCGGGGGATTTAAAATTATGATCTTGGTGGTCCCTGAGGTCCAAAAGTTTGGGGGGCCCTAGTTTAGTCCATTCAACTCAAAGATAGGCCTTCTGCCATGTAATTTCTTGATTTCACCACATGAGGGCTCATTTATTAGAACAAGGTTCAGATAAATACAGCACAGAGCAAAATTTACAAGCATTTCTTGCAAATAAACAATAAACCCAAGGTTGTACTGGTTAGGCTTGTTTAAAAAGGACATTCTAATACTTACTGATCATTTTCAATTAATATCTATAACATGAACATGCATATCATTAACTGTTCCATTTCAAATATAATTTGCCTTTTGCAAAATTAAAATGGTAAAACAGTTTGGAGATTTTACTCAGCTGTATGCGCACAATAGTGTCCACCTTAAAATTTAGCTGCCAATCTGCCAGTGGATTGTGCTTGACCTTGTCATTTTAATCTATCTGCAAATTGAAAACAAATGCATTCCCCCACCAACTCCAGGTTGGCCATGACATCCTGCAACAAGTATTTTAATAAGTTAAATGAAAGATAATAAACCATTTCTTCCTGTTTTGACTACTGTCAATGCTATGGATGAGGGACAGGATTCCATGGTATTATTTGAATTACACTGCTGGACTCGATTCTGACATCTGGTGGTACTTGTGAGTTTACCCTATCTGTGTCAGAGGGCCTTGATTTATGAAGCTGTAATTGGCTTTCCAATAAACATTTGTCAGTGTAATGTACCCATTCAAACCAAAGCCTGCTTTATATGATCATATAAAAGAGCACTTAACTTTTAGCAAAGAATTGTCTGCCATTAAAAACACTCTATAAAGGATGGAAATTTATGAAGACTTAAGTACTAAAGAGTGATCACTGGAAGGCCAAAGTTCATTCTGAATGGTTAAGGCGTTGAGTTCTTCTGTGCACTGGTTAGTCATACTATATGTATCTCTCTTCCCTTTTTTAATGTGTTGTACTTTAAAACCTGGATTTGTTTCTTTTTCTTTTCCCTGGCGTGAATGTGACCATATATATTTTTAACATAAGCTACTAACCAATTACTTTAGGGGTAATTAAGACAACAAGGGTAAGATGAGAGCATATATATGTTTTTTTGTCGAAACCTGCTATGAATCTGTATGCTTGGGTATGGCTATCTGATGAGAGCTAAATAGCTTGAAATAGATCTATAATAGTCTCCCTTCATTTTCATTTATCAGCAAAAAATGTTACACACACACACACACACACACACACACACATACATGTACATGAATATATATATGATTCAATGAAAATAGATTTATTTACAACTGCAGTTGGTATTCATAGACCTACATTGCAATTCTTGAGGGTGAAGGTTGTATGATTCAAAGCTTACTACTAGCTACAGCTTTTGCACAGGTATGTTGACACTATTGCAGTATTGGTATACCCTGATTAGGAATAAACAACAAGTTAGACCTAGTCCATGACATGTTCCGAGGCAGTTCTAAGATAATATTAGATGAGTTAGTTAATGACTTACATGAGGGAATAGAAGGGGGACTCATCAAATTTGCAGATGACACTAAGCTGGCAGGAATAGCCAACACCTCAGTAGACAATCTCAGGATCCAACTGACAAACTTGAACAATGGGCCCTATCCAACAACATGAAATTTAATATGGACAAAAGCAAGGTTTTACACCTAGGCAGGAAAAACCAAAGGTACAAGTACAGATTAGATGCAACCTGGCTCAAAAATAGTACCTGTGAGAGGGACCTTAGAGTCCTAGTGGACGATCACTTAAACATGAGTCAGCAGTGTCAGCAGCAACCAAAAAAGCTAATACAATCCTTGATTGCATAAACAGAGGGATAGAGTTAAGATCATGTGAAGTATTCACTTTATAAAACCTTAGTAAGAAACTGGAATACTGCATTCAGTTTTGGTCACCACATTGCAAAAAAGATGTTGAAACTTTGCAAAAAGTGCAAACAAGAGCAACTAAGATGATTAAGAACTTGGAGACAAAAACATATGAAGAACAGTTGCAGAAATTAGGTATGGCCAGTCTAGAGAAAAGAAGGACTAGAGGTGATATAATGGCAGTATTCCAGAACTTGAGGGGCTGCTACAAAGAAGAAGGGGTAAACTTATTTTCCAAAGCATCAGAAGGCAAGACAAGAAACAATGGATCAAAACTAATCAAGGAGAGAAGCAACCTGGAATTAAGGAGAAACTTTCTAACAGTGAGGACAATTAACCAGTGGGATAGCTTGCCTTCAGAAGTTGTGGGTGCTTCATCACTGGAGGTTTTTAAGAAAAGACTGGACAGCCACCTATTTGAAATGATACAGGTCTCCTGTGAGCAGGGGGTTGGACTAGAAGACCTCCAAGGTCCCTTCCAGCTTTATTCTGATTGATATCTTAATCATTGTCTAGTAATTTGAACAAGGACCCATGTTTTGTCATTAAAAGTACTTATACATTATTCAAATAATACTAGAACCAGTCATCTAATCTAAGGCTCTAATATAGAATATTTAGACCAGTCTTTTACCAGTAAAGTTCAGATGGCAATATCCAGATGTGGCAGAGGCTGCAAATCCCAGAATTCCAGGTTAGCATTGCCAGCAGTTGAGGACAGAGTAGCACTCCCTAAAATATCGGGAGATCTCAAGATTTTTCAACTGGGTAGTATGTCATATTGAGAAAGGTTACTTTAGAAATAGCCATACACTATAGCTTTACATTAAAAGTAGAGAGAACTAACATTCACTAGGAGTTTTAATTAACAATTAAAAATTTCATTCTTCTATAAGTTCATATAGCAAAATATGGAACTCAGAGTACAGAGAAGAGCAACAAAGATGATTAGGGGGCTGGAGGCTAAAACGTATGATGGAGGAACTCGGTATGTCTATTAGAGACTTTGGCCTCCCACTAGTTTAATGAAGAAAAAGATTAGGGGTGACATGAAAGCAGTCTCCCAATATTTGAGGGAGAAGAAGGGAGAAGAAGAGGGTCTCACAGAGAAGAAGGGGGTCAGCCCAAGGCACCGGAGGGCAGGACAATAAGTAATGGATAGAAACCATCAAGGAGAGATCCAACATAGAAGGTAGGATAAATTTTCTGTCAGTGAGAACAATTAATCAGGAAAATGGCTTGAAGTTGAGGGTGCTGCATCACTGGAGATTTTAAAGAAGAGTTTGTACAGCTATTTGTCCAGAATAGTATAGGGCCGTGATGGCGAACCTATGGCACGGGTGCCACAAGTGGCACGTGGAGCCATATCGGTGGGCACGCGAGCTCAGGTCCGGCGTGCATGTGTGCACTATCCGGCTGATTTTCGGGCCTTCTGGGCCCACTGGGAGTCGGGAAACAGGCTGTTTCCAGCCTCCAGAGGGGGTGGGGAAGGCCGTTTTCGCCCTCCCCAGGCTCCTAGAAAGGCTCTGGAGCCTGGGGAGAGCAAAAAATGGGCGTGACATTGCATGCTGGGAGCAGGGGGGTCATGCGTGCATGTGCGGGGGTGCATGGAATTATGAGTGTGGGCACGCACACACGTGATCCCCCGCATTCCCCCCCTCTTTTGGCACGCGAACCAAAAAAGGTTCGCCATCACTGGTATAGGGCCTCTTGCTTGAGCAGGGGTTGGACTAGAAGACCTTCAAGGTCCCTTCTAACTGTATTATTCTGTTACAAGAAGGGAGACTGACATATGCTTTTTGCAGCATTTCAGAGACATATTATCAATAATAATGCTAATGATTCCAAGAGTAGAGTATTTGAATATACCATTGTGCTAAGCATCATAGGCAGTGCAGGGGAATATATATATTTATATTTGTGTAATTATAACATTCAAAGTTTTGAGGAGAGATGAGGCCCTTCCAGATATCACTGTGTCAGTGGAGAAATATATAAGGGTGTTCAATTAACAATGCATTCAGGAAGACCAATTGTGCAGAATTATATGGAGGAGCATAATGTGTTTGTCCAAATACAGATTCTCTTCGTTATCAGACTTTCCTGTCAATGCTGGGAGACAGTAGCCATGTATCCTCACTTCCCCTCCATGCTTAAGGATTTACAGGCTCTGTAATAACTGGACTATGGCCAGAGCCTAGACAGTGACTCAGGATATGAAATATAGCTGCTTCAATTATCCCAAACAGGCATTAAAGCAAATCCTTGGGGAATTTTAATTTACAAAGAAAATTGAATGTTCACCCAGTTATATGCAAACTAATCTTTTTTTTTTCCTGGCAATGGAGCTGCCATAAGGAAAATCTCTCTTGTTCCCTAATTTGAGATGAATGTTTATCCAGACTGCCAATGGAACTGACCTTGCTTTCAGGATTACTTATTCAGTTATATAACACCGAACACAACAGCCAGGTAGGGCACAGTTGTGAGAAATAATTCCCCGAACAGCATGTAGAACATTGTTTGGGTTGGCCTTTCCAAATTTCCAGTCAGACTATATGGGTTATGTTTGAGCATATGGCATGGAAGCATTGTTTCTGCTGATTGCATTCACCGTGGAATCGACTCGCAAAGAGAGAGCTTTTAACTAAACACAAAAATATTTAAGGGGAAAAAAATCCTAACTGACATTTATGATTAGGCATCTCTTACATAAAATGTGATTCAGTGTATTTTGAAACTTTTAAATTGCCTTAACACAAGTATTCCAAATTGCACAACATTCCAAATTGCACAAAATCTGATCATCACAACAGGAGGAGGCCAGGATCTGCCATGGTGGGAAATGCCCAGTCATCTCTTGGATGAATCAGGAAGGCCACCATTGCTTCCAAAACTGATTTGAGCCAAATTATTATGAATTTTTCCTGTTATTGTATAGCGGATGATTTCATCTTCAATTCTTAATCTGCCTTGATTTCCTTTTACTACCCATTTCTAATGCATTTTAGTAGGTTTTTTTTAAAGAAAGTAAACATTAAAGTAAATTATAAATTTTAAATTTAGGCAGGAAAAACCAAAGGTACAAGTACCGATTAGGTGCAACCTGGCTCAAAAGCTCACAGTAACTGTGAGAGGGATCTTGGAACCCTAGTGGACAATCACTTATAGTCAGCAGTGTTCCTTGTTTCCATGAAACACAATCAGACAGATGGAGGACAGAAACATATAGGGAAGGGGAATAGAGTGGTCTTTGGAATTTTCTAGTCTCTAGACTCAACACAATCAGTACATTCCCCAGAACTCTAAAAGACCCAAAATAGATATTTTATTTCTCAGATTCCTGAGCCATGATATCTGAACTGCAAGCTGTGCCTGTCTCATGCCAGCCTTGCATTGCATGCTCAAGAGATACTGAGATTCATTGAAGCTACAATTACACTGTGTAATGAGTTGTAATTACACTGCAATTCCCAACACAATGTTTTGTGTCATGTAGAACACTTTTTTCTCTTAACAAAGAAATGTGTCGTGTGGTGTGTTTAATGTTTACAATTGTGGTACCTGGAATTGCACTATCTTTGCATATATATGCAAACACACACACACACACACACACACTCACACTCACACTGTAAACACTGTAAACTATATATGTAAACTATATATATATATATATATATATATATATATATATATATATATATATATATATATATATATATATATATATATATATATATATATATATATATATAGTTTTCATTTATCAGCAAAAAATCCTACATATTATATATATATATATATATATATATATATATATATATATATATATATATATAATTTACCAGATAGTTGTTTTTAAAGGTTAATGAATTCTTAATTATTTAAACTTGTCGTATAAATTTTCTCAGACTTTTGACTTTAATTTTCCTTTATATCCAGAATAGTTTACTTACCGCCTAGTGTCTGGTGTTCTGCTCTTCCCTTTATAATTGTTGTCATTTTATTTTATTTTATTTTTTATTTTATTAATAATTTAATAATTTAATTTAATTTAATTTAATTTAATTTAATTTAATTTAATTTAATTTAATTTAATTTAATTTAATTTAATTTAATTTAATTTAATTTAATTTAATTTAATTTAATTTAATTATTTAATAATTTAATTTAATTTAATTTAATTTAATTTAATTTAATTTAATTTAATTTAATTTAATTTAATTTAATTTTCTTTTATTTTCTTTTATTTTATTATTACTTTACTTTACTTTACTTTACTTTACTTTACTTTACTTTACTTTACTTTACTTTACTTTACTTTACTTTACTTTACTTTACTTTACTTTACTTTATTTATTAGGTTACTTTGTGGGTAACTGAAGGCAGTGAATATACCTAATGCTTTTTCCTCCTCCTATTTTCCCTACTGCAACCCTTTGAGTGGGCTGGGCTGAGAGAGTGTGACTGGCCCAAAGTCATTGACTGGTTTCTCTTCCAATATTTTACTTGCAAATCTAATTTTAATCTGTTTCTTTCAATGGATCCTGTCTGCATTTTTTGGGGGGGAGGGGGGGCTACTTTGGTGTGCAACTTCAATCAGTCACTAAATGAACAGTTGTAAGTTAAGGATTACCTGTAACATATGAAAATAAACAAAAACATTATAATTGGTTTGAAAAATACCATTGGCTATCAGCTTATGATGAGAATTGGTGTCCATATCTAGTGCTATACAATATCTGTATTGTACAAGCAAAGATAAAACTGACTTGCTGACTGAAGCTTCTTTTAACATTTATTCTTCTCCCTTATTTTTTTTAAAGTTGATGCATGCAGGAAGGAACAATGATTTATTCATTTATTGAGTAGCGTGTACTCACCAGAATATCTAAAAAGCTTTGGTATTGTAAAAAAGTACTTTGTAGAAAAAAGATCACTCAGAATTTAGTTATAACAAACACTTATTGGAATGATTTTGCTTATACTTGCAAGTTTGATGCAAGGAGTTTTATCAGAAAATGCCTGAACTAAGCAGCTGTATCATTAGCTATGTTGAGCCAGACCTTTTAATGTGCAGTGGGTATGGTTAATTGTAGTAGTTATACACAGTTTCTATATGATGTCATTTTCCCGTAGTGGACAGTTCATGCTTTTCCTCCCTTCCATCCGTAGTTCATTTCAGTGGGTCATCTGTTCAATGCAGTCAGGTATCAGGTTTGGGGGGAAATGGGTTTTACACCAGCAGTGATTGTCCTTTTCTCTTTTTGGGCTAAACTTCTCCCATATTGTTTCCTTTCATGGAATGAGCATCTGCGCTGGTATTGCATTTATTTCTGTAGTCTGAGAAATCCTGGCTTTGGGATCTTTGTTTGTACAAATTTGATTTGTACAAAACAAATAAAATTTGTGCAAAAGTCAATTAATTAATTAATCAACTCTCACATATTTGTAAGGGTCATAGGTTTGGGGAAGTGAAGAAGGGAGGCACAAAAAATGAATCAGTAGAACAATAGCTTCTTGGAGTCATGGATGCTCTATCACTAGAGATTTTAAGGCAAAGGTTGATAGCCTTTTATCTGGGTTGGAATGAGGACCTTGGGCAGGGGGGTTAGTCTAGAGGACCTTCAAGGCCCTTTCCAAAATGATGATTTTATAATTCTATCAGAAAAATTATGAAATGAACACTTTATTATGATCCAACCATAGAGCATTTCTTTACAAGAATGGTTCTACTATAGAGTGCTTTGATAAAAACCATTTTGCATCCAAATGTACAATACAATGTTTTACTGTGTCTAAAGTGTAATTAAGGCTTTTCTGTTGGGTTTCTTTCTCCATCTGAAAAAAAATTCACCAATAAAGTTATTGATTTGAGGGATTTAGAAATGTCTGGATGTCACGTGGGATGTAGTTCATCTGCTAAGTAAAGTCCAACTGTTCTGAACCAGTTCCCCAAACATGACAAACCTTCTGAAGTGAACTCAAAAGATTCAGTCCCGGCAAAAAGTTTCTCTCTCAGGCTGACAAGTTCGTCTGGCCGGAAGATGAATAGTTGTCTGCCACATCTATTCATCTCTGCCCCCTGCCTTTTATCCCCGGAGCTAGGGTGAGGCCTCGCTAGCAGCAGTGGCTCTTCCTTCCCTAGGATTGGCCTATGGCTTTCCACTGCTCTCCTCGTCTCTGCCTTCTGCGCAGCTGCGCGTTAGGCACTGGATCCAGCTGTTCCTCTTCTTCTTCATCAACCACCTCCAGACCTTGGGGCTGTTGACTGTCCATCTGAGGGCTGACGGATGGTCCAGGATCCGCCTCTGTCTCTCTCTTTGCCAGCTCCATTCCCTCTTCCCCCTTGGAGCTCTCAGGTTGCCTTGATGCTGGCCCTGACTCCCATGCCTCGTCCTCCTCTGATTCGGCTGCTGGAGGGGCAGGCGGCCAACAGGCCACAACACGAACATTTCTACAATCCTCCAACTTTCTCCACAGCTCTGCAGATCTTTGGCTTAATTTCTATCTTTGGGGGAGTTAATGCTCCATGTTGTGCAGAAATAGCAGTCTTCCATTCAGTTAATATTTTTCTCTCCATTAATTTCCAAGCTTCACCATAAAATGGTTTGGAAGCTATGAGCTTTCCTTCTTCCTCTGACAGTCGAGTTGCTCTGATTTAAAAGTCCTTGGGTTGTGTTGGCATCAAACAAACGAGAGAATTGTGGGAAGTGTGAGCAGTAGAATAAAACCACCAGCTTTTATTTTCTTTCTGTGGAGGATGCTCTTTTAGAAAGTTAGCTATGCAAGCACACCCTGTCCTCTTGTTCAAATAGCAGAAAGAGTAGAATGACGGTTTTAAACTTGTGGATATCTGTCTCTCATTGGAATAAAACAAAGACAATGGCAGTACACACTGATAATGATGGGGCGGGTATATTGTCCCCAAATCACTTTTTAAATGTGCCATAGAAAGAGCTAGGTATTGCTTGAGACATTCCTTAAGAAGAATCATAGGTGGCTTTTCAACAGCAAAATGTTGAACAGAAGTGAAATATATGAACACCTCAGAACAACAAAGAACAGGAAACAAGTGACATTGGCAAAAGATGAGGGCTTGCAGCTGGTTGGCCTGAATATTAGAATTCTCTCACTGCTGTTTGCTCTTTATTCAGAATATAGTATAATTGAGGTGGGGAGTGGAGAGAAAGGGCCTCATATTTCCTTGGTAGTTGACTCCATAGGGGTAGCCTAACTTACCATTAATTATTTTCAGAAAGCAAATTTCAAAGACAGACAGCTAAAAACAATGGCTGGTTTTCCACACAACTTCCTTAATGACTTGTCAGATACAAAAGCAGTACTAATCTGATTAGTAACTGCGATTGAGAAAATCTACTGTAAAAATGAATCGTGCCCCAGGTTTTGAACATGATAGCAGGCAAGACATTTGAGACTGGCCACTGTGAAACATAAAAGTGTCTTTGATGGAATATTTATTTCAGAAGATTTTTTTTTAAAAAAGCCATAAGAAATAATATTGTTTGTCTTTGCTTGCAAAATTTTATAGGCAGAGGAGGCGGTATCCCAAATGTAAATCAGTAAAATCTGCTATATCATGGAAAGGGAGAGGAAAACCCAGCAAAACAATTCACACACTAAGAGAAATTTTCCAACCTTTTTGCAGAAGCTGCATAGGAGTTAAGGGGAGGAGAATACTGTATTTTGTAATCTTTGCTAAGCAGAAAAATCAGCAAACTTTCTTACATGGAACTTGGACATTTTCCATAGTGTTCTCCCCCTCTCCCCCGCTTCCCTCTCTGTCTCTTCTTATATTTCTGCTTGTCACACTCTGGCACTCACAACTACTCATTTTAAAGCAGTGAAACCTCTTCATTTCTCAAACCATGTAGACACTTCTCTGAGATTTATTAGAAAATGACAAAAATTCTCTTGCAGCTGAAGTCAGCGCCAGAGATATGTCACCATCAATGATGAATGGCTCCCTAAGAGGAAATGGAGAAAGGCCTGAGTACTAAAACGTAGCTCTGGGCCTTTGTGTTGAAAACTCCAGGCTGATATGTTGCTTTGGACAACTGGAGCCCAACACTCAATGGCTTAAATGTAGTCACATTTATATTTATCTGGAGGGAAAGGGACAAGCTATATTACTTTTTCTGGGACATCTATTAATCGGTAATGGTGAAAGAGATCAAATAGTCCCATCGATTCAGTTTATGACCTTTCTGATGCTACACCAAAGGAAGAACACAAGTTAAAAAAAGATTTTAAGGTGGTATGCACTTTGAGGAATCACATTTAATTCAAATAGATACTATGATACAGTATTTGTCTGGTAACCTTTGAGTGAGTAAATGGATAAAATTGTCTCATATCAGACCACCTATTCTAGTGGTGAATCCCTCCTGTGATAGTTTGTTTTATTTTTTTTAGTAGTTCACTATTAGAATAGAATAGAATAGAATAGAATAGAATTCTTTATTGGCCAAGTGTGATTGGACACACAAGGAATTTGTCTTTGGTGCATATTCTCTCAGTGTACATAAAAGAAAAGATACATTTGTCAAGAAATTAATCAATAGATACATACATTTTATATTTGTACAGTAATATATTAATTCTAAGTTGAGGAATTAGTACCGTAAGATCATTATGTTGGTGTCCTTTCAGATACAAATTAATTCCTACTTCAACCTTTAGTTCAGTTGAAGGTGAGATTGAAAGATAATTATTTCAGTTATAGCTGCTGGTAAATAATTGGGAACAGGAAATCCTTGCTGAGCTACTGTGAATCATCCAGAGATCTGCTTTTAGAGCTAATCTACTTTTTACCCACTCCTAGTAGTCTGTCCTAAATTGCAAGCAAAGAACTTGGCAGCTCTACAACTAAGAGTATTTAAACTAGAAATAGCCATAAATTGAAAATTTGAACTTCATTTTCAAAATACATTGTCCTACCACTCAGATAAGATTCTTCCACAGAAGGATTTACAGCTGTCATGGTTATATGAGGAATGTATAAATGATGTTTTGGAAAAACATAAACCAACTTCACAACTTGATGTTGTTTTCTTTACCCGATTTGCATCACTTTCTACATCTAAGCTGCTTAATACCAAGCCAACAACAAGAATAATATTTATTTCCTGGATTTAAGCAGCTCTGTATTTGTGGGTTTTGTGTTTCCATACACAGTTTATGCTTGAAATAACAAAGATGCAATTTGCCAGAAGTGCACATGAGGGCATACATGCATCGTTGTGGGTGGTTAGATGCAGAAACAAGATGGGAAGATGTTCAAGGATCCTGCAGCTGAGATTGTTGAAAAACTGTCTTAAACATTGGCGTGAATGAAGGAAAGTCACAGTTCAGGTAGCTTAAAAAGAAAGAAAAAGAAGAAAAACACACCAGCAAATTCATTTCCCAGAGAGCTACAGCCAAACTCTGGCTAGAATCTACTGTTCTGTGGTTAACATTTTTATTTCTCTGCCAACCACCCATATGTGATGAGAACAGAAAAATGTTATATAAATCATGTCCAGAACCCCCTCCCCTCCTTTGTGGTTCCATTCTTAAGGCATATATCACTGGAGGCGGATCTAATTTTACCATTGAAATAGAAAATCCAAGTTAGACGTGATATAGCAACAGTCTTAATGGAAAGAATAAAAGAAAACTTCAGCAACTCCTCTTGCCCACAAAAAGATCATCATATTTATTTATTTATTTATTTATTTATTTATTTATTTATTTATTTATTTATTTATTTATTTATTTATTTATTTATTTATTTATTTATTTATTTATGTCAAGCATATATAGGATTACGAGCCGAGATGGTGCAGTGGTTAAATGCAGCACTGCAGGCTACTGCTAGTTCAGCAGTTCAGCTGTTCAAATCTCACCGGCTCAAGGTTGACTCAGCCTTCCATCCTTCTGAGGTCGGTAAAATGAGGACCCAGATTGTTGGGGGCAATATGCTGAACTCTGTAAACCGCTTAGAGAGGGCTGTAAAGCACCATGAAGCGGTATATAAGTCTAAGTGCTATTGCTATTACAGTAAAAGTATAACATGTATACATGAGACGCTTTTGAGTACATGGGAACATTAGGACAGGGATGGTAGGCACGTTGGTGCGCTTATGCACTCCCCTTACAGACCTCTTAGGAATGTGGTGAGGTCAACAATAGATAATCTAAGGGTAAAGTTTTGGGGATTTGGGGAAGAAACCACAGATTTCTTATATTATATATTATTATATATAATATATATATATCTCCCTTTATTTTCATTTATCAGCAAAAAATCATATATATATATATATATATATATATATATATATATATATATATATATATATATATATATATATATATATATATATATATATAAATTATTATATATATTATATAATAAATTATTATATATTATTATATATATTATATTATATATTATATTATATATAATAAAATATAATAAAATATATTTTAATATATATTATTATATTATATATTATTATATAGCAAAGTGGAGTTGATGGGGATGTGAGGGGTCGTGGGGTTTTCTCAGAGAAGGGATCAGAAGATAACATCTAGAACAGTGATGGTGAACCTTTTTTGGTTCGTGTGCCAAAAGGGGAGGGGAATGCGGGGGATCACATGTGTGCGTGCCCACACTCATAATTCCATGCAGCCCCGCACATGCACGCATGACCCCCCCTGCTCCCAGCATGCAATGGCATGCCCATTTTTTGCTCTCCCCAGGCTCCAGAGCCTTTCTAGGAGCCTGGGGAGGGCGAAAATGGCCTTCCCCACCCCTTCTGGAGGCTGGAAACAGCCTGTTTCCCGACTCCCAGTGGGCCCAGAAGGCCCGAAAATCAGCCGGCTGGTGCACACATGCACGCCGGACCTGAGCTCGCGTGCCCACCGATATGGCTCCGCGTGCCACTTGTGGCACCCGTGCCATAGGTTCGCCATCACGGATCTAGAAGATCATTGGAAAAAGCTGCGCAGCATGTCTTCACATCTCAACTGACCTTAAAAGCCAGTCAAGGAGAGAGAATTTCTCTTCTGTCCACTGAAAAAATAGAAGCATAAAGTGAAACTTTTCTTGTAAGGAAGAATCACAGCACAAATCACCTCCAATATTCTAGTACACAATCACTTGTAATTTTGAACAGCACTGTAGACAGAGTTGAAAGAATACAGTCCAGCTTGCCAGCTTGGTGATTCTCCATGGTTCTTCTGGTCCCCTCTCCCAGTTGACAGGAGAGTGTACATCTGTTTCTGCAAAAATCATTGATTTGCACGCTAATTTGTGTTTTCCCTACACTTGGTTGGCTTAAGGTTGGCATTCTTTGCATAATTGTGCAATTAGAAGTTCATTTAAAAACGATCCTTCCTTCCTTCCTTCCTTCCTTCCTTCCTTCCTTCCTTCCTTCCTTCCTGCCTTCCTTCCCCTGGGAAGCATCTATGAACAGAGGAATTGGATACTTAGTGATGTCACCAATGCCATTCAATATTTTGCTCAAAGTCTTCCTGCTTCAGGACAATAAAACTTATTCCTTCTGCATTCAATCCTTAACAAAGGATTCCTGTGTAACAGCAGCAACATGAGCAGGCTTCCCACTTCCTGTTAGGGCAACAGGAAGAGGAAGGATGTATACCAGTTATATTAGTCAAATTAAATAAGAACAAACATAACCCTGCAGCATAAATACTCTAGACGGATTTCAGGTTTGTATCCTGTCTATCTTAAAGAATGGAGTCTTCAAATGACTCAGAACAGTGCAGTTCGTCTCAAGAATGAACAAGAGACAAAGATTCTGATGAACAAGAGCTGAAGTTCATAGATAAAACTATTACTTTGAGGACAAGGACTGTTTCTGGTATCGAAAGAGCCAACAAGTTGGTCTGCTGCCATTCAAAACATTTACAGCAGGTGGCGCTATGCCTGCGTGGGTGTCAAATCCCGAAACAAACAGCGCTGGGCACAAAAGAAACTGATATCCCAGTGAGGTCACATGCCATTTCAAAGAAACCCGATCATTTTAGCATACTGGGAACCCATTTAACATTATCTCTCTGACTATTATCTCATCTCTATATTTTATCTGACAGTTTTCTAACTCAGCATTTTATATGCACACACTATGCCATCTGAAAGGTCAAATGCTGCTGTGAGTGTCCGTGGCTTTCTTAAATAATATACCAAGCTGAACAAACCACACCAGTTTTAGCAGTGGGGGGATGCCGTTTGGTGCTTTTCTACACCGACCTTGACAAGGCAGGTTGCGTTTATCATTATTTTTAATGTCCTTGTACTTTCTAGTTCACGCTCACCTACTAGTAACCTAACACTGAATACCCTAAATGCAAACACTGCATTCCACTTTAGTAATATCTATTGAGAAAAGGAACTACATTCAGGGAGCATTCACAAAAGCTGAATAATGGATGTCTTTTTTAAACATTTAAGCACCAAGAAAAAGCAAATGAAGAGGCACCCAATGTATAAAAGGAATCCTATTAGACCCCACAATTCTTTGAAAAAGGTTTCCCCCCCTTCGTACTTTGAAAACACTAAGCAGAAACAAAAGAATTAATTATCTGAATCAACCAGTGTTTCATCTAATTATTTATAATGATTGCTTCAAAGGAGGTAATCAACGCTGCAGTACGCTGGAGGGCTGTGCTTCGTCTTTCTTCAACTTAGTGCTCTCCAGATGTGTCGGCTTAAACTCCAATAATTTCCAATCAGCTGGCTGAGAATCATGGAAGATGAAATCCAACACGTCTGGAAGGCACTAGTTTAGTGAAGTAGGGCTTAAAATGGGGAAACTCAAGCTATGTAACCAAATAATATATTCCACAGTGAAATCGTTTATATAATCTAGCTTCTGGGGCGTCAGTGATCATATTCTATCAGGAGACAGCAACATCTTCATTTCATGGCCTCTATTTTCTCTCTGTTGGAAGTGGGGAAACAACCCCAAAGCTTTACCATTCATTAATGCTGTGTAGAAATATACAATTCAATCTCTTAAAAAGGACTCTGGGATGGTTACCTTCCTGACGTCTTCTTTTGAGATTTAATTGACGCATGGGAAGCCAGAGAGGATAAAAGGCAGGATTCCCTTTTGCTTTCGCCCCTTTGTAATTAAGGTAAGCCCAGGAACTCTGCACTTCATCCCTGGAATTTCACTGATTTTTTTTTTAAACCAAGTCAGTATTGACTCCTGGCCACTGCCTGGACAAGTGCTTGCAATCTTCTTACCAATGTTTTTTTGGAAGTAGTTTGCCATTGTCTCCTTCTAGGGCGGAGAAAGATCATCCAGTAAATTTTTTTGGTCAAAGGTGGGACTAGAACTCACAATCTCCTGTTTTCTAGCTTTATGTCTTAACCATAAAGACGACAGCAAGCTAGCAGGAATAGCCAACACTCCATGACATCAAACTGTACTTTAATTCAAAAGAGTAGAATATAACAACACAATACATTTTTAAATGACCTTTAAAAGGCAGCCACTGTGATATACTCTATTTCCCAGAATTCAGACTTAGGTATATATAATCATTTATTGTTTGTAGGTAACCATTTAATCTTTACTTAACAAAGAGCAACCAAGAGAATGCTTTATGTGCTTCCTAGGAGTGGAGCATTCATAAAATGGAAAAGGACACTCCTCTTAAACTCCCAGTCTGAGAGTCAATTATCGGGAAATTAGAATTCAGAACAAAAATGCTAATTTCAGGTTGGCTAACAATCTTACAGATGTTCCATAGAACAATCTCAGTCTAAACTTTTAGGGCTCCAAATATCAGCACCTTAATGTCCCAGAAATGAAACCTAGAACAGCTGCCTTTTTAGTTGTCATATATAACCAAAGGGAGCAGGATAGGTAAGTGACAAAACGTGTTTTGCACTTCCCAAAAGAGCAGAGTGTCATATGAAGTTGTGACACAGTTCATCATTGGGCATTGTAACAGTTCCTACAAGTGTTCTTCCTATTATATTCTATCCCTTTGAAATTTTTTAGACCTTCTTCTAATAACCAGGACGGTGTGGTGGCTCAGCGTTAAGATGCCAGACTCATTGTCTGGAAAGCTGACATCCTGGGTTTGAGACTCCATGCAGCAGGGTGAGATCTCATTCTTGCCCCAGCCTTGCCAATTTAGCAGTTCAAAAGCATGTAAACATGAGTATATAAATAGGTACCACTGTGACATTGCTCTGTGACATCAGGCTGACCACATGACTGCAGAAATGTCTTCGGACAGTGCTGGCTCAATGGCCTCTAAACGAGATGAGCACTGCTCCCTACAGTTGCCAACGACCTGCAGAGTAAAATCCACAGGGACTCCTTGTCTAATAACCAGGTCTGGATATAACCTGGGAATGTGGTAGTGTGTATGTTTGCTTTTTCATTACTATAACATGACGTTGAACTATTCCACAACTGGAGAGTTGAAGAGTATGATTTAATGTCTCTTCCTCTTTCAGAAAGGAACTTGTTCAAACTTGTCTACTAATATCAGAGAAGAAATAGTTTCTGCCCTGCTTGCCAGATAAACCATAAAAAATGGTAATTGCCTTAGGAGAGCTGAAATGAAATGTCAAAGCATTTGGTATACGCTATGATGATTTCAATAAAGGAGTATATTTGTAACTCAGGGTTGGAATGAGGGGTCTTTGATGCTCTCTGAGCTTGGTTGTTTTCTTGTAGACCTTTTATTACCCAAACTAGGTAACTTCATCAGTGCTTGTCTGATGAGGTTACCTAACTGGGGTAATGAAACTTCTGCAAGAAAACAACTAAGCTCAGAGAGCATCAAATACTTCTTATGATGATTTCACCTGCCTCATGGTGTCACCTGTCTCAAATTACAGATGCCCATGAGTAATGCATGCCAATCTCATTCATTACTCAGGGAACAAAAAAGCCTACAGTGGCAATGCCAGCAAGAACACCAGAAAGGGAAAGTAAGTCCAGATTGAACTGGGATATATATATATATATATATATATATATATATGGCAGCTAACTGCTCAACCAGTCAAATGGTCCTGTAAATTCAAACTCTGGACCAAATAGTCTTTTTTTTCTGAACTACTAATATATATTACTTGTTGCTTCAAAATATTTAAGTCAGCCAGATGTGTGTGCTATCTGTGGAGTGAGGTCTAGGATTTGTATTGCCAATGATTTGCATTGCCACCTGCCCAGGTGACACCACTGAGCTCCCCACATAATTTCAGGCTGAAATAACTAATTTCTTCTCCCCCCTTTTTTTGCCAGAACTCCAAGTCCAACAACATCAGTAACAAAGCATAATGATGCCAGAACAATGGCATGTACATAGTAATGACTTCTGATTCAAGTATAGGTTCTGGCACTTGCATGATTATGTCCTAATACCATCATCATCATTCCCCTCCTCCCTTGCTCTCTTACTGTTTTATTTTAAAGGTGATGTCAGCCCTTCAAGATAGGTCATACTAGGTAGCCAATGCCATATAGATCAGTACCGCTTTTATTGTAAAGCTGTAGTATCATTTCTCTTCACTCTCTTAATTAAGGTGACCAGCTTTGTTACAATGAAAAGGAGGACAAATAAATTGAAAAAAATATCGTAAATAAAAGAAACATTTTATTCATTGCAACAACAATACACTATAATATGATATATGCATAATAAAAACATTTGTAACATTTTATATTGTAATTATGCTTACATGCCTGTTAATTATTATTTAAATGAGTACTTTTCCATTGAATTAATATTTTTGTCAATGTATCATCTTCTAACAATATATTGGAAATATCTGAACAAGATATCATAAATCATATCAAATTTGCAGATGACACCAAACTGGCAGGAATAGCCAACTCTCCAGAAGACAGGCTCAAGATACAGAAGGATCTTGACAGACTTGAACATTGGGCGCTATCAAACAAAATGAAATTCAATGGTCACATAACGCGCAACAGATTAATCTTCAAATATCGAAAAGGAGGACATGTAGGAGGACACTTTTTAAGGGAGGACAGAACTTACAAAAGAAGGACTGTCCTCCCTAAAGGAGGACGGTTGGTCACCTTATCTTAATCTTCGTGTGAAAAATTGTCTGAGACTACTTTCTTGGCCTGTGGTCAGGCCCCCTTTATCTGGCCACTGCTTTGGTAGCAGCTCTATCTCCTGTCCTTCAAGCCACCCTCTTTGCTCCCTGCAGGCATTCTGTCCTTTTAAAATTGAAATATACTTTGTATTAAAATATGCTTTGTGAGTATTTTTATCCTAAAAAATCAGGCTTTTGAGTTGATTAGAAAGTGTTAAATGTTACAAAGAATTGAAAACAACTGTCACAGTTCAGAAGCAGAGGCATTTGATGGCAGAACACAGTGTCATTCTTTTGAACTGAACATGAATCATAGAACAGCTATTGAGAAGGTCCTCAGTTCCCACAGCACATACCTTGAATGGTGGAAAAACCAAGAATAGAATTTTTGTGCGGATCAGAAAGCCCAGACTGAATCATATAAGGGAGTACATATTCCAGATAGATGTACCCTAAATCATAGAATGTTTTGGTCACCATCAACACTTGTGTACACAAATAGGACACTAGCCATTGAGGTAAGGTTACCAAATCCGGACTGCAAAATGCAGATTGTCACTAAATGGCAAACATTTTTAGAGTGTTCTGCATCTCTTCTCTGCCTCTAGTGTGAATCCTGAGTTATGCAACCAAGTAACTCTAACTGAACTATGAAATTACGTGTCTTGTATAACTCTCTCTAGTCAATAGTATGGCTTGTTGATTACCTGAAGTTAATAAATGTTATCCAAAAGCAGACCCATATAGAGGTAACTTTGATATCATCCCCACTTCTACTTCAAGATCTACAAAAGCAACTGGACATTATCTGGGAATATCTTCCTGGCCATTGATCTAGCAATGCATTGCACAATGAGCAAAACCCCCAAGTTGCAGTAGGTCCTACAAAAACCACCCCCTTAGTGTTAAATGTATATAAAATAAATTATCTCAACCTCCAAATTCTCCTGGAATCCATGTTCTTTTTTGATATGTTTTATTTGCTTGGCTGTCTGAAAAAATAATCCCAGCAATATGTGAGACAACTGAAAAGCCATTAAGGAAACTTTGTCATAAAAGATCAGCTGGCATAGTAGCAGACCAGAAAGTGGAGAGAAGTAAAAGAATTTGTGAAGCTAGTTTTTTTTGTAAGTTCGGTGATTCTATAGCAGTGATGGCGAACCTATGGCACATATGCCACAGGTGGCACACGGAGCCATATCTAAGGGCACGCGGTGTTGCCCTATGTCAGCTCCAGCGCGCATGTGCATGCTGGTCAGCTGATTTCCGGCCTTCTTTTTGGCCGTTTTCGCTCTCCCCAGGCTTGAGGAAAGCCTCCTGAACCCTGGGGACAGCGAAAAATGACCCAACGGCCCAACCGGAAGTTTGGAAATGAACTTCCGGTTGGCCCGTTGGCCCGTTTTTCACCATCCCCAGGGTTCAGGAAAGCCTCTTGAAGCTTTCCTGAATCCTGGGGACGATGAAATATGGCCCAACAGGCCTACCGTAAGTCTGGAGGCTTCAGTGAGGCCTGTGCGCATGCGCAGGGGACAGCATGGAGGTTGTGCACATGTGCTGGGGGAGGGCATTGCATTATGGGTGTGGGCCCGTGCGCGCGCACACCCTTTTGGCAACCGAGCCAAAAAAGGTTCGCCATCACTGTTCTATAGCATTGGAGTAAGGAGCCATTTTCATATTTGTGGAGATTTTTGTCTCTGTCTACTTCCTGATGGAGGGAACACCATGGAACACCATGGAAGAATATTGTGGGAATGCATAGCCAATCTTGGAACAGCACAAAGACCCTTATGAAGATGTCCAAAAGATAAGCTACCTAAAATACTGTTATAACAGCTATTTTTAAGATGATTAACTCCAGCACTACTTTCCGAAGATAGTACTCTATAGTCTAGCACAGCAATTTCAGCAAAACAAATGAATAGATAGAAAACCAAGAGACCTCTTGATTTTCAATAAAATAGTATAGATCAATAATTTTCAAACTTGGTGGCATTGTGATTCCCTAAAATTATGAATAAATTTTATGACACACACACACACACACACACACACACAGGTGTGTGTGTGTTGTGTGTATTGTGTATGTGTGTTGTGTGTGTACCTATATGTATATATATTTCAATCTAATAAAATAGTACTGTAAAAGAAAGATTAGGAATACAAGTCAAAGTAAGCAAGAAAATGGTAAGACAACACTTATCCACTCTAAATGACTTTAAATAATCAAGCCCAGATGAATTACATTCCAAGATTCTGAAGGAGCTGGCGGACTTGATTTTGGAACCACTGAACTATATGTCTATGGAGATTCTCAGTCATCCAGGTCATGGTTGTTCCAAAGGCGCTTTTTCAAGAGGCAACTGGATTTTCTGGTTTTTCTTTGAAGATGTTTCACTTCTCATTCAAGAAGACATTTTGCTTCTCATTCAAGAAGCTTCTTCAGCACTGAAGAAGCTTCTTGCATGAGAAGCAAAACATCTTCAAAGAAAAACCAGAAAGTCCAGTTGCCTCTTGAAAAAGCACGTTTGGGACCCTGAACTATATCTTTCAAAAATGCCAGAGCACCAGGAAACCATTAGAGGACTGGAGAAGAACTGATGTGGTTCCCATCTTCAAAAAAGGGGGGAAATGACTTCAGGAAACTACATACCAATCAGCTTGACATCAATACCTGGGAAGATCCTGGAAAAGGTAATCAAGCAATGGATTGCAAACATCTAGGAAGGATGAGTCAACTTTGAGCCCATCAGGATTAAACTCAAGGTTGTGGGAAGAGTTAGTTTGCAATACTGCATTCTAACCACTGTGCCACCAGGACTCCTTAAGTATCCTTTAATCACTTAAGTATGAGCCAGCAGTATGCTGCAGTTGCCAAAAAAACCCCCAAAGCAATCCAAGGCTGCATCAACAGAGGGACAGTATTAAGATCATATGAAGTGTTAGTACTTTTATACTGCACAGGTAAGACCATGCTTGGGATACTACATCCAGTTTTGTTGACCATGATAGAAAAAAAGAATTTGGGACTCTAGAAAGAGTGCAGAGAAGAGCAGCAAAGATGATTAAGAGACTGGAGGCTAAACCACATAAATATTTGCTAGAATTAGGAATGTCTAGTAGTCTAACAAAGAGGACAGGTGCAGTATAAAGTACTAAACACTTCATGTGATCTTAATACTGTCCCTCTGTTGATGCAGTCTTCTAAAATTTGAGGGACTGTCTTGAAGTGAAAGGATCAACCTATTCTCCAAAGCACCTAAGGGGAATATAAGAAGTAATGAATGAAAGCTTAACATAAAGAGATCCAACCTAGAATTAAGAATAAATTGCCTATCAATGAGAAGAATTAATCAGAATTGCTTGCTGCCATAAGAATTGATTGCCTCCAGAAGTTGTGGGTGCTCCATCACTGGAGGTTTTTAAGATGAGATTGGACGACCATTTGTCTGGAATAGTATAGAGCCGTGATGGCGAACCTATGGCACGGGTGCCACAAGTGGCATGCGGAGCCATATCGGTGGGCACGTGAGCTCAGGTCCTGCGTGCATGTGTGCACCAGCCGGCTGATTTTCAGGCCTTCTGGGCCCACTGGGAGTCGGGAAACAGGCTGTTTCCAGCCTCCAGAGGGGGTGGGGAAGGCCGTTTTCGCCCTCCCCAGGCTCCTAGAAAGGCTCTGGAGCCTGGGGAGAGCAAAAAATGGGCGTGCCATTGCATGCTGGGAGCAGGGGGGTCATGCGTTCATGTGCGGGGGTGCATGGAATTATGAGTGTGGGCACACACGTGATCCCCCGCATTCCCCCCCCTTTTGGCACGCGAACCAAAAAAGGTTCGCCATCACTGGTATAGAGTGTCCTGATTGAACAGGAAGTTGATCTGGAAGATTTATTTTATTTATTTTATTTGTCAAAACGTGTACAAGATAACAGGTATGGTATAAACATAAATAAAAGCAAAGTAGGTACAGGTAAATTTGGACAGTAGGACAGTAGGACAGGGACGGTAGGCACGATGGTGTGCTTATGCACGCCCCTTACAGACCTCTTAGGAATGGGGTGAGGTCGACTATAGACAGTCTAAGGTTAAAGTTTTTGGGGTTTGGGGAAGAAACCACAGAGTCAGGTAGTGCATTCCAGGCATTGATCACTCTGTTGCTGAAGTCGTATTTTCTGCAGTCAAGTTTCGAGCGGTTTACATTGAGTTTGAATCTATTGTGTGCATGTGTAATGTTGCGGTTGAAGCTGAAGTATTCATTGACAGGTAGAACATTGTGGCAGATGATTTTATGAACTACATTTAGATCAGATCGAAGATCTCCAAAGTACCTCCCAACTCTGTTATTTTGTATACTGGTGTTAGGGTAGGGAAGATCGATTTGTATCTGTATCTGAGTTAATTCTGTGTCTCTTCTTTGTTTTCGATTGTATTGCTATTCCCATGACCCCAAAATAAAATAGACATTTAAAAATAAAATAACTGACTTTCATTATAACATGATTTACAGAAAAGAATGTGCAAAAAATAAGGTAGTTATTAATGCTACTAGTCTGGTACCAACCCCCCTCTCCCTCCCTCCCTCCCTCCCTCCCTCCCCCCACTCTAATAATTTCAATTTCATCTATGTAGTGCAAGGTTTCCCAACAGGATGGTAAGTGCAAGTGTGCACTACAGATTTATGCTGGTAAAATTAGGAGCCAAGTCCAGTTTTGACAGTGCATACATTTTGCCAGTACACCTGACCAGGTATTTAAAAACTGTGAAGCCCTCTAAGTAGTGCCCGATTCCCTGGGCTCCAACCCACAGGCCTAATACAAACAACATAAACATAGGTAGAGAATAATTCAGAGAAATGTTGTAAGTATTAGGGAAAAAAACAACTACTGTATCTAGCAGAGGAAAGCTGGATTGCAGTTGGTGAAGTGATTAGACTAGAAACTGGCAAAATGATCCTTGCAAGCACCAAACTGCATTAACCAAATGAAACCCACAGAACCATGTTTTTTTTTAAAAAAATCTAAATGTGAAAACAATATATGAACATTTGAAAATACTCTGAAATCATGGGTGGTTTCAGGCAAGAATGTTAAAATAAGTGTTAAAATAAATGATTGAAGTGTTCTCACAAGCGTCTGATCATTGAAATCTTCTGAGATTTAGGTATGCATCCCTCTCTTATCTCTCCTGCTGCTGTCTGAAAGAAGGCTACAGATGCCTGGTTCAGGCCCTAAAAAGGCTATAGATGCCTGGTTCAGGCCCTAACACTAGGAAAGAAATTAATCACTCGTGTGCATATGAAGAAATGTTAAGAGCAATTGGTTCTTCTCCTTCTGTCCAGAACAGGGAAACATAACCAGGCATTTTGCACTTATGGGTAAATCAAGTTTACCCATTTGTTGTCAAGATCATCATATTCTGAGAATTATGAACCTTGTTTACCAAGAGGACTGAGATGTAAACATGTTTAGTTTGTTCTGGTGTGAATGTTTCCTTATGATAAATTATTTCAGGTTCTTAATAGAATAATTATTCAGATAACTAGTGGATCATAAACAGAAGTATAATGTTCCGAAAACAAATCCTTGTTGTCTTTTTTTTTCAGAGATCTCAATGTTCAAATATCTGGGATTGTTTTGTTTGATGAGATTCACTGTAGGACAGTTTGACCAGTAACTTGTTCCAGTGTCAATCGTGCCCCGTAATTCATTCTGGGGAGACTGACAACTTCACCTATAAAATTATGTCTTCGCCTCTCCTGGGTTTTCTGGATTAGTCTCCTGCAAATGCTAACAAAAGCAAAGCATATCAGATCACTGCTTGGGACACCAGCAGTGATATTTGTGGAACCATGCACTGTCTCAGAGTTAATCTCCAGGATAATTTAGATTAACCTTTACGGTCTCCAAAAACCACATTGCTTCTCTCTCTCTGTGTTTCTCTCTGTCTCCGTCTCCATCTCTGTCTCTGTCTCTCTCTCTGTTTCTCTGTCTCTCTCCTCCCCCCACCTTACCTGTGGCAATGTATTGGACTGTAAGCGTTTTGGACCGTTGAAGTTTAACCCAAACCTGAGATTAAATCACTCCAATCAAGCTAAAAGCAGACCTGCATCAGAAACATTCCAAAGTGGACTTGCCTCCCTTTTCAGTCAAAAAGCATATGTTCAAAAATGCCCTCCCCCCCAAACAGCCGAATCTACTGTGAATAATTCTAACCAGGAAAATGTAGAACTCCCTGGACATTGTGTCACTTTGTGTTTACTTTTTCACAAGATAGATCACTGTGACAAATAGATGCTTTGTATCAAAGGGCCTGCCCCCTTCTCCATTTTGGATGGTTTATAAGTTGAACTGCCCGGTGGGTGCCCTTCGCTAGCGGGTGGCAGATGCACCACTGGAGACCCTCAAGAAGGCATGCGCCTGAGGAGAGAGAGAGAGGCCAGGGTTGATCTCTTTCAGTTGCTGAGCTACTCGCCCATTTGTTCCTGCTTTTCATAACTGTAATTCCTGCTGCTCATGGCTATAATTAGGCCTTTAAATTTATAGCACATGCCTGAAGGCCTCGAGATGCTTGGGGAGAATTTAACTGAATCCATGATTTCTCCAGCAGCACAGCTGCTGCTACTGCAGTGGAAATGACTGTATACCAAGAGATAAACAGATTATCATGTTAAATGCTAACTGTAGGGGGGGAAGAGAAGGAGAGGAGGAAAAAAAGATTTGTGTTTATTATATGTCTGAATATTTTGACACTCTTACTAACAGTTTAATATGGTTGAACAAAATGCAACTCAGAATGGCTTATAGGCACGAAACAAGGGAAGAAAGAAACGAGGAGGGAAATTACTTTCAGGAACACTGATGTGGCCATGGATGACCACTGATGGGGACTCAGTCTGGGAGAAAGGTGGGATCAAACTGAAAGAAATGATTGGTTGATTGATTAGATGTTTATCCTACTTTTATTATTTTTATAAATAACTCCAGCTAGTCTCTTATGGAATAGTTCATAGTCACCATGAACATCAGTATGTAAACTTCTATAAGCAAGGGATTATGACTGCAAAAAATGATCAAGCCTCAGCCTGCATGTACAATATATTTTCTGATTTAAGTGCAGGAAATGCGGAAATTACTACATAGAGAATATGCATGAACTACAGAATTCAGTTTACTTGGTCTACTATTCAGTAAGATTACAACTTGTCTACTTTCTCTCTCTCTTTCTCCTCTGTCCTCTCTTCCTTTCTCTCATATATATGTACATTGAGCCAATTATTACATGGTGACACATCAAATTTGTCATAACCCAAAAATCCGCAATATAAGAGCCTCAGATAAAAGGACATGTCTGAAGATCTATGGTGGTGGAGTGTCTGTGAAATGACTTCATGCATGCTGTGACATCATTATGTAAGTTATATGAATTATATAATTTATGCCATTTGTATGATATCATTTTGGCATATATCAGGTACCTACGGGGACATGCTTACTAGTTCCTGCAAAGAATTTTTAACATAGAAAAGGATACTAAGTGATATATTATATAGCCAGAAATGGACCTGATCTGAACAGTCTCATTTTTGAACTAAATAGATATATAATTAGTGTCACTTCCTGCATCTGTCACATCACAACTTTTTTTGTGTGCTTGTTTCTTCAAATATGAACCACCAACACTGACATGTTATGGTTCCATATAAGTGGGCATGGGGATGCAGGTTTAACTATTTTTATAACTCTAAAATCTAGCTTTTGTGTGTGAGGGGTCAATCTTTAATTATTTTGGTTAGGAAATTTCTGGAAGTGTGAGAGATTGAGGGAATCAGGAGGGGGAGGAGCAGGAGGAATTCAGTGGTTGTGAGAAGATGTAGCCTAACCTTGAAGTGGGCCATGGGAAGGTAATGTTTCCAAGAAACCCTGCCTTAATTGTCTTGTTTGCCTGGCAATTTCCTTTTCAATATTTATTTATTTATCAAATGTATATTTTCCACAATCTGACAATTGTTGGTGGTTTATTATGTTTTAATGCTGATTACTATGGCAGATGTCATTCTAATATCCAAATGGTTCTTTCTTCTTGAATTTGTCAGCTATATAGATTTAGATTTATTATTAGAGTTGGAAGGGACCTTGTAGGTCATCTAGTCCAACCCCCTGCTCAAGCAGGAGTTCCTACACCATTTGAGACGGATGGCAGTCCAGTCTCCTCTTGAAGGTCGCAAGTGTTGGGGTTCTCACAACCTCCGCTGGCAAGCTGTTCCACTAAGAATATAGGAAGATAGAAACCTTTGGTTTTGAAAAACTAGCACTATTTCCTCAGATGTAACGCAGCATCTTCTAGTGTCATCCAGCTGCCAGAGAGGTGATAGAAAACCCATCTTCATTACTGTTGCTTTGGCACAATGGTCAGATGAGCAGAAGATGCTCTTTTCAGGGCCCCCACCCAGAGAAACATAAGCTAGAAGAGCAGAAGAAAGGCCTTTTGACTTTTCTCTTTACACTGAGACCAGCTAGAAGCAGGGCAGAAGTGCAAGAACTTCCTCTCCTTAAACCAGTGTTTCCCAACCTTGGCAACTTGAAGATGTCTGGACTTCAACTCCCAGAATTCCCCAGCCAGCGAATGCTGGCTGGGGAATTCTGGGAGTTGAAGTCCAGACATCTTCAAGTTGCCAAGGTTGGAAAACACTGCCTTAAACATTTTTCAGCAGTTAGTATTGAAAAGTTTAAGTTTGACTTTAATCAATTAATTAATATCAAATAATGCTGCAAAGTGATCTGGACCTTCTGGGCAGACACCTTATAGCATAAATCTGAATTGCTACCTTGAAATGGGCCTAAAGATAAAAGTTCCCCCACACATGTGTGCTAGTCATTTCCGGCTCTAGGAGCCGTGCTCATCTTACCGCAGTCATTAAAAGCTGCGGTGGTGCGACCCCTCCTGAAGAAGCCTTCCCTGGATCCAGCCGATTTGAAAAACTACCGTCCAGTCTCCAACTTACCTTTTCTAGGTAAAGTTGTAGAGAAGGTGGTGGTGACCCAGCTTCTGCAGCTCCTGGATGAAACAGATCATCTAGATCCTTATCAGTCGGGTTTCAGGCGCGGCTACAGTACAGAAACTGCCTTGGTCGCTCTGATGGATGATCTCTGGCGGGCCCGGGATGGGGGGAACTCCTCCATCCTGGTGCTACTTGACCTCTCAGCGGCTTTCGATACCATCGACCATGGTATCCTTCTGCATCGGCTCGGCGAGTTGGGAGTGGGAGGCACCGTTTTGCGGTGGTTCTCCTCTTATCTCGCCGATCGGATGCAGTCGGTGTTGGCAGGAGGGCAGAGATCGTCCCCCAGGCCCCTTCTATGTGGGGTGCCCCAGGGGTCGGTTCTCTCGCCCATCCTGTTTAACATCTACATGAAACCGTTGGGTGAGATCATCCACAGGCATGGGGTGTGTTTCCATCAGTACGCTGACGACACCCAGCTGTACATCACCACCCCGTCTGACTTCAGGGAGGCAGTTGATGTAATGTGCCGATGCCTGGATGACGTTAAGATCTGGATGGGGAGGAACAGACTCAGACTTAATCCCGACAAGACCGAGTGGCTGTGGATAATGCCTCCTAAGGACCATGATAACTGTCCCTCCTTGGTCTTCGAGGGTGCGAAACTGACTCCCTCAGACCAGGTCCGCAACTTGGGGGTCCTCCTAGATCCACAGCTAAAATTAGATCATCACCTTTCTGCTGTGGCTAGGGGGGCCTTTGCACAGGTTCGCCTGGTGCACCAGTTGCGGCCATATCTGGAGAAGGAGGCTTTACTCACGGTCACTCATGCCCTTGTCACCTCGCGTTTGGACTACTGCAATGCGCTCTACATGGGGCTACCCTTGAAGAGTATCCGGAGACTTCAGTTGGTGCAAAATGCGGCTGCGCGTGCTGTGGTGGGTGTGCCGAGGTACACCCACGTGACACCGATTCTCCGCCAGCTGCATTGGTTGCCCATCGGTCTCCGGGTCCAATTCAAGGTGTTGATCACCATCTTTAAAGCCCTTCATGGCTTAGGACCAGGATATCTCCGGGACCGCATTCTGCCGCATACTTCCCTCCGACCGGTTAGGGCCCACAGAGTTGGCCTCCTCCGGGTCCCGTCGGCCAAGCAATGCCGGCTGGCAGGCCCCAGGGGGAGGGCCTTCTCTGTGGCTGGCCCCGTGCTCTGGAACCAACTCCCCCCAGAGACCCGAACCATCCCCACTCTGCTGGCCTTCCGAAAGGCCGTTAAGACTTGGCTCTTCCTGCAGGTGGGGGGGACAGCTTAACCATTTGAGCTTACCCCCCAAGTATGTATGTGGTTGAATGGATGGATGTTGTTGTTGCTTTTATACTGTTTTTTTTTAAATTTTGTACTGTTTTTAAATTGTTGAAATTTTGTCTATTCTTGTATCTCTTATGTTGTACGCCGCCCTGAGTCCTTCGGGAGTTGGGCGGCATATAAGAATAACAAAATAAATAAATAAATAAATAAATAAATAAATAAATTTCCGTTTTTAAGCCAAGGAGCCAGCGCTGTCTGAAGACGCCTCCGTGGTCATGTGGCCGGCATGAGTAAATGCCGAAGATGCATGGAGCACTGTTACCCTCCCACCAAAGTGGTCCCTATTTTTCTACTTGCATTTTTTACGTGCTTTCAAACTGCTAGGTTGGCAGAAGCTGGGACAAGTAACGGGAGCTCGCTCCGTTACGCAGCGCTAGGGATTCGAACCGCTGAACTGTCGACCTTCTAATAGACAAGCTCAGCATTTTAGCCACTGAGCCACCACGTCCCTTTGAAATGGGACTAGCCCCTAACAATAGATGCTGCAAGCATTTATTGATGTACTGATGCATGATTGGATGTTCAGTAGACTGGAAAGATGCACTCACACTGAAATTATTTCAGTACCTGAAGTTGCAAAAGCAGGATTCTCTCTTTCTCTTTCTCTGTTCCTGGATTTGCAAACTACTTTGTTATGACCTGAGTTTCTTGGAAGACTCTGTCACTTTCTACTCACCTTGTGTGGCATGCAAAAGCAATAGTGGCAAGTGAATGATCAGGAGTTATTGACATTTGTCAGCTTTCGGTGTTTTGTAGTGGGAAAACAGATATGGCAGCAATCATGCCTAATTTAGCTTCCCTATGATGTTAGGGCTTTGTGGACACTCACTCATATCAAGAAGCGCCTAGAAAAGGTTACAGATGTGTAGGGGGCAGGCAGCTCTGACAGTGATGTTGCCAACATTGCACACGGAGCAGCTAATGATTAACCTATCACAAGCAATCACTAGAACTTACTGACAGCTGGTTGAATTGTTTGCACCTGTTTCCCCCCCTCCCCAAATCTCCTGCATTACACATATATCTGGAATGGATTACCCCAGTTTATGCTGTACACATTTCCCCTTTCTGTATCCTCAAGTGCCAGAACAATATCTTTGTGGAAGATCACAAGACCGCCTTTTAACAGAGATATTTTCAAGAAAAAAAATATTATAAACTTCTGTGTTTTCTTCTAGGAAGGATTCACCAACAGATATCAGAACAGATTATTATGAATCTTTCTGAGATTCTTTTATCATTCCTCCTTCTCTTCCACCGCCTCCACAGATGTATAAAGGTATGCCTCTGGTGAAGAGAAAGAGGTTTTCTTATTGCCTTAAACAAGGAACCTTTTAGCATGGTCAGTTAGTGCAGTTTACCTATCTCGCATTCAACTGGCATAAACGTGACTTTGGTCGCCACGATGTAAAAAGGATGTTGAGACTCTAGAAAGAGTGCAGAGAAGAGCAACAAAGATGATTAGGGGACTGGAGGCTAAAACATATGAAGAACGGTTGCAGGAACTGGGTATGTCTAGTTTAATGAAAAGAAGGATCAGGGGAGACATGATAGCAGTGTTCCAATATCTCAGGGGTTGCCACAAAGAAGAGGGAGTCAAACTATTCTCCAAAGCACCTGAAGGTAGAACAAGAAGCAATGGGTGGAAACTAAACAAGGAGAGAAGTAACTTAGAACTAAGGAGAAATTTCCTGACAGTTAGAACAATTAATCCGTGGAACAGCTTGCCTCCAGAAGTTGTGAATGCTCCAACACTGGAAGTTTTTAAGAAGATATTGGATAACCATTTGTCTGAAGTAGTGTAGGGTTTCCTGCCTAGGCAGGGGGTTGGACTAGAAGACCTCCAAGGTGCCTTCCAACTCTGTTGTTACTACTACTACTACTACTACTACTACTACTACTACTACTACTACTACTATTATTATTATTATTATTATTATTATTATTATTATTATTATTATTATTATTATTATTATTATTATTATTATTATTATTATTATTATTCTGGTAGCTGATCCCCACCTTGTCTCTTCTACCACTGTTCCTCTTTGTAGACAAAAGATAGTGTCCTGTTTTCCTGTGTGCTACATATTCTATTTCATATCATTAGTGGATATGTCTGGCATTCCTGTGTTTCCTTTTTGAATATATTGTGGAAGTAGAATTGAGTTTGATGTTGTAACTATGACATCTATCATTTTCTCCACATGGGGACAGAAAAATTATGTTAAGGGAATTTACACCAAGGATAGTAAACCTGACTTCAAAAATTGAGATTACTAGATGGCAGCAAATTAAAAAAAAATCTAAATTGTTGGGATTTTTGCAGCCCAGATCTAGTTGTCTTAATTTACAGTTGCACAAACACAAAGATTCATTGCCAACTCTCCATCTCGCTTTAGCTGCCAAATCCTCTTATTAACGCGACATCCTCAAACTTCTGCCCAGAACACTGTGTTTTAGTCTATGGCTGGCTCAAGGTTTGTGTGGTATGAGACTTGTCTGGACCAAAGTGTTGGACAGGCACACAAAACTAGCTGTTCTGGCAACCTGGCAGAATCAAGATGTTGCTGGCAATGTTTTTACTGCTTCAATATGCAAATAGGAAAACCTTTTATTTTAGTGCAGATATTTAGGCAAATTTATACTTAATGAGAATTAAATGTTTAAACATTAGTTTAATCTTTTAATTCATTTTCATACCAGAAAATTATGATGTATGTGCAGTATAATAGTCTTAACTACATAATAGTATTTTGTATTTTGTATTTTGTTTCACACTACATAATAATATTCCATATTTTCTCAAGCCCTCTTGTGAAACAAAAATAGTTATACAGAAGGCTATTTTTGAATGAGTATTAAAGCCTCATATTTTTAACCTACTTTTCCTTTTTCCTTAATATAAGGTATATGAATTCTGACTCAATATAATACATTGGATGTCTTTATATTTTTGAATTATAAAGTAACACAAAACTTCAGCAAATGTTCTCCATGCTGCCAGTATGACATATTACCTTAGCTGCTGGCTTGCTTTTAACTTCCTTTTCCCCACTTTCTAAGCACAAAGGAACCAGTGGTGAAATACTACCGGTACGGCCCGGTACAGGCGTACCAGTAGTGGCGGCCGCCGGTGGTTTGGAGAACCGGTGGCTGCAGCAGCACGAGGCTCCGCCCTCTCTCATGGATGACACCATTTACTTGTTTTTTACACTCTGCTCATGTGCAAAGACTTCTGCGCATGCGCAGAGGGTGAAAAGTGCGCTTGACGCAAAGTGCGTGCTTCCGAACCAGTAGAGAAGGTAAGTAGATTTAACTGCTGACAGGAACCCGTAGCACACATCAGAATCCAGAAAACAGGTGATGTTAATTCCTCTTGTTCTTGTGTAACTTCTAGTAAAATACTAAAAAAACTAGCACAAAGAGCAATTAAATCATTATGATTGATAAAGTTATATATGAGCCGAGGTGGCGCAGCAGTTAGAGTGCAGTACTGCAGGCCACTTTAACTGACTGTGATCAGCAGTTCAGCTGTTCAAATCTCACCGGCTCAGGGTTGACTCAGCCTTCCATCCTTCCGAGGTACGTAAAATGAGGACCCAGATTGTTGGGGGCAATGTAAATATATACATTGCTTAATGGTGTAAACCGCTTAGAGAGTGCTTGCACTATGAGGCAGTATATAAGTCTCACTAATAAATAATAAATAATAAATAATAAATAAAACAGTGAGTACAATGTTTTGCCCAAGGAGAATCGAAATACTGAATTAATACTTCTGTATGGTTGAAATACATTTTTTATTGTTTGCACTGGGAGTGAAATGATACCATTCAGTGCAATTGATTTACTCAAATTTCACCAACTAAAATAGTGTTTTTGTGTATATTTTAAATTTTTTGAAAAAGGATAGATTTAGTCAAGATGAATATCAGAGTATAAGCAAGTCCTCATCAAAGGTTAAAGGCAGAGTATAAATTGATTAAATAAGTAAAATATGTTATGGTAGTGTTTCTGCCAACAGTAAGTAATGTCAACAAGCAATTCCCATGAATGTCTCCTCAAATGTCATATCTATTAGATTCAATGGAGCTTACCTCCTACTATGTGTGTATGGAGTTGCAAGTTTAATTCTCTGTTTTCATTAAGTTGGAATTTTTTTCTGTGTCATTTACCACAATAAAAACTACTGTGATTGAAGTGTGCCAATGATTTCCCCAAAACCCAATGCTTCTTGACAGACATTTGTGTTTTAAATAAATTCTGAAAAAGTATCACAAACGTCTCTTTTCCAGTCTGAAAAGTGGGTCAAATTAATGAAATATTAGCTCCTAAGAACTCAAAGTATAGTAAAGTTTGGTATTTGTTCAATGCACATCTTCTCACGCAGACCACATAAATATTTTATTATTTTGTTTGTAACAGTCTTATTACAGAAACCTATCAGTGTAGAACAGGGGTATCCATAGGGTACACTAGAAAAACCAAAAGTGTCAATGGTCAATGGTGAGATCAAAGCTCTATCTGTAATTTTGTGCACAAAAATAGGTGGAGCTTTGATCCCACCACTATATGCCACCACTATATGCCACCACTATAAGCCATTTTGACTTATTTTTATCATATCCTCCAGAACCCTTATTTCAGAGGTAGCTGATTCAGCAGTAAGTAGAAGTAAGTTGCCTTAGGTTTGCTTGTCCTTTCTCCCAGATAGATGTGTAGAATTATACAAGTATTATTAAACCTAGGCTACAAATATTTCATTAGATGGTAGCATCAAGGTGGAGAAAATGTTTTGCTGCAGTGATGAATCAGATTTTTGCCGCTAATATCTGTTAGCCCACTCTGCATTTCTCTTTGTCAGGAGCTTAATTTAATTTCTGAACTCAGAAGTTAAAAAAATAAGAAACTGTTTAGTATTTGGATGGGAGATGCAAGAAGAATGCAAAGGAAACAGGACTGTCTTTGTTTTTCCTTGAAGACATTTTGCTTCTCATCCAAGAAGTTTCTTTAGTTCTGACTGAATAATGGAGAATGGAAAGATTTATATTCCTTGCAGTCATCTTGTCGTTATCAGTCTCTCACAGGATTGTTATGGCAAAAATAGGAGGAAGAAGGAGTATTATGAATGTTTGCCACCTTGAGCTACATATAATGTAATAAAGGTGGGATTAAAAAAGTCTAAATAAATGAAACTACATGGAATGGAGGTGCATACTGTTAACAAAAACAGCGTTTGACTGAAATGAAATTACCTTAAATAAAGTTGTCTGAAAAAATCTATAAACTATGTTAAATATGTTAAACTATGTTTAAACTATACTTTAAAAGGTGTCATTAAAGGTGATATTTTTAAAGAAATGGAAGTGTCAGCAAATGGACCCATTCAATAATCATGCCAATAAACATTTACAATAAAATATTTATATTTATCAAATGTAATATAATGAATAGCAAATCTTAGTATGTTCTTAGTATAAGAATAAGGAGGAGAAAAGCTGCCAGTCCATAATTATACAGTACTATAGTAAGATAAGTAAGATATTCAAATGCAAACCAAGATTGTTCTTGGTTTGCATTTGAATTATTAAGTTTGCACCAGTCTTGGACTGTGGATCTAGCTGTAGATTATGGACATATAATTTCCATCATCAAACAACATCTGCCTATCACAGAGCCATGGGAAGGACTCGATAAGTGGGTAAAATACTAAATATAATTAAACATATGACTGACTGTGTGACCAACCATAATAATAACATCTACATAAAGCACAATTGAAGAAAATATAAGACTCAATGGGAAGAAATGGAAAAGAATAAGATTTTGGCTCGACATTGGAAGAAATATCCTGATGGACAGTCTAACATGAAATATGGTGGTCCCTGTCCTACTTGAAGTTATCTTTGCGAAGGCTGAAGGCTATCTATTGTAAATAGTGCAGTTACATCTTACATTGCGGAAGCTGCACTGAACAATGGCTTAAACTGGATTATGTCTAAAAATGTCCTACCACACTTCAATCATTCAATAACTGTACCTGTGAAGCAGAGGTGGGAGTCACTTACCTTCCCTACTGATTCGCAAATGTGAGCGCACGCATCTGTGCATGGCCTTCTGCGCATGCGCAATGCTTGCACATTACATCATGGATGGGCGGAGCCTCCCGCAGTCGCCACTACCGATTTGCACGATCCGGAGAGAACCGGCTGAATACACCACTGCTGTGAAGCTAGCAATGCAGATTCGGCACCTCCCTGTCCACTTGAGGAGAAATAATAAGCACATCTCATTGGACACAGTTATAGTAGTTGCTGAGGTTGAGAAACACTGGATTAAACAATATGCATAAATGAGTTCTTTGAAAAATGCATGAAGGATTTAGAGCAGCATTGCTACAAAAGTGTTTAACCATAGTACAAAAAATAAAAAATAAAATAGGGAAGTGACAGTAATATCTCTGCTGCTGCTCCCTTTCTTATTTAATAACAGATGGCCCTTCCATGAGCAGCTGGCCGATAGGTGACTCCAGCTGGCCATCTTGGCTCTATTTAGTTCATCTCACCTGCTCTGCACAGCAAACAAGAGCTCTGGAAAAAAATGGACTGAGGGCAGGACTCTCTCAACCTGTCTTTCTGACTGTGCATGGGGAGGAGAATTTTGGCTCAATCACATCACTTTTATTTGGTGTGTGTGTGTGTGTGTGTGTGGTTGATTTTGATCTGTTCTCAAAATTATAAAAAAATGAAGCTGGAGTTGAAAAGGGGGGGAAAAAAAGAACAAATCTGAGGAGATTTTTTCTTCTTCCGTACTTTGGTTTTCTTCCTTCTCGTGGCTTTGTTACTTTACTCTTTAATACAACCGTTTCATTATTTCTTTTCTTCTCTTGTTGGATCGGTTTTGTGTTCCTCAAAACTCCCCTTTTTCCCTCGAAGCATGCTGTGACAGGAACACACTTGCCCCTCGGAGCTGGTTTATTGTTCAACATTAAGAAATGGCAGAATTGCTCATGAAAGATTAATGACTTCCTGCAAGCATCTTTGTACCTGAGGACAAGCAATTACAAAAATATGTCCAAAAGGCGTGGGGGGAGGGGGAGGAAGGGGAGCGGATGGGAGGGGAAGCAAGAAAGGATATTGAGAGTACATCAGCCAGGTATTTTGTAGCTGGAAGGTAATCCTTTTTTTTCTGAGAAAAGTACCAAACTTATACTTTGAAAAGAGAACTGTCTTTGTAACGGTACCTATGACTAATATCGCACAGTTAGTGCTTTTTGCAGTATGCCTGACCCGCCTTTATAGGTGCTTGACACTACTATTTAGAAAAGATCAGGAAGGACTAGGAGACAGTGGAGTGGCTGTCATCAGTGCTCGCACAAGCAAAGTAATAAAGCCTTTGCATTATGCGCAGTTGTACGAGGGAGAGTCAAAACGTAATGCCATTTTCTTTAGGACAGGTATAATTACCAACACAGGAACATGTAGCATACATCAAAATGAAACTGGTCCTCTGTGGATCACATCCCTGCTTCTCAACATAGTCACCGTTTCTCTCAATAGCAATGTTCCACCTTCGAATGAGAGCATGTATCCCTGCCTCGTAAAATTTTATTGACTGTTCTTTGAGCCACTTCTTCACTGCAGTTTTCACTTCCTCGTCACTGGAATAATGTTTGCCTCTCAAACCCTCTTTCATGGGGCCGAAGAGATTATAGTCTGAAGGCTCTAAATCTGGTGATACGAGGCAAACATTATTCCAGTGACAAGGAAGTGAAAACTGCAGTGAAGAAGTGGCTCAAAGAACAGTCAACAGAATTTTACGAGGCAGGGATACATGCTCTCATTCGAAGGTGGAACATTGCTATTGAGAGAAACGGTGACTATGTTGAGAAGTAGGGATGTGATCCACAGAGGACCAGTTTCATTTTGATGTATGCTACATGTTCCTGTGTTGGTAATTATACCTGTCCTAAAGACAATGGCATTACGTTTTGACTCTCCCTCGTACATGCTACCATATCTCAATCTCTTAAACATACCGGAGGCAATTTTATTTCATAGGTTGGCCAGTAAATGAAAATTCAAGAAGGGTCTGTAATATCGATGATACATATATGTTATAAAACACGACTCAACCACATTCCTGCTTTAAAGTTTTTAGAAACGTTGGCAGCATGGAATCCCTAACTCCTTTTTTGCTGCCCCTTTCAGGCTTTCTCAGTACATTGCCAAATGGATGAATGCTAAAAACTGTATAAAACAGTTTCTTACTATATAAAACAGTTGTATGAGTCTTAATTTGGTTTAATACATTTAAGAAATAACATAAAAACATGGACATGTAATATCAGTCTCCCTTTGAACCTTCCCACTATGATTCTTGTCATTAACAAACACTGTGTGGTCCTAACAACCTGTCTACACTCGCTTCAGGTTTAGGGTAGGTCTTCAGGAGAGTATGGAAGAGTCTGAGTTCACAGCAGAACAATTTGGCCACATAAGAAATCAAGCTTGCCTTCTGCTTTTGTGCCCAAGAAAAATGACAGTTCCATAGGTGTGCAAAATTGATGCTTCTTGCAGAACAAACTCCAGATCTGAGATCTAGAACCCTACAAAATTTTACAAATCTAGAACATTGCAGAATTTGCAAGAAAACTCTATGAGATGCATTCCATGAAATCATCCGTGGCCATGGAGGTCCATGGGGAAGACAACAAGGGGCAAATGAGCAAACCTGTGTTTCTGTATCACAATATAAACACCATTCTTTGCAAATTTTCAGGAATGTTGCATTTTGTTATTTTGACTTAATTGTGGATAGCTGCAGTGACCACAGTATGTTTTATTTCTGCCTTCCTAAATTAAGGATCTTCCAAATATCTTTGGACTGCAATTTCCATAATTCTATGTCAGCATGTCTGAAAACAGCTTAAACACCCAGGTTGCAAAAGGTAATGGATTCTGCGTGAAAACAACTAACAGGTCATGTCCCATATAACTCCCAAGTTAAATGACTGAATTTCTCAGTATTTTTCCCCTAAAGAAGAGAAGGAACAGATTCTTGTTTGAAATGGCCCCTAAAGCAAGAGTAAGAAAAGTTCCACTCTGCTTTTCCTTCCATGGCCCATGGAGAAAGAGCTTAGTCTGCTCTGTGCCACGGCTCTCATCCATATTGCCTACCAACAAAGCTGCTTTTCATATTTTTTTTTTAAAAAGCCGAATCATAGATTTCACTGGTGTCATATGCAGTTTGGCCCTGCTTTCAGACCCTCAGATTAAAAATGATAGTTCACAATATATAGCTTCCTTCCTTTGTTTTTAATGGAATCATCCTGACTTCTTGTAAAGGTTCATTTTCTGCTTGATTTCCTAGCATTTGCTTTGGGTTCCCAGAGAGACTGCAGGTATGAGTCTGAGAAGAAACCCAATATACTGAGTACTTTAAAGTGAACATTCATCATTTAACTTGCCTTCTGTCACTGCCTTCAAGGGAGATGGGGGAAACTAAAAACAATCTCCTGTTTCCCTCTAAAAAGCACCAAAGTTGCACACAGATAAAATGGACTGGAACTCATTTATATTCAAAGAAAGTATACAGCTATTATTCAGCTGAGAATTCTTTTTTTTAAATAACTCTCCTAATGTGAAACTATAACATGAAGGAAATCAAATTTAACCTAAGAAAATGCCACACAAAAATTTTCATCGCTAGTTATACAAAGTAAAGTAACAGATTTTGCAGGCTTACAGCATAGTGTTGAATATATTTATGTAGAAGGAAATTCCCCCATGTTTCATGGCACTTCTTTTGAGTTTAACTGATCCTCTCATTCAAAATCTGGGTTTGAATTGGGTTTTAGGCTGGTTTTTTTGTTTTGCTTTTATTGCTGGATATTATCTTTTAATCTTGTACTGTTGGATAGATAGATAAATTGCCTAAGTATTTTATAGATGTATACAAGTATAGTTATTCATAGTATTCTAAAATCTGGCCTCCAAGTTACTGAGAAACAGTGTACAATATAGGAATAGACCAGGGGTGGGTTCCACTTACCTTTGCCACTGGTTCGCATCGCAACGTTTTGTGTGCGTGTGCAAGCTCTGCTTGCGCACGTGCGCGTCACATCGTGCGATTTGGCTGCCGCGCATGCTCAGGAGCATCAATTAGCCCGAAACACAGCTGAGGAGCTCATCAGCTGTGCTTCGGCAAAGAAATTAAGGACAGAATTCACACATGGGCAGGTGGGCGGGCCCTTTTTCAAGCCGTGGAAGTCCAAAAAATCAGAAAAAAAGATGGCGGCGCGCACGGAACGGCACCCCCAGTGACATCACCAGCGGGTCGCTACTGGTTCGGGCAATCCGGTCCAAACCGGGAGGAACCCACTCCTGGAATAGACACATCTTTTTTTAAATCTCCTTTTATAATAAATCTATTTGCAATTACATACTACTTAAATATGGAAAATGTGTAACATTTTCTTCGGTTAAATATATGCTTTGTGATAGTCAAGGAATGCAATCTCCCTCTATGCCTCTACAGTATGTGCATTAGAAAACCCTCCTACTGTTGAGGGAGCCTGCTGCCTCGGTGTATATGTGTGTATACACATAAAAACAGGACCCTCACACATCATCCTCACTCATACTGCCATCCCCATCTTTCCTTTAAATTGCTCATAGTAGCCTGTACAAGGCCACCTAGTTTAATTGGAGTTTGACTCTGGATCTCTCTAACTGTAACCTACGCTTTAATCACTATGGCATTGTCTGATTCGGAAAAAGGAAGCTATGTATGGCTCAGCTGAGGCATTTAATAAGCCTCAGGAGAATTGAGGACAGAATATTCACTGGGATCATTAGGCACAATTTCTTTTCACTATGACCTACTGTAGGTCAAACAATATTGTTTCTTCATTGTTAGCCGAAGTCAGGGATGCCATAAGAAAAGTAGACCATCAGCTTTCACAAGAAGATCTTACAAACAGATTATAGACAATGATATAACACAGTCACCAAAATGATGCATGGGAACATCTTTAAAAATTATCATGTACCAGTAATAAAAAATTGGTGGGAACGTAAAATAAAATGTGCAGGTTAAAATATTTTGGGATTTCTGAATGCAAACTGATGAAACCTTAGCCCAAAATACATCAGATTTAATAGTGGTTGAAAAAAAGAAAGAGTGGAAAAGTGTGGCAATACCAGGAGAGAGTAGTATAGAAGACAAAGAATTGAAAAAGTTCACAAAGTATCAAGATGTGAAAATCACTGAAAGATAACAGAATAAACTGGTTGTGGTGGCCAGTGGTTATCTAGGATGGCACTTAGAAAATTTGTGTATTGACAAATTTTCCATCTGTTGATTGCAAAAGTCAACACTACTTGGATTTGCATGTATACTATGCCAATACATAATGACATTTTAGGTTCTTGGGAAGAACTTGATGTGAATAAAGGCCAGAGCCAGTTAAAGAGCTGTCAGTTGTGATTTCATGTTTTTGTGTCGATAATAATTACAATGACAAACCAATAATTGTACATCTTAAGCAAGGTTAAAATGGGTGATAGACATGGTAGATATTGAGTCTGTTGGCTTTGATGGTGTCTTCCCATTTTAAAAACATTTTAAAAATAAAAACAAGTTTATTTACTTTGCCATTTACAGAACAGTGAATTGGCTGAATACTTCCCTTATACATAAATGTTTTGCAAAATAGTCTCCAAATGACTCCAATGGGTGCTTTTTTTCAAGCTTAGTTCTATGTGGAAGTCCACCACAGTTATCCAAGCTTATGTTAGAATCAGTTGCATGAATATCATAGTTCTGAGCAGCAATAGATTCAGTGTACAGGTAGGCCTCAGTGCAAGGAACCAGAAGAACTCTGTGAAATAGGCCAAGCGGTTTCTTTATTATTGATTACCTATTTTACAAGAATCTTGCCAGACTGATTGCATTCCTCTGGAAATGGCAGATAAGGCTTCAATGGCCTGGCCTTTGCTATTTCTTTCCATGGAGCCATTTTATGCTGGAATGCCTTTTTACCTCCTTCTCCCACTTTCTTTAGCTGGTGATTCCACCACATCAACTTACAGGTGGTTGCTTAGCAATTTTTGACTTTTTTTCCTGGTTTCTGGGGGGGGGGGAAGCAAGTTGGGTAACAAAGATTTGCTTAATAACCACAGTGTTTGCTTAACAACATGGTGTTTGCTTAATGACCATGGCATTCACTTAATAGCCATCACAAAAAATGCTGAAAAAAATTGGGTATGGTCATGTCATGCCTGGACTTATGACTGCAACAATTCACATCTGTAATTCTGACCTCAATTATGGTCGTACGTTGAGGACTATTTGTAAATCAATGGTAGACTATTTATAAATCAATGGGAGGGGGATTTGGAGAAGAGGTAGCCACAACATTAGTGAGATAAAGCCAAGGCGCAGCTTAATGAAAAGAAAAGGAAGGAATTCCTACCATCATTCTGCACCACAATAGAGTGGAGGACTCCAAAATCTCTAACAGGACCATCCAAGGGGAGTGGAGGGAGTCAGCAAAGACATTTTGGCAGCCACGAATGCTTGATTGAAGTCCACTCCTTTTTTACCTGCACTGTATGTATGACATGGGAAGCAGTTATTAGATGATAGCTTGTTATGTAATTATAGACAGAATCTATAGTACTATGCAGTAGATTTTCTGCATCAACGAGCGATTGATTTTCCTTCCATTCTATGATTCATCAGTTAAACATTATTGTAATTTATCAGTTATTGTGCAAATAATTAACTCCTTCATTGTTTTGTTTAAGTGATATCTTGCCACTGGCATACTGCCTGGGAATTTTAGAGATTTTTCTCTATTCAAATTTATTTATTTAAAACATTTATATAGCCACCCATCTTTCAGTCAACTTTGGGCAACTGCTAATCAAATCACTTTAAAAACTGTGAAACATATTCAATTAAAACATAAAACATTAGAAATAATAAATATGTTTTTATGGAAGGCTAAAAGCATGGAGGCCAGCCAAACCTCAGGGCAGAGTGTTCTACAGGGCAGGGGCTGCCACAGAAAAGGCATGCTTCCTTTTTCTAGCTCCCATTAGATCAGGGGTCCCCAACCTTTCGGACCTCAGGGACCACTAAATTCATAATTTTAAATCCCGCGGACCACTAATATGAGCTGCCTAATGACTGGCTGGGTGGGCGTGGATAGGTGGTCATGTGACTAGGTGGGCATGGCAAACTTGATGTCACTCACTGGCATCTACTTGCCCCTCCCCTCCCAGCCACTCCTCGCCTGCCCGTCCGGGCTCCTTAGGGCCCCAACAGGAAGCAGTTGTTGGAGCTAAGCAGTCACCATGAAAAAAGAGTTGGCAAAACAGCTGGCTCAGTTCAATTGGGATCTGACCGACAAGGAGGCTCAGCAGAAGCACCTCACTGAGGACTACGAGCATAGGCTTTCCAAGCAGAGGGAAGACCTGCGGCCTGGAGGCTCAGCGGGCTGAGATGGTCAGCCAGTTCCAGGCCATGATGCAGTCCCATTGGAACGAGGCCCTCCGGCTCTTCGCCACCAGCGGCACTTCCCTCCAGCCTTCGCCCAAAGCCCCACACCAGGAGGCTGAAGCAGACCCCAAATCGGAATTTCAGCCCCCCTCCGACCCACCGAAGGGGGAGACTCTCTGCAGCAACACTAGCGTTCATTGCACGTATCCGGCCCAGGGGCCGTAGTTTGAGGACCCCTGATTTAGTGCAATATAAAAAATGCAAATAATTTTTCTGCGGACCACCAAAATTTTCTCGCGGACCAGCAGTGGTCCACGGACCACCAGTTGGTGACCGTTGCATTAGATGACAATTTTGGGAGAAGGGAATCAGGAATGTGCCCACCCTATCGGTTCAGGTAGCAAGGGTAGATGTCCTTAGAAAAAGGTGTTCCTAAAAATAACCTTTAGGACTTTAAAGTCCTAAATGATGACCAATACCCTGACATGCACCCAGAAAGAAACAGGAAGTTCAACTCATGCAACAACAGCGTTACATGGGCAGGTATCCCCTTTACTGTGCATGCTGCCATGTCCTGAACCAGTTGAACTTTCTGGGTAGTCTTCAAAGACAATCTCATGTAGAGTACATTGTAGTAATCCAGACCTAGGCATTGGTGAATGTGAACAAGGCCTCCCAGTCCAGAAAGGGGCATAATTAGCGTAGCAGATGAATCTGTGTAACCCTGCCCCCCTCCCAGCCATGGCTAGTCAGCAACAGCCAAAAAGTGTGTAAAATGTATGCTTCATTACCTGTTACATCAAATGAGAGATGGAATGTGGGAATAAAGTGCAATTTCCTTGTTAGGAGTTATCTGGAGCACTTTTGGATGATCTCAAGTCATCTCATTATCTGGAAAGGAATGACAAAGAACCAGCCTATTGCCAGCTCTTCATTCTATCCTGGTCATTGGCTCTATTGTCCTTAGTTTGCCATTTTCCCCCCAAAACCCTTTTGTTCCCTTTCCCAGAGAAAGAGAGACAGAGAGAGAAGAGAAAGAGATTGTTGCAACAGCACAGGGCTAACAACCCCCCCCCCCAAATCTTTGACTTAAAATAGTCTGAGTGACATATTATTCTTCCATGTACAAAATTTGTCCATTTGAAAGGTGCTAATGCTGCCATTCCAAGCATCTCACCCAACTTAAGGAGAAACTGGCAATTGTTTTGACACATCAGTAGATAGTGCTTGGTAAGAGGGGAAAAGAAAGTGGGTAATCCGCCAAACACTGTCCTACTTCTGCATTAAATGAGATTCCTTAGTCTCACTGTTGAGGCAGAATGATGATTGGCAGTGAGGGCAGCACAATTTGTGCTGGGACTTTTAACTAGCAGCCCCAGCCTCAGTCCCCTTTGTGCCTTGCTGCCTTCACACAGTATGTGCATCAGATAATAAAATCCTCTCTGTCTCTTTCTGAAAAATAATAATTAAAAAAAGATAGTGGCCCTACAGTCTATGTCAGTGATGGCGAACCTATGGCACGGGTGCCACAGGTGGCACGCGGAGCCATATCTGCTGGCGCGCGAGCCGTTGCCCTAGCTCAGCCCCAGTGCGCATGTGCGTGCCCACCAGCTGATTTTTGGCTTGCACGGAGGCTCTGGGAGGGCGATTTCGGCCTCCAGAGGGCCTCCAGGATGGCAGGGGGAGCGTTTTTGCCCTCCCCAAGCCCCCAAAAAGCCTCTGGAGCCTGGGGCGGGTGAAAAATGGGCTCACCGGGCCCACTGGAAGCCGGGAAATGGGGGAGTGGTGGGGTCGCGCACGCATGTACAGGAGGGTGGGGCAAGTGAGGAGCTTTGAATTATGGGTGTGGGCACGCACACACGTGCAATAGTGTGCACACGCACTATTTCGGCACCCGAGGAAAAAAAGGTTCGCCATCACTGGTCTATGTTTTCCCATTCATCCATGATTACTGCTTCTTTGAACTTCTAAAGTGAAAATAAATTGGCAACTTTTTGTAGTACTGGCTTCTGAATAGATATCATGCACTGTAGCTTCTATGATCTGTTGTTATTGCAGCATCCTGTCAATTTAATAAATTTATTGTGGGTTTTTCATGAGGGCAAGTGTCTCAAGTCTTCTCTGCAACTGCAGCATTTTCTGTGTTTAAAATGCTATCTCTGCCATCCATACTTTCCTGAATAACAGAGGAGATTTGAGTTCTCAAGGACTAGGTTTATAGGGTAGGGGAAGGAACAAGAGGCTAAGGGTGGACATAGTCCAGTGAAATCTCACAAATACTTGCTTAGAGGTAATTTCCACTCGTGGCTTATTCCCAAGTCAATTATAATAAGACTGCTGTCTTAATCTCTTAATGAAAATAAGTGTGTAAAACACTATCTAGAAAACACAGAAAATGACACAAGTGGACACAGGAAAGGGACACATAGATATGGAAAATTTGTAGTGATTGTGACTTTGCAGGAAAAAAAAGAGTGAATAGCTGGCCGCATTTGTATATCCTCAATCTGATGGTGTTTCCATATGTTGTTATCCCTAGACCAGTGGTGGGTTCCTACTGGTGCGGTCCACTCTATAGCACCGGTAGCGGCCCGCTGGTGATGTCACAGTACCGGTGCGGTTGGTTGCCAGTGCGCCACCATTTTTTTAAAAAAATTTTTTTAGTCTTTTTAAAAATTTTCTTCTGCGCATGCCCAGAAGCCGAGCTTCCGGCACTGCGTATGCGCTGCCTTCCTACTCCAAGTGAGTTCAAGCAGGGGAGGATGGCTGAGGGAGCGCGTGAGTCGCTGAAAGAATGGGCGGCAGGAGCTATCTCCATTCCCTTCCCTTCAGCAGTCTGAGAAGCTATAGCATTTTCTGCATATAAAGGTTGCTGTGTTGCCATGGTGTAACACACACTTTGTATGCAAAGCTTTTCATGTAAGGTATAAAATAGCAAAAATAATAGTAACATCTCTCTGAAATAACTAATATATGATCGGCAAGCCACACCCACCCAGTCACATGGCTGGCAAGCCACACCCACAAAATAAGCCACACCCACAGGGTGATAGTAAAAAAATTAGGAACCCACCCCTGCCCTAGACTATAATGTCCATCCTAGCTAAGATGGAATTTGGAAGATTTTATAGTCAACAAATAATCTGGAATAAAATTTCAAATGAAATTTCCTCTGTCTGGCAGAAAAAACTCAAGAAAATGAAAACAAAACAAAACAAGAAACTACCAATTATCTTTGCCACCATGGTATCTACAAAATAATAAACCCAAAATAAAACATGAAACAGCCAGCTAACCTGCCGTTTGTAATAGTTATAAACATATCTTTTCATGTTTATTTTTTCCCTTGAAAAGAGGCATTTTTAGTATTTGTTTTTGTTTGGAATAGAGATGCATCCATAATTAACTTAATGTGAATTACCTGTTTGCATTATGCTCTGACTTAGTGCATGTAGATCTTTCAGCAGTAAAACTTAACATTCTGACCTACCATTTAATACACTAATACTAATTTTATCTTGATACTAAGGCTCTGTGTTGCATTAAATCAATTCAGGTTAATTCAGAATTATGTCTCTCCCACCCACTATCAATAGCAGCACTGTTGATTTTCCCCTAAGCTGACCACCCACTTTTCTGAGAATCTGTAGCAAATTAGAAAATCTGTCATTGCTGAAGAAGCTGGACAGCTAGGATATGGCTTGTCATTCCACCTACACAATACTCAGTCTTTGTCTGCTATCTCTTAAACTAACCTGACATAGCTTAGCCTCCTGGTCAATGGCAGCTTTATTCTCTTGGAAGGAATGCAGCACTCACCGGCATTATTAAGAAATTTCTGGACAATGTTTTGTGGCTGAGCAATAATCCAAGGTTCTATTAAAAAGCCATCTGGGTAATTAATAGCACATTTGTTCTCAGCCTCCTCCCAATTTGTCCATTAGTGGAATAAAAGCACAGGACAAAGGCTAATGTGGTTAAGTTATATTTTACAAGAATTCTTCAGGAAGTTAAAAACACATGATGGTTTTCCAAAGATGTATAAGTTTATGAGCACTCTGTGAGATCAGCAACATAGCAAACCCCAGAGGCTTTTAATCAGCTCTTTCCACTGTCAATAGTTGACGAGTGACATATAGTATAGGCTCTACCTTCCTTTGCATTGACAAGGCTCAGCATGAGAGAAGGAGGTGGTGGGGATGGTAACATGTGATCCACAAGTACTATCTCCATCATTAAACTTATTCCAAGACACCACATCAAACAGGGCAGAAATGACTTTTATACCTGAGAGATGAAGATTCGGTTGAGGTTTCCATTTAATGCTGTCTCTTGAAAGCAGGATTCCAGCCTCGGGCTGCAAAAGTTTTCTCTCTGTTTTCAGAATACCCTTCCCCCCCTTTTTTCCTGCTCTAAAAGCAGTTTGAAAGATTTTTACAAATTGAGATCATTGTTAAGAAACAAGGTTCCAATGGGTTAGATACTTCTCCTTCCCCACATTAATCCTACACTAAATAATGAAAATCCACTGTATTTAAAATTCACATTTCTCTCCCCCCACCCCCTGTGTGTGTGTGTGTGTGTGTGTGTGTGTTTTATTCCCATCTAGTGGTTGTCTGGACTTTTGCAGCCTCATACCTGGTGGTCCTAAGCAAGAAGTCATCTTTAGCTAAATGCATAGGATAAATGCATAGCATAGCATAAATGCAATGCATAGCATAAATGCACCAGTAAGGACTGGTGTGATCAAAGCACATGTAAAGAAATAGTCACCTAAACCCATCCTGGGTTTATAGATTTAAGACTTTTACATTAGCATACTTCAATTTGCAGAAAGACCATAATATCAAACTTAGGGCAGTTGTTGCTTGGAAAAGTGCTCAAATATCAGATGTTAAACTTATGACAAAAAAACAAATTGGTTACCATAACTTTAAATAAGACAGTTTTGGCAAAGCAATACGACATAAAATATATTTCTGATCTTCTGAAATAGGTAAAATATTTGGGATGGAAGAGAACAAGAGGGCCTACAGCAAACTTCTGGGTGGCAATATAAAGCACAGATTTTTAACCTAAAAAGCCCTATCTGGCTTAATGCCAAAAACCTGCAGGACCAGCTCTTCTTTCAACCAGAATCAACCCATCTGATTAAAGAAACTCAAGGAAAAGTGTTAAGGCCCCCTCCTAGCCAGGAAAGTAAAAGAGCCAAGAATAGAAAAAGATTTTTTTCCTCTGTTTTGGTCCCCCTGCTGTGGAATAATTTACTACTATAATAATTTTTGTGAAGATAAGATAGGAATGAGTTAAGGCCATGTATATCAGTTTTCCTCTTAGAAGAAATGTAAGATATATGTGCTGAATAAATACTAACTAAATATAAAATATAAATATAAAAATATATGTTTAATAGGGGATTTTAATGGTATAATAGATCCAAAAAGAGACTACATAACAGGGAAAAACAAAAAAAATAACAAAAATACACTACCAACTACATTCAAGGACATGATAGAGGAGTTGAATTTGACAGATACATGGCGATTATTGCACCCTAAAGACAAACAATATACATTTCATTCAATACCACACCAATCCTTTTCAAGAATAGACATGGTCTGGACAAATAAAGAAATATGCAAGAACATAGCATCGGTGGAGATAGCCCCAAACATATGGGCAGACCATAGCCCCTTAATAGTAATATGGAAAGGGAAAAAGAAAGGAATAAGGAGATGGACTTTGAACACAAAAATACTCCAAGAAGATGAATACATACAAACAATTACCAAAGAAATAAAATTATTTATGAAAGAGAATAAGAAACAGCCTACAACCATACAAAACTTATGGGATACATTAAAAGCATATATAAGGGGAATTACAATTGCCTATACGGCAAAGAAAAATAGAGAAAAATGGCAGGAATACAATGAAAAAATAAAGGATATTCAGCAGTTAGAAAAAAGACTGCAAAAAGAACCAAAGGAAGAGAATACACATAAATTATTAATGGAAACGAGACATAAATTGAATTTAATTGAACAACAGGAATATTTGAAGGATATTAGGCTTACAAAACAAACATTCTTTGAAACAGCAAATAAACCCGGTAGATGGCTAGCTTATAAAATTAAAAAGGAAAAAAGCAATAGAATTATAAATCAACTGATAGACACAAATGGGGAAATACAACACTCAGATGAAAAAATAAAAGAAATTGCAACAGAATACTATAGAGACTTATACAGACAGGACCCAGTGGAACTAAATAAAATAAAAGAATATTTAAAGGAAATTAGTATGCCGCAAATAGAGGAAATTGATAAGGAAATGTTAAACAGGGATATTACAATACAAGAAATTCAAAATGCAATTCAAAAACAAAACAACAATAAAACACCAGGACCGGATGGATTTCCAGGGGAATATTACAAAAAAATGAGTACAATACTAGAGGATATTCTATTAGAGCTATATAATGAAGCATTAACAGGAGCTAGGATACCAAATACGTGGAGGGAAACATATATCACCACGATCATGAAAGAAGGTACCGAGAAAAATCATATACAAAACTACAGACCAATTTCGTTGTTGAACACAGATTATAAAATTTTTATGACAATTATGGCAGAAAGAACCAAAAAAATACTAAATAAAATTATCTATTCGGATCAAAATGGATTTTTACCAATGCGGCAGATAAAAAACAATACAAGAATCGTCTTAAATATATTGGAATATTACGAAGCGCATCCAGAAAAGCAGGTCGCCCTAGCTTTCCTGGATGCGCAAAAAGCGTTCGACAATGTAAATTGGCAGTATATGATAGGTTTGATCAAAGAGATGAAATTTGGCGACAAATTTGAAAAAATTATAGAAACAATCTACACCTCCCAGTCAGCCAAGATTATGATAAATGGGGATATGACACAATCATTCCGGATCTTTAAAGGAGTACGTCAGGGATGTCCGATGTCACCTCTGCTCTTTATCTTAACATTGGAAACATTACTAAACAAAATTCGAAATAATAAGGATATTAAGGGAACAAAGATTAGAAACCAGGAGTATAAATTACAGGCATTTGCCGATGATCTCGTATTTTTTATAGAAGAACCAATTGAAACAGGGCAAAAACTGATTAAAGAGATAGAGGAATACGGAGAATTGGCAGGATTGAAAATCAATAAACAAAAAACTAAACTATTAACAAAAAATATGACAATAAAACAAAAAGATGAATTAGAAGAGAAATTAGGCTTACAAACAACCAAAACAATTAAACATCTAGGGATAATACTAACAAATAGATGTTCATCTATTAAAAAAGACAATTATGACAAATTAGTAAACCAAACAAGATTAGAATTAGAAAAATGGAAAAAATTACAGTTATCATTATTAGGGCGTATAGCTGCAATTAAAATGAGTATACTGCCAAAATTTTTATACCTATTCCAAACAGTTCCGATCAAATTAGAGACTAAATTTTTTACTAATTTGAATAAAATTATATCTAAATTTATATGGCAAAACAAAAAACCAAGAATCAAATTAGCAAATTTACAGGATGATAAGAGCAGAGGTGGTCTAGGGCTCCCTGACTGGAAACTTTACTACAAAGCAGCATCCTTGGCGTGGATAAAAGAATGGATAAACTTAACTAACAAAAGAATACTAACACTAGAGGGCCACGACCTACAAATGGGATGGCATGCTTACATATGGAGAGATGGAACTAAGCCACAACTTAGCTTCAACCAACACCTAATTAGAAAATCTTTGTTAAAAACATGGTATGAAATCAAAAAGAAGAACTACATGAAAATCCCCAAATGGCTTTCAATTATAGAAGCCATGACCTACCCCAACCTAATTGATATAACCAAAGCAGCAAAATATAGCGATATATTAGATCTGACAGGGAAATTAAAAAGTAGAGAACAATTGGCGGAACAAAATATAAATATTGATTGGTTGACTTACTTACAATTAAAAACTCGACACAAAAAAGATACTGAGGGTATGGGTATAGAAATGGAAATGCAAAAACTGGATAAAATTTTGATTGGCCCGGACGAAAAAATAATATCAAAACTATATAAATATCTGCTGGAATTCGATAAAATGGAGGAAATTGTCAAGGAACCCATGATAGCATGGGCAAAAAACGTAGGCCACAACATACACTTAGCTGACTGGGAGAAAACATGGAATATAAACTGCAAAATAACTAAGTCAACAGCATATAAAGAGAATTATTATAAAATGTTTTATAGATGGCATTTAGCTCCATCAAGATTGGCCAAAATATACCCAAAAATGAATTCGGCTTGCTGGAAATGTAAAAAAGACATAGGTACCTTCTTTCATGCGTGGTGGTTGTGTCCCGAAGCAAAGGGCTACTGGAAAAAAGTGCATGCCTGGTTACAAGAAATTACTGAGAGAACAATGGAATTTACCCCAGAATTTTTCCTTCTGGGGATAATGGAAAAACAACATCCAAAAAATATACAATATTTAATACTACATATTACAACTGCGGCAAGAATAACATATGCACAATATTGGAAAGACAATCAAATCCCACCAGAAAATATACTAATGGACAAAATATATAGATGTGCCGAAATGGACATGCTGACTATTCAACTCAAAGGACAATGCGACTCAGAATACTACAAAACATGGACTAGATGGTACAACTGGACTAAAAAAAAGAGGAAAGACTGTGTGACAACGTGAGAAGAAAACAAAGACAGAAAAGATTGTAAATTTATGATTTAATGTGCATAATTGAGATATAACAAATGTTGTAAAAACGGGTGTAGATCTGTATCAAAATATTCAGATGTTTAATGAAGAAAAATAATAAAAAAAAATTAAAAAAAAATACTAACTAAATAAATAAATGAGGGCCTTTTGCAGGATAATCCATTCAATTTCTTACTGTATTCCAGTTTTACATTCTCTTTTTCCTGTTCAGTTCTCATTACCCACTGGATTTTTCCTAATGATTTTTCCAGAAGAACTTGAAGTTTCCCTAAACTTGTGGAATGGAGTTTGCCTAAACTTGTGGAAATTCTTCAGTACATGAATGGTGTTTTGGGAACACAGTGAATAACAGTTGGAAAACCAAATTTGTGATTAGTAGATACAATTAGGTCATTTCTAGTTTCTAGGTAGCATTTTATTGAACAGAAATTAGCATGTAGTTTAATTTGATAAGTGAACTGTGGATACATTAAGCATTTTGTTTTAGTTCCAGTCTACAATATAGCCCATTTTTTTGCATGTTTACTTGGAAGTAAATCTCTTGAGGTTCATGTTCTGAGATAAATATACTGTATATAATTCAGTAGATGTTAGATAAGATCTAACATCTTATCTTATATGCATATATATTTTTTATATATTAATTCCAGTTGAGCTTACATATTGATTTAGAACAATATTTAGCCCCACTTCAATCTTCATAGGATTGACTCCTTAGCATCATTTGTCAGATAAAACTTAATGCACATTTATTGTATTATTGTCGTAGAAATAAAATATATGTTCAAATAATCTTTTTTATTTTTCCATTAGAATATATTACACACAGTTCGATTCATAATGGTGAATGAGTCTACAAGACTGTCTCAATGCAGAAATAATTTCAAAAACATATGTGCTTGTGTGTTGCATGGTATGCTTTTACTGCTGTATAAAACATATAAATGCCCTTAGGAGCACTTAATTTATGTTTTAATTTAATAAAATATATGGAAAATGAGTTCAATCTGAAGCCAAATGGAGCAGAAAGACACTTTAGGATGTCTAGGAGAATGCTTCCATTTCTCTAGGTATTTAGGTATTCACTGCACTCTCTTCGTAAACACCTAAATGCTTGTTGAATTTTTACTGCAAGAAAGGATGCAATAGTAATATACACAGAATTATTTGTAGGCATTCAGAGTTGATGCAACCAAATGCTTAGTATGCTGTCATATAGCATGATTATATCTGAAACTCTGTTAAGCATCAGAATGTTCTATCTTGATCTAACACCCGATAAAATGATACTATGCATATTTCAATAAACGGCAAGCCATTTCACAATGACACGTTAAAGAATAAAATTGCAATGGTCTCACTAGAGATCCCAATAATTGGAAATAAGTGTTAATCATCTGAATAATGTTTATAGTATACAAGGAACAGGAATTTATCTATCTATCTATCTATCTATCTATCTATCTATCTATCTATCTATCTATCTATCTATCTATCTATCTATCTATCTATCTATCTATCTATCTATCTATCTATTTATTTGTGAGACTTATATACCGCCTCATAGTGCAAGCACTCTCTAAGCGGTTTACACCATTAAGCAATGTATATATTTACATTGCCCCCAACAATCTGGGTCCTCATTTTACCTACCTCGGAAGGATGGAAGGCTAAGTCAACCCTAAGCCGGTGAGATTTGAACAGCTGAACTGCTGATCACAGTCAGCTAAAGTAGCCTGCAGTATTGCACTCTAACTGCTGCGCCACCTTGGCTCTTGTGAGAACTCTTCCCCCCCCACCTGTAACCTAGGGCTGGAGAATACAAAGCTCTCTGGATGTTTTCAAACTATGGTTCTCAGTACCTCTGTCATTTGTTTATTTTTGCCTAAGTTGATGGGAGTTATAGTTCATCAACATATGGTTTCCAAGGTAAGGCTCTAAAATGTAAACTTGCCAACATTCATTTTAAAGCAACACAAGCATATATCAATTCTACACCACAATAACCTGATTCATACCCACCTACCTCATCCATATCAACATGATGGCCTCATTAGATCTACAGTATTTACAGATGCTTCATTTTTTATTAGTAGTAGCATTGTATAGTGGATTTGTATTCCACTTAAAAATACACAGCAAATATAAAAGGTACACAATTATTAGTCAATTTATCAATAATACCGCGGTGTTATTCAATAGGGACGCGGTGGCCTAGAGGTTAAGATTCTGGGCATATCGACCAGAAGGATGGCAATTTGGGACCCAAGTACCATGTCATAGGGCAGTAATGGCGAACCTTTTTTGGCTCGGGTGCCAAAAGGGTGTGCGCACGTGCACTATAGCACGTGTGCGTGCCCATAGCCATAACCCAATGCCCTCCCCCCCGCGCATGCACACAACCCCCCGTTCTGCCCTCCCATGCATGCGCACAGGCCTCACTGAAGCCTCCGGATTTCCGGAAGGCCCATTGGGCTGTTTTTGGCTCTCCCCAGGGTTCAAGAAAGCCTCCTGAAGCCTGGGGGTGGTGAAAAATGGCCAAACAGGCCAACCAGAAGTTTGGAAACGAACTTCCGGTTGGCCTGTTGGCCTGTTTTTCGCCATCCCCAGGCTTCAGGAGGCTTTCCTGAACCCTGGAAGAGCAAAAACAGCCGAAAAGAAGGCTGACAATCAGCTGGCCAGCATGCGTATGCGCGCTGGAGCTGACAGGGCAACGCCTTGCGTGCTCTCAGATATGGCTCCACGTGCCACCTGTGGCACGTGTGCCATAGGTTCGCCATCACTGTCATAGGGTAAGCCCCCAATCTTGCGTCAGCTCCTGCCAACCTAGCAGTTCAAAAGCCTGAAAGTGAAAGAAGATAAATAGGTACTACTTCAGCGGGAAGGTAACTGTTCCGTGTGTTCAGCGTATAGTCATGCTGGCCACATGACCATGGAAATGTCTTCAGACAATGCTGGCTCCCTTGGCTAAGAAATGGAGATGAGCAGCAGTGGGACCCAACTGTACAGGGAAAACTTTTACCTTTACCTTTTAACAATGACATTAAAATTTTTAAAAATCATTAAAACATTCAAAATGAGTTTAAAGCAGGGGTGGGTTCTGAATTTTTTACTACCGCTTCTGTAAGCTTGGCTTATTTTGTGGGCATGGCTTGATGGTCATGTGACAGTGGGTGTGGCTTCAGGGTCATGTGATTGGGTGGGAGTGGTTTGGTGGCATGTGACTGGGTGAGAATGGCTTTGCGGTCATGTGATTGGTTGGGTTGCTGAGTGATCATGTGACTGGGTGGTCATGTGACTGGGTGGGCATGGCCAACTTGACGTCACTCACGTCAAGGGTTAGGGTTAGGGTGCCTGGCCTCTCCTCGCCTCAAAGGCCTCAATGAGATACAATTTCTCTGTCTATTTACTACTACTGAACATCCAAAATATACTATTTAATCCTATGTATATATGCTATATATGTACATACATATTACACACAGGCACACAAAAATATACATTATCTACTATATATACTGTATGTGTATGTACACACACAGCTCTTCTAAAACTACACATTCAACCTCACTTACTGCATTTGGAAAAACACACCCAGAATCCACTTTCTGCCACACATTTAACCATAACTTCTGTACATTAGAACATTACACATTCCATCAGATGTTCTTTATTTATTTTATTTTATTTATTTAGACGCTCTTATAGGCCGCCCAATCCCGTGGGACTCAGGGCGGCGTACAGCATGAATAAGAAGCGTACATTTAAAAACAATAATCATAATTTAAATTAAAATATAATTAAAAAGAAAACATTATAAACACAACATTCAGGGGGAATCTGATTATCCTATTCACCCCATCTGCCGGAAGAGCCATGTTTTTAAGGCTTTACGGAAGGCCAGCAGGGTGGGGATTGTCCGGATCTCTGGTGGAAGTTGGTTCCAGAGGGACGGGGCTCCCACAGAGAAGGCCCTCCCTCGTGGCCCCGCCAGTCGGCATTGTTTGGCCGACGGGACCCGGAGGAGGCCCTCTCTGTGGGACCTAACCGGTCTTAGGGAGGTATGTGGTAGGATGCGGTCCCGCAGGTAACCTGGCCCTGAGCCATGTAGGGCTTTAAAGGTAACGACCAACACCTTAAATTGCAACCGGAGACTAATTGGTAGCCAATGCAGCTGGCGAAGGAGAGGTGTTACGTGGGTGTATCTTGGTACACCCACTACAGCTCGCGCAGCTGCATTCTGTACCAACTGAAGTCTCCGGATGCTCTTCGAGGGTAGCCCCATGTAGAGCGCGTTACAGTAGTCTAGCCGTGAGGTGACAAGGGCATGAGTGACTGTGAGCAAAGCCTCCCTCTCCAAGTAAGGTCGCAATTGGTGCACAAGACGGATCTGTGCGAAACATGACTGTTAGAGCCAGGAAATGTCATGGATTGAGTAAAATGTGGTGAAACTCACTTAACAACGCTCTTGCTTAGCAACCAAAATTTTGGGCTCAATTGTGGTCATAAGTCAAGGACTATCTCTGTCTTCCTTTGCATGGCAGCCTTGGAGAGGAAAATTGCCAGAAAGGAGAAGAAGTTTACTAGGGTAAACTTCTTCTCCTTTCTGGCAATTTTCCTCTCTGTTAGAGGCACCAAAATAATCCAGACAATGTAAGGTTTCCTGCTGCAGCAGGGGGTTGGACTAGATGACCTCCGAGATATCTTCCAGCCCTAAATTGCTGTGCTGTTTCAAAGTGTCTTCTGAAGCCACGTCTAGTGGCAGGGTTTGTGGTGCTTCCTTCTCTCTCTCTCTCTCTCTCTCTCTCTCTCTCTCTCTCTCTCTCTCTCTCTCTCTCTCTCTCTCTCTCTCTCTCTCTCTCTCTCTCTCTCCCTCCCTCCCTCCCTCCCTCCCTCCCTCCCTTCCTTCCTTCCTTTATTTTTCTTTCTCTTTCTTTCTCTTTCTCTTTCACTTTCTTTCTCTATCTTTCTCTCTTTCTCTGTCTTTCTCTCTTTCTCTCTCTCTCTCTCTTTCTCTTTCTTTAACTCTCTTTCTTTGTCTATCTCTCTCCCTTCCTCTTTTTCTCTTTCTCTCTCTCTCTCTCTCTCTCTCTCTCTCTCTCTCTCTCTCTCTCTCTCTCTCTCTCTCTCTCCCTCCCCCTTCCTCCCTCCCTCCCGCCTCCCTTTTCTCCTTGCCTGTGAAGAATCCCAGAAAGTCGTTGGTAACAGGAAGAAAAGCCAGATGTTTTGAAACTGAGAACATGCCCATTGATCATCTGGCATTCTTAGAGCTCCACTGTTGATTAGCTTAGCCTGAGCAAGGATAGCTTAGCAGCCACTTACAATAAGCTCTCAACTCAAGCTCAGTGCACGTGGGGATCCCCAAACAGTGAAGGTTTCTTTCTTTCTTTCTCCCTTGAAGGCCCCCATGCCCCATTTTGGGCCTAGCAAGCCTCCCTACAGCCCCCTGGGAGCCAAAAGGGGCAGAGAGGGGGTGCCGCACCCTCCGCACTCCATTTTGGGCCTAGCAAGTCTCCCTATAGCCCCCTGGGAGCCAAAAGGGGCACTGGGGGACCCTGAAAGCATGGGTGGGTTCTAACTTACCTTGCTCCAGTTGGCTTCCTCCCACGCCGTGTGGCAAAAAAACAAAGCCGAAAAAAAGATGGCGACTGCATGCACAATGCCAGAACTCGGCTTCTGTGCATGTTCAGAAGGAAAAAAAATTAAAAATTAAAAAAAAAGATGGTGGCGCCCACGGACTGGCACCGACTGATCCGGTTTGGTGACATCATCGTGACATCACCAGCGGGTCGCTACCGGTTCGGGCGAACCAGTCCAAACAGGGAGGAACCCAGCCCTGGTTTCAAACAATGTACCTTGACAACAAAAAGTAAATGATATGAGGAGACCTAAGTCCCAGGGGTGGAGGAGTTAATTTCATATTTTGGGAGTAAGAAAGGACAGGCCTATCTCCAGCATAATCTGACAAACCAATGTGTCTTCAAAAAATATTCTTTTGCAGTATATAAATGAATATTTATCTACTAGAAATGATCAAACATCTACTTCATTTAGAAAAATCTGTAAATGATATATACACAATTGTATTTTATATTACAGAATACAAATTTTTCAACTAACTTATGCTTTTGCTATTGCTATTGCTTCTACCTTATTAAGAAAAATGGTAAGCTTTATTTTTGTCTTTCTCAAAGAAATGTCTTAGGAGTTACCAAGCCAAGAAAATGCTAATTGAGTATAGAGTCAGTAAAAAGCTAGGTTCAGATACTTACCCTCTATAGCTATTCTATAACTTGAAGAGATTAACTGTTGCTTAAATTTAGTTTCAGTTAGAGCTTATCCATCTTAAACTCTGTATATGGCAATCTCTATTCCATCAATATGGGGAACAGTGGAATAATTTGGCCTGGGCTCAAAGGACAGCTCAGATTTAGATACTTGCTATTTTGTTTAATGTGCAATTTACATCTTGTTTGTTTTGTTGCCTTATTCTGTTTGCATGCCATCATTTTACACTTTCATTATAACAAAGGGATATCAAATATACGAAGAGTCCTGAATTCTACAGATCTTTGAGAGGCTCTGTCTATATTGGCTTACCAAGTTGAGATAAACTACAAAGGATATTTGCAGTGAGGCCCCTATGACCATTTGAGAAAGTTACATTTCACATGTTTTTGGAATAATGAAAATCAAACAGATTGCCCATGGAACTGGAGAGGTCTAGGATGATTGCCGTTAAATTGTTTATGCATTAGGCTTCTTGTGCAGTGTTTTTGGCACAATGCTGCCATGGCCTTCAGAAGCACTTAAGGTGATGCAGATTGAATTGGAGATAACCCTTGCTTTACCTTGTCAGCTTCATCAGTGCCTGATGGTCCATTTCAACAGCACACTCATTAAACTCTCTATTTTCAGTACTCTAAACTCTGGAGATCTTGTTTTGTTCCTTTATGGACTGTAGCTTTGCCTGTACTGGAGACTAATTTGCTTCTGTTTGGTGTGATATGTGGTTCACTACCTTTCTTACTGCTTTGTTACCTCCATCATCTGGTCCCTGTTAAGATTTGTATGCGAGGCATACATTCTAATTTTCATGTACCTGAAAGTAGTTACACCTGTACAAACATATACACAATTAAAGTTTGGTTCTTGCAATCCCTCCACCAAACAAAAGAAATAATTTTAAATTCATAAATTTAAATTCATAAATTGAAGACTTTGTCAAAATAAAATAACATCCTTATGGTAGCAACAAGGTATGATAATCTTCATCTGAATGTCTGCCTAGCAGAGGTATTTTTTCTTCAACTTTCTTCATATTTTCCAGAAACCTAGGAAGTTACACTCAATAAGGTAAGCTGCACAAAATAAAAAATTGAAATAGCATGTGCTACTTTGTCATATTTATTATCTTTTACTACAATAAATATTCTAAACTGTAATGTTTCCCGTAGTCATATTAGCCTGGTGTTCTCTGAAGAGAATTTTATTCTCCCATGATTCTTAGAATAAACATGTGATGTTATAAAATAGAACACAGAAGATTCTAAACCACCACATAGATTCAAAGATTATATTCCACTTCTTCATTTCCCATTGCAGATTTCTCCCCTGGCAAATATAAATTTCTTTCCTGGTACAAATAATCGTCATTTATCAACTGTCTCATATAGTGATTATTCAAATTTATAACAGTGTAAAAAATAGCCTTTGACCAATCCTTACATTTATGACTATCACAGTATCCTATGATCATATAATTGCTATTCTCATGCTTTGTAATTCTGTTATGACAAACAGAATTAATAGAAAATGCAGAAGTAAAATTGTAAGTTGTGGTCAACGATGTTTTGCTTAGCAATATGGCACTTTGTTTAATGATCAAATGGGAAGTAAGGATCTAAGCCCATTGTGGTCATGTGATTTTCTGCTTAGCAACTTGTGAGTTGTCAGCCCCAGTTGTGGTCACTAAATAAGGACTAGTTGTAGCATTACCTTTCATAGATTTTCTGGATTTTATGCATAGAATTAGGACATACATAAATTCACTACCACCAGAATTCATCATAGGATTCTTTTTAACTTTAGTGCAGTGAAAATTAAATTGAAAACAGAAATCTTAAAACTGCTTTTTTGATAATTAGCATCTGGATTGTCATTACCTCAGAGGAGTAATTCTCTTAGGACAAAAATAAATAAATGATAACATTTATGAAGTCAGTGAATACTTAGAGCGTGCCTCCAGCACAACATTGGAGCTTCAGATGTTAATGTAAAGTCTTAGATACCTTTTAGACTATGAGAGTGTCAGTCCCTTAGCTGTATACTCAAAAGGTCAAGATTTAATTTAATTTAATTTAATTTAATTTAATTTAATTTATTGTATTTCTATGCTGCCCAACTCCCGAAGGACTCGGGATAGGATAAGAGCCATGGTGGTGCAGTGGTTACAATGCAGTATTGCAGGCTAATTCAGTAGTTCTATTCTGACTGGCTCAAGATTGACTCAGCTGTCCATCCTTCCGAGGTCGGTAAAATGAAGACCCAGATTGTTGGGGTTAATAAGCTGACTCTGTAAACCCCTTAGAGAGGACTGTAAAGCACTATGAAGCGGTATATAAGTCTAAGTGCTATTGCTATATGTCAAAGCAAACAGCTACAGGTTTATTCAGCAATTGGAACAGCTTCTCAGTAAGTCTGCATTCTGAATGCAGCTCAACTTTGCAGCTTCTGAAATAAAAATCTTCAGTGGAAAGTTCTAAGTATAAGTATTGCCATGAGTGGTTGTTTGAAATCTTGCCTTGTGCTAGTGGGATCCAGATCCAGTTTGTACCTTGCTAATTTCTTGCACTCTCCAGTATTTGGAAACACCTTGCTAATTTGGATGACCCCTGGATTGTTGTTAGATCTTATCTAACTGAGCCGAGGTGGCGCAGTGGTTAAAATGCAGCACTGCAGTTCAGCAGTTCAGCTGTTCAAATCTCACCCGCTCAAGGTTGACTCAGCCTTCCATCCTTCCGAGGTGGGTAAAATGAGGACCCAGATTGTTGGGGGCAATATGCTGAACTCTGTAAACCGCTTAGAGAGGGCTGTAAAGCACTATGAAGCAGTATATAAGTCTAAGTGCTATTGCTATTGCTAATAACCAGTTGCTCCAAACTACCTGTTTGGCTAGAAAGCTGACTTAAGCTGGCAACGCCTGTCAGAATGTGAAGAAGCATTACGTTCTGTGAACAGAATATGAATAGCAAACTAAGCAAGGCACAATTCAAGGTTTTTTTCCCGTTATGATAATTAAATTACCTCATTTTATTGTGCTTTGCTTTATTGTGCTTCTCAGAGATTGCAGTTTTTACAAATTGAAGGTTTGTGTCAATTCTGCATCAAGCAAGTCTATTGGTGTAATTTTTTCCAATGCATTTGCTCACTAGCAATAGAATAGACTTTTTGGCATAATACAATCACAGGATTAATAGACCACAGAACAAACATAACTTTTATAAGCACTGGAAACTAAAAAAATAATGTGACTGACTTTATTACAGTAGTCACTTTATTGTGGTGGTTTGGACCCAAATCCACAATATCTCTCAGATATGCTTGTAATTATTTGTACCTTTATACTTACACATTTAATGTAGCATGAAGTGATTTTATGGATGTGTTTCTCTTCTGTCCTTGTAGTGTAGTAATGTAGAGCCTACAAGAAGACTTCTTATCATCCAAAATCTATAGCTGGCTATACCTGCTCTTGGTCTCACATATTTAGCAATCAGTTAGGAGGCTTGAGTGAGGCCTTTCCAGTGGTGGATTTCTACAGGTTCGGCCCAATTCGGGCGAACCGGTAGCAGCGGCGGCAGGAGGCTCCGCCCACCTGCCTGGACATCATCACAGATGTTCTGCGCATGCGCAGAAGCATCACGCACGTACTCCCGTTCCCAAACCAGTAGCAAAGGTAAGTAAAACCCACCACTGAGCCTCTCCATATGATTCCTCCTGCACATTTGCCCTCCACCAGTGTATGTTTTTTAGGATATAATAAAGCAACAAATAAATTGTTACTGTCTTGAAAACATATATCCAAAACACATCACATCAGAACAGAAATAGCTGATTCAAACTCCAAGTCAGAGCTGGATTCTCTAAAGTTATTCTTTCCATACTCTATTTCCGTATATTGCATACTGTTACCTCATTAGTGCTTGGAAGCAATTTCATAGGTATCTATCTGGCATACTAATTCAACCTGCAGGACATTTGTAGTACAAATCTTTCTATTTTGCAGTAGCTCTCTCCCTTTAGTTCAGCAGTTCTCAACCTGGGGGTCGTGACCCCTTTGGGGGTCGAATGACCCTTTCACAGGGGTTGGGAGACTTCACCTGGATGCCGTCTTTTGGGTTCTTTTACCCTCTGCGCATGCGCAGAATGCTTTGCGCATGCGCAGAGGGTAAAAGAACCCAAATGGCGGTGGTGGGACGGGAATCGCAGCGACGGGCACTGTGGCATGGTGGGGCAGGGTGGGGGCGCGGGGGTGGGGCACGGGTCGTGGCATTAGGAAGGTTGAGAATCACTGCTTTAGTTCTTTGTAGGTTACATTTCATATACCTCATGCTGCATTCCTATGACCTGTAACTACACTACTACCAAACACATTCCTTGATGTGTTTCCTTGATAGGGGAAACTGAGTAACACTAAGATACATACCGTAGCTTTTCCAGGATAGAGGCTGTACTCAGTCTTTGAATGATGTATGCATCTGGTCATAAATCTTGACATTTCTGTTTCCTTACTAATATTGACAGTGGGAAAATAACCAATTTTGATCAATATTGCTGGAATGGATTTAGCCTCACTTCAAACACTTGTTGACCACTGCTGTGGGAAAAATAAATTCTTGGTGGCAAGAGCTATCTTGAAAAAGATATTGGGATAAATGTAAACTTAAAGCCCAATATATGTTAAAAATTAATCTATACATCATTACCACCATTCACAAGCTGCCATTTATATGTAAATAAGAAATCTCCTCTGGCCATTTCTCTCTCCCCACCTCTTCCTGAGTCATTATTCCAATCAAACAGACAAGCCAGTGTTTGAACTGAAGAGTGACTTGCTTCTTCTGCCATAAGAACTGTTGTGAATGACTTTGTTCAATTTCAAGCCTGTTGCTCTGGATTGTGAGTTATACCAGTAATTTCAGAGCCACAGAATCTTTCAGAAGTTACCTTGGCTCTTTTTCAGAGCAATCTGTTGTTGTATAAAACAGATGCTGCTCGACTTTAGAATTCTGAAACAATGACAAAAGGAATCCCTTTAGAATCAAATAAATTAAGAAAAAGTATGCTGTGCAATTACTACACAAAGTGTGTCCAATTGTGTTTGAACAGTAACATGGGAAGCTTCAGACTAGATTTCCTTAAAAAGCTTCCTTTTGAAACAACTATCAGCCCTAAAGACAACAGCAGAATCTGACAGGGTGTTAATGGGGATAGAATACACTCTCACACCATTGAACACAAATTTGCATTTTGTTGGCCTGGTAGAAAACAAACATGTCCCAAAACCTTGTCAATATTTCCCCCCCACCTCAAATGTCTTCATAAGCATGTGATTATCACAAATTCACATTGTCTTTTTCAAACTTTTGCAGAAGTAAAGACAATTATTTGATCTTTAATAATCAAATGGGTTTTCAACAGGTTTTCTTATTAGAATAGAATAGAATTCTTCTTGGCCAAGTGTGATTGGACACACAAGGAATTTGTCTTTGGTACATATGCTCTCAGTGTACATAAAAGAAAAAATACAATTCTTATTTATTCTTCCAAAAATTTTACTTGGGAAGTACCTGAAGTTGCACTGCTTAGTGGCCTACAGCTGATTTGTGAAAGGTAAAAGGGCAACTGAAGAAAACAGTGATGGTGCCACAGCTATGATTGTATTTATCCAGGAGGGTCCACAGCAGGGGTGTCAAACCCGCTTGCATCGTGGGCTGTATCATGACGTATTGCAAAAAAAAATTGCCTTTGCGGAGCCAGGGTGGGTGTGGCCTATGTGGACCATATCCAGCCCACTGGCCGCCAGTTTGACAGGCCTGGTCCACAGGGTATGCTAAAAAAGGTCAAGTTGGCAGTTACAATGGTGCAATTGAAGGACTGCATTTTAAAAAAAAACATGTGGTGCAGGGGTGGATTCTAACTTACCTCGCTGCCGGTTCGCTTCCTCCCGCGCTGCGTGGGCGCGCCTCATGGGCACATGCGCGAATGCACAGTGCTGAAAAAAAAAAGCTGAAAACAAGATGGCGACCGCATGCACAGTGTGAGAAACTTGGCTTCTGCACATGCTCAGAAGAAAATAAAAATTTAAAAAAATTAAAAAAAAATTCAAAAAAAATTCACAAAAAGTCCAGATCAGGAGGAACCCACCTCTGATGTGGTGCATGTATAAAGCTTTGGTCCCATTATTGTGGCTGCTATCATCACTTTTTTCACAACATCTTGTTGACACCCTGACTGTATCTGAGGGTAGACTTGGCAGCCTAACTTTTTTTAGACAGCAGCCTAAACAAACAACAACAAAAATCCCCGAACTTTTTACTTTCCCAGATGTCCATTGTCTAGGCCTGTTTTGGAAGCAGAAATTCTGCCTGAAAAAAAATGTGTCTGCTTTAAGGAGTCAATTTAGGAAAGTTATTTGACTCTTATGGCATTTGAACTTTTTTTCTAGGCTCCTGAAGCAACCTGAAGAAAGAGAAGCTGTTTTAATGAAGAGTAGCAAGGTGCTATGTTTGTATTAGAACCAAAGCACATCAACTCTCAGAATCCCACAGCCATTCATAAAGTCCACTCATTTTAAAGTTGCTGAGGTTGAGAAACACTGTCTTAAACAGCGATTACGCCTATAATATTCCCTTCTATTCCTCAGAATAATTGATATTCAATGGGAGAATATAATTGTCCTGGATACTGAAGGTGGATTATACATATAACTAGTAGCAGTTGTTATCCCTTTGATCTATATGACTTTATTGAATTCCCTTTAAAAACTGTCCATTGTGGTTGCCCTGATTTGCCACTGTTAATTAAACCATTTAACCAGATACTGGATGAAGGTGATTTGCAAAAAGGCATTTCATATTTCACATGATTTACTTTCAGTTCAGATAAAATGAGAAGAGAACATCATTCAGGTTTGTCTGCCAAACTTTTACAAAAGTGGAAAAGACTAGTCTGCAGTCTTTGGCAAGGTAAGATCATGTCTCTCCTATCCCCAAAGACACGCCTGGTTGGTTTCTTTGTAATTTACAAGCAAATATGTTACACTGCAGCCCCCTATGACATGAGGCATGCTAGTCTACAGTTTCCACTGTATTAATGACAGTAGCTGGAATGTTTCTGATATATTTTATTGGTCTAACATAAAAGGGAATTTCCACAAACAATTGAGAAGCCTGGATTCCCCGTTGCTCCAGGTGTGAAATATGAATGTAAAGCATATGATCTTTACAGCCACAGCAAGGCAGCTACATAATGTCTTCCTTTGTTGCAAAGCAAGCTAAAATTATTATATCTTGAAAATCTGCCATCTTTATGATCTTAATCAAACCAACAGATGTTAATCAGCTGCCAGCGCTTTGTTCACTCATTGTGTTATGTTTGGCTTCTGCAGAAAAGGATTTAAAGGGGAAAGCTGAATGCAGATGTCTTTGACTTAAAATCCTCACACCAGATGATGACCTAAATATGGGTGGCTGCTGTTGAACTTTTACAAATCTTTCAGGACGGAATTTATTTATTTTATTAAATGTATTTGCATGCCATTGCATCAAAAAATGACTGTCGGTGGTTCACATTAAAATACAATGTAAAACAATCCTCATGCAAAAATTAAAACACAACACTACCAATATAGAATGTATGCATAAATTAATGATGGCAATAATAAACCAGCTTTGCTTCCACTGTGCTCTTCACTGATAGCTCTGTGGCTGGTGTGTTGTTGTCCCCATAGTCCAGTTAAGCTCAAAGCTCGCTTTCTTCAAATGTTGTCCTTTTCAAATGTTGTCATTTTCAGTTGTGCAAGTACTTTTAATATAAATTTGCAGTCTTTGAGAGATACTGCTTATCAAACCAATGACATTAAGATAATGGACATGACTGGGGCTTCCATTAATTTAACAGTTTTTTTTTTAAAAAAAGCAAAATGTCAAGTGTCTATGGAGATTCTCAGTCATCCAGGTCTTGGTTGTCCCAAAGGTGCTTTTTCAAAAGACAACTGGACTTTCTATGTTTTTCCTTGAAGACGTTTCGCTTGTCATCCAAGAAGCTTCTTTAGTTCTGAAGAAGCTTCTTGGATGAGAAGCGAAACATCTTCAAGGAAAAGACAAAGAAAAGTCCAGTTGCCTTTTGAAAAAGCACCTTTGGGACAAAATGTCAAGTGGTACAGTACAGACTGCTATCAATAATGGAGACAATTATGGAAAAAAGTGTTCTATCAGATGTAATATTAGCAAGGCATTCTCAGGAATAATGTTGATGTTCAATGCTAGGGAACTCAAGTACAGTGGTTCTCAACCTTCCTAATGCCACGTCCAGCGTCCTGCCCCTGCGCCCCCACTGTGACCCACCCCACTATCACGTCTGCCGCCATGACCCCCGCCCCGCTGCCGCCGCCATTTGGGTTCTTTTACCCTCTGCGCATGCGCAAAGCATTCTGCGCATGCGCAGAGGGTAAAAGAACCCAAATGGTGGTGTCCGGGTGAAGTCTCCCGACCCCTGTGAAAGGGTCGTTCGACCCCCAGGTTGAGAACCGCTGCTCTAGTACAAGCTGATTTCCTTCTCCAGGTACATAAGTTCCGCTGATGCTGATGGCTGCTGATCCATGCATTGCTCATTCTTTTGCCAATCTCTGTATACCCAATTTGTGCATAAAAGTATACAACTATAATTTATTTCCTTATTCATATTGCCATTCCATTTATAACATTTACTCATACCTTCTCGATAAGGCATAGAGAAAAATACTTGTGGTTAGGTATATGCCAGATCATAAAACTGTACCATTGCAGGCTATACCATTGCAGCCGCCCAGAGTCCCCTGGGAGTTGGGCGGCATATAAATCCATTTAAATAAATAAATAAATAAATATAGGAGCAAAGGTGAAAAAACAGCAGGGCCAGAAAGCCTCAGGACAAATGGCTGACCACTAGACTTTTTTTTTAAAAAAAATAAAAGTATAGAGAAAAATGAAAAATTCAGAGAAATAATTTCTCCATGTTTGAATCAACAACCATTTTTTTTACAAGACAGGTGGTAACTATTACGTCTAAACAACATTCCATTTTAAAAAAAAGTTCTTGTGACAGTATGTGCAATTTTTATGCTTTAATTTTGTATATATAAATTTATGTAAGTGTGTGTGGGAAGGCCTACAGAGGACTGGGCCAATAAGAAAATGTGGTAGGCTACATTGCAGACTGAATATTTTGTAAACTGTCTCAATCCAGGCAGAATTTTCTTAAACTGGCTTAGATTCAAGCTGACATGAGCACAGGACAGGAACAGCTTAAACGGTAAGTGTGAATATGACCTTAATTTGCACACTTGGTTTATGAGGTTTGAAGTGTTTCAAAACTAAGGTCCAGGGTTTTTTTTTTTGTACTATATGCCAAACTTTGCAGCCAAAAGGAAAACATGAATTCTACGCATTCAGTATAAATTATGTATTCTCTGCAGTAGTTCTTAATATACTTAACCCTCTAATTCAATCCTGATGCACAGCCTTAGTTTTGGAAAAAGTAGGGAAAGAATTTTTCCCCCCAGTCCTGGAACACTGGATATGCAGGGCAAAAAGGGATTAAGGAGAAATAGGCAATTGTTTGATATACCCCCTCCCCTAGACATTGTTGCCCAGATGCACATTTTCAAATTTCATGACAATAAATTTAAAACAAAATATGCCTCACTTTATGCACTAGTTCTGAAGAAAACTATAACAACAACAACAACAACAACAACAACAACAACAACAACAACAACAACAACAACAACAGAGTTGGAAGGGACCTTGGAGGTCTTTTAGACCAACCCTCTTCTTAGGCAGGAAACCCTACACTACTTTAGACAAATGGTTATCCAACATCTTCTTTAAAACTTCCAGGGTTGGAGCATTCACAACTTCTGGAGGCAAGCTGTTCCACTGATTAATTGTTCTAACTGTTAGGAAATTTCTCCTTAGTTCTAAGTTACTTCTCTCCTTGTTTAGTTTCCACCCATTGCTTCTCCAAAGCATCTGAGGGTAGAACAAGAAGCAATGGGTGGAAACTAAACAAGGAGAGAAGTAACTATGAAACAAGCTGTTTTGTAAGGAAACAAAGACCTGTGTTTTTAGAGATCTCTTACTTGTAAATTACTCATTTGAGTTATGGTGCTGGAGAAGACTCCTGCATATTCCTTGGACAACAAAGGTGACTAACAAGCAAGTACTGGAGCGCATAACATCAGACATGTCACTAGGAGGCAAAAATCACGAAACTGCGTCATGTCATGTGGGGGAATTCATTGGAGACAGCAATTATGTTTGGAAGAGTTAGTGGTAAAAGGAATCCAGGCTATCAAAGAAGATGGTGGCTGGGCACCCTCGAAGGGTGACAACAGCCAGAGCATAGAAAAAATAAATAATGCAAGATCAGAAGTTGTAGAGAGACCTGGCCATTAGAATTGCCAAGAGTCAGACTTGAATGAATGGATATCATCATCGTCATCATCATCATCATCATCTGTAATTTCCTAGGACTCACCTTTGAGGTGAGTTGGGCTGAGAGAAAATGAGTGGCCCTTAAGTCACTCAGCTGGCTTTCATGCCTAAGGGAGGATTAGAACTCACCATCTCCTAGACCAGTGATGGCGAACCTATGGCACGCATGCCACAGGTGGCACGCGGAGCCATATCTGCCGGCACGCGAGCTGTTGCCCTAGCTCAGTTCCAGCACACATGTGCCCGCCAGCCAGTTGATTTTCAGCTCGCGCAGAGGCTATGGGAGGGTGTTTTTGGCCTCTGGGGGTTGGGGGAGGCCGTTTTCTCCCTCTCCGGGCTGCAGGGAAGCCTCTGGAGCCTGGGAAGGGTGAAAAATGAGCTTACTGGGCCCACCGGAGGTTGGGAAATGGGAGAGGGGGTCATGCACACATGCACAGGGGGCAGGGCAGCACAGGGGGGTCACACGCACCTGTGCAGGGGCCGGGGGGCATTGAATTATGGGTGTGGGCATTCACACGTGTGTGATAGCGCACATGTGTGCGCTTTTGGCACCCAAGGAAAAAAAGGTTCGCCATCACTGTCCTAGACCAACACTTTTAACCATTACACCACAATGGCTCTTCACACTTTTTGAAGAATAAAATCTTAAAAGCTATTCATTCTTCAATGAATGAATGGTTTTCATGATTCATTTCCTAAACTTATTTTCAATTACTTTTCATAAATGATATATAATTTCAACAATTTCAAAACATAATGAACAATTGATCTGATTACAAAGAAAAATGAATAAATAAAAGTCTCTTTTTCAAGTATAATAGCTAAGTAATTAAGTACAATTTAGGAACTCTAGAATCATACCTGTAGCAAATGAATAAAGTATCAATAGTTGCTTTAAATGCCCTTTAAAGACAGCAGAAAGCCACTACTAAAAGGTACAGAAGCTGATGAATCACATCCTCCTTCTGCCATACACATCTAACAGGCAATGAAAACTAAGTTCCCACATCAGAGTTGAAATATGAATCAATCACCTGGCCTGCTACACTTCGAAGGCAAATACCACCATCATCCTTCTTAGGAGCCAAAATATGTCTGGCCAGGGTATTCCACTCACAGTTTGGAAAATTTCCTCAGTCACTGCTTGGTGGGCAATCTTTTTTATTCATATGAAAATAACTTTCTTCCTTTTTCCCTTAGCTAATAGTACCACCTAGTTTTTCAATACTGTTTACTTTTAAGTAAGTGCGACTCTGCTAATGATCTTGAACACTTTCTGCCAGAACTAAATCAGAAAGAGAAAATTCAGCAAGAAAACTGTAGAAATAGAAATACTGGTATTTCATATAAGCTCAAGGTGATAACACAAGTCTTATGACATTTCTTAAGAGCAACAGTTTGTCCTTCCAAAGCAAACCCCCCCAAAACCCAACAACAACAACAAAAAACTAAAATGGGGGGGGGAGTGTTTCAGTCGTTGGCAGAATCACTTGCCTTTTTACCTTCTTGATTTTCATATTTATGCTTTGGCAGCATAGGGCTAAAAGAATGAGCAACAGATGTCTTTTTCAATCTGAAAGCATATAATGTGCTGTCGTCTCCTTTTGATTCATGTTCCTAGAAAAAAAAAACCCAATAGAGCTCCTAATGTATGGATACTGCACTGACACAAGCATATATGTACATAGATGGGTTTATGCCCATGTAATTGGGCCCACATGTAAAGTGTAGGAAAGACTACCATCTAAGTGTCTGGATTCAATCAAATGTTTAATTGCTACAACTCTTTTCTTTTTGTCAGCATGAATGACTAGTAGCTATTATGTCAAAATACTGAGATTGTACATGAAGAATAGTCACACTAAAGCAGTCTCTGTGTATGATCACTATGATCAAAGACCTACAGCACAATTGGTCTGACATGTACAAAATATAATTTGTGTAGATACAAACAGAAATAGATTTGGAATTTTAGGGCTTCTTATCGTTTTTATATCCCCTTCCCCTTCCCCTTCCCCTCTTTCAGAAGAACTAAATCTATAGTGTTCAAACTGCCTTAATTCAGAACTCCAAGTGGGTCTATATTTCCAGAAAAGAAAATCCATGGAATGGATTAAACCTTGGGAATTAATTAGAAAGATTCCAAGATCATTGGAGAAGCAGTCATAGAACTGACCTGGGAGATATTCTACAGCTCTGCAGTGGTTCCTGGTTCATTTTAGAACCTCCTCCTGTACCAAAAGGAATCCAGATTACTTTGCAGGTCTCTGAAGCATAGATTCCAGAAGGAGCAGCTCATGAAGCCCGCTAGCAAAGGTAGGTGTGCCCAATAGTTCAAAGCAGCAATGGTATTTATAAGCAGAGGTTTCCTTGTGACTACGTCTCAAAAGTACATTAAACATTTTGCAGGAATTAGACAGGGATCGAGAGATCAAACTTTAAAAATCCCAGTTAAATTCTGGTGGTTGATTTGGTTTAATAATTTCTTTAACCAATTCTGGAACGTGAAGTCAACACATCTTAAAATTGCCAAGCTTAAGAAACAGGTATATGTTATTATTTCTCTATCCAGAATCTTTAGAGAAAAGCCCTGTAGCCATTTTTCAGAGCTATATTATTACTAATTTTGTAACAAAGTATAAGGATTATGGTATATTTTAGTACTTTATTATGCTTTTGTCAAAAATGTTTAAAATAATGGGAACTGGTACAGGTTAAGATTTTATAATGTGGGTTACTTGTGCTCTCTGAGGTTGGTGGTTTTCTTGCAGACTAGGTAACATGATCAAATTTTATAACATCGGAAATAACCTTTTTCTTTTTAATGGTTTTCAGTATATTGCATGGCCATTGCATATGAAGGCAACATGAATCATGTATTGCTGTCTCTCCATCAAAATAATAAAATCCCTGGATTAATATAGTGTGTGAATCCTTCTTTGATGAATTTATTTCCTTGGATTTCTGCACAGTTAATTTAATGTTGCTGGGCAAATCCATATAGATATTCTTGAATCCATATGTTTAAAATACTCCTTTGAAGAAAAAGTATAAATATTAATTCTGACTCCTTATCTTTGAGCTTAATTCTGCATAGAAAGATTTGTTCTACTGATCTCTCTTTCAACTGTAGGTAGGAAAAAGGGGTTCCATCAGAATGTTATAAAAGAAACTGATAGAAAGCAAAAGTTCATCAACCTGATCATGTACCAGCTTCATTTGACTCTTATTCTCTGTTACTAAATTTTGTTATCTGCATTGAACAATTGCTACAATAGAAATATGGGATATAACTGAATCAAGGGATCAAGTAGATAAGCAAGAACGACTTTGTAACTTGGATAATTAGTGACTGAAATTGCTTGTGTTCATCTTCTGCATTCATCTCTTTCTCTCCCCCACCAGAAAACTAAATCAGTAAATAAATTGCTGGGACAATGTATTAGATCAGGGGTCCCCAAACTTGGCAACATTAAGACTTGTGGACTTCAACTCCCAGAATTCTCAAGGCAGCATAGCTGGCTGGAGAATTCTGGGAGTTGAAGTCCACAAGTCTTAAAGTTGCCAAGTTTGAAGACCTCTGTATTATTTATTTATTTATTTAAATAGATTTGTATGCCGCCCAACTCCCAGGGGACTCTGGGCGGCTATTAGATGGATGACACAAAATGATTTCATGAAGAATCCTACAATTGCTTGTTCTACCATTTCTCCAATGTTTCTTCTATCCATTTGATTCTAGAAATGCAACCTAACACATATTTTCTAATTCCCAGAAAGAAATTACAATCAGGAACAATATAAAAGATATATCTGATTTCAAGAAATGTCTCATTTTTATATTTATGTGGAAAATGTTAGTTTGCATATTAACTTACAGAAAACTTTCTAAATTATGTCAGAGGTTATTAATACAATGAAGTAACTACTTCAGACTGTAAAATGAGGCTATCAGAGAAGAATAGGAAACTACTGGTTATTTCATTTGTTTATACTTACAGAGTTGGAGAAACACTAGAAATACTTTCTGCCTCAATGACCAATGACCAACATATGTTCTGTATCTTTGCTATAAAATAAGTGCAATTTGCTTATCCAGCTGAAGTGATAAAATACCTTCATCAAACTATTTGCTGGTCTACTCTACTATTGTTTTGGCTATGGTTCTTTGGAGTAGGGGTTACCAGTTTATGTGATCAAGCATGTGAAGATATGTTTCCCATTTACAATGTGATTCTAACTGCTTGACATGCCATAGACTGAATCTGGAAAAGTGTCACTCTGCATACAAAGTGCTATTGGCCTTTCTTTATTTGAGTCAATTATTTTTTTATGTGGGGTTAATGAAAACTGAACTCATCTGAGTAGAATCCATTTCTGGGTTGTCAGTCTCTGTTTGCATTGAAATACAAAATAGCTGACGTCTTGAGCAAAATAGTCAAAGTACCCCCCCCCCCCCCATGGATTTAGACTGTTTAGCATGCTATCAACACTACAAATAATATGGTATGTAAATGTTATTTTCATAATCAGCATACTTTCCTAACAATTAGGTCAGTGCTATTTTTGAAATTATCTATTATAGATTAGGATCCAGTCCTAATCTACATATATTGTCAATTTATTTGACACGGCTCAGTGTTTGTAACCCTGATAAACATTAGATGGTATATGAATAATTCTTGCCAGTCCTTTAGAGTGCTATTCCTGTGTTCATTTTACAGTGACAAAAGATAGTCTCTTCATAGACTGATGACTGAGGCCTTCCAACAGGCACCATTCACATTGCTCTAAGGCACCACTAACTGCTGTCAGAAGGCCAAGACACTATTTCTGCACTTTTTTTCTAGTCAGCAATTGAAAACACCTGGTATGCAGCTGAGACAGCAAACCAGATCCTCTCTGAAGCAACTGAATGCTTTACAGAAATTAAAGGCTAATTTTTATTCAGGAACCTTCATTCATCTTCCGCAAGGATAACTTCTGGCACAGTGTCAGCAGTGGAAACAAGGGTTTCTATCTGCTTGTCTTTTCAGTGATTCTTACCTAGTTCTATAAATGTGAATGCAAAGCTGTCACAAATGCAAAGATTTATCTGTGTTATAAAGTCCCCTCAAATAAATAGCAGGAGCGGAAGAAGCAGTTGAGTTTTTAGCTTATGGCCAAAGTGTAATATCCTTTCAAGTATACTGATTTCCCTATATCAGACAGCGGTCCTTTGTATACACTCCCACATATTGATCAACTCTTTTCAAGAGTTTGCATTTCTCTAGTTTCTTCAGGTTATAGTTGTCTCCAGTTATGCTATCAGGTCTATCAAGAAGGCAGCCACTGAATAAGAACTGCATATTGTGGCACGTGGAGGCACGCGGAGCCATAGAGGACGGCACGCAAGCGTTGCCCATCAGCAAACTGGAAGTGCGGAAAAACGCACTTCCGGTTTGCCGGTGAGCTGTTTTTTGCACTCCGGAGGGTTCAGGGAAGCTCCCTGAAGCTCTGAAATGCAAAAAACTACAAAACGGACAAACCGGAAGTGCATTTTTCCACACTTCCGGTTTGTCCGTTTTGTAGTTTTTTGCATTCCGGAGCTTCAGGGGGCTTCCCTGAACCCTCCGGAGTGCAAAAAACAGCTCACCGGCAAACCGGAAGTGCATTTTTCTGCACTTCCGGTTTGCCCGTTTCGGCGTCCCAGGCTCCGGTAAGCCTTTGCGCGGGGTTGGGGGTGTGTGCGCATGCGCAGGGGGCAGCATGCGGGGGTGTTGTGCGCATGCGTGGGGGGGAGGGAATGGGTGTGGGCATGCGAGCCTAAAAAGGTTCGCCACCACTGACCTAAGGTCTTTTTTTCTGGATTACATATAAATGTTGATATAAAGGACACACAATCCCAGAGGAAAATTTTGGAAAAACTAGCCCTGAGAGTGGCACTCTCCAAATCTTTGATGTTGGCAATAGTATATACATGTGTTCTACTTTGTAGTAAGCAGTGAACTGAAGGAATGTAGAGTGACATACCAAGGAAGACAAAACATGCCAATGGGGTTAGCTCAATTAGTGTATTTTAACATTCTGTCCTGATTAAAGCTTAATTGGCTAAAATGCTGATTCTACAGACTCCTTGTCTGCAATGAATACAAATATTTAAAGTGCACTACCCTTGAAAAGAGATTCTGTGCATCCTTAGCAGCATTAATATAGAACTTAAAAAAGAACTGCATAACAACGCAAAGTGTTCTCACATTGCAAAAATAGAACTGTAGCCAATCTGAGGTTACCTTTACCAGAAGGTATGCAAGAGTCTTTGTCTTGAAGTTCTTTATTTAGATTTTTTATGCCCTACATCTTGAAAGCTTGGGGTTGCTTATAGTATTTCCCATATCACTAAATACAGACATATCAGAATAAAATTCCGAGAAGTCATTACTACTTTCCCAACCTCTCCCAATATCCTGTCTCTTTAATATTAAAAACATTTTCCCACTAAACTTCTGATGTCTATTTTTTTTCAGGATACTGTGTCTTTGTTGTCCACCACCTTCATGAGCAGAGAAGTAATATTTTTTTTCAACAATAACACCCCTTTTCAGGAGCCTCCCGTCTCTATTGTCCTCTTTAATATTAAAAACTGAAGATAACACTGATGATGTTACCTAACTGGGTAATGAAATCTCTGCAAGGAAACTACTAAGTTCAGAAAGAAACAGGGATTCCAAAGGCATAGGACATATCCAAAAATATAAATTTTTAACTTTTTGAAATATGAACTTATTTCATAAATGATTTATTCAAAGTTCTAAATTGGCTTATATTTTTTGGTTCAAGTGCTGTCTTGCACACAGAGCTGTTTCCCATGGCAGCTATAAACTGCTTGTTGCCTGTATTGAAATCAGTAGCAAATAAAACTGTTTAAGAAACTGCAGTCTGTGTTTTAATACATTCTTCAGTTTAATAAGAATGCTAGCCAGATATCCTGTTCAGAAGTGATTACATCTGGCTTGATGGATGGATTTCCCTCTTCTCTACCAGTTCCACATATGTAGGAAAGCACATGTCAGTCAATTCATTTATATGAGTGAATCTGAGACTCTCTCATATTTAACAACTTCCCATACAAATCGCCTGGTAAAACTAGGAGAAAATGCCCTAGTTATACTATTTTCTCAGTCACTTGGGCAAAAGTTATAGAACTCTTGTCAATTTAATCTGATTAAAGAAAAAAACTATTTATTAGTTTAATACATTTGTAAAAACAAACATATCTCAACATTTCAATGGTGAACTGTAGAAAAAAAAGGCAACCTTTCACTGGTCTACTAATGAACTTTAAACAAGCAAACAAAATGGTCCAGAATTTTATAGTGAGAAAGTTCCTTCAGAAAAGGCAGGCAGTTAGTGGGTGTTCTTATGCTGGAGCAAGCAGGATAGCCTTGCCAATTTTAAGATGAGCCTTGCCAACTTTAAAATGTGTAGACTTCAACTCCCAGAATTCCCCAGCCAGGGGTGTCAAACTCACATTGTCACGGTGGCATCATGTGACATACCAGGACTTCCCCCCTTCGCTAAACTGGGTGTGGGCGTGGCCAGCGCATGACGCATCCGGCCTGCGGGCAGGGAGTTTGACAGCCCTGTTTTAGACAATGTCATGGCTATGATTAGTTGTAATATGACACATTGGCGTGATCTGTGTGCCTATTGCTCTTGAGCAAATCCCTGATTGACTTCTCCCTTTAAAGACAGACTACAAATGCAACTGAAAAGCAAAAGAATGGGGAACTTTGAACAAAGAACAGGAAGTGAGGAGACAGAACTGTGAGATATTAGAGAGACAAATAAGTTATTGTAATTGTTCTATAGGAAATTACCTTGAAAAACTTTGCTCTTTAAGTTGTGAGTTGATTTGTTTAATTACCGAAACAGATTCACTTGGAACATTCCCCATAGGGAAGTATGACTTGGCTCTTATTACTGGTAAATAATGAGTTTTGCATAAAATCAGGAATTTGCTGTGGCATCTGATGATTCAGAGGCTATAATTGGGAAGTCAGACATATGAATGTAAAGTAAACCCAGTACTAAAATGCTGCAACTGGATTAAAAATGTAACTTTCAGGAGGAGGAAGAATTATTCACTGGATTATAGCAAAAGTAATAACATTTCAAAGTATGGTGCAAGAAATAATGCTAAATTCATAACTCTGAGTTGCAAGTTTTATTCTTTGATACAAACAGAACTTCAAGTTAAGTTCTTTCTACTATTCATAATAATAATATCTGAAGTACGGTAATATTAACAGTAATAAATCTGATACAAGTTCTTGCAACTCATTTATAATTCATACAGAAAGTATGGTAGCTATAACAAAAAAAATGCTATGACCTCATTTGAGAAAGAGAAGTAAGATAGCAATAGCAATAGCACTTAGACTTATATATTACTTCATAGTGTCTTACAGCCCTCTATAAGCGGTTTACTGATTCAGTATATTGCCCTCAACAATCTGGGTCCTCACTTAACTGACCTCTGAAAGATGAAAGGCTAGTCAACCTTGAGCCACTCAGGATCAAACTGCTGGCAGTCAGCAGAATTAGCCTGCAATACTGCATTCTAACCACTGTCGACCACTGTCCACCCCTCTTCAGATGGGTTAGGTCAGGGGTAGGCAAAGTTGGCTCTTCTATGACTCATGGACTTCAACTCCCAGACTTTCTGAGCCAATCATGCTAGCTCAGGAATTCTGGGAGTTGAAGTCCATGAATCATAGAAGAGCCAACTTTGCCTACCCCTGGGTTAGGTTATGTCACTAAGTTCTATGTAACAAATGCATCAGGTCCTAGTACAGGAAAGGGTAGTGGGTCACAAGGTAGTGGGTAGTGGGTTACAAACTCAGCAACAGAGTAATCAATAGCAATAGCACTTAGATTTATATACCGCTTATAGTGCTTTACAGCCCTCTCTAAGGGGTTTACAGAGTCAGCATATTGCCCCCAACAATCTGGGTCCTCATTTTACCCACCTCGGAAGGATGGAAATCTGAGTCAACCTTGAGCCTGGTGAGATTCGATCTGCCAAACTGCTGGCAGCTGGTGATCAGCAGAAGTAGCCTGCAGTACTGCACTCTAACCACTGCGCCTCCGCTGCTCATGCCTGGAATGCACTACCTGACTTTCTTCCCCAAACCCCAAAAACTTTAACCTTAGACTGTCTATAGTCGACCTCACCCCATTCCTAAGAGGTCTGTAAGGGGCGTGCATAAGCGCACCATCGTGCCTACCGTCCCTGTCCTACTGTCCTATTGTCCAAATTTACCTATACCTACTTTACTTTTGTTTATGTTTATACCATACCTGTTATCTTGTACACATTTTGACAAATAAAATAAATAAAAAAAGAAAGGCAACCGACACTGCCAAGTTCTAGCTTGCCTGTCAAGCACCAAACAAATGCTTACTATTGAGAGAACTTTTTTGCAACAAAATGTGTCAAATACCAAATTTGACAAGTTTCAAAGCAGGCAAGTACTGAGGTACCACTGTACTTTAACATTAAATGTGAGACTATTGTGCAAACAACTTTTCAGCTTTTTAAAAATGCTAATCCAACTCTATAGACAGGAACTTCCCGTTAAAGTAATACCAACTACTGAATGAAAAATGCTTTTGGCCACACATAACCATCTGTTACATTATTTTTCTCAGTTTTTTTCTTTTAAGACGGTAGTCAGATAATCTTCCATATATTTGTCTCTCTTCATTTTGCTATGTGCATATTTTAATTGTGCTGGATACATTTCTTAGCTTAAAGGCTTTACAATCGTACACTGTGATAATGTCTAATGAATAAACAGAAAAGAAAAAGAAAAACATTGTACTGTATTCAAGTGACAATTAAATTAAGCGATGCCCCTCACAATTAAAGATCAAAGCAAAATCAGGGTTACTTTGTAGGAGGTTTAAACTTCTATGGGTAATCATGTCCAGGTGATGTTTTCCTGAACATCATATGGGAAAGGTTTCATTGCAAGACAGATCCAGCCGAACACACCTGGCTATGAGCTAAACATCTGGATCCACTTTTGTTTTCTCAATCATGGTCTTCAAACTGTCCCTAAACAAATGGCTCTTTAAAACAGAAAGGCATTGTTGATTTGTGCTTCTGAGATTCTTGCCAAATAATGGTGGATAGTAAACACAGTTCTTCTTTTAGGATAAAATACCTTTTTGATTATTTATCCCAATAATATACAGTATATCAATTAAGAAAAAAATGCAATATTTTATCAATAATTTTTCAAGTAACAGTTCTATAGCTTGCATGTTCCAAGACTTTTAAAATATTTTTTTTTTTGAAAAATGGAAAGCATCTTCTGTGGCAGAAAAGATTTGCCATTCCCGAGGACAATCTTTATGAATTGCACATCATTGGGATTTTACTGAAGAAAAGAAAAAAAGAAAAGCCAAAGACCAAAGTAAACAATAGTTGCTTTGAAAAATGAGATAAAAATGCAACAGGTAAGCTGTATGTTATTAGATTTTAAATGTAAAGCCTCTTTCTACTTGATCATGATTCCTAGTGACTTAATGAACTCATGCAAGTTTTGGGGGACAGAATGTTTATTGCCTATGTAATCTAGTTTATTGAGTGTGTGGGTCTCTTAGATCAGAATCTAAGAACTGACAAGATTCAATCTGCTTGGGTTTTCAAGATCACACAAAATTGCCTAGCTGCCATGTCCTATAATCATAGGAATGGTGACTGTAGCCATGAAAGGAGAATCCAACTATTGGGGAAAATATTAAGGTCAGAGAATCAGAGAAATGTATGTATTGTTAGGACTACAAAAAAAAGTTAAAAAGGGATGTCCTTGATTTGTGGTCCTGGAGAACATGATTGAAAATAGCTTGAAATACAAGAAGTGTATTCACTATTAAATGAAGTAAAACCGGACCACCTACCAGAAACATTAATAATGAAGCTAAAACCTAAATATTTTGGACACATAATGACAAGGCAAGAGTTATTATAGAAGACACCGATGCTTCAAAAATCATAGTTACTCAAAAAGTATAAAAAATAAATGACAAGATGATTAGATATTTATCACTGATACAACCATGAATTTAGAGAAATTCAAGGGGACAGTTACTAACAGACAATCCTGGTGGACTAATATTTATTGGGTCAAGAGTCAGAAAGCACTAATTAACTGAACAAAAACAGTAGTAAAAATTCATTTCTGGATGAAATGTCCAGTCAAAAGAGAGAAATAAATTTGGAAGCTAAATTGCATTTCAAATTTAGTAAGGTGAATTTATGATTGTGGCATAGAGTTTTGTTTTCTTATGTAAACATATTTTAAATATATTTTAATACTATGAAGAAAATAAGCAGTGTCTGAGTTAGAGATTTGCTGCTACCTAGTTAAGTAATGAAACACCTGCAAGCAAACAACCAAGCTCCAAAAGAGCACCAAGGACTCCAGGTTCAACCCTGGGCTGCATATATTCTCGTCTATGATATTTGGTGTCATCTCAAACTAAATTTACAAGGTAACTGCAAATTCATTATCAAATTACATACGATATCACCATGTAAGTTGTATAACATTTTGCAGAGATAAAAACAATTGTTCTTTAGTTTAATTCTATATTTTAATAGCATGTTGCTCTGTGAAGTTCCATGGTAAAGTTGAATGAACCTACATGAAAAGGTTTAAGAACAAAAGGATTGTTGCTTCTGCTTTTAATGTTTCTATCCATTTTTTCACCTGTGGAATTTCCATCAGACATTCAATAAAAATGCTTGCTAAAAAATTGAATCTGCTACTGCCGACACTCTACATTTATTGAATTTTAATTTTGAATGACTGCAGAGTGGCTTGGATAGCACATGAAAAGATAACTTAGTTAGTCAAGTCAGTTAGGACTCTAATATTAGAGCCAAAATATTAAATTGAGCATGGGAAATACAGTAGTTGGAAGTGCAAATGTTACAAGAGAGGCATTGTGTTATGATGCACTGGTAAGCAAAGTGGCTGCCCTATTTTGCATTAGTTGAATTTTCCAGATATTCCTGAAGGGTAAGCTCCCATCCTTCATGCATTGCTGTAACCAAGTCTGACCTGTTCTTCAATGGTTACAACTGAAGAAGTGGATTTCTTGACATTGTTTGCACTCAAAATCAGAGATAAATGGTGGTCAAGAAGAACTCCCAATGTTAAATTTACTTTTTCATTGAGAATGTAAGTCAACCAAGAAACAGATTTTTCTAAAAACCCAATTATTCAAGTTACTCAAGATGGATATTATGGTTTTTGATACCCAAAGAATTCCAAGATAACTAATATGGCTGTATAAGACTTCTGCATATATTACATTGAACATTTTGAAAACCAGAAGCAGTGCTGGCAATGTACAATCCTGTTCAACATCTTTTGCTTTCTATAGAACATTTTTCCACTTTATATCTGGCAAATGAAAATAGGATTGATGGCTTCTGCTATTAACGTAACCCCTCCCCTCCTTTTTTCCTGGGGAAAACAGGGATAGAATAACCTGGCTCTTTCTGGGATATAGTGGGCAATAACAATGGCATTTGCCTTGTTCTTATTTCAAGAGCATGATTGATTGACTGATTAACTGACTGACTGTGTACTACCAGTGTGAAAAAAACACACCAATTCACAGCTGTTCAAAGTGTAAAACATAAAAACCAATAAAAACACAAAACTGTATGCTCATTACCATAGAGCTGTGGTGGTGCGGTGGTTAGAATGCAGTAACACAGGCTACTTCTGCTGACTGCCAGCTGTTGGCAGTTCGATTCTCACCAGCTCAAGGTTAATTCAGCTTTCCATCCTTCTGAAATTGGTAAAATGTGGACCCAGATTGCTGTTGGAGGCAATATGTTGTTTCTGTAAACCGCTTAGAGAGGGCTATAAAGCACTGTGAAGTGGTATATAAGTCTAAGTGCTATTGAATTGCTATTACAGATTCTACAGTCCATTTCTAATGATTATTTGCTTGCCAATTGTCTCCAGTTGAAACTAACCAAGAAAGGCAGAGCATGAGCAGGGAAGTGTGTATCAGATCTGCTTCATGTCAGTATCACATAATATTATGCATAATTGTTCCATCAGATATTTTTGAATAAAATAAAAACACAGCTGGGAAATGTGCTTGCCCCTTTCTCTAAGAAATATAGTTCTATGTACCTCTTTCTCATAGACATAGTTCTATATGCATGTTTATCTAAAATATGCTTCATAAAAGACATAACCATGACAAACACTACAGGTTTTCAATATGCCCTTTTAGGAATGCATCAAAATATGTCCTTGTATCAAGGATTCAGCACTGAATGATAGATATTGGCTGAGTTGCTATCATTGCCAGTTTTCATGTTGGAATAAAGTCATCTTGGTGGATTATCAAAATCTATGCTACCTTTATTTTTTTAATCCTTCAATGTTAAGCTCTATCAAGTCTAGAATTGACCCTGATGCACATGTGCTTCTGCAGACCAATTGTTGCATCGGCAGTATATAAAAACAGTTTTAAGAGCCAAGAGAACTTTGGTGTAAAATATGGAAATCAATCAAACAATGTTTGATTGCAATGCTCTGATTTAAAGACTATTCAGCAATTGTAGTTGTGGTAGAATGCAGCAGCTCATTTACTGGTGAATGAGAATCTCTGTAGGCATATAACACCAACAATTATATGTTCTTATATATAATTTGTATATCAACCTCAACAATTATCAGCTGTGTGGACTTCAACTCCAATTTGAAGTTGAAATTGAGGTTCAGTGGGCTAGCCTAATTGCAGCTTTCTATGTTGCATTAATTAGCCACTATGGATTATAAACAATTTTATGCCATAATATTTTTGAATTTTGCCATGATTAAGCAAACCAAAAGTTAACATACTGTGTGAATCAGGGCCCAGAAATGTAGATATATTCACAGGCTGCTATTGATTAAGAATATCTGCGAAACCAGAGCATATGTATGAAGAGGATTGTTATTTTTCATAGATGTTTATACACTCATCAGGACATTGGAATCTCTAGTTTATAGTGAACTTAATGAGAATTGATACATTCAGATTCAGATTCACACAATTTGCTATGCTTAAGAGAACATTGCACAGCTGTACTGATCTGTGGATTAGCTGTTCATCTGTAGGCCTTTGTCTCTCAGTTTCCATATACTGTAGATCCCAAGGGAGAATGAGTAACGTTAGCAGGAACAGATTTGAATAATCTACATGAATGACAAGGGGGAATTTATGTATTTTATCCAGAAAACAATTGTAAAAATGCCACTTTTCCAGTCATGTGTTGCTTTAATTTTCTCAACAAGCTTTTAGATAGAAAATATTTACTAAATGGCACATTAAAAGCTTTTCTCCACCCTCCATTCTAAACACTCAGGCTGAAGGCTTGGATTTTTATGATGTGTGAACTCAGCATTGCTGAGTATGTCTTAATATTACATGGTGTCTCTAATATAAAGAAATCCATCTAGGAACCTAGCCATTACTGATGCCTATCATAGTCACATATAGCATGGAGACGGTTTCTTTGTAACCTGACATTGTTTGAGAAATAGACATTGTTTGGGTTCCATCTTTTTGATGCCCCTATTTGCACTCCAAAAAGCATCCTCAAGTGTCCTTTCATCTGATTCGTTTAATTTGTTTACAGTAGGTGGATTGTCTGAATCTTCTAATTTTTTCAGATTGAAACAACAGAGCAGGAGGGAAAAGCCTACCAGAAACATACCTTGTGACATAAGCTTTAATTCTAAACCTCACACTAGGAACATATGGTTAAGCATATTCCCAAACGGAGAGGCATATGTGACCTCTTCTTAATGTAAGCAGCTGGTTTTGATCAGATGGTTGATAAGTAGAATGAAGGAGACCAGAGTGGCTACATAAGTATTCTCTCCAGCAAGGCTGTTACACAAAGCAGTCCAAGCCACAGAGACTCAGAAGCAATGGCCATTTATGCCAGAAGTACAAGTAAATTGTTATTGTTGTTGTTTTATTTATTTATTTATTTATTTATTTATTTCTTTCTTTCTTTCTTTCTTTCTTTCTTTCTTTCTTTCTTTCTTTCTTTCTTTCTTTCTTTCTTTCTTTCTTTCTTTCTTTCTTTCTTTCTTTCTTTCTTTCTTTCTTTCTTTCTTTCAACTCTTTCTTTCTTTCTTTCTCCTTCTCTCTCTCTCTCTCTCTCTTTCTCTCTTTCTTTCTCTTTCTCTCTTTCTTTCTCTTTCTTTCTCTCTCTCTCTCTCTCTCTCTCTCTCTCTCTGTCTCTTTCTCTCTCTCTCCTTCCTTCCTTCCTTCCTTCCTTCCTTCCTTCCTTCCTTCCTTCCTTCCTTCCTTCCTTCCTTCCTTCCTTCCACGTGAACAAGATAACAGGTATGATATAAACATAAACAAAAGCAAAGTATGTATAGGTAAATTTAGACAATAGGACAGAAGGACAGGGACAGTAGGCACGATGGTGCACTTATGCACGCCCCTTACAGACCTCTTAGGAATGGGGTGAGGTCAACGGTAGACAGCCTAAGGTTAAAGTTTTTGGGGTTTGGGGGAAGAAACCACAGAGCCAGGTAGTGCATTCCAGGCATTGATTACTCTGTTGCTGAAGTCGTATTTTCTGCAGTCGAGTTTCAAGCGGATTACATTGAGTTTGAATCTATTGTGTGCTCATGTATTGTTGCGGTGGAAGCTGAAGAATTCATTGACAGGTAGGACATTGTGGCAGATGATCTTATGAATTACATTTAGATCAGATCGAAGGCAACGTAGCTCTAAGTTGTCTAAGCCCAAAATTTCAAGTCTGGTAGAATAAGGAATTCTGTTGCGAGCAGAGGATTTTTACTGCTTCTTCTTATAACAATCCCTTCAAATTTAAAACAGTATAACAACATTACAAAATAAGAACACTAAACAGAGTGATTTTAGGAACATTCAGTGGCTGGGGAAGACCAAAATAAAAGACTACATGTTGAAAATATGACTAATCCTGTCAACCATCTGAAGCTGGTTGGGTACTCACTAATTAGAGAGTGAAGAGAGAGAGATAAATGTGCCCCAGTAAAATCCTGGATTCTGCCAGAGATGATCACAATTGAAGGCTGTTGCTGATAAAAAGTCTGAATGCAGAGAAGCTGAATGTGGATCCCAAATTCAGGAACATTTATGGGGCCAGAGTCTTAAGTAGCAAGGAATGGAATTGATTCAAAGCCAGTGAATGCAAATATTCAGTATGTTGACTCAATTTTTGTTGAGCACAAGTTAAATTCTTGACTACTGTCTCTTCTAGCAGCAAGACAACCACCAAAACCATGTTGCTCTGGAAGGGAGTTGGAACCTGTGGAAATTTAAAGCTCTAAGAAAGGTGTCCGAATTGAAAAAGCCCATATAGAATCAAGGTCACCTATTGGGTTATATATAAAAATTATTACTTAGATATAACAGAGACAGAACAAATTAAAAATTATAGGGTTGTATAGAAACAGTCATAACATAACAGTATGGTGAAAATCTATACATTTACATTAAATTATAACAAGAAAAAATGATATAAAATATTCTATTGATGGTTTATAACTCAACCAATAATTGTAAAAATAGACAAATTATATAGTACCAAGTGCAGGAAATGCCACGAGGCAAAGGGTTTTACAGGTTTGTCAAAATGATTTGTCAAAAAATATAAACCACTAAATACGTGTAAGCTGGGTGCTGTTCCTATGAGTGTGGGTGTTTGTGGAGGGAGGGGCATCATAATGTCATGACACAAATACATTGATTTATTGTATGTACTTGCATTAGTCATTTGGATGCAAGTACATAAGGATCAATACATTGTAATATTTTTTTTCATAATTCCAGGTTGCTGCAGATGATGTTGCAGACCTTGTTGCAAGTGATTGCAGTCACATGATCCCCATTTGTGACTTTCCCTGCCAGCTTCCCACGAGCAAAGTCACTAAGCCCACTCAGATTTCCTTTGCTTATGCTGCGGCACTCACTCCACCCTACGGCCTCCCTGTGCTCGCATGGCACCCTAGTACCCCCTCCCTGGCCTCCTCCTACTCATGGGCTGTACCAGGCTTCCCCTAGCCTCTTTCACCTCTCTGGCACCCCCAAGCTCCTTCTTTCTTTCTTTCCTATTAGCAATCCGTGTGTTTGGAGGTTATGATGGCAACTGGGACAATGTGCTTTATGATCGCATTACTTAGCGATGGCAGTCTTGGTTCCAATTGCCATCATAACATGACAACTATTTAATATGTTTCTGATTTGTTTAGAGTTTTGCACAGAAATGCTAATATATGGAATATCCTCTACATCAGTGTTTCCCAACCTTGGCAACTTGAAGATATCTGGACTTCAACTCCCAGAATTCCCCAGCCAGCGAATGCTGGCTGGGGAATTCTGGGAGTTGAAGTCCAGATATCTTCAAGTTGCCAAGGTTGGGAAACACTGCTCTACATAGCTTTCTCCAAGGCATTATGTACTTATTAGCTGCATGGTATCCATAGGGGAGATGACCTTGCTGGCTCCATAGCAAAGCTACCATGCATTCAACAGATTGAAAACCAAATGAATATAATGCATGCATTTCCCATAAAATGGACTACATGATCAGACATCCTTACCTACTTCTTTCCTAGATTGCCATTTCATTCTTCATTCTTCATATTACAGTTGAAAGAACCAATGCGAGGGAAAATATCTCAAATGTTGAGACATTTATTCCCCAAAAGTTACATTATTGCTTAGAGTCTTTGACAGGGAGGTGTTTAAAATGTTTTGGCATAACTGACTTCTAATGGACAATGGATAAATCATGAAAAGTATCAACTATTGGACCATGATAGAAATCAGCACCCATTTGGAATATGTAACCAAAAGCCAGCTCATCTGGAAGATTTCATAGCTTCATTAAGGGGGATGAAGGATAGAATCAATTAATTATCAGCATTCATATGATTATTTAACTTTTAAAGCATGGGGAGGAGTCATAACCATGTTAAAAATTCTGTCAGTGAGACAATCCCAACACATTTAGACAAAGCTTACTCTGATACGCACATAGGCATAACTATATTTCTGAAGTCATACATTTCATTTTCAAGCATATACTATCAAACCAGGTTAATATTATTAACCCTTAAATAGAACGATAAATATTGGAATAAACCAATACAAGTAAATTTTATTAATTTATTTCATTCTGCACACCATAAAAATCAGTCCATCTGCTTCTCCCATTAAAATCAGCTAAAAGTTCATCTGTGCATGTGCTACTAAAATTATATTTTATGTATAGCAAATGAGATATTTCAGGAATTGCTTCATAAATCGTAAAGGACTGCTGGAGTTTAAATTACAACAGCAAGCTCAAAGAAAAGGATAAGAGTTTGGCCTATATAGCATCTTTATTGTCTCTTGTAATATCCTGTTCCATTCTTCCAGAGCTCCTCAATGGGGCTATAAGGTGAGTATCAGTCTCGTTATGTGTGTGAATGGATGGAGAAGGAAACACCAACTACCATGTATAAACATGTTGCCCAAAATATTTGGACGACAAACATGTTAACAGAAAATGCTTGAAAAACATGGTGAATTTTTGTTGTTAAAGAGAGCTAAAGGAACTATTCCTTGAACTGGAGATGGATTTCTTCCAAGCCTTTTTTTGTGCGGAAAGCTTGCAATGCGTGAATAATTCATCTAGAAATTCTATAGTGAAGTTGTATCAGTTTCCACAATAAAACCTGGGCTGCAAAGGAGGGAAAATACATCAACATCTGTGACAGGCCTTATGAAAGGATCGTTACAAAGCCTTTCAGGCACCAGAAGCAAAGCAAAATATAATAAATTCACCAAGTGTCAAATTTGTGTTGGTTGAATAATGATACCATATGGTTAGACTGCTGTGTCACTGTAGGATCTATTTTTTATTTTTAAAAATTGTCCCAACAACTTTGAAATCTCCTCACAAATATTGCAAATAAAGACTTCAGCTTCGTCAAGCTATAGTCATTTTAACTATCATCTTAATACATAGCCTTTTCCGGTTAGTGACAGAGGAGTAGAAAAGCAGTAGAGAAATTGTGATTCCTCCCAATGTATATTTAATTGACCTTAACTTCTGCCAACTTATGTTTAATGGGTCTTTCCTAAAACATTTTGAACTGGATTTTGATAGTCTTGCTTTTAGAAAAGATTGAAAACAGTTGTTATCACACTTTCTGACAGTGAAAATGATTAATCTATAATACAGCTTGACTCCTGGACTTGTGGGTGCTCCATTGGTGTAGGACAGTGTTTCCCAAAGTGTGGTACGCGTACCCCCAGGGGTACGGGAAGAGTTTGGTGGGGGTACGCATTGCACCGGAGTTTGGTGGGGATCACGTGGGAATATCCACTGCACCGTGCTTAGCTGCGCCCACAGAACAAGGAAAGAAATAGGCGCGTATCGCAGTTTTTACATGGGAACTGGGGCCATCGTACATCATATCGCAACTCATTATGGCAGGAACTTCTGCGCATCCTTCGCGCAGCTCGGGTTCAGCCATTTTTAAACTGCGGGAACATTAACAGTTGACGTTGAGCCGCGGAGCTGTTTAAACACCGGAGAATTGCAGTGTTATCTAACGGTACAAAAATAAACCCATAGATTTTTTTGAAAATAAACTTAAGGATTTAAATCAGTCTCAAAAAGTAATGCGGGGTTTGACGGGAGGTGACAATCAAAAAATACTAGAAGCTTCATATCGTGTGTCGCTTTTAATTGCCAAATGTAGTGCAGCGGAAACCATTGGCGATAAATGATTTTTATTTTTATTAAAGCATATGTTTTTTATGAGGGGTACTCAGCGTTACGAAAATTACAGAAGGGGTACACATATGTCAAAAGTTTGGGAAACACTGGTGTAGGATATCAAAAAAATATTGGAGAACCATTTGTCCGGGATGGTATAAAGACTCCTGTCTTGGGCAGGGTTTGGACTAGAAGACCTCCAAGGTCCCTTCCAGCCCTATGATTCTATAATTCCTCAAGGAACGTTGAAAACTCTTGCTTTAATTATAGTATCATTATGTATTTTTATATTGGGAAGTCTCCAAGTCAACTTTGACTTCATGGATGCATCCATGTAGGTGTTTTGGTAATAAGATAAAAATATTTTGTTTATCTTTCTTCCAACATATTTTAAAAATTATCAGTCAATCTAAATAGGTCTAAACCTTTGTTTTGAAATGGCTACCTTAAAACAAAATTGGCTAATTTTGGTCACTAAGCTACGCTGAATTTTTGTAATAGACATTCACAGAATTACAGTTCCAAAAGTTCATCATTGGCTGGAAACCCTGATAGAAAACAGGTTTGAAATCTATGTTTTATGTGAACTGGAAAAAAAGATTAATTAGGAATGAGAGATGACAATGTAAGGATTCCTATGGCATTATTGAAATCAAACAATAATGCTTGTTATGTGTGTAATTTGTGTATTTCTTGCCCCCTGTTGAAAACATAGCAAAATAGTTTTGAATATGAAACCTGTTATTGTGATGTCCAAATCAATGGATCTGGCATTTCACATTATGTATATAGAATTATGGATTTGTTTTGTGTCTTTCCTGATTCCCTTAAGTTGAGGTTCAGGAAATAGCCTCTGAATTCAAAAGGAGGAAACAGGTAATAGAATTAGGGCAGCTGCATTCAACTGCATTCATTGTAACAATATAGTTAATAAATAGTAATTATTTTTATTTATAGCATTCATTTTTATTGCAGTGAAACAAATAGTGCTGAAATTCTAAAATATACCCTTTGCTTATTAGCATCTTAATACATAAAAGTAAACAAAAGAAGATATTCAAAAGAGGGAAAGAGGGAGAGAGTTTGGATATGATTAAGACACCAGACACTGTAATTTTATTATGTTAGGTAAGCAGGTAGCATAAGAATAAAGTAAAAACACTCCATGAAATGAAGTAGAAACATTAAATAAAACAAGTGATCCTCACCTCTTAGGTTATACTATCACAGGCATTTACTTGTCATCACATCTTTTATGTAGGAATGACAGGTCTATCCATAAAAATAGGAGCAGCTGAAACTTCTGCTTTGAAATGGGAAGGAAATGCAAGAGATATACAGTAAATGTTTCTGCAAGATGTCAAATTGAAAGGCAACAGGAGAAAAGAATGACAGGCTTATGGACAGGGAGGAAAAGAAATAACAGTTGTCCAGACTGAAAAGAGGGATGGGAGGTCTGTAGACATTTTAAAATGAAAGAAACTACTTTTTTAAAATTTTAAATGTCCCATTTACAATGGTTGAAATCCATTTGCAGCTGTGCCTATTCATTCATTTGAGGGGCTTTTACCAGAGGAGTCCAAGACTTTTGCTGCCTAAAGCAAAAGCCAAGCAGTGCTCATTTTTCAGTCTATCCTCCAAATCAACTGGACTGGCCAGACACTTACATGTTAACCCTGGGCAGTGCAACAGCACTTGAGGTAGGGATACTGAGAGTGGTTCAAAGACAACTGGAGGCACAGCCATTATTGCTTTGTAATATAAATTTGCTTTCAAAGTTGAGTTAAAGCTGGGTTTTTACTGGATTGTTTGGAAACTTAGAATAATCGAAAACATTATCAAGATAAGGAAGTCATTGGATTGAAGCAGCCGCCGTACCTCTGGCAAATTAATTAAGGGGGATAGTTTCAGGGATGGGCTTCTGGGGGTTTGCAGGGGTTCAGGAGAACCTTTAAGATTCTGTGCAGTTCAGAGAACCCCCAAATCCCACTCCTGGCTGGCCCCTCCCACCCCTCCCACCCCCTCCCAGGAGTCCCTGCGCAGCCCATTTTGGATGCAGGTAAAGCAGGGCGCACGCGGAGGCTCAGGGAGGGCGGAGGCTGTTTTCGCCCTCCTGGAGGCTCAAGGAAAGCCTCTGGAGCCTGGGGAAGACAAAAACGCACCCCCCCACCATGGTGCAGGAGGCCTACTAGGCAACGCCCACCATGGCCATGCCCACCCAGCAAGAACCCCTTGCTAAATTTTTTGAAGCCCACTCCTGGATAGTTTGCATGCCCTTTTGTTGAAGTGAAGAGGCTGATCAAATCAAATAAAGCCAATCTCAAAACTTTATTTATAGGGAGCACGTGCCTTGTCAAGAGAAAGTGTTTTATCTTTGCTGAGTGAAGTTCCTCATTAATATGCAGATTGCAGCCACATTTGTCAATATGTTTTTTTATACAACAACCCACTCTCCCCATTTTATGCCCTCTCCAATTTATTATATGTGTTGGATTATAAAATGGGGGGTGAACGTTCGTTTTCTAAGCTTGTGGGTTGGTTTCCGAATACAAGGCTAGGTAAATCTTCAGCAGAGTTTAGGGGATGTCAGTGTCAGTGTTGTTCTGTTTATAAGGGCTTCAGGTGTGGGTGTGTCAAGTGAGGGTCTTGTTTGGAGGGTTATTTAAATGACTATATGGTCTCTTCCAATTCAAACCAGACTTTTGAGATCACTAAAAGTTGGGAAATGGCAGTCTGAATTTTTTAGACTCGCCACTGTACATAGGACTGTGATTATCAAACAGTGACATTATGGGATACTGTGCATAGTTTGGAAACTTTAAGGAGTACCATGAAAACATTACTGAGATACTAATGGTACTGTAAACCAGGAAATTTTAAGAATTTCTGACATATGAGATTGGCACTGAGCCACCTAATCATTACCTTGATATGTGTGTGGCCCCAATTCAGTCACAAACACCATCAAAGAAGCACTGAACCCTGTATGAAAAAAATGTGGCATGTTCAAGTTTGTTTTCTCCAAATGCAAAAGAGATGACTTAATTTGAAAGAGAAAATCAACTGAATCAGGTCTTCAGATTGAATCTTTGAATTGAATATTCAAATTTACTTGAGGTGTCAAGTATCAAATTCTGAGCCTACTTGGAAATTTTGCTCTGCAGTCTCAGATTATGTTGTAAGCTTTAGCTTTCCTTCCCTATATAGACAAAAGTGTGTGTGTGAGGTTTAGTGGGTATGAAGGGCAGCCTGATTTTCACATGAATAACTGGCCCGTGTGTTTTATCACTCAACAAGCTCTGTTGTCAGAGCACTAGTAGGAATGCTGTTCTACTGGTTTGTATCTTACTCTTTTGCTATTTATAAATTTTACTTGGAGAAAAAAAAGAGAAAATGAAATAGAAGGTCAAATGTGTTCAGTTGCTGTTTTCTTACACCTGATTTGCTCTGATTACTTTCTTAGTAATGTTTCCTAAAATCTATAATGTTTTATTATTGTTGTTCCTTGTTTTTTGCCTGACTTTTAGTGTAGATGTCATTAGCCTCTGCCACAGACTCAATCATTAGTCTGTCAGATCTTTCTTTCCTGCTTAAGCCTGACTAGGTGGCTCAGTGGCTAAGACACTGAGCTTGTCGATCAGAAAGGTTGGCAGTTCGGTGGTTCAAATCCCTAGTATAGGTCTCCTGCATGAGCAGGGGGTTGGACTAGATGACCTCCAAGGTCCCTTCCAACTTTGTTATTGTTATATTTCTTCATTCTACCTACCCATCCCCCATATTTGTCAGTTCAAAATATTCCCTTTGTGCTGTTTGTATGACGATAGAAAGAACAATTTCTCTATATTGCGATATATTTTATATGCAATAGGGTTTTTATTTATGTAGTATAAGTAGAACATAATACATGTTTCCCAGAAGAGGCTAACCTTGACAATAAGCCCAGAAGAGGCTAGCCTTGACAATCAGCCATGCAAACAAGTCTGGCAGCCCAGAAAAACAAATGATCAGAGAATGGGGGCTGCAGCAGATCTTTTAAAGTAGTTATTTTAAAAGCTTTTTTTCAAATGACGTTTCTTGTTGTCCTGTCTCTGTTTGCATTTTTGCATTGTTGTTACTATAGTACAAAAGGGGGGTGTTCATCAACAACTGAAATCTCTGCTTGTAATTATGGCATATTAGGAGCTGCTATTGTCAAGGGAAAAAAAAGGAAAGTCTCGCAGATTCATATCCTCATAAATCTCACCCTATTTCTTTTATTCCCTGGAATATTACTTCCATGCAGATTTTTATGATCTTTTCAGTGGTTTAACTTTTAAGGTGGAGAATACTTTATTTATGAACAAGTGACTAGGGTATAAATAATGGCAGCATATTTATAACAATCCCTTTTAGCAAAGATTGTTATTTCAGAACTGATGTAGCAGCTGAGAACAATTTCTGTTGCTCAGAGATTCAGCTTTTCTTCCAAAACCTATCATTCTTTCTATGCACAATTCAGGGTAAGTTTCTCCGTTCTCAATTCCAGTCCATTGTATTTGTTAAATTGTGGGCAAAGATCGCAGGAGACAGACTTCAGAACAGCTCTTTTATTAGCTCACTCAAGCAACCAGCAACTTGCAGTCTGACAGATAGCCCTTTTATAGGGAGCTGTCAGACACAACAACCAATAGCGTATGAGCATTCAAACACATGACCAGGGTGGCAACAACAGTTCAGGTAGAGTTCAACTATAAACATAACGACTTGCAGTTCAGTCAGAGGTCGTCTAGTCAAAACAAGTTTATGGTTCAGTTATAGGTCAGTCAGAACACAACAGTATTAGGTGAAATAATGTTCATCTACTCTTTGTACAGTAATGGTTTTGGCAGCACAGCAGGCAACCATCTTTATTAATTGAAGACTTGGTTGGTCAAAGCTTGATATAAAGGAACTGGGCTACCATATATGCTGTGTTGAGTTTCATGATTAAGAGATTGTAACTGGAAGTTTAGGAGTTCTAGTCCCATTTTAGGCATTAAGCTAGCTGTGTGACCTTGGTTCAGTTCCAGGACTGTATTGGATCAAAACATGTGGAAGATGCTTTCATTCTGCAGTGGCTAGACAATGGCTAAAATGATGATGATATTAATTAAAAAGAAATATAATTCAAACAACCTACTCAGGCGAAAGTAGAATTAGCATTGCAGGCTTTAATGCTTTGTTACTATATTAAATTATATCCTCTTAGCTTTTCATCAACCCTCCTAAATATATCTCCCTGTTAATGTGTTTATTTCTGTTGTGCTTTTTTAACTCCATCCAGTTAATCAATACACTTTTGGCAATTACTTCTCCAGATTTAGCCTTCTGTTGCAGGAATAACCATAATAGGGTTAAACTGGTGGGAGTAAGAACTAAAAAGCAATGTTAGTTCTTGTTTCAAGCACGTTATTGTCCAGTGTGGATCAGTAGCAGAAAGAATGGCAAACCTGGAATAAATAGAACTAGGTGACAATCAATACCCTCTACAGAATTTAGGAGTTTTATAGGATGGGCACCTTCTGTGTTCTCTCTTTAATTTAAGCAAAAGGTCATGCATTCCCCCATCACACTGCCTTTGACCTATTAGAGTCCTCTAGCCAGGGGTCTTCAATCTTGGCCACTTTAAGACTTCTGGACTTCAACTCCCATAATTCCTCAGCCAGCAAAGCTTGCTGAGGAATTATGGGAATTAAAGTCCAGAAGTCTTAAAAGTTGCCAAGGTTGGAGACCCCTGCAAGTCTAGGCAAATCATTGTTGCTACACTGCATGTTTTCTTCTTGTTTTATGACTTTTTGGGTTACAAGAAATATCCAAAAGTGACACTATAGGAAGCTGTCTTGAAACAAGTGTCTTCTAACTGGATAACTTTGGAGCAAGCAATTAATTTAGTTACCTGGCTCACAGAGTTAGTTGGGAGGAATGCAAATGTGCTACTGTTGCATGTGTGAGACAGGAAGAAGAACTGCATCATTTTACGATATAACAGATTCATAGACTTGAAAACACTATCATCTAGTGTTTTCTTCCCAGGCTGGCTATCTTCCAGGTATGCTAGATGTTCCCAACTAAACTTGCTGAAGCTGCGGGAAATTCCCAGGATCATTGTCTCAACACAACCACAAGTGACGCTAAAAAGAAAAAGTACCTACAGTGCAATTTTTTTAAAAAAAATCAAGATAACTGAACCAAGTGCTACAAGCTGCGTATTTCAGAAAACAAAAAAAAGCACACAATGACCATCTATTCTATTCCCATTTCCCTAAAACATGAAAATTACCCTCTCTTAATCTCCTAAAGTGAGCTTGGTTGCCTTATTTGTCACTAAGAGGACAATGACATTCTGTCTACTGATCATCCCCACAGCACCTATGTCATTTGACATCTTGGGCTTAATGCAGAGTAAAATAGACTTTTAAGTTTGTAAACTTAGTTTAAACAAGTCATAAAGTTAAGGATTTTAACTTGGGAAAAAAGTTTCCTCTAGATAAGCTAACTTTAATTCCAATGGAAATTATGTCAACAGGATTTATATTTGCTTAGTTCCCCCCTCCCCACAGAACCCCAACTACATTTTTGACAATCATCAATATCTCAAGACTTGGAAAACCATATATACATACCCATCTTGGTAAAACCCTTGTGGGGTAAACAACATTATGAAAACTGGTTTGGAAAGTCATAGGCAATTATTTGGGAAAACAAAACATGAATCAATAAAAAATTAATAAGATGTGCAGTACCTGCCACACACATAAACATTTGCCAAGATTCTAATATCCCTTCTAAGAATAGCGTTCTCCAACTATTGACTGAAGACTTCAAAAAATCCAGGGAGCTTTAAAGGATCTGTTTAATTACTTGCTTCTTTCTATACCTTTTATAGTTTATAAGTCTTCCAACTCTGATGAAGAGCTGTCCCCTGATTTACCTGTGGCAGTAATAGCAAACCTGTGCAGACCGGAAAACTGCCGGAGGCATCAAACCTGCAGCCTCAGAAACCACTAACAAGTCTCTTTCTCTCTTGCACATCTCTTTCACCTCACAAAATATTTCAACTCCTGCCAGAGACACTGAAAGAAAAAAAAAGATAAACTTTTGCAGCTCTTGGCTGACTCTGCTCACCCTCAAGTCATGAGTTCATTGTCTCTCTGTTCTTTTGAAGCCTGGGAAAGTACATATCAAAGTGTTCTAACTGCCAGAACTTCACACCATTAGACACTGCTGCTGTCACAGAAAATGCAGACAAGTGGAAAGATGTCTGGGGTTTAAAATTGCACCATTCCTTGAGCCTTTCTGGGGACTTGAAAAGTAGCCTGTGTTAATGTAGTGGTTACAAGCCCCAACCTTCCAAATAAAGAGATGCAGAGGGGGAAGAGAATCGTAATCTCTTTGACTTTGGTCCCCATTCTCTTTCACAAAGAACTCAGAAACTCTCAGGTAACATGTGACACTTTATTGTAAATACAGGAAACACAAGAGACTTGTTATGGGAACCACTTCATTTCCTTGCCAAGGGTTGTATTGTCCTGATGAAGAGTGACAGTTTAGATGGTTCAGCCTGAAATCATGTTGCTGCTGACAAGTTAGCAATATTCTGGTGCCATTTCTTTGGTTTAAGAAGAAACAATAGCAACCACAGCAGCAGGAAAGGATTGCTAATCAGTGCAAATTTTCTTGGGGTTAAATCCCACTGAAACGGGACAATTCCACAATGAATTCATTGGGATGGGAACAAAAACGAAAGTTTTGGTACACACAGATATTCCTGGACTGAAAATTAAAGGAGCTCATGGAATAACCCACCAAAAAAAAAGTTTCAGAATTATCTGTTACTATTTTTCAATAATGCGAGTGCTTCCTTAGACAAGCTTTATTATCAGGTATAGAGACTAGTGTTGATATGTGCAAATGATTTTATCTGTAATTATAGTCACTGGCTTCAGTGAATTAGTTGAATAGGGGTGGATTCAACCAACATTGTTGAAGGAGTAAAAACCTGAGCTTTCTGATTCCTAGTGTGAATTAACTCATGCTTTGCCCTCCACCTCCAAGGGAAAAAATCAAAGGTCCAGAGAAGTACCCAACATCTACTTTGGATACTTCTCTGGAGCTCTTTGATTGACACTAAAGACAGTGTATAAGCTGTGATTGTGCAAAGTGGTGTTAAAAATGATCCAAAAAGCGGGAATACGAGAAGAAGGAGAAGGAGACGAGGAGAAGGAGGAGGAGGAGGAGGAGAAGCAGAAGCAGAAGCAGAAGCAGAAGAGGACGAAGAAGAAGAAGAAGAAGAAATAAAAAGAAGAAGAAGAAGAAGAAGAAGAAGAAGAAGAAGAAGAAGAAGAAGAAGAAGAAGAAGAAGAAGAAGAAGAAGAAGAAGAAGAAGAAGAAACAATAATGAACATGTTTCATGATTTTGACTAGAGCAGTTGTTTTGTTGAATTGATGGGAACCGATTGGCTGGATATAATTGTTTATCTAATTAAGGACCCAACTGGTATTTACTTAATATCAACCATATCATCCACCTTCCCACTTTGGAACTTGTACTAACTTTAGATTCTTGTGATGTAATCTGGGTATCCATATCAATGCCTATTTGTGCAAATTACACAACTCTTCTAAGGAAACAAACAAGCCAGAGAATAAGCTGAAAAGCCTATATGATTCAACTATTCTTCCTTGAATGATATAATCATGTTGCATGTAACTTTGGTGGCATTCTCTATATCAGTGATGGCGAACCTATGGCACGCGTGCCACAGGTGGCACGCGGAGCCATATCTGCCAGCACGCGAGCCGTTGCCTAGCTCAGCTCCAGCGTGCATGTGCGCGCTGGCCAGCTGATTTTTGGTTCGCACGGAGGCTCTGGGAGGGCATTTTCGGCTTCCAGAGGGCCTCTGGGGGGATGGGGGAGGGCATTTTTACCCTCCCCAGACTCCAAGGAAGCCTCTGGAGCCTAGGGAGGGCGAAAAATGGGCCTACCGGACCCACCAGAAGTTGGGAAATGGGCCATTTCCAGCCTCCAGAGGGCCTCCGGGGAGGCGGGGGATGCAGTTTTCGCCCTCCCCGGGCATTGAATTATGGGTGTGGGCACTCACGCATGTGCGATAGCACGCGCACATGCACTTTCGGCACCCGAGGAAAAAAAGGTTCGCCATCACTGCTCTATATTGTACTGTAAAGTATATACTATAGCATAATATGCAGGCCTGTAGAGACAGAAGTATTCCATTTAGTCTATTTATATATAATTAACTGTGTGTGTCTAACTGAAGCCATTACAAAAATCCAGAAAAAAATATAATCAAATGCAAAAGGAAAAAAAGACTAATATAGGACAGAAGACAAAGAAGCAACTAATAAATATGCATAAACAGCATTGTGGGAAAACTTTCTAATGACATATTCTTTCTTTCATTTCTATTTATATTCTCAACTGCTAACTATTCTAGATATTTGTACTTTACATCAAACATTAAGGAACGTTTTTCTAGTTTTTCTTTAGGCACTTTCATTTGTTATTTTTAATTGGTTCATAATTTTTTTTCTAGAAATCATATTCCCAATGTCTAAATCTGCCTTCTTTGTAATGTGTGCTGTATGTTAGGGAGTAATCCCTGTTTAAATTTGGTTAAACACCTGCTAGGCATATATACTGATAAATTTGCTCTCCAATTTTGGTTTCCCCAATCTGATATTGTCAGCAAGATTTCTCTTTTCCAATGTTGTGCTAAATTTGTTCTTGCAGCTGTTAGCATATGGCTTAGAAAAACAGGTTGCTTTATTGCAGTGTTCCCCATGCTGGGCATTCTGCAGATAAACTTCAATTCCCAGAATCATCAGAAATAATCATTAGGAAACTGGGCAATTATATGACTTGAAGTTGAGAAATGTCTAACATGGACAGTGATGTGCATTGGTTATTAATGCTTCCCTGTGCCAGTATGATGCTGTCTTTCTTCACTTGGAGAGATCAGCCACTTACCGTATTTTTCAGAGTATAAGACGCACCGAAGTATAAGACGCACCTTAGTTTTGGGGGAGGAAAACAAGGAAAAAAGGCCTCTGCCTCCCAGCAATTTGCCAAACAGCAAACAGCACAGATGATATACACTGTTTGCTGTGTATTTCTGTGCATGTGTGCTTGATCCATAGAAATAGCAAAGAATTGGAGAAATGTACATTATGGCAGTATATTAATCCCAGAAAGTTTTCTTAAATGTAATCACACTAACTCCTCCTAATTATTTAAATAGATCTACTCCAACATGACTAAGTCAGGGTTTAATTCAGCTGCCTTATTTTAATACTAATACTTAATACTAAAACAGGACATTTCAGATTATACTTTTACAGATCTTTAAAATTGATGTGGCTTTCTGCTATTTAAAAAAAGATACAATAGCACTGGGCCTCTTCAGAGCAAGAATTTATTTTAAAAAGCTTCTTCATTTTGTTAAGTTGTCTAGAACAATAATAAAGCAGTCTTTAAAAAATAAGTCTTATAATTTGAACACTCTACAAACATTTAACAAAACAACATATTAACAGAATCTGCTTCTACCTAGGATAGAACTCACAACCGCCTGACTGTGAGGCAAGAGCTCTATCTCTAGGCTACAGTAACTGTAGCTTACTTTCATGCAATTTCAGCAATGTAACAATGCCAGCAGTTTATCTCCCAGCATTTTGTCTCATTACAGCCACCGTAGTTAGTTTCATTTTACCACGTGGCTTGCAAGCCTCTGTCAGCTGTAGGTCGGGAGGCATATAATCTCTTAGTGTGCTATTAAGGCTTCTGTTTCTGTTCTGTTTGCTGCAAAGAGGTAAATTGTTGGCAGGCAGAGGCCAAAGGGTGGGGGTGGCTGGGTGGGCTACATTCGGTGTATAAGACGCACCCAAATTTTCACCCTCTTTTTGAGGGTAAAAAGGTGCGTCTTATACTCCGAAAAATACGGTAGGTTGCTTTCTTTTTAAAATATATTTTATTAAATTTCAGTAAAAAACTAAATATAAAAACAAAATATCATGAGTCTTTTTATTAGTTCATCTTGATATCCTATGAGAATTCATTGAAATACACAGGGAAGCTAACACTTGAGTACCACACAGGACTTTTAAATGAATTCAAAATTCTACATTTTATTTAGTAACTACCTAGAAAGTCTTGTCCTTTTTACATCCGCTGTAATTGTTTTTGTCCCTCGGTTAACCACAGAATCTTTAGCTTGATGCATGACAAAACCATACAAATTTGTGTATGTTGCTGTTAGTAGTCAAGGCATCTGCCAATCTTATGCCATGCCCTTTTTGTTCTCAATGGAAATTATCTATGGCATAATTGGTTCCTGCTCTCTTTCCCCCCCTTCCACACAAGACCTCACTGTTTCACTGAGTTGGTTTCCTATTGACACTGCTCAGTTTATCACAGGCCATCTGTGCAAGTAACACCATTTCATGCTGAAATGGAAACAAAATAAAAAGGCAAATTTGGTGGGCTTAAAAATGATCAGCAGGGCATAACAGAGAAGAACGGAAAGAAATAAGGAAGGCAAGACAATTTTTGAAACGATAGTAGCAATATGACAAAGTCAAAACATAATTAATTGTCCTTATCACTGTGAGCTGAAAGAACTATATTTCTCATTTTAATTCTATGAGGAAACGGGTTTGACAAGAATAGCAAATTTAGGTGGCAGAATTCTGACTAGGAGGAATGGATGTTCCATCTCAAGTAGAATGTTCTCCTTCAAAAATCTCTTCCTTGTAGATAGAAAGCTAGCCAGCAAGAAAAGGATGGGGTAAAATTAATCTTTATTAATCCTAAAGTACGTAGAGCCAGATTATCAGAAGGACTTCCTCCTGACATACGGTACATTTCTACTTAGAAATGTTAGAAGCATTTCACGGCATCTTTTTTAAAAGTTCTCCTGCTTAACATGGGGCAATAGCACTAGAGAAGATCCATTTGGTTGACCTTGATCTAGATAAGGCTGTAGTAAAGGGCAAGCAGTTTTTAAAATACTGTAATTCTTTAATGCAAAGGGTCAGAGGCATCCAGTTGTGCTCATTGGATGCACTTACTCACCTGATGTCACTTGCTGTCCTTGTATCCCCGCACAAATTCTGATCCAGAGTGGTATGTCTGCTTAAAGAAAGGAGAGGAATTTGATGGGAATTTTTTTGGGGGAAGGGGATTTGTATTCAAAGTCTAAACTATCCCACTAAAGCAGTGATTCTTAGACTGGGAGTAATTATCCCGAAGGAACCAAGGGGGTAATTTGGTCTTATCCAGGGGATAATAGAACAATTTGTAATTGCTTGTTTGTGACTCAAGGTTCCAGTTTGAGACTGCTGCTGCCAAGACGCTTGTGTAAAACAACAGAGTCTGGTTTTTATGTGTGGGCGTAATGACAGTATTTGGGACTGAGAAAAGGGAGAATTGAATCAGTTTAAGAAGCCCTGAGTTAAAGTAACATGGCCATCAATCATCTTTAGTCTATTACAAGTTTCTCTTGTTTTAATTTGCAAATCTTCATTGACACTTGGATAACCTCAGGGCACTGAACTGACTGAGATTCTCTAACTTTAACAATGTGGCAGTGTAATATACTATCATTCTCAGGACTCAATTTTGTCCAGATACCAAAAGATCTGGCAGGTGTCTGTTGCTATAGCTTTGCATCTGGACTTGGGTAAGTAACTGTTATTCTGCAGAGAGGTTGCCATTATGTTTTGATTCACTGGAGGTTCACAATGCAACTTCCTAAAAGTTCTCAGCAAAACATATATTTCATCAAGACATGATCTGTATTCTGATTGGCTAAAGTTCTTCATCCTCTTTGTTAGTTTTTGTTACTGGCTAAAGTTCTTCATCCTCTTTGTCAGTTTTTATTACAGATCCTTTTACCATAATCAATTATATGAATTTTGAATTTTGAAAACAGCAGTTTGTTCCAAACCATTCAGTTCATTCCTGAGCTCCAGTTTTAAGTCCTATCCTTTTTGAACACTTAAACTTGGATTTCCTCTTTTCTTTCTCCACTAACAACTCAACAATACTTAATTTTTGTTGCTGTTTCATATTTTTTCATAAATGTAATTCTATGGATCTCTGCACATTTATCATTGTTGCATAACAAGGAATATATTAGTGTGCTGTGTTATACAGAAGCAACAACACAGAGCTGAAGTAACATTTCTTTTGCTTTTGGATAATTTGCGAATGCCAATTTATTGGGCACAGGTTAGGGTTTCCAGGGTATATTAAATAACTTAATAATAGTGTTTTTATATTTAGAACATCTGGGGTTAACCATAGATGAATATTTTAGTGTTAAAGAGCATAAAGAGCACAGAGTTGCACTTAAGATGTTTCCTCCACCTCTTCAAATATGCTTCCTCTTATTCCTGAGCTTGAGATAGGTGTTAACTATTTTCATAGGCTACCAATTATTATTGCTAGTGAGCTAACACGTGATGAAATAAAATCTCAAAGTGTTGCAAGAAGGAGGCCTCTATGTTTTTTTTTAAAAAAAGACAAAGGTTTTCCCTGTCCAGTCCTGTCTGACTCTCGGCTAGAAAATGGTGTTCATTTCTGGTTCATAGCTGAGGGAGCCAGCGTTGTCTGAAGACTCTACCATGGTCATGTGGCCGACATGATTATACACTGAAGTGCACAGGACAGGGGTGGGTTCCTCCTGGTTCGGACCGGTTCGCCCGAACCGCTAGCGACCCGCTGGTGACGTCACTATGACGTCACTGAACCAGATCGGTCAGTGCTGGTCCATGGGCGCCGCCATCTTTTTTTAATTTTTTTTTGCATTTTTTTCATTTTTCCCTTCTGAGCATGTGCAGAAGCCGAGTTCCAGCACTGTGCATGCAGTCGCCATCTTTTTTTCTGTTTAGTTTTTCCCCCCGGATTTTCCCCGGATGAGGCACGCCCACGCGGCAAATGAGGGAGGGAAGGAGCGAACCGGCAGTGAGGTAAGTTGGAACTCACCCCTGGCACAGAACTGTTACCTTCCCACCAAAATGCCTACTTGTCTACTTGTATTCGCAAGCTTTCAAACTGTTAGGTTGGCAGGGGCTGGGCAAGGACGGGATCTCAACCCGTCATGCGGTGCTTGGGTTTCAAACTGCCTACCTTCTGATCGACAAGCCCAGCATCTTAATTACTAGGCCACTGCACCCCCTCTAGAACATTTCTTAAACTATTTATGGTAAATGATGCAGGTCATAAGTTTTCATGCAAGACTGTCAGAACTTTCTGAAATTTCTTATCAGATTTTGGCTTCCTTGTCTTCATGAGGTTTGTTAATTTTTTTAAAATAAATTTTTATTGAGTTTTTAAAACATTAAATACAAAACATACATATACCTTTACGTTTTTCATTCCTGTGACATCGGTTTAAAGTCAGTCTACATACATATTATTCTATATAATTCTATATATAATATTTACATTTACATTCATTCAGAAATTTTCTTATTCTTTCTTATTTCTAACCAGTTGTAAAATTTATCCCACACTGCGTAAAATTCTTTCTCTTCTTGTTAATTTTAGGAGGTTTGAGCTATTCTTATGATTCTTAAAATTTTATAATTTTTAAATTTTTAGCTTAAGTTTTGGAGATAATAGATATTCTAAATCCTGCAAGGGTCAGGTAGTTGATGCTTAGTTAAGGATACTTAATTTTTTTCTTTTAAAAGTGCCTGTATATAATCAGGATATTCAGTCTTAACAGATAATTAAAAAAATAACTGTAATTGTTAATTACAATCTTTTCACATATTATTAGAAATTGGTTATACTGTTTCCAAAATGGCCTACTTTTCCACATACCTAATTCTGTGTTTTAATTCTGTGAACACCCCAGAGACACTAAGGATTTACAGTACTGTCTCTGCAAATCAAATCACTGGATGTTATATGATATTCCACCCATAGGAAATGGAAGCATGATCCATTGAACACAGCTGGATTTCTGTAATTATTACACAGGAAAAATAAGATATTATACTGAAAAAATAATGTGCCTTACACATATCTCATCTGACAACAGATTTGGATGGTCACTAATATCTGAATCAAAGCTAAGGAAATTTGAGCAGCCTAGTTGTGTATTATCAGGTATCCTGTCACTTTTCTCAGCTTAAGTCATATTATAAACAAAAAGTTGTTATGTGTTTGCATATGTACAAGCTGAAACTCAAATCCAGCACAAATGCAATTCAAAATTAAATTCAAAGCTATTTTAAAAAATGTAATGAAAGATGACAAAACTGTAAAGGAATTGTTTGGGCTGCTTGATTTAATAGCTTACAATGACTGAGTTGAAGCAAAACCGCTTTATCCCCGAGACAAGAGAAGTCATGAAAGAAACTCTGGAAAGAAACCAAGGATTTTTGTGGGGAAATTCATGTGGTCCCGCAGAGCTCAAGATCTTGTAGGAAATGTCTTTGAAATAAAATTTTATAAATCACTAGTGCCTAAAAAAAAATTGTCTGCAGATGTTCTAAACTGCCCCTTTGGTAACAATTGCCAAAAAGGTAAACCAAGGGTGGAATACAGTAGATGTAAAATGAAAATCTGTAAGAATGATCAGTTTTATGAGTCTTGCATGGAAACATGTTTTTCTTTTCCTTCCTGCTTCCTGTTTTATAAAATGAATATAAAATGATGTATGCTCCATTGAAATTACTGTAAGCTGTTCAGTAATGATACTGAAGCTGCAATAACGATAAGTCCCACAGTATGCAGAAGCTAGGGCCCAAAGCAGATTCAACCTATCTTTTCTTGAAAAATCCATAGATAATATATACAAAGAAATATATGACACACATAAAAAATGGGCATAATTATGACCCAGCTGTCATGTTTTTTTAACAACACCTTGTGGACATAGCAGTTCAACAGCCGCCTATCTAATGTCATAAAAGCATCCCCTCAGATCTTTGTTAATTTGGCCCTCTTTTAAAGCCTGCGTAAAAAGGGAGAATGAAACAGATGAATTAAGAAAACAAACAAACATATAAAAAGATTGGCCACATAAGCAATGTGGGTATCAGAAAGGTAAAGTATGTCCACATCAATTTTTCTCTATGGCTGCCACACTGCTTGTTTTGGCTCTGCTGAAGATATACAAAACCTGAGGAAATCACGTTCTTGACAGAAAAGAACCTGCCATCTTCTTAGAAAACAAAGAGTCTAAGTGTTAGAGATAGGACTGGGCTGTAAGTTCAACCATACTCTTTTGAAATCACACAATGATTTAATATATTTTCAATCTTGAAAATGGCTCAGAAATCCAGCATTAAAAAAGAATAAATTTTGTAATACCTTGGATAACTATTACATGGCCAAAAATAACTGTTAAACAGAACTGGGAAACGTTAGAACCACAGACTCAAGCAGTATCTTAAAGGCTGGACAAATTTTAAAAGACTATTTCAAATTGGGTCATTCCTAAACAATGATGGTAGAACAAGCCAGAGAAAGATCTGTTGATACAAATTTCAGGTAGATTCAGAAGGGAAAAAATGACTCTTGTGATAACAGAATAACAGAGTTTGAAGGAATGTTGGAGGTCTTCTAGTCCAACCCCCTGCTTAAGCAGCAAACGCTATACCATTTCAGACAAGCGGTTGTCCAATATCTTCTTAAAAGTGATGGAGCACCCACAACTTCTGATAGCAAAACTTTCCACTAATTAAGTGTTCTCTCAAGAAATTTATCCTTGATTAATTTCCATCCATTGCTTTTTGTTATGCCTTCAGGTAAACAGTACTATACAATTCTAAATCACTAGTCAATAAATGTTAAATTGTGATTTAATTTTCATTTTTCATAAAAGATACATATCATTTATGAATTTTTTCCCCACCAGATTTCCAGCAAGAACCAAGACATGGTTTTCAAGAAGCATACAGAAAGACAAAGCATCTTTGATAAATTCAAAGAACCAAGTATGAGGGAAAAATTAGTTAAAATTGGCTTAAATGAAAATTATTACACATTTGAATCACCTAAAGTTTTATAAATTACTTTTAAAACAATTAACAGAAGAAAGAAAAGCATTTCAATTGTTTTGTGTGAATGATGCAAAAAAGACAGGCAAGAGACAAATGTTTCCTTTGTACTGATGGGAATGGATGGTTGCTTGTACATCTGGAACCAAAACTTTCCTGAGGAAATTATTCACCAGGTATAAGTGAGTGATGAAATAGCATGATGTAAAGTCTTAATCAAATTGATGAAGCATATGCATATGACAGTGCAGCTATGCAACAGGAATCCAGATCAGTTGAAGGATTAGAAAACAGGGTGGAAACCACATGTGAATGAATACTGCCTTCAGCAGATTTCTTCCCCCTCCAGATGTTGGGTTTACAGCTCTTAATATTCTGGAAGTTGTGGACTGGCATAGTCCGGAGAGCACTTAGAGAAGCTGTCTTTGAACATCCAAATGAAAGGCATTGATTTTTCTGATAGAATGTCTTTCCAAAAGAGATTGAATTTTATCTGTCATACAAAAGAAGAGAAAGACAGATAAAATAAAATGTTTCTGGAATTAATTCAAACATTTTACTGTATTTGTATTGTAGAAAAAGGATTGTAATGCTGAGAGAGAGGAGAGACATAGATAGCATAATGATCATATGGTTTCCCAATATCTACAAGCTATTTGCTAATGACTGAACTCATCACAGTTAATGACAATTAATTACAGTAATATAAATACCTTATAAAAGTTATTTCAGTGTCTTAGTTTCTTAATAAAGGTGTTAAGAACAAAAAACCAATTTCCAGATCATTGATCCCGTAATAAGATTAGAAAGGGAGTCTAATTCATGCCCTAGTCGCTTCCTGTCTTGACTATTGCATCACGCTCTACATGGGGCTGCCCTTGAAGAGCATCCGGAAGCTCCAGTTGGTGCAAAATGCAGCGGCCCGCATGGTTTTGTGCAGACTCTGGTGTGCACATGTATCACCTCTGTATGGGAGCTGCATTGGCTGCCAATTTGCTTCTGGGTGCAAATTCAAGGTGCTGGTTGTCGCCTTTAAAGCCCTTCATAGCTTGGGATCAGGTTATCTGAGGGACCATCTCTTGCCGGTCACATCTACCCGACCCATCAGAGCGGGGAGGCAGGGAATGTTGCGGGTCCCATCCTCTAGGGAGATATACCTGGTGGAACCCAGAAGAAGGGCTTTCTCCATGGTGGCCCCCTCTCTCTGGAACATCATTCCCCCAGAGATTAGAATGACCCCCACTCTAGCATTCTTCCAGAAGGCGGTTCTGTCAGCGGGCCTGGGGAACCCGGAGCGGGATGGAGCCCATTAAATGGCTCGTGTGAGGTGCTGTTCCCGGGGCGAGGGTGAGGGTGATTTTATTATATTAATTTATTTTATGACTCTTCTTTTATTAGTTTTATTGTTTTTATATGAGGTTTTATATTCTGTAAGATGCTTTGAATCACCATGTGCGAATAGGTGGCAATATAAATTTCCTAAATAAAATAAAATAAATAAACAAGAAAGACTCAGATGAGGCAAGAAATGCATTGGCTGTGCTTTCATTTTCCTACTTTTTTTAAAAAAAGTGCAGTAAACTTTTTACATAATGTACAATACAGTATACACCCTTTATTACACCAGCAATATTATATAATAAGGGGACAACCTAACTACCAATTTTCTATTTTCTGAGAATACTTTAGTTTGTAATGAAAATAGATTTTAGTGGCCTAATGGTCCTAGTATAGTTGAATTGTCTAGCATAGTTGAAATCTTTTTCCATCTTGCAACGTAATGGTATCCTGGTTTAGCTGTAGCTTCCATATTATCAAGAAATGAATATTCATCTTGGATTATTCCCCTGTAAACTATTGGAAAGCCATTTTGAACTCCTTTTTATTTGGACTCTTGGCTGCTTCACAAAATTACACACAAAGCATAGACCTACATTTATTTTCCAAATCTTTGCACTTTAGTTAAATGTCATTCAATCAACATTTCAATGATAGCTATTCAAAAGGAACTGGTGCAAACTAATTAATGGGTAATCCCCAATTCAGAGTGTGGGAAATTAAGTTGAAAATAGCTATTGATTCTTCTAATCCACCCTTGGTTTTTTTTTAAAAGCAGACTTTCTTCCACACCTTGAAGCATTTTCTTGTTTGTAGTTTTACCTTTGTAAGAAAGCTTCATTTCCTAATTATAGTTTTGGTAAATAAATAAATCTTCAACTAATATCCAACCTAATCCTTTGGCTACCCTTTTTTCTTCATTCACTTCCTGGTACCATTGAAATCTTATGCATCAGACAATGGTACTTATAGAAGTTTTTCCTCCCATTGATTTACCTTGCTAAAATGAGCGATTTAGTCTGGCAGAAATATGAAGATTAGATTTCCCAAAGCTGTTAGTACAAAAGGTTCTCTTATTGTAATTAACAAGCTATATAGATATAATTGAAGTTAAACATATTGATATTTCAAAATTGCACTTTCCACATTCCAGATTCACAAGCCTGTTTACACGTTATGAAGAGACAACATGCATGTTTCTGACAGAGGGCAACTATGTTTTCTTGCTGGCTAAAGATAAGACCAATTATAGCTCCTTGATTACTGAACTTCTGTGAAACAGTAAATTGCCAATAGATTGCCACTTTTATATTTTGAACCAAACTTGATGTAAGCAGCTTGTGCTTCCAAAGTTACCTATTATTAGCAGTTTCACCATCTACTATTTGGTACATGGTACATGGTAAAACATCTTAGAAGAATAGTTTTCAGGACTTCAAATGAGTCACAATGTTACATGAGGCAGATTTGTCATAAGCAGTCCTGTTATCTCTGTAAACACGTCTGGATATGCACTTTAAAAAAAATTAGTTTGTATTATGCTCCATTGGAAAATTACATTGTCATCAGATTAAATCCAGAGGTTGAGATGTGCGATGAAATAAATTAGATTTTGCCTCGATTAGCATCGTGAGTGCTAATATCTCCAAATGTCTACAGAGGTCAATTTGGGGATGGTAAGTAAGATGGAAATAAGAGGAAAATATTTTGCTTGTTTCAATGGCAGGAAAACTATTCAAATGATATAGTGATTAATGCAGGATTAGGACAGGGAGAATTTAAATCTCCAGTTAACCAGTAAGCTCAGAGGCTGGCTTTGAATCTGTCACCACCTCTCACCTTAGTATTTCCCAGAGGATTATTGTGGAAATAAGCTGGAAAGGAAGAGAATTTTGGATGGTAATAATCTTTAAATATTTGGAATAGGAAAAGAGAATATTTTTCAGTTAGGCACTGCCTGTTCTTCTCTGAAGAGTAATATCCTTATAACGTCGTTATAAGTGAAAAGGGCAACATTTCTTGCTACTTTGCTTCTGCTAAAACCATCTGAAGTCTCAACAGATTTTATTTAGCTTTTTCCCATAAACAGGTAGAACACTGTTTTATGCTTCAATGGTCCCTGTGCATTTCAATGGAATATCTAGGCCGTAGGACAGTGATGGCGAACCTTTTTTGGTTCATGTGCCAAAAGGGGGGATGTGAAGGGATCACGTATGCGTGTGCCCACACCCATAATTCCATGTGGCCCCCTGCACATGCGTGCGTAACCCCCCCACTCCCGGCACGTGATGCATGCCCGCTTTTCTCTCTCCCTAGGCTTCAGAGCCTTTCTAGGAGCCTGGGGCCTTCCCCACCCCCACGGAGGCCCTCTGGAGGCAGAAAATGGCCCATTTGCCAACTTCCGGTTGCTCCGAAGGTCCGCTTTTTTGCTCTCCCCAAGCTCCAGAGGCTTTCTAGGAGCATGGGGAGGGTGAAAACGGCCTTCCCCACCACCCCCGGAGGTCTCCGGACACCGGAAACAGCCCATTTGCCGAATTCCGGTTGGACTGGAAGTCCCGATTTTTTGCTCTCCCCAGGCTTCAGAACCTTTCTAGGAGCCTGGGGAGGGAGAAAATGGCCTCCCCCACCCCCTTAGGCCCTCCAGAGGCCAGAAATGGCCCATTTCCCAACTTTCTAAGCTCTGAAGTGCCTGAAGCCTGGGAAGAGCAAAAAAACCGGGACTTCCGGTCCAACCAGAAGTTGGCAAATGGGCCATTTCCAGCCTCCGGAGGGCCTCCAGGGGGTGGGAAGGCCATTTTCGCCCTCCCCAGGCTCCTAGGAAGGCTCTGGAGCTTGGGGAGAGCAAAAAACGGGCCTTCCCCACCCCCTCCGGAGGTTGGAAACAGCCTGTTTCCCGACTCCCAGTGGGCCCAGAAGGTCCGAAAATCAGCTGGCCGGTGCGCACATGCTCGCGTGCTCACCGATATGTCTCCGTGTGCCTTAGGTTTGCCATCACTGCCCTAGGGTAATTCTGGAAGCACACAATGGAGACTACATTTGATCCATGGGTCTGGATAGTCCTTCCTCATCTTAGACAATAATAATAATAAATAGCAATTATATTTTTAACTTAGAAAAAAGTTTCTGACAATTTGCCCTGATAAGGACAAGGGTGCTTTTTCAAGATATGTATGTGCACGTATATATATTTACGTATATATGTATGTGCACGTATATATTTTTACATTCACACAGTTGTTTTCAATTATCCTAAGAAATTTGATGTATGTTATCATAAGACATTAATGCAAGGTCAGTGCAGAGTATCTGTCTAATCTTTCAATAGTATTTTGTTCATAACAAAACATCTCTTCATTAAAGTGATTCCCAGAAGTATACAGGCTCCATGTAATGAACTGAAAAGCCTGCATTATACATTGAGTTAGTGTTTCCATTATTAATAGGCCCTTCTCATGCCCTCAGCAGTTGATTGACATCTAGAAGCCTGTGACAATTAGATGATTTTAAATTGCCTTGGTTAGTATCATTATTTTAACAAGCATAAATGTGAGGGTATCTCAAAGTGGCAGCAGAGTATCAGCAAAACAGGTGCCAAAACAGTCCCATTAATGTCAATGGGATTAAAAATGAAGCTAAATCTTAATGCAAGCTTAATGTATACAACTTTATTGTTCTATGCTATGATGTCAGTCCTAAGATACATATAGTCTTAGGCTAAATTCATGTGGATTCATCCTTATTCAAAGTTCTTTGAATGAAATCAGGTTGTGCCTTTAGCAGAGCTATCTACCATTCCTTTATAGTCAGATGCTTGGAAGAGAAAGATGTCAGGGAAAAAGTATTAGACTTTTAGGAGTATTAGACAGTTAATAGTCAACTCCAACCTGTTAGAGCTATCTCTAACCTCTGTTTGCTGGCTTTAATCCTACCATGTGGTCTTTAATAGATTATTCATGGAATGTGCCCTTGTTACGAACATTTATGCCTATGTGAATATATATTTATATTTATTTATATATAAATAAATGATTCACATTTTAACATTTACAAGAGTAAAATAAGTAATATAAAACAAAAATGTGTAGACAATGTTTTATTATTACAGCAGTTGTCATGTTATTTTATATCTGAAAAGAAACTTCCTAATACTTTAAAGATGAAACAAAAATTCTCACTCTTAGGACAGAAAACATATATATTGCATTGAACACCGATGCACACATCCTTATACCTTTGTCACCATTGATGGGATCTCATAATATGTCTCTCCACATAGCTGAAATCTGAGAGGCTGCAGGGGAATTCATCTCTCCAACAGCCTTGTGACAAAAGCTCTCTGTCTCAGATTTCACTATTATCCTTCAAGGTGCTGCCACCCTTCACTTCCTTCTAACTTAGAAACAAGCAGGTCAAGCCAGAGATTTGTGAAAGCAGCAGAGGGAAGATCAAGAGGTGGAGGGGAAGGGAGTAACAATTTGGCACTGTAGAAAGAAGGTTTTATGTAGGAACACAGGAAGCTGCCTTATGCTGAGTCAAGCTCCTGGCTTGTATATAGAATGGGGGCTGGGGAACATTTAGTGATCTAAATCAGGGGTATCCAACCTTTTGGACCTCAGGGACCACCAGATGCATAATTTTAAATCCTGCGGACCACTGCAGGGGGGAGAGGCTCAGCCGCCTTTCGGGCCTACCTGTCTGCTTCTGCAAGGCCTCCGGGTGGGAGGTCCAAGAGAAAGTGCCTGGTCCAGGCACACATCCTGGAAACCTCTTTTGTGTTCCTTCTCTCAAGAAGCTTGGTCAATCTGAGTGAAGGAAAATGAAGACGGGCAGACTGACGGTGGCTTGCTGATGTTGGTGGGAAAGTCAGTCCCATATTCCAGAGCTGTAGTAGTCACAGGACTGGCCCTTTGGTCATCCTGGAACAGCTCCTCCACTCTGGGATGACCAAAGGGCCAGTCCTGTGACTACTACAGCTTTGGAATATGGCACCGGCCTGTGGTGGGGCTGGAAATCTCCGCCATAGGGGGTGGCACATGCAATGTGCAACTTTGCAGGTGGTGCAATGTGCAGAAAGGAGCGCAGCCCTCACTGGCCGGAACGAGGTAATGGTGCTGTTGTGGCAGGGGTGGCGCAGCCCAAGTGGGCCAAAGCAGTGGTGGTGATGGCTGGAAGGTGCGGGAGTGAAGCGCTACTTGCATATGCACAGCATCAGCATTCCGCCTTCATTGCAGTATATTTTCGCCAGCTGGTGGCGCCAAGGCAGCCCTTGTCTTCTGCCGGCTTGGGACTTGGAGCGTCCGGGAAGCACTACAGCAGAGAGAAGCAGCCGGAGTCAACCCTAGCTTTGCTATCCATTGCGGACGCTAGATCGGCCCCCTGCAAACTCTCATCTCTCGAGGAGCCCGACTGAAGTTTTCCACGCTGCTTCAGCAAGCGCTCCTTGAGAGACGAGAGCTTGCAGGGGGGCGATCTAGCATCTGGGCTGGCTACAAGAGAAATGTTCATTCTTGACCACATTTGAGATTTCTAGCTGCAATGGACAGCCAAGCTAGGGTTCACCCCGGACGCTTCTCTCCGCTAACAGGCGGACAAGCTAACTGCCTGAAGGACCCCATTCTGTCCCTGGGAGTCAAAGTGCTGAAGAGCGAGCGGCGTGGGAACTTTAGCCTGGCTCCTCGAGAGAAATGCAAAGATTTATCTGCGTACCACCGGTTGGTGACCACTGATCTAAATGGTCCCTTCCTTTCTATGTCTATTATTACAGTCCAATATTGAGACCACGTGACAAAAAGGAGAGTCAACAAATAAAAGTAAACTGGATAAACAAAGACCCAAACAAGAATCTGATGTTATGAACATAGTGTGGTTATACTGATATAATGAATAAACTGAACAAGATACTCAGTTTGCTATCTTGAAGCCCTAGCCATATATACTATCAGGTGCCTTCTTGGCACTTCAATCCTTCTACAGTAAAACCAAAGTTTGGGCCATAACCAGGTTCTTTTCTTTCTTCAAGTCCAGAAGTGTCCCCTTTTCTCTGTTATTCATTGTACAATTGTTTCCCCTCCCAAATGTTTGCAGTTTCGTATTTCAAATGAATTTCCTTTCGTATTTCAAATGAATTTCAAAGTAAGACACTATATAGAAATCCTTTCACAATGATTTTCAGATTAGAAAAAAATGGGTGTGTTGGAGGTCTTCAAAGTGACTGAAAGAAAAATATCTGAAAATAAAACCTTCCACAATTCAGACTATATAATGTGTTAATGTATACCACCTTTCGATTAAGTGTTTAAGAATAAAATCTCAACTAAGTTATATAAGAAATGCTGTAAAAGTTTATTCTAACACCAGCAGTTTCATAGACATTTACATCCTTGCCTCTGTGGTTTTGAAGAAAATAACAATAAAACAGACAATGTCTTTAAGTAAATAATTTTTAAAAAATCCCATAGTTGAAAATGATCAGTATTATCTGAATGATGGCAGGTATTCTTTCTTTTTTACTTTCTTAAGAATGACTTATAGCATCATGTTGGTAAAATATTACTGAACTACATTTTTATCTATGCATCCAAAAACATATAGTCCGTAGACAATTTATTTGGATTTGGGTAGAAAAAGGTACATCAAATGTTCATCAAATGTGGTACTACTTTGCTGGTAGGTCAACTCGAGATATGACACTTTAGTAATAACAAAGCCTCAAAACATCATTTTTCTAGATAGATATGCAGTTATCATGTCAAACATGATTATTTAGTAGTTATTTAATTGGGGTAACTTATCATAAAATGTACATAACACTGCAATTGTGTTATATGTCAATTATAAAGGCAACAGGTATTGTGAGCTGAGAGCTGTAAGATGGAGAAGCCTTTAGAACTGCTTTAGAGGTTGCTAAGGTGATCTGTTTCTGCCTCTGTTCCCAGAAAGGAGTTTTCAGTTTGTAGTTTGAATCTGCTTCTGATAATGTCATCAACAGTGAAGAAGAAACAAAAGACTCAGAAAGCCCTCAATGTTTTTGCCTGAGCTTGAACAGAATGATTAAGAAATGAGAGGGTTAGACTTCTGGAGAGCTTTAAAGAGGCCATGTCCTACTGCCATATGTTTACATCAGTAGCAGAAAATTTAATGCAGGGAAACAATCAACAAAACAGGCTAACCATTGTCCAGCCCTTTACCATCCCTCAGTTGCAAATCATAGCTTCCTTTTGCTTTTTAGGGAAAAATAATTGGTATTCCCCACAATTTACTTGCTATTTAAGTAAGTCTGCCAGAACTTGCCCATCCCCCTTTCTTTCTCTCTTCATATATCCATATATTTTTCAAGAAGTTAGTATATTTGTATATCCTCACTATATTCAGCATTCACACCATGACATCTTTTTTTTAAAAAAAATACTTATTGAATTTTCCTTTAAAAACATAACTAAATACACACAACAACAAAAATAAACACAACAGAAAAAAAACCAAATACAAAAACTGTAGAAAACACTACAGTAAGCAAATATCATACGTAATCAACTACAAACATAACGTCAACTAATACAAACCATAATAGTGAAATCATGCTTCTTTAACAGCCTATTAGCTATTAATATTAATCTTTATACACTCAATTATATATTATATCTATATTTATACAGTATAAATCTTATCTTCTTATAAACTATGTGTATTGGAATGTCAACTTTTATTTCTGCAGCTATTTTACCCAATTCATATTTACTCGCACTATATATGTATGTATAAGTATTTGTGTGTGTGTGTGTGTGTGTGTAGCATTTTTTGCTGATAAATGAAAATAAAGGGAGACTATTATAGATCTATTTCAAGCTATTTAGCTCTCGTCAGATAGCCATACCCTTACTGGGATTTGAACCTGGGCCGCCTGCCTTGTAAGGCAGGAGCTTAACCTCTAGACCACAGGCTCTATTCCCAATATATATTTATTTATTTATTCCATCTTTAATCCTACTGTTTACAAACATTACTTCAATCAGAAAGTGAGGTAAAGTATTATATCATAGTATATGGGATAAACTACAGTTTGTTATATCGTTGCAAGAAGTTATACTATAATAGGTTTCTGTATTTTTTTTGTCCAAGCCAATTATACCATCTATCCCACATTTTATAAAAATCTGTCTCTTCTTTGTCCTGAACTTCCATCGTTAACTTGCACATCTCTGCTTACACCATGACATCTTAATGGGAATAATGTTTTATTGCTTCCCGGTATAAATGCCAATTTGGGAACTTTTGGGAAACTTTCTGCATGGGATAACAGAGAAGGAAAGGGTATCTTATATTGGCAGCAGAGAAATAACTCAGAAAACATCACCAAAGAGCTACTCAAAAGTAGCCCTTATACAATTCCACACATACTTTTGTAGTACTTAACATACGTTTATCATTTAGCAATTCAGTAAAAGCAGTTCAGTAACTGCTGGGGTTCTCCTATTAGGCAGTTTTGCAGAGCAGATACTTTCTCACCCTCATGTATCAGTCCTTTCAGATACTAGCCGACCAAGGCTAATGGCTCCACAGCACAGCCTTGTAATGTAGGCTTTGTGCCAGAGGATAGGGACAGTGACATGAGGAGACATCCACCCCTCCGTTCTCAGCTATTCTGCAGCTGCCGCTGCTTCCTCAGAGCTGTCATGGCCCTGCTGCTCCTGCATATGCACTCTGTGAGCCAAAACAACAGGTGAAACCACATAGCTGACGGTCCATCAGCCTTGCCAAATGCCACAAACAAATTTTACTTCATGCTGGACCGCCTTGCTGTCTCTCCAAACTTACTGTCCAGACTTTACTCCCAGTACATAAAAAAGTTTCTGTGGAAATTTACTTTTCTCTTTCAAGTGTTGAACATAAAAATCACATTAAAAAAAAAAAACTGTTGAAACTGCCGCACAAGCCAAATCAAAGAATATTTGGGATAAGAAGCAGCAACAGTTACTATCATGTTTTTCCAAGCTGATTTTTGGCGAAGGCCTTTATTTTTGTATTTGTTAAATGTATATTCTGCCTTTCCCTAAAATCTAGAAGTAGCTTTCAGGGAAGCCAGAACTTAACTTTGACATAGGTTGGGCTGAGAGTGGCAAGTCCAAAAGTAGCCAGTGAGCTTCCATGCCTAAGACGGAACTTAAATTTTGATTATTGTAGTTCCCTCAGAGTTATCACTCGACAACACTGGCTTTTCTCAAAACTGTTTGACTACTTCTACAAATAGCTTTTCTAAATGCTACCATCACCTTTTCATCAAGCCCAGTAAATTTTGGAAAAGTGTCCATTAGACTAAACTCCCTTCCCCCTTCTATTATCCACTTTCCCTACAAGCTATGGCGAGACTAAGTGTTGTGATTGATTGATTACATAATAAATGAGATAATGCGGTAGCCTAAGACAGCAGTGGGGCAGCCTTTTGATGGCTTAAAGCCTCCCTTATATTCAGGGGTTTAGAGTTGCAAAACTGATGGAATTATATCATACAGGAACCTCTGATAACCTTCCAGACACTGGCAGGTGATGAAGGAAATAGTAAACAAGTCTAGTGCTGATCTTTGAAACATATTATGGATGTTCATTTTGCTATTTTATTTTTAAAATGCATTTTTAACTTCTTTGCCACAGTATATTGCTTATACCAAAATCATCTGCTTCCTGGGATCATTTAAATTGTCTAGCTCTAGTACCACTTCTGTGCTTTTCCATTTCTTTTAACCTGCGCATGTGCAGGCAAATATTTCCTTAGAATTTAGACCTGCTTTAAAGTTAATTTGTTTTAGGAAATTAAGATAAAGACTGTCTCACAAACAGCTTGATCCCTAGTTCCTACATAAAGATGCCCATGTAATTTTCACTGCATCTGTAAGGAAGGGTGTTGGTATTGCCTTCTTCTGAAACATTTTTCAATCCAGCCTCACATATTTGGATCTCCTAGTTGCCTTTCATTCAAGTAGTAATGGGGCCCAAGCCCGCTTAATTTTATTTAAAATCAGATAGGTTTCAGCTAAATGGAAAAGTTACAGTTCTCTAATCTATAGCAAGAAGTATAAGCTTTCAGGCAGATTCTCAAGATTCCAAATTGATTAAGTGCTTTTGTAGGATTTTTCGGTAGTGGGTCAGTTAGGGTATGTAAATGAATAACAGGGTTAGTTAGAAAAGGACATTGAAACTACTGAACCCAATTGCCTGATCATCAATACAAATTAAGCATGTTATCAATTAAATTGTATTTAGCTCGGTATACTGTAAATGTAAGATTTGGAAAAATTATTCATATTGTAATAAAACAAAACCCTTAATAGATCATTTTTCTATTCTGAGAACATAAATGTGTGTCTTGTCTCCTATTTTGTTTAGTGAAAGAATTAACCACATCTTCTAACTAAATGTGCATTTTGCTGCTTACATCAAGATTATTATCATTTATTAAATTTATGTGTCACCCCTCGCACCAATAAGGTAATTCTGGGAGGCAAGGCAAGATTTCAACAACAGAAAAATCTAATATAGAATTGGCCAGGTTCATAAATTGTAAATAATCAGAGAGACCTATGCTTCTCATTGAATTTAGGGAAGCAGCAATTGCAGATAGCTGATTTGGGGTATCTGGATCAGCAAATGTCTTATTTTCGTTGTATTTTTATTTTCAGAGATAGAGACCTGTGGCATTTTCTGCCTTACGTGCAAGATATAACTTGAGAATAATTAGGCACCTGTTTTCAGATGGTCACTTCCTGGTCCGTCTCAATCTGCAAACTCTCTTGACCAGGGCATTTGCAGGGCTGAATGTCAGTATATGCAAGATGGGAGATGTGGGGCTGCAATGAAAGACTTACCTATCATGTACAAAAATATGCAACTTTTGGTCCTGATACCTTCTTGCAGAAGAAGAATGTTTCAGAAAATGAAGGAACTTTTTTTAAAAAGCCAAATAAAATCTGTCTCTGGTCATTGGTAACCTTTTTGCACCATTTTCTGGGAACAGGGGTTCGTAGCTGGGTTTACAGTAAACAATGTAGCTTGTTTGATCTTAGCTTAGCATGATGAATATTCACTCACTATAAATTGTATACCATGATTAAACTATGGCATAGGTATAAACCAGGTTTATTTAATCAAATGAATTATGTTATAACATGGTATGAAAACTCTAGCACTAGTTTGTGAAGAGAATAAGACTGGAACAGGGGTGGGTTCTGGTTTTCTTCGCTGCCAGTTCACTCCTTGACGTGCTGTGCAGGCGGCACGTGTTACACACTGTGCGGGTGCGCATGCACAGAGCTAAAAAACCAGTTTCTGTGCGTGCGCAGAAGCAAAAAACAAGATACCGGCGCCTATGGCACCGCCAAGAAAGCCGATTCAGGGGTGTGGCAGGTCTGGGTCGCTGCCGGTTCTAGCAACCCAGGCCACCAAGTTACTACCGGTTCCATAGAACTGCTACAAACTGGGAGGAACCACCTCTGGACTGGAAGGACAAATGTTGCATCTGAATGACCTTAAACCAATTATTGTATCTCAGCCAGCTTACTTCTGGAGGATGTCATGAAGATAAAGCAGGTGTGTGCGAGAGACAAGAATATTGTCTTGATCTCCTTGTTATAAGTGACAATGAATGAATGAATGAATGAAAATAAATATAACAAGTTTACTATCCCACTTGTTTAGAATAGAATAGAATAGAATAGAATAGAATAGAATAGAATAGAATAGAATGGAATGGAATGGAATGGAATGGAATGGAATGGAATGGAACAGAGTAGAGTAGAGTAGAGTAGAGTAGAGTAGAGTAGAGTAGAGTAGAGTAGAGTAGAGTAGAATAGAATAGAATAGAATAGAATAGAATAGAATAGAATAGAATAGAATAGAATAACAGAGTTGGAAGGAACCTTGGAGGTCTTCTAGTCCAACCCACTGCTTAGACAGGAAACCCTATACCCGTGATGGCGAACCTATGGCACGGGTGCCACAAGTGGCACGCGGAGCCATATCGGTGGGCACGCGAGCTCAGGTCCGGCGTGCATGTGTGCACCAGCCAGCTGATTTTCGGGCCTTCTGGGCCCACTGGGAGTCGGGAAACAGGCTGTTTCCAGCCTCCAGAGGGGGTGGGGAAGGCCGTTTTCGCCCTCCCCACGCTCCTAGAAAGGCTCTGGAGCCTGGGGAGAGCGAAAAATGGGCGTGCCATTGCATGCTGGGAGCAGGGGGGTCATGCGTGCATGTGCGGGGGTGCATGGAATTATGAGTGTGGGCACGCACACACGGATCCCCCGCATTCCCCCGCCCTTTTGACACGGGAACCAAAAAAGGTTCGCCATCACTGCCCTATACCATTTCAGACAAATGGTTATCTAATCTCTTCTTAAAAACTTCCAGTGTTGGCGCATTCACAACTTCTGGAGGCAAGTTGTTCTACTGATTAATTGTTCTAACAGGAAATTTCCTCCTTAGTTCTAGGTTGTTTCTCTCCTTGATTAGTTTCCATCCACTGCTTCTTGTCCTGCCCTCAGGGCTTTGGAGAATAGTTTGACTCCCTCTTCTTTGTGGCAGACTCTGGAACACTGCTGTTTTATTGGAACACTGTTATCATGCCACTTCTAGTCCTTCTTTTCATTAAACTGAAACATACCCAATTCCGGCAACCGTTTTTTATGTTTTAGCCTCCAGTCCCTTAATCATCTTTGTTGCTCTTCTCTGCACTCTTTCTAGAATTTCAACATCTTTTAAAAATCGTGACGACCAAAACTGGATGCCGTATTCCAAGTGTGGCCTTCCCAAGGCATTATAGAGTGGTATTAACACTTCACATGATCTTGATTCTATCCCTTTTCTTTATCTTTTCATCATTATAACTGCAAAGATAATTAAACGAGGACTACTTGTACCTTTCCTGTGATCATCTGGTCTCATTCTGACTAGCAAATGTTATTAAGAGACATACAAGCTTTCATGAACTGTAGCTCAATTCACTAGAAGCATCCGAAAAAGTGATTTACACTCACAAAAGTTTAGACTTTTTGATAAAAATGTATTAGAAATAGTGCTATCAACTCCTGATTTTTGCAATCATAGGCCAATTTGGCTCTCCTTGTACAATCTCCCCTCTGTTATATACACATCTCCTTGGCATCAGACAGATTTATTTATTTTCCCAAAGAGAATTTAAACAAGACAAAACAAAAATTTCTTTGGCATTTTGTTGTATTAATGGTTATAATATTTGAATTCAGTTTTATCTTTCTCATAAATACATTAGAATTTTCTGCATGGGGGTTTGCTTTTTATTTCCTCGTTCTAAAGTTTCAATGATTAAATTATCTATATTTGGTTTATTGCTTTGAGAATAGTTGATAAGTGTAGTTAATCACTGTCCATAGTTGAATTCTTCTACTACAGTTTAGGAAGCTCCCTGTAATAGTAAAAACATAATCCTTTGAAAGCTTAGTATGAAATAAGCCTTTTTATTTATCAGATCTTGCAGGTTGGAGAGATATTTGTCTGGCATGGGCTAAAGATTTCTATCCTGGACAGGAGTTGGATCTGCAAAGATCCCTCCAACTCTGATTCTATGATTCTTGTGAATATAATTATTGTAACTGAATGTCCCTGACATTTGTTCTCTGTATATAAAGACATTAAAGTAACAGCTTCTGGAGTTACTGATCTATATTAGTTATTGGCTAGGATTGAATTTTTCCTTTTTCTTTTCTTTATATGATTTCACCCTCTCCTCACAACTCCAATAAACTTGTATGAAACTCAGTGTTACTAATACTGATTTGAAATAAGTGAAATGATTTCATGCCGCTGAATGAAAACTAATAAGCTGCAGTAGTGTATAAAATTACAAGTGATAATCATTTTCACATTATCTGTCATTCAGCTTTGCTGTGATATATTTGTTGTCTTTTTGGCATAGGTACAATAATTTTCTGTGGGCAAGCACATGACTGACATTCCAGTGTTTGTAATTATGGTTACATGCACATTCCATAATGGGTAAATTCCAGAATACATGGCACAAATGCCCATACATTTATACAATCTGTACATTTGAAATGTTTGGATATTAATGACACATTTGCAACACAAAGAAGCAAAGGAAATTCTGAAACACAGCTTGTGCACATGTACACACACACACACACATGTACACACACATGGCACATACACAACAGTATGTGGTAAATGGATATCATTTGTCCCAGTATCTGTTTGACATTTGACATTTCCACATTTCTGCCTTAACATTTAAACAACTGAATCTAGTGACAAAATCCTGTGTGAAGTTTGAGCCATCAGCATGGTTCTGAGTGCTATTGTGGAACCACAAAAGCTTGATAGTGGTGACACCACATGCGATGCACACCAGCAATGCCATTGCCTTCCATGGATATTGCTATCATTGGCAAAGTGGCATAATGACTTGTTTGTGATAAAAGCCATAGCAGAGTATCCCCATGGCGAAATAGGCAGCAAATAATTTTAATAATAATATCTTCTAAGCCATCCTCTGTGCCTACTTGAGTTGTGTCTTATTCCAACCAAAAGGCCTGGATACTGCACTCGGCCAAATATCAGGCCATTTCTAATCTTCCATTATTTTAATATTTTCTAACTGAACGGATATGCAACATTCTTTGGCTACTATACATATTGACTGCTCTTTCAGGATTCCTTAAAAACAGTTTGATAATCTACTTTTTGTTTTTCACTGGTCCTGGTTTGGCTCCATTTCTGTTACCTAAATAAGGCAACCAGTCTCTCTCTCTCTCTCTCTCTCTCTCTCTCTCTCTCTCTCTCTCTCTCTCTCTCTCTCTCTCTCTCTCTCTCTCTCTCTCTCTCCCTCCCTCCCTCCCTCCCTCCCTCTCCCTCTCCCTCTCCCTCTCCCTCTCCCTCTCCCTATCCCTATCCCTCTCTTCCTCCTCCCCCCTCTCTCATTAAAGAATATAAAGTGTCAGGGCTAAAACCAGAATGCTATCACAGACTTCTCTGTGAAGGAGATCTAGAACTTTCTCATGTTAGTAAGAGTAGTAAGATACTTTTGGAAACCATGAGGTGGAATAAGGAGCTCACATGTTTTTGGAGAGAATATTGAACTTGCTTCCTCTGATATTAGGGATCTGTCTGATATAAAATTACCAACTGGGCTGCCTCTCTGCACCATAAAAAATATAGGTACCAGAGTTTATTAATTCAATTGATAGTCAAGTGAAGGAATGTCCATACAAGAAACAGAACTTCTTATAGTAAGTAAATAGACTAATTTGGTCTTATGTTGAAGACCCTAGGCTAGAAACCAGGAGACTGTGAGTTCTACTCCTGCCATAGGCTTGAAGCTGGCTAGACGACCTTGGGCCAGTCACTCTCTCTCAGCCAGCTCATCTCACAGGAATGCTGAAGGGAAAATAGGACAGGGAAAGAGTATTGGGTATGTTTGCTGCCTTGTGTTATTTATAAAAAAATATCTTAAAAATAAATAACCGACTCTTCTTGAATAAGGCTGTCTTCAAGAATGGGGGCGTTGCAAAGCACTCTCTTGTGGCTTAGCCTTGGGAAGAGTTCTAAGAATTCAGGGCAGAAAGTCAGCAGTCTTGACGTGGTGAATTATGTACTTTTATTAGTGGTTGCTAGAATTCTTCATTTATAAACACATATTTAGATTTGGTAGAACCACCAATTACCATTGGTGTGATGATTAGAGGCCTGCCCAATTAAGATGGCACTTAATGAAATTGGCTGAGGTTGCTGTTCTAAATTACATGTTGCTCTTTTTTATTCCCAGGAAGGCATTCTGATAGCTATAGGCAATAGAATTTTTCCTAGTTATAACTTCTACATACAGAGATAGCTTATAAATGTATTCAGAAAAATAGCGGTTTTTGTGGTTTTATGCTACAGGTTATACTTATGAAAGCTTTGGTTTTGATTTCATGGGGATATCTGACAGAAACAAAGCAGCTGTTTTGCATGTAAAATGCATTTTCCATCATTGTTGGCAATAATTATAGTGATATAAGAAATCTGATTAACAACTACTATTTATGATCAGCACCAAATTTTTTTCATTGTTTGTGTGTAGGCATTTGGGCTAGCCATAATAAAGGGATTGTTCATATGATGATTCCCATTCCCTGTCCAATGGGACAGCAGTTATTTGTGTGTGTGTATTGTGACCTTTTAATGTTGAGCCAGACACTTTCCCTCTTTGTATAAAAGAGTGTTTTTCAAAATTGGTAACTTTAAGATGTGTGAACATGTAAGGTGTAAGTTTACACATCGTAAAATTGCCAAGTTTGAAAAATAATATGCAATATTAGAAATTGTTGAGAATATTATAGAATATAGAATACTATAGACTAGCTCAAGTTGTAGGTTTTGGCAGAGATCTGTACTAGAAGCTTGCTGTTTAGCTCCCAGACATTTTGTAACCAAACTAGGTAACATCTTCAAACCCCACTGAAGAGGTTATCTAGTTTGATAACAAAACATCCGGGACTGAACAGCAAGCTTGAAGAACAGACTCCTGCCCAAATATGCGATAATGTTCAGATTTATTAATTTGGTACCTCCTCCTACCTCATTCAGATTGAGAGATTTCTGATGGGATAAGAATGATGTGATAGGTTGAGGACAATTCTCAGTATTCTTGTGTATACTTACTTAAAACTAAACTGTATAAAATGTACTATAATGTGAGAACAATGCTTAAAATCTCTTTTTGTTGAAATTAACTAGCACAAGCTGCCATTTTTATTTTTGCTTGCTCCTGAAAGAAGGCAGGTACAAGTAACTTTCAATTGTAAGGATGGTGATGAGGTTGCTGGGATATTAAGAACCACAAAATGGACTGTTATGCATCAATTCCAAACAAAAGTAAGAGAAAAGAAACAGCACACCAGCAGCCCAGTTAAGATGGCAAACACGGTAGCAATAGGAAAGAAAAGGAGGAATTATTCAGCTATAATTATGCTTAAATTTTCTTGGAGAAGATATGATTGCATTGACAATTGTGAAGAACTGGCCAAACAAGCAAGATCCGAGTTTAACAGCAACACCCACGTAACACCAATTCTCCGCCAGCTGCATTGGTTGCCCATTAGTCTCCGGATCCAATTCAAGGTGTTGGTCGTTACCTTTAAAGCCCTACATGGCTCAGGGCCAGGTTACCTTTGGGACCGCATCCTGCCGCATACCTCCCTACGACCGGTCAGGGCCCACAGAGTCGGCCTCCTCCAGGTCCCGTCGACCAAACAATGTCGGTTGGCGGGGCCGAGGGGGAGGGCCTTCTCTGTGGGAGCTCCCTCCCTGTGGAACCAGCTCCCCCTGGAGATCAGGACTATCCCCACCCTGCTGGCCTTCCGGAAAGCAATAAAAACTTGGCTCTTCCGGCAGGCGGGGTGAAAGCGTGACGATACTCTTTTAATTTTTATATGTTATATGTTTTTTAACTATTGTATTTTATTGCACTGTATTGTCGAAATGGATCCGAATATGTTGTGAGCCGCCCAGAGTCCCTAGGGAGTTGGGCGGCATACAAATCCATTTAATTAAATTAAATTAAATAATCAAGGATTATAACTGATTTTGAACAAATTTAGATTCCCCAAGTGCAGATGGACCGCATTTTGTGGCAGCACAAACATTTATTGGTTAGATTGGTGTGAAGGGACACTACTTCACCTGTCATTGCAGAGGTCCATTTCAAAGAAGTACTTCAAGTCCAAATAGTAAAGGACTGTACCTCAATGCTTCCAACAGAGGCATTCAAACTGGACTGGCTGTTTCACTTTAAAGGATATTTTGATGGGGAAACAAGCATAGAATATCAAAACAGGGCCAACAAAACAGGGCCACTAGTATCCATAGTGAGAAAGCTCAAAGAGACACCTGGATTATAGCTTTAGTGAAAGTAAAATACACTTTCAATGTTTCATAGAGACTTGCTGGACTGTCAGCGCAGTATACATACAGATTTAATGGCAATCTGTTAGGTGAATCCAATTTTTCACTTGAAAAATCTGCTCAAAGGGTACTAGTCAATAGTTAACACTAACACGACTCTCCTCCCACAATATTTTAATTGCAGTAATTATTTCTAAATTTGCATTGTTTGTGTATACTCTTTTCTCCCTCTCTTTTTGGCATTCTGCTTTGTTGCCTTTTTTTCTTGTTACAGGTCATAAGCGGCTACTGTTCTGTTTAGTTTCAATTAACTCAGTGTTTCTCAACCTTGGCAGTTTGAAGATGTGTGGACTTCAACTCCCAGAATTCCCCAGCCAGCGTTGCTGGCTGTGGAATTCTGGGAGTTGAAGTCCACACATCTTCAAACTGCCAAGGTTGAGAAACACTGAATTAACTGCAGAAGGAAGCTTGTTCAGTCCTCTCAACATTAAATTTGGATTGCTTTGTGTATTTAAAAAAAAGGCGCATGTAATCATTAGATATTAAGGTACCTTACTATGTGCACCTGTTCTGTTATCTATTTCTGACACTGCCTAAATTGTTGATGGATGTTTGGCAAGGCAGCTTGTGAGACAACTCCCTGAAAGCTTGGAGGTTTGGAGGCTGAATGGAGAACAAATGGGAAGAAGAATCAGATTACCTTCCAGAAGAGTGTGTTAAGGCTCAAGCACCGACAGAATCATATTAGTTCAACACAGCTCCAACAGGGATGGGGTAACTTATTCTTTAAAAGTCATGTGAAATAAATTGCAAGATCTAATCTGTGTCAGTCACTGGGACCAGAGGTTTAGGCTTCCGAGCTTTCAGACTCCTGCTGGAGCCTAACCTTAAGGAACTGCCCTCCACCAGAACGTGTGCTTTGGGCTATTCTATGCCTCTATTTATGTTGTACCTTCCTATTGGTTGATTGGTATGTTGGTGGACGGCTATTGGTTGTTGCTTCTTTGTGTTGCCAAGGCCTCATCTCCACACAAGTCCGAAAGCTCAGAAGTCTGGATCTTGCAACATTATCCTTGGACACGTATATTTGCCTTCATTCATGAAACAAATTGGTTTGGGATTTTTATTACTTTAGTGCTGAAATACTGATAGCTGACAAAACCGGAACTTAGAATTGTCTTAACGCTATGAAGAAATGGGTTTTAGATTATCCAGGGATAGGCAATCCACACTGATAAGTAACTTATGGTAATGCACATTTTATAGCATCAAAATGTGTAGGTTGGACTTTTCTTATTGGACTTGAAGCCTTCAACAGGCTACTTATTTTAAGACAACTTGAAATACTTTTTTCTACTCATTTTTCTCCAAGTTCTTCCCTCTGCTCTATAATCAGAAGTGTTCAGGCATGCATTTCCTGCAGTACACACTGGAACATTGCATGATTTTCTGTCTTTAAGAAGAAGCTGAGGTGGGATGCAAAGCTTACATGGTTGACATTTGCTTTGGGTGTGCAAGTATCCAACAGGAAAAAAGGAATGTCCCAACTGAGGGCCTGCATGGGAAGCTGACAGATATATCTTCTCCTGTCACTCCAGAGACTCCAGTGCTCTGAGATTCTTGTGTTAAAAAGACCACCACACAAAGTCAGAATTCAAATCAATGCTGATGTTCTCTCATTTGTCTACTCAGTGTTTTTTTGGATCCAGAAAGAAAAAAAATGAGGTCCTTTCTTAAAGGACCTTTCTTAAAGACCTTTCTTAAAGGTCTATAAGGGGCGTGCATAAGCGCACCACTGTGCCTACCGTCCCTGTCCTACTGTCCTCTTTTATCGTTACTTTTTACTTATGTTGATACAAACTACTACTATTCTATACATGTTTGACAAATAAATAAAATAAATATTTTAAATTTATATTTAAATATTTAAATTTAATATTATAAATTTAATATTATAATATTATAAATTTAAATATTTAAATTTAATATTATAAATAAATATAAATAAAATAAATAAATAAATAAATATAATAAATAAAATAAAATGTTGTGCCTTCATCCAATCTTCCAATCAATGGGTATTACTTATTTTCACACCAGCGAGTTGTGACAATTTAGTTTTTGTGCCAAGGTTTTTCATTCTCACAAATAAAACAAACGTTGTGTGGGAAAATAACACATCTTACGGAGTCCTATGAATGATAATACAGGTGGTCCTCAACTGGTACTGGATCTTCCATAACTAAGCAGTTGTTAAGTGAATCTTGCCTGATTTTTTGCTGAGATCATGAAGCAAATCTGTTGTTATGCAAATCTGGCTTTTCCCATTGACTTTGCTAATTGAAAGGCCCTGGGAAGGTTACAAATGGTGATGACATGACTCCAGGACACTCTACGGTTGTTAATACATGCCAGTTGCTAGGCACCTGAATTTTGATCACACGACTGCGGGTACAATAAGTTGCATGTACTAGGACCAGTTCTAAGTAGCTTTTTAAAAGCACTGGTGCTACTTTGAACGGTTATTAAATGAATAGTTGCAAGTCAAGGACTACCTGTATCTGCACTGACAATACATAAGAATATACGGGGTCGTAACAGTGTAGTTTATGCATGTTTACTCAGAGTGAGGTTCTTTATGTTAGTGAGGCTTATTTCTAGGAAGGTAAGGGTAAGATTTCTGCTTAACTAAATCAAGCAATTTGGTAACATTGAAGGATGGCAGCAGAAACAAATCAGCTCTGAAATTTGAGTAGGCAAGTGGATTTTCGGTGGGAATTTGTTGGTTGTGGTCAAGAAAACTGATCTGAAAGCAGAATTCCACCTGTGGGTTTTACATGTGCCTAATATTAAATACTGGCCTTCAGCATTGTAAGTATATATATAATGAAATTATTCCACGAACTAAATTTGATGCATTCTAAGGCATTTGTAGTTTCCCAATATTTACAAGCATGAGACGGGTGGATTTTTTTTTCTTTTGAAAGACGGCTTTAGAAAATATTTTCCCTCTAAAACTTCTCCTAGTCTAAACAAATGATATTTACTGAAAAGTACCAACTCTGACAAGGAGCGTATCTGATAGTATAAACAAAATGCAAACATCTGACACTCATTTGTACAAAATGGTTTTGATTTTACTATATCAAAATAAGGAGACTTTTTTATATTTTTATTTTCCAGCCCAGCTCATGTGGTTTTTACATATGTAGCTTTGGAAATCAAGCACCATTAGTAAAATGCAAAAGGCATGTTGACAAGATTACTGTTCAATCACATAGTGGAAAAATAGTGTCAGAGTATGTGAATTTTTAAAAAATCCAATCCCTTCTGTTACCATAGCATATGATGGGAAAAAAGTCTGAATAGTTCTGAAACCATGAGGAATATGAAATAGAACATGACATTACTTCTCTTATGATTCTCATCGGTCAACAATGCTTACTTTCCTATAATAGCAATAGACCTTATTTATCCAGCATTTTAGGATAGTCAGGAAGCTGCATATTAGAGGTAATTGTATCTGAAATATCTATTGTCTGTTCCAACTTTCCCTGCCTGGTGCCACTAAAACATGTGAGATTTAAACTATTATAATGCATAGCCAACATACCCATTTGCCATGCTAATTTGGAATTGAGTAACTATGGTTCCTCACAGGGGTGAGTTCCACTTACCTTCCTTACCGGGTCGCATCGCGACGGAAGTGTCACGCTGTTCAAATAACCCTCTGCGCATGCGCAGAAGCCTCCGTTCTTTGCACAGAAGCCTTCTGTTCTTTGTACCGCTGCGGGGACTGGAGAACTGGTTCGGGGGCGGGGACAGCCAGCCATCGCTGCCTGTTCAACAAGCGGGGGCAAATTCCCGCCACCGGTATGGGCGAACCGGTCCGAACCGGCAGCAAGCCACCACTGGTTCCACACACAGGCAGGAGACAAGGTAAAGAAGGCTATCTTTTTCTGAACAGCAGCAATTCTTTTTTTTTTTTGCAAGCATGTCTTCCACACTAACTGCTGACTTACCCTTTTTGATGCTACAAATGAACTCATGGCCTTGCTGGATATGAAATATCTTCCTGACCCCTCAAGTATTCTTCTTATTTTTTCCTCCTTCTCATATATTTCTTGTGAAAAGTTATCCCAAACACTTAGAAAGTGATATACAATATTTTACAGAATAAAAAAAATTCTTGGTCTTGATAGTCCATTTCAAAGGTAGTTTGAAGTTATTTTCTGGGCCCTTCAAGTCAAGCTTGATTCTTGGAAACTTATCCACTGTTGTTTTCTTGGCAACATAGAGAAGTATTTGGTCACTGCCCTCCTGGTTCTTGTTTTAAACTTTCCTATGGCCTTGATATTTTTGGTACTCTCCCAGCAAAGTACCACCTACATCTGAATATTTTAGCTTCCAAGGCTAGATAAAGTTGGCCAGGTGCTCCTAAATAAAAAACTCAAGTGAGATCTAAAACAGAGGTGGGCAACCCATGGATGCAAGCAGTTACCTGATCCTCAAAATAGCCTTCAAGACCATTCTGACACTTGACAAAAATTAGAGACATTTCCCCCATCATATTGAGGTAAAAAAAACCTCAGAAACATGTTAAATAAACTGTATACTGTACAACTGGCTTAGTATAATTTTAAAAATAATGAACTTATCTATCAACAAAAGAAAGAGGAAAAAAAATCACTTTATATTTTTGCTCCAGCAAGCTGCAGCCTTAGCTTTCTCAAAAATGCCATCAAATCCCTGATTTCATGTAGAACACCAAAAGTACACCAAAGGATTCAAAATAATCTCTTCTTACAGAGAAGGAAGACCAGATGTTCACTAGTACAGAAAGATTTGGGACAAGTATTTTGCTCACTGTTTATTCTTCTTCTGAAAAAGTTTAGTTTTGGACTTTTACTATGCATCTTGTGCAACAATTTTTTTGTTACTCATGGGCGCTAAGGAAGTTTTGCTGACAAACACTGTCATAGTTCTCAGCTATTGTCGCCAATTACTTCATACTATTTTTTAAAAGGACACTATTCTCAATGCAAATGTCCTAATTTATATATATGTAGATGTGAAGCTGTACAAAATTACTGTTTTAAAAAAGAAACATATATCTTGCCATACTATAGTTTGGAAGACTAATTTTAGCTAAAAACACAAAATATTCAACTCCTATTACTCACCCTTCGATGTAGTCATAATGGAACAAAAATGCTATTGATTTTTTTTAAAGCCCCAAACCCAATGTTACTTCTGCCATCTCAGGAATTGTTTAATTCACAGTTGTCTTTGTTCTGTAATAAATCTTTACTTGTTTCAACGCCTCAGAATGATTTGCTGTCTCAAGGTGTAGTAACAAATTCCTTATGTGAGAAGTTTACTGCTTGGGAACTCTAAAGGGGTCATTGGTTGTGTAGAGTGATTAGTCAGTCCTTACAACTCTTGTTTGGAGAAAACCAATCACAGTTCTGGAGATGTAACTTGATATACAGTTTATCTTCCTCTGCTCCTAATTACTTAGGAGAGTTGTCTTATATCATTAGTTGTTTTGCAAATCCCCTTTTAATAAGAGAAGGTGTTGAATTGGGACCACAGTGAGCACTTAGGAATGTAGAGAATGCATCCTGAGCCAGCAATAAATCTGAACGATGGGACTTTGGCCTATGCCCTTCTTTTGAAAGTGCTGGCTGAGACTTCTGGGAGTTGCTGTGCCGCTACTTCAACCTGTTGAAGATTGCCACAGAAAAAGAGAAGTAGAAAGCCACTTAAGGAAGAATACCAAATGACTGATAAGCACTATTTAAACAATTAGATCAGCCATAAGAAGGAGGGAAAGGAAGAACATGGCAGCAAAATCTCTTCAACCAGATTCAGTTGGAATTCTGCAATGGAGGATAATGTGTAAATCAACTGCATATATGAGAATATCTCACTCATCTGTAAACTTTGGGAAACACTCTTGCAGAATATGCTACATGTAGATATTCTGCTACATGTGCTGGTCATTCACCATCCAAGTATTTGTTGTATGTAGCTTGAACATCTGCTCTGAACTGACATGGTCACATTCTCTTCAACTGATCTTTATTTATTTTAAAAAGCAATGTTTTTACCCTGAGGTAAAAATTATTAAAATATCTAAAACAACTCTCTTTATACTTTGTCTTTAAAAAGAAGATACCTTAAATTAGTTTCCACATCTTTTCTTCACTTTCCATTGATCTTTTCCCTCTACTGCTGTTGACCCTTTTCCCCTTTTCTCTTTTCTCTTTCTCTTCCTTTATCTGTTGAGTATGTCACTAAACAAACCAGACGACGGTTTGTCACATGTGTGCACTTGTCCACTGTAAATGTTGGTCTCTCTCAAGTATTATGAATGATATGGCTGACTGTTTTAGTAGAAATTAAAGTGAAAAGCATTTTCTTGAGAAAGACTGTGATAAGAAAAACAATTGTCTATCTATTGCTATTTAAAATCATTTTATTAGAATCATGTTTGCTTAAAATTGCAGTAGATGAATCTTTTAATTTTATGTGACAATTTAACAACAATTTAATTCTTCTTCTGTACTTCTCTGAGTCACCCAGAGTAGTTCACGTGAACTATTCTGAATAGATTAATAAATTACAATAAAGTAATCACAAAACTCCAACAATGTTAAAAATCAAAAACATAACAAACATTCCAGAATGAAAAAGAAAAGCAACATAACAGACATCATAGAAGACTTTGCCAATAGGATTTATGCTTAGCATGCTGTTGTTTATTTTAATTATCGTAAGAAAGGAGAAGGAGCCAGCAATCCAACATTATTTCTAAAGTGAATGTTTTTGGAATTTCAGATTGTCGGGAAGTTATGCAGTCTGATCTGCCAGATTTTACTATAATCCCAGATCGGAGGAAAAACATTCTTGTTCCTGTTCATAAGCTAATAGCTTTTCAAGGTTAAGCCTTTGTATGGGTTACTAGTTCTCAATCATGAATCCCCGTGGTGGCTCACTCTAGCTATTCTACCTAGAAGTGGGTGGCTAAAGAGACCAAGGCTGAATGGCGGAAAACTGATTTAAATTATTAGGTTGTTTAATCCTTAAATATATTTTGGCAAGGAAGCAGCAAATTTCACAAACAAAAGCAAAGAGTAAAACCATTTCATCATTGCTGGAAATTTAAAAGGAGGGAATCAGGCCATGTTGAGATCAGGTTTCTGGAGTGCTTGATTAGCACATCCCCATCATTCTCAAGAAAAGAAGAGTTACCCACTTTATCTGTGTGTGTTTGTGTGTGTGCACAGGCTTCCACACATCCACAAGAATTTACCATTTTGGGTGTCCTGTCTACATTTGTGCAGCTAGAGTGAGGCTGCTTCACTTTTAATAATATTTTGTCCCTTGGATTAGCATAATTTTTGAGCTAAAAAAATAATGTGCATAACCTAAGCCATTGTGTACATCATATAGGATCATAAAAATGGAGTTACGTATAAGAAATATGATTTTAGACGTTTGAGTGAAAGAGGAGATGATAGAAGAATTATTGATTTTTAAAATTTCTACTTTTCTGCTCATGAAGGAAGAAATGCTTGGTATATGTCCAGCAATAAATATCTGATTATGGTAGCCATGGCAACTATTTTAATATTAAATTCCACTTAATAGTGAAATTAATAGTGAATGCCTATTTCTCACTGTGATAACCTCTTTTAGAATACGGATTTATGGATATGATGTAATTCATATCACCCATCTCCTCCCAGTTATGATTGTATGTCTGTAACTTGTTGCTTGTATCCTTATGATTTATATTAATATTGATTGTTTCCTGATTGCTTATTTGAACCCTATGACAATCATTAAGTGTTGTACCTTGTGATTCTTGACAAATGTATCTTTTCTTTTATGTACACTGAGAGCATATGTACCAAAGACAAATTCCTTGTGTGTCCAATCACACTTGGCTAATAAAGAATTCTATTCTATTCTATTCTATTCTATTCTATTCTATTCTATTCTATTCTATTCTATTCTAAATAGATTTTTAAATATTCTCCTAATTCGCCTAATGAAGAACATTGGTTACATTTTTTTTACCATAATGAAGATAATATTGTATAATGAGAAATCTCTTTTCGTTTTCTACAGTTTTAAACACCTTTGGGAAAACCAGATGCTACAATTCATTGCACTACTCATGCTATTTCATTGCACGAATTAAACTGATTTGCATAACCTGAATCAGCTGGTCTCAGAGATTATTTTGTTGCAAATATCAAAATGCATCCTTATTGGTGGCACAGCACTCCTATGTGAAAAGTTAGTTACCGGTAAATTTCGGAATTGTTTTAGTAGTTATATCACTCTAACACTCACATGTAGCAGATATAAAAGTAGAACTATCACATATGGTACCCATACCTCTTCCGTTACCTGCAGAATTACTTTATCATCAAATGAGCATATATGTCACAGAAGCAAACTCAGGAAAATGCAGGACACCATTAATTTTTTGAATATTCACAATATGACTACTGTATTTCATGACACCTATGAATTTCCAGTATTTATATTGCCTTGTCTAATGTATAGGGTTATGCAAAAACTGAATCTTTGAATGGATTTTTGCACAAATTCATTGAATTGAGAGGGGTAAGACACTCTCTCAGAAGTTCTATTAAATAAATTTATCCAAATAGCATAGGGTTTTTTTGAACAATGTCAATATAAAAAGGAAAGTGTATTTATGAAATCAGATGATTATGTGAATAATGTTCTGCTCACAACAAATTGGTAAAAATATTGATAGTAGCATTGCAGAAAACAGAAATAAGTAACCTCATGGTCTCTAGGTGTTTTGGACCCAAATGCAAACCTCTGCCATTCATCATTTTATTTATTGTTTATTATTTATTTATAAATAATAAACTTTATTATCTTTATAAATAACTCAAGGCACCCATGATCATACCTAACACAGATGTAAGGGGCCTAGATATAAAAGATTAGCGCTCAAGGCATATATATGGAAAATGGCTTTTCACATTCATCATGAAGTGATGGATATTACATTCACAGACATAATATGCAAAAGGAAACTTCTGAGTAGTGTCCCCTCCATTTCTGAAAAACTGCCTTCAAAGGTATACCTGGCATTTATTTTTGCACCCAGTAAAATAACTTGAGATGATACTATAATATTTTCAAATTTGCTCTGAAGAGGACATTTATTGATCTTTTTCAATATTTATGGTATGCTCTTTTGGTGTAAGTGAATTTAAATTTTAAATTATATTTTTACAATGGGGCAAACCACAGTGGGAAAATTTTGTTTTGAATAATGGTCTATACAATTTTAAATGAATATACACGTTTTTTAAAAAAATTGTACACTTTAATTATTTATATTGTATTAGCCATATTAAAAATTCATCTTCTGGACAGTTAAGAAAATGGTTACTCTGAGTGTTTGGCTCCAACCCTAGGGAGCTTCTTGTAAAAGTTTTAATTATCACAGTAAATGAAACATCAATTATCCTTTTTTAGGATATCAGTTTATAAGCCCTTTCTCCTGGGTTTTAAAAGGATAATAAAAGTGACTGGTAATAGAGAATTAGATTCTTTATATGATGGTGTTTAATTAGTGTTGGGAAAGTGCCTTGCAGTTTTCTAAGTAGAAAATTTATTTATTTGGTTTGCTTTTTAAACATTACTTGAAGTAAATGAGCAAGTAAAATATAGATATTCCTTGATTTACGACAACAGTTGGGACCAGAATTTCCATTGCTGGATTGTTAAGTGAGTCACACCCAATGTTATAACATTTTTTTGCCATGGTTGTTAACTAAATCACTGAATTTGTTAATCTACTCAGGGGTGTCAAATTGGTGGCCTGAGGGCTGGATCCATCATGTGCATACCACGCCTACCCCAGCACCGCGAATGGGAAAAACATCACAAAACATCACAGGACGGCAATGTGACGCGGTGAGTTTGACACCCGTGATCTACAAAGTCGTTGAGGGAATCCAGCTTCCTCCACTGATTTTGTTTGCAGCTGAGAAGATTGCAAATAGCAATCACATGACTGCAGGATGTTGCTATCAGAGTTTGTTGCAGAAATCAAAACCAGAAGCCCACACAGATAACTGATTCAGCTGGATTCATTAACTTCTTTATAAACATAATAATATATATACAATACCACAAGTAGATTATTTCTTCAATGTAGCAACAGTTACAAGCAATTTCATTTCCAGCAGCAGACAAGCTTTCAGTTCAGAGTTCAGAGAGAGAAAGAGAGTACAGAGTGGGCTGAGCCACGCCCAGCCTTCAGCTTAAGTTTTCAGTTTCGATTCTCTGCACAGACTCAGATGTGTTTATCTCCCATTGGCTGACTTAGTTGCTATGCCTATTCATTGGATGACCTTGTTAACATGGCTCTCCCAGATCATGAATATCTTAACAGTTGCAGTCATTATAAATACCTGCTGGTTGCCAAGTGCTAAAATGTTGATCATCTGAAGTGGGGATGCTGTAACAGTTGTAATGAAAATCACTTTTTTCATGCTGTTGTGATTGTAAACAGTCGCTAAACGAATGGTTGTAAATGAAGGATCGCTTACATGTCCTTTAGCACTTGACTCTTACCCAGATCATGGAGCTATAATTTGTGAAATTTCTAGCCAGGATAGCCACTGGCTACGTTGGATGGATGATTATGGGAATTGTAGTTTAGCACTTCTGTATTTGTATCATTATATTTATCTGTAGTTCAACAACTCTACCATACAGAGGAAGGCTGATGTTGTAGAAATTCCTTATGCATTTTTATGGATGTGTATTTCATATGATCTTTAAGCTAGTAAGTGCATATGAGCCAGCATGTTGTTAAAAGTTAAGCAATTTTTTTTAGTTTTGAGGCACAATTTTAGTGCTGCAGATGCATTTAAATTGGATGGAAAATATTAAAAAATTCTATTTATTGTATAAGATTTTTTTAATTAAAGCATTTTTACTCTATTATTTCTATGATTTAGAAATGCCTTAAGAAACAGAAACATGCACGTACGTCTTTAGAGAGTTCTGATAGTTTAACACATGAAATATCTTTATGAGATTTCTTTTAATGAAGTGGTCAAAGGACAGACCATTGTGTATTGTGTATGTAATTTAAGAATGGTTGAAGAAGGAAGGTTTTTCAAAACCATATTGTTAAGCATGAATGGAATTTTATTTAGGTCTCTATTGTTTGTTTAAATGTGTAATGTTTTCAAATAAAAGTCTGAATGATGGTACAGAAGAAAACAAATGATTTCATAAAGTGTGGTCTGGCCAAGAAAAAAGTAACCAAAATAATTCTAAATGCACCACGCACTCAGTGAGAAAAAAGCAATTTAAAACAGAAAAGGAATTAAAAGAAGTCTGCATTAGAGTTCAGATTACAATTTGAGAATTTCAGTACTCCAAATAAGGAACATACTGTAGCTTTCTACTGCTGCACAATGATTTTGACCTAGTTGAGGTCAGCTGAGAAAAGGGGAAATTGACAGCAAGGCAAGCCAGCAATTGAGTGAAAGTTACATGTTCTGGTAAGACAATATTCTAGTATTCTTTAGAATACATTGTTCTGATCATTTGGAGGCAGGCCATCATTTTCAGGAAATGATATTCCCAAACAGGAAGTGATTTATGTTTTTCCAGATGAAAACTGGTCTTGAAATGGGTCTGCTTGGGCAGTTTGAGGAACAGGGAGAGGGTGAGCACGTAGGGAGAAATAGGCCATCCACAAATAGTGCAGAGTTCTACCACTGCAAAAACAATGACTACGTTTTTTTGTAATATGGATCAGTGTTGATAGTTGGATGTAAAGCATCTCAGATATTGAAGTTAGCTAAGATTAGCTAAGGGGTTAAAGAGCCAAGTCGCTTATAACAGAGGTGGGTTCCTGCTGGAGCTGCCCGGTGCGCAGCTCCGGTAGGGAGCGGCGGATTGTGCAACTGCTCCGGAGCCCTCTCTGCCGGTCCATTGTGCACGTCGCCATTTTTCCCCGGTGATTTTGGGTCGATTTTGCTTCTGCGCATGTGCGGAAGCAAAATCGCGCCAAAAACTTGCGAGGGGACATGCGCATGAGAGAGATTTCAGTGAGATTTTGCTTCGGCGCATAAGCAGAAGCAAAATCACGCGAGGGAGCACACGTGCGTAGCGCACACACGCGCCCCTGAAACTTGGAGATGCGCGCACAGCGCACCGGCATCGATAAGATGGCAACCCGCCACAGGCTTATAAACTGGCAGAGTATATTTGTGGGGAAGTATTCACATTGTACTTCTAAGAGGTTTTTTAGGATGGGCTTCTTGCCAATTGCTATGTGCTAAAATATTATCCATACATTAATTTTTTTGGTCGTTTTTTATATGCCGCCCCACTCCCATAGGACTCAGATTTAGATTTGAATCTAAAGTTGATTTAAATTGTAAAAATTGCCTGGATATAAGCATTTTATATTGTTTTGCTTAATGCTTGTTTTCAATCTTTCTTTTACATTCTAAAATATAATTTCATTTGTTTTATTTATTTATTTATTTATTTATTTATTTATTTATTTATTTATTTATTTATTTATTTATTTATTTATTTATTTATTTATTTATTTATTTACTTTTTTATTTATTAGATTTATATACCGCCTCACAGTGCAAGCACTCTATAAGCGGTTTACACCAGTAAGCAATGTATATTTATATTGCCCCCAACAATCTGGGTCCTTATTTTACCTACCTCGGAAGGATGGAAGGCTGAGTCAACCTTGAGCCGGTGAGATTTGAACTACTGACCTGCGGATTGCAGTCAGCTAAAGTGGCCTGCAGTACTGCCTCTAACTGCTGCGCCACCTCGGCTCATTTTAAATATTTATTAATATTTAATTAATATTAAATGAATATTAGATTTCAGAAGAACCTATGGACTTCTATTTTGTGATCATTTGCAAGTAGAAATTCTTTGTGGTGTTACCTGATCTTTGCCATGTTTCCCTGGCCAAAATTGAGGAGCACTTACTGTTACATTTCCCCTCCCCCCCTTTTGAGAAGGTTCATCTTTTCATTAAAATCTTCCCTGTGTAAACGCGATGTATTTTCTCTTTGCTTTCTCCCACCTATAGGCTTTATAAGAATATACATGCTATGAAGATGCTTTGGAAGAAATGCTTCAGTCATTGTTGAAAAATCCTCTGCTATTAATTAAAAAGTCTGAGTTTTTCAAGCTTCTGTGGCAGCTAAAAAAAGAGAGATGTAACTGCTTTAAGAGTTCCATTTCTTAAGTTGTTGGCATGTTCTTTCATCTTCAAGTGGAAGTTTGAAAAGAAAGGCTGCTTTACTAATAACAGATGCTGCTCCAATTCTGAAGCATTTCTTCCAAATAATTTTCAAACCGTGCATACATTGCTTTACATGGAGTGTTTTATTTTACCAATAGTTCTCAATTTACAATCATTAATTTAGTGATTGTTCAAAGTTACAACAGCACTGGAAAATATGATTTACTATTGACTCTTGCACTTATGACCACTGTCATGTGATCAAAATTTATTTATTTAATTTATTTATTTAAATGGATTTATATGCCGCCCAACTCCCAGGGGACTCTGGGCGGCTCACAACATGTCAAAATCCATTCAACAATATAAAAAAGACACAATAATTAAAAATTACAAAAATTAAAAAGAGCATCTAACATTCAGGAGCATGGTAAATCTAAAATTTGGGAGCATGGTAGCCAGCATGTATTTGCAATGGTTTCTGTCCACCAGGTTCATGTGATCATCATTTCTGACTTTTCCACCAGCTTCAGACAAGCAAAGTAAATGGGGAAAACTGGATTCATTTAAAAACAGCATGATTTACTTAAAAACTATGGTTAAAAAATTGTAAAATTGGGCGCAACTCACTAACCACCACCTTGCTTAGCAATGGAAATTCTGGTTCAAATTGTTGTCATAAATTAATGACTATCTATACTGTTGTTATTGTTTGGAAACTTGACTCTTGATCCCTTTGAAATAGTTTATGTAAAGTAGTATATGAATGATTTAAACAAATAGAAAAATATCATAAAGTGTTTCCTTGGATAGTAAGAATTCAAGTTTGCCCATGCAATAGAACAAACGTTCACCTAAATTGAGAATTTATACTTTATATCTGTTTTACTATATAAACGTCTGTTTTAACTTTACAATATTATCCCTAGGTTTCCCTTGATTTGGGAATTCCCTTGGGAGTTCAATAATCTAATCTATATTCTAAATATCTTCCAATATTGATATTTGATACCATAGGAATGTAATGCTTCAGTCAGTTTGCAGGGTAATACCTTTTATTCCATTCTGGCTGTATATGAATTGGAATACCTGAAATGAATGGGAACAATAGTTAAGTCTGGATTTTTCCCAAAGCAGCTCAAACACTGTTTGATCTGGCTCAGTATGAAGCTTAAGCTTTAAAACTTTTTTTGATTGGCAGTATGTTAAACTCTTTAAATGGTCCACAATCAAGTTTTTTTAAACCTGACCATGAGAATTATGCACAAAACATGTTGGCCAATAGAAACTGTTCTACAGGATATGCAGCCTTAATTCTTGGACTGTGGTTTTCTGCAGTATTTTTTGGCTGTATTTTTTTCTAAAGAGTGTAAGGACATGGTATTTGTAAGCCTTTGGTTTTGGGGTGATAATCCTCCTGAGTGCATGGTTTTGTAAATACAGATGGCAAACCAATTAGTGATGCTGATATATAAATATGGATTTGTTATGTAAAAAGTTATCCACATATTTTTAAGTTGTGAAAGTTTTAATTGATTCATTCATTTGTTGGTTCACAACCATTACCACCAGCTATAACCAAAGCTATGTCATTACAGCTGGGTTGCTATGTTAAATTAGGTCACTATGTAGTTTCCTTTGTTTTGGCATTGATCTGTACCCAATTAACATATGGAATAGGAATGCTTCATTACTGAGGTGACATATCTTGACATTACAAAGGCACTTTGGCTACTATGAAACAAGTCATGCCATTATTGTATTAACATATTACATTAAAGCATAATTTAACTCTGGTTTGTTTAAAATTGACTGGATTTGCAAAACATACTTAACCACAGTTACAAACCACATTACGCTACATCCAGGATAAAGAAATCACTTGTCTGACCATAGTAAGTGCACTAAACTTAGACCACCATTGGTTGCAAGTTTAGTATTAGAAACACTTTAAGAATATAACCATTTACTTTGGTAGTGTATGGACTAAAGAAAAGTTCAGAGCAGTTTGTTAATTTTTATAGGCATTATTCAGTTATTTTTTCCTGATAATATAGATCCAGAAAAGCTATTATTTCTATTAGAAGTGGTTCAAAATTTAAGTATTTGTGAGAATATTTAGTGAACACCCAGATATATGATTCAATTATATATTAATAAAGGAATACAGTGATTTATCAATGACTATACAAATGGATATTTTATGGATTGCATATTAGTCAAATTATAACCTCTATAATTCAATTGCTTCTGAGTCTTCATTTCTTAAGAAAATGTCTGTCAGACTTTCAGGGAAGGTACATATGTCAAACTAAAGATAGCTCTGTGAAAGGAAATTAGACAACTATGGCAAAGATCAAGCTTGTTGATTTGGCAATTCTTGTGTTCTCTATAATTATAGATTATAGATTATAGTTTATAAAATCTTTAGTATATTACTAACCATTGAGACAAGTTTAATTGATTGAGAAGTGCTACACGTTTGAACATTATTTAGTGCCATCCTTTTTGGTAGTGGAGTATAAATTGATCTCTTCTAGTTCTTTGGCCATTGTTGTGTTTTCCATGCTATTTGCAAACCATATGCCACTTTGAAGTGCAGCATTTTGTAAGCTTTTAAATAGTTCTGCTGATATTTCATCAAACCTTGCAGCCTTAATTCAAGTATAATTTTTATAGAGGTCATTGAACTTTACTTTCCAGAATGTCTGGCTCTGCTTTAGTGATTAAGCCCTTGTTTGTATAATATCAATTTGTCTACCTTCTTATTTTTATCTTTATCCAAGAGTTCTTTTGTCTTCTTTGTCTTATATCTTGCCCATCTTTGTATAAAGATTTCCCTTGAATCCTGTAATTTTCTAAAAGAAATACATTGTCCATTCTCACTTGATTATCTTCAACTTATTTGCACTACTTATTTAAATACAACTTTTTCTTTTCTTTTCTTGCTCTTATGTAGAGCTTGACATTGGACAAATTTATCTCTGTTCTTTTTGTCTACTTTTCTTCAGCTCGTCAGTATGTTCACATATATCTCTTTCTTGTTTCCCCCCAAAATTTATTTTTGTTTGCTTTAATAATGTTATAAATTTCATTTGAATTATTCTTTATTTACAAATCTACCTTCACCACATAATCATATTGAATACTGCAGAAATTCTATCTTGTTGGTTTTTTGATTTTGTTTATTCTATCTTAAGTTGTAATTTTGCAATGAATTTGTGATCTGAATTGCAGTCAGCTAGATCTTGTTTTATTGGTTCTAGAACATAGAGAATTCAATTTCAGTGTTGTTTATATGGTGATGTCCATGTCCAGATGTCTTTGAGATTGTTAAGAGGAATTCATTTGTTATAACCATTGAATTTTCTTGGCATAAATATATCAGTCTGTCTCCTGCTTTGGTTCAGAACCAAGGGCAAATATTCCTATTATTCCAGATGCTATTTTACTTTCAACTTTAACATTTCAGTCACTTACAAATAGTATGATACCTTTTTGGTTATTCTGTCAACAGGGTGTTTCAAGTCATCATAAAAGTGTTGCACTTCCTCTGTATTTGTGGTATACATTTATATCATCATAATATTGATTGATTTGTTTGTTTTGAACTCGAACTGAAATCATTATATCATATTTTGATTTGCATCTTCATCTTTTTGTTTAGAATGATGACTATTTCATTTCTTCTATGATCTTCTCCTCAGCATATCTTGATGTTCTTCCCATAGTAACACATTTTGGTAATTTTGACCATTTTGTTGTTCATTGATACATCTATGTTCTATCTTGATTTCCTCTAACAATATTACAATTATCTTGGTTTCTGATTCTGACATTTTGTATATGGATTGTATACATATCCTGCAGCATCAAACTTTTATTTTAGTTCTGGGCATATTTGTACTGGATATACAAATATGTACTTATACAGTACTTACTTTCCGTTCTTTTTCAGTAACTTTTGGGATATCTTCAATCTGAGGCTCATCCTACAGTATCATATTGACATTTTCTTGGTTATGAATGTTCATTTTGCTTTCATCGTAGAATAATGGAATAAGTTGCAATTTTATTTTCTAATGAATATTAGGTGATAATTTATATATTACCTCCATGCCATTTTACCATTCATATACTTCCAAAGGTATAGTTCCTATTGTTGCAAGCCCCCTTCACCAATACAAGGTGATGGTCCATGATAAGTTTTAAATATACCGATTTGAAATCAGTAAGATTGTCATATTAATTTTAATACATCTGGACTCAGACTAGACTCAATCCAATGTACTTTTCTCTCAAGAAATATAGATTAAAATATATCCTTATGCAGATCTTTTAACCACAACATGTTTCCGTACAAGCCCAAGTGTCACTCACCAAAAAAATTACTTGTATACATTAATATAAAGTATCCCCCTTTCTACAAACATAAATAATAGTAAAATGTTTATATTCTTTATATCTAATTTGGATCATCATCATGACATTCCTTTCCTCTAAAAGCTCATTGGTTTTGACCATACGTTTTGTAGAGCAGGATAAGTGTTTGAACACATGCAATTATAAATGAAAGGGTGAGTTTTTAGTGGAAAATATATAATATTTAAAAGTTATTATGCATTTCATTTCAATATTAAGATGAAGGATTGAGTTTTTAGTTTTCAAATAGTAAATAGATAAAATGGATGTGCACTGCAAAATAATGTCAAAATTTTTAAAAGATGTATCATTAAACAGAATGTAGGTTTGTGAATTTTTAGTAGACAAATTAAACTGGGAAACAGACAATGGGATTCTGATAGCACTAATTCTTCTGGATTCCTCAATGCTTTACAGGCCAGAGTTATCAATGAACACATCATCTTCAGGTTTTTTTTTAATGGGATTGTGTTCCTCTGTAAAAGCTTCATCTGTGACTAGTTGTGTTCATCATGCTATCTCAAAACTAAACTATTATATTATGCAATGGAAACACATCTTTGAAGATAGTTTGGAAAGTTAAACCAAAATGAATATAGGTAATTATATCACCTGATTGTTTTAAAAAATCCTAAATAGTAAACCTATTCAATGGTTTAGATTTGACGGCTGCAAAAGGCTGCCATGTGTTCATAGTAACAGATGTGCCTGCTTTTAAGGAGTATATTTATTTAAATGGGCGGCCTAACTCCTGTATGACACTTTGGCAGCTTACAGCTAAAAAAGCCCCCATCATATAAAATGAATACAAGAGACCAGAAGAGCAAAATACAAAGGCAAAACTAAAACACATCAAACCAATCCCAAAAGGGGTGCAAAAAAGAGTTGCAGATAGGTGCTTTCAATGGAGAATATTTGTAGCTCAGGGTTGAAACGTTCACTGACGATATTACCTAGTTAGGGTAATAATATGTCTGCAAGAAAACAACCAAGTTCAGAGAGCACCAAGGACCCTCAGATAGGTGGTATATTCTCATATATTCCAAAGCACCCTTTTGGAATTAAATCCCAGCATGGCAAAAGACTCAAAAATACTTTGAATCTATGGAGATCTATTTAGACCTATTTAGTTTCTATTGCCCTCACATCTGCACTTGAGTTCTTTGGATGAGGCCTGATACATCATAGCAACATATAGCCTTCTACTATAGAATTTTATACCAAGAAACCCATATAATATGCTATTAGATTTCTGAAAAGGAGATGACTAAGGCATTGTATGTTAAGGGATGGGAGAATCCAAATACATTCAAAATGGCTATATGTCACAAATCAATTTTATTAATTTAAACGCAACGTGAATGGAGGAAAGTTTCTGTACATAATGGTTGACACAACACACTGTTTATACAACGGCCAGACATACTTTTAGTCAGCATACAGACTAACCCCCTCCCCCAAAAAGGGAGCAGTGGCAGGAAAAAAAAGGTATTTTGTCTAAAACAAAAACCAGCTTCGCAATTAAAAGACTTACATGTCTGTTTAACCACAGACTTTAAGTAGTCCTAGCATTGGCTTGTTTTTGGTAGATCAAGTTACTGAAGAAGAAGGGCTATATTTACAATCAAATAGTTTGAAATAAGCCACAAAATAACGTAAACTTCAGCAGCAATATGCATCCCCCACAAAAAGAGGGGTTGCTCCAATAAGGCTGTGTGAAGCTTTGATTCAAATTGAGGGCGAATCATCAAACTTTCACACAGGTGCCTATTTGGATTTATTCAGCTAAACCTACAGATTATGAATGTGAATTGAATGTTTAAATCAAATTACAAGTTCAGGCTGGATCTTGGCTGAATCACATACACATATTGCCTAATAGCTACTTTTGCTACTAGCTGCCTTAAAAGCTGGTTTATTCCATAAAAATAAAAATCTAGAAAATGGTAAAATATAAGTAAAATATGTATTTCTAGATAAGCCAGCTGTGCCTAGTATTAAAACTTAGGTCAAGGATTTATACTCATGCATAGATTCAGACAGGTTTTGGTATAATAAAGGCTTTGTTTAGCCATGGTTATAAACATGGATGCTCACAGGATATTACATACATTTTCTCAACCTGTGCCAATTCTTCCTTCCCTTTTATTAACAGTTAAGAATCCTGATTAAATATGATTTAAGCCTGATTAAAAAAAACACCGGTGTTGGTATAATATGGTAGGAAATAATTTTTTGAGGAAGATGCAAGATGCATTTGTGATTAACTCTGGCCAAGAAAGCCACACTAGTTTATATAAGTCAGCTCAAAATAAAACTGTCAGGATTGTTGCAGGTTAGTAAGAAAGGGTAGAATTAAGTAAACAACTACAAACAATAAAAACAAAATTGGCAATAATAATTTTACTGTGTCCATTGCCAGCAATGGACCAATACAAAAATCTGATTGTTAGGGTGAAACGGTCAAAACATTTGCCATTCTTAATTTCATGTCAAACTCTGGGTTTACAAACAAAATCATTTCAAAATGCTTGCATGTTTTATGCATTTTAATGCTTAAAGAAATATGCATTGCCATTTTTCCAATCTATGCTATAGCTTATTTTAAGTAAACACCACGTGGTTAGGGACATAGTTTACTCTCATGTAGCGTTAGTAAAGATTTGGGATTTCTGTTTCTGAATTACCCATATTAAAAATCTTAACTCCTACTGTGCCTGGCCTTTTCTATAGCAGGTATTAATGAGAGTTAGACTGCAATCATTGACACGCTTACTTTCGAATTAAGCTCACTGAATTTGGTACTGGCAAATCATATAGAATATGGTTGTTAAAGTATGTAATTTTTTTTGCAACAAATTGGCTATTTTTAAAAGAGCAAGACTAATTTTCATAGTCAGTATGTATTGACTGAATCCCCAAAAGCATTCCCTGTTTTATTTTAAGATAGGATGGTACATCTCATATTTAGGTTTTGAGTGCAAAAACATATTTTTTTACTTTATTAAATCATGATACATTACACAAGGTTATCTTTTTTAAAAGTTCTCTATATTTCTGACAAAAAGAATAGATTCCACATTCAATATTTGCACAAGAAGACAATGACTTGAATGCAAATAGTTTTTCATTGGCAGAATTCCAGTAATATTGCTCCTGAAAGTAAAAATAGAAATAGGGAGAGGCAATTTTTGTCACTATCTCCTTTCTCCTAAAATCCTGTTCTGGAACATATCCCATTTCTTTGCAACATATTTCTGGGAATTCCTGGGGGACAAATAATCAATAAAATTGATTTTATCCATTAGGAAGATTGTTCTATTGTATCAACATCCTTCCACGGACAGGAGCTGTTCAGTTTATGATTCAAACCAGTTAAATAAAGAAACAGAACACTGTGCTCAGTTTGCAAGCAGTACTAATATATATGCTTCATATCAGTTAGGAATACATGTTCATGTGTAAACTGCTACTTTTCTTGGCAAAGTACACATAAACAATGCCAAATCAGGCCTCCATATGCACTTTAAAAGAAAAGTGACAATTTAACCATGCAATTTTTTCTCATCTGATTTGAATGAAGTATATTTTACACTTGAACTTATACATTCAAGTACAAAGTGTAAATGAGAGGATAGCCTATTATAGGCAAGGTAAAATCAGGGAGTTGATATTGTGATATAATAGATTTTCAAAGAAAACAACTAAAAGAATGAATAAAAAGTAATTCCTCATTGACACTTGACAACCATGGTTTTGGTCTTGACAAACTGATCTTAAAAATTTCAATTTACACATTATACACAATTCTTTTATAAGGCACAGCACAACAGTTTGTGCACATACTGCCTCATTCTTCACCAAAAATCCATTACTACTATTCAATAATATTTGCCTAAACAATATGTAAAACATTGTCCATTAGAAATTTACACAAAAACATTCTTCCTGTACACGATTGTCTCAGTGATGTACTTATTTGCTTAAATTAGAAATACTTCTACTTTGCAATGTGCTAAAACCAAAATCTTTTTGTGAGCAGAAGGCAATGACGAGTTATAGCCTTCCCACATATTGTACATATCCACATTTAAATGATGTCAAAACAGAATCTGTTCATAAATAAGTAAAGATTTACAGAGTACCCTGGATCTGAGGAAAAAAGCAAGAAAAAAAGTAAACCTTTAAAAATGTGTCCATTTCTTTAAAAGTTCAGTCTTAGTTGTGCAATCAGGTTTGCTGTATTTAAGATGTGTTCATACCACACTGGAGATTCTAGAAATCACAAAGAACTTCCCAGTCTCTTCACAGGTATGAACATTTAAATGTAGTGAATGTGGTAAGAAGACATTGCTCAAACATTCTCATCATGGCTTGTTCTCATTGGATTCACAGTACTAGAATGAACAGCTGTTTCTGAAGAAAAAGATGTGCTCCTCCATTTATTGAAAGGGCAAGGGTTAAGACCATCCGCAGCTGCATATCAACATGATGAAATCACAAAATTCTGTAGGCCAGTGCTGAAACAAGACTCAGGAACACCGTCCACAGATGTGAGGGAGGTTCCGAAGTTACAAAGTGCTACTATAAGTACTCCAGTTCCAAAGCATGATGAAGCGCCATAAGGTCAGAGTGACTTGAGATCCTCCAGAATGGCATGGCATGCTGTGATCAATATAAACACATTATAGGGAGACAATGTTACATGTTGTTTTATTAACACAGTAGTATTTAGCTATTCCATATTGCAAACCAAGTCAACAAGAATGCAAGAACACTTTCAAAATTCATCAACCCCATAAGAAATGCTTACTTAAATGTAAGCAAAGAAAAACATATAAAAACAGACCACACTGAAAGCAAGCATATTAAATGAATGCAAACTTATTGTTTTAAAGGCTTGTCTATTTTACTTTTTTTGCAAGTATTATTACAAATATACCTTGAAATGAATTCTATTCAGGATAATGCTTTCCATTAAGAATTCTAACTTTTCACAAACAAAGATGCTGGAGCCAGTTGCCCCTATTGACCCAGAAGCTTTAATGCCTAAAGCCATCATTTTATTCTTTAACCTAGTAACATTTGAAAATAATAATAAATAATTATGTATTTACTCTGAAGTGTGAAATATAATGAACTACCCCACTAATGCAAAGTCATACTAGAATAATAATTTGCTATGTATCTATGGGGATTTTCAGTCAGAACTGAAGAAGCTTCTTGGATGAGAAGCAAAACATCTTCAAGGAAAAATAAGAAAGTCTAATTGCCTTTTGAAAAAAAAACACCTCTGAGACAATTTGGTATGTAATTCATTATGTATTCAAATTCAGGCCGAATGTTCTGAGATTCTTTTGCCAAGTGACTGTAAGTAAGGCTAGCATATCTCTCATGTTTCAAAACAGAGCAATCTCAAAATAAAACAAAGTGCTTTGATTAAAAAAATGCTGAGCCAATTTAGGTTGAGGATGTACAAAGAGCTTCTTAAGTGGAGCTCCATAAAGATAATATAGTATGTCAAAAATATCTTTAGCTGTACTACCCGTATTTTTCGGAGTATAAGACGGACCTTTTTGCCCCCAAAAAGAGGGTGGAAATGTCGGTGCGTCTTATACACCGTATACAGCAATTTTTAGCCTCCCGAAGCCCCGCCCCTGCATCCAATTTTTGCAAAAAACTGGCCTTTTTTTGCAAAAATGGGGGGGTTTGCCTTTCCCCACCCACTAGGAGTTCTCTGCAGGCTTCCCAGATCCTCTGCATGCCCTATTTTTGCAAAAAAACGAGCGAAAAATGGGCCGTTTTTTGCAAAAATTGGGGCGTTTTTTCCTTCTAATTACCCCATCTAGCATGACTGGAGGAGGAATTCTGGGAGTTGAAGTCCACTAGTCTTAAAGCTGTCAAGTTTGAAGACCCCTGGGTTAGGGGTGCAAGGGTCTTCAAACTTGGCAAATTTAAGAGCCGAGGTGGCACAGTGGTTAAAATGCAGCACTGCAGTTCAGCAGTTCAAATCTCATTGGCTCAAGGCTGACTCAGCCTTCCATCCTTCCGAGGTGGGTAAAATGAGGACCCAGATTGTTGGGGGCAATATGCTAAACTCTGTAAACCGCTTAGAGAGGGCTGTAAAGCACTATGAAGCGGTATATAAGTCTAAGTGCTATTGCTATTGCTATTAAGACTTGTGGACTTCAACTCCCATTCCTGAGCTAGCATGACTGGAGGAGGAATTCTGGGAACTGAAGTCCACTAGTCTTAAAGCTGTCAAGTTTGAAGTTTGTAAAAAGTATACATGGTTGTAAAAAGTGTACATGGTTGTAAAAAGTATACATGATTGTAAAAAGTATTCTGCTACACTGGTATTTTATTAAATAATATATTACTGCACCATTTGGTTCAGAATACTTTTTTCCTTGTTTTCCTCCTCTAAAATCTAGGTGCATCTTATACTCCGGTGCGTCTTATACTCCAAAAAATACGGTAATTCTAGTCATTTGTACCAATGTATAAAACAACAAAAAAATATTCATAGTTGGAATCCAAAGAATAAATTACTAAGTGTTGCTATTTACAGTGTGTACATGAAGGATTGACCAACCATAAAATGGCAAAAGATTAAAATAAGACAGGACAAATAACCTCTATCCTTCATTTGGAAATCCATGTGCAGTCCTCGGAATCCTAGCAAAGGATTCATAAAATCCCATAAAATTCCTAATATGCAGCTTACTGTTTCTTTATCTGAACCATTAATTTCTTAGACTGTAATTTTTAAAAATCCCCATCAACCTGTATGTCAACAGTTTAATTTGAGAAGCATTTTGAAAACTCTTTTTCACAATAATCAAGTAGGCCAGTTTGATAGGGTTAGGGGAGATAGATACAGAATAAAGACAAACAGTCTAAAATGATTAATTTGGTCATACATTTTGTGTGATGATTAATGAACTGTTCATTACCAAACATTTTCTTTCAGCCTCCTTGTTGACAAATAAGTAGTCTAAGTAAAAATCCTATAATATCATTGTTTAACTTAATCCTTTCCTATTGCTTCATAGCATATTGACATTGGTAATGTTGACTTTCCAACAAGAAAATTCAATATACAAGAAAGTATGAATATAAAATGTAAACATATTTGTAAATAATACGAATACTGTGAAGCAGGGGTGAAATTCAGCAGGTTGGGACAGGTTCTATAGAACTGGTGGCGGCGATTATGCGCAGTTCGGAGAACTGGTAAATTGCACCACTGACTGGCCCTGCCCCGCCCACTCCTTCTCGGGCTCATACACACAGAGCAAACATGAGAAGAAGGCGAGAAGCAGCCAGGTTGAACGCTAGAAGACTTGGCAGAACTTTTCTGTCAGTTCTGTGGCCACGCCTAAGCCACGCCCACAGAACAAGGGGAAAAATTTGAATGTCACTCCTGTTGTCAATGACTGTACAGATATCTTCTCAACAAGTTCTTATACTTTTTTACTACAGATTTTCTTCAAGGGACTATTTTTTAATATTTTTCTTTATGTGTTATCAAAATTGTTCGAAATAAGAAACATCCCAACACATGCTACAGTTGGATAGACTTATAAGTATCAATACATATTTTAATATTATTAAGATTACTACATTTTTAGCTACAGCAATTAATTTGAAAGGAAAATTAGGAATGAATGCAAAACAACTCTTTATCATACCCATCAGCTCCATTAGGATAGACCAGGCCAGTAAATGAACTCCATTGAAAGATCAGACATTAGCTACTGGAATCTTGCAGGTGCTGCTCCTCCTCCTCATCTCCAGTGAATCAAAGCAGTACTTGTTAAACTGCTTCTAAATATTATCTTGTTTCTAAGACTTTAAAAGAGTTTTAAACCCCTTTGTTTAGGTAATAATTCTTGCCTGATTTTCTATAGCACCTCACACTTCCAGTATTGGTAACATACTGATCTTACATACTGTGTGCGTGTGTGTACATACATACATATATACATACATACATACATACATACACTGTATATATATGTGTGTGTGTGTGTGTAACATTTTTTGCTGATAAATGAAAATGAAGGGAGACTATTATAGATCTATTTCAAGTTATTTAGCTCTCATCAGATAGCCATACCCTTGCCGGGATTTGAACCTGGGCAGCCTGCCTGTAAGGCAGCAGCTTAACCTCTAGGCCACATGCCCTCTTCCCTTATCAGCTCTTCATCAGGAAAGGGTTATATATGTTTTTTATATATCATACATCATGATCCTTATCTGCATCAGTTATCCTGTAAATTAGTCTAGATAGTTTTTCTCAATTATTATTACATGGACAAATATTTTAATTATCCAACTGCCATATATCAGCCTTGCATACAATACTGATTCTGAATACCATTCATCTATTCTCCAATACAGAGTATTCTAGGCTCTAAGCCATAATATTTTAACAGCATACTTGAATTAGTTTATTGGCAGCAGAGATGACTAGACACATCCAGTTGAAGAGCAGCTGGCAAGATAGCAGCTTGCTTTTTGACTGTCAGCTGGTAGGCAGGGTGGAACTCTGACTTGACCACTTGAGACAAATAGCAACTGGGATTGAATAAAATTAGCTTGTGCGGTATGTAAGAGTACCTAACTTAAATCCTTTTATTTTAGTTTGTGTTCTGGCTATTCATACAGCAACAGAAGGAACATTTGCAATTCTTTGGTTATATAACACCACCCGTGTGCTGTACATGTGTTATAGAGAGTTCTGCCCTGTCTCCAGCTCACGTCTTCCTGCAATTTCATCCACGCTTAGGCCAAAAGAATAGAGAAGGTGCAATTGCTATGATGGGCAAAGAGCCAGCACAGTTTGTTCCTTCCCCAAAAGATCAGGCTGAACGGGAGGAAAAATCTCCCTGTTGGCAGCGTTGGCAGCAAGAGATCCACAGGCTTTCCTTTATTATTCTGGCTTCAGGAAAAACCACAATTGAGACCTTTACGTTGAAGGCATATAAATATAGTCACAGACAGCTTGAAAAGTAGTGTTTTTGAGGTGAGGTAAGAATCCGAATGGTCACAGACTCAGGAGGATGTTTTTCCTAGGCATGAATATATATGGTTACCAAATTCATTGTTGATATAATCCCATTTAATTTACTGTTGTTTTGCCAGGAGAAAATGTGACTGCTGCCTTGTGTCCTAGGCTGGAAATTCCTTCCGGCAACAAAGAACGCATGAAAGCAATGCCTCCTGAGGATGGCTCATATCCATTTATTTATTGCACAAGCATAGTAGCTTTCTTAGCTGACAATCCTACATCCAATTATATGAGAAAAAACTTCACCAAATTTATGAGAAAACAAGATCAGGATTGCACTGTAAGTTGTACTTTACATTTTAAAAACTGCATATTAAATGTTAGCACAAATTTAAGTGCATAATTCTTTTACCAAGTACAGTATACTTTTCAATTATCACAACACAAAAGAAGTACTGTTTAGATTAAATACAGAAATAGATTGCAAGATAAATATTTGCAATGGAAAGACCTTAGGGGAATCGGACAAAGAGACACCGCCAAGGAAATGGTCAGATAAGAGACAGCATAGCCTGCAGATGGATAGTGGGTGAAGCAAGAAGTTCAGAAGAGACCCTCCCAATTTCTCAGTTGTTAAAGGAGATGGACAGGGGGGAATGCACTTTCAGACTTGCAAGATTCTGTCACTGTAGCATTACAATAAGTAGAATTAGCTTATTTAATTGTGAGTCTTACCTGGCTTACTTCATGAGGCCAACATAAATCTTGCTGGATTGAAAGTATAATCCCCCCCACACCTTTGCCCAAGATCTTTCCTACATTTCATTACAATATTTGATTTTAAAATTTATCATTAAAGCTTAAAATAATTTTATTTCCCACAGTTCTTTTCTAACATTTTTCCTTAAACAGTAGCTATAGCACTGTGATGGTGAACCTGTGGCACGCGAAGCCATATTGGAGGCCACGTGAGGTGTTGCCCTATGTCAGCTCCAGCACACATGCGCACTCTGGCCAGCTGATTTTCGGCCTTGGGAAAGACCGTTTTCGGTCTTCCCTGAAGTCTCCAGAGTGCAAAAAGCAGCCCAATGGGCAAACCGGAAGTCCGTTTTTCAGAACTCGTGCCCACACCCATACCCTCTCCCTGCACATGTGCACAGCCCCTGTGCTGCCCCCCTCCACGCTGTCCCCCCGCGCATGCGCACAGGCTCACTGAAGCCTCTGGACTCCTGAAGCCTGGGGATGGCGAAAAACGGCCAAATGGGCTAACCGGAAGTTTGGAAACGAACTTCCGATTGACCTGTTGGGCCATTTTTCACACTCCAGAGGCTTTGGGGAAGCCTCCTGAAGGTGAAAAATGGCCCAATGGGCAAACCGGAAGTTCGGAAAAACGGACTTTCGGTTTGCCTGTTGGGCCATTTTTCGCACTCCGGAGGCTTTAGGGAAGCCTCCGGAGTGTGAAAAACGGCTCAATGGGTCAATTGGAAGTTCGTTTCCAAACTGCCGGTTGGCCCATTTGGCCATTTTTCGCCGTCCCCAGGCTTCAGAAGTCCAGAGGCTTCAGTGAGGCCTGTGCGCATGCGCGGGGGTGGGGGGAGCACGGGGGTTGTGCACATGCACAGGGGGAGGGTATGGGTGTAAGCACGAGCACATGCACTAGCACGCGCATGCACACCCTTTTAGCAAGCGAGCCAAAAAAGGTTCACCATCACTGCTATAGCAGTTACAACCCAAAGGCAAAGATATCAAGTGTTGCTTTAAGAACTTACTTCTTTCTTCATCAAAGTTTTCCTAGTTAAAATTACCCAACCAACTTCATCTAATGAGAACAAAGATCTAAGTATTTATTAAATCTCAGAGATAGAAAACAGCATGGGAATGCATTTAAGAACTAGAAGTGCTAGACCAAGAAGAGTTACAAGCTATGGAAAGAATTTAAAGCCTGTAATGACTCAATATTTTGACTGTTCTAAGCTTGAAAGAAAGCACGTATGTTCTTTATTATATTATGACAAATATTTTCTTTCAAATGGCATTGCTTTAATTGTGGAAGCAACATGGATTGTAGTAGGCCTCTCATTCCAAGTCTTTTGAATATAACTAACCATGGGCTGTCCCTCATGTAACTTCAGGGGTTTATAGCTATAGTCCTAATCAACACTTGGAATTGCATCTGGAAGCAAACCAGCAAACATTGCAGTTTGAAGAATAGAAGTGTCCCATGTCTACATGTTCTAGACCAGCTGAAGCTTCTAAGTAGTTTTCAAGGGCAGCATTTTCCAATAGTTGAGTCTGACTAGGACATCAATGATTGTCTGAAGAACCACCTAGTACAGGAAAGGGCCGAGGTGGCACAGCGGTTAGAGGCAGTACTGCAGGCTACTTTAGCTGACTGTGATCCGCAGGTCAGCGGTTCAAATCTCACCGGCTCAAGGTTGACTCAGTCTTCCATTCTTCCGAGATAGGTAAAATGAGGACCCAGATTGTTGGGGGCAATATAAATATACATTGCTTACTGGTGTAAACCGCTTAGAGCAGTGGTGGCGAACCTTTTTCGGCTCGCGTGCCGAAAAAGGGGGGGCGCGCTCACGCGCGCTCGCGTGCCAACACCCATTCCCTCCCCCCACGCATGCGCACAACACCCCCCCGCTGCCCCCTGCGCATGCACACACACCCCCACCCCCGCACAGGCCCACTTACCGGAGCCTGGAACGACGAAACAGAGCCTGGAACGATAAAACCGGCAAACCGGAAGTGCATTTTTTCGCACTTCCAGTTTGCCGGTATGCTGTTTTTTGCACTCTGGAGGGTTCAGGGAAGCTCCCTGAAGCTCCGGAATGCAAAAAACTACAAAACGGACAAACCGGAAGTGCGAAAAAGTGCACTTCCGGTTTGTCCGTTTTGTAGTTTTTTGCATTCCGGAGCTTCAGGGAGCTTCCCTGAACCCTCCGGAGTGCAAAAAACAGCACACCGGCAAACCGGAAGTGCGTTTTTTCGCACTTCCGGTTTGCCGGTGGGAACCCTCGCGTGCCGGCTTCTATGGCTCCGCGTGCCAGCTCTGGCACGCGTGCCATAGGTTCGCCACCACGGGCTTAGAGGGTGCTTGCACTGTGAGGCGGTATATAAATCTCACAAATAAATAAATAAATAAAGGCACAGTTGGTAGTAAACGCTGCCTGGCTATAGTTGCCACTTGCTTTTTAAGCAGAAGTTGTGAGCCCAACTGGACCTCCATCCAAGGATATGGATGGAAAGTCCTCAGATCCAGGGGCCCTAATATTTACAGCCCAATATCAATGTTGGTAAGATTGAGTTAGAACCAATTTGTCCCCACATTCAGGCCTATTCAGCCTCCAGGCACTGGGAAAAGTCTTTAGTTTCCTCACCTAGCCAACCTGAGGTATAATTGGGTATCAGCATATTGATAGTACAGCGTCTGCTTCTTCTGGGCAAAGACAAAAACACTGTTTGCACCTTGATTTCAAAAATCTGTTATGCAATTTCAAAAATCTGTTATGGAGAAATTAAAGTTGATTTCAGTAAATACCATGCATGAAGGCAGGGATTACAAGAATACAGGTTGCGTGTTATAAATGTAAATAGAACATCTAATACTATTAATGATTGCCCTGGTATATGTCTTTATTCTTTGAATATTATGCCTTAATGTAGTTGAATTTAAGCATGATTTAAAATTTAATTGAGATTTTTGTTGGTTTTGTACTGATTTGTTGAGCTTTGGTATATAGATACTGAACACGCTCTTGTGTTCTGATCCTCTTGAGCTTCATGGGGTCTTAAAATGCAGATTTTAATCAGTTGTAAAGCCTTGGGTGCTGGAGCTTGTTTTCAACTTGTGGAGCACTACTATGAAGTTAAAGTTATAAAGCGAGTAGAACATTAATATTAGAATTTTTGCAGCTGTAATATGCAAACTGTCACAAAAGGTGCTGTATGAAAGCTTTTGTGTATGTTTTGCAGGCTGCAAAACCAAATGTGTTGTTTGAACTCGCACACATGAATATGTATGTGTATGAGGTGGTAATCTAAGCCGACTGCTATCTGCTAGCCAAGCTACATTAAAAAAGAGCCAGAAATCCTGATAGAAATATATCTTTCCCATTTTGTTCAAATGTGTAATAAAGAAGCCTTTTCTCCCTCAATATCTTCTGGTCCAGGCATCAACCTTTATGGTTGGTTTTCAGGAAAATTAGAGAGAAAGTATCAGTGAAGACAATATGTATATTACCGGTGATAGCTTGGTCCTAAGAGAGAATGAAAAAATGTTCAGTGCAGTGTGACTAAAAGATCATTATTTTCAAAGGAGCGAAGAATAATAGACTGCATACTAGTTCACCACTACAAATGCATAGTCCTTGGAACAAGCCTGAAGCCACCTGTACATGTATATATGAAAGCAGGTAATGTTTGTGTTTGGTAAAGGTTTTTATTTGATCTTGAGCTTGATTGTTAACAAACCATTTTTACTTTATTTGTTGAACTATAACTAGTTCACAAGTTCTGAGTCTTTTTTTAAAGACACAACTTAGAAGACTTTGGCCATTAATAGGCTAAAATATTATTTGAGGTAACATATTAATTTGGCAGGGGAGGGGTGGAGCTGGTGATTTATTTTAAAATCTTTGGAGAAGTGACTTTATTTTCTATTTTTAGCTTGTAAGTGTAAAATATTCTTATTTTATTAACAAGGTTTGTTTATTTACTAGGTTTATGAATTGAAGAAACTTAAAATCAATAATTATGGATAAAAGAGTAAGCTATACTGAGCAACACAGGATCTACTTCTGAGGAAGAATATATAGCAACTTTCTCTGACTTGATAGCCTCCAGATGTCTTGGACTGTCCTTCCAATCAGCCCCAGTCACTATGGCAGGGGTGGGTTCTACTTACCTTCCCCACCGGTTCGCATCGCGACGGAAGTGCACGTTTTGAGCGCATGCGCTCGCTCTGCTCGCGCATCTACCCATGCAATTTTGCTTCAGTGCATGCTCAGCAGCTTAAAATCATCCCGAAACACAGCTGAGGAGCTGATCAGCTGGGCTTCGGAAGGAATAAAGGTCAGTATAAACCCGGGGGCGGGAAGAAGGGCCCTCTTTCAAGCGGCAGAACAGTGATGTCACCAGCGGGTCGCTACCAGTCTGGGCGAACTGGTCCGAACCCACCCCTGCACTATGGTCATGCTTGGGGGAGACACCAAAGACTTTAATTAAAATGAAGTATAATTTATTTGATTAAATTATATAATTTTTTTAAAAAATCTTGTGCCATTACCTTCTTTGATCCTTGTTCTTCTTCCACACCATCTCCTATGACAACGTAAACTACTTTTCTTCCAAATCTTTGAATTATGCGCTCAAAACAGCTTTCTTTTCCTGGAAAATTCAAGCATATGATCAAGCCCCAATCTGGGAAAGAATAGTGTAGTTTATTTCAGTTTAGGAAGCAGTAAAATAGCTGGACACATTTGCTTTATAATGTAAAATAATTATTCCTGAACTCCTGTACGTAGTAGATAAAATTAATTTAACTTGATGCTAACATCATTAAGTTATAAATGGGCAATTGAAATAAATGTTCAAATAACAAAACCACAGATAATAAATGAAAGCATAACAAACCATTTAATGATCCAGATCAGAATTATTAATAACAATTAGTTCTAAATAATTATATGATCTGTTTTAACTGCTCAATGACATTTTGGATTTGGAATTTGAAGAGTATGAACTTGAACATGAATAACAGATTCTGTTCCTTGTAAACACTCACCTATTTTTGTTGCACTGTAAATATTTTCTATTGGAAATACCACACCCAAACCATATAGCAAGACTTTGGCAAGAGCTGGGATAAGCTGAGTAGTCGTTACTAAAATATTGACACAATTTGTCCTAGACGAATGTAAAGAAGTATATTATAATAATCAAATAAATCCTGCAATACCATAAGCAAATTATTAGTTTCATTTAAAAACCTGGAAGGAAAATTTACTCTACAATTAAGGCTAGAAAGGGTTCATAGATGGAGAAATGATACTCATATGGAATCCAATATACAATAACTACAAATTCTCGAGTTTTTGCTCTTTTTCTGGCTCTTGGTTCTTAAGAGGACTGATACTAGGAGGTATAAAGCAGACCATCAGTGATGGATATTTAAAGGCAGGGATTGTTCTCAAGAATTGATGGAGAAGACTAAGTCCCTATAGTATTAATGCAGATTCTATGTTTATTATAGCATTGCTCCCCCCTCTCAAAAATACCTAAGAAGGTTTATTCTACTTCAATATAGGGTCATATTTCCCATAATGACTTAGGAGAGAGAGTCTCATTTGGTGATGCTGGTAAACTGTAGGAATTTAGTTGGAGTGCTGGTATTTTTGCTAGCTGTTCTGGAAATGCCAGTTTTTCATAGCATAGAAACAGTGTGTCCCAATAGTGAACATTTTTTATTTGGTTGGACATATCACAAGTTGGACACTTGTGGAATGCAGATGTAGTGCTACCTGGGAACTGGGAAATTGTGGATCAGACTGGGAAGGGGCTATGTGACTGAGCAGAGTGGTAAGAGTGGAGTCATACATTCCTTATGCAAAAGGAGGAAGAAAATGACAAGGGCCATTTATGAAGAAAGAATACATATGTCTACATGCCAACTACCTACTGTGAATCTCTGGAACTTGAATTCCAGCAAATTCTATTAATGGGAGAATAGACTGGTGGCAGGAAAGCTTGAAAATCTGCATACATTCCTAGCTTGTCCCTCTCCCAGCTTGGCAAGCAGTGGAAGGAAGGATTTTTTTTAAAATTATATAGGGCTTGATAGAAGAGGAGCTTTTTGTGTTCTAATATTTTTTTTGTGTTGTAATCATATAGATCCTTTGAAAAAAAGGATGAGATCTTTACTGGATTGCTTGATGGGATATAATATAACAGTAGCAGAGAAATCTTGTCCTTGTGCTCCATGTTTCAAATGCATGGAAGGTAGCACTCATGTTTTTCTCTCTTTTGTCCCTTGAAGAAAGCTGGATGATCAGCATGCTATTGGTAAAGCAATGGTGTTTTTCTGACATTGTGTAATTATAGTTTAGATCTATTCTGTATGCATCATAAGACAAAAACTAAACAGTTAGAGGGTGCATTACAATAGAAAAAGAGTGAAGATTTAGGAAATATGAAAAGATAGTAATTGGCCAAGTCTACCTGATAGGCTATTATTGTGAGGTAAAACTGTTGTATGTGGGGAAGCGCTCTGTATACTTTCTTGACTTTTCTGGAAAAGATAAGCTATGAACCTAAGAATAAATTTAATAAATTAAAGAGTTAAATTTTATTGCTATCTTGTCTGGGATATGTAGAAATGGTTCTATATAATTAGTTAAATGATTCTATATAATCAATTAAATCTGCCATCACTATCAACTAATCTACTACAGCAGCATGATGCAATGGGGGGGGGGGAATGAAACAATTCATGTCCACTTTTATAACAACACTGCACATCAATTCACCAAATTTTAAAATGCCATATTTTAGAAAGCTATAATTTTAATTAAACCAGCTATTCCTAGAAGTGCGTAATGTATTAATTGTATCTTACAGAATTGTAAAATGTATGTTTACATTATATGTCTCCAGTTAGTTTGCATTACTACCTATGTGAAATCTACTTACCTAGAGTGAATTAGTGTGAGTGCTTTCAGTGCAAGTGTTAACCACGAATCCGTAAGGGCTTCAATTTCTGCTCTAAGCTGCAACCAAGCTTCCCTCTTTGCTGGGCCCAGAAGACCTGCCAGGGGATGAGTGAGGGAGAACAAACACTGTAGCATTTACATGTCAACTATAATCCCTTACCATGTTTTACAGTTCTATAGAATTTACAGCTGTAAATAGGTGGGAAAACATAACCACAAGATTCAAAAACTTTACGCAGCAATGAGACAGTAATTACAGTACATGGACAGGGATATTATGGGTACTTGCCTCCAACGTTATTTTTATAGGTGTTATAGATTTCTTTTACTCGTCTGTATCGGAAAGCTAGCTTTCTCATCCAGTCCACTCCTCCACGCACTCCCGTTGCTAAGCATAGATTAGCACTGGTAGCTGCTGCAGGGAACCCATCTGTCCCGAAGTTATAGGTGCTGTTTTAGATGTAAGAAAGTTTTAAAAATTATCAGATGGTTCAAGATAACTGAATGTTATACTGGCAATTTAGATGACTTGAAAAAGAATAGAAATAACAGTATTCAGAAGTTATTATAAACAAGCAGCAAACAAGCAAGCAAACAAAAACTTTTTCAATCACAGTCTTATATTAGTTTAAATGTACCTTAAATCCTGGCCATTATCATCTGATGAAACATCATCAATATGAACTTGGTCACATTCCTATAAAGGAGAAAAAAAATCCACTATATTTACTTTAATTTGCCAACTGCAATACAAGAAATACTAACAATTTTTAAAGACATGCAAATCAACAATCATATTTACTTTTTATATTGCTATAGCTGAATTCATAAAAGTAACTTTAGACACTATTCTTACAATTTAGGGGGGAAAACCCTGTATTTGGAGGGAAAGTTGTTAAAATAATTATGTACATTCTTATACATTTTCAGCCACCTTCAAGTTTTAAGTTATTCCAAAGGGTTTTCAGGCAGAGTGTGTTTATAACTCAAACCAGACTTCTTGGTAAATGTAACTTATTAGAAAAATTAAATCTGATGCTAACCACCAATGAAACTATGACCTCTGATTGCTGTTGAGCCACACACTAACACAGCCCGAGGCTAACATTTTAGAAGAGTACAGACAAAAAAGAAAAAGTTATTTGTTTTCCACTATTTCTGCATTTTCTAAAAAGCATAAACCCAGAGTAAAGTAGGAACACTTTGAAGATTTTCAGAATGCTCTAATTAATTCTTAAAGCCACTGCATAGACAAGTCCTTCATATGTATAATATTGATTTATTGGCCTATAATTGGACAAATGAATATACATTATCTCAACATTAAACAACAGAATCACTACAACTGTTACTACTGATATTTTACTGCTGTTTTATTTATAAATAAAACACCTTTCAGGATTGTGTTTAACTCCAAAGACTATTGCTTCTTTGTTTTAAAAGTTCTAATGTGAATACCAATAGCAAAGACGATCCATTTGTAAAGCTGTAATACTCCAGAGCTGCATATTTCTGTGTTACTGGTTCTCTCTGAACAATTTTTTTCAATCTCTCTATGGGCTTGGAAGGAGGGAGGGGAGCTAGAAGTGGAAAGAAACTCAAAACAGCTGTTCTCTAACAGAATTAAAATCATGACCCTTAACCTTTATTTTAAAAAACATCTATTTCTCAGCCAACCCTCTCCCAGCAAGCAGTGAGTTCCAAGGAGGAAAAGACTTTGACCCCATAACCTTCTTCACCTCTCCTGAGGTCAACAACCTCAGATAAGGGGGGGGGGGGAAACGAAGAATGGCCTCACATGATGACTATGAGTGTAAGTCTTTTAAATAGAGAAAACACAGGATACCTTTAAAATAGACTTAAATACTGAATGGGTAGGATGAGAAAAGAGAGATTGGATAAAACAAAACTAAACTGCTACAATCTGTCTGAAGTTTAGTAAAATCAAAGTCACAAACTTAAAAAATAAAATAAAAATGATTATTTCAAAAATTACACATTTTTCATACAAAGTTTGCTTCTACAATTCCATACATTTATTCTGATTAAAATTCTGTTCCATTGTTGGAACAGAAATCAGAAACAAAGTAGAACAAAACTTCCACTATCTAAGACATATTTCTCAGTTTCACGCCAACAACTCTGCACTGAACTAACACTGTATTTAATGCAAATAGATATTTCCATCACCAATAAAATTACCAAGAGTACAGTTGTTTGCTCTTTACAGGTAGTCCTTAATTTATGACTGTTCATTTAACAATATTTCAAAGCTACAATGGCCTTGGACAAACTGACTTATGACCTGCACTTGAACTCATGACTGTCCCATCATCCCTATTGTCATGTAATAGTAATTCTGGTGCTTAACAACCGGTTTGCATTTAAAAGTGGTCATGTGATCATGATTTCAACTTTTTTTGCTGATTTCGGGCAAAATAACAGCCATAAGGGAAACTAGATTCGCTTAACAAGCATCATAAAATTGTCATAAAATCAGATCTGATTCAACTTATGACTGCAATGACTAATGACTGAAATTCTGGTCCCAACTGTGGTTGTAAATAAAGGCCCATCTGTACATTTGCATTTTTGAGTGTGTGCTCAAACAAACATACACACTTTGTTTATTCATCATAATTTACATTCAAATTTGCAAGCAGAATAGTAATTTTAGAACAACATAAAAAGTTCAAGAATGAAGTTTCTTTTGTTGATATTTTCAGGATCTTGCAAGTGAAGAAGAAAATAATTATATTATATATAACATAATCGGCTTTCTATGGAAAAGAAATATTAATTTAAATTCAAACATCCCTTCTGTAAAAGTAGTGTAAGGGAAGCAGGGAAAGAAAATGGATGGGGTACAGTTTTATTGGTTTGTTCCTTATCCTTGGAGCTTCTGGATTATATCCTACACTGTTTTGGACAGGTCTCAATGTCTTTAAGGAAAGGATCTTTACACTGAAGCAAATGAAAGAAGAAAGGTGACTCAAGAACTATGGATTCAGTTTATATTTCTTCTTCTCTTCCTTTCTCACAGAAATTTTAAAAAATAGCTTTAAGAAAGAGGATTGCTATTTTAAAAGATAGTTCCTACTTATATTATAACCTTTATTATAATAGTCATTTTGTTGTTTAAATTATTGATAATGCTATTATAGTTCTTATCTTTTTTTTAAACAATGAGTGAAACTAATCACAGCAAATATATTCCTTAGGGTCAAGTTACAAATAACTTATTTTTTTAGCTGCTTAGGGAGGTCTGCTACTAAACTACTAAACTTTTCTAGGCCCTGTTATAATGGTAATGAAAATGTTCCATGTCAACTAGATGATATCTATCTACCTATTTATACTAGCTAGCTAATTTTTAAAAGGTATACCTACAATTCTAGGCAGTATCTATTCCACTATTTGCTATTAATCAGTGTGAGATTTTTAGAAACGTTTTTTGACTAAATTTCAGGTGTTAAACAAAGCAAGTGGGATGCATTAATGGAGCACTGCTTTGAGTAAGAGTGTTATCTTGATTGCAGGGGAAGAAATAGTAGAGAAAACAATTCAAAACATGCATAAAAAGGCTGAAAGGAGAATGATTGTGACAGAAAAGGGGAGAAAACATAAAGAGAAGCCATTCTCAATTAAGAAGACAAAAGGAAAAATCAAAACAAGAAAATTAGTCAGCAAGATCAATATTTAGCATCCACTACAAAAGACAGGTAGAAAAGGTATTAAATCGGTAGGTGAAGCTGACAGGAACGGAGGCAGACTTCAGAAGTGAACAGCAAACAGCAACCTTTATTTCAGCACCACAGAAACAGAACAGAGAACAGGCATCTTGACAGCTCCTTTTATACTGGAGCTGTCAAACTCTCAACCAATGACAGGGCTCCAACTTCCCGCTTGCCGGCTGCTGGCGTCAGAGCTAATCAGGCTTGACTAGCAGCCGGCGCGGTCATAACTGCGAAGACTTAACACCCTTAACCCCCCGGATGGTACATGTGTAGTCCGCAAGGTAGGCGGGCGGGCGGCGACTCCGCCCAGAGCGTCTCAGTATAGGGCTGTCGGCTGAAGGAGGAGGAGGAGGAGGTGGAGTGCAGCTCCCTGGAACCGCCGGAGACATGGGCAGCGCCATGTTAGGAGGCCCGGCCAATGTTGGAGAGGCCCCGGCATCAGGTGAGGCAAGCAGCGGAAAGTCGATGGTGGAAGGCGGAGAAATGGTTGGAGGTGGAGTGGGAGAAACCGGGGCAGGTAGGTGGACGGATGGACGAGGTGCGTCGTCGCATGGGACTCGCTGGCATAGTTGGTTTATGTGGCACCGCCACAGTCATCCATCGTCCACGCACACCCTATAAGAGCATGGGCCTGTTAGTTGGTCCACATGCCCCGGAATCCATTTTAAACCAGTCCCAAAATTCAAGGCAAAAATAGGGTCACCTGGCTGGAAGTGTCTATCGTGGTCGCGACACAGGGTTGTCCTATGGCATAGCTGGGGTGTAGACAGTCAAGCTGGGTTCTTAGGCGGCGACCCATGAGCAATTCAGCCGGGCTCAGGCCAGTGGCCTGGCATGGGGTGGTATGTTGTGCCAGGAGGTAGGTGGTGAGGCTTGCATGCCAATTTAAATGCCCCAGGCGGCCCAAAGCCTCTTTAGTGGATCAAACGGCTCGTTCAGCCAAGCCGTTGGCAGCCGGGTGTGCAGGCGCAGTGGTGGCATGGCGAACCCCTAGCTGTGCCAATAAGACCTGGAAGGTGACAGACGTGAACTGGGGGCCATTGTCTGTGACTAGGGTGTCAGGCAGGCCATGGGTGGCAAACAAGGCTTCCAGAATCCTAATTATGGCCTCGGAAGAAGTGGTGGGCATGTGAGCCAGCTCAACCCACTTCGAATAGGTGTCCACCAGTACTAGAAACATCTGGCCGTGGAAGGGCCAGCCAAATCGAGGTGGAGCCTGGACCAGGGTGCTTTTGGATCCTTCCAGTCGAAAATGGGGGTAGCAGGCAGGGCTGGCCTAGACTGCTGGCAAATCTGGCATTTAGCCACCTAGGCCTCAATTTGTTTTAGGCCACCAGGCATAGCTGTGCCCTAGTGACTTCATGCGCACTATGCCTGGGTGGGCCATGTGTAAACATTGGACTATAGTCTCGGAGGCCTGGGGGCACGACAACCCTATGGCCCCACAGCAGGCAACCATTCATGACTGTCAACTCATGTTGTCTGTTAAAATAAGGCTGGAACTCAGGGGAGGGGGACACTGAGGGCCAACCCCTGCGCACCCAGTCTAAAACTTGAGATATTAGAGGGTCTGCGCCCAATTGAGAAGCAATGTGGGCAGCAGTAACTGGGCCCTGGACCTTATCGACAAGCAAAACAGGAGATGCCGGAGCAGGGTCAATTATGGGAAGGGGCAATGGGCAGTGGCTCAGGGCATCAGCATGGCCCATTTAGCGACCAGGGCGATAGTGAAGCTGGTACGAATAGGAGGCGAGAAACTGAAGCCACCGGGACATGCGGGGCGAGAGGATGTGAGGGCTCTGCTGTCGCTGGTAATTAACCCCAGGAGAGGTTGGTGGTCAGTGACCAAGTGAAAGAAGTGGCCATAGAGATAGTCATGAAACTTACGGATGTCAACGACACAAGCAAGGGCCTCTCTTTCAAGTTGGCTATAATTATATTCAGCCATAGAAAGAGTGCGAGAGTAGTACGTGAGAGGGGCCTCTGAGCCATTGGGCAAAACATGACTCAGGACTGAGCCCACCCCATAAGGGGATGCATCACAAGCTAAGACTAAGGGAAGGCTGTCGCTATATTGAACCAGGACAGCCTTGGAAGTAAGGAGATCTTTGACAGCCTGGAAGGCCTTAGCTTCAGAATGCCCCCAATGCCAGGCAGTCTTAGCGTCAAGTAAGCGATGCAGGGGCTCAGCCACAGAGGCCTTATGAGGGAGGAATACAGAATAAAAATTAAGTAAGCCCAGGAAAGCCTGGAGCTGGGCCCTGGAGGAAGGGGGAGGAGCGAGCCGAATGGCCTCAGTTTTGGAGGGTGTTGGGTGAATACCATCAGCGTCAACAAGGAACCCCAAGAACTCAACTCAATTGGGACCCCAATGCAACATTTGTCCTTCCGCAGCTGAAGGCCAGCCTCACGGAAACGGAGGAGGACAGCCCTCAATTTGCATAGGATGTCAGAGTGGCTGGAGATTAGGACATTGTCAAAGTAGGGTACCACCCCCTGCAAACCTTGGAGCAACCGTTCCATAAGGCTTTGAAATATGCCAGGGGCTACACTCACACCAAACTGGAGGTGCTTGCACTTGAAAGCTCCCCGGTGGGTGACAATGGTTTGAGCCATGGCAGTGGCATCATCCACCGCCTATGTTTATAGGGCTGTGCAAGGTCCAGCTTAGCAAAAAGCCAGGGCTGAAAACCTCAGCGAAGTCAGAGGTGAGGGCGTCCAAGGTGTCATTGCTGGTAGCATGGATGCCGGTGACAGCGAGGCAGAGGGCAGAAAACCAGTCTAGTCCCAGGAACGATGGCAGCTGGCCGTTCACAATGATGAGAAGTAGCTCCCCTTGGAAACCTCCATGAGAGACATGAAAAGACCCACAACCCACAGTAGGGATTAGTTTGCCCTGGTAGTCTTTAAGGGACACTAAACAGGGTTGAAGGCGTTGTTTGTCGAAGTTAGGCAGTAATTGATTGATGGTGGCCCAAGACAGCAAAGATTTGGAGGACCCCGTGTCGACTTCCATCTTGCACGGCTGGCCTTCGAGATGGACAGTGACAAAGAGTTTGTGAGGCAAATTGGACAGAGTTGCCTGGCTCACGGCCATGGTGTGAGCTGGGTGGTTCTGGAGATGGAGAATCACTCATCTCTAGTGGGAGGAGGTCTCCTGTTGGATCTTGGCTGGTAGGCAGGTGAAGAGCTTGGTGGGTAGGCAGGTGCTGGAGGTTGATTGGAGGAAGGCAGAGAGGCTCTGCACACCCTGGACAGGTGGCCTTTCTTGCCACAGTGGCAGCAAATGGCGCTTCTGAACCTGCAGTCAGCTCGACTGTGGTTCCCGCCACAGCCCAGGCAAGCGGCCTGAGGTGATTTGTCACCTGAGGTAAATTTCCTGCGCGTGGTTTGGAGGCGGCCAACATCTGCTTCTTCATCTGAGGGGACGTCTAATTCGGTTTCCTCATAATGCACTGATTGGTTCCTAGGTTGAGCTGTCAGTGGTCGGGAACGCTGCATTTCTGAGGCAGATTTTTCTGATAGCTCAGAAGCCCTGGCTTCGTCTAGTGCTGTCATGAGGGTCAGCTCTTTTTGGGCCAGCAAACGGCGCTGGAGTTTCAGATCTTGCACTCCGCAAATGAGTTGGTCCAGGAGGAGGTCGTCAAGATCTGAGAACTCAGAGTTGACAGCAGCAATTCTAAGGGCGGCTATATAATCATTGATTGATTCGCCTTCTTTCTGGAACCGCTGGTGAAACGCGTGTCTCCTGGCGACGCGCGAAGGAGCTGGAGAGTAGTGGTTCCTTAATTTTTCAATCAGTGTCTCCCACGGAACCAGGTAGACAGGCTGTGGCGCTGTTAGGGCTCTGGCTGTGGCGAACATGTCATGTCCGCAGGAGCTGAGGAAATATCCCAGTTTTCGGGACCCTGACAGCTCCGTGAAGTCATTCGCCCTTAGGATGCACTTGAATCGGGTTAGATAGTTGTCCCAGGTCTCTGTCGAGAGTTTAAACAGAGCAAAATCTGGTGGAGTAGTCATCCTGAGAAGGACGGGTTTTTTAGTCGGTGTTCAGCGACCTCTTGTCGCTCGGCCGATGACCAATTCAGCTCGTGGCTCAGCTCTAGTGACTCGCTCTTAATAAGTCTGGTTTCCGTGCGTTCCTTCAGGCTTTTAATCCCATCCTCGTCGCCAGTATTAAATCGGTGGGTGAAGCTGACAGGAACGGAGGCAGACTTCAGAAGTGAACAGCAAACAGCAACCTTTATTTCAGCACCACAGAAACAGAACAGAGAACAGGCGTCTTGACAGCGCCTTTTATACTGGAGCTGTCAAACTCTCAACCAATGCCAGGGCTCCAATTTCCTGCTTGCTGGCTGCTCGCGTCAGAGCCAATCAGGCTCGACTAGCAGCCAACGCGGTTGTAACTGCGAGGACTTAACAAAAGGAAACAAAGCTTCTTTTACTCGGAATGATGAATAAATAATACAGAAATAATCGCACAACAAATTGAACTGACAGAATCCATTTAAATTGTTATTAATCTATTGTATCTATTTTCTAAACATCCCGTGCTTGGATTATTACTTTTAAATAGAAAGAGGTATTGTTCAGTACCTAGGTTATGTACAATTTTAACTTTCAATAGGTTTCAAGACTTAATTTCTGCAAACCTTAATTTACTAAACTGGGACAATTGAGATTTGATTCAAATCAAATTTATAGGCTGACAACTAGACAATTCTTTTATTTTCATCAGTATACCTTTGAAAATTGACTGACTGACAAATAAGGCTCTCAGAAAGTTCTGATACATTTTAAAATACCAAACACATTTGTAAAAGGAATTAAATAACAATAAAGTTCTGTGCATATTTATAATTAAAGCAAATAGCTATTTGTTAATATAAATGTCTTAGACTATATCTAGAATTCTAAACATAGAAAAAAATAATATCTAAGAAAAATGTGAAACTTTTGTAGAAATACTATTATTTTTTGTTTTTAGGTTTGACTTGCAAAGTATTTTTTACAATCAATGTTCTGAATTTAAACTATGTCAATACAAGGATCCCTCATTTCAACCCTGAGCTAGAAATATTCTCCTTGGAATGTCAATACATTATGCCAAGTCATGTCATTTAACTCAGGGGTCACCAACCTTTCGGACCTCAGGGACGACTTAATTCATAATTTTAAATCCCACGGACCACTAATATGATCTGCCTAATGACTGGCTGGGTGGGCGTGGCTAGGTGGTCATGTGACTGGGTGGGCGTGACCAACTTGATGTCACTCACATCAAGGGATGCCTCGCCGGCCTCTACTCGCCCCTCCCCTCCCAGCTCCTCCTCGCCTGCCTGCCCGGGCTCCTTAGGGCCCCAATAGGAAGCAGTTGTTGGAGCTAAGCAGCAACCACAAGAAAGAGTTGGCAAAACAGCTGGCTCAGTTCAAATTGGATCTGATCAAGAAGGAGGCTCAGCAGAAGCACCTCAATGAGGACTACGAACATAGGCTTTCCAAGCAGAGGGAAGACCTGCGGGAGTGCAAGGCCAGGTACCGGCGCCTGGAGGCTCAGCGGGCTGAGCTGGTTAGCCAGTTCCAGGCCATGATACAGTCCCATTGGAACGAGACCCTCCGGCTCTGCACCACCAGCGGCACTTCCCTCCAGCCTTCGCCCAAAGCCCCGCACCAGGAGGCTGAAGCAAGCCCCAAGTTGGAATTTCTGCCCCCCTCCAACCCACACAAAAAGACCCCAAAGGGGGAGACTCTGCAGCAACACAAATGTTCATTGCACGTATATGGCCCAGAGGCTGTAGTTTGAGGACCCCTGATTTAGTGCAATATAAAAAATGCAAATAATTTTTCTGCCAATCACCAAAATTTTCTCATGGACCACCAATTGTCCACGGACCACCAGTTGGTGACTGAGTTAACTACAATTTGTTAAACGTAAACAAACTATAACAGTCCACTAAAACTAAACTACAATAAGAGATAGAAAGTATCCAAAACTGATACAGGGACACTTTGCGAAGACTGTTGGAAAAATAATTTAAATGAATAAAACATACTACTAGTTGATGTGACAAACTGAAGTCACTGAACAAGTAAAAGAAAAGATAAAGATGCTGAAAAAAGGCCCAAATTCGAAACGTGGAAAAGTAAATGCAAAATGTGTCAATAAGCAGTGATAAGTGTATGTACAAGTTGGTCTCCAGAAACCATATTTCCTTCATATAAAACATTTGGTTCCTTAGTAATTAGATAGTATTTATCTCTAAATTATGTTACATGCAATGAAGGCAGAAGTGAAATCCTCCCGGTTCGGCCCGGTTCAGGCGAGTAGGTAGCGGTTGCGGTGGCTGGTTCAGAGAACTAGGATGGCAGCGCGAGGCTCTGCCCACCCACCCCAACATCATCACTTCCTGGTTTTAAAAAAAACTTTTTAAAGCCTTTTTTCCCTGCTGGTTCCCCTGAAAGAAAGAAAGAGAGAGGGGGGAGGGGGAAGGGGGGGAGGGAAGGGAAGGGAGAAAGAAAGAAAAAGAAAGAAAGAGAGAGGTTTTAGAAGGAAAAAATCAGGACTCACTTTCCAGCTGGGAGATCGCTTGGCAAAGAAGAAAAACAAATGCTGTCACTTTAAATCAGGAGTCTCCAAACTTAGCCACATGGCTGGCTGAGGAATTCTGGGAGTTGAAGTTCACAAATCTTAATGTTGCAAACTTTGGAGACTCCTGCTTTAAATTGAAAAGCCTTCAGAAGCTGCTCAGAAGGAGGTTTTTAATTGCAGAAGCGAAGTGACATTCAGCAGTGGATAAAAGGAAGGATTCTTATATGGTTCTATGTTTTTGAAGTTTTGGGGTTTGTGAAATATGGGCTTTGTGTTTCTAAAAGGGTTTGGGTGATTCCCATTGTGGCTAAATGACTTTTGTCCTGTGTCGGATCTTAAGTGTGGGGCTGCTTATTCTGATTCTACTACTGTGTTTTGTTAGTTGCCAAATCTTGCCATGGGGAAATGTCAAAATATTCCATCTTGAATGGGTTTCCTAGGGATCTGTTTGCCTGCTTGTGTGAATGGAGCCAAACGTCAGGCTTCCACTTTCTATACAGTAATTATCACATTATCTCTATCGGGCAGGAATGCGGAATGAGCTTCAGGCAGGTTCTTTGTTAGTAGCTTGATTTTTCCTTGTTTTTCTGTGAGCCTTTTATTATGAGTAATATTTTATTTGGGGGAGGGGTTGCTTCCCACGAAAGAAAGAAAGAGGAGGGGGAGGGAGGGAGGGAGGACCACAAACCTGGCTGGCACTAGACAAACTTCAGAGGATGCTTTGAAACAGCACAGCAAAGGCTGGAAGGGACCTCAGAGGTCATCTAGTCCAACCCCCTGCTCCCTGGCAAAATGGACTGCTAAATTGGCTGCACCCACCCAGTCACATGACAACCTGGCCATGCCCATCCAGTCACATGACCACATGGACACGCCCACCTGACCTCCAAGCCACGCCCACAAAATAAGCCACGCCCACAGAACCGGTAGGGAAAAATTTCACCCCTGAATGAAGGGAAGACTAAAAGTTCTTTAGATAGGAAAGACTGAGGCTTACTTTTGAAAGCATCTAACTGACTATGCAAAACAATTAGTTTACAGGTCCTTCATTTTTACAAATTTAAAATAAAAGTTAAACATTATCTCAATATTTGCTTATAAATATATAACTAAATACAAAATAGGAAGTGGAAATTTGTAGCTGACTTTCTCGTGAAGTAGGATCACATAGTACATATATTTACATCATTTTATTAATTTATATGTTCTTCAAATGTCTAGTGACACAGGAATACAAACTGTATTTTATTCTTCATTGTACTTTAGGAAAAGCAATGTAATAAAATTATAACAACAAATCTTGCAACTTCCAAAATCATGTTATCTGATTTTATTAAATGATAACATGTGCTTCAAATAAATAAATAAAATTAAAATAAATGTAAAGCAAAGAGATTCTAAGGCAAAATGAAATGAAGGACATAGAAAGTCACTAAATATCTTTATACTTGATTAAAAAGGACAATATGAATAATATTACCAATGTAACCTCTTCTGAGAATTGGAAATCATTACAGACTACAGATCCAAACATGCTGATCATAGTTAAAATGCAGTCCTGTGTTTGCTTAATCTTCCTAATTTACCATGAGAAAACTAACACCATGCTGTCAACTAATTGTTTCAGTGATTTGCTTTACAAAGTAAAACGAGCTGACAGGGAAATGCTCCATCAAAACTAGCTCTTTCCCTCTATCCTTTACACATCACAGTGTCCTTTGAGACTTGCTGGAGATTGGCCAACTCATAGGAAATGATCAGTGGATTCTCTGTTCCCCTCCTATCTGTCATTATACAATTATCCTCCTGTTTCATTTTTCTCTACTGAACGAACAGTAGAGAAATTTGGTCCAAGTATGTGTGAGAACAAAATGTTTAAAACTGCAAAACTTACATATCTGCAAAAAGCTGTGCTTAGTAAACAAAAAAATAAAAAAAAAAATCCCAGCACCTTAAATTCAGAACACATATTTCAAAGAAAGAGAAGAGCCTTAAATTCAGAACACATATTTCACCTTAAATTCAGAACACATATTTAACAGAAAGAGCTCCATTTTTGTTTCCAAAATATGAATATACCACAACCATTTATCAAACCTATTAAAGTAAATGGATTGTTTCCAACTGAAACAATAGCAGGTATGTGAAATGATGTACAGTTTATTCCATTTCTTTCCAGTTTTTCTTTTTCCTTGTTGTCTTACCTACTCACCCATTTGAAAGGTGTAAACCTACAGATATGTATTTTGTTGTTAATATTTGTTTTCTAAATCACATGGGGCTTTCATCTGACAAAAACTGTTCCTGCTCCAGAAAGCACATTCAATTTTGTATAATACCTATTTATTGAAACACCAGTAATTGATAGTATTTTGAAAAACACATTTTTCTACATACCAGAAAAAGGAGAACACAATTCACACAAATATAACATTGAATCAATTTTCAAATACAGTAGAACCTCTGATCACGACCATAATTCGTTCCATAACTTTTGTCACAACCCGATTTGGTCATAACCCGAACCTAATTTTGGAAATTTGGTGCTTACAAAAAAAATGGCGCGGAAGAAGAAATCGCCCGCGAAAACAAAAATGTGCATTTTTTGGTCGGAACCCTATTTGGACGTGGTCAGAAGTGTTCGTGACCAGAGGTTCTACTGTACTCAGGTGCATAGATTTCTAATTTGCATAATACCCTTAACACAGTACATTTAGGCTATAGTTCTATATTTATTAGCCTGGACATAAAATCCAGACTTAGTGAAATTTGCACTTGAGCAACATGTATGGTTGGTAGTGGTGGGAAGAAGACAGACATGGATCTATCCATAGATATCTTGATAAAATGCAGTAGATTGACAAGGATTTTTCATTTCCAATAATTCCAACAACAGCAGTAAATGTCCTAAATTATAATACTGGAATGAAAAAAAATGTGTAATGAGTAGATTTTTGTGTTCATAATAGATTCATAATAAAACTTCTAGGCTCAGGATTAACACCTTTTAATTTTGATCCTTCAATCTTGGTGAGACATGTAAAGAATCCACAAGTTATCAAAATGCAAAATGGTACATATTACTAAATAAAAAATAAAGTCATATTTGTCTTTGCAAAATGGCCAGATAAACAATATCACTGGATTCAATACCCCTACTTTTTAAAACGTTCAGAGCTACCACTATGTATGAAGTTCTGCCTAAAACTAACTCAAATTTTACAAAACAGTTGCAAGTTAGCAAATCCTAGAGTTCTTGAAAGTTAAAAAAAAAAGCAGATGAGATTACAACTATTATTTACTTTTATAATTGAAATACTGAATTCAGTTTGGGTACCATTAGAACACTTTCTGAGACTAAAGCTAAAAGCTGTTCCAAAGCTTGCTGGAAAACAAACAAACATTTTAACATTTCTCTTCTCATATTTTGCAGATATAAATTCCCGTGTTTAGAATCAATGTGTTTCTATAGTACCTAACATAGATCCCTTGTGGAAACTAGGAGAGATATCAACATAGACAATCATATGACCAAGATTAGAAATTATTTCAGCTGCTCTGCTAGGTAAATTAAAACTAAATTATGTAAGTGAGAAGGAATGTGCCTCTACTAAATATTATCTTACAATGATGATTTAAAATTTCTTTCTAAACAGAATATTGACATTGAATTGCAATTGTAGCCATGCTGGACTCTTTTTCTCATGGCCAACATAGCTATTATTATTTTCATACATAAAAATTATTACAAAAATTTGGTTTCTATTTTCATGCTATTAAATATTAATTGCATTTCAAAAGTGTGCTATTTATAATATACTTCTGTACATGGTTATTTTTGTAAGAATTAAATGTATTTTATTGCACCTTTTATATATTTATATGTAAGGTAATTCCTGCCTTACAACTGGTTGTTTATAATGGCCCATAAGATTTCCAAATACTGTAAAATGTCATGCTGCCCTCTTCCCCATAGTCATAAGACTCCCTTTGAGGTGCTTAACAACCAGCTCACAGTTATGACTGGTTGCAACATCCCACAATCATGATCTACAATGTTTTTTTCTGGATATTTTATATATATATATATATATATATATATATATATATATATATATATATATATATATATATATATATATATATATATATATATATATATATATATATATATATATATATTGTATGTGTGTACACACACACACATACACACACACACACACACACATATATATAATTTTATTTATTTTATATTTTTATTTTATAATTTTTATTTATTTATTTTATGTATATTATATATAGATATATAGATATAGATATATATTATATATAGATATATCTGTAAATATTTTGATATTTGAGGGGCTGCCACAGAGAGGAGGGGTCAAGCTATTTTCCAAAGCACCTGAAGGCCAGACAAGGAATAATAGATGGAAACTGATCAAGGAGAGATTCAACCTAGAAATAAGGAGGAACTTTCCGACCGTGAGAACCAGTGGAACAGCTTGCCTTCGGAAGTTGTGGGAGCTTCAGCACTTCGAGACTTTCAAGAAGAGATTGGGCTGCCATTTGTCAGAAGTAGTGTAGGGTCTCCTGCTTGAGCGGGGAGTTGGACTAGATGACCTATAAGGTCCCTCCCAACTCTGTTAATCTGTATGTGCAATTTCGAATCACAAGCAAAAGTGAAAACTTCAGTTCTTATAAAGTCATAAAACATAAATTTGCAAAAGTATATATCTTTATATGCAACCATAATGCTGATGTGAGAAAAAAAATATCAGGAAAAAACCCATTATCTTTTTTTTCAGACCTGTGCTCATTGTCTCTCAGTTGAGAACAATAAAAGCTTAAAATATGTTGTGAACTGCATAACCTATCATCACAAAAATCTTTTTAAAATACAACATAAAACCATGTGAAAAAGGAGTAACTATTGGTGAACCTGTCATCTTTGTCTGGTCTGTACTTTGCAATCATTTTCCCACAATAATTATTCTGTTCAGAGTGTAGAGAAAAGGTACAGATTACCTGTGGGATAGGCACAGATATAGAGAACAAAGAGAGCTCTTGAAATCTAATTCACTGAATTTGACAATTTGTGGATTAACAGTCAAGGAATTAAAACTGACCTTGAAGAATTTCCTTTAAAAAATGGAATGGACTTATACAACTTAAATTCCTACAAAAAAAAATGACAATAACAAACACTGTGAGGACAAAGACTAAGCTGAAAATCCTGAGAGTGGAAATTAAAGTACAAGAAAATGCTCTAAAATCTGAATGTGTACACTTGTGGACATAATTTCTTCATATAATATAGAAGATATTTAGATTATCACTTAGAAACCTAATTTCTTTATACTATATATTAAATATGAAGCTAATATTTTGTGTATATATTGATGAATTTTATGTAGTAAAAATTTAGTTCTGCTCAAATAAGAAAACTATATGTACAAAAAGAAAAATTAAGATGCACTGGTAAATAAGAATTGTTCATGCTTATGTAACAATGAGGGGCATTCGGAAACACAGCAGTCTATCAATACAGCTTAGCTCCTCCTGTCAGTAGACATTGCCAACAAGCCAGATGGCTCTTGCCCTTTTATTTTTTTTCTGAGACAACAAAACAAAGATACTTCATAATAAGACAATTCTGACAAATGCCTGAGTTTGTAAGCTTTGCTTTGCTAATTAGTCAAACATGCTAAGTAGGCCCAATGGAACACCAGTAGGATGACCATTCCTGGTCTCCCATAATTCTTCAGAATTGTACTTTAGCAGTGAATGTGAATACTTCCACTGTATTGATCAATATTCCTGGAACTTCTTTAACTCTTAGCAGTGGTATATGAAGCTTGTTTTAACAATAGGCTTAAATTGGGAATCAGAATTCACATGTTATCTATTACCCAGAAGAAGCCAAATTATACAATTTGGACAAACACACTTTTGAAAAGAATATTTTTTAATGAAAATGTCCAAGGGGGAAAAAATCAAATACAACAACATGTACATTAAAAATAGCCTCTCCAATTTCTTCTACACAATAAATATATTTTTCTCAATGTAAGTAGATATTGATAACAATCTTATATATTCTAATCTGCATAAATAATCACACTGAATAAAATGTATTTCAAAATAATATATAGAATAGTACTAACCATCATATGGTTTTTTTTTACAAGAAAATCAAAATGAGTATAAATTGAAAAAAAATAGCTAACAGTTTTAAATACATTTAATTGCAGGTAACAATATTTCAGAGTGCACATTCTTTAATTCTATACAATTCCTGCATTTAGTATAATTGCAAAATACCAATTACAACATTCTTGGCAGGTCACAGAGAAGATACTACTTTGTGGACAAACATATAGTAAGAATTATCCTAGATGCAATGCTGGGAAACTAAGCAGGATAAAGTCATGTCTTCGCTTAATAACCATAACCATAATTGGGATTTGCAAACCTGTTGCAATGAAGAAGTCATTGAGACTTTATGTGACTGCAACAGACTTATAGCCTCACTTCTATGGTCATTAAGTGAGTCATCATAGGTCATTAAGTAAGGCATCACATGAATGCAACTTGCATTTTACTGGCTTTTCCATTGTCTGCCTGTGGGAAGCTGGCTGTGAAACATCCAGATGATGATTATCACATGACCAGGAGATGCTGCAATGATAATAAATGTCTGCTGGTTATGAAATGCCTGGATCTTAATCATGTGATTGCAGGGACACTGCAGTAGCCGTAAGTACATGGACCAGTTGGAAAGTTACTTTTTCAGTTACATCATAACTTTGAAGGCTAACTAAACATAACTAAATTGGACAGCCATTAAGATGGCTGTAGAATTTTCTTTTAAGAAACTAAGGCCAACATATTTCAACCCTACTTTCAATGTTAACATATTTTAAAATATATAAATAAGTGGGATACTTTATTATTTTAAAGCCTCTTGTAAAAGTTTTTCATATAAAGCGATGTATCTATATATTTAATCTTAGCACACTTAAAAATTAGAAAAATACAGACACAAAGGGACCTCTGAACAAACAGGCATAGTTGCAAAACATTGCCTCTACTCCACTTTCATACTATTATAAAATGCAGATTTCATTGTATCTAGTAAAAGGTTTTAATATTTTTGTTCTTTCTCTTAAGAATGTTCCTTAATAAAACTTCTAAAACATTCTGATGTAAAAATTGAATGAAATAAAAATTCCCACCACAAATATTAAATGCCTTGCAGTATTTGAAGTCTTTGTCCTGAGAAGGCTGATCCCTACCCAAGTTCCTTCCCTCTTCATACTGCTGCTTTGAAATTTCTAGTTGAAATCTGGCAACGTCTAATAATTTATCCTGCAGTCTGTCTATTTACCTGTTGATAGAACTCTACAGCAGATGTGTACCTAGATTACCTTATTCAGCAACAGTGATAGATCAAAAGCAAATTGCTGCTAAATCTGATCAATGTGACTATCAGATAACAAGTCCAGGCAGTAGCATCTCCTTGAATACTAGACTTTTGTGTGCTTATGGGCCACTATTAACTATGGTAGCTTTATATAGTAGTCCTTGTATAGCTGTTTCTTTCTAGCATTACTGTCTTCTGGGAATACAGAACAAATAATTGCTTATCTACCTCTTTCATTATTATGCTAATGTCACCGTACAAATCTCTGCTAGTCAGAGCCAGGTAAGGGCTTTGGTGGGAGGAGGTTGTGTGGGACTTCAGACTTGCAATTATCCCTTCATTCAACTGGACTGTAAAAAATCTGGCCTCCCTAGCTGAGAATGCACTGTGGACACTTTTTCCACCATATCCCGAATAGGAGCAGCTGTAAGGAAGCCAATTTATCCTAGAAACAAAAGTCTTTAAGAACCAGTACCTTAGTCTGTTCTTTGATCCTCCTTTCTATTCTTTTCCTTTTATGTTGCAGCTTTCAGATTGCAAAGGACAGAAGTTGTCTTATTAATCTTTATAAGATGGTCTATGATCCATTTAGGATAAGGACAAATCATTCCTACAATATGTACAGTAAATATCCATCAAATTATTTTACAAACCTCACGCCTTCTAAAAAAAATCTATATTTTTCATCATTTTAATATGCATAGTTTCTATCATTTTTAGACCTATCTCTGTTAGGAGAGGAGACCCTCTCTCCTTTGCTGCCTCTTTATATTTTCACTAAATTTATAATCTTTACTAATCTTGTAATGTAAAAACACATAGTCCAAAGGAACTATTCATACTTACCTAGTTATAATATTGCCAAAAATCAATACATATGCAATAACTGATGGCAGACTATGAAAACTAGCATTTAAGAAAACTTGCATCTCTTATTTTAATGCATTGGATATAGGAATGAAAACATCGAGTGTTACAAATAATCCATTTTCAGAATTATAATGCTGATCTTAAGAGTAAACATGATACGGTAGAACCCAAAACCCCTCATCTCACACCATAATTATTTTGTAATGACTTGAAAGGCAAAACAATTTATTTTTATAGTAATTCTGGATTTAATATTTTGTTTCTAGGTCATTAATCTAAGCTTTGAACAGATGTTTTTCATTCACCGTGATCTAAAATCCACATAAAATCATGCATATTCATAGTGACAGGAAAAAATGAACATTCCTCTTAAGTTATTCTTCCAACTATGGGAATGTTCATATACAAATTACATTCCCAGAGAAACTGTATTTACATGAACATACTAAATACTAGGGCCAGCTGAAATGGGTTAACAAGTATAATAACAAATAGGGTCTGATTCTAGGAGGAATAAGTGTTTCACACATTAAAATGACCAAAATAACAATCTTTATTGAATAACAACAAACTTGGAAGAATGCCATTCTTCTGAACAAGTTGTTGCAGTTATGCCATAACAATTTCTGTGATCTCATTTTATGTTAACAATAGCTCCAGGTTAGAAAAATAACAACTTTTGCCAGAAGCAATGTGGTTTAAGATGGTTACTGACAAACTAGAAAATATTCTAAGAATTATAGAGATAATATAAATTGAAAAAAATGTAACCGGGAAAGCTATATCATACTAGCTATTTAAAGTCTTGTACCTTTCATTTTGCACTAAGAAAATTCATACAAATTGACAAGATTGTGCAACCAAGCATATATTCTTGAAGGTCTCATAATTGTAAACTAAATAAAAACTTAATTTTTCATTTCTTTTTTTTTGCAACAACAAACAATAATTATCTATTGGAAAAATTCAGCAGGATTATCTTTATTATTACGGTTTGTCACAGAGTCAACCAGATGTTCAGACTGGATTTTCCCCCCTTATCTTTATTATCTTGCAACGTAATGAAAGGATTGTGACTTTCGACCATTTATTAAGAGTCCACTCAGGACATATAATCATAGGGTAAATTTAAACAATAGGTTGTTCACACATCCAGATCCATCTCTAGAAGAACATTTGACCTAAGAAGTGAAATTAAATACTCCTTCTGGTTTCTGGATTTTCTTATTTAGTTTATCCTAACTGGATCATTTGTGCTTGATAGTTTTTAAAAGCATTATAATGATATGTTTAGTTCAGGCTTGCCGATTTAAAAATGTTTTAAGATATCAGAAGCATTATGGAGGACAGGAGCCTAACTATATGATCATGCAAATACTATGACTTTTATCCTGTGACTTGCAAAGACAGCATTTGACTGATAATATCACCATGTCCATATCATTGGGGGGGGGGGTGTCATCATTTGTGGTGAATGCTAAGTTATTTCTTCTACTTTTACAATTACTTTTCAAAAGCTTACTTGACTTTTCCATTAAAATGTTCAGGATGGCTTAAAGTCTAGTAACAAAATAGCAATAGTATTATAACCTAATGGGGTAATGGTAATGAGGGGACGGGGAGGACAATATTAATAAATATTTCAGGATAATGTAGGATTTTTACAGATGTATAGTTTGCCATTGGTGGTCAGAAAAGAGAAAACAGAGAGTTCAAATAATATCGTTATGGTGATATGTATTAAGAATTATTTTCGAGTACTAAAAATAACATATTTTTAAATAAACCTTTTATTTTACTTACAATTGTGTAGAGCATGAAATGTATCTGTGTAATAAATTTATCCAGACCTGATTCTGAAAAGGGAGTTTTCTGTACATCCCTAAATTTCTGGGAGTTGGGGTGAGAGGAAAAATAATCTACTATTTATGGCTCAAAGAAAGAGTAAGATCTACAGAAATGCTGTCCCTTTATCATTAACAATGTAGCCTATATACTAATGGGATGTAAAAGAAAGTCCCTGAAGAAATCCTTAATGAGGCAGTTTTACTTGAAATAAACATTTTAGCTTTTTCAGTTTTAAAGATGCCTCATGCTTTAAAAGTTGTATAGAACTGTTTTATCTGATCTGAACATGAATTGAATTCAGTGGAGCTTTTATAAGCTCCCAATATCCAGTTTCCGTCAACAGCTTAGAAAAATCTTTTGGAGCAGGTGAATTTTCAGACACCTGTCAAGTACAGTACCATGCAAAGAACTTGGCAGCAGTACAATTATGATGTAACTGCACCACCTGGCCACCTTGAAATTAGATTTTCAGATAATAACTGAAAACACTGAGTTTTATATGCCACTCTAACAAAAAAGGTAAAAGCTTGTGCATAAAATGAAATACACTTTTGGCCATGGCTGCTGCCTGAATGTTCATAACTCAGATTCAGAATTATGTCCTGGAGCAATACTGTATTATGCTATAACTTTGTATTAATATGCTAACATCTAATCCAAGGAAAGTTAAATATTTATGTCAGAATCAGTAGTTTTATCAGTCCTGGTCACCTATCTGTTTTATGGATTACATTCCAAATTCTTTTCAGTTCAACCTCAAAAAGTTCAGCACAGAAAGAACAGAGTTGCTATTATGATGATGAAACTATTCCCTAAATACTGAGGTTACTTGATTAAGACATAGAGGAAAAAAACTGCACCAGGAAACCATATTGAAATAGTTGGACACCTCAATAGCAATAATTAATGTCAATATGAGTCACTATTTTCTGAAACTATTTTTTTAGGATGATGTAACCAAACTAACAAGTTATGCATTAAAATACAAAATGATGATTTGTGAATATTAAACAAATAAACTGATGAATTGTATTTTATTTTCCCCTCTAAATTCTATATTGCTTTAACATGCATTTTAAGATAATTACAGAAATTTTTTGAAGAAAGACTTTTCTAAAAAAGGGTTTTAAAACAAAAATTGCAAAAGGTACAGAAATAGAAGAAATAAGAAAATCTTTTTCTTTGCAATAAATTATAAAATGAATCATGATGTCTTATATTTCTGCAACAGAATGCATATTATATTTTTATATATACGGCAACCACCACACTATTCCTTTCAACACAGAGATTAATTTAATGCATTTTTTACAATAGAAAAATAAATAAGAAACAGTTCAAGGAACATAAGCAAGTGCCCCAGCTGTAATTTAATGATAAACTTTACTAAATATTTTTTTAATGTTAGCAGATATTGTGACCATTTCTTAAATCATGAAATGCAACTCTGTTTATTTTTTCATCTACATTTGACACAGTTACAGTTAAGGTAATTATACCTTTAACAATAAGACATTTCAATTGAAAACCTAATGTCAATAACACTACCTTGCATACTAATAGGTTCATAAAAATAAGAAACCCATAAATTTAAACTTCTAGATAGAATATATATGATTTCTCCCTAAATTATAATCAGTATCAATATTATCATTTTGAGATTCTCTAATTAAACTGATGACTTTAAAAGAATTTCCAAATTGTTGAATTCTTGTTCAGCCTTAAAATTAGCATCAAACCTAAAAGGTATATGCTATTTCAATTAATCTTAAATACACTTTTACTTAAAAAAACAATTTTAAGTGAACCCTAGAAAGTTTTCTATGGAAAACTACTTCCAAAATGTTGCCAAGAAAACTGCATGGACTTTTCTACACAGTTGCTAGAAATTCAGATTAACTGAAAGGCATGTGCATACAGGCACACAGAAAGTATTTTAAGGAATAAGTCATATTACTTTAAAACTTAACTCAGTAAGAAAGTGTTTACTGGTGCCAATGTATTCAGCATCTGTCTATTCCATCATAAATAAAATATAAACACTGGCGTGTAGAAACCACAGTGTTTTTTTCAAGACTGTAGGACATTACAGAAAAATCATTTAGATGAAAAAATTGAAAATGATATTGCTGCAATTCCATAGTGTCACACTATTTGTTTCATAAATAATTTATTACAATTAGTTTTGGACAGATATCACTCTAAAGCCCTATGCTTGCATCAACTTGCTGTCACTATCTGAGAGTGTAGGTGTGCAGATCTAATAAGTTTGCTTGCAATTTCCACAAATCTTCAGGGATAATACCAACTGTGTGTGAGGTCAAATTAGAACCATTTACAAGTTGGCTGGTGAAGAAAAGATGGAAAGGAAAGGAACAAATTATTTTTAGGATAAGCAGCATTTCAGCTCATATAATACCATACAAACTAAAATGTTATATTCAGGTAATAGCTGAAACAAGCATAGATGTATATGGATAGACACTGTTCTTACCCAATAGATACAACAAACTAAAAGGTCAAATATATTGTATTGCAAGCCTATACATAATTCAGTGCTTTCAGATAACCGAATAAGCTGATGTTGAAAACACTACAGGAGCTACAGTGTTTATTCATTGCTGCTTCATGTTCAGTTTATAACAAAAGAAACTTACGACCTTACCACTGGTCTACCTCAGAGAAAAAAAGTAGGTGCCAGAATTCAGGAAGATCCAGAGCCAAAGGCATCATACGGCTAAACTTACAAAGGTTCATCTATTGCCGATTAAATGAAAAGAGACTCAAAGCTCAATGCAGAGGGAAACAAATCTTTTTAAAGGTTTGAAAGTCTCAGATAACTGCCCTGCCATTGTTTTACATTTTTTCATGCCTCTACACTTCCTGGTTCTGCCTGAGACCAGATGTGCCAAAATACTTTAATAAAGAGTGTTGTCATAGCTCAGCAAGAAGCAGGAAACACAGGTAATCTTGTAAGCAGAAATAAAATCCCCAAATTTAAAACACCTGCATATATTTTCATTAGAACTAACATCTCTAATATAGTCACTTTGCCTATTAATCCATCTATCTAACATCTATCTATCTATCTATGACTTATCATGAATAAAACTGATGATTTCACTAGCATAACATGCCTGCAATTTCAATATTTATTACAGTGTGCTGTTTTTCCAAAGCTATGTTAAAGAGTAGGTGCAAAAAAGATCCCACATATTTCCCCCCTTTTCAACACAAGATAGATAGATAGCATAGACAAATTATTTACTCTGACCTATTTGTTCAAAATTATGGAATAGGGATAGCCTATTTTTGGGTGAGGGATGAAGTACAATACAAAGGAAATCCTCTAGATCAAATAATCCAGTATTCTGTGTCATAGAGATAACAAGATGTTTTTCAATGGTACTTAAGCAGAACATAAAGCTGTAACTCCATTCTAATGTTCTTCCTGACCATGGTGCCTCTGAATTTATTGGCTGTAGCTACAGTTAGCCAGTAAGCACTAATAACTCGATTTTTCATGAATCTGTTGAACTCATCCTAAAGTCGGCTAAGCTAATGATTATCACAACAATAACAAGTAGTGAAATCTATAGGTTATATTGCTTATCTGAAACTTTGCTCAGAATATTACTCCTTGTAAATATATCCTAATTAAAGGGAATAACATGACACATAGCACTAGTTCATGTTCAATTGGAATCATAATCCTTGATGCTATACCAGAAACTGCTTTTTGTAAGATCCCTGTTTCAAAATCAATTTTATGGGTCGAGTGAGGAACTACTGCTCAAAATAATAAAACTTAAAAGTCACACTTGATACACAGTGGAGCTGACCAAATCTCTGGAATGTTGACATTTAACAATTAAATTAAGACATTTATGGTCAATTATAATGGTATGCAGCTATTAAAAACATATGGATGTATATTCCATTTTGATTAGGAAAAACTATAGGCTATTTGGCACAGGATCAAGATAGAATACTTTTTCAGCGAAACTTGGACTAAATTATATATTGTATAATCAGAACACAGAATCTCATATATGCACTTGTTCAGGTTATCTCATATTGAAACATGTTTATGTTTGTGTGTGCAACATGAAATTGCCATATTGGCAACACTTGAAATAGTGTTTATTTTACATATTTAAGAAACAAAGTAATAATTTTTATGTTAACTTGTTAATGTATCATTGAGTAGTTTCTTTCATAAATGAAATTGAAATACAGGACAGATGTTGAAAAACCGCATTTAGTGGTTGCACACACTAATTTCAAGTAATACCAGCTCATCTATTAAATAAGGTACATTTTGTTAGGTTTTGGGAAAAAGAAACATCAGGAAATATTTAAAGGGCAATTGTTGCCAATTAACTTTGATCAACAAAAGTTGTATGTGAATCTTCAGGATTCTTTTGCCTGCCTAGAATAATGTATATTTATTCTTTCTAACAAAATAATACTGTGATGATTAATGCTTATTGGCAATGCTCCTCAAGCTTGTTTAGTGGTTCAGTTTTAAATAAACTGCTGCCTTTAATATGACAGAAGCAAAATTTGACTTTGTGTTTGAAATTTTAATGAAAAACCCCAAAAGTCTGTTTTTCCATTGTTAAATGAAAGAAACATAAGAGTTGGAAACTACTATTCATAACCAAAGAAAGATTTTAAGCTTTTGATATGGTTCTAGAAAGTTTGACATTACAACTAACCGCTAGAATTTTCTACAGTTCATGCAAAAGGTCTACTTATGTTTATTATTCACATAAACATTGTGAGCTGAAACATTTATCATAATAACTATAAAGGTATGAACCAGTTACTCAGGTTTCATTGTGCTATTACTGTGCTATCAATAACAAATATGTTCTTGTTTTGTTGATATCTTAATCTTGTGTTAGCAGCCCAGACTCACAATTGTGAGATGGAATATAAAACAATGTAATAAATAGAATAAATTTCACAACAAATATACCATTCACAAGATGCATGACAAAAAAATAACAGCATAATACACCGTGTGCACAATTATTAGGCAAGTGAGTATTTTGACATCATCACTTTTATGCATATTTTCCACCTTCAAGCTGTATACATTTGAATGTTTAGTAGATATAAGCAGATCAGGTGATGTGTATTTGTGTAATGAGGGAGGGTGTGGCCTAAGGAGATCAACACCCATATCAAGGTGTGCGTAATTATTAGGCAGCTTCTTTTCCTGAGGCAAAATGAGCTAAAAAAGAAATGTAACTGACTCTGAAAAGTCAAAAATTGTAAAAAGTCTTTCAGAAGGATGCAGCACTCTTGAAATTGCTAAGATATTGGGGCGTGATCACAGAACCATAAAACGTTTTGTTGCAAATAGTCAACAGGATCGCAAGAAACGTGTTGAGAAAAAAAAACCTTAATTGCCAAAGATTTGAGAACAATCAAACAAGAAGCTACCAGGGACCCATTATCCTCCAGGCCTGTCATATTCCAGAACTGCAACCTACGTGCCTAGAAGTACAAGGTGTTCAGTGCTCAGAGACATGGCCAAGGTAAGGAAGGGTGAAACCCAACCACCACTGAACAAGACACATAAGTTGAAACAGCAAGACTGGACCAAGAAATATCTGAAGACAGATTTTTCAAAGGTTTTATGGACTGATGAGATGAGAGTGACTCTTGATGGACCAGATGGATGGGCCCGTGACTGGATCAGTAACGGGCACAGAGCTCCACTTCGACTCAGACGCCAGCAAGGTGGAGGTGGGGTACTGATATGGGCTGGTATTTTGAAAGATGAGCTAGTTGGACCTTTTTGGGTTGAAGATGGACTCAAAATCAACTCTCAAACCTACTGCCAATTTTTAGAAGACACTTTCTTCAAGCAGTGGTATAGGAAAAAGTCTGCATCTTTCTAGGAGACCATAATTTTTATGCAGGACAATGCTCCATCGCATGCATCAAAGTACTCCCTTGCATGGCTAGCCAGTAAAGGCCTTAAAGATGAAAGAATAATGACATGCCCTCCTTCCTCACCTGACCTAAACCCTATTGAGAACTTGTGGGTCCTTATTAACTGGGAGATTTATGGTGAAGGAAAACAGTACACCTCTCTGAACAGTGTCTGGGACGCTGCTGCACAAAAAGTTGATCATCAACAGATCAAAAAACTGACAGACTCCACGAATGGAAAGCTTCTGACTATTATTGAAAAGAAAGGTGGCTATATTGATCACTGATTTATTTATTTTGAACTGTCAGAAATGTTTATTTGTAAATTTTGAGTTGTTTATTATTTTCACTTTAACAGATGAAAATAAATGAGTGAGATTCGAAAATTGTCATTTTTCATGTAGTTGCATAATCATTCTGCACACTAATTTGTTGTTGTTAGTTGTGAAGTCGTGTCCGACCCATCGCGACCCCATGGAAAACATTCCTCCAGGCCTTCCTGTTCTCTACCATCCTCTGGAATCCTTTTAAGCTCACGCCTACTGCTTCAGTGACTCCGTCCAGCCACCTCATTCTTTGTCATCCCCTTCTTCTTTTGCCCTCAATCTTTCCCAGCATTAGGCTCTTCTCCAGTGAGTCCTTCCTTCTCATTAGGTGGCCAAACTATTTGAGTTTTATCTTCAGGATCTGGCCTTCTAAAGAGCAGTCAGGGTTGATCTCCTCTAGGACTGATCGGTTTGATTGCCTTGCAGACCAAGGGACTCACAGGAGTCCTCTCCAGCACCATAGTTCAAAGGCCTCAATTATTTGGGGCTCAGCCTTTCTTATGGTCCAACTTTTACAGCCATACATTGCAACTGGGAAAACCATAGCCTTGACTATACACACTTTTGTTGGTAGGGTGATGTCTGCTTTTTAGTATGCCATCTAGTTTTGCCATAGCTTTCCTCCCCAGGAGCAAGTGTCTTTTAATTTCTTGGCTGCAGTACCCATCTGGGGTGATATTGGAGCCCAGGAAAATAAAATCTGTCACTACCTCCATCTCTTCCCCATCTATTTGCCAGGAATTAAGAGGGCCGGATGATCTTAGTTTTATTAACGTTGAGTTTCAAGCCAACTTTTGCACTCTCTTTCTTCACCCGCATCAAGAGGCTCTTTAGTTCCTCTTCACTTTCTGCCATTAGAGTGGTATCATCTGCATATCTGAGGTTGTTGATATTTCTCCCAGCAATCTTAATTCCAACTTTTGATTCATCTAGCCCCGCCTTTCTCATGATGTGTTCTGCATATAAGTTAAATAGGCAGGGCGACAGTATACAGCCTTGCTGAACTCCTTTCCCAATTTTGAACCAATCAGTGGTTCTGTGTCCAGTTCTCACTGTTGCTTCTTGACCCGCATATAGGTTTCTCAAGAGACAAATAAGATGGTCTGGTACTCCCATCTCTTTAAGAACTTGCCACAATTTGTTGTGATCCACACAATCAAAGGCTTTAGCATAGTCAATGAAGCAGAAGTAGATGTTTTTCTGGAACTCCCTAGCTTTCTCCATGATCCAGCGTATGTTGGCAATTTGATCTCTAGTTCCTTTGCCTCTTTGAAATCCTGCCTGTACTTCTGGTAGTTCTCGATCCACATACTGCTGGAGCCTAGCTTTTAGGATTTTAAGCATAACTTTACTAGCATGTGAAATGAGTACAATGGTGCAATAGTTTGAACATTGCCTTTCTTTGGCATTGGAATGTAAACTGATCTTTTCCAATCCTGTGGCAACTGTTGTTTTCCAAATTTGCTTGCAAATTGAGTGTAGCACGTTTACTGCGTCTTTTAAGATTTTGAATAGCTCAGCTGGGATACTGTCACCTCCACTAGCTTTGTTGTTGCTCAGATTTCCTAAGGCTCATTTGATTTCACATTCTAGGATGTCTGGCTCAAGGTCAGTGATCACCCCATCGTGGTTATCAGGGACGTTAAGCTCATTCTTGTATAGTTCTTTTGTGTAATTTTGCCATCTCTTCTTAATCTCTTCTGCCTCTGTTAGGTCCCTGCCATTTTGGTCCTTTATCATGCCCATCTTTGCATGAAACGTTCCCTTCATATCTCCAATTTTCTTGAAGAGATCTCTGGTCCACCCTATTCTATTGTTTTCTTCTATTTCGTTGCACTGTTCATTTAAGAAGGCATTTTATCTCTTCTAGCTATTCTCTGGAATTCTGTATTCAATTGCACACTAATAGTTGCCCAATAATTGTGCACATATAGATATTCACCTAAGAAAGCCATAACCTCACTTTTACTTTCTTAAATATTCAGGTTTGAGGTTTATTAACATTGTGGATTGACCAAGAGCATTGTAGTTGTTCAATAATAAAATTAATCCTCCAAAATACAGGTTGTCTAATAATTGTGCACAGAGTGTATAGTATTGGGGAAGACAGAAACCCCAGTTTCTAAAAGGCATTTAACATATACAAGATTACTGAATTCACTTAATTTCAACACAGTTCCTCACTCTGATTCGTATTAGAGCAAATGACCTAAGCAATTTAATTTAAGTACTTATTAGGAAGGTAGCATGTTTTCTTACTCAATAACTACCATATGATCACATTTTAATGTTTAAATTTTAGTTAAAATATTAATATCTTAATAACACTAAAGAAATTTATGATGACCATTAAAATTTCCAACATGTTTTACAGGTATTATAAGCATTTAACCCAGAAATAACAAATGATAATTTATATTTTTGAAATAATATATATACATACAACAGTAGATAATAATTAAGTTTCTTTAAGTGGATAACACAAGTTGAGTAAACCACTTAGAAATAGAAATAATGAGAAAGAGGAATCACAGGAACAAACTGGGTAAATATTGTAGGGAAGAAATTATTTGTGAAGAGATACCAATAGCAAGGAACAGAAGAACTGTTCCTATCTCAACCTATGCTAGGAATCCAATAGACAGCTACTTGAAACCAATGACAAATAATGGGTTGCATATTAGTTAGAAGCTAACTAACTAGAAGCAGACAGCCGATTACCATGAAATTAGTATAAATAAACTGATAAAGAAGGACTCCAGAGCACTAATTTTGCCAGTGTAAATCCTTGCTTATGGAATAGTACTTTCATAGAAAGTAGTGGTCACTCAGCCATTATTTAGTCTTTCAAAAAGTCGGTGTGTCATTCAAATAATAATTACTTACTTCTAAATCATTAAAGAACAGATGAGTATCTGCCAAGTTGAAAATCATCTCCTCCATCCTTAGTCCCAGTGAAACAGACGTAGGGGGGTCCTCATAAAAGAAAAGGAAAAAAAGAGGGAAAAATTAGACTTATCAGAGAAAAGAAGAAAAATTGTTATGGTTAAAATGTCTTGGGGGAGGAGGACTTTTATGGACCCAAAACAGTGTTCTAATTACAAATTATGCAACAAAAGTAACAACAACAAAAAAGATAAATAATAAAACAATTACCATGTGTTATGACAACAAGGAAAGGCAACAGGTCATTAGAGATAACATTTATTCTATTGTATTTCTATTCTACTTTGTTCTGTTCTATTCTATTCTGTTCTGTTCCATTCTCTTTCCGCTCCGGTCTGCTCCACTCCACTCATTATTTTATAATTGTTGAGGTTAAACATTTACAGATTTTTCTTAACAATGGGTATCTGGATAGGAGCTGTGGTGGTGCATTGGTTAGAATGTGTAATAGTTCAGGATATTATTGTTATGGAATCTTTATAGAATGACAAAAATATATACTCTGATATATATTGTATTTCATTTATTATATAAGTAGTCAGTAGCACCACACTTACAAATTTTTAAAATTTTAATTAAAATATTAAAACTTTAACATTTTAACTTTAATTTTATATACTATTTTATATGCTGATATTTTATTATACACAACCCAGAGTCCCTCTTTACGGGAGATAGTGTTCTAGAAATGCAAAACATAACATTAAATAAATGTAAACAAAATTGGCATTTTAAAAACAAAAGTGTCTTTACAGCTTTAAAAAAGAGCCAATACTATACAGTTTCCTTGTGGACACCTTACTAAGTTACTCTGATTATACAGAGCACCAGCTTATATAAACGTCTACTTAATGTATGAAACCCATCCCCTTTTGAGGCATGCCCTAAGTTCCTGTTAAAATATGAAAATCAGTGAAGTCACTGTAGAGCTTCCCCCCCCCCCCTTTTATAAAAGTTGTTTTGCCTGGATAGGCCAACAAAAATACTAATCTGGAAGCTCTTAACAATTGGAAATTGATATTTGTAGACATTGTTATATCAGAAGCATATTTTATGTAATAGGCCTTAAGATACAGCAATTTCAAGGCCTCTTGTTTGGAACTATGCTGGTGGCACAGATTGTTAATCCTCTATATGCAACTTCCTGAAGCTGCCTAGAGTCGCTTCTACATGAGATGGGTGGCACATCAATCAATCAAGCAAATAAATATTTTTGTTTGCATTATCCCTTTCTTTCCTAATATGTATACACATATATACATACATAAGAATGTTCACATATGGAAGGAACAATTTAATTCTTACTGGAAAAAGAATTGAAGATATAATATTTTATTACATCTGAAGATAAAGATGGAATAGAAACCAAAAGCAAAAGTTGAAGGGAACTGCACTTTTATTTTCTTGGATTAAATCTCAGTGAATTCAGTGAGAAAACAAAAAAGATATTACACTATAATAAATATTATACATCAGTCCTTCCAGGATTTTTTAAAATTCCAATTTAAATGTATTACTGCCCAATCCATATTAGGATTACTATATAGAGAGATACAGACTAATATTTCATTGTAGTTTCCCCTTTTCTAAAAGAAAAAAATCACTAGCCATAGAGCATTCTTGACTTTTAAATAAAATACACAGGGGTGACCTGCATTTAATTTAAATCTTCCAGTTGACTATGGATATATTAATTCATCATCCCAAAATGGGAGATAAAATGAAGGAGGAAGAAAAAGAAGAGGAAGAAGAAAGCAACCGACAGCACATGCCATCTCTGCAAAGAAGCTGAAGAAAGAATGGACCACCTACTTAGCTGCTGCAAGAAGATCACTCAGACTGATTAAAAAACAATGGCATGACAAAGTAGCAACAATGGTACATTGGGATATCTGCAAGAAATAGCACTTGCCTACAAGCAAGAATTGGTGTGGCCACAAAACAGACATGGTAATAGAAAATGAAAAAACTAAAGTGCTATGGGGTTTATAATGCAAACAGACAAGCCCTTCCCATCATAAAACACAAAGACCTGCAAATAGAAGTAGAATGACTGTGGCAAAAGATAGATAGTACCAATAATAATAACTGCCTTGGGTACAACTCCAAAACATCTGGAGCACCACTAGAATACCATCAGCATTGACAAAATCACCATCAGTCAATTGGAAAAGGCAGCTTTACTTGGAAGCTTACATCCTATTATGATACCTTTAACATTATTAAACAACATCAGCTTATCCCAGATCCCTGGGAGGGACAAAGATGTCTAAACATCTGGATGACTATGTGATAAATCACAACACAATAACAATAATAATTTTCCCCATGGACACCCATTGTCATGGGGATGGGGTTTTGATACTCTGTTATTAGTGCATTTTATCAGAAGAGTCATTCATGCCAGAGATGTCTCAGACAAAAGCCTGACTATGTGTATCTGTCCGTCCATTAACTATAGTTAATGGACTGATGAATACACATTAACTATAGACTCCAACATACCTCCCTAAGACCGATTAGAGCCCACAGAGTTGGTCTGCTGGTGGTCCCATCAGCCAAACAATGTCGGCTGGCGGGCCCACGAACGAGGGCCTTCTCTGTGGCAGCACCAGCTCTCTGGAATACATTACCCCCCGAGATCCGCATTATTCCCACCCTGCCAGCCTTCAGAAAAGCAGTTAAAACATGGCTTTGTAGACAGGCCTGGGGCCAATGATTTTAATACAATATCGATCATTCTTGGCCCCATGAATGATTTATTGTATGGGTTTTTAAATTGTGGTTTTTAATGTTTTTTAATGTTTTAATATCTACTGTTTTTAATGTTTTTTTTTTCATATTTGTTGTTGCATGTGAATTTTTATTGTTGTGAGCCGCCCAGAGTCTCTGTGGAATGGGTGGCATACAAATGCAACTAAAAAATAAAATAATAATAAATAAATAAATATAGTGAGTAAATAGAAAAAGAATCCTGTACCAGATTCAATGACTTGATCAGTCTTTGCCTGGTTCAGCAAGGACTGCATCAGGTGTTAAGAGTTTCTGGATAACTATTGACAGGTGGGCAGCAGGACTCAGGATGCCTGGGCAATCAGAGCTTAGTCCTCTAGGATTATTGGAAGAAGAACCACCACAAAAAAGGCAACAATATACTGTGATTCAAAAATCAAGCCATTGTGGCCTATTATAAGTTGGAACCAACAATATGAAGCTACTTAAAGTGAATGTTTGAATTTTAGAAAGAATTTATTCAAACTCAAATATTGCTGAACAACTATTAGCAGATAAAAGGAGATTCATTATTAGAAATAAACTATTCAGGAATGCAGAATTGGAAGAAGTTTAGAAAAAGTGTGACAATAGAAGACCGAAAAACAATATAGACAGTCCATACTCAATGTGTATTCATTTAGTCGCTGTTTGAAGTAACAATGGTACTGAAAAAAAAAGTATGATCAGGCCTTGCACTGACTGTCACAGTATCCCTACAAATAATGTGATTGTGATTTGGGTGCTTGGTAACTGTCAGGCATTTATGATGGTTGCAGCATCTGTAGTCATGTGATCGCCATTTGTGATCTTTCCAGATAGCTTCCAACAAACAAAGTCAATGGGGAAGCCAATAGAAAAGGTTGTAAGTAGCAGTCATGTGATGATGAGTTTAGGGTTAGGGTTAATGACCGTGTCAAAAAAGGTCATAAAATTGGGGGTGGTCATGTACTATCTTATTTAATACCACTTAATGATGAATTTTCTGGTCTCTATTGTGGTCATAAGTCAAAGGCTACAGTAGAGTCGTAGAAAACACTGAAATAAAAATTGGAAATATAGAGGGAACGACTGATATAAATGATAATTTAGAAAATGGTTGTTCAATCTTTGGCTTGCCTGGGCCACATCAAGTAAAGAGGAATTGTCTTGGGTTGCATTTTAATATATAATATATACTGTATATAAAGAACAAACTTTATATACAGTATATATATAAAAGAATCAAAAGAAAAAAATATGGCATATGCAAAATCACCAGTAGGAAGACAAAGACTGCCAACACAAGAAAGTAGTGCCCCACCCCCAATTTTGTGGCAGCTATAATGAAAGATGAGAATAAGATGCTTGCAAGGATCAAAATAACATCTATCGAACAAACCAATCAGCTTGCCTATAGTATAGCAGTTGTAGTTACAAAAAATTGAGTACCAAAATTAGAAAACCAAAAATAAACATATTTAATCCCAAAGTGAAGATAAGATTGGAGGCCAAGATAAAGAAATTAAGATCAGTTCTATCATATTATTTTACTTATTATTTAAACTTAGAAAACTATAAATAAATAAAATGGAAAAGCAATCTACATAAATTGCTATTTGCAGGCTTTCAAGGGATAACTAATTCAGCAATTGCTAAATTAAATGCTAGACACGAACAGGTTTACATAAATTGAGAAGAGAAATCTTATATTCATAACTTCTGAGTCCAATGGTGAACAAAGCTTGTAATCCAGAATTCTTCTCTAAATCTAACCTATTGTCTACACGATTACCAATTCAATTACCTTCATTTCTCCCATATCCAAAGTGACAGAACCCTATTATTATGATTAATATCAGTTTTCTACTACAGACTCTCATATACATTCAACTAGAACAAAAAAATTATTTTTACTATATTTAGAGCTGATTATGTTTTAACCCTCTACATGTCTTTGGAGATAAAATCTCTTTGCTCACTTAGACCCTGTCTATAGGATAAATATCCTGACAGAGAATCTAAATATTAAATAGCGCAACATTGTTTTAAAGATTGTATACTTCAACACTATTCAACACAATAGTGGCCAGAACTGGCATGTAGACTGATATAAAATAATGGAAAACTAGACTCTTAATCTTTGTTATTTTCATTCATTTCTGATTAATTATTGCAAAATTAAATGTTTGAAAAGTGCAATGAGCCATTTAAAAAGTACCATTTATAAATATGAATGGCATATTTATTAGGATTTATTACCACCCATATTAGCATGTCATCTTAAAATTCCTTGCTCCCTTTGTTTTCTGGTGAAATAGGAGTTGAAATACAGGAAAGTTCAGGTTTTTTTCCCTGCCTCAGCTTATTTTCTAGTTAGCTCGAAAGTCAGAATTGAATACTTCTATGAACGAAGTTGGGCTTTCCCCTTCTTTTTTTATGTAGTTGTTATGACGTATATCTCTTACAATTAAATCAAAGAAAAAATAACTTCATATTAACATTACAAAACTTGAAATGAAGAGGTGTTGAACCATAAGTACCGCTACATAAACAAATTATCAGAATTTTAGCTAAGTTCCTTAGTCTTCTTTTAATGTTCTTCTGCACAGTGATTTCCTACCTCTTTCTTGATCTGAATCAATTTAGTTTCCATTTAATCTAAACTGGCAAACAATCAGTTTTCTCTTTGAAGAATTAAAAATCAGTATTTGACAATGAGAACAGAAAAGAGTCAATACATAAGCCTGACATTCATGTACATAATGCCAATATATAACTTGACATTATATTTGAATTATTTTACTTTTGCTACTTTCCAATTCTTGTTCCATGTTTTGCAGGGACAATTTGGGCTTCAAAGAATCAGCTGTCAGACAGGAGGACCTGTCCACTTCATAATGCATCCCAGCTGGTCACTGGTGAACTAATAAGTAGTAAACCAATAGCCACAGATGCACAGAAGGCATCACTGCATATATTCAAATAACATATCCCACTACTTCTATACTTTCTTTTCAGCATAATATCTACACAGCTGTTAGTTATTTATATTCAAGGTAGTGCTCACAGAAAACTGTTTTTCAACAGCATTCAAATTATATACTTTATTCCTGAGAAAATATAATAAATCTCTCCTCTAGGACTTTTACTTCTATCATGATTAGTGTGAAAAAATTGATTAAATGAGTCTCACAAACAACCCTTCGTTCATGTCCATATCAATAATTACATCCAATGTTATGCAAGTAGCTTTCTGTTAATGTAGGCTTGCTACTCCAAAAGCTTTTATTTGTGCTCCCCTCACCAAGCTTTATTCAAGGTTATTGCTGAAAAATCTGAAACCATACACTTTTCTTTTAAGACTAATGGATAAATAACTGGAAAAAATATAATTTAGATTATAGTAACATGTAAGTAATGGTCTAACCACAGTGTTTAATTTACACTTGTCCTTATAAAAGAAAATTGGAAGTCACTTCTTTATATTTTTTTTTTTCAGTTTTCCTGCCCTTTTGGCTTTGTTCTTTTATTTCATTTTTTCTTATTTCCTTCATTCTAAATATTAGTTATTATTTGTTTCTATCTTCTTTCTTAAATTGTTAATAAAGTTATATAAAATATGTATATCATATGCTGACTTTTAGTGTGCAATAAGTACATTTTAAATAATAAACTACTATATAGAATTTTACTGTAGTAAAAAAAAGGGGATAGCAACTGTATCTTCTACATAGTTAATTTTTAATTGTATCGCCTACTTCAGGCTATACATATCTGTGCCATTTAAAAAAAAAAGAGATGCAATCCTAAATTGAATCATTTGTTATCTGTCTGAATTTCATTTCTACAGATAGTCCTCAGTTCTGATCATTCATTCAGCAACCATTCAAATCTATAACAGTGTTGAAAAATTAGCTTCATGACCCAATTATGACCTTTGCAGTGTGCCTCAGTAGTGGTTGCCAAGAGCCGAGGTGGTGCAGTGGTTAAAGTGCAGCACTGCAGTTCAGCAGTTCAGCTGTTCAAATTTCACTGGCTCAAGGTTGACTCAGCCTTCCATCCTTCTGAAGTCGGTAAAATGAGAACCCAGATTGTTGGGAGCAATATGCTGAACTCTGTAAATCGCTTAGAGAGGGCTGTAAAGCACTATGAAGCGGTATATAAGTCTAAGTGATATTGCTATTATAGGTAGTCCTTGACTTACAACCGGTCATTTAATGACTGTTTGTAGTCATGATGGTCTTGGAATGGGTGCTTTATGGTGTGTAGAGTACTTCCAGATGTAAAATATTGCACTACCCTCAAAATGTGGTCACAAGATCACATTTTGAATACTTGGCAACCTGTTCACAACTGGTTGCCAAGTGCCCTGATCATTGCAGCATCGAAAAGTCACATGATCACCATTTGCACATTTCATAACAATTTTTTGACAATCAGAGTCAATGGAGAAGCGGGCAGTAAAATTGCATATTGTGTTCATGTGATGCATCAATTACTGTGACACTAATTGACAGAGCTGCTGGTCCCAGCTGTTACCCAGCTGTTAGTTAGGTGAAGACTATCTATAACAGGTACAACCACCAGCCTTAAAATTGACAAGAAAAATATTGAAACAGAAGATGGTTTCTGCCTTTTAGGATCAACTATCAACAGGGGGGGCGGAGAACCAGCATTCAAGAAATATGCAAATTAGCACTTGGTAGACGCAATGAAGGTCTAGGAAAAGATATTCAGATGCCCTGATAGGTCTATATAGGTCAGAATCGTGCAGGCAAATTTTGTCTGTGCCACTCTATGGAAGTGAAAGTTGGACAGAGAGAACCTTTACTTTTGAAATATGATGTTAAAAGTTTCCCGAGAACTCTATAGATAGGCAAAATAAACAAAGAACAAATCAATCTAAAGTTCTCACCAGAGGTACAAACAGCCATCCTCAAATTATTCTACTTGGACAAATTATGCAAAGACTTAGCCCTCTGAAGAAGGCTTTAATGCTGAGGACAATAAAACCATGGAGCTGGAAGGGACCTTGGAGATCTTCTAGTCCAACTCTTTGCCAACTCTCTGCCCATCCTCCTCAACCATCTTCCACCCATTGTTTCTTGTCCTGCTCGCAGGTGATTTGGAGAATAAGTTGACTTGCTCTTCTTTTCGACAGCCATTCAAGTAGAAAATTTAGCCATTTCACTCCTAATCCTTCTCTTTGTTAGGTTCTACATATCTAATTCCCTTAAATAGACATAGAGGAGGAGGAGGAGGAGGAGGAGGAGGAGGAGGAGGAGGAGGAGGAGGAGGAGGAGGAGGAGGAGGAGGAGGAGGAGGAGGAGGAGGAGGAAAGTGAGTGAATTCAGTGGCAATGGCAATAAATGCACTATTAGATTAGATTTCATTAGAAAATCAGGTTAGGGAGAGATTGTCATGGAGAAAATCTAGCTATTTGGTCACCAAAACTTGATGTCACATAATCCATCCATCAATGAAATATTTTTTCATATCATAACCCTCTACCATGTAATCAATTTTCATCAGCCCATTTATTTAATAGCAAGATTTATTTTTCATTACAATCGCATTGTATTGGTACAATTTGTGATATACTAATCTAAAAAAAATAACAGATAATACTGACAGGCATATATAGAAAGTTCTTTATGTAATTCCCATAGAATATTTTATTTATGTCTAGTATTAAAAAGCTGGAACTGAACATTTTTTATCCATATCATAAGTTGGATTTACTTCATTTTACAATTCTAACATTACAAATTTAATTTTGTACCTTTTTTCTTTCATCCAGTGGAAAAATGGACATTTTATGTATTTAGAAATATGCTATTTTTTAGAGCGGCAAACATTTTCTCATCCAGAATTCAGCAGGGAATTTATACACCAGTAATAAAGAAAATACCAAAAGTTTTAAATATTCATAACTTTTAATTATGTCAATATGAGGACAAGTTGCACCATGGATTCCTAGTGTATTGTTATAGAGACACTACAACTAAAATACAAATATGTACCGTATTTTTTGGCGTATAAGACACACCTTTTTCCTCCCTAAAAGTGTCTGAAAATTTGGGTGCATCTTATACTTCGAATGTAGCTTTTTTTTCCAGCCCTAACTAGGTGCTAACAGATCTTCCCAGCTCTTACCTTGCAGGCTTTTTCATTGTTACTCTCTCCAAAGAATGTTTTTCCAGCCCTAAGTCTTTGCAGAATTTTTTTTCATTGCTCTACTTGCTCCGAATAAGTTTTTTTCTAGCCCTAACCAGGTGCTAACACTCTTCCCAGCTCTTACTGGCTTGCAGGTTCTTTCATTGTTATTCTCTCAGAAGAAGGTTTTTTTAAGTCCTAACCAGGGGATAAAATAATGTGCTGAAGCTGCTCCGAATAAGTTTTTTTCTAGCCCTAACCAGGTGCTAATGATCTTCCCAGCTCTTACTGGCTTGCATGCTCTTTCATTGTTACTCTCTCAGAAGAAGGTTTTTTAAAGTCCTAACCAGGGGATAAAATAATGTGCTGAAGCTGACCAGACTAAGGATGCTAGCCAGATGAATACCTGGTAGGCAGATTGTTTTCCCCTATTTTTCTCCCCAAAAACTAAGGTGCGTCTTATACTCCGGTGCGTCTTATACTCCGAAAAATATGGTATTTAAGTTTATAAATGACTTTACTTTTACAATTATTTGTTAAAGTTTTCTGAATTCACTATCCGCTCCTGATGACTACACAGAAACATTTGTATGGATTTCTTTACAATATGGATGCTTCCAGGGTGTTATTTCTTTTTAGATTTCCAGCTGCTCTCCAGAATTAACCGTTTACTTTCAATGCTTCATACGAACTGAAACCCCAATGACAATTATTTTTTTATTTCACTTTTAGCTTCAATAATTCATCCTATTATACTATTAAGTTTTTACTTCTTTCTATAGATTGCTTCTGCATGCACACATATACAAATGCTGTATTTCATACTTACTCTCCCATATCTGTTAGCATACGATCCTGTGAGAAGTGAATGGAAAATGATGATTGTCTCATCCAAATCCCAAATGAAAACTCTCTATAAAAATAAAATCAAAAATATTTACACCTGTCATGTTTTATAAAGTTGGTAAGTATAGTAAACTTACCTAAAAGAATTGTTCTGAAAGTTGTACTTATTATAAACTTATCTATTTTTATTCAATTTCAGACCAATGTCCATACTATAATATAATGTCAACAATGATGACATATTGCAAAATTTCTCAAGATAGAAAGTGGATGGTTGCTTATTAAAGCAGCCATATCTTTTTCATGATTATGCAAAGTTTTAAAAATAATTCAGGGACATGCTATGCTCATATTCCTCTGCTTTTCAAAATATAGCTTCCAAATCATTTTTGAAGTAAGCATAGCCTTAGTCCATACATATACTGTATCTGTCATAAAATTAGTTCACGCTAGTTATAAATATTTATAGCAATAAGGGTATAGTCAATTAATTGTTGAATGTTATAAATTCAAACACAAATTATACAATAAAAGTTGTTTTTCAAATGGAAACATACACTCTTCGTTCATTAGTTGTTTGTTGTATCCATGAACACAATCAACTTACTAGATTCATTGTATTCATTGTATTCATAGAACATTAATTGTAACTTAGTTATTTCTTTTGAAAATGTAACATTCAAGGTTTAAACATGAACAGTCATGAAAAAATATATGTAACTTTTACCTTAAAAAAGAAACAATAGGAGTTCAGCTAGAGATAATTTTGTAGAAGAAAACTCACTTGTAAAAATACAAGTGTCGCTAAGTGTTGTTTCACTTAATTTTCAACAGTTTTCATCAATTCACCTTTGCTTTCCTTACCAAGTCTCCCTAATGCTGCTGGAAAACGATGAATCAATAAATAAAATAGCTGTTTCGTATCTCGTACCTCAAGGTCAGAGTCAGGTGGTGGTGAAGGATTGTTATTCCTTCTGCCTCGGCCACGTGATTTGCCATCTGAGCTGCGACGCAACCTATCTGCCTCTGAATCTTTAACTGGTGTTGTAGGAATTGTACTGTACTCTGCTGGAAAAGAGAAGAGAAAATTGCTCATATTTTAATTCAATTGTAGCTTTCTGAATTTCATTATTTTAAGTAGACTACAGATTTGGCCAATACAATTATCTTGTGTTCACTGTAGAATTCATTTTGGGTTAGCATACCTGGAAGAGCTCTTTCTAATCTTATCTGCAACCATCAATAGATAACGGAAGTTCACTTCTTGTCTATTTTCAAATGCTTATTGCTTAAAAAAATGACTTCCAATTTTTAAGAACTCAAAATATGTCCCATCTAAAATTAAGAATGCCTAAATTTCAGTGATATCAATTAAGTATACTTTTTTGTTTCCCATGTTTTAAAAATTATCACCATAAAAACTTTTACTTTAAGTTGAGCTAGTGATGAATGAAATTGGTACGGCAATTTTTATAGAGACAAAAAATTAATTTTGAGAGTTTGTTGGAGAGATTTATTTGAAGAGATCCTTCCAATTAATGATGGAGTGGTGTTTTTCAGTAGCCAAAAGAACTGTCCTTTGTACAAAAGAAATTTGGGACAGAACTTGGTTTCTGTACTTATCAAAATAAGCACATGTGTGCCTAATTTTACATTCTTACTCATGGTTTAAGCTCATGATCAATTTTAACTATATTATAGGGTTAATGAAAATAATACGAATTAAGATTCCCATAGAGATTTTTCAGGAAGGTCAGGGTTCATAATATGATAGACTTACAATAATAGTTTCAGTTTTCCTTTGTATAATTAATTCAATTTCTTCAAGAAATTGTATTTTTTATACACAAACACACACACACACACACACACACACACACACACTTTCTTCAAGAAATTATATATATATAATTTCCCTTATATTTGTTTCCGAGAATGCCATTAGTTCTTTACTATAAGGACCCTTCCTCAATCTATTGCATTTATAATCTAAACTCAATCTATATTGAAGTAGCAATATTTTCCTTTGGGAAGAGGAGACAAAAGTCTCTCATGGTTTCATGACAATTTTCAGGTGAATACTAGAGTGCTTGTTCATTTGTAAGTATTGATATCTAAAGATATAAGCCAATAACAGCTACTTGATAACTTAATAAGAGAAGAATACTAATCCATGTATTCACAAAATTAAATCAGCTTAGTGCATGAAACTCTTATCTGAATATGCCAACTTTTATTTCTGCAATGTCTCTAATTCTAATTATATATAAGCACCTTCAGCCACTAAAATCAATGAAATGAATTTTCAAACGTTTCCTTCTCCCCTTTGCCAGTCAGAACAAAATTTCTTCAGAGAGGTATAACATGGGTATGTTGTCTAAGTCCTTATCTTACTGAGAATAGAGAAACAAGGTGTTCAACACATTGAACTTTTTACAGACAAGTTGTTTTGGGATTGAACCTTAGGTACCCGTTACTATTGGTACTATCTTTGCTTTAGTACATAGAACAAAGAATAATAAGGTTGGAAGACATCTTGGAGGACTTCTAGTCCAATACTCTTGCCATAGCCATTCTATTTCTTTTCTTTTTTAAAAAAAATAGTTATTATTAAATTATTTACTATTTCTATTTATAGGTCTTTGTACAGTATTTTGTGGTTTTCTCTAGTTTTTTCTCTTCTCATCTGTTGTCTCCAGGAGAACAAGTAAAAATAATAATCTTTTGATCCTAACTTGTTGGAATTACCGTATTTTTTGGACTATAAGACTTATCGGAGTATAAGACACATCTAGATTTCAAAGAAGAAAACAAGAAAATATATAGTTTTTGGCTTCCGCGTGTCTGGTTTCTGCCCTCCCCGGCCCCCAGGAGCAATCTGCAGGCCTCCCAAACCCTCTGTGCGTCCCGTTTTCACCAAAAATGGGCCCATTTTCAAAAAAAATGGGCCCATTTTTGGCCTCCCAAATCCCCCACGCATCCCGTTTTTGCCCTCCTCAGCCCCCAGGAACACTCTGCAGGCCTCCCAAACCCTCTGCACATCCAATTTTTCAAAAAATGGGCCTGTTTTTGGCCTCCCGAACCCCCCCCCACGTCCCGTTTTTGCCCTCCCCAGGAGCACTCTGCAGAGCTCCCAAACCATTCATGTGTTCTGTTTTTGCCAAGAACGGGCCCATTTTTGGCAAAAACAGGACATATTATAGTCCATATTTGGTCTATAAGACACACCAAAATTTCACCCACTTTTAGGGGAGGAAGTGCATCTTACACTCCAAAAAATATGGTAAATTTACTTTAAAGTTATACATATTCTAGTGTGAAATTTTGGTTGTGCTTGTAGTTCCCTAAATAGAGCAGCTAGAAATACAATTCTACATCTTCCTCCTCTCTACCCGCCACCGGGAAAACCTGTACTTAATGTTTTGTGGCCAAATGTTTTGCTTTTCTCAAAAATTTCTTGTTCTGGAACTATTTTTATGAACTTATTCTGAAACAAATCTCCCTGAGTTTGTTTGAGCATACTCACATACAGTATAACCAGCTACAAAACTGCACACTTACTCTTAGTCCAGCACCTAAAATAGTTTAGGTAAGGAAATCAGACTCTTTAAATACTATCCCTCATCATGCAATTTTTATTATTGCAAACTTTGACTATTTTACAAAAACTGTAGAAAATCATGCACCTGAAAATTCATTGCTATACAATTTATCTTCAACCCATCTTTTCGGTACTGATAAAACAATAACAAATTTATCTTTTATGCATCCGATTTGTTTATTGAGGTAATAAAATAGAACAAATACCTGCTGTAGTATCTGTTATAGCTTGATTTGTGATGCCAGTTGGTGGTTCTTGAAGTTGGTAAGTTGCATTGGAGGAAGGAGTTGTTGGGCTGGTGTTGCTGCTTGTCATATAATGTGGGGGATATGGAGAACTATTATAATACTGTGCATACTGACCCTGGCCAAAGGTGGGATAAGATGGATATTCCTATCAGAGGCAAGAGAAATGCTGAATTACACTTTCCATCCGCATGCAATTACATTTTATTTACTTCTAATATAAATTCAAATTCTGTATGCACTTTCTGTTACCTTAGCCTTAAATAAATTACGGTTGTAACATTTACTTTTAAAGAACAGATAATTATAGAAACTGTTTTTACAAAAATTGAACTAAATTTGGAAAATGAAAGTTATACACTGAATTTTTAAAAAGCTTTAAAATTCTGTTACTAAAATAAAAATAAACCACAAAGTTCTAGATACCGTAATATCAAATTGTCTTTTTCTGAATGTACAGGTAGTCCTGGACTTACACCAGTTCACTTAGTGACCATTGAAAAAACTGATTTGACCATTTTTCACATTTATGACTGTTGCAGCATCCCCATGGTCTTGTGATCAAAATTCAGGTACTTGGCAACAGACTCATATTTATGACCGTTGCAGTGTCGCAGGATCACATGATCATCTTTTGCAACCTTCTGACCAGCAAAGTCTATAAAGCAGATTCGCTTGACAGCCGTGTTCCTAACTTAACAACTTCGATGATTCACTTGACAAATGTGGCAAGAAAGGTTGTAAAATGGGGCAAAACTCACTTAACAACTATTTCACTCAGCAAAATAAATTTGGGGCTCAATTGAGGTCATAAGTTGAAGACTACCTGTATTTGCTTTGTAATCTTTGTAATCTAAAAAGGTAGCTCTGGCACCCTTTGATGATGGAAGGTGATAGAAAGAAAGCTATTCCATTGGGACACTGAAATATCAATTTTTTCAGGCTGTTTCTCTCTCTTTATACAGGTGATCATTATGTAAGAACTACTACTACATTGATAAAGGAGAATATTTATAGCCCAGGGTTGAAATGAGAGGTACTTATTGCTCCCAGAACTTGGTTGTGCTCACTGATGATGCTACCTAGTTTTGGTAATGAAACATCTGCAAGAAAAAAACTAAGCTCAGAGAACACCAAGGACCCTCACTCCTACTAGTACGGTTCTATGCATAGAATGATTTACCGTATATACTCGAGTATAAGCCGAGTTTTTCAGCCCACTTTTTGGGCTGAAAAAAGCCGCCTCGGCTTATACTCGAGTCATTGAAATTAACTGGGAAACTAGTCCGGGCTCGGGGCGTTTTGCATGCGGGCGAGAACCAGCCTCCGAGGCGGCGGCATGAACGAGGGCGAGGCGGAGGGTCCTCCGCGGCCGGCCCTTTGCAAGAAGATGTGCCCGGCGGGGGAGTTCTGGCGGCGGCGGCGGCAGAAGCGGCTGCACCGGCTGGAGCTAGACCCGGATCGCTAGCCGGACCCTCCCCCGCCGCCTTGCGACCTCCGCCCGGCGGTGCTGTTGGCCACGGTGCATCACCTGCTGGGCCGGTCGGCCACGAAGGCGCAGCGCTCGGCCGGGGAGACCTCGCTGGCTTCGGCCACCGACCGGCCCAGCAGGTGATGCACCGTGGCCAGCAGCACCGCTGGGCGGAGGTCGCAAGGCGGCGGGGGAGGGTCCGGCTGGCGATCTGGGTCCAGCTCCAGCCGGTGCAGCCGCTTCTGCCGCCGCCGCCGCCGCCGCCAGAACTCCCCCGCGGGCACATTTCCTTGCAAAGGGCCGGCCGCGGAGGACCCTCCGCCTCGCCCTCGTTCGTGCCGCCGCCCCGGAGGCTGGTTCTCGCCCGCTTGCAAAACGCCCCGAGCCCGGACTAGTTTCCCAGTTAATGCCTTTTGGGGGGGGGCGATCGCGGAGGGTCCTCCGCGGCCGGCCCTTTGCAAGAAGATGTGCCCGGCGGGGGAGTTCTGGCGGCGGCGGCGGCAGAAGCGGCTGCACCGGCTGGAGCTGGACCCGGATCGCCAGCCGGACCCTCCCCCGCCGCCTTGCGACCTCCGCCCGGCGGTGCTGCTGGCCACGGTGCATCACCTGCTGGGCCGGTCGGTGGCCGAAGCCAGCGAGGTCTCCCCGGCCGAGCGCTGCGCCTTCGTGGCCGACCAGCTGCGCACAATCCAGCTGGCTCTGGCTCTGCCACGGGATGCGGTAGGAGAGGGCGGCTTCAGAGTTGTGCAAATAAAGGGTTAACTTTAGATTTCCTTATGAGGAAGGCAGGGCAAAAAGCGAAGAGAACAAGCAAAGTGGTTGCGAGGAGAAAGCCTACACACACACACACACACACACACACAACCACGCTAAAGAAGTGAGGAACAGCGGAGTGAAACATCTGGGTGAGAAAAAAAAGAACCCTACTTTTAAAAGCGGTTCTCTTTAAGGAAGAATTTTGAAAAAAAAAGTTTGGAGAAAAGTGAAGCGGAGCGGAAAAATGGCTATCGCTTCACACAAATAACAGCGGCGAACAATTAGAGACCAGAAAATTAAAAACCTGAAAAGACTTTTAAAATGATGTTTTTAGAAAAAAATCTTCCTTGCTGTTTTTCTGCACAACACACAAATAAACACATAACCCTAGTTATCTAAGGGAGGAGGAGGAAGGTACATGTTTGAGAATCTAGATAGATATTTCATTATTGAAAGATATGAAGGACATAAGGATATCAGAACAAAGAAAGTATAATGTCATTGAACATCACCCCAAAAATATTATTTCCAGAAAAAATATTTGAGGATATCTAGATCTTTGAAAGATACAGGCAGATGATCACTTTATTGTCAAGAAAATGCAAAACTTTATAGGCACAAGAAGAAACACAAGAACATATTTACTGTTTTTCTTTGAAATAAATATTCAAAAACATTATTGGTATCTATTTTTATTTTTGAAATTTACCGGTAGCTGCTGCATTTCCCACCCTAGGCTTATACTCGAGTCAATAACTTTTCCAGTTTTTTGTGGTAAAATTAGGTGCCTCGGCTTATATTCGGGTCGGCCTATACTCGAGTATATACGGTATACATTCTCAGATATGTGTCAAACTAAAAGGAAATAATAATAGTGTCGAAGATAATTGAGGAAAAGGAATGATTGCTGTAAGAATGTTAAAATAGTAAGTTTTCAAGTAAAAGTGGCATAGATGAGGAAATTTTAATGTATGCTCATGATTTCTTTTTGAGTGGTAGTACAACTTGTTTAACATGTATGTGAAGACTGCATCCATTAAATGTTATTGGAAGAATATTTTATAAGAGCTGAAGTGGTGCAGTGGTTAAATGTAGCCATTGCAGGCTGACTGCTAGTTCAACAGTTCAGCTGTTCAAATCTCACTAGGCTCAAGGTTGACTCAGCCTTCCATCCTTCCGAGGTCGGTAAAATGAGGACCCAGATTGTTGGGGGCAATATGCTGAACTCTGTAAACCGCTTAGAGAGGGCTGTAAAGCACTATGAAGTGGTATATAAGAAAAGTGCTATTGCTATTGCATCCTTGTGAAAAGAAAATAAATACAAAAACATACATAATATTTAGTTTGTTACAGTAAGTGTGCTTTGGAAGGTGTTGTATTTTAATTATGAGTACTAGAAGCGACAGTGAGCATCTGGGAAATTCAATTAGGTTTTATGCTGGGCATGAAATGGGTAGACTAGATATTTATTGTTCAAGTACACCATTGAGAAATGTACAAAGGTGAGACATAAGATTTACTGTACATTTATTTCATTGAATAAAAATATAGTAAATAGACTTTAATTATGGAATGTTTTGAATGAACATATGAGCTGAAAGTTGATTGCCAAAAGCAGTAATGCAAAGTGCATGCTTCCAAACCAGTAGGGAAGGTAAGTAGATTTCACCGCTGAGAGAGATGCTATGCTCATGCTTGCAAGCCATCCAAAACACTTTTTCAATTAATTTCCACAATCCTACCAAGTGTTCCTTTTTCTGCTTTTGTCTTTCCATTGCATATTCTTTTTGTGCCATGTATTTAATATTATAAACAATGGGCAGGAAGCCAATGTTCATTCTTACAGGAAAGGTACACTGATACTTCAATAAAAAGTGAGAAAAATGTTTCAAATAACCCCACCTCTCATATTTACCTGCTGCGAACCATTGAATCCAGTAGAATTCGTAAGTGAATTATTTCCAGTATATATTCCAGATGATGTTGTGAAACTGCTTCCTGAAACAAAACATTAAAGAGAAAGTATATAAATCTTTAGTATAACTACATTGTCAGACTAAAACATGCCTAGCAGGGATCTAAAACATATTTTGAATTTGAAATGTTCTGTTTCAAGATTGAAGAACAATCTTAAGATCAACATGGTTGTTCCAATCTTAATGGAAGTGTCGCAGTGCTGTTTTGACAACTCCATTTTGTGCTCAACATATTAGCCCCATTTGAACTATAAAAAAAACAGTTGCAAATCAGAACCACAGCTGTTCAAAGCTGAGAATAGTAAGAGAACAATCTGTTTTGAACTCAAGATTTAAAAAAAATGTTTATAAGGCTCTGAATTCAAAATATAGTGCACATCCCTAATATTTAGTTCAACATTCTGTTCTCATATGGGCTAACCAGGGGACATTCAAGAACAGAACATAAACTATGTTAAAATTAATTTCTGTTGATCCTGGAAGAAACTAGGTATTCAGAGTTTTCAGTTTAAGCAGTTTGATATCACTACGTTTACCTTCTTGCTATAGAAAGAAAAAGTTTTAGCTAAAGGCAAACCTGTGTCATGTCTAATAGTGACACAGATAATTATAAATTATTTTAGTGTTATTCACTATATAGCCTTGGGCAGCACTTTTCTCTTTCTTGAGAAATTACTGTTTCTCCTGATACACAAAGCATTATTACATGGCATTTCAAGTAGAAAGGCCACTGACTAAAAGGGTCTGGATACTGCAATTCATTGTCAATTTCGTTTTCCAAATAGACAGATGGCCTTCTTGTTTTAATGTTTTTATCTACAAAGCTGTACTTCCTTTTATGCCCAAAAGCTAATTTGAACATATGGATACTTAGAAGGAAAACATGTGAAGGATGGATTTTTAAAAAAAGAAATAAAGAAAAAAATCTGTAATTGATAGAAATACTATTATATACAGAAAAGTTGAAGTAAATAACCCTTTAACTGTCTTATTCATTTGATAATATTGTCAGATGGGATTGTGAAAAAGAAGAAAAACTCGTTCTGTGTTGGAGCAATGTATATCTTTGACATAGTTTTGTAACTATTTTTAAAGCAAACTGAACTTATACACAAAAATGAAAAGAAAGACATATGCTAAATACGATGACACTGATCTATAATTTTTTATGCCTCATATAAATACTTTTCTGTTCTCCTAACTTGCAATCATTCTGAATAGGTATTATAAGACTTGAAATCTGTAAAGCACCAGTATTGGGTTGGCTGACATGTTTTAATTAATAAAAAGTTTATATAGCTTTGAAAATGTTTGCTAGTTATACAAATTGTATTTAACATTCAGAAGGGATAAAAAATATTCATATATTAAGAATAAAAACAGTACAACACATTCATTAGCACCTACACTTACTTTTACTCTCAATCATGTTGTTATTTAGCAAATATAGAATAACTATGATAAAGCCATTGTTCCCATCAAGATTAACGTGGCAATTGTAGAGCACAGATTAAATATATAGTTTAACCTTAATTCTTAATTGTGGATTCTGTGTGTGTTTTCTAAAAGGTAACCTCAACCTAGTTAATATGTTAAAGTTTCTGTTCTTCATAACACTTCTGTAAGCTGAGGGTGAGGGTTCATTCTCTGAGCTTGTAGGTTGGTTTCCAAACATTTCATTACCAGAATAGGTAACATCTTCAGCAGAGTTTAGGGATGTCAATGTCAGTGTTCTGTTTATAAGGGCTTCAGGTGTGGGTGTGTCAAGTGAGGATCTTGTGATGGGTCAGCTCTGAATAATCACTGAGTCTTGTGAAGGGTCTTATGATAAGGAGATTATATCAGGTCAGGGTCATTAGGAGGTGAACTGTTGGGGGGGTTGGGGGGGTTGGTTGATGGTCAGTACTGTCTCTAGTTGGCTGTGTGGTTGATTTGGATTTTCAGGGGTTCATAGGCTGGCTGTAGGTCAATGTGTCTGTTGTTGGAATTGCTTATAGAGTGCCAGACTTCAATGAACTCACGAGTGTGGCGACTGGGAGTGTGACTGATGATTTTTGTATTGCTCCAATTGAATTGGTACTGTTTGGTGTTAATGTGGATAGAAATTAAGGATTTGGGATCGTGGTGTTTGACTGCCAGCAGGTGAACACCTGGTTTTTAATTGATGTGATGTTTGTCCCACATACACCTGAGCTACAGATATTCGCAACTATTACGTCTAAGTGCAGAACCTGACCCACTTTAAATTTAGATAGTTTCTTTTCATTTCTCATTTTAAAAGAGTACTCTTTTTTAAAAAATACTGACATAAAAATATAGTTTATTAGAAAAAATGTACACTATTGAAGACACATTTAATCTGCAATTGGTAATATCTTATACTTAAACAAATTCCAAAGCTGTCTTCTAACATTAACTAAATTGTACCAAGAAGTTAATTTGAGATATTATTTTAAATTTTCAGATTAAAAAAACCCATACTTATGGATACAACTGTCTCAACTTAGATTTATATTTTTGACATTTTTTCCACACTACTGTATTTTATTGCGATGAAGATTTAGACTTTAAGAAATTGAATTCTAAAAGCAGTAACAATTTTGAACATGTTGATATTGCAAAATCATTAAAACTGGTGGCTTGAATGAAAAATGCTTATTCACAAACTCTATTCAGATGTTCAGACACAAGAACAATTAACTTGCAATAAGTCCTGTCCCATCTAACTACAATTTATATGAATATGTACAGATGGTGTAGCAGTCAAACACGTATAAAAATGTTTATGTTTTGATTTCCGGACAATAAAAAAACTTGTACTGTCACTGTTTCCACTCAGATGGAGGCTAGAATATTTATAATCCAAAATACATTCATGGTATTTTTATTGTAAATATCTATGTTGTATTCATGTAATAATTCATGTTGGCATATTCAGGGCTTCTGTGGAATGACTTTATTTCTCAATACCCAAATACAAAATATTTTAATTGCATAACTGTCACCAACTGGTTCACTGAATGAATTAAAGTTTGAATTTAATAAATCAAAACAATATATTAAAACCAAATGAATTATAATCATGTATACAGACCTTGCATCTGGTAACTGTATGGAGCCTGTCCTGGTTGAGGAGTACTAAAGCTTGCACTGTAGCTCAGAAAGCCTGTCTGACCAGGTGACTGTGTTTGTGTCAATCCACCTTCTGTCTTGATGCCTGCCCACAATGCACCTAAATCAGTTAGTGATAGCAAAGCTATTTGTTCATTTTCAACACTTAGAGGGCATTAATAAATCACACAATGATCCAGGCGTTGAACTGCAAAGGCATACTAAACCACAATTCATTATCTATTTCAAGGAATGTAATCATTATAATTTAAATACTTAATCTAGAGTAAACTAATATGATCAATCTAGGATCATATTATCATTGATCAATCTTGATCAACAAATCCTAGATTATATTATGTACAATGCAATTGTATGAATGTCTACTAAGAAGCAACTTCAATTGAGTTCAGAGGGGCTAGTCTAAAAAATGAATTTCAACATAGAATATTACATTTATGTCCTATTTGGTGGGTTTAACTGCTGAGTAAATAGAAAATCAGGGCCTTGTGAATGCAAATCTTACTCCAAAATTTCTCTATATAGAGAGAAACATGATGGATAGTATGAAGTAACAATAATAAAGCATCATTTTACTTTGAAGGCATGAAGTATGAGATAAACTTTTAATTTTTTCTCATTTCAACAAATACGAAGTCATTAATGTATTTTTTTCTGGATGTTTAAATACTTACTAAAAATAAAATTCATATCATTACCCAAAAATGTTCAGCCTTATTAAATTAACAAAATTCTTTGCAAATATAGAGATGCAATCTAGAAACTTTTTTCTCCAGCATAACAATAGGCACAGACTTTTTTTTTTAATGTACCATTTATACAGAGTCAGTCTACAAAAAGTTAAGATGTTAGATTACCAAACAACTAGCCCAGCGGTGGGTTGCTCCCGGTTCGGCGTGGTTAAGCAAACCGGTAGCGGTGGCGGGAGGCTCTGCCCACCCACCTGGGACGCTACTGCACATGCGCAGAAGCTTCTGCACATGTAAAGTGTCGCAAGCACGCACGAGCGCACATGAGCAAACCGGTAGCGACGGAATTTACAACCCACTACTGAACTACCCATAAGATTTGGCTATTTTTTTCCAACTTTAACGACTGCAAGAAAAATCTGTACTGGAAAGTAGTTACACCATCTTGAGACTTCTTGGAAATGCTTCATGAACGTGTATTGCAGCCTTGTACATGACTTTCACTTTGTGGTTGGTTTCCATACCACAAGTCATTGTATTACATTGAAAAAACAATCTATTTGGAGTAAATAAATATAATGACTTGACATACAGGAAACTCATCAAGTGGATCATGCCAATATTGTTTCAAGCTATACATGAGGTATTTTTGTGTTATGAATAGACTTGAAAGCTAAGACCTTCATCGGTGCTAATCATCTTCTCCTTGATGTTTATTGAAAAAGGAAATCAGACATTATATAAATATTATAAACAGCTTTGTATAGATTTTTATTTGATCCTATTATTCTGTGGGATGGTTTTATTTCAAAAGGTTTTCCTAATATTTACTCTCTTCTCTATCGTTAGAGAAAAAATATAAATATATTAGAATTTTGATAATGATAGTAATGAGAATTATGAGGATCTACACATGCATATTGAACCCTAATACAAATAAAAGAAAGTTCCATTAAAAATGTCGAAGCTAGGATATAACGGGGAAAAAAACTGTGGAAACATCGTAGACCAGAATGTTATACACTTCAATCATCTCTACTACCTTTCCCCATTTAACCACACTATATTGCATTTATCCTGTGACTCTACAAGGATGGGATCCAGGGCCTCCCCAAACAACATCTGGCCCTTGTAAGGGGAGGACGGCAAGCGCCACTTAAGGGGGTGTCCGCATGCCAGCCCTTTAGCCACTGCATATGTCTTGCCACCAGAGAAGACCCTAGAGCCCTGGCTGCGAATCAGGCTGACTGTAACCTGGTGTCGGCTGAGAACTGGGCTGCAGCAAGCTATTTATTCAGGTCTTGGTGAGCCCGGAGGTTGGATACGGGGAGCCGCTCCTGGATAAGTCTGAGCCACTTCAGTGAAGTACGGGCAATAAAGGAGACAGAAGTCAACACCTGGATAGCCCAGGCAGCGGCCTGGTGAGCTTTTTTGAGTGCCTGCTCTGTCTGCTTGTCCTCAGGCCGCAACAGCTCTTCAAGATCGCCTGGCATGTTGGCAGTAGAATATAAGGCCAAGATAGGAGCATCAACTGCCGGGACCTGAGGATTCTTCTCGAGCTCCATGGCAACGTTGTAATATCATCTGACAGCTGGCGACGGGGCAGGCCCAGAACCCGGAATCTGCCACTGCCTCAGGACAGCGTCCACAAAGAGTGGAGGAGCCGGAAAAACTTCAGCGGTGGTTTCCTCAAAGAGAGGATCTATGGCACCAGAGCTGTGGTCACTGTTGGCAGGTGGAGGACCTAAGTTGGTGGTGGCCTTTGCTTTGAATAGACCTGGATCGAACACCATCGAATAGACTTGAATAGACCTGGATCAAACAGCACCGATGAGGTGGGTGGGTCTGGGGTGAGGCCTTCTTCTCCGAGAGGTCCAGGTCAAGTTGGTCATCAACCAAGGACCCCTGCGATCAAGACCCCACTGAACAATCTGGAGAGTTATCTGTCGTAGTGCCACCCCGGGCGGTCCTCATATGTCCATCTGGGGACAGGAGCCAACTGTCCAGCTGACACAGGGTAAGAAAGGGCCTGCTGGCCCAATTGCCTCATTCCTGCTTCGAAGCCTTGTCTGATGGCTTCATTTATGATGGACTGCATGTTGGGGTCGGGGACCCTAGTGGGGGAAGCGGCGCGGAGCCCGGCAGCAGTCGGAGTAAAGGTGGTGGTGCCCCTGCCGATGATGGGACTACACATGGGTCAGCATCCTTAATGTTAAGGCCCGGACTGTCCAGGGACAGGGCGATCATGTATGGCCGTGTTAGCTCATGCCTGTGCCCTGGGGAGCCAGCTGGCCAGCACCACCTGAATGAGTAGGTGAGGCTGGGGCCTGAGTACGGCTGGACCTTGCGCAGATCTTTTCCAGGGCCTTGTCCCTGCGGGATTCATCCTTTTGGGTAGCCCTGGGTGCCTTGGCCTTGGAATGACTCTCAGGGGGAGGCAGGCTTTATGCCCTGTCCTGCCTGGAAGGGCCCTGGGAGTGGCCCGATGCCCCCTCAGGCTCTGGGATATTGTCAGTCTTCTTCTGCCGTTTTGCGGATCTGGCCTTTACAGGTAGAGCCTGACTAATGTCATCTGCCATACAATTTCCCTGTAAAGTTAGAAAACAGCGCGCGGCAGTTAAAAACTGCCACAGAGCGTCCCCCTTTCATGTGTGCGGCCGTGCAGGCGCGCGGCCTCTGCAATTAGAAAACGCCGGGCGGAAGTTAGAAACCTCCGCACGGTGTTCTCCCATCACGTGCGTGGCCGCGTGGCCGCGCACCTTAGAGGGAACAGTGCTGCCATAGTGCTGGGTCAGATGATTCACATAAATGGCCACCTCCTGTGTAACGTCCTTGGGAGGACTCAGAATGGCTGCTGCCTCGCCCCTAAACAAAATGGCCACCGCTGCACCAGGCCGGATAGGTCTCTGACAAAATGCCTGCCGCCACACAGCGAACCTTGTGGCACTCCAAAATGTCTGACTTCTGACCAGACAGGCACTGAGAGCGGCGTAAGAACGACAGTAGCATTCCTGGATAGAAGGGACCACAATCGCTGCTCTGCAAAACACCAGCCGGTAGGAGCGGTGAAATTAACGGGCGGAGCCAAAGGACTCTGATTCAGGGCTGAGGCAGCTATCTGCGTGAGCGAGAAGCTCCTGCCGGCTACTATATGTCCAAGCTGCCAGCGGGAAGGAGAGCGCAAAGCTCTTCTTGCCGTAGGTCACTTGAGCGGCTAGCTCCTGTGACTGAGGAAAGAGTTTCTCTCTAAAAGGTAGAGGGCAAGCTGCCTCTCAAAAGGCAATCAGCTGTGAGGCGCAACGCCTATTATGAGCGCCAAACTCCGCGTCCAGACCCGCGATGCCTTTGAGCAGCCAGCTAATAAAAGGATTGGAGTTGGAAACTCCAAAGGCCAGTCAGAAAGGGACCCCCCCCCCCCGTGACTTTGGATGGCTCTCGGCTGAAGGCTTGGCAGAAGGGAGCGGTGAGAGCTGCAGCTCTTAGCCGCTTTCAACCCCAACGACTTCAAGCGACGTTGAGAGAAGTCAGCTGAGGGGAAAAACTCACAATTAGGAATTCCTGAATCCATAGGAAGGTGGAGAAAAAAATCTCAAGATGGGAGATAAAAGAACACACATCCTGTCAGACCGAGGACTGAGTCAAAGAGGGGGAAATCGAGGCAGAGGCGGAGATCTACAATTTGACAGACTCAGTCCTCATTGGCTGAACGGACGGTGTCATCCCCATTCTTGGATGTTAGCTCACCCACTATGGAGAATTTATGCTTTTACATAGGGGTAGAAGAGCTTACTGCTTTTTTGCTATTTTATGTTAATTTAATTAATTTTATGTTTGAATCTAATCTTTTTAAACATTTTTACCTAGACTCATAGGTAAAATTTATATATTGCAAAACTGATCAAATGACCAAATAAGAAAATTATCTATAGATTTACACTCATCCTACTTTGTATTCAAAAATGTATATTAAAAAAACCCCCAGTTTTATTCATTTGACTATTGTACTGGATACAATTTGTTTTCATCCAGAGGTAATATAATATCTACCATAGAACCATTGGCGATATTTATTACCCAAGGTACTTTACGTGACTCAGTTGTCCTTCAATGTATTTAGGTCATAGATCAATTCCAATTAATTGAGATGGATAATGATGCTTAAATAAAGTTTTTAAAGCCTTTGCCACTATTGCAGGTCAGTTGCAATAAAAGTTTGCAGTTCAAGATTAACTAGGAAAAAAAATCTGTTTTGCATTTATTACATTTTAAAATCTCAAAACCTTTCTATCATTTTAAAAAAGAAATCTGAATTTTAGTAAGCTATTTAGAAAAGAGATAGTAACTTGATCCAGGAATAATTATATACATTTCCCTTTGTACTTCTATTATTGCATATTATTGACGTTCTTACATTGAAGGTGGCTTTTGTTCACCATTTAGCACAGCCTTGGCTGTAGCAGATTATAAATTCACAACTAAACAAATAGAAGTGAGGCTGTATAAACCTTTCAGATGTACAAATCCCTCTTTTTGAAATGTTAAAACAGTTGCATCTTTTGACAGGTTTGCACAACTGGGCTGTCATATGTTCCCTATCTCTATGTATGCAAAAAGATCTGGAATCAACTTCCTAGAAAAAGATGCTGCTGCTTTAACAATTAAAAAATGCATGTATGTGCACCTGTTTCTTCCAAACCACTTCTTTTGAACGATGTACACAGCTCTAGTGATTACTTCGATTTAGCACCATAACTTGGTTCAATGTACAGGTTTCAAATACCCAACCCTAACTAAAATCTTCTTAAAACTGTAAAATCTTTAGAGTTATATTTTTTTAATGTCAAGTTCTTTTTGCATTTTTAAAACAATATTTGCAAATTCTGTTAGCTGCTTAAATAACATTTTTGCTTATCCCTCTGTAACAGGGAAACTTGTTGCCATTTCCCACTTTCACTCACCATATGATGGGATTCCATAGTGTTGACCAGGCTGTGGGTATGTTGAATAAGCAGAAGCTTGCTGCATTCCGGTGGTAAACTGTGTCTGCCCATATGCAGCCATAGTTTGCGAAGAAAGGGTAGGGAGAATGTGTGGGTATGGTCTGCTGTTACATGCAAAATGATAGAAAATAGAAAAAAATATTTGTATTAAAACAATAGAATGACATATTGGTAAAAGTGCATGGCACAATCTAAACATTTTAGTGATATGCAAGTACATTAATATAGTTCTATAGCTAAAGATTTATTATTATTTTGAAGTTCATTCTTTTGCAACAGGAAACTGATTTTAACTACAATTTAACAGATGGAGTCAATAACAGTGATAAAAAGCTGGGTATAACTTTTCTTCTTTTTTCTCTTTGAAGTAAAGATATCTTACTTGGAAGGATATATCTGAGGTGGGGAAAACAGGTGAGTTTGTCTTGGGCTGAAGCCACTGCTCCCAATTGCTATAGGAAAGGGGAGAAAAAGCACATGGAAGTGTAAGCACATACACGGAACATATCTAATCTAAATATTATTTTTGTTAGGAAACTTTAGACATTTAACAATGTTTATTAAACTAATGTCAAGTAATAATTTATTAAAGTCAGACTAGCACGATGACTCCCTGTATCTTAATTACAAATTACATTTTTTCAATTGCTCCTAAGGGATCATTCATAACTTTTACTTCCTGTCATACTTGGCTCTATTTAATTAATGTTGAAGTTACTTTTTTTCTTTCAACTTCACTCTTCCTTAATACTCTACATTTTATGTGAAGTGATATTTCAATCAGAAGCTAATGATCTTTAACTAACAATCTGTCTTCCTCTTTCTCCTTCACACACTAAAAACCTATGGCTGAAATTAAACACTTATTCATGTAAATAAATGATATCTTTAAAATCTTGACTTCAACAAATGTATACAACTCAGGATGTTCTTTATATCACTGCAGATTTTTAATCCATTACTATCTAAACCAAAGCTGAGGAATATTTTTCATTTAAGGACCATGTTTGTTGTGTTTAATCTTCTTCAGATGGATCATAGAACTCATCAGTCAGGGTTGCCATTCAAAGCACAAATGACTAGGTTCAAATTACTTTATTTTAGGCACAATATATGAGACTCAGTTCTCCTAGCAAGTCTGTAATGCTGTGAAAGGATAGAGAAGAAGATGACAACCAGCAGCAGGATAGGTGCAATTGATTATACCAGCAATGAGTGCACCTCTGGAAAACCTGAAGAGTTAGGCTGGAGACACATCATCCTGGTGAAATACATCCATCTATGTATTTACTGACGCCAGCTTGATAGCACATACTCAAATTTTCTTTGAATCACAAATTGGCAGCACTGGTTTTTATATAAACAGATTGGCACACAGTGCATAAATTCTTATAGAGGACTGGACAGCAACAAAATAATACAATTTTTAAAAGAGCAAATTCAGTTATGAATATAGCAGTATTTCAGTTTCCTACATGTTTAATCTAGCTTTTGAGATAGCAAGAAAGTGGAAGAATTAATTTCCCAAGCAGGATCTCTATTCATACTTTGCTGGTTTGCTACTGAAGAACTAATGAATTAGACACCTAGCAAACAGTATTTGAGGTTTTCCACTTCTATTGCACACTATTTGACAGTAGCCTCCCAGGATGACAATGGTTCTTTTCAATGACATGTAAAAATCTAAAGATTAAACATGGGTCCAGTCAACACATTTTCTACTGAAATACAGAAAGATATGCAGAGTATCAAGAAGCTACACATATTATCTTCAAAGAAAGTTCAGTGCCAACAGAATCTTAAAATGTAAGAATATTCAGATTGAAAAGATGTAAACAATATATTTTCAAAGGAAGATTACTTAGTCCTCCCAAAATATGCAGAAGCCGCAGACTACACAAGCTGCTTGGTTATTACTCGTGAAATTAACAAGAAATCATTCTCTGAAATATCTGGGGTTCAACTATTTTATTCTTCATTCTATGAATATCAAAAGGTTCAGGAAAACTATTTCCATATTATGAACTGAATTAGACTGGCAGGTGATTACTTCACAATTTCTGTCATGGGAGATTCAGAGTTAAGCTGGATCAGATGAACACTTTTTCTATTCCAGTATTCTGCTCCTACTGTACTATGGATAAATAAATGCTTATGAGAAGTTCCTAAGTGAGATAAACAAATGATACCATCTTATCTCACCAGCAACTGACGTTAAAAAAACATAACCCTTTTCACACTAGACCTAATTTATATTAAAAATAACGGTCATTAATATATTTATCTTCTATAAATTTGTCTAATAACTGTTTAGGGCTGTCCATGATGGTGAAACTTATTACATTTTCTAGAATTAGATTCCAGAGTTTAGCTATATACTTCATTATGTAAAAACAAACCCTGTTATTTGTTCTGAAAATATTATGAGAAAGGGTGGGAGATTCTTTTCATGCTATACACAATACATGTCCTGCATGCCTTTCTTGTACTTTCCTTGCATCTCATTCTATTCTGCAACTTTTCTGGTTCTGTGTTAATCTTTTTCAATAGCAATGGTTAGTGCATCAGTATGATTTAAAACTATTACAAAACTGGCAGATTTATTTTTTATTCTTTTCCTAATGATCCCGCAGTAATAAATCTGTTTTTATAGCAGTCACCCCATGGAATATTTGCAACCTCCAAACTGTATTCCTTGCCAATTACTACAGATCCCAAGAAAGAAATATATATTACACACACACACACACAGACACGGACACACACACACACACACACACACACACACACACACACACAGAGAGAGAGAGAGAGAGAGAGAGAGAGAGAGAGAGAGAGAGAGAGAGAGAGAGAGGCTAGAATGCAGTATTGCAGGCTAACTCTGCCCACAGCCTGGAGTTCGATCCTACTTGACTTAGACTTCCATCCTTCGAGATTGATAAAATGAGGACCCAGATTCTCGGGGGCAATATGTTAACTCTAAACTGCTCAGAAATGCTGTAATTCACTATGGAGTGGTATATAAGTTTAAGTGCTATTGCTATATAATCTTCTGCCATGAAAACAAGTTGTTAAGTATGTATTAAAACCATTATTTTTTAATTTATGACGCAGACATTTAGATATGGTGAAAATATTTTCTTTCTTACCTGATCCTGAGAAATTCTCTAAAGATCCGTCTGTTGTTGTAGTAGCAATTTCACTGCTGCTCATTGGCTCTGTTTTAACTAAAAAAAAAAGAAACCACAAATAACATGTGTTCTATATACCCTATTATTTGTGCACAAACCCATGCATACATGCAAAACACGTATATACTGTAAGCATCCAGTGGGATCACATACAAAAATGCAACACATCACAAATCTCAACAAGTGCATTTATAGCATACAACTCCAGAAGCGCTTAAGTTAAAAATGAGTAAATAATTCATTAATAATCAGTTAAATGATATATTTTCCTAGGGAAACATCAAAAGTGATGAACATAAAAGATAGTCAATATTCTCAAATCTGAACAATATTAATAAATCCATCCAGTTGTATAATTTTATTTTTCATCCTTTTAATCTCTTTGCCATGTTTTTACCATATTGAACATATATTACATTGCAGTTAGAAACCAGACTACTTTAATTCTTTATATGCTGCAGGCTTCTTCTTATATGCTCCCCTTGCTTAATACAAGGAAATTCAGACCATTTGTTTATTCAACATTATCTACACTGATCAACAGGTGCTTTTAAGGATTTCAGACAAGAATCTTTCCTATTCTATTAGGTGATAGCATAAGTTAAAGAAGGGACCGCAGAGGATTAGAAGACCTCCAAAGTCCCTTCCAACTGTTATTCTATTCTATTCTATTCTATTCTATTCTATTCTATTCTATTCTATTCTATTCTATTCTATTCTATTCTATTCTATTCTATTCTAATTTCTATTTTTACTCTATTCTATTCTTTTTTTTCATATGGTATAATTTTACTAAAGAACATCTATATACTGGTGGAAAAGTCTGGCAGGCATCTGGGCTTCCCTCAGCATCCTCGGCAGTACACATCACTTTCCATATCTTCTGGGACAATAAAGTGCTCCAAATGGGAAAAGCATGGGGAGGACCTGGCACACCAGTAGTGGGTTCTAAAACCCTTTACTACCGGTTAGCGTGTGTGCTTGCACGCGTGCAATGCTTTTGCGCATGTGCAGAAGCGCCCCGGGCAGGTGAGCAGAACCTCCCATCACCGGCACTACCGCCCAGAGTCTCTGTGGAGTGGGCGGCATACAAATGCAACTAATAAATAAATAAATAAATAATAAACTGGGCCGAAATGGGAGCAACCCACTGCTGTGGCACACGTGTGTGCATTCTGCATGCAGAGGTGCATACATTCGTCAGACTGTTGGGCCCAGTTTCCTAATGCTCATGAGCAACCTAGCCAGTCCTTGATTTCACTGTAGGTCCAGCACCTTACATTCCTTGTTTAGATGAACCAAGATGAAGGCAATAATGGCAATTAAATACGGTCTAGAAATTCTCCATGGCCCAGTGTCAAAAGTAGGTCACACTTCCAAATATTTCTATTCTATTCTTTATTCCTGTTTTAAAGTTCTTCTCCTAATTGTAGTGTAGTTTCTATTATGACAAGACAAGCTCATTTATTTAGTTATTAAAACTAAAATACATTAAAATAGATGTTGTCATTATTTTACATTAAAAATTGTTGCATACCGTATTTTTCGGAGTATAAGATGCACCTTTTTCCTCCCTAAAAGTGGCTGAAAATTTGGGTGCGTCTTATACTTCGAATGTAGCTTTTTTTTCCAGCCCTAACTAGGTGCTAACAGATCTTCCCAGCTCTTACCTTGCAGGCTTTTTCATTGTTACTCTCTCCAAAGAATGTTTTTCCAGCCCTAAGTCTTTGCAGAATTTTTTTTCATTGCTCTACTTGCTCCGAGTAAGTTTTTTCTAGACCTAACCAGCTGCTAACTATCTTCCCAGCTCTTACCGGCTTGCAGGCTCTTTCATTGTTACTCTCTCAGAAGAAGGTTTTTTTAAGTCCTAACCAGGGGATAAAATAATGTGCTGAAGCTGACCAGACTAAGGATGCTAGCCAGATGAATACCTGGCAGGCAGATTGTTTTCCCCTATTTTCCTCCCCAAAAACTAAGGTGCGTCTTATACTCCGGTGCGTCTTATACTCCGAAAAATACGGTATATAAAGAAAATATACAAAAAATCCTATTGGATAGTTAAGACAGGATGTGTTATCAATGTGGAATATAATAGATCAGTACAAAGGTAAGAATTTATAAAGATGTCTTTTTTAAACAGAAAAGCTGTAGCTACTTTCTCTCTATATAAGTACTGTTAACTATAGTTATATTTCTCTCCTTTTTGAGTTACTAAAGTATATATTGTATTTTCTCTTAGAATAAAATCTCCTATTTCTACTGGCTGGATAGAAAATGTTTTATTCAATCCTGAGGAATTGTTTTTATAGCTTTATTGACTGTCAAGGACCCAAATGCTTATGGGAACTGACAAACGAAGCCAATCACCATAAGAATTTAACTTATTTAGCAGTGTTTTCCTTCAACACATTGCATGATATGATAAAAGTCCTTTTATAGGCTTCAAGCACCTATAAAATAATTAAACAATTTGCACTGTTTTTGATAGTATATAATGTAGAAGAAACAGTAGTTACTTTATTTCTACAAATGCCAAACTGAGGTAATAAAGTGAAGAGAACAGAATATGACACTTTACTTTGTAAAATATGAAGCTGGGCTTTTCTATAATCAACTTTTCCTACTATTAAGGAAAGCCTTAACCACCAAACATCATGAAGGCAAATGGAAAAAAATCAAATTCAATTAAACCAACACAATATACATGTATACATTATTGCTTTCTTAGATTGTTTGGCATACACAAGCATTAAGAAACAGAGAAAAATTGTTTTGTATAACAATTGCTGCAATTAAAAGTGTATGATACAGGAGTAAGAGCTTGGAAGAATTCTCTATAAAATTTGGCAGCAAAATGACATATTCTCAAAGCAGTCTCAAGAGTGAAAACAGAAACATATTGTAAGTCGTTTCAACATGCATTCTTTATTCTAAAGAAAAATATGCTTTGGAATGCAGCAAATGTGTACAAAAACCACTTGTACCACATTTAAAAAACTCCACTATTTGAGCAAATGGAAACCTTATTCAATCATTGCAGGAATTTTGCCTAGCTTTGACTATATTTTTCCTATATTGCCAATTATTCCTCTTTCCAAATCTAACATGATGTTACATTATTATATTCCCTTTATCTTAATTTTATCCCTTTTATCCTGATCTTGTTACAACGGTTACTACATCGCACACTTACAAACACACACACAAACAAACGTTTGATAAAGATCAAACTATGCTGTATGCTAATTATATATTCAACAGTTTTCTTAAGCAAACAGGATCTAAATCAGACTAGGGTCAGAGCAAATACACTGCAGACATAATTTCCTCCAGAATAAGATACTTTAATACAAAATAAAATGCTCCCTTCCCCAGAACAAACTGTCAGGCATAATTTCTGCTTGTTTTTAAGATACATGTGTGGGCCTAATCTAAATCTAGACTATCATATACAAATGTGTATAAAAATGGAAGTCAAATGAAGATTGGGCACATGCTACACAATGATGTAACACATAGTTAAGCACCAAGATAGCAACCAGATGTCTTTAAAGCAGATGTGTGGGTGAGTTCTATATGTAGCCACTTAAAAAGTTATGCAAGTTATTTTATGAAAAAAGAAAACTGTATCCCAATTCATAATACAGAATTCTGTAAATGTAGTAAAAAGATATAATTTGTTTTGGAATTATACCACACTTACAAAATGTACAGCTACCTTCTTTTGAGTGCCATTATGTAACGTAATGTAATGTAATGAAAAAATTGAGACCCTTCTTTCCTTCCTTTCCCCCTCCCTCCCTATGCCTGTATTCTTTCCTCCCCTCCTCCCAATATTAACAAATTTATTTATAGAAGCGCAGCAAATAATGAAGAACTAGGAAAGCAAAATTAGCTATTTTAGAGTTGAATGAGTAAAAATAATTTAATTATCATGAAGTTAACAAATGAGTATTGCAAAATAGCACATATAGTGCAAACAGCAGGGTTTTTTGATGCATATGCTACATTTTTGTTTGTCTTGTCTTTCTTATAAATTTATAAAGTTAAAAAGAAATGTTCTTACATATAAAATTGTCAAATTCATACCTAAAAAACATCTTTGATTAGTAATTTTGTCGGAACATTCATTTTGAAACAAGAGTACCAGGAGTGGGTTGTGACTTCCCTCGCTGCCGGTTCTCTTCCTCCCGCGCAGCATGGGCACGCGCACGCTGCGTACCGCTGCGTACCGTGTGGCTGCGCCGCACATGCGCAAAGTGAGCACATCCACAGTGCTAAAAACCCAGCTTCTGCATGCGGAGAAGCTAAACACAAACTGGCGCCACCTATGGCGCTGCCGAGAGAGTCGGTTCGGGGGTGTGTCCAGCCAGCTATTGCTGCCGGTTCGGCGAGCAGGGGGGAAATTTCCGCTACCGGGAACCGGTCTGAACCAGCAGGAACCCACCTCTGAAGTGTACTGATTACAAAATAATCTCTACAAAAAACAGCAGGATAATAACAGAAGTTTTGAGCCATAAATAGAAAGGTAGCATTTAAATAAAAAAAGGGCTAGAATAAAAATACAATTAATAAAAGGACATTTAAAAATTGATTTGCACCAATTTCAGATTTTACTTTAAACAGATTATAAATTTTAATACCATATAAAGTTAAAACCCTTAATCCTTTTAAATACATGACCCTTCTCTTTATAAAATATACAAAAAAATTATAGAGAAAAAAGTTAATGTAGTTGAAAGTTGATTAAGTCTAAATATTTAACTTTATTATTTGCCATTTATTTTATTTATTTTTATAAACATATTCAATATTTATGATTCTGTCAAACAAACAACATGGATTTTTATTTTTCAATCCAGTCTGTACAAAACTGACAAGCTCTTATTTAAAATATTCTGACATACAGTCAGACAATAATCTAATACTTTCAATAGATTCTCATACTTCTGCCATGAAAATATTAATTTCAGGGATATATTTGGATTTTGATCAGTTTTGGTAAACCTTTGCTTTAGTCTCTTTCAATGGGAAGAATGAACAAAAACATCTTTCCAATACCAACTATTTTACATACAGACAAGAAGATATTAAAATAACAGCAGTGAAGTGATTCTTCCAAGGTACTATTACAATTCCCAGAGGACAGCACTAGGGTATGGGGATAAGATCTCTTTCTCTCTCTTTTTTTTTTGCTTTTAATTCTTGATTGAGGATTTACATATGCATTATATGCATTGCTTGAAGGATAGAAAGCTGTATATCCCATATTTGAATCTTTTGATCAGCTCCAAAATGAAGATAAATTCTATATAAGGGCAAATTCCCTACATAATATTTAATCCAATTAATTATTTTTAAAAATACTACAAAACACATTTAAAACAAATAAACTCTAAAGTTCTATGAATATAGCAGTGCTAGCCAGACGGAAGACAGAACAGTTAACTGAAAGTCCTGGAATAGATGCTTCTATGGCCAATATTGGATATTTGTAAGGGTTAGCATCAACTATATTTGAACAGAGACAGAATTTTATAACCATAGCAATAAAAACAATTTAATCAAGATTTGGATTAAAATATGAGGGAAGAGGAAATTAACCCTTTAATTATGCTGTAACTATTGGTACCTTGCTCAACAGTAGTAACTGTGAGAGGGATCTTGGAGTCCTAGTGGACAACCATTTAAATATGAGCCAGCAGTGTGCAGCAGCTGCCAAAAAAGCCAACACAGTTCTAGGCTGCATTAACAGAGAGATAGAATCAAGATCACGCGAAGTGTTAATACCACTTTATAATGCCTTGGTAAGGCCACACTTGGAATACCGCATTCAGTTTTGGTCGCCACGATGTAAAAAGGATGTTGAGACTCTAGAAAGAGTGCAGAGAAGAGCAACAAAGATGATTAGGGGACTGGAGGCTAAAACATAGGAAGAACGGTTGCAGGAACTGGGTATGTCTATCTTTAATGAAAAGAAGGATCAGGGGAGACATGATAGCAGTGTTCCAATATCTCAGGGGTTGCCACAAAGAAGAGGGAGTAAAACTATTCTCCAAAGCACCTAAAGGTAGAACAAGAAGTAATGGGTGGAAACTAAACAAGGAGAGAAGTAACTTAGAACTAAGGAGAAATTTCCTGACAGTTAGAACAATTAATCCGTGGAACAGCTTGCCTCCAGAAGTTGTGAATGCTCCAACACTGGAAGTTTTTAAGAAGATGTTGGATAACCATTTGTCTGAAGTGGTGTAGGGTTTCCTGCCTAGGCAGGGGGTTGGACTAGAAGACCTCCAAGGTTCCTTCCAACGTTGTTGTTGTTGTTGTTATTATTATTATTATTATTATTATTATTATTATTATTATTATTATTATTATTATTATTATTATTATTATTATTATTATTATTATTATTATTATTATTATTATTATTATTGTTATTATGTGTGTGTACACACGCACACACAAAAATAGAGGATTTAAATAGTATTAAAAATAGGTTGTGGTGGCATGGTATCTGATGAGCAGATTGTATGCCTTGTCTATTAATATGACATGTGAAGGTAATCAAAATAAATAAATTATATTTTTAATTTTAAGAACAATCCAAACAATGTATTATGGAGTACCATGTGTAACCTCACCAGATGACTCTTCATAAAAAGTATTGAATGTATCCAGATTGAAATATATAGATTGTTATGATGTCTGTTTCACTATGTGAATATCACATTTATTTTGTTTTGGTGACACTAGTAATTTTTTTCCTGTTTCAGAATGAATTATTCATCACTTAATCTAACAGATAAAAGCAAATATTTCCTTAATCCATTTAATTTGTTAAATTTAGAATATTGTTATATTTTAATATATAGAAAACAAAATGTGTGAATATTCATAAAAATAAAGATTTTTGATGAAATTAGCTGAAGCTTAGTGAAGCTGAAAAATTCAGTCAGCTTTGAAATCAGAGCCAGGAAGAACTGCAGTTCTTGCTTTTGCCATTAGAAAGCTATACAAAGTCTAAAACTCTAGCAGAATTTTTTCAATGCTATCATAATCCTCAACTAAGTAACATTTTTATAAATGGTAAAAGCAAAAGAATATGATATCATAGACATTTATTACTTTTATTAAAGGCAAAGGGTCTTTCATCAACTTTAAAAAGTAACATAACTGACATGGAACATCTCAAGTTATTTATCTGCTATATACTTAATGCATTGAAATGCTGCGAATTATTGAACAAGATTTCAATAATTTCAGAGGAGGGATAAAAACAATGCTCTAGTATCAGTATTTTATCATTCTGTAATAGTTTTAAATTAGGGAGCAGATTTAAAGCAGATGGCTTTAAATGCCAGAAGAAACAGGTCTGTAAGTAGGCAATACCTATTGTAAATAGGCAATATTTTTCCTTGTCAAAACTTATGAATCCTGGCAGACAACTGTCACTGAATCATGTTAGATATGTAAGTTAATCTATTTATTTATACTCCCTCCCTCTCTCTGTTCCTTCCTTCCTTCCTTCCTTCCTTCCTTCCTTCCCTCCTTCCTTCCTTCCTTCCTTCCTTCCTTCCATCCATCCATCCATCCATCCATCCATCGAAAAGTTCTAAAGAAATGTTTCCAAATTTTCTTTTGGTTTACTTCTAGAGTATTAAGTATACCTTAAACTATTTACTTTATTATATGTCTGCAGTTAGGTTCTTGAAGAGTACCACAGACACCTCATTTTAACATTACTTAATTTGTGCAGGGCAAAGGCGATTTAGTATTTTCACATAGATGTATATGACATTTGAATGATACATCCAAGAGTAACATTCCAATGTTGGCAAAATGTGGGCAATGGAATTAGGTAGGACAATACAAATACATAAAATATATTAAACAGTGTAATATGATAGTTAAGGTGTTGGATTAGGAGGAGTGAGACACAGGTAATCCTAGCCATTGAAACTCATTGGGTGATTTGAGGTCATTTAGTCTCACTTTCAACCCAAGGAATTATCATAATTAGGATAAAATAAAGGATTATTTCCATGTACAGTATGTACAGTATGTAATTCTGAACTTCCAGAGAAAATGTACCACCAGAAAGCAATAGCAATATGTTACAAACCAGAAAGACTCCAAATGGATTCTAAACCTTGAGATTTGGACTCAAATTCAAAATAGTCAGTAAAACCTGCATATTGGTTTCATCTGTCAACATTGTTTATGTTAAAAATGTATATTCAAACTCTTATAACTCAGTAATATATGTTTCACACATAATTATAGTTTTGCATATAATCATCATCTATAAATAATTATTTTCATTTCTTATTTTTCCATTTGCCTCTCTTTTCCTCCCCTCAACAGCCTCTCATGCATGATCCATCCGAAGTTTCAGATATAATAAACTTGCTATTCTTTATAATGGTATGAAGTTACTGGTTACAGCTTGCTAGTACATCTAACACTCTGTAAATTATTTTTTATTTCCTGAATTAATAAATAAATATATGTGTAACCAATTCTCAAAAAAAAGTCACATTCAGCAATTTTGGTTTGGTCTATTATTAGAAAATATGTATACTTTATTGTACACTGTATTGTTTGCATTTTATTTAAGGATATAATTTTGAAAAGTTTTGTTGATGGTTGTATTGCCACAATGTCATTAGTACTGTGCTTCATCTGTAAATAATTCACAGCTGCAACTTATTTTCTATGAATTCTTTTATAGAACTGTTATAGCAGAGTAAAAATGTAATAAAGTAGGTAGACTTTTATTTATCCATTATATTATCAAGGTGATTTAATTATTGATATAAATAGTATGACCAAATATGTAATTCTAATTTTAATTTCAGCAAATGGTTCTGCACTGGACAATTGGAAACAAGCAGCAGTGGGTTGCTCCTGGTTCGACTTGGTTCAGCGAACCAATAGCGGTGGCGGCAGAGGCTCCGCCCACCCACCCGGGACGCTTCTGTGCATGCGCAGAAGCATTGCACGCATGAGCACACGAACCTATAGCAACAGGATTTAGAACCCACTACTGGAAACAAGAAGACATAATAAATATATCCATATTTAGAAAAACTAACTTCAAAAGCCTACTTTCATCAATAAAACAAATATCAATATTCAGATTTCTAAAATATGCAACAAAGTACAGCCCCGTGTACCTTTAGTCAAGAATTCAAGAAGCATTTCTTGCTTATAATAAAACTGTTCACCCAGGTTCAAAGTGGACCACAATAGCTTAAAATTAACATATATTTTATATAATTATTGCTAATGTTTAATAGCAGAATACTTTGGTATTCAATATAAGAAAGATGAAAAATGCAAAAAATAGTAACAACAATAACTGCAATACATTCTTTGCTCCACTTCCAATTGCACTCCCGGTATAGGTCTTCTAGGCAATTCTCACTTTGCAAGTCTTTTGTAAAATAGAGTGAATTGGTGTTTCATCTGCAGAAACTGCCCATATGGCCTTTATAACCTTATCCAATATGCTTAAACCAGAATGTTATTGTTCTAAAACTGCTACTTTTCTCCACTAACATATTTCTTACCAAAAGGCTGTTTCTGTATAACCATTCATTACATTACATCTTTCCTCCACAAAAAAAATCACCTACGCATGCACATTACATATTTTTGGACTGAAGTCCCAAATCACCTAGTTGTTCAGGATAATTTGCCCTAAAGCAAAATCCCTCTTTTGAAATTGGCTCCTCTGTAAACAGCACTTGTTGATGAAAATAATCTATAATGCTGGACTTTTGGGATACTGCTTGCCCTGTAAAAGATATCTACTTCCAGTATTAGATGGTGTATGGTATTTCTAAGAATGATGCTACCTAAGCAGGTGCACAATAAAAAGAATAATACCAATGCTATGGTGCAATTGCAACATTTAAATCACTAAATATTACAACTGATACAATAGCATATGCAATCATCATTTTTGTTACAGTAATCCAAAATCAGTGTCTAATGTCAACTAGTTAACTTCAATATTATAATTATTTTAAATCTTTGCTATGAACAAGTTTGCCTTTGAAGAAAATTGATACACTCTAGAGAGGGTAAAATAAATCTTTAGTGTGCTTCTCCTTTCATAACAGTGGAAGTGGAGTCTGCTGTGATCCTCAAATACTTTTACATTATAAATTCAGACTCAAAATGCAGGATGCATAATTCCCACTGTACTTAGGATAACCTGCCAGTCATATCTCCCATACCAACTGCTACACTGAAACTCTAACTATTTAAATAGTTAAAATTTTCTATGCCAATCATAGTATCACACTGTATATAGAAAATTGCACTTGAATCATTTTATTTCTTGTGAGGAATCTAAGTACCTCTGCCAACTTTTAATTAAGCTTTAGTTTTCTATAGTACATTTTAACCTGGGAAAATATATGAGAAGGAAAAAATATACAAGTAATAAACCAAAGTTATAAATCTTTTCTTGCTATAAGTTCAAGGAGCGTAGATCTGATGTACAATAAATTCTCAGTGATTAAAATATGAATAATGAGTTTCAATTACTTCAAATTAAAACTTACAAATACATAAATGCATAAAATGCTTTCTCAAACATAAGTAATACTGAAGCAATTTATGTCAAGTCTTATCAATGTGATCTTGACTTCCTTCTGAATAAACATATTTATGCACAGGTTAAGAAAATGTTCTCTGCATGTTGCCATATGACATTCAGATACTATGATTTACTCTAAAGTCCTATGCACAAGTGAGTCTGATTGAGTCCTGTGAGTTTATTCCCAAGGCAGTACATACTATATGTTGTAGCCTCAGTTTCCTAAGAATGTTACATTGGACTATAACAAAGTATTTTTTTCTTCCACCTAACTCACAATACCTTGGTATAAAAAAGATAACAGGAAATATCATCTTGCAGTACATTTGAAAGGAATGAAAGAATATAGGGTTGAAACAGAGCAGTTTCATATTCCTCTGTTAAATCACTTAAATCACTTCGTATAAAATTCAAATATATGCAACAGCAATATAACTTTGCTTTGAGATCGGTTTTATAACATGCAAAAAAGTCCCTATAGAAACTCAAATTTCTTTCTTCCGTATACTATAACATTATTGCACTTCTATTAAGACATTACACAAATTATTTACTTATCATTAACTAGCAATGACCTGATTATTCAATTACTCTTATTTTACCTATAGCAGAACGCAAACATTTTAGCTAACTCCTGAAAGCTAAGTATGGTTGGACTAAACTAGTACTTGGATGGGAGACCACCAAGAACTCACAAGGCTATAGGCAGAGAATTTGAAGAAATATTGTGGAAGAAAGGAATGGAAAACCATTTGAATATTGGATAAGAAAAATTAGAGAGATATAGTCATCAAGAGTTGAGTTTGTGTCAAGAAAGACTTTACCTTTATTATTTTTCATGTAAACTAAATTGTTTTAACCCTGTTTACTTAACCCTAACCCCTTACACTATAAATTCACATGAAGCATGTAAGAACAAAATATGGATTGCATTTCCACAAATGCTTTGTTCAAATCTAACATTATTATTTAAAAATGAATATTATCTGTCTGTCTTAAAAAGCTGAGTATCCTCCAAATTCTTGTCAAAATAATCAAAGTAAAGTAAGAGGAAAAAGACAAAGAATCTCCTCTTAACAAATATCAAATTCATTTTAAGGAGATAAAGCAACTCTCACTGTAGCCCACTGTATGTTTTCCTATATAGGCACACATGAAAACCCTGTAGCAATCGATGGAGCTTATTTCAAGTACGTGTACATAGTACTGTGAATTAATTACCTTTCAATAAAGTTAACTAACACCACTAACAAACAATAGTCAGAATCTTACAACTTTGCAAATCTTAAAATGCATGCTAGCAATTTTGCATTCATCTTGGCTACACAAACCTGCAGTGGTCTGTGTATTAACATTTAACAACCAGTCTGCAGTGCTGAGCAGAGTCATGTCACCTAAAGGAAAATTGCAAAGAAAATAAAATGCTAGTAGTTTTTCCATATATGTCACAGAATCACATGTATATAATGGCCATCAGAAAAGTTTTATTTCTTTTAAATTGGTAAGGAATTTTAAGTTCTGTTCCTTCTTTCAATTACTTGGAATTGTTTCATTAAAACAATTTTAACTTAACATCCTGATAGGTTTGTTTAGAAAGAAGAGTAACCCTTGTGGGTTTCATTAGTTAAAGTTGTTAACTCCATAATATAATAGTTATCATCATACTTATATTCATCATACATATAGTTATATATATATATATATATACCAAACTGAAAGACTTAAAGTAGCGCCAGCATTTAATTGTCCTTATATGTATCGCCAAGTAATTTTTAGTTAAAACTGAGAATAAAGATGGTTGGGAAAAGGGGGATGACAATGGTTAGTGGATGGGTATCTATCTATTAAAGGAATGCAGTATATGTACAAGTGAAACAAAACCTTTTTTCTATTAATATACTAAACTTTCTTATAAAAAAGTTAAATTTTCCTATTACCTTTTAAAAATATTTCAAAGGAAATTGTTAATTTGTCCTACACAGCATATTGTATGTGTAGTTTCCCTTAAATACTGCTATGCTAATAGCCTTATTCAATGCATATTGGAACGCTAACAAGTCCTTTACATTTCCATCTCCTATAGCACCATGTGCTTATGCATTTTAACATATTAAATTGCAATTTTGCACATTTTGATACTAAATCTTTTTTAAATATATACCTAAACTGGAGATAGCAACAGAGTAGTCCGTATTACTTTTTTTATACATCACAATATTTAATTTAGTGGCAAATTAACCATGTAAATAAACATGCAAGCTAAAAAAAATCCTGAAACATTACTGACAGCGAGCTTCAAAACATCTATAAATAAACTACTAATTATAATTGGTCTCTAGCACCACCTTATATTCATTAAAAATGTATACAGTAGCAGAATTTATCCAGTTAAGCATTCTTGCATATCTACTAGAGAAGTTTGGTTTCCAAGATGCTAAACCTGAAAGCCATGGTAGTAACTTTCAGATGCCAAAACAAAGCTGCTGCTTAAAATCAGCAAACAAACAGCTAGATGAAAAGGTTAGTCATCCCTAGCCTTTATGCAGAGAACTAGAGAAACATTCCAGCATATGTTCTCCACTTTCATTCAAATAGTAAAGCCCAAATGTAATGGGTAAGGCCTAATACAAAATTTCATGTTGTTTGTAAATTACATAATGATGTGTATAGGCAACATACACAATCAAAAACTAACCTTCTGTGCCATTTGGTGTCATGGAATTATTATTTAGGTGAGAATTATCAAGTGTTGGACCATTAGGAGATTCACTGCCAGCACTCAGACGGCTATGTGGGCTGGCTAAATCCTGCATTTCCATAGACCTAAAGAAAGAAAGAAAATTTAACTAGAAAAACAATTCAACACTTTTCACATGCTATGTCTACAATTAATTTTTCTACCTCAAATAAATAATCATTTCTGTAAATGCAAATCTACATATATTTATAGCTTTGGAAAGTCTGTAAGAAATAAAGTCCAATGGATCTTATTCCCAGGTAAGGAATTTTGCACCTTTCCATACACAATACATTAATGTCTAATGAGAACCTTAACATAGCAAAAACAAGTTACTTCTCATAATATAACCATGTATTTGTATAAATTATTGTGTCAGAGGCAATAATAGCGCATTAAAAAGTAACACTGCTTGCTTGCATATAATTTACCACCCAATTACAATTTAATGAGCCTCCAAACCAAAGAAAACACTTGAAGCAATCGTTGAACCTACAGTCTACTGACAAGGAATGAGATATTCCTGATGTATGTGTTTACTCTAGCAAACTACTTAATTGTTCCTCTGTTTCTATTGAAACAAATGCAGCATTAAAATATTATTACGCCTGTTCTCGTGTTTGCTTTGTGGATTACATAAAGTGTGCTCCACTGAAAAAGGATAAAACCAATGCACAATGAATGGTTCTAGCATTAATATACCTTAGCACTTTGCGGTACTTGAACTGTCACTTAGAGAAAATAAAAACTGAGCTAAGTACAAATTGCCAATGTTTTCTCCTTTAACTATGCTTTAGTAAAATACTAGCATTCTTACATATACCAGTTTTTATAATAAATTTCCATTTGTGCTTTGTATAATATATATGTTAGGGAAAAGTCAAAACCCACATTCTGAAATAAAAATGATTTTTGAATAAAGAAATAGTGCTAGAATATTTTATTCATTTTTACAATATGAAAACATCATTGGTATCAATTCTAGACTTTCCAAAATGCGAATAAATTTACTAGTTTGGATTTTCAAATTTGCTTGGAGGATTTTATTTGTAAAATACTATCTGAAATTATACTTCCAGGTAGACAAAGTTCAATAAGCAACTGAACTGAATCTTTCTAGACTTACCTCTTATGTCAAACCCATGCAAAGAAGCATATTTTTCAAAATTCATTATAATGTATTTAGTTTTCAACACTGAGAATTGCTTTCTTGTAATAAATTATTTTGACAATGGCTCTGTTTATCAAATTTATATTTAAAAATGCACTAGTTTTCCAACTTATATACAAGGCTCTGTATCACTGTGATTAAAAAATTCCAACCAACAGAATATTTTTTTAATTCAGAAAAGTATTTTTTTAAATAATCATTTCAGAATATTTAAAGTATTTTCCAAAGAGTGAAAACATTTCTCCAGTTTAAAATTAAGAAACAAATCTCATTTGTATATTTGTCACTTGAAGTAAACAAACACAACTTCATTCTAAGCTTTTCTTTCCATAGAAAAGTGACTTTCACTTTAACCTTACCTGCGAAAGGATGAAGCAGCAACATCTGAACTGACTTGGGATTTTTACACCTGCAAACCAGGGACACAAACAGAAATCTATGTTATCCTATGTTCATGTCAGGTCTTAATCTAACTAAACAAAGAAACCTTCCTGGGCATCATAATACTGTTTTTTAACCTAAACAGGAGGGGGACAGTACTTCGGTGAAAGACATATTGTCTTTAAATTGAAGCTTCAACTGTTGTTTCCTCCAGCAGGTCTATCCCCCTCCTGCCCATGTCATGGGGAAGGCAGCCAAATGACGGGATAGTGATTCATCACTTGTCTATGACAGCTGCACACTGCATTACCCCTCCCCCAATCAACATGTAAAGCTGTCTTCCTAGAGTAGTTTAGGAAGAAGTGCCTAGGTAAGGAAGCTATTAACAGAGCAAGCAATTTTAAGGAAAGACGTTCTAACACTCCAACACCCTCTGAAGATCTATCAGCCAGCTTTTATTATCACTAACCGAAATATATCTCCCTCCCACTGTTTAACTCTTTACAGTCTTTTATGCCTAGCAAGTTAATTTTTATCTTTTCACCCAATTTATGTTCTAAAGTTCAGATTCCAGATAGTTTAAAAGATTTCTAGTCAGTGCTAAGCATGTAAAATACAGCTATGTTGTTATACTTCTATAAATCAACTGTGAAGTTTCTTCATGTCTAACTGGGCCAGAGATTCTCTAGCCTTCGATCTGTGCCCTCCTCTACGAATCTAAATTAAGCTAAAAATAACCATACATGCCTCAGAAAAAATGAACTTTATGCAGTCTTTTAAAATATGACTCCCACATACAAAAATAGTATTGCTAAATAAGCTACTATATGTTCTCAATGAGTTTCATCCTTCCAGACAATTAATTTTTTCTTTTAAAAAAATCAGAATCTTTTCAGATTTATATAATGTAGAGTAGCTTTCAAAATAACCTGTAAATAATCTGTATTTAAGAACAGACTTGACAGAAAATTTGTTTCTAAAGAGCAGGTGATATACAGATCTCAGGTAAAGATCCACTGCTAGCTTAAAAGTACAAACAAAACTTCTCCAGCTATGGCATATATTATCTTAAAAAAACCTGAATTCAGAATTCCACCCAACCTGAACTGACATTTCCTAGATGATCACAGAACAAAGACAAGAGAGATGAGGCATTTTAAGTGCCATAAAAGTCATCTAAGCAAATCTCACTTATGTGTTTGTAGTTTTTGTTATTTTTAATCTTAGACAGAATTGCTACTTTAGAAAGCACACACCACTCCTATAAGCAGCCAGACAACATATAATGTTACACATAAGGGCAAAAAGCATGCTATAACAGACATAGAGCAACTACAATATTTTTCTTGTGTTGTTTTAAAATGCCGCATAGTGCATTTTTAAGAGACCATAAAAAGCTAATTCAAACTATCAAACTATCAAGTTGTTTAGTTGCAACAACTAAACCATATTCTTTCAAGATTTTTTCAAGATTTTTTTTAAAGACGTAAGTGTTAAATGGAAACATTTTACTCTAATACTCAAAACTGTGCCTTTAGGATATGTTCCCTCACGCTTCTTTAATACACTTTGAATAAATTATAGATGGGAAAGTAGCATGCTTAAAACTATCTGCTCTTAAGTATACAGATATTTTAGTATTTTAAATTAACTGCTATAATATATATTTATATTTATATTATTTGTATTATAATATTTAATATATAGAATATAATGTGCTAATCATGTACAATAATACAATATCTATGTCTTTTGTATGCTGGAATTACATAATACCATATATAATACAAATATTTGCATATCTTTTAATATTATAGAAGCTGGAGAGTTCATTTGCAAGACCTTCATTTTTGTGTTATACTTCAGTTGCAATCCTTTGCCTATTAAGGATTATTTAAACCATGTGTTATTCATTATACTATTTAAAAATAATTCTTTAATCAAAATAACTTTAAAACTACTAATCTCCTATTAGATTGGTCAAATGGATCCACATAGTGGTACAGGAAAAATAAATCTACTCTCAAGAATGCAAATGCAAGCAACAATTAGACACAGATGTTGGTGACATTAGTTATAATTTACAAAATACTATACTTCATATGTTTTTGGAGGACTATGGGGGATGCAAAATTACACTATAGTGAGTAATTGCAGTATGATGACAAATTAATGAGAATAACACATGGATGAATGACACTTATTAGTACTTTAATTAATATACATCTACTGTAGCTTAAAATTTTATTCAGAAAGTGTAAGCTTTTCAAAATTATAGTTTTACTACTCAAATCATTCCATAGAGCAGAAGTTTGCAGCAATAATTAGAATCAACTGAAGAATTGATGCACTAAAAATGGAAGATAGGATTATTGCAATATGAAAAAATCAAGTTGTGAAATCAGACCAATAAGTTTTAAAAAGACAAAATCTGGAACTTCTTTGCCATATAAGTAATCATTACATGATAAAATGCAAAACTGCTTTTTAATTCTTCCTAAAAATATGGTGGAATTTTAAACTTCATTTAGTAAAATTACAGTGACAATTAGGATGGTGATAATAGACTCATGCAGCTCTGTAAAGTTTACTTGTGAACAGGCCTGCATAAAAGTGCACTGTTAAATATCTTCACAAATAATACCAAATTGTGACCAACTTATAAAATCTTTTCAGTTGGTCTTTTTTTTCTAATTAACTTCATAATTCTTCACAGATGTAGGTTTTGTTGATATTCAATTTGTCTCTCTCATTTTGTTAAACCTCACATAGTACTCCAACAATCCAATGAATAGCCACATTAAATCTGTTAATACCATGCTCTTCAACCCCAGAAATTATTTCCAGAAGGCAAACTTGCTTTAAGAGTTCATCAAACAGAACTCAAGGTACACATTTTATCACATTTTCCCTACCACAGAGCTCAGGATGCAGAAGAAAATTCATGACTTTTGCACTGTTTATTATACTTTGGTAAATTACAAATCAAAAGCATCTGACAGAAAATCATGTATGAAGCCAGAAACTTAATAATGTTCCGTGAAAAGTAAACTGTAAATGGGAAGGGTTTCTAAATCTCAGCAGCACAGAGCAAGTGAAGTGAAGGTAGTTGTATAAATGATTGGTTTTCCAGACTTTTTAAAAATTGCTAGAAGCAATTCTTATAAAAAGGAATTTATAATTTAAAATATTTCTTCTAACCAAAAGGAATTTCTTTGAAGTAAAAATACTCTAAAGTTTATATTTGAATTAATAAATTATATTCAGCCAGTTATAATCTAACCCCCCCCCAAGAGTTCTTTTAGTTACTTTTTTCAAATAGCCCCCTTTTAAAAAAAATTGACTTACAAGAGTCACAAATGTTGCTGGTTTCAAACATGGAGTTACTTAAAAATTACTTTATAATGCATGTATCAAAAATGCATGAATTATTAAAACTGGTTTTAACTAGCATTGGATCTTCACCCAACAGATATTGGCATTACTAATGAAATATATTGATATATGACTCAAATATAAAACTGAAGACTAGGTCTTCTGAAATAGACATGAAAGTCAAAATAAAATATTTTGAATTGTACAAAATGGATCTTTCTTTTGATAAATATATATACAATCTCTGCTCTTGAATCAGGGATCTTTTTTAATTCTATGAATAATCCCAAAAACATCAACAAGCCATTCCTCCATTTTTTCTCTGCCATTTGGAATCATGTACTTCCCTGCTGTATTTATGAAAAATGAAATAATGGCTTGTTTTATAAATCTGTCACTGTGCAGGGATTCAGCTTCCAAAAGTATACGACAGGTCATTTAAAGGGACTACTACAACCCAAATAGTATCAAGATTTGAATAACACATATTTTGTTTTAAACAAATATTGTGACATGGATTAACAAAAACTATAATCCTTTCAGAAAAATAAGAAAAAAATGAGCAATGTTAAGATGTATAGTATAGGGTATGCTTTAAATAAAAATGTAAATATAAATAAAACACTCTAATTTCTAGAATACTATTCTTAAAATTTGTCAGTTTAATTTTTCTTTTGCAGAAAAATATATTTAGCTGGTTTAAATATTATTCAAACTCTTAATTCAGATTTTATCATTTTCCTTGTAAAGTGCACTTACATTGTTATCCGAGGCTAATTTAACTTGATTATGGTTTGGGTGTTTTAAACATCTGGTGGCATTTATAAAATAGGTCAAAAATGAAACTTACATTTTTTATGAATGATGAAATTCAGAAGCTTCATATAAATACAGTGGTGTATTAATGCTAGTTAATTGTAAGCATTGAGTTTCCAGAAATACCAAAAGTTTTACATTATAATTATGTCAGGTAGCTTTATAAAGTCATCCTTTAATGCTCCGCAATTTTTCCAGGATTTCCTCCTTCAGAGTAAGCTGTCAAAATTTCTGCCACACATCCTTCCTCCAAATTTATTTTCTTTCCTTCTGAATTGTCTTTCACCAATTCCAGGATCTTTTTTTTAAATCACTCATCACTGGGTTATTTGTTTTCAGTGACCCGCGAACACTTGAGAAAACTAAACAGTCATATCAAGCAAATTTAACACAATAAATACTTTAGAAGCACAGAACATATGACTTGAAAGACGTCTACATAAAGACGTCAGCCAAATTTTACTGGCAAAATTTTTTGTGACGTATATTAGGTATTAACAGGGATGGGGGGGTGGGAGAAGAAACGTGCATATGATCCCTCGGTGGGGGATCACTTAGTTGCTTGGAAAACTTGTTTTTGCAACATAGGGCATTCTTGCGGGTGACTTCCTTATAGAGCTTGAGCAGGGCTAAAAAAAATGTGGGGGAGGGGGGTTCTCACTGTATTACAAGAAGGGACAGTTGTCAAATCCATGCAGTTTTTGAAACAGACAGGTTTGTACTTACAGCGAACGGCTTTGCAGCATCCACCCGGGTTAGGTACTCCCTTCACGTGAACCAACCAGTGTTGCTCACATCGTTTTATTCTTAAAAGCTCAACAGCCTGTGCTGATCGAAAAAGAACAACAAAACAAACCACTAACCCCCGACCCACTCCAAGCGCAGCCTAGAAGCGCCGCTCGCTCTGGAGGACAATTTCGCGTTTAGGGCAAGGAGCGGGTGAGGGTGACTTCTGCTGCTGTTGCTGCTGCCGCCGCCACCGCCGCGGGCTGTGCTTGCCAAGCGTCTGTGTGAGGCAAAGGAGAGAGAGTGAGGTGGCGGCGGCGGGAGGGGAGGGGGGCCTTCGGGTCTCCAGAGCGAAATTGAAAACAGCCAACGAGGACTTTCCCAGGAAGGCTTAAAGTCGGAAGTGGCACTGAGGGGTCCGTCTGCAGCAGCACCCAGTTCCCAAATCGGCGCGCGCCTAAGTTCCCGCTCAAATCCTCTCTCGGCCAAACCAAGGCGCTCGGTCGCTCGCTCGGTCGCTCTTCGGCTCTCTGCAAACGCGGCCGGAGATACGATCGCTGAAGAGCAGACAAAGGAACAGCCGAAGCCTCGTCGGCGCTCGCTCGTTTGCCTCTACCTTGGCCCAGGCTTGAAGGTCTGCCCCAATCTAGCCCGAAGGCTTTTCCGCCTTCCTTCCCCCCCCACCCCCCAACAACACACCCTCCTTGCGACTCGTCCCCTTTTGTTTATTCCTAATGCAAACCACAGCTAGTCTCTCGCCCTTATTGGTTTGAACATGCGAACAATCGAAGTCAGCCTTGGGCTGGCTCGTCGGAGGCCACCTTTGCTGGCAAGCAATTTTGGTATGCAAATGAAGGATCCTGCGGCATGTGCATAAACAGCTGTGGGTGGTGATGAGGGGGGGGAAGAGATGCAGCTGAGCGCGCCCTGTCAAGAAGCGGGCCGACGGGCTGGCTTTCTGCTGCGGAGGCACCGGCGCTACCGAGCCACGTAGAGCTTCGCAGAGCGGGCGGCGCGGAAAAGCCTCTTCTGCACCTTCCGAGCGGGCTAGCCCGGCGTCGGGTTCCTTAGCCGGGAGCAGAGCTGGGGGATGGGAGAGGTGTGGATGGACTTAAACCCTTGGCCCGATCCCCAAAGCAGGCCACCAAGAACGGCGTTCGCGGCACTCTCCAGATCTGCTTAAGTACAGCTAAAGAGGGCGATCCAGCAATACCAACTCCCGCATCTGCACTTGTTGGGATGCGTATCGGATTTTTGTTCCTGGTTGTTCCTTAAAGAGGCAAAAATACGAAAGAGAACAAGCGCTAAACCCCTCACCCGTGCCAACCTCCAGCAGTTTGACAGAATAACCAGCAATCTGTTTATAATGTAGGGATTAAAATGATGGTGGGCAAAATGAATTATTTAAATACACTTTTACTTTGATTCAAACGGTTTTTTTTGAAGGGGGGGAAGTAATTCTGCATTATCCTTATTTCTACTCATTTTTTCTGTACAATGACTCTAATATTTGTTTATATAGTTGCCTTTGCGTATGTTAAATATTAACATTGAATGGGAATACTTTAGAGGCTATTTTTAAACATAATTCTTAGATAAGACAATTATCTAAAATCCAGATAGCTAATATATGTTGGTTTGAGCAATTTGACCAATCTGAGAATAAATACCCATTTCTAAATTAATACTGGTCCAATTCCAATACAAATAATGTACTATCAAGATAAAAAGATTGTTTGTTAAAACATGTTAAAATATCTGTAAAAACTGTTTTTGAATGAAGGGTATAGTAGTGCCTGAATGTATTGCAACATGAAGTAATATGAGTACACAGTTGAATATTGGAATACTGTACAAAGTTAGCTTCAAATAATGTTTGTTATAAATAAAAACTTATAACCTCAACATACTTTACAAAAATATTGTGCAATGTCCAGCTTACATATTTTCAGAAAAAAATACAGTGGGTAAATTTTCCACAAGGCAAAGAAATCGTGCTATGACAGCCTTGAGCAGAACTCTGGTTGCTTAGTGAAGGCAAAAAATCATGACAGACACTTCCATATATGGAAGGTTAAGGTCAAAATCCACATATGTCTGTTAGGTCTGCCTCTGTGGCGTGACACACATATTCACAATATATCCCCTCTTTTAATTCTTAAATACGTTTGAAGTGGAATTTGTAATGTTATATTAAACTGCATTGCCAATAAAATCATATGCAATATCTTAATTTAATTGAACACTTTACTGAGGTAAAATACTTTTAGGATGACATAGAATGCTCCTTATTTTGGGAGTTCTTTTCATAAGTAATTTATTTAACTAATTTGTAGTAATATATACAGTAATGTCTTATTTCTGAAGTATATGGTTAATACAAAACTTTATTGGAAAAAGGTTGTATATTTATTTTGAAACACACATATAATGATTTTTCCCCAAAAGACAAGAAAAGAGAATATGGCAGTATGGCAAACACTGGACTTGTACTAACCACACTTTTTAACAGTGCAGTCCTGTTCTGTCCAATTCAGTTTACTGAGAGTTATACCCAAGAATGTGAGCGTAAGATTGAAACTAAATTCTTTTAGAAGATGTTTTAAAATGTTATCTTACCAATGACTACAATATTAGACACTTTGCATTTTTCAGTGTTACAAATCAATAGTAATTTTATGTACTCTATTTAAATCATGTATATTTATATATGATTAATGATTAAGATATAAGCTATCTCAAATAAGACAGGTGCATATGGATCTGGGAATAATGATCTGCTTTCGATTTGCATTATTTAGTAAAACAATGATGTATACTTACTATATATTTACTACAGCTAACATGCTGCTAAGCAATTATGCTTCTGTGCTAGCAAATATTTAACAAAGTGTTAAATTTGGTAGTAGCATCAGAAAATGTGTTTTATGCTAACATTTGTTTTAATACAGTGCTTTTCAGCAGTTAGCCACCTACAATACCATTATCTGAGGGGAATAGAATTTTGAGTATTTGATTTCATCTTGTCTTCATAGTAGATGAAGCTCTTGCACTTAGTGACTTTTTATAATTTGACTGTATATTCTTTTGTGGGAGGAGTGTTAACTATTACTTCTCATTGATTCCTCCTCTTTGTCATTGAATAGCCAATCCACACTCTCAAATTATAGTACTTATGCATAACATATTTGGTAGTAAATTCTACTGAAATCAATGGGGGTGACTTAATGTATTTAAAATCAGGGTATCATACTTCAGTGAACTTCTTTGACCACTAAAACAGCATAGGCCCACTGTAGTTATTCTGAATATGTTTAAACAGTTGCTTTCTTCCCAGGACAATGCAGAATGCCATAAAACAATAATAAAGGGTAAATTTTATTTGCTTTCAAGGATGGTATACTACCATTCAAATATTTTGGGAAAGTTTAGACTATCTTTTTGGAGTACACAAATCAGCAAGTATCACTAAGATACAGCACAAGTAATTAAAAATCCAGAAGTCGTTCTATGCTGCTGGACTAAACCAAAAGCTTTTTGTTTGCTTGCTAGTACTGTAAATATCAGAAGGGAACAATGCAGCCTGGTGTCTAGGGTAACTTCCGGAGATGAAGAGAGAACGGTCTATCTGGTATTCTTCCCAATCTGCGTATGGAATATTGGGATATAGATCTCTGCCTATGATGTCCAAAGCCAAACAATCTGGAATCTTTTAAATTTCAAATATTGAAACAAAGGGCAAAGACGGTTAGCATAAGGCAACCTCAGATAATATCTTGCTATCTTTGATTTTTTTAAAATAGCAATTTACTTCATAAGCAGCTTTAATACTGAATGGGAATCATTTGCTGGGATGCAGATGTTGCACTAGCAATGCTGTACATATATGGAAATATTAGGATATATTATGGCATGGCCTACAATATTTATTTTGTGAACACACAAAGAATATTAGAAGTATTAAGAGGGTACTCTTTTTCTCCCCTTAAAATATAAGTTCATATAAAAGCTAGTTTAGGCACATTCAAGCATTGACAGTACTGTATCCAATGAAATCTTTTTGAACAGCTGTCCCTAGTGATATATCACAAAACTGCTTCTGAAATGCTCTGAAGTTTCAAAACATGATGCTTCTGTTTGTGAATTTGCACAGGAGATATATGGAACTGACACACTGCCAGTACCCTCAAGCAGATGCAGTACTTGGAAGTTCTGATAAAAATGTATACCAGATCAAATCTGAAGATAATGATTAAGAAAATTATTTTAATTTCAGAGTTATCTCAATTCTATTGGATTCTAAAGTTACCTATATTGATCCAGCAATTCATTTTAGGCATAGTAGCAGAAATACGCACATATCGATACATTTATTATTAAAAAGCTTAATTGCTTCAGGTGATAGTTTAAGAGCAGATATTGAGTAAACAAGTAGACAAAATTAGAGAAGGACAAATCTGCTATTTCTGTTTTCTAACTTTTTAAAATCTTAAATTCCATTTACTCCAGTTATGAAGAAATGTATAAATTTCAGGAGAGTGTTATTCAGAGCGCTCGATTTGAATGATGTTACTCATACATTCTGGCCAAATTCAACAGTTAACCACACGTGATGTTGTGAAAAGCATCTGAACCCCAAATTTTAAGAGATAAATGTTAAACATACTCATTGGATATTAGGAGTATTTTCTTTCATTGCCACTAGATTTTATTGTACTCACAACATCACGTGTGGTTAACTGTTGAATTTTCACTGTTTTTAATGCAAATAACAAAATAATTTGATGAATGTTTATAAAGGAAAAAAATGAACCAATTACAAATCTTACTCATATCTTTGCAGAGTGAAGATCCTTCCAAAGATCCCAAGTCCTTATGCTTATAATTAATTCTAGAACAGGAATCAGGAGGCAAATTCTTTATATAAATTGATTGATTGATTGATTGATTAGTTATATTTTTTCTTCCTTTCTCTTCAAAGTACTTTCAGAATGGCTTGCTTTCAATTACAAAATAAGAACATTCAATCAGGAAAAAATATGAATAACAAGCCACCAACAAACTTACCTAGTATAAATATGATAGGATGGATCCACATATATAATTCAGATCTCATTCCTGACACTTTATAAGCATCCCAAACTTCTCATAGTTCTTTCTTACCTGCATCTATAGTTACCATTAGGATAAATTTGACAGTTGTGACTTCTTTGCTTGTCTTGAGGAAAAATTAATGAGATGAAATTGATAAAACTTGCAGAGCTAAAAAGTGCCTGACATTACCTTGAATTATATTTTCATAACCTAATTATATTTTCAACCTTAACCCTTTGAAACTGACAAAGCCACTTCTTTTGTCAGTGCGATTCTATAACATCATGTTACATTAAAGTCATACCATATTGGAGTCTATAGGCGCTGTAAGTGTAATTCAATTTTTATCTATCAAGAACTTTAAAAATATAAATTTTGTCCAAAACAACATGTTTCAGTTACACTGATATGTAACAAATTGTAAAATATGATTTAGAACTTCTAGCTGTTAAAATTAGTTTCTTCCTCATGCATAATTCCTCTGAGGTTTAAAAAATATGAAACAAGCAGTTTTGACACTTTATTGGCCAGAAAGTCAAGATAAAATAGCACAGAAACTTTATAAATTTTCTGCAAAACATTGTGCACAAAGATTTATAGAAAAAAAATTAATGTATTGTACTCCCTAAACTAAGAGAAAGAACAGTTAATATCATGGTCGTTTGCCAGGTCGATTGTCAATAATTCATTTTAATAAACCACTCAACACAGATAAAAATAGTTTTTCATGACTGAACATGTATGTATGTATGTATGTATGTATGTATGTATGTATGTATGTGTGTGTGTGTGTGTGTGTGTGTATTTAATTGTACAACAACCAAATTATAATTATTGAGAACTGAGGTGGTGCAGTGGTTAGAGTGCAGCACTGCAGGCTACTTCAGCTGACTGCTAGCTGCAGTTCAGCTGTTCAAATCTCACCGGCTCAAGTTTGACTCAGCCTTCATCCTTCTGAGGTCGGTAAAATGAGGACCCAGATTGTTGGGGGCAATATGTTGAACTCTGTAAACCGCTTAGAGAGGGCTGTAAAGCACTACGAAGCGGTATACAAGTCTAAGTGCTATTGCTAATTATGAAACAGTTCATGGATTTTTATGAAAAAGACAAAGATTAGCATCCATGTGATTAGTATCCTGAAGTCTTTTAAAATATTCCAAAATAAAAATAAAAAACATATTTTATCTTTAATAGGGTATGGTACAGCTAGCAGTGGATGAGATCTTATGAAATCTAAGAACATTTAAAATAGATCTCAGCCATTGATTTAATAGAATAATAGAATAACAGAGTTGGAAGGAACCTTGGAGGTCTTCTAGTCCAACCCCCTGCCTAGGCAGGAAATCCTACACCACTTCAGACAAATTGTTATCCAACATCTTCTTAAAAACTTCCAGTGTTGGAGCATTCACAACTTCTGGAGGCAAGTTGTTCCACGGATTAATTGTTCTAACTGTCAGGAGATTTCTCCTTAGTTCTAAGTTTCTTCTCTCCTTGATTAGTTTCCACCCATTGCTTCTTGTCCTACCCTCAGGTGCTTTGGAGAATAGCTTCACTCCCTCTTGTTTGTGGTGGCCCCTGAGATATTGGAACACTGCTATCATGCCTCCCCTAGTCCTTCTTTTCATCAAACTAGACATACCCAGTTCCTGCAACCATTCTTCATATGTTTTAGCCTCCAGTCCCCTAATCATCTTTGTTGCTCTTCTCTGCACTCTTTCTAGAGTCTCCATATCTTTTTTACATCGTGGTGACCAAAACTGAATGCAGTATTCCAAGGCATTGTAAAGTGGTATTAACACTTCACGTGATCTTGATTCTATCCCTCTGTTAATGCAGCCTAGAACTGTGGGCTTTTTTGGCAGCTGCTGCACACTGCTGGCTCATATTTAAATGGTTGTCCACTAGGACTCGAAGATTCCTTTCACAGTTACTACTATTGAGCAAGGTACCACATACTGTACCTGTGCATTTTGTTTTTCTTGCCTAAATGTAGAACCTTACTTTTTTCACCATTAAATTTCATTTTGTTAGATAGAGCCCAATGTTCAAGTCTGTCAAGATCCTTCTGTATCTTAAGCCTATCTTCTGGAGTGTTAGCTATTCCTGCCAGCTTGGTGTCATCTGCAAATTTGATGAGTTCCCCATCTATCCCTTCATCCAAGTCATTGATGAAGATGTTGAAGAGTACTGGGCCTAAAACAGAGCCTTGGGGGTACTCCACTGCATACTTCCCTCCATGTAGATGCAGTTCCATTGAGGACTACACGTTGAGTGCGGTTGGTCAGCCAGTTACGAATCCATCTGGTGGTGTTGCTATCTAATCCACATTTTTCTACTTTATCTAGTAGTAGGTTATGGTCTACTTTATCAAATGCCTTACTGAAGTCCAAATAAATTATATCGAAAGTATTCCTCTGGTCCATTAATTTCAGTAAGAAAGATAAAGGCAAGTGCTTAATTGTCATTGCAGCTAAAAAGAATGTAAAACCTTTAATTCCATTTACTATTTATTCATTAGATTTACATCCAACCTTTTTCTCTATGAGTTCAGTATTATTTCATCCAAATTTTTTTCTCACAATAGCAACTTTGTAAATGCATTTGGCAGTGATTTGGTTAAGAATAATTGGCCATGGTACCAAATAAGCTGCCATGGTTGAGCTGGACTTTTATGAGGCCTTCCTTTTCTTAGTTCAATCCCTTAATAATATTCATTGATTAATTATGTGCCAACAAGTAGTTTTTGAGTCCTAGCCACCATACAAATAGATTTTTTCCATGGTAATCTATCCCTAATCTGTTCTTTCAGGCTTTCCAATGGTGTACTCATTGCCACTGTAACTGAATCCATCCACCCTGGAATGACCAGAATGCTGGTCATTCTCTTCTGCTCTTTCCTTCTACCTTTCCTAGTAGGAAAGCCTTTCCAGAGAGCTATGTCTTCACATAACTTGTCTGAATATATATTCATTCAAAAGGGCTGCCAGTTATTTCAATCGCATCATCTCATATGATTCACCCCACATATTGCCTTCACCTGTGTTTCTGCAATGTATTATTGTATAAAATAAGATACATCCTTTGTTTTCTTTTCAATGCATTAAACAAATTCCCATATTTCATAATCTGCAAGCATTGTATTAGTTGCCCAAGCATGGCATTGTGGGCTGAGAGAACGTGACAGGCCCAAAGTTACTCAGGTGGCTTTCATACCTAAGATAGGACTAACTCACATTTTCCTGGTTTCTAGCCTGGTCACTTAACCACTAGGCCAAACTGGCTCTCAGATTGCATCCACATAAATGCATAGCAATAACCTTCATCTATTAAAAGTTATGTTTTACATTTTCTATTAATTTTGTTTAGAGTACTGATCATTGGAAGCAATCCAGATCCAGCATTTACAATCTGATCTCTTTTTCTCACATTAATATCTATAGTACATCATTGGCCACTGATTTTTCAATGTAGCATGGATTACATATGTTGTTAAGCTCTTCTGTGACTCTTCTGTGACTATGTAAAAGAAAGAATTCAAGTATGGTTAATTTGTTCCATTCAAATCAATTAGATAATCATATATTAAAAATGTTTGGATTGGATTGAGCTTGTAATAGTGCTATCAAAACAGACCATCAATTCAAAAAAGAAAGTCCATTTCATAGACATATCTACCTACCTAACATCAGTTAACTTTAGTTAACTAACATAGGTATCACTAATCTGTCATAGATTGCACTCATCACTTTCTAACCAGGCAAGATAAGACATTAGAATCAAAGTAGTAATGATAGATACAGAACTTCCTATTTTACTTTTAGAAATACTTAAAGCCCAAGCAGTTATATTTGCAGAAGCAATGTGAGCAGGGAATCTAGCAGCTTCAAAGATTCTGTCCTCCCCCTTCCTTTCGGGAGCATTAGCTCCTTTTCTGCAGTCTCACAAATCGGAAAAAGAGTAACCTCTAAAGCTGTTTTAGACTGAAGGTCAGAATTCAAAGTCTGTGGTAACTTAATCCACAAAACTCTGTAATCACATTGCTATTGGAAACACACGAAAGAGCACCCGTATTCTAGATATTTTTAAGCAATGTCAATAACTATACAATCTGGGCAGGCTTTTTTCAACGTTATAAAGCTTAAAGTTTATTTAGGCTGATAGTTGCAGGAAACCGAGTTGCTTCATGCTACTAAATTTGACTTTTTGCTCTAGAAGTTAAGAAAACCAAACTGTGTATAGGCTAATCAAAACATCAGCTTTGCTTTGCTTATCTAATACTCAGAAGATACACCTTTTTCAGACAAGATACAAATACAGTCTTAACTATTATTGGGCTTTAGACACTTTCAAGGTAATAACAATTGAACATAGTAATTAATAGTTAAGCACATTTCTCATCTAATGTGAAAACAGTTTCCAGATATCTGTGTTAAGCCCAATCAGGCAGTCCATATGTATTTAAAATTAAATAAAGTTTCACCATAAGTATAGAAAATGTTGGTTATCTTTTCATCAAACTTAATTCAGGAAACATCATATAAATCTCAGGAAATTTTGTTTTCAGTACACTATTATAAACAAATGAGACTGAATTTGAAAATTAGAACATTTTCTCTAAAACAAAAGAGACCACTGTATGGGATAGCGATTGCCTAAGATTCATATTACTTTCAGGAAAAGAAGTTACTGCGAAGTGATAATCACATGCTACTATCATGTCAAATCCTGCTGGCTCATCAATAGAACTCCAATTAGCTGAGGGCTAATCAGAAAGTCAATCATTTTTCTTTCCCTGTCAATCAGAGATGGAGTTGTTCCTGACAGAGGCTATAGATTGGGTGGGGGGAAGGGATTACCAAAATGCTCTTATATATGTACAATTTTAAATGTAAAAATTTTTAAAGAATATTTTTGTAATTTTGTTTTACACAATACACTATTATTTATTTGGCAAGCTGAAGGATGAAATTAGCCCAGGTACTGTTACGCTTCTGATAGATATTATAGCAACTAATTATAAAAACATTCCTGACTAACCACAGACTGATAAGACTGTGGGGATTACAACACCATAGAATATATTTTCTTTATTGGCCAAGTGTGATTGGACAAACAAGGAATTTGTCTCCTGGGAAGATTATTTATTACTAGGAAGATTTATTTATTTGTTTATTTGTATTCATAGGGATGCGGTGGCTCAGTGGCTAAGACGCTGGCTTGTCGATGAGAAGGTCGGCAGTTCAGCGGTTCAAATCCCTAGCGTTGCGGAATGGAGTGAGCTCCCATTACTTGTCCAAGCTTCTGCCAACCTAGCAGTTCGAAAGCACGTAAAAAATGCAAGTAAAAAATTGGGACCACTTTGGTGGGAAGGTAACAGCGCTCCGTGCGCCTTTGGCATTTAGTCATGCCAGACACATGACCATGGAGAGGTCTTTGGACAGCGCTGGCTCTTCGGCTTAGAAACGGAGATGAGCACCGCCCCTAGAGACGGAAACGACTAGCATGCATGTGCGGGGGAACCTTTACCTTCATATTACCAGAATGAAACAATGAGCATATGGCAAGCTTCTATGTGTTTCGTGCTTTTCCCAAGAGATAGAAAAGGACAAGATAGGACAGGTCAGGATCGGAAGTCAGTTGGGTTGAAGCACTGGAAAAGAATCAGCAGTTAAAGCTAAAGTTCAGCTGAAGAAGCACACCTCGGCAGACCTTCAGAAAGAAGCACCATAGAAAGGTGACCCCCAAAAGAGAGAAAAAAACAGAATTAAGCTGAACAACTTGGCAGATCTTTGGCCCTGGAAAATTAAGTAGCAATAAAAAGGAAGAAGGCCAGCTTAAGAAGTTCTCATCTCCTAAAAATTACACCTAATAGCACTGAGGAAGCAGGTCTTCTCGGCTGCAATTCCCTCCTGGAGCACCATTCCCACCTGAGATTTGTGGAATCTTGAACCTGCTAATATTCTGGACGTCCTTGGGTATGAGGGCTAAAGGTTAGTTGATTCTGTCACTATGTTTGTCTTTCTTATGACCTTAGTTGAATTTTTCCTGACACTGTTACTTTCCTTAAATTTTTGTTATTGTGTATTGTGTTCTCTTTTGCTGACTTTCCTTATACTTTTGTTATTGTGTATTGCGATCTCTTTTACTTATTTTAATCCTGTGTGCACTACTCAGAGCTGCAAATGTGAGATGTCCAACTATATAAATATATATAATCAATCCATAAATAGGAGCTGAAGCCACACTGAGAGCTTCAGTAACACCTTGGGAAAGGAGGAAGCTGCAGCTGAATAATTATCTCCTACCTATCAGAAAGAAGAACATTCTTGATGAGAGAAGCTGGAAGCACAAATGGCCCCCGTAATACCAGTGGTGCTGTAACTTCAGGAATTTCATAACACAGAAATGGTGGTGGAAAAGGAGAAGATTCAGGAAGCACAAAACCCTAGAGGCCAAGAGCTGGCAAGGTGAAGAAATGGAAGGAATCCTGAGGAAGTCAAACCACCAATTTTCAAGAAAGCTAATTCCTTGTCAACAGCAGCTAGGGCCTTCAAGAAACAAGGGAGAGGCAATACCCAGTCTGCTTGGGGCCATGCAAATCATTGGAAAGGACTAAGGGAAAATCGTTCAAGTAGAACTGTTTAAAAGAATTTAAAAGGAAAATAGTTTGTGTTTGTTTAAATAAATAAATACAGTAGAAAAATATTATAGAGTAGTATATTTAGTATTAAGAACTATACATAACTGGAGTATAGAATGGTAAATAAAACAGAACTGGAAAGGCCGGGAACACAAGATAAACATAATTCATGGGAATAAGGGGAAAAAAAATCAAAACTCTTTGTGTTATCCATCTTTGTCTACATCTAAGATATTGTTATTTATGTATACTTTTATAACAAGATTCTTTTTAAGAGACTTGTTCAATTTCTTGTTTTGTTCTGGCATCAAAAGAATCCAGAGTCTAGTATATACAGTATGAGTCAAAATAATAGTACAAAATGCAATAAATGACATTATTTAACATTAAACAATATAAATATTGTTAAAATCAACTATCAACGATTCTTAAAAACCAGAATAAAGAAGTGTGTCTTAAGTTCCTTTCTGGAATGTCATGAGAAGAGATTTCACATTTTGGAACCCATACATTGAGAAGGCCGTTTTCCTGTAAGTACAATAAATTGGCCTTTGTAACTAGAGGTGTCCTCAAAGGAATTGCTTATATTGATCTTAATTACCAAATAAATTAAGATACTGGTTGTGTCTTCAATGACTTATCCCCAAACTATTTAAAACTTTAAAAGTTATGACCAACATCTTAAATTTAACAACTGAACCATCGACATCCAGCGTAGATCTTCCAATATCAGTGATATGAGATTGCATACCTGTTGGCAGTTTTTCTGTAGCATTTTGCACCAAATGCAGCTTCTGCTACTGGAAAAACCTGATTGTCAGGCTTTTCTCAAAAGCAATGCACCTCAAAACAGGCACAAGCAGGCCTTCAAGGATGCAAATCTCTGATAAGCAAATTTAGTGTTTTAAAAAACGAAGTCATTGAAAAATAGCTTTATACCTGCTGTATATCAGATGCAAACCCTATTTAGAGTGAAGTTAAGGTTTAAATTCTTGTGCCTTTTAAATCCTATCTATGTTTTGCAGAAGTGTTGAAACTATTCTTTTTGGAAAAAGAATACTTTCCACCTGTCCTTTGTTTCAGTAACACACTAATCCGGTTTCAGGCTATTCTGACCATGCATTTGTCTGCACTACCTGTTTGCGCCTCTACTGGTGCCCAACTGTTTCAGTATGGTGATGTCATTCTGTACTCACCCCTCACCCACTGTCAAAGCTACCTCTAGGGGTGATTTTCTGCTGCATTTTCTAAGTATTGTTTTCCTGCTTCAGTAGCTTAAACCGGTGCTCCCGTTTTGCCTGGTTTTTTTAAAAGCCAATTCCTTCACTTTGGCTACTTTGCAGAGGTAAGATTGCCCCCTCAACTGGTTCCATAGTTGCTATGGAGTCTTTGTGGTTGTTGTTGTTAGTTGTGAAGTCGTGTCTGACCCATTGCGACCCCATGGACAATGTTCCTCCAGGCCTTCCTGTTCTCTACCATCCTCTGGAGTCCATTTAAGCTCACGCCTACTGCTTCAGTGACTCCATCCAGCCACCTCATTCTCTGCCATACCCTTCTTCTTTTTCCCTCAATTGTTCCCAGCATTAGGCTCTTCTCAAGTGAGTCCTTTCTTCTCATTAGGTGGCCAAAGTATTTGAGTTTCATCTTCAGGATCTGGTCTTCTAAAGAACAGTCAGCGTTGACCTCCTCTAGGACTGACCAGTTTGAGACTTTGAGTCCCTTGCAGTCCAGTAGGAGTCTTCTCCAGCACCATAGTTCAAAGGCCTCAATTCTTTGGTGCTCAGCCTTTCTTATGGTCCAACTTTCACAGTCTTAGGGCATGTCAAATTTTTCAACTTTCAATTTACAAACATTAAGGGTGTTCAAAAGTTGTGACATGCCTTGTGGATTGTAAAGATATTTTGGTTACTTTAATATAATTTAGATGTTCTTCGTAATTAGCTACATAAATATCATAACTTTTTAACTTTTTGTTTGTTTCATTTGGACTCTTAGTATCAGTATGACTTTTCAGAACAGTGCTGCAAAAGAACAGTGCTGGATCTGAACCCAGCAGAAACTGAAAAATATATCATTCTTTCCTTGAACTTCATTTTCATTTAGTCCCCTTTAAAAAAACTTGATTGATTGATATTTTGTTTAATAGTTATTCCTATCACTTAAGGCAAAGGTCTTGCTACCTAGGAGCTGGGAACCTTGCTATCTGAAACCAGCACAAAACTGTTGTCCTATCTTATGAAGGGTACATTGGGCATAAATAAAAAAAACATTCAATTACCATTAAATATGATCAGCACCATCCTTAGACTATGCACTTGCATATTTAGAGAGGAATTCAAGCCTATTCCAAACAAACTAAACTACAATAACTGAATCTGGTTTGCTGTTGACCAACAGTAGCTTTACCTGCATTTAATTTCAGATTGCTCACCCTCATTGGTCAGTTTTTGGACTTGGATGATAAGAACCAAGCATTACCAGTATGTTGATGGCAACCAAGTCCAAAGCCCCAATTCTAAAGCAATTCCAATCCACATACATTTTGAATAGTTTGGGAGACAAAATAAATTCTCTCAGATCATAACTCAACACTCTTGATTTTGAAGAGCAGTTTTCCAACCTCTTGTTTGGGACCTTTGTTTCTTTATCTTGCAGCTGGTTTTTATGAATCCAATATGCATATACACATTTTGACTGGACATGTGATATAAATAAATAGAGCTAAGTATTATTTAATGAATGTAATAATAAGGGAATTTGACTACCTGGTATCACAAATTAATTTGTAGACATAAGAAATAAACCTAACACTAGATTTCTTCCTAGGACATGGTGTTTAGATACACTACTATCCGTGTTCTCTTTCCATGGCTACATTTCAGTCTGTCAATGATATTTTAACAATATGACACACAGAACTACAGACATATCTGACCAGTATAGAAAAATCCCATTATTTCATCTTGTAAAAGGAATGAAGAACTCAGATAATCCAGCCTGTTGAAACATAAAGCCTTAATATAATAAAGAATTAAATTAATTCTTAATATAATATTCTTAATTAATATAATACTTCTTAATATAATACTTTTTTAAAAAGATAGAGAGGTTAATCAATGATTATCCTGCCATGATTCATAATGCAGTGTTTAAAATTGGCATACGAATCCCTCCTCACCCTACACATACAACTACCACAAAGTTTTAATCACACCAACTAGGTGATCATTTTCTTCTATAACTAATTCATAGATCATATTGTAGACATCAATTTTTGATCAGATATAGTATAAGCATTTTAGACCGATATGTTGCCCTGAATGGATCTTTTAGGAAGGAAGAACAGCTGATAAAGTTCTACAGAGGAATTATTGAGTCTGTCATCTGCACCTCTATAACTGTCTGGTTTGGTTCTGCAACCCAACAAGACAAACACAGACTTCAGAGGATAATTAGAACTGCAGAAAAAACAATTACTACCAACCTGCCTTCCATTGAGGACCTGCACAAGTCAAAAAGAGGGTTGTGAAAATATTTACAGACCCCTCGCATCCTGGACATAAATTGTTTCAACTCCTACCCTCAAAACGACGCTATAGAGCACTGCACATCAGAACAACTAGACACAAGCACAGTTTTTTCCCAAATGCCATCACTCTGCTAAGCAAATAATTCCCTCAACACTGTCAAACTATTCACTAAGGCTGCATTACTATTACTATTAATCTTCTTATCGTTCCTATCACCCATCTCCTCCCACTTATGTCTGTCTGAGTATAACTTGCTGCTTGTATCCTTATGATTTATATTGTTTCCTAGTATGATTTGATTGCTTATTTGTGCCCTATGACTATCATTAAGTGTTGTACCTTATCATTCTTGATGAATGTATCTTTTTTTAATGTACACTGAGAGCCTATGCACCAAAGACAAATTCCTTGTGTGTCTAATCACACTTGGCCAATACAGAATTCTATTACTATTCTATCTATTCTCTACCAATGGGCTGTTTTATTTTCATTATCATAACATATCATAAAGATAGCAGGACCCTTTTTTGCTACCACTGAGCTTAAGAAGCTGAAGAAAATCTAGACAAATAGTATGAAAAATCCAACCATTTTAAAGAAAAACTAGAGTTCTCAGAATGTATTAAAAAAAACCTGTTAAAACATAGTGGTCACTTCTCCCAACTCATGCTCTCCATTCCACTTTATAACTCATCTGACCCTAAAACCATTAGATGGTGAAAAGTTCAAGCAGATGGTTCAGTGGCCAAGGGATCATAGGCTGGATTTGTATTTTTATATATTAGGGAGGGGAGACATGTCATCACTTTCATGTCTCAGTGATACAGTATAAAAGGATGATATGAAGGGATCATAAAGGGATGACTCCTTGAGCAATAACTCACTACTCAAGGCAATTCTTTTCATAATCCTGTAAACTAGGGATACAGTCTTAAATAATTTGCTGTTGATTGAACAGGTCAGAACTTATCTGGTAGGCAGAATTCTCTGGATTTGCTCATACAGATAAGGCCAAAGTTACACGAAAATGAGCAAAAGGCAAACATCCACGTACATATTTCCTGATGGAATAGCCTTTTCTCCTTTATTTCTCAATGGAATTGATGTTTAGGGTGCAAGGGAACAATCTTCTTTGATGCTGAGGCCCCAGAAGATATAAACCCATATCAAATTCTAGTTATTTCTGTTGGAATTAATTCTTTATTTCCTTTGAGACATGAGCACAGGCTTAAGAATACAGACTGCTATAAGACTAAATTTAGAGATAGGCAGGATAAGTATGATGCAGTTGATTCCTTTGGCCCTCAGAGAGTGATATTTCACAAGTCCTGCTTGGGAGTTAGCCAGAAACTTGACACAATACTTATCTAGTTCCCTATATTGCTCAGTATCTAATATGGGCCTATAATTTTCAATATAAGTCTCAGTATTAGTTGACGTTATATATTGAATTAATTTTTAATATGTTTTGTATGATAGTTCAGTTTTTGCTAGCAGGCCCAATGGTCCATTTCAAAGTTATTTGCTTCAGCAATGACTCCTGCCTAGATTATCAGGAAAGTGGTCATTATTCAGTGGAAGAGCACACATATGTATGCCAGAGATCTTGGATTCAAAGGATGGCATCCATTGCTTTGAGTATGTTTCTACTGGAAAATTATGCATAAATTTATATGTTTTAAGTATATTATTACAAATTACCTTGCATACATTCAAGTCAGAGTAAAGTGGCTGCTATAATATATTCATTTTGTAACAGTAAATAGGCAAAGAACTTTATTTGAAGTCAACATAACATAATCTTGCCTATCCTTCCCTAAGAATAAATTAATTGCAGACAAAAAATGGATTCTACCAGTATAAATAACATCCAATAGAATAAAATATTTTGTGACTTATTATTATTTAAAAAATAATACATGATTATGATTAAAATATTAAAACTGAAAAAGAGCCGTATGCTATTATCATATAACTATCCTAGTGTTTAATCAATGATTAAATTTAGACCATACAGTAACATTGCTCTATCTTCTCATTTTTATAATAAAAAGATATTTGAAGATTTTGCTATCAGTATTGCAGTATTGCAACTACTCCAGATATTTGAAGATTTTGCTATCAGTATTGCACTATACAAATTTTTGTTTGTGTTTTATTGGTGACACCTATCCATTACGTGCCTTCATGTATTATTTTTAAAATAATAATAAGTCAGAAAATATTTATTTTATTCTATTGGATGTTATTTATACTGGCAGAATCCATTTTTGTCTGCAATTAATTTATTCTTAGGTAAGGATAGGCAAGATTATGTCATGTTGACTTCAAATAAAGTTCTTTGCCTATTTACTGTTACAAAATGAATATATTATAGCAGCCACTTTACTCTGACTTGAATGTATGCAAGGTAATTCGTAACAATATACTCAAAACATATAAATGTATGCATAATTTTCCAGTAGAAACATACTCAAAGCAATGGATGCCATCCTTTGAATCCAAGATCTCTGGCATACATACGTGTGCTCTTCCACTGAATAATGACCACTTTCCTGATAATCTAGGCAGGAGTCATTGCTGAAGCAAATAACTTTGAAAGGTCTAGCTAGACCTGGATTGCTTTGAGTATTTTTTGAAAACTTGAAATTTTGTGATAGCATTTTTCAATCCCCTGCTTCTAATATTTATTGTCTAGTTTGTTTTCCAATCATATAAATCACATGAACTGTGGTCATAATTACAGAACAAAGAGCTGGAGATAATTGGTTGCAGAAACTGGTACACAAAAAGGAAAGAAACTCATTTTCTTTAGAAGGCAGATTTGTAGTTCCTTTCAAAATTGTACTTCCAATGAGCTGCAGGCAGAAGGAAGAGATCAGCAAGATTGCCTCCAGGAGCAAAGACTGGGTTCCTCTATGCCGGGCAACACTATTGGACGCTCACCTCAAAAGAAGCATTGTCCTTGTGTTAATTGTTAATTGAACTTTTATGTTATGTTGCCTCCAGAAAGATCAAAGCTTTCACAAAAACATCCTAATAAAAATATAGAATCAATTAATTGCTTAATTGAAAACACTGTTTAAATGTTAATTAAGGATTAACCTTTAATCCTGCTTTACTGTTGCTTGCCTGGTTTGATTGTTTTTTTTTTCTTACTGCAGCCAGTTAGACCATCACTTTCTCTAATCCTGTTTTTTTGCAGCAGAATCATAGGAAACAGTGAGAGACTTCAGATTCAGAAGCTGAAGAACTTGTCCAGAATGACAAGCATCCATGAACACCACAAGAATGAACAGAAGAAAGTGCACTCAATGGAAAAGCCAATTGAAGAAAACATACATAACATACATAAGATGGGCACATTTGATTAATAAATAAGTAAATATGGACTGAGCCATTGCCTTAGCCTCAGTGAGGCAAGATCCTGAGCCAGCAACATGTTGTAAATAACGAGAAGATGGTCAAACCATCTACTTGAAAAAACAAGTTTTACTGTGCAAAGAAAAAAAAGTGGGATTCATTTAAGAAATGAATCAAATCAGAGCTATAAAAAAGGCAACATTTTACCTGGGTCATTGTGACAAATAATGTTTTACTTCCCTATCTACAAGTTTGTCAGTATGCTGTGTTGGATTACGTGGAACTTTGGACTGGAAATTATTTTTGGACCCTCTTTGAACTTGAGAGGACTCTGGTCTCTGGGGAAAATCAGCTTTTATATCTATGGTTTTCTTGTCAAAAGTTTTAACTTGTAGCTGTTACAAATGCAGGTAGTCTTCGACTTATAACAGTTCATTTAGTGACCTTTAAAAGTTACAATGGCACTAAAAAAAGTGACTTATGACCGTTTTTCACACTTACAACTGTTGCAGTATTCCCATGATCCCATGATCCAAATTCAGGTGCTTGGTAACTGATTCTTATTTATGACAGTTGTAGTGTCCTGCGGTCATGCGATCCCCTTGTGACTTTCTGAGAAGCAAAGTTAGTGGGTAAGCCAGATTCACTTAACAACTGCAGTGATTCACTTAACATCTGTGGCAAAAAGGTCATAAAATGGGGGCAAAATTCACTTAACTGTCTCTCTTAGCAACAGAAATTTTGGGCTCAATTGTGGTTATAGGTCAAGGACTACCTGTATACAAGTGCAACTATAACCACTATTGAGTTTGGTAATAGAGGCTGGTTGTGTCTGTGTAAAATGGGGACATAGAAGACAGTTACTCTCTTATATTTATATTTTTTTACCATGAGCATTACTCAAGCAACATTTTTCATAATTCCTGTTAGCCTAACTCCACAGGCTATCTGGGTATTCTGTAATTGCTAGCCCTCTGAGATAGAGCAAGTCCAGAAATAGATAGCACACGGCTTCCAGAAATACTTTTATTATTGCAGAGTATATTAACAGAATCTTGAAAGACTGATCATCTCACTGTTTCTTTTTTAGGGACAACAAATTCAAGATGGGCTGTTTTGAGACTGTTTTCTTTTTTTAAAAAATAATTTTTTATTGAATTTTTAAAAAGATTAAAAAAATACATATTCACATTTTTCATTTCTGTGACATCAATCTAAAGTCATTATACATATATATATAGTTCCGTCATATTGTCATTTATATAATATTTACATTTATAATCATTTGGAAATTTACTTATTTTTTTCTAATTTCTAACCAATTGTAAATTTTTCCCCACACTGTATAATATTCTCTCTCTTCACGATTTTGTAGTTCTAGCGTCAGTTTTGTCATTTCTGCGCAATGCATCATTTTTTAAATTATCATGTTCTCCGTTGGGGGGTTTTCAGCTTTCCATGTTTGGGCGAAGACTATTCTAGCAGCAGTTAAGATGTGTATTATGAGGTATTGGTTTTCTTTGGTCCATTGTCCTCTAGTAATCCCTAGTAAATATATTTCTGGTTTAAAATCAATTTCAGAATCTGTCATTTCTTGTATCCATATCCTAATCATACTCCAATATCATCTTGCCACTGGGCAGGACCGCCACATATGGTAGTATGTGCCATGTCCCTGTTTACATTTCCAGCATCTTGAGACTGTTTCTTATGCTTTCCACTTCCCAGAACTCAGCAATCATTTCACCTCTCTTACCTCATTCTCAAAGCCAGACTTCACTAAATTCCTATACAGTGATATAGAAACTTCTGCTCTAAGCGGCTTCCATGTATTTCTTTTTTATATCCATTTTCTTTGCCTTTTATTGGCTGATTAATCTATTTTACACTTTCATACATTCCACTATACTTTCTCTTCCTGAAGTTGTTCTACATTTATTCTTGTTCCTCCTATTTCTTTTCTTCCACGTCTATTTTTATCCAAGATCCATTTTAGGCATAGCCTGTCCCACACTCAGATCTCATCTTTCTATTCTTTAGGAACCCTCTCAAGTTTTCACCATCGTTAATCATATTAATCATACTTTTTGATTTCAATCCATTCCTTCGCTACATATGCACATGAATGGACTAGACAAAATTGTATACATCAATAAAAATAATAATCAACATTTTCTTACATGAAGTTGCCCATTGTATTTGTAACAATCTGTAGCATGTTGAGGAACATTCACTGTCATCGTACTTGAGTTGCAGTTAATAAATTGCACCTTCCTTGAAAAGAAAAGGTGATGGATTGAAAATTGTTTAGCACACCCATGCATAATTGATAGGCTCCCTAGTGCAAATAAGTGTCTACTAAATAATTAAATTTAATCTCATTATAAGAGTTTTCATAATGGGATAATTTAATTAAATGAAAGCCAAAGGGTTTCTATGGGTTGAAAGATGCTCATGTTGCTATATTTGGCTAATGGTCTGGGGATGCTAGAATGAAGAAGGGCAATTCACAGAGGTGCATGCATTATTTAATGAATCCCTCCAAGATAGAAGGACAGATCAATGATAAAATGACAAGTTATCATTGCTTACAAAGCACATTTAAACAAATTGGTAAATGTTCAAAAAGAACAAGTTTGAAGTCTTTTATAAGGGAGGACTTTTTCTTTTACTGTCATTTACTCATTCTTTTCTCCTCAGATGCTTCATTTTGTTATATTATTATATTATAAAATTTTGTCTCCATGTCAGAATGAAAATAAAAACAAAACCTTATAAGCTCCTGGACAGTTAGCTCTAAGTGAAATTATAATGGCTACATCATGTATATATGATACTAAAAACGGAGAGCTATGTCATGTGGGACCCATTAACAAGCTTTTTCAGTGAGCAGAGTTTGGGGTTGTGTCTCCAGAAGCACTTATCTATACTAGATTTTTCAATCCATACAGACTAAGTAGTTGTCTTGCAGGTGATCAGTTATGAATTAACATGAAGGGCAAAATGTGCGTCTGAGGAAAAAAAATTCTGTGAACAATTATGATCAAAATACAAACTCATAAAATGTAAAGGAAGTGACCCAGACTGAATTAATTGCTTAATTATATAACTAGAAATACAACCACAAAGTTTGTGCATAAATAAAAATAGTGGTAGATTTCTGTAGACTACAAGCATAAGTTTGCTGCATGTGAATGAACATAGCTAGGGCGATTTGTTTTAGATAAAAGTTCAAGAAAGGAAACCACAAACATAAGAGGAAACTGAAATACGGTAATGGCTGTTGCACTGGAATATCATAAATCAGGAGCAAAGTTTTTTGAAAATGTCTCTGATTACCCAACAATAACTTTTCTGGAAGACTGTGAGAATGTATAAATATCTTAAAAACTCCTATAAAAAGGAGTTTTTAAATATATCAGAGAGGGTTTATGCACTCTGTTGGGAAGCTATGTTCCATCATCTGTTTTAGTTATGCTATCAAATCTTTAGAAGATATCATATATTCCTTTATTCATATTGCTAAAGGCCATTGCAACAAAAAAATAAGCATTGTCATTTTGTATGTGTGCATGTGTCAAAAAGCAGATCTAAAATAGATGTAAAATTTCATTTTTAGGAATGTTGCATCACCATCACAACATAGAAGAGTATGCAAACACAGTTGTGTCCATAGTTGTTAGAAAGAAGAAAGTTCTATATTATTCAACTTTTAATTGGAATAATTGATTTGGTTGTTTAATTATTACTGATAGTTAACATATTCAATTTACAATAGCAATTATTTTTTCCAATTTCTTTGATTATTTATGTTAGCCAATATTTGTATTTTGAAAATTTCACAACTTTCAAGCTGAGTTCAAAAGCACCATATTAAGCATATTTTTTTCAATCCTCATTCAATATTCTATAGCCGTGATGGCGAACCTATGGCACGCATGCCGGAAGTGGCACGCAGAGCCATTTCTCTGGGCACACGGAGCCATCGCCCATTGCTCTTCCGGGTGCCGGCGAACCAGCCAGCTGGTCTGCATGTATGCGGGAGCGCCAGAAACTGAAAGAACAGTCACCCGGTGTGCATGCGCTCGCTGGGAAGATGATCTTCCTGTTTCTGGTGTGCACATGTGCACTGGCCACTTGGCCTGGTATTTGGCATGCATGCGTGCGAAGAACAGCTCATGTTCCCAAAGACACGGAGACAGGATCCCGACTGTCGCTTCCTAAGGGAGCAGAGCTGTCAGCCAGGACCAGCCAGCTGGGGATTCCCTCGCTCTCTACCTGAGCGGGCTTCTTGCGCAGCCCCAGTCCTCCAGCCAACAGTAATGTGCATCCGCAGTCCAGAGCGCCTGGCTGGCTCGGGCACCCCAGAAGAGAAGCAGCAACAGCGCTGCTTCTTCTCGGTGGCGGGCAAGGGCGGCGGTTCTCCTCCAGAATCCTGGCTGCAAGTGGCAGAGTGAGAATCGCTGCACAGCCCTAGGAGAGCAGCAGGGGCACGGCTGCTTGTTCTGGGTGGCTGGAAGGGGGGATTTCTCGCTTGTGCCCGGGATGCTGGAAGAGAAATCCCCCCTTCCAGCCACCCAGAACAAGCAACGCTGCCGAAGGAGCGGAGTCCATGCCAAAGGAATGTCTGTAAGAGACGTGCCGGCTGGGAAACGGGTGTGCTGGCTTGTTCTCAGTGGCTGGAAGTGGGGGATTTCTCTTCCAGAAACCCGGCTGCAAGCAGCAGAATGAGAATTACTGTGCAGCCCTAGGATAGCAGCAGAGGCTATCCAAAGGCTGTGGGGATGGAGGGACAGGGCAGCCTGGCAATCTTCGTGCAGTGGAAGCTTTCTGGGCCAACAGCCCCCTCATGCCCTGGCCAGCATCCCCCGAAGAACCCTCCCTGCCTCCACTGCCCTCTCCTACCGCCGCCCTGTTCTTCCGCCGCTGCCTTCTCCTGCGTTGCAGAGGGTCGAGCTTGGTGCAGCGGCTGGGCTGCATGGATCCTTTCTGGGTTGGCCCAACAGTAGCGGCATCTTCCACAGTCCTGAGCCCCTTCGCTCCGAGTCAGAGTGCACCGAGTCGTGCAGGGCAGGCAGCAAGCGTGCTGCCCAGGAAGTGGAGAGACCTCCGGAAACACGCATCCACACTCAGGTTTTGGCTGTGATCCTTCGGTGCAGTTGGATCTGGAGCAGAGCGAGCAAGGGACTGGGTGGCTCCCACCGTGCGTTGGCGCATACCTCTCCTTGCAATGGCGCAGAGAGAATTCCAGTTCCCCGGCCGCCCCTTCCTGTGCCCCAGCTGCCATTCACCAGCAATGCAGGGCCTTGCTGCCTGCCCTGCATGGCTTGGAAGACTCTGACTCGGAGCGAAGGGCCGCGCAACCCGGCAGGTTGCATATCCGTGCAGCTCAGCAAGGCGAGGGCTGAGTTGCACACTTCAAGGGGGGATGCCAAGAGTTGGATTAGGCTTCCTGGGAATCCGAGTCACCCATGAGGACTTGAAACTTGAGCCGGCGATCTCGCCTGAAAGACCAGCCAGCTGGCCAAGGAAGTGGGCAGCTGAAAATGGTGTGGAGGCGCAGGAGAAGGCCGGGAGGGGGTTAGAAGGGGACAACACATGGAAGGCTCCCCACAGTTCCTTGGCTAATCTGGGCTGCAGCTGAACCTGTTGCCTTTTGGGCCTGGCATGCTCGGCTTCTGCGGGGCTTTTGGGTGACTGCCGCCTGCATCCGCCTTGGGTCCTGTGGATGCGCCGCTTTCTTCCTTCTCCCGCTGCTGCTTCTCTGGAGAGGAGAGAGAGAGAGAGAGAGAGAGAGAGAGAGAGAGAGAGAGAGAGAGAGAGAGAGAGAGAGAGAGAGAGAGAGGAAGAGAGAGGAAGGGTGTGTGTGTGTGAGAGAGAGAGAGAGAGAGAGAGAAAGAAAGAAAGAGAAAGAGAAAGAAAGAAAGAGAAAGAAGGAAGGAAGGAAGGAAGGAAGGAAAGAAAGAAAGAAAGAAAGAAAGAAAGAAAGAAAGAAAGAAAGAAAGAAAGAAAGAAAGAAAGAAAGAAAGAAAGAAAGGGCATTGATCTTACCTGATACCCTCTTCTAGTAGGGTGGAGCTAACATCCAAGAATGGAATGACACTGTCCCTTCAGCCAATGAGGACTGAGTCTGTCAAATTGTATATATTTTACTTCAAAATGGTGAAAAAAAATCTTTTTCTTTTTGACAACTCTTTCTCAAGTATAGATTTCAAGCACTAGAATTAATTAATGGAAATGAAGCAGGTAATAATTCAAGGTGAAGGAAAATAATCAGATTGGCACTTTCCAATTGACAATAATCAGCCTCAAAAAGTTATTCTCGTGAAACAATTTGAATATTCTACCTATGTTTGACTTCTTAATAATACTGTATATCTATGTCATAGATTAAAACAAATGAAAAATTGAACTACATCTGATTTACAAGGTATATACATTATTCGTATTTAACTTTAAATTGCATCATAAAATTCTCTCCTCAAATCTTTAGCTGGTTTCTTATCAGTCCCATATTTTTCCCTTATCTCTCAGCTCTTATGTCAAAACATCCGAACTTTCCTTTGGTTACACAACAATATCACTTTGAACTCATTCTCTTATTCTTTTATCAATTCAACCGTTTTCTTTCCATGTGTTTCCTTACAGTATGTCTAGGACTTCTCTAAAAATATCTTTATGAGAAATTCTGTCACTTTGTGCAAATTGCTACTTAAAATTGATTTTGGAATAATTTCCATATCATAGTATAGCTAAGCTAGAATTTGGGCAAGTAAATAATTTCACATGCTTCTTCTCCTAAACTCAGTTCCATATTGCTATCTTACTTCTGCTCTTTCCAGTACTTCTGTTTGAATATAAAACACTGGGCAATGGGATGTATAAAAAAGGCTAGAATTATCTTGTTTTGTTTTCTAAAGAAATTAGTTTAATCCAAGCAAAAACCAATATACTACAACTAATAAACATACATGTTTTCTATTTTTGATGTTTTTAACAACCATTAAAGCTCTAAGAGCAGATAATGTCTATTATTTACTAGGATCAGCCATTTTAATATTCTAGCACAACCTACTTTAGAGTTGTATTAGACTTTTGCCATGCTAAGTAGGAAGTATGGGAATTGTAGTCTACTGTATCTGACATAATATATAGTTACAAGCACAACAATGAAGTCTTATCAAAACTGCAGTGCCTTTCTTCCAGAGAAGCAACAAAGCTAATATACAATGCATTTTCATCAGATTTCCTACAGTTTCCTAAATTGTTTAGAACAGTTTTCGATTATTGATCTTTTTTGGAGGGAAAGGGGGAGGGGGATCCTCAAGGTGACTTGTTTTCTTCACATATACTTGTAGAGGTTTTGTTTATTTAGTTGAAGAATTTATATGGCTTGCAGCTCACACAGTTAATCTAGGCAACTCACAGCACCCAGTAGAAACAACACCATAAAACACATTATATCCTTCACATAAGGTGTGAGAACCATTCATACTGTTGACCCCTGCCTCCCCCCAAATCCAAACTCTTCCTAGCCCAATACTTGGGGAAGAGCCAGCTCTTCATGGACTTTCAGAAGATTTGAAAGAGGAATCCTATCCTCCAACTCAGATGGAGGCTTTTCCAAAGGGCCAGGGCAGATACAGAGAAGGCACACCATGACCCCTAAGTAAAGAGACTTAAATGTTAATTAAACCTGCATGCTAGTGTAAAAGTTGAAGCAAATGTCCTTTAGAACCATTTGCAGGAAGGCAAAGTAAAGTCTCAATTTTCTTAAGAAGTATTAGTAATAGCACCAGGGGTGGGTTCCTCCTGGTTCAGACCGGTTCACCCGAACCGGTAGTGACCCTCGGTGATGTCATGATGATGTCACCGACCCGGTTCGGTCAGTGCCGGTCCGTGGGCGCTGCCATCTTTTTTTTGAATTTTTTTGAATTTTATTTTTCTTCTGAGCATGCACAGAAGCCGAGTTTCCAGCACTGTGCATGCAGTTGCCATCTTGTTTTTGGCTTTCTTTTTAAAAGGATTTTTAAAGGATTTTTCAGCACTGTGCATGCACAAGCGCATGCGCACCCATGCCTGAATAGCACCTTTGATAACAAGGTGTAGTTAATTCTCAGCAAGCGATATGAAATTGGAATAAATAAATGATAACTAAAATTTGTATCTGTCCTCTTCCATAGATGATCAGATCTCAAATGGTTTATTCAGTAAGTTATAAAAACCACAAAGCATAAACTAATAAAGTTGTTATAAAGGATTACTTTTTAAATTTTCCTTTATAGTAAATTGGGAATGGTTTTTTCCAGTTAATTTTTATTTTATTTTATGGGAAAAAAAACACCAGATAACTGTAAAGCAGTTGTTTGTTTCTAGGAGATGGGAAAGAGTATTTTATAGTGGAAATACTGATATAGCAGTTGCTAATTTAATGGAAGATTAGGAGCTTTCTATTCCAAATCCTTCCCTTTTTAAAAATGTATTTTCAGTATCAACACATGTAGACTTTCTTTCCCTACATCGCAATATCACTCTGAACTCATTATCTTGTTTCTGTAACAATCCAACCTTTTCTTTCCTTGTATCCTGTTACGCAAAGTACATAAATTTATGTTGGGGAGGGACATCATTATAGTTCAGTGTTCATTTAAATTTCAGACCTCTATGTGCAGATGCATATTCAGAAATCTGTTGACAGAATTTTCTGCTTTCAGTTTTCCAATTGCAAGAAAAAACAATCCTGCATTCAATTTGAATATCTGAATGCACTTTCCAAGAAGAAGAAAATTATGCCACTTATATATTTATTAATTTACCAAGGAAAATTTCTCCATAGTTAATTATTGATACTGCAGGTGAGGACAGCTTAAAGCACTCAACATGTTAGAAATAATCTCCTTTGCTGAATAAGATAAATGCAATAAGATTTTCTTTATATTCTTTAAGATTTACCAAACTTTTTAATGACAGTACAAATGGAAAGGATGGAATTTCAGAGTTTTAAAAAAGTTGTAAAAGAAGCAGACTTGACAGTACAATATTCCTTTTTCCATTTATATACAATATTTCAGTTTTCCATAAGTAATGGGACAATTAGCTATACTGGTCAAGAATGCCACCATCCTTACACATTTGGAGAGCTATATAGACCAAGGGCTATTGCTGTTCATAAATTGGTGCTTAACTTGTTATATTAAGTATGCAGTGCAACACCAGTATGGAAAAGATGACATGATTATACACTTAAGTTTATTAATTCATGTATTTGGATTTTTAAAAATGGCAATGCATTTAATAGTTAAGAGATTTCAATAAGCCAATTTATATTTCACTCTTGTTTCACTTTCCATTGATGTAATAAGTGTTTAGAAGTTATAATATTTCAAAGCCTAGTTCTGCAAAGCATGTAAGCATATTTGCACAATAGGTGGTCCAGCTACCAGTAAGCAGTGTACTTGACAGGTCTGCCATATCAGAGCTGCAAAACCTTGGGCATCAGATTGCAGTGAAGAGATATGGACAACTGTAACTCTTTACTGCTGTCTAATAATTTTATTAGGTTTGGCAGCCCAGTTCTGCCAACTGAGTGCTACAGCAACTTTGTGAGGAACCAGAAATGCTCTTGATAACTTCATTTCCAAAAGTCACGTTACCCAGAAACCACATTAGAAAATCTTTTACACATATTGTACAGCCCATACATAGACTGTTTAAAACAATCATATGAATTGAATTTAATTGACTCAATTGAATTTAATGTGACTTTATCCAGAAGGATAGGTGTAGGATTGCATCCCCAATCAGACACAGTTTGATCAGCAGATTGATTCTGCTGGTGGGTCTTTCTCAACTTCAGATAAGAAGTTACATAGCTCATTGCATTTAATACTTGAATCAAAACATATACATGTATAGATTTAGCACTTGTCTGTCTTCTGGTTTCTAACCTGGTGCCTTAATCACTAGACCAAACTACCTCTCATCCGAGCTCCCCTTTCTACAACTCTTGACTAAAGGCTTCAAGAATCAAAAACGTGCTCACAACTTTGTTATGGCTTCTCCTTCACAGCTGTCTATGAAGAAATTCATTAGGCAGTTGCGTGGCTTAAGACCATATGCCTTTCCTATTATGCTATATCCACTTAGATTAGATCAGGGAAGGAACTGTACACATAGAACACCTGTTTGCATATAACATTCCATAGCCAACTGAAACTGCATGTGTGAATATTGTGAAAAACCTGATTGTCCTAAACTAAAGGTGGCTTAGGAAACAATTACAGTTGATGATATTTTATTTACTTATTTACTGTATTTTGATACCAAGACTCTCACAAAGACTTATTACCCAAGTCCAATTAACATGCATAGTGGAGTTCATATTCTGTTCCTCAATTCATGGAAAGCTTTACGTAAAATCTTACAAATTTTTCATTTCTAATTCAAGAAATATAGATTAAGTTGTCCATCCAACGAAACTGTTTTTACTGACACTTCTAGATTTTTTAAAAAGAAAGCTCAGTAACAATAATTTCATAGGCATACTTTCATAACACTTATAGTCAACATTTGATTTATGTGATCCATTTATAATATGACACCCTAACGACTAAACATAACCATTTACAACAAACGGAGAAATAATTTGTTTAGTGATATAATCAGAGCAGAGGCCACACACAATAAGAGAAAGCATTCTGGTTCTAAAATGAATAAAAATTGATTGTATCCCTATAAAAAGTAAATTGGCAAAGTGTTAATTGCATTTCACATAAACATCTGCAGCAGGCTGACGCGTTACTAGGCTGTAATGCAATACAGGACACTCAGGAATAAATGCATCCTTCCAGATGAGTCCATAGATATATTCTAAAAGTGCCTGATGAGATTGTAAAAATCTGATTAGTCAGAACTGCTAATGACACTTAAAACAAAGGGAAATCTTTAAATAAAGTTATTTTGCTTCACTTTCCTCCTGACAAATGATATGCAAATCAGTTCTGACTGAAAAATGTTTGTCTCGAGGTAATTCATAATAATGAAGAAAAACACTTCCAACTTCACAAAAAATTCACTTGGCAAGTTGATCTATAATTTGTAAGCTGACTCATTTTTTTCACAGAGTGGTTTATTCTGAATTATGATACATATGCATATTTTTGTCTATTTCTGTTTTCAAGCACATTCATTCATTTCTTAAAAGCATGTATTTCGATGTTGAATTCATTTTAAATTCTTAGGCCTGCTCCTCTAACTCAAATAGTAACGCCAGTATAATAATATGAAATTCATATTTCACTTTGCAGAAACTGCATTAAACTTAAATGGTTTCCTTCAATTCTGTGATTTTTTTTTATTCACAGAACAATAGTATCATTTTCCATAGAATCATGACCCCATTAACATTTAAAGGTTTGCAGAGGATTCTTCACCAGGTGCTGTGGTTGTCAGACCCAAATCAGCTGTGGTACTTCTTTCAAATCACAGATTTGTAACTATCCTAAACCAGGGCTCGGCAACCTTAAACACGCAAAGAGCCACAAAGGTCCTAACTGGAAGCCCCCCCCCGTTCAATTCCTCTGCTGACCGGAAGTCTGGTTCCGCCACCATAGAGTCTCCTCCTGCACCGCGTCCTTTTTCCTCTACCTGTCCTAACCGAAAGCCCTATCAATTGTGGAGCAGACTGGCAACAGGGAGCCACAGCAGAGGGATGAAAGAGCCACATGTGGCTCCAGAGCCGCAGGTTGCTGACCCCTGTCCTAAACCTTCCTTTAGGAAAGGAAACTATTGTGCTATATTCTGTAACATTTTTTTCCAGATAGAAAAAGATCTTTATATACAGAAGCCTCTCTGGAGGAGAGAGGTCAAATGGCCGCACAAATGTACGGTCAAAGCTAGGGTCCTTTTAAACATGCATTACACTTTTGATGCACATAAATTGGAGCAGAGCTGCCACCTTGATCAGTTTGACATCCTTCTCCAATATGGTCTCTCCCCAACCTTCAAGTCTTTCAATGGCGCACTCTCTACCACTGTAATTGAATTCACCCATTTATGATGGTTTGTCCTCTTCTTCTCTGCTATCTATTCCTCCCATACTTCAAAATGAAGCTGAGTCTTTGCATAATGTGTCCAAAATATGATCATTTTACCCTGATCAATTTGTTCTATGACCATTTGTTTGCTTTCTTGGGTATCCATGATATTCTCATGAGTTTTGTCCAACATCAAAATATAAAAGCATTAATTATCTTTCTGTCCTGCTTTTTAAAAGTCGAAATTTCCATTCCATAGAATGCCACAGGGATAGTTACAGTATTGATTGCATTATTCTAATCTTTATAAGGCATCTGAATATAAGTGCCAGTACTTTATTCTTTTTTGATGCTATCTGCTTTAGCTATCAACCATAGCAGTCAGAGCTGAAACTCTTCCAAAACCATTTGGAGGAATTGCTTTGGATTTTGCCTGAATATAAGTGATTTAGGCATTCATAATCTTTTTCAATCTTTTTCAAGCAGTACCTTTTTTCAGGTTCACCCAAATCTGAATAAGGTTATGGATTATTTAATGAGACGTCTTGTGCTTATATGATATCTTTTATCTTTCAAATCATTTTCAATGTGTGCTTAAGTCAAACAACAAAGTATTTAATGATTGCTTGGACATTATTACTTTTCCACTTTTCAATTCTCTGTGCTCTCAAGAATCTTCTGTTAACATATTCTTTGCAGGATTTTTGGGGCAGCGATCTATGTAGTGACTCTGTTTATGCTATCTAGTAGATGTTCAGAATCTTGCAGCTGATAGTTGATAGTCCCTGGCTTCTTGCTGCCAGAATTTTGCTACTTCTAAAATGATCTCAGTAAATACTGTGCATTCATTCAGTAGTTTCAATAGAATCTGAACAGCAGAGCTAGATGTTTTATCTTCTGTCCACTCTTGAATTACCAGTACCTTTAGAATTTTCAGAAAATAAATTATCTGTGTGACTCCATATATTTTTCCATGCAGAAATTAGTCATCTGACAAATAAAGTTACTCAAGTCATAGTCCTGAAGGAATTCTCTGTTTCTGCTATAAAAGTAATAGCTAAAACACTGGAAAGAATGATTAGTACAGTAGCTCTGTACTTCAGATAAAGCTTAAATCTCCTGCTGAGTTCACTGTTCTCAATGTTTATGTGCATTGTGCAAGAAGGAACCTCTTTAAGTGGATGTAAAAATAAAAGAGGCTCCTGTGTATAGAAGGGTGGCCCAATGGTTAATGTATTGGGCTGGGACTGAGAATCAAGTCCAACCACAGTCATAATAAAAATATAGTGAGTACTTGGAAACAGTCCCACATTCTCAGCTAACTTTCCTCATAGGGTTGTTGCTGTTGTTGTTGTTGTTGTTGTTGAAGGAATAAAATGAAAAAAATTAATATAGCTACCTTGAGATCCTGGCTAAATCTCATAAATAATATTAATGGAGAATAAAGTCTTTTACAACTCCCTTCATGTGGAAAAACTTTATTGTGCATATCTGGATGCATATACTGAATCCCCAACCCATATTGATTGAATAAGCAAATGGGAAAGGGGAATGATTGCTAAGCTTAATGCCTCCCCTGGCTCTATCATTTGTTTCAATGCAGAGGAGGAGATTAGATAACTCCACTTAAATCAGAAGGAAATAGTATTCCCTATAATTCTTTTTATACTTTCGTTCATCAGCTAAAACATTGCTGTGCTTATTCAGGCAATAAAATCAAAACAAAGCACTATAAAATTACATGCTGCTCAGTTCAGGGAAAATGCTAACACAAAAATGTGTTTGGTTAACAGCAGTATAAATGCTGAATAACTCATTGTGTAAAAGTTGAACATAAATACTCGAAGTAATTATAGTCCACAGTCTCCTCTGGATGAATCAGAGATGAAAAAGTTATAAGTATCAAAGTCAAATGATAACAGCCTTACGAGCCAGATGGGGGGAAAAAAGGAAGAGATAATTTTGCCATTTCCCTTAGTTGTTGCCAATAGATAGCTACCCCTCTCTGTCATTTTACGTTATCCGCATAATATTATCTTACTGCAGCCCAGTGGTCATGCCAAGGATGAGAACTGACAAAGTGATGAAAGCCTACTCTGCATAATGAACAAAATGGGAGAAGTCAGGGACTAGCTTCCCATGCCAGGCATTGCTAAGCTATAATGCGGTATGCTTGTTTGTGGCTTAATGAGTTATATGCACCCAGCCATTGCTGTTTTTCAAACCATGCCATTTGGCTTCGCACAATGTATGAACACAACCAACTGTGGTTTATTCATCAATCAGTGGTTAAGCAAACTTTGGCTTAGCATTGTGTATGAAATTGGCCAAATTTGACACAGGCATGCAGCAGTTCTGCATTGCTAGTAACACATTAATTACCCACACTGTCACAAGGATTTTTTTTTTCTTTTAGAACCCACGTTTTCTAACAAGCTGGATTTCCCTTTCCATCTCACTTTAATCATATTTTTTCCAGGATTTCTTAAAGAATGGCTACTCACAGCCTGAACTGATAGAAACTAGGCAACAGATTGGAAGCAGGTTGTCTTGCAAGTTTAGTTCTTCAAAGACTTTGTTTAAAAATAGGAACTCTCTATCTGAAAAATCAGGAGTTGCTCTCTTTTTTGTAGTTAGGCAGAAATTAAATAGGACAACAGGGTCTGGCATTTATGAAACACTTATTTGTAGCAGTTTCACATACAACAGACTCTAATCAAATACAAGTGTTCTCATGAGACAAAAGTCCCCATACTAAAGTTTTAATATTTTTAGTACCAAGCCCTGTGTATAGTTTGAATCCAAAATGAAAAAGGCAGACACTTTGGATTTATTTCAGGAATATCATTATATTACTAGAGCTGAAAAGGAAATATTTGATGCTTATAAGCATCTAAGTGGGACAATTATTCAAAAATATGTGCATAACGCTTATTGAACATTATACACAAAATATAATTATATACACAATGCTGTAGTTAATAATGTTTAGGATCAAATATAAGAACATTTATCAACTACTCCACATAGAAATTTTGTGTGTGAACTGATATGGTGCTTTGTCAGAATGGTAATAATAATAGCAGTTTGACAGCTGCAATTTCTTATAGCTACAGTATGTCTAAGTCTTAGTAGATGATCCTCTGAGGAATCTCTGGCTACTATGGCCAGGATTAGAGGCTCATTTCACTTGCAGAAATACTGTTTTCCCTTCCAGCTGCATTTATGCTTCAGAGCAAAAAAAGAAAAAAAGAACTCATAGTAAAATAAAAAGAATAAAGATGCATCCTGTTTTTGTTTCAGATTTCTTTATTTTCACTTTTAAGCCTGTTTATTTTTCTTATTGAAATCACTTCGCATTATACCATAGAGTAATATAAAAATGGCATGATGGTTCTTTTACAAAGCTACCCTAAAGAACAAGTTATATTGAGCCAAGATTTGCGCTGCAGTTAAAGTAGCTGACCCCTCCTTTGGAGCAAGACCCACTGGTGCCTGATGCTGTCGGCTGCCGAGAACTAAATATATTATCCGCATTCTGCTCCACATTCTGTTTGGAACCTTGCATGCCAGCCATGGCAGTGCAAGTAAAGAAACAGCTGCCATGAGAGAGACAGTTAAGATCCTGAGTGTACATTGATTCATAAAACTGACTCAATAACCCTTCATGTAACAAATTAATAATAACTGTTGCAGGAAGACTAGAATGGAGATCCTATCTGTTCATTCACAAAAAAGCACGAGCTGTAAATAACAGCAGAACAGTTCTCATTGGTGAACATGATATAATTTTGCTGAATAAAAAATAGACAAACACACGTACAAATAAATAAAATAAATAAATAAAATTCTATTCTATTCTATTCAAACAGGGCACTTGAAAATTCTTGCTTTTAGAAGGCCTAGACGAATGCTAGGATGGACCAGTTTAAATCTAAAGAGACGGTTCTTTAATCCAGTTTGAACAAAATGATAAGAAATGTGATTTCCAATGAGGGCATAGGAAACCGCCTTATATCCGAGGAATCGTAAAAAATAATCTTGATTGAGATACACACAAGCCGTAGTCTAGACAGGAGGGGCTGAAGCGGTTTTAAAAATCCAGAGCAACAAGGTAACATTGAAAATAGGGAGATACCTCCCTATTGTATAGACACGTCCCTAATTAACAGTAGCATAAGAAGGGGAGAAGGTATAATCAGTGCAACATTCTGTTAGTGTATTCACTGTCTTGTTTCTATATATTAATTTTATTAAAATGTTAAGAGAAATAAAAATAACTAATACAGAACAAAGGAAAAAAAGAAAACAAAAACAAAAGTGCATAAATAAAGAATAAAAGAAAGAAGCTTCCGATTTCTTTTGCAGCAAATACAATTACAAAGTTATCTCTTACTCTATGATTACAAAAAGCTCATTTTTTTCTATTATACATTTTTTATAATTAAACCACAAGTCATAAGTGCAATTTTTTTCTATTTCACACAGAAAGTCTGTAAGGGATTTCCAGTCATCCATAAATATAAATATTGTTTTTTCTCTGACCAAGGAAGTTATTTCAGCCAGCTCTGTAACTTCCAGCATCTTTAACAACCATTTTTCCATTGTGGTAGTGTCAAACATTTTCATTTTTGAGCATATAATAGTCTCGCTGCAGTTGTCATGTATATAAACAAAATTCTATGACTTTTTTTTCTAATTGCCTGTCCCTTGGACTTACTGAAAAGCATCTCCCAGAATTTTAATGGTTCACCATGCGGGGCATCATTACAGAGATAAAGCACTCCTGACAGCAGTCTATTTTTGATGACAAATTAATTGTAGTTTAAGATTGCCATGCCCATATTTGAATATTGGATTCTATGCTCTCTACTGAAAACATTACTGAAAGGTCTTTAGGTCTTAGTACCTAAAACAACTGTTGTTTCTTTCTTACTTTATACTAAATTTCTATAAGCAGTCAGTATTACTTGTCCAACCATTCCCATATTGTTAAAGCATTGAGTATTTTTTGATTATAGTATTCTTAATGAATATCTTGAATGATATATACTACTTTTATTGGACAGCTCCACCTTATCTATAATATTGGACAATTCCTTAGGTTCTTCTGCTAAGATAGAATTTTGAATCAAAAGAAAAGTTTAATTGCTTTGCTCTCCAAATAATATACATTTTCAACAGCAATGTTCTAATTTCATCAGACCATGAAATTAACATAGATATTCATTGGCACTATCATAAAATGTCTGCCATTTTCAATTTTTAAAATCTTGCCATGTCACAAAACATTTGTTTATCAGAAGGAAAATTGATGTTCAATATTATCCCATCTCTAGTTCTCTCAGCTTTTTTCCAGAATATGCAGTCGCTCTTACAGTCAAACACTAGTTAGATACTATCCATTTTTTTATTTTCTAAGAATAACTATGCAATTTACATGGAATTAAGACTATTAGCTTATGCTGGCAAAAAATCAGAAGGAATCTGATAGCATCTTTTGCAACTAACACATTTTATTAAAAAGAAAAAAGCTTTTGTAATAACATTTGTTAGCTGAAAAAAATGCTAGCAGATTCATTTTGATATCAAGAATTAAGAACTGTTTTTTTAAATATAGATGGTGTTAGTGGTTGTAACTTTGCTATGTAGCATGACAAACTTCATTTAATTTTCTTAATTAATCTTAAAATAAAAGAATATTTTTAAAAATTAGTTAGATGGCAGGGGGTACGTCTGGTTTCAAACAGCCATCAGCCAAAGGGTTACACCTGAATTGCCACCATATGCTCAAAGAACTTCAATGTTAAGCCAAAGCTAGGATAATTTGAGCTATTGTCAAATTTAAGCTGATAATTTGAGCTGATAACATGAACTATAGCAGAGTTACAACCAGGGCAAAAATACTGATTTGCTATGAAATTGATCACTCTGGGTTCATATATTGCACTAAGCAATGGTTTATTTATGGATAATTGAATAAGTTACAATATGCTGGGTTTGCACAACACAATAAGCAATAATGGACAGCCATTTGTTTGAACTCATACAGGGTCTTCTCTTTGAACAGGAGGTTGGACTAGAAGACTCCAAGGTCCCTTACAACTCTATTATAAGATATGGTATACAAGCCACAATGCCTGGATTTACACAGGTTGCTAGGCCAAGTGGTGCAATTTAGATACAACTACTCCGTAACAAATAATTTATATTTTATTCTTCTGCTGTAGAAACTCAGAAATACAAAATGGAAAACAGATGCATTCAAAGCAATCTACATATACATTAGTATGCTTGCATGTGGGTTCCTCTGCAGAGCACCAATTTACTTCCATCTGCAGGATTTGTATCTACTTACTTATCTATATATCCACTATACTAAATCAATATGCAGCAAATTAAAATATAACATAAAATTGGCAGAAATAAAACTGCTAAAATATTATTGTTACAATAGCTTGAAATCCAAAACCAAGCAGAGCTGATTTTTAAGAGTATGCCTCCATTTGTTGAAAATAGATTGAAAAACAAATGCAATGGCTTAAAGCATATTGTGATTTTTCAACATTCTGATAACTAATATAAATTCGATTAAAAAATTTTTGGGGGGACAAATAACTATTATAATTAATGTTGGAATTATTGTGAAATTACAGCATTTTCTGATGTGTGCCTCATCTTATGATTCTTTATGCCTGGTTATATTCCGGATTGCTAATCTTTCTAAATTAGACAAAAGCATTTTCTCTTTGGTTTACCTACGTTTTGCAAATGGCAGGGAAAAAAAGAAAGGAAAATCCCCATGGGTCATTGAAAATTATCCTTTCATTCCAGCCGCCTGTTTCAAGTCAGTCAAAACATTCCAGACTTCAAAAGGTTGCCTTGCGTGCTTAGTCCGTTCTGGTGTCTTTCGAAGGTTGGCCTAGGAGGGATTGGTTATTTGGATAAATTAATTTGTGGAGCCTGCTGGCCTTCTAGAAGACCTCAGTGTCTGACTGCAAATTAGTTCTACTGAACATGTAGAAATCCCTGGGCAGACTAAAAGAAATAAATGGTGATAAAATCTAATACTACAATGTTTGTAATGTGATTTTATTCTGCCATGTCCCTTGTAAGCAAAACTAATGTTGAATTATTATTTTTTTAAAAAAAGGTATTTTAAAAAAGGTCCATGAAAGCATAGAAATCAGATCAGTATCCTAGTCACAGCTGAGCAGGCATGCTGCCAACTTTAAAGGAAAGCTTCCAGCAAGAATATTTTTCAAGAACAAACAAATGTCCTAGTTTTTCACAAAATCAACTAGGTATTTACATTACGGATGCACCCCTGCTTAAGCCAGGAAGTCACACAGTTGAATTCTGCTGGAGTTCAGGGTTGTGAATAAACGGCTATGCAGTCATTTAATGCATAGTTGTACAAGTGCCTAAGGATAGTTTATCCTTAAGGAAGAGGAGGAATTTGTGAGCCAAAACTAACAAACATGGGTCCTCAAGCGGAACAATGGGCCCAAAACTCAGTCAAAAGGAAAATAAACTTTGCTAGCTGTTTGTTTTTTGCTGTTAAGAGTTAAGCTACAACTTTATCAAGACTTTACAGGAAAGGTAAAAACAACAGCAACATATGTTCTACGTTCCCATGACTGCTGGAAAGCTCATGGCAGACTGTCTAATCTTATATTACTACTCTTAAACTATTTTAAATCAGGCACTTACAGCATATATTGCTACCTCAAGTATAGCCACATCTGGAGAAAAATATTTCAATCTAAAAGATATGGGACATAAACTTTCTTTCCGCCATTTTAAATCAATCTCTTACATTATCCAGGTCCCAAGTGACATATATAATATTGGTATACCTACACAAAATTAAAAACAAAAAACTTAAAAGCAGAAAATATATCTTGAAATGTTACTAGCCAATCTGTAAATAAGCTATAATCAGACGTCTTCCTTCCATCTCCGGATTTTTAACAAGTGCAGAAAAATAGATGTGGTGACAAAACAAATACCGTATTTTTCGGAGTATAAGACGCACCTTTTTATCCCCAAAAAGAGGGTGAAAACTTGGGTGCATCTTATACACCAAATGTAGGTGTGTCTTATACTCTGGTGCATCTTATACTCCGAAAAATACGGTAATTGAAATTTACCTATGTCCGTGATGGCAAACCTATGGCACGGGTGCCACAAGTGGCACGCGGAGCTATATCAGTGGGCACGCGAGCTCAGGTCTGGCGCGCATGTGCGCACCGGCCGGCTGATTTTAGGGCCTTCTGGGCCCACTGGGAGTCAGGAAACAGGCTGTTTCCAGCCTCCAGAGGGGGTGGGGAAGGCCGTTTTCACCCTCCCCAGGCTCCTAGAAGCCTGGAAAGAGCAAAAAATGGGCGTGCCATTGCATGCTGGGAGTGGGGGGGTCATATGCGCATGCGCGGGGGTGCATGGAATTATGGGTGTGGGCACGCACACACGTGATCCCACACATCCCCCCCCTTTTTGGCACGCGAACCAAAAAAGGTTTGCCATCACTGACCTATGTGAATGGACTTGATTCTTTATGCTTAATTTCAGCTTTTTGAAACAAGTTTGTTTTTTAATGTGTTTATTTAATATAGCCACCGATCTCATGACAATGACTCTGAATGGCGTATAAGAATTAAAATAACAGTCCAATAAGCCATGATGCTTAAGGTAAAAACAATAAATCCTAATATGAAAAACCACAGAGCTCACCTAACTTTCTGGCCCAAACACAATGTGTTGTGCTTATAGGCCAACACTTACTTTTTAAGCTGGTGCTTTCTAGACATAACACATACAGAATTAGAATACTGGGGAGATGAAGACCCAGTATATCTGGAATGTATCAGTTGCGAGTTGTTAGTCTAATACACACAGTGTAAGACTAATACAGATAGTCCTCGACTTATGACAACTGAGCCCAAAATTTCTGTTGCTAAGTGAACAATTTGTTAAGTTTTGCCCCATTTTATGACCTTTCTTACCACAGTTGTTAAGTGAATCATTGCAGTTGTTAAGTTAGTAACATGGTTGTTACGTGAATCTGGCTTCCCGATTGACTTTGATTGTCAGAAGCTCGCAAAAGTTGATCACATGATCCCAGGACCCTGCAAGAATCATAAATATGAACCAGTTGCCAAGCATCCGAATTTTGATCACGTGACCAAGTGGATGCTGCAATGGTTGTAGGTGTGAAAAATGGTCATGTCACTTTTTTAGTGTCATTGTAACTTTGAATGGTCACTAAAAGAACTACTGTAAGTCAAGAACTACCTGTAATGGTGAGTCTTTAGTTGAAACTGCACAGTGCAGGGGAAGGATAGAATAGAAAGATGAACCTTTGCACCAGTGGTAATGCAGGCATAGACAACCCATGTGTATGAACAATAGGCTCTTTGTTTTAGTCTGATACCACATTTTTCCCTCTAGAAATTACGTGCCATTTATTGTTTTATAGTATCTAACAATTCTTGATCACAGCTACTTCATAAGTTATATGTGTCTTGTTTTTCATCCTATGATGAACAAAACAAACAAAATTAGTGTAAAAATTAAAACTTGGATGGAAAATGTCAGTTTAAAAACACAATTCTTAGAATACCCTGCTAAATCAGATCAAGGTCTACCTCCCCCCCCAAGTGAGGAAGAGACTTTTATAAAAGTAACTTGGCCAGTTAAATACAAGTTGTTACCACGTTTACAGACTAAAAGCAACACATTCAGAAGTTACAGACCACCTTAAGGTCTACCTTAATTTAGCATTTTGTTTCTCGCAGTGGCCAACCAGGTGATTCTGGGGTGCTTGTAAATGAGAGGTGATGGTATTTTCCATGTCATATACTTTGATTTGTATGCATTTACATCAATAAAATCATTACTTTATAACTTTGTTGTACTAAGAAACCAGCGTGTGATAATTTTAATCTTTCAAAGTATTCAGTAATGTGTCAGTAATGTGTCACTTATTGCAAGCTGCCAAAGTAGAATTCATTACCCACAAATAACTCTTTAGAATGTATTTTTTAATTCTAGAAAGTAATTATGCCACTTAGAAGTTTTCAACTGCCATTTTGCTATGTATTTTATTTATTTTTATTTTATTTAAATGGATTTATATGCCGCCCAACTCCCAGGGGACTCTGGGCGGCTCACAACATGTCAATCCATTTTCCAATATAAAAAGACACAACATTTTAAAAGCTACAAAAATTAAAAAGAACATCTAACATTCATAACCAAGGGAGAAGACCCATATCTGGTCTAGTTGGTCTCACTTTCACCCCGCCTGCCGGAAGAGCCAAGTTTTTATTGCTTTACGGAAGGCCAGCAGGGTGGGGATGGTCCTGATCTCTGGAGGAAGCTGGTTACAAAGGGAGGGAGCTCCCACAGAGAAGGCTCTCCCCCTCGGCCCCGCCAACCAGCATTGCTTGGTCGATGGGACCTGGAGGAGACCAACTCTGTGGGCCCTAACCGGTCGTAGGGAGGTATGCGGCAGGATGCGGTCCCGAAGGTAACCTGGCCCTGAGCCATGTAGGGCTTTAAAGGTTAAAACCAACACCTTAAATTGGATCCGGAGACTAATGGGCAGCCAATGCAGCTGGCGGAGGATAGGTGTTACATGGGTGTATCTAGGTATATTCATCACTAGCCAGTATTAGACAAGTTATAGCTATATTTTTGGAATTTCTACCCCATAATTAAATCTTTTGCACTGGTTAAACTTAAAATGTAATTGACTTTGGCCTTTTAATTGTTTGAAAATACAATAATTGAAGAATATATTGTTAGAATTATACCCTGTCCTTATCTGGAGCAACTCAAGGCACAGTACTTACTGAAAGGTTCCCACCTGCTACTTTCTCCAGAACAATACTGTGAGGCACATTGGCTGAGAGAAGGTTACTGGTCTAGAGTCACCCAACTGGTTTTCATGCCCAAGGAAAAAGCCCAGAATTCAGTATCTCGGTTTCTAGTCCAGCACCTTAACAATTGCACCAAACTGGTTCTTTAGAATCTAGAATCACATGCAGCATGAATTGTACTGAACCATGAGATCTTCTTCAAGACTGTTTGCAGGTGGACTATTTGAATTTAGAAAACTATTTGGCACGTCAGTCTTTTTGGTGGAGAAGTCCTCTCTTCTGCGAAATTTATATTTGGCTCTTTCAGAGATAGCTTTCAAGTGAGCCCTGAAATGCCATTTTATTTGAACGTTGCATTGTCCTTGAGAACAGCAGTTTATATATATTTAAAATAAACCAATAATTAACTATTATTAAAATCCACGTTTTCAAACCTGTCTACTATACTGTAGGATCTATATCCTTCCCTACTTCGATACTTACCTGCAAAAGTGATCCTGGCTCACAAGAAATTACAGCAGAATCTATTTGCCAATGTTTGGTAGGTTCCTTGCAGTTATTGTGGACATCAGTTTCAGTTTCTTTGGTTGATGGTATAGGATTTTCAGGTACTACTAACAGCCCCATTACAGTTTGTCACTTATTCTACAGCACCAGTCAGCCAGATAAACTGAGCAGAGTTAACAAAACTAATTAACAACTTAACCCGTTTTCAGACTAAAATTTGCTAATTTACAAGCAGAGTGGAGTTTTCCTATGACATTTATACCAAGCATAAAGCAATAAGTCTAAAATTAAATACATTTGCAGTTTAGATTTGAGGTGGCCTTTAACCTTTGCTAGTGTAATAAATCCATTTCTCAAGATCATTTAAAAGTAGGCCTGTGCTTTAAGGAATTTCCAGCCACTCAGTTATGACAAAAATAATTACTGCTTTAATGGCAATAATTCTTTCCTCTGGGATGACATGCTGTTTACTTACAGACTCTCCATTTATCCCCTGGGGGTATTCTATTGAAGAGATCTTCTTCCAAGTTATGTTGGCTGTAAAGATGCAATATGTTTCAAACATTTCCAACACAGGAACACCTGGAATAATCAGCAGAGTATGCTTGTATTAATTAGTCGGTATAAAATTAAGAGCAGGCTGTTATATGTGAAAATTTCCATGGAGAAACATCTATACATATGTCAGGAGTGTTTATCTTCAATGTACTAGGCTGATCTTTAAAACAAATATGCTTTGGTAGGAAAACAGGTTTTTGGTTGCAGCTGAAGTGAATAAGGAGGCAGCACAATGTTTTTCCTAGCCATTGCTCTGGCTAAAGAGGCAAAGGAAGGCAGTCTCTCTGTTTCTCTGTCTGTCTGTCTGTCTCTCTCTCCCTTTTTAAAAAAAACACTGCTGTTTTCTCTTGAATGTCTAACATTTACATGGATATTACAGGAAGGAAGGAAGGAAGGAAGGAAGGAAGGAAGGAAGGAAGGAAGGAAGGAAGGAAGGAAGGAAGGAAGGAAGGAAGGAAGGAAGGAAGGAAGGTTTAGAGCTTTTTTTAAAAAAGAAACACCATGATTTAAAGAAAAATGTTCTAAATTTCTGAAAGTTTATATTATGTCTTACAGATCATTTTTACATTTTCACTCCTTTACCAAAAACAAACTAAGTTCAACATAAAGAAGGACGCTACCAGAGGTGGGTTCCTCCCGGTTCGGACTGGATCACCCAAACCAGTAGCGACCCGCTGGTGATGTCACTGAACTGGATCGGCTGGTGCCGGTCCGTGGATGCTGCCATCTTTTTTTTTGAATTTTTAGCGAATTTTTAACTGTTTTTAAGGTTTTTCCTGTTCTGCTGCTTGTAAAAAGGGCCCTCCCACCTGCCCCCGGGTTTATACTGACATTTATTCAGGCGAAGGCCTGAAGCACAGCTGATCAGCTCCTCAGCTGTGTTTCTGGCTGATTTCAGCTTCTGAGCATGCGTGGAAGCAAAACTGCACAAGGGGACACGTGTGTGAGTGGAGCGCGCATGTGCGCGCAAAATGTCGCGATGTGAACCGGTGGCAAAGTGGAAGTGGAACCCACCCCTGGACACTACACAAAATAAAGATTATTCTGACAAATATTCTGTAAAAGTATTATTCAGTGAATAAACTTTATTTTTCCTCTAAAAAGACATTGTCCCATAGAATGTGCTTGAAATTATCTCTCACTTTCATAAGCCTAGTTAGATGTTTTTTGGAAAAAATAAAATTCTAAGAGTTGAGCTGAGAAGGAAAGTAGGGAGACAAGAGATAGTGGAACAAATAGACAAAAATGGAAGTAAAATGAAGGAAAGCAGAAAAAAGGAGAGGAAAAAAATGAAAATAGCAGGAACAAAAAGACACTGCCAGGCAAAAAGCGACTGCTGAAAAAACAGATTGTGCAAAAATTGGGAAGTAAAGGGGTACAAGCAAGACAATCAATAGCAAATTACACAGTAACTTGTACTGTGGAAGCAACCTAAGGAATTGTAGCAGAATACAGCAGGGGGGAGAGAGTGCCATCTTATAATGTTCTTTGCTGTCCCCCTCCAAAGAACTAGCAGAGTTGTATTATGTGCCAACGAAAAAGAGTACTGGCACATAAAAGATATCTAAATTGTGGGAAATCTAAATTGTGGGAAATTTCATATATTAGTGTCCTATTAAGTCCCATTATCCAAAGCATCATCAAGAATGTCATAATTGGGGAACATTTTGCAAACACCTGCTCTAAAAATTTCAGAGGCTAGGCAACCAGAATATGAGACCAGATATTATATGTTGGCATCTAGTCATTTTTGTTGTCCCCATAGATCCATTTCGAAGAGCCTCAGCAGATTCTGGTGTCAAGAACATTTCCCATTTCACACAAAATTTCTTCAGCCATTCAACTTCTTCAACCTTCTGTCAGGGCTCGGACTCCATTTTTAGAAAGGAAAAGGAAAAGAAAAGAATACAGACATCTCTGGATTGCTTCAAATTTAAAATCCAATTTGTCTTCAAGTTTCCTAAGACATAATTTTTTTCCAGTCTTTCTCATGCTTCTGGTGAGGAGTTTATTGTCTTAACTGATAAATGAGAAATGAATTGGTGGCCAGCGTGTTAAGCTCTTGCATATAATTGTAATTAAGCTTCTATGCTGAACTAAAAAAAACCCCCTCATTTGACCTGTCTGTGGAGATTCTCAGTCATCCAGGTCATGGTTGTGCCAAAGGTGCTTTTTCAAGAGGCAACTGGACTTTCTTGTTTTTCTTTGAAGACGTGAGCTGAAGAAGCTTCTTGGATGAGAAGTGAAACATCTTCAAAGAAAAACCGGAAAGTCCAGTTGCCTCTTGAAAAAGTATATTTAGGTCATTTGACCTATTGAACTATTTGGGTCACCATATTTCCTCAAAAGCAATTCAGAAGGATCCAGCTAAAGTAGAATCTATTTTGTTCTGTAGATCTTCCATTATCCAGTTTGTACATAATTGAGTACATGTGTGTGGAGTGTCTATGTTTTTACTATAAATTCATTCCCACTTTTTTTCTGAGAGTGCTATTTACTTGTTTTACAAAGAAGGGCATTCCATGGAAATGGGAATGGAAAGCCCAGCAAAGCTTTTTTAATCAGACATTAATTTTTCATCTATCATTTTATCTCATCTTTTCCTTAGTTATCTACTGTAGTCCTGTCCTCTGCACATTACTTTCGAGAGAACTATTTCTAGTTGAGAGAAGCAATGATGTTTTTAACAAAGAGATTTTGACCCTCAAGGAAGCCTTTCAGCATTGACATTATTTCCTCAATAGTGCTGAACACTCTATACATCTATAAAGATTAAAAGGACACATTTTTCTTATTTGAATATTTGAATCTTTTTCATTCCTAGCTTGCAGAACGGGCATGCTTATACTTTATTACATGGGCTAGAATATTTCTTACCTTATAAATCCACCCCTTTCAACTTTTATTCTGCTCACAGAAATCTTTGACATTCCTCCTAAAATGTGAACCAATTTGTGAGTGTTTGAGAGAGGCAACAGAGGTTTTTTTCCTTAACTGATTGAAACGATGTTCATGGATTCAAGGCTTAGATAGATGATCCTCAGGATGACTCTCTGTTTCATGATCACCATCAAATGACAAGCCAGAGAATGATTCTGAAAAAGACTTTCTATTGGATATATGAAAGAAGTTGGTTAAAGATTTGAAAATCAAAGTGGAAATACAGATGATAAATCAAGAGAATGACCTGGATAATGATTTTTACTGGTTTTGCAAGAGAGGTTTGCTAAAGCTTGGAAGAAGCCTTTGGGATAGGAAAAAAAATCCTACAACCTCTGAATCAATTAAAGATCAAGATTGTCAGAAGTAAAAGGAAAGAATATAAAATTGGTTTGTTTGAGCAAGACCTTTTTTTTTTACAAATTTCTGATAATCCCTTATAGACTTTTTGCTGACACCAGGACTGAAAAAATTGATGATTTATGGATTACATTTGGGTTATAAGAAGAAGAGATATTTCTTTGCAACCCTATTGGGTGAAGAGTTACATTTGTTTATATTTGTAAGGGAGATTGAAAATCACCTCTTTATATATTTTTCTTTCTTTGCACTTTTTATTCTTTCTTTCTATTTGTCCTTCTCTCTCTAAATTTATTTATTTCTGTTTATTTTCAGTCATTAGAATCTTTAATAAAGATTTTTTAAAAAGAGAGCATCTACTATTTGGGCGACCACATCGAGGCTAAACAATCCCAGACAATTACTAAATGCTTGTATCCTTACGATTTATATTGACTGGTTCCTAATATGATTTGATTGCTTATTTGTACCCAGACTATCATTAAGTGTTGTACCTTATGATTTTTGATGAACGTATCTTTTCTTTTATGTACACTGAGAGCATATGCACCAAGACAAATTCCTTGTGTCTAATCACACTTGGCCAATAAAAAAATTCTATATTCCTATTCCTATTCCTATTCCTATTCCTATTCCTATTCCTATTCCTATTCCTATTCCTATTCCTATTCCTATTCTATTCTATTCTATTCTATTCTATTCTATTCTCTATTCTATTCTATTCTATTATTTACTTTATTTTACTTTATTTTTATTTTTTATTTTTTATTTTTTATTTTTTATTTTTTTATTTTTTATTATTTTTATTATTTTTTATTATTTTTTTATTTTTTATTATTTTTTATTATTTTTTATTTTTTATTTTTTATTTTTTATTTTTTATTTTATTTTATTTTATTTTATTTTATTTTATTATTTATTTTATTATATTTTATTTATTTTATTTTATTTTATTTTATATTTTATTTTATTTTATATTTTATTTTATTTTATTTTATTTTATTTTATTTATTTTATTTTATTTATTTTATTTTATTTTATTTTATTTTATTTTATTTTATTTATTTTATTTTATTTTATTATTCTATTCTATTCTAAAAATAACAGTTGTGTTTTTATTATCATCTATCCAACTATCTATGATCTATCCAACATTCAGATTTTTGTCTGCCATAACTGGTAGCCCTAATATTATGTTTATAAATACATTAAGCTATGATTTGTTTAATCATGTTTTATTCCATAAATGTTAACCATTTAACTCACAAATCTATAAATCATGATTTACAAAATAATCACTGATTTAATTATAGTCTGAAATACTGAAACTAATTTGTTACTATATCTCCTCAAAGAAGCAACTAGTGAGATCTGAGGGTTGTATGGGGGAGGGGTGGATTGGCATCTATTTCAAGTGGCAGACCTTTCCTTATTAAAAACAAGGTTGGGCATAAAGGATTCAGATTTACTCAAGAAACATAAATTCTCTCTGTACAGGAAGTATAAGAAGCCAGATCCTTCAGGCTAATTTATTCCAGATGCCAGTTGAAATGCATTATTATCTTTAGCCTGTTTAAATATATAAACAGTAGGAAGCTATCTTCATATACCCTTCTATTCAATAAGGCTTGCCTTGCCTTAAACCATGGCTTGCTTTAATTATGATTTATGTAAGGTGCAATAATGAGTTCATACAATTCAGTAAGCCAAAAACCATGATTTACAAATCACTATCTTTGGGCATATCAAGTCAAATAAAAATAAACCACATTATTACAGTCAAGAATTAGGCTGCAATTTTTAGCTCTGCTTTGTGGTAAATCATAGGTGTTTGAGCCTTTTCCTTGCTATATAGGTATACATAAACGTTCTCCTCAATGTGGTTTTCTTTCTAGAATTTTACAAATCAGGCAATCATATCCATTCAGTGATATTTGCACACATAAGCAAAAAGATGAACTAGCTAAGTAGAAGTATTTACATGTACTTTGATTGGCACAGGAACAATGGCAAACTGATTTTTACTGTTTCATAAGTATAACTCAAGTCTGGGCATAATGTTTTACAGTTAGTAGCTTCAAAATTCATAGTAGCTCTATCAGGAAGGAATGATCTCTTGCCATTATTATCAGGGGCGGGTTCCTAATTTTTTTACTACCACTCTGTGGGTGTGGCTTATTTTGTGGGTGTGGCTTGCCAGCCATGTGACCCGGTGGGCGTGGGCCTCGGGAGCTTGGCAGCAGCCAGAGAAGCAGGGGGCATTGCCCACTCGCAACGCAGCCCCCCGCAGCGGGAGCAGTTTTTCTAGGAGGCTCCGTCCGGCCTGAATGCTTCTCCCCATTCAATGATCCTAGGCTCCTGACGACCGTTCCCCCTCCCCTCAGCAGCTCGAGAAGCCTCGAATGTGCGGAAATGCCTGGGATTATCACCGCACGTTCGTGGCTTCTCGGACTGCTGAAGGGAGGGGAATGGAGATAGCTCCTGCCGCCCGTTCTTTCAGCGTCTCACGCGCTCCCTCAGCCATCCTCCCCCGCTTGGACTCACTGTGGGGTAGGAAGGCAGCGCATGTGCAGTGCCGGGAGCTTGGCTTCTGGGCATGCGCAGAAGAAATTTTTTTAAAAAAATTATTTTTTTTAAAAAAATGGCAGAGCCCAGGCACCAGCAACTGACCGCACCGGTACTGTGACATCACCAGCGGGCTGCTACTGGTGCTATAGAGTGGACTGCACCGGTAGGAACCCACCACTGATTATTATTTCTTTTACTATTGCCACCAGCTGGCAGGTGAATTATTATAGCCATATAACATCTGTTGCAAATGCTGGTTTGTTTTCTGAAACATTTCTAGGTACAATTCAAAGGCTGGTTTTGACCTATAAAACCAATTTCCAGGATTATCGCCTTCAGAAAGAAGCATCCTGCATATTTAACTCAGTCTGGGATGTAGAAAGTACCCTACCCCTTATTTCAAAAGATTAATGAAATGGTACAGAAACTGTATTTCTCCATTGCATCCCTTTTCCTTTGGAAGAGTACAAAAATGGTCTTCATAGAACATTAATTGATTATGTGCCATCAATTCATTTTGACTCCTAATGAATACATAGATAGAATTTCTCCATGATTATCTATCTCTAACTTGTTTTTTCAAGTCTCCCAACAGTACAGTCATCGCTACAATAACTGAATCCATCCACCTTCTTTCTAGTTGTCATTTTCCTCTCTCCCGTTCCACGTTTCCCAGTTTTAGAGCCTTTTTCAAAGAACTGGGTCTTGTATAATGTATCCAAAGTAAGATAATTTAAGCCTGGTCATTTGCATCTCAAGTGAGAAATCTGGGTTGATTTGTTCAATGATCCATTGATTTGTTTTCTTGGCAGTCCATAGTATTCTCAGGAGTCTTCTCCAAGAACTTCTCCAAGAACTTTGAACTTCTCCAAATTCAAAGGTGTCAATTCTCTTCCTATCCTGTTTTTTAAAGTCCAGCTTTCACATTGACAAAATCTCACAGGGATGTTACTGAGGCTGCTGCTGAACCTGAAACCTGAGAAAGCAATTTTCTGAGAGGCAACATATACACCAAGCCTGCCTGTTCATTCACCATCCAATTATGTTTGAACAAAGTCTTACTACAGGCTGATCTGAATCTATAGTATGTTATGTCCCCCACCATATCTTCTTTTACCTCTCACTAATGGGATCACCAAATATATGCAATTTGTTTTCCAATATAACTACTAAATCTATCTCTCCTTCTCAAGGACTCCTACAGTCCATTCATACACTATTCTGGCTTTCCTTTACCACTGCTTGCTACACATCTTCAATTTACCAACTATGTTACATCTACCCTATTCCATGTGGTGGCAAAACAATCCCTACAGTCTTCCGATAACCCTTCCTCAGGTTCACAAAGGGATGTCTGCCCTTGAGTGTGTATGTGTGTGCGTGTATGCACATATGTGTGCATGATACGATATATGACATTGTTTCTCAACTTTAGCAACTTTAAGATATGTGGACTTCAGTTCTCAGAATTCCCCAGCCAGCCATATATATGATATGATATAATATAATCTTGGCATTTCAAAAGTTGAACATGTTTTAAATCTGTGGGGGCTGATCACACAGCTTCAGCAAAAGGTGGTTGATGGAGTGGCTACATTACCAGAGGAGAGAATGAGGATTAATAGTACACTATCCTTTTCATCTTCAGAGGTTATTAACTTCTTTCATTTCTTCTCATGTAAAGAAGCAGAAGTAAAAGAGGAAACATTTTAAAATATTAATTTCTTGCTAGTGATTATAGTATATTTCAAAGCTTTGATATGGTACATTGAACGAAATGCAATAAATCCTCTGTAAAATCTCTGTAAATATTTAGTTTAATATTTTAAAACGAACTTCATTTCACAGTGTTCAGGCCATTTTCTGTGACACAAATAGTCAAACAAATGCGTTTCTTGGCAGGAAAAACTGTAGTAATGGTTAGTGTTAAATACATTGTTGAGAATGTTAATGGAAAATAATTTCCCATTGCTTTTTAAGCAACCTTGACATTGGTAGCAAAAATATAATTGTACATTCGTAGTTGGTCAATTAACTATACTGTGGTTGCAAATGGAATATATATATATATATATATATATATATATATATATATATATATATATATATATATATATATATATATATATATATATATATATATAATTAATTAATAAATAAATAAATAAATAAATAAATAAATAAATAAATAAATAAATAAATAAATGCTGCAGGCTTGAACTTTCCATTTTCAAGAAACATTATAACTGAAATTTTCCTGCTAAGGAAAACGTTTGTACTGCTGGAAATGGGAGAATGTCCTACGCGGCTCTTTCAAGTCATATACAAGACCTAAAGAGCTCAACGTACTTGGAATTTATATTTCCAAAAATAGAGAATTATAACCTTTTGCATGTTTCTACTCCTCTGCCAATTTTGGGAGAATTTTGATTGCTACACTTATCTATACCGCTTCATACTCAGCATGCATATCTGAAGACTTAACTACCATGCAAGCTAATAGAGACATGGTACCAAAATAACATTTTAATTGAAAATCTCCATTTTTATTAAAATCCACTTGCATTTCAAGTAGATTTTATTAAATACAGAATGAATTGTATTTATTTTATTTGTTTATACTGTGTCATGCAGTTTTTATCTTGTGATGTTATCCACTGCTGGAGTTCATCTTACTGGATCAGGTTAGAAATGTATAAAATATATAAAACAATTGCTTCTTAACAAAACTAATCTCACTCAGCTCCCTTAGTATTTTTGATAGTCCTACATGATGGAGATGGAGATGGAGATGGAGATGGAGATGGAGATGAATAGAATAGAATAGAATAGAATAGAATAGAATAGAATAGAATAGAACACAACACAACACAACACAACACAACACAACACAACACAACACAATACAATACGTCTTGGAGGTAATGTGGCTAAATTTCTCCAAAGGATAGTAAGCCAGCCCTTAGGGTTATTCTTCTGGGTGGGTTGTAAGACTTAAGCTCTCACATTCTATTGAATGTGAGAGAAACAGAATACCTTACAAAACCAGACTTGAAATCCTGGGCTTAGAAAGCTTAGAACTAAGTCGCCTTCGGCATGACCTAAGCATAACTCATAAAATTATCTGCTACAATGTCCTTCCTGTCAATGACTACTTCAGCTTCAACCACAACAACACACGAGCACGCAACAGATACAAACTCAAAGTGAACCGCTCCAAACTTGACTGTAGAAAATACGACTTTAGCAACAGAGTGATTAATGCCTGGAAAACACTACCTGACTCTGTGGTTTCGTCACCAAATCCCGAAAACTTTATCCTCAGACTGTCCACTGTTGACCTCACCCGATTCCTAAGAGGTCAGTGAGGGATGTGCATAAGTGCACCAGCGTGCCTACCATCCCTGTCCTAATGTTCCCTCTTATCAGTACCCATCTTATGTATATAAACAATGTTTATATCTATGTACAGTATATTACTAACACGTACTTGACAAAATAAATAAAAAAATAAAAAAATAAATATTGCTTCAACATTATTGTTGTTTCTGTTATTGTTGCAACTTCTAGCATCATTTAAAAAAAATATGGCCAGATCTCTAAGACCAGCAATTTCTTTATATTTGAGAGAGGAATAAAGAAATGTTTGATCCTAAGATTCTTCTGTTACAGCTTGGGGAAAGGAGAGAAAGAAGGAAATTCCAGTATTTACAACAACAACAACAAACAACAACAACAACAAAAAGACGGGAATGGGAAATGTAGTTCTGAAGCTGCCGTTTGAAAGTGCAAATTCAGTAGCTAAGATTGCAATCTTTTTATATGAATTGCTATATCCAAGTGCAGTTTTCTAACATCAACCATTTGGTAAATTTTAGTACTAGACATTTTGCACATTTATTAAGATTTGCCGAGCAATGTAGAAAAACATCACTATAATTCCAGCAAAGGTTAAAAACAATACTGGGATAAATTTGACCAGTGGATCCAGTTTTTCCACAGCATTTCCACAGCATTTCAAAAAAATCAGAATTTTGCAATAAATATTGAGTTATATGCTTTTATGACCTCTGTGTCATTAATTTTAAAGAGCTTCTGAACTTAGTAGTGGTTTTGCTATTTTTTTCTGAGCCTAAACCAATTCATGCCTATAAGCACAAATTACTTTAGTTTTTTTGCAAGATCTTATGAAGAACAAATTGTGCAAACTGCTTTTCAACCAAAGAATGACTCATTCCTTCTTAATACATATCAAACAAGAGTCGAAAACATTTATCTGATCCCCTCTAGCTATTGCAGTCACTTGTATACAACCCTTTCCAACACTAACAGCAAGTTTGAGCTTTGAAGTTATGTAAATTGTCTTTGCAGGCACAGGTCCGTGTTTTAACAGAATCACCCTTTGGCAGTGCTATAAATGGCAACATGCTCTAAGATTCAGTGGCTTCAGCAAAATGCAATCAACTCCACAATTTCCTATAAGTTTGGATCTTTTTGACCAAAGAAACTTATTTGAGCTGGAAGAGAAAGACTAACAAATGCATCTGTTTAATATTATAGGCCAAGCCATCCATGGGTATTTAAAATAAGTTTCCAGGATCATTGGGAAGAATCACTGGGAAATCTGGAATGCCACAATAAAGCTCAGACATGGAAGGCAGATTTTAAGTGAAAATTGAGTCATCTTAAGAGGGAAAAAGTGAGTGCTACTGGCTAAATCCTGCTTCACAAAAACTCTGACTGTGGTCAGGAAGCTATGCAAAAATTCAATATATTGAGAATTTGGAACTACTAGTTTAGCCCTTAAATATCCCACTTTCTTATAAACGTCTTAGTTATAGATGCCTAATTTGTGACAGTCTTATGTCTCAAGGTGAAACAAATAGCTTCCGGTTTCATCTAGATGCTAGGCAGCTTTATCCAATCTAGTCCTCTTTGGCTGCAGTAGGTCTGCAACAGAGGTGGGTTGCTCCCGGTTCAGACTGGTTCGCCCGAACCGGTAGTGACACGCTGGTAACATCACGATGACGTCATGGAACCGGTTCAGTCAGTACCGGTCCACCATCCTTTTTTTTAATTTTTTTTGAATTTTTTTTTGAATTTTTTAAATTTATCTTTTCTTATGAGCATGCGCAGAAGCAGAGTTTCCAGCCCTATGGATGCATTGCCATCTTGTTTATGGCTTTTTAAATTGTTTTTGGATTTTTCGGCACTGCGCATGCACTGCGCCCATGAGGTGCGCCCACGCGGCACGGGAGGAAGCGAACTGGCAGCGAGGTAAGTTAAAACCCACCCCTGGTCTGCAAATCTAAGAATCACTGCAACATATGGACTTGTCTAAACATATCAATGGATCTCTGCATGGATTTTTAATGTGGGAACTACTTCTATTTCCCATAGAAATGTGAGGGGGGCAAGAAGCCTCATAAATATTCAAGGGAAACTTGTCCCTTGAATATTGAAGTACAATTGGGAGGCATTATACTGTATACTCTGTTTTCTTCTCTGGGAAAGACATATCCAAACATCTGTTATACAGATATAGACCCAATCAGCAGTATCAAATAAATTATAAACATCTGATAATGTCACAAATACAGTGGATATAGAAAGCTTGCACACCACTGTTAAAATGCTATGTTTTTGAGATGTAAAAAAAACCTGAAATCTTTTAGGGGGGAAAATATCAAAAAATCCTCCTGAAATAATATGGCTGCATAAAGTTGTGCATCCTTAAAGTAACAACCTCCGCAGGTCTCTCTACCTTCTTTGTCTAATGGACATATCTAAAATTTGTGTCTTGGTGATGGCGCAGAGGTTAGAACCCAGTACTGCAGGCTAATTCACTGCTCACTCCAGGAGTTTGATCCTGAGCGGTTCAAGTATGACTCAGCGTTCCATCCTTCCAAGATCGGTAAAATCAGGATCCAGATTGTTGGGGGCAATTCATTAAACTGCTTAGAGAGGGCTGTAAAGCACTGTGAAGAGGTATATAAGTCTAAGTGTTATTGCTATTGCTTTTCAGCTTCATTCATTATGCTTTTTTCTCTTTCGCTTTAAGAGCAACATTGCTGGCAGGAATAGCTTGAAATGGCCTGTGTAGGTCATGAAAATTGTATGTGATTTGTTTTTCATGAACTTTCCAAAATGTCTTTATAACCAGAATAATATTTTTAAAAAATCAGCAGTGTGAAGAAGTCAATTGGCAGGGTTAGTTATCCTTATTGGAAAATAATTGAAGCAAACAAGCACAAGTAACATCTCAAAACATCTTTTCACAACAATTTGCCAAGTTAATGAAGCAGAACAGCACTTGGAACAAGAAGCAGATTAACAGGATTGGCTGTCCAAGATCAGCTGATTAGCAGTTCTCAGGAGATTCTGTGGTATTTCTTTTTCCTTCTATGTTCTGGTTATATAGGAACGGTGGATTTGATCTTCTAAACATTGGTTAGTTTGAAATATGTTTCTGATCAAATGTGTTAACAAAGCCTAGTTAAAGTAAACATAAAACAAGGAACTTGCTGTTCTAGTTGAATCCTAAAAAGTGGCTATTAAAGGAATTTAATAACATTAAAATAGGATCTAGTTTTTCCTAGATAAAAGTCCTCTCCAGCATAATATATGAAGAGCCGAGGTGGCACAGCAGTTAGAGTGCAGTACTGCAGGCTACTTTAGCTGACTGTGATTCAGCAGTTCAGCTGTTCAAATCTCACCGGATCAAGGTTGACTCAGCCTTCCATTCCTTCCGAGGTAGGTAAAATGAGGACCCAGATTGTTGGGGGCAATGTAAATATACATTGCTTAATGGTGTAAACCGCTTAGAGAGTGCTTGCACTATGAGGCGATATATAAGTCTAACTAATAAATAATAAATAAATAAATAAGACTACAAGGATTTTCACGTATGATGCTCAAAGTGTTTCCTGCTTATCCAGGATTAGCAGTCAGAAGTAAAACCTACATTGATTAATTTTTATTAGAAATGACTGGAATTCTCCATTTGTTGTTTATTCCCAGTGTTGTTACTTCATAGCACTGATTGAATAAAGAATCCCTTTTCCAATGAAGGCCACAAACTGGCATCACAAATAGATCCAGATATGGAGATAGTTTATTACAGTTGGTATTGTAAGGCTGATGACAAACAAGAGGATGTTTCTCCCATAGATTTAAAGATGGCACAATTGAATCTACAGTGCAAATCTTTTACTTTCTTATTTCTTCGTGTTTTTTTTTTTTTTTTTGCTTGGTTGCAGATTGCATTGCTGCAAAAATTTGAAACCCCTTTTGATCAGAAACAAATGGTACAAAGAATAACAAAAAATAGAGGGCCTTCTGCAGCAAACTATATTTCTATCAGATCTTCAATTCTCTGAAAGTGACTGTCTCTTTACTCGTAAGATTGGTATGATTTGACACAATCACATAATTTTGAAATAATTTAGGAAGACAATTATATCTGATTTTGTTGTCCTTAGAATTTTGAGTAAGCTCTATTTCCCATCCTCAAAGTTTCCCTCCCTTAATTTCCAGATTTCCTTTGTTCCAAACTTGTAGTACAATGAAATCTACTACACAGAAAAGTGGTAAATTACATCAAATGTCCCATGTGGTTTATAACCTCTGCATTTGAAGAAGTTAGGTAATGCCTCTTAGGTAATGCTTACTTCTAAGGGAGAGAAAATTAGGAAATTGGTTTTTTTCCTCCTCTTCCTCCAAGCAAATGTATGTCATTGAGAAAAAAAGCATTGTGTTAATCCATATTTTCAAATCTGGCAGGGCTTTGGGTTTGTCTCTCCTGTATCAAAACCAAAAAAGTCCTCACGAAGACTTTTAAAAAGTTTTGGAGCCAGTAAGTCTATTGCCAATCTATGAATATATTGGAATAAGAAAAATAAGTGATGCCAAAATGCCTGTGGCTTTCCTAAACTACATAAAGTCTAGTGGGGGTTGTAGTTAGGTGGATAATGAGAAATAATATAGTAGATAAAAAAATAAGTTCCTATAGAATTTCTTATTATTAATTTTCATAGATCTAAATATCCCCTTATATAGAAAGATACTCTTGCCCTATAAGATTATTGCTTTCACATAAAATAATGTTGTTGTTGTTGTTGTTGTTGTTGTTGTTGTTGTTGTTGTTGTTGTTGCTTTAAAAAGAGATGGCATTTTCCCTGTTCTTCCAGGATGCAAAATGACAACCCCACTGATCCTAACAGGCAGCCATGTGAAAGGCAAGATTTCTGACTTAAAGCGGACCTAAAGAATGCTAACTGGCAAGTGGAGTGTGGTAGAGAGACAGCTGCAAAAGGAGATGGTTACTGCCAACTTCCCTGAAAAGATTTTGAATCCCAGCAAAGCTTCAATTATAGGATGGACAGAGCTTGTTTAAGTCTGAGCAAAGGCTGCTTGTCATCCCCTTTGGACATCAGCCATCTCTGCTACAGAGCCTAATGCTAGAAGATGGGGAGGTCTGGCTCCTTTCTGTTAGTTTCCTTAGGAGTTTCCCAGATGTAGTTCCAGCAGTATTGTCCCTGCTCCATCTGGATACGATGAAAAGCAAGTTATGAGTCTACTACCTAATTCTTAAAAGCCAGCTGCTTTCCATTATCTTGACATGATTGGCTTTTTCAGTTCACTGCCGTTTCTGACTCTTCTCCACACCAGCAGCAGGATCCCCATTCTTTGGGATGATATTCTGCAACTGTGATGTTTCAGAATTGCTGCTATGGCCCTTCACATTGTAAAATTTAGAAATGCCAATGTTCAGCTGCTTATAAATGAGATTCCATTTCTTGATTTGTATTTGTTTATTTGTCAAGCATATATGATTATAAGCAAAGTATAAACAGTAATACATGATTGAATATATATGTAATAGTACAAGCATGAATAAGAGTAAAAGAGGTATGAATATATGGGTACATTAGGACAGGAACGGTAGGCACGATTGTGCGCTTATGCGTTTGTCTCTCTATGTGAACAGGGGGAGGCCATACACTTTCCATCCCATTTGGCATACTCATAGCCACAACACATAATCATGTGCTGTATATAAATGGAATCATGGACCTAGATGACAATAATAATAATAATAATAATAATAATAATAATAATAATAATAATAATAATAATAATAATAATAATAATAATAATAATAATAATAACAACAACAACAACAACAACAACAACAACAAGAGTTGGAAGGGACCTTGGAGGTCTTCTAGTCCAACCCCCTGCTTAGGCAGGAAACCCTACACTACTTCAGACAAATGGTTATCCAATCACTTCTTAAAAACATCCAGTGTTGGAGCATTCACAACTTCTGGAGGCAAGCTGTTCCACTGATTAATTGTTCTAACTGTCAGGAAATTTCTCCTTAGTTCTAAGTTGCTTCTCACCTTGATTAGTTTCCACCCATTGCTTCTTGTCCTACCCTCAGGTGCTTTGGATAATAGTTTGACTCCCTCTTCTTTGTGGCAACCCCTGAGATATTGGAACACTGCTATCATGTCTCCCCTAGTCCTTCTTTTCATTAAACTAGACATACCCAGTTGCTGCAACCATTCTTCATATGTTTTAGCCTCCAGTCCCCTAATCATCTTTGTTGATGATTAATGAAATAGTATTCTCTGATCCTGTAGCATTTTCCCCACTGTTATGCCACACAATAATTCAAATTATTAAAATAATCATTGTAATAAATTGAAATTCTATTGGAATTGTGCTAGTACTGAATTCCGCTGAATATCTATTGATTGGGGGGGGGGGAGAGTCATACTTTTTCCCCCACCAAAGAAGAAGAGAATTTTGTTGAAAGTTTTGTTGGTAGGGTATAAGATTCATGCACTTTCTTAAGTAATGAAGTTTGTTTGAGCAGACTTTCATTGAAGAATCACTTTTTTTACAAGCCTGCAGCCTTCCTTTTTTATGCTTCAATTAAATCTCTGGGGAAGAAATTATATAGGATCTCTTTTCCAGATCAGGAAGCATGTGGGCAATTACAGAGGTTGTGTCACTATGCAAAAAGAAAAGGATGTAAACAGTTCTAAAAAAAATCTAAAGAAATTCTAAAGGATCACAAGAATGGGATAGAAAACAGACATAACTCTCATAACAAAAGAAATTAGAAGATAGATTTTGGCACAACGTCAGACATACCCACAGACATACACTAAGATAGTCTACATGGTTTTGATGGATAAATACTAAAGTAAACAAATGATACTGATTAAAACAATGGATGTTGCCAATCCATTCCTGATGCTTCTTAGTTGTTATAGACACATTTGATTGGCTCCACTAAAATGGGGGGGGGGGTTCCTCTCTGTTTCTGCTTATAACTTTCTGAACTAACATGGCAGAAATATTCCACAATTGTCCATATACAGGTAAAGGCAGGTGAAGCTCTTGGGATGGAACCACCATTAGGAACAAAGGCAGCATTCTTTAAGATATTTCAGGCAAGGTCTGAAATATTAGGATGAAGGGGGAAAGCATGCAAATGTTTAAAATGACAAACAAGCTAAGATGGCTTCCAACATTTATTTATTTATTTATTTATTTATTTATTTATTTATTTATTTATTTATTTATTTATTTATTTATTTATTTATTTATTATATTTATTTATTTATTATTTTGTCAAGCACGTATTTGATAATATATATAAGTATAAGCATGATTTGAATACATGAAATGAATACGAATAAAAGGGAACATTAGGACAATGATTGATTCCATGACTTTGCAGGTGACACAGCATTAAGTCTGTAATTTTCAACTAGGCTGGGGTCTCCCTTTTTGAAGATAGGGATGACCGTGGCTAGTGACCATAGGTTGGGTAGGAAGTTGGTCCTGAAAGATATTTCAAAGATTATGCTTAGAGGTTCAGCTATAGCAGTGGAAAGCTTTTTTAAGAAGTATGCACATAGCCCATCAGGTCCGATAGATAATGCTATGGTGTGATGGTTTGAGTTTGCATTGCTACCTGTGACTGTGATTGCATATCAAAGACTGATAATTTTTCCATTGTTTTCTTTCCTTTTTTTTCATGGTTTAATGCCATTATTGTCTCCAATTTAGACAAATAAGATAAAGCCTGGAGAAAATAAATTAAGTGTATGTTCTGGCATTCAAGTTGCTATTAGTGAAAACTACACAACTCTTTGGGATTTTGCATCTTGTGCTGTAAAAGAGTTAATTTCAGAGGTGGTATTCAGCTGGTTCGGACCGGTTCGGGTGCACCGGTAGTAGCACCCCACCTGCTCTGGCGCTATGCCGTCCTATTTATTTATTTATTATTTATTTGGTCGCTTTTATATGCCGCCCAACTCCCGTGGGACTCAGGGCGGCGTACAACATAATTCAAAACAATCTATAAAAATGATACCAATAATTAAAAACATTACAAAATTTTAAAAAATGTAAAATTTAAAAACAGACAAACATTCAAACAAGGGGGATAGATCTTAATTCAATTTAGCCACATTTTCAAGCTGCGTGCATGCGTGCAAGCCATGCATGCGAGCAAAGCGCATGCGCAGAAGGTGTGTGTGTGACTGAAGCGTGTGCACGCGCGCTGGATGAACCAGTAGGGAAATTATAAGAATCCCACCTCTGGTTGATTTGTTCAAAATAACTTATAATGATGAATTAATTACAGAAAGTTAATAGAAGGATTAAACAAATAAAAAAAGTTAGATTGAGCTTAAGCCCAGATATGAGCTTAATTGCATCCATATAGTTTTCTTGGCAAATGGCAGTGTTAACACAGAGATTTCCTGGTGAACATTTGAATTTTCCAGTGTAGCAAACAGCACTGGAATTTCCTGGTGGCCCTACTTATGTTTTAAATAGACTAAGCTTGGCATTTATTTATTTGTAATATTGTAATTTATATTGTAATATTGAAATGTTGAATCCATGAAAAAGAAGTGGAATTATAGCTCCAACAAACAATCCAACATATAAATAAAAAGGATTTCTGGAGAACATCACCTAGCTCAGGTCACATCACCTGGCTCAGAGAGGAACAGACTCAGGTCATCTATTAATTAATCTATTCAGTACATATCATGCAAACACACATAGATATATAGAATTGCTTAATCTTCCATTATTATCATGGATCTTCACAACTATTTTTGAATTCCCAAAATTGGCAATGTTAGCACCTAGTAAACTAATATTATGCCTATTAATCATTAAAATTAGACACATGCATGCACTTATTTTCTTATATGTCATAGATGAGTCATACAATTAAACTGTATAAGCATTTCGAAATAAACTAATTTTTGAAATATTTATTATTGCAATATTGTAACAAAAATGCCATGTTAGCTTAAAGCAACCCCAAATTAAAACAAGTATTCTAGCAACTTTTCAGCCTAACAAATTTTATATAAAATTATATTTATACCCTTTTGTGAGTTATAGCTTATTTCTTGCAGTAGCTAAACTGATGTAGGATTTAAATGGATGATGAGGGAAGAAAGCATGTGAAAACACTTTTAGTTTTACATGTGAACTTGTCAGTAGCTGAGATACCGATGTTTTTTAACCTACAGATCCCAGCATAACCTTTCCAACATGTTAATAAGTCCTAATCAAATAATAGATAGATAGATAGATAGATAGATAGATAGATAGATAGATAGATAGATAGATAGATAGATAGATAGATAGATAGATAGATAGATAGATAGATAGATAGATAGATAGATAGATAGAGCAAATTAGCTACTTGGCAATAACACTGGAGTTTCTTAGATACTACTGTAGTTGCATGTGGATAGCAACCCAACTATTGTCACAAGTAACATGAAACAACAGAACGATAGTGTAAACATGAGAATTAGGCCTTGCAATAAACCCAGGTATCTAGCCCACATTTACATCAATAGAACTATCACCGGCTCCAATGATTATACACCAGATTAGAGGTATCTTCACATGCTCTTCCTCTAATGTGATATATGCCAACATATTCAAGCATCTTCTTTATTATTACAATTTTAATTTTAGAAAATATTTAAAAATTGACCTAATGTAGGAAAGGTTCCAAACCCATTAATTGGACTGTAGTTTAGTAAAGTTAAATGCTGATAATTCGAGTGAAACGGCAATCTCCTCTGAATGGATTTTTTGTTTTTGTTTTTAGCAATTCTTTCTTAATTTCACTATGTATATTCACAATGAAAGATAATGATAGTGTGCGTGCATATTTGGATGGAAAATACAACAAGGGATTCCTAGCATAAAAGAACTACCAGAATAAAAATCCAGCAATAGGATTTTCTAAAACTTCCTTCCTATGTGTGTGTACATGTGAGTCCAGAATTTCTCTGCTGCACTGCTTTGTAAACCAGAATACACGCATGATGAACTCCAGAGTAATTTCCATTCGACTCCAGCTGAGATCTCCAGTAATCAAGAGTAATAGAAGTTGTACTCAGAACCACCAACATCTGGAGTAAGCCAATTTAGAAAATGTTCCAACACCTTCATGCCTTTTATTACTCATAAATGAGTCCTGTTTAAGAGCAAAATTGCTATCACAATAGTAAAACTATGAAATATTAAATATCAAAAAGAAAACCAATGAATAGGTTTTCAGCCTTTCAGTATAGAAATGTTTCCATTAATAAGCTAAGGTTTCCCACCCATTAGAGAGAGGCAAATGAACCAAATGAACCCACATACTTTATATTTAATGAATGTTAGCAAAGTTAAAAGTGATCTGGGATGCTCTTCTCAAAAGCAATAACAGAATTGGAAAAACAGTCACCCAGGGAAACTGTGGTGAAGAGACAGGGCTCAAGTAAGGGGAAAGTTTCACTGGTTATTATTATTATTATTTTCTGAAGAATGCAACTCTCCCAATACTGAGACACAGTTCTCTTTTGCAGATAGAAATATGTAATTTGTAGGATTTTGAGCAACCATAACAAAGTGGTAGAGCTGTACTTGGCAAAGCTACAGCTTCATAGTCGCGCTAAACATAGGGAGAGATGTCTGCTGCTGCCAGAAAAAAACAAAACAAAGAAACAACACCTTTGTTAATTCCTTCAACTTCCATCTGTGGAAATGATAAAGTGCTGCCATTATGGAAGGCTGCAGGGTTAAATTAATTAGATTCCTCCATTATAGAACAGCTTTCTGAAGATTACTGCAATTTTCCTTTTTAAACGCCATTATTCCTGGCTCTGTTTAGCAGCCAATTCAATTAAAGTGGGCATGATGTAAAATTAACAACACAAATAACACTTTCTTAGATGCCAGGGCAAAAGTGCCAAATTGAGCTTTCCTCAATAAACAGTTCATGTACCCTTAAAAATATAATAAAGTACACCAGTGAGTGCCTGGATTCTTTCCTTCAGCGAATTCTTGAATCAGTACTTTTGTTTCATGTTTTCATATTGTCAACAATGTCAAATTATTCAGTTACAACCTCTTTTCTTGTTAAGAAATAAAATGTGTACAGCTGTGTATCGCCCTCTTAAAATACCTTGGAAGGAATTGTGTTTTCTTTTCTTTCAGAATACCAGTTTTCCTTGTCTACTGTTTCTTTGCAAACCAAACTGAGAATGATTACTAAATTCACTAAGCATAAAGCAAGAGAAACATCCACCCATACATTTTGTACATTATCCATAATACAGCAAAGAACCATGGGTACTTTATTTAACCCTCTGATCTCAGTATACATAAAAGTGTACTCTGGTATTGAACCATGGCTATTTTGTTTCTTCATTCTGGATATTTATAAGTAAGTCAACAATGATAACCCAATCAGCTATGCTATTGGTATAAATAAATAGGTTAAAGGGTAGTTAACTATTAAACCCATTTTCTTTCTCTGTGCATGTAAAAATGAGTCATGTTTTCCTCTTTATGGTTACGCTATGATGGCATAAAGAAAGCAATACAACTATTTTCAACCAAATAACAGAGTTTGCAAAAGGGGCATTGGTTCTCACCTGATACGCCTCTTCTCGTAGGGTGGAGCCAACATCCAAGTATGGGATGACACTGTCCATTCAGCCAATGAGGACTGAGTCTTTCAAATTGTAGATCTCCGCCCTTGCTCCATTTCCCCCTCTTTGGCGAAGACCAAGATACAGACTCTGAGTGTGTTCCCCCAACGTCTAGTCAATATAAAAGTACCAATCACAAAATAACATATCACAATGTGTAGTCCCGAGACATGACCAGACCAACTTCAGGTGGGATTGGATGTTGGCTCCACCCTACAAGAAGAGGTATATCAGGTGAGAACCAACACCCCTTCTCCATAGTGGGTGGAGCCAAGATCCAAGTATGGGACATACCAAAGCCGTCTGTCCATAGGGAGGTCTAAGTCTGGTCGGAAGATACGTCCTGTGAGTGCATCTTTTGTAGCACCCTGTGTCCAAAGGCCGCCTCCGAAAAAAGTGAAAACATCTATTTTATAGTGGTGGATAAAAGGCGTAGGAGAGGCCCACGTGGTCGCTCTGCAGACCTCCTCGATGGACGCTTGCATGGACCATGCCACCATTGTAGCCGCACTGCGCATTGAGTGTGCCGTAACCCGGCTTGGCTGGGGTAGTACTTGAAGGTCATAAGCTTTGGCTATGGCACTACGCAACCACCTACCAATCGTAGAAGGAGAGGCTTTCTGTCCCAGGGAATTGGGTTGGAAAGACACAAATCGGGCCTCCTGCGCAGCTGAGACATGCGCTTGAGGTAAATTTTGAGGGCCATGCGTACATCAAGGGTGTGCCGCTTTCTCTCCAGGGTGTAGGAGGGGTTGCGGCAGAAATTGGGGAGTACGAGCTCTTGAGCCCTATGAAAGAGGTAGTTCACCTTAGGCACAAAGGTAGGGTCCAGACATAGGACCACATGGTCAGCGTGGAAAATACAGAGGTCCTGTCTGACCGATAGGGCAGCGAGCTCCGAGATCCGCCTGGCAGAGGTAATGGCCACCAGGGACGCCACTTTAAGGGAAAGGTGTCGAAGGGACGATGATCATAATGGCTTATAGGGAGCCCCCGTTAGGGAATTGAGCACCTTGGTCAGGTCCCATGTTGGGTACCTGTGAAGCACCGGAGGGCACAGGTTGGTGGCCCCCCTCAGGAACCTGCGGATCATGGGGTGTTGTGACAAAGAGTCTAAGGAGCCCGCTGTCAACACAGAGGACAAGGCCGCCACCTGCCACCTGAGAGTATTGGGCAACAGCCCTTTGTTGAGCCCTGCTGCAAAAACTCTAGCAATTTCGCCATGGTCAAGTCAACCAGCTAACAGCCCTCCCTGGAACACCAGGCGCAAAAGGCTTTCCAGGTGGCGGAGTAGATCCTTTCGGTGAAAGACCTAATGGAGGCCAGGAGAGTCTTGATGATGCAGTTGGACATGGCTCGGTGCTTCAAGGCACCACGCTCAACCACCAGGCGATCAGTTGGTACCATGTTGGATCCGGGTGTACCAACGACCCCTGCCTTAGTGAAGACTCTGTCATAGGAATCTGCCATGGTGGACAAATAGAGAGGGACATCAGGTCCACGAACCAAGCCCTCTGTGGCCAGTGAGGAGCCAGGATCAGCACCTCTGCCCTCTCCTCCAGGAACTTGTGGATGACCTTGGGGAGGAGAGGCAGCAGGGAGAACGCATAAAGGAGGCCTAGTGGCCAATTGCAATGTAGAGTGTCCATCCCCTCCGCATCCTGGGTCTTGTAGCGGGTATAAAATCTGGGCAGTTGAGTGTTTTCCAGGGTGGCAAAGAGGTCCACCACAGACAGTCCAAACCTGTCCATCAAGGCTCTGAAAATGGAAGGGTGGACACTCTACTCTGCCTGATCGATTGTTGTGCGGCTGAGCCAGTTTGCAGTCAAGTTGGACACCCCAGAGATATGGTCTGCCAAGAGGGATAACAGATTGTGCTCTGCCCAAAGACCCAGGGTTCTGGCCTCCAACATGAGATGCTGGGACATAGTGCCCCCCTGCCGATTGATATGGGCTTTTGCAGCCACATGGTTGGTCAGGACAAGAATGTGCTGACCCGAAATCAGGTGGCTCAGCTGGGTGAGTCCCAAGTAAATGGTGCGGAGCTCCAGCCTATTGATGCTGAAGCGTGATTCTGTGGTGGTCCATCTGCCCTGAATGACCGCTGACTGGATGTGCGCCCCCCACCCATGTAGGCTGGCATCTGTTGTGATGATGATTCTGTGTGGCTCCTGGAAGAAGCAACCTCTCGAGATGGCCAGAGAGATCCACCATCAGAGCGATTGATGAACCTCCGGGGTCACCAAGACTCTTGCCACCGACATGGCTCATCCTGCCCTCTGGAAGGGTAAGAGAACCCATTGCAGTTCCCTGGAATGCAGGTGTGCCCAAGGGGTGATGTTGATGGTGGAAATCATTTTGCCCAGGGCCGTAGAGTGCAGGGTCAGCGGGGTCCTGTGCTGCTGTAGGACCTGATGTGTTAAGTCAGAGATACTGTCCTGCCACTCCTGGGAGAGGTACACTCTGCATTCCAGAGAATCCACAATGGTGGGTCAGGCGGATGGTTGGGAGGAGATGGCTCTTTTCAAAGTTAATCAAAACCCGTGGTGTTGGAGGGTGTCATTGTTACCTGGATGCCGTGCACTGTCTGGTGTCAAGAGGTGGATTGGATCAAGATGTCATCCAGGTAACATTAGACATGCATGGGTATGGCCCGGAGGTGGGCAGCCAGAATGGCTAATAACTTCGTAAAGACCCTGGGGGCAGAGGAGAGGCCAAATGGCATAGTGCGTATCTGCGTAGCAGAAGCACAGAAATGTGTGGTGGGAAGGCCGAATCGGTACGTGTAGATATGCCTCTGTGAGGTCGGTCGAGGCAAGGAAGTCCCCTTCCTAATGCCACTCAGAATGGTTTGGAGGTGTGCATCTTAAATCTTTTATAAATTATACACTTGTTGAGACGTTTTAGGTCCAGAATAGCTCTCCACCCACCCGAGGATTTGGGGACTACAAACAGGATGGAGTAGAACCCCTGCCCTTGCTGATCCTCCGGCACTTGCTGGATGGCTTGAATGTCCAACAGGTGCTGGATGGCAGCCGCCATGAGGGCTCATTTGTCTGGATTGGAAGACTGAGGGTATATTAGAAAAAACCTCGGGGTGGTGGTGGAAAGGAATTTGAGGGAGAGACCGGTGGAAATCGTCTCTCTAACCCACAGGTCTGTAGAAATTTCCTCCCACCTGCTGGCAAATAGGGCCAGTCTGCCACCGATGGGAGGACCGGAGGGGGATTCACTTTGTGCGTCAGAAGGGGTGCCCCCCACTGCCACAAAATGACTGCCGGTATTGCCTGCCCCTGCCTGATCTGTCTTGGGACTGCCTGGGCCTAGGACCATATTGGTTGCATACCAGTCTGCAGTATGGCATCGGCCAAAAACTGGGTGGCAGCAAGCAGTTTATTCAGGTCTTGGTGGGCCCTGAGGTCGGATACTGGGATCCGCTCTTGCACATGTCTGAGCCACTTCAGGGAGGTGCAAGAAAGAAAGGACACAGAAGTGGACGCCCGGATAGCCCATGCCATGGCCTGCTGGGCCTTTTTAAGTGCCTGCTCCATCCGCCGAGTTGGTGCAGTGGTTAAAGTGTAGCACTGCAGTTCAGCAGTTCAGCTGTTCAAATCTCACTGGCTCAAGATTGACTCAGCCTTCATCCTTCTGAGGTCGGTAAAATGAGGACCCATATTGTTGGGGGCAATATGCTGAACTCTGTAAACCGCTTAGAGAGGGCTGTAAAGCACTATGAAGCGGTATATAAGTCTAAGTGCTATTGCAGGACTTAAAATGGCCGCTGCTGCTGTAAGCTCCCCTTGCTGGGGCAAAATGGCCACTGTATGCAGTTGCCAGGCAGACTAAGCTCTGACAAAACGGCCACCACTGTTGCCGGGCAAGATCCTCTGGCAAAATGGCCACCACTGTTGCCGGGCAAGATCCTCCGGCAAAATGGCCACTGCTGCTGCTGGGTAATTATCCTGCGGCAAATGGCCATTGGCCTTGTTCAAGTCGTGAGGGCAGTCTTCCTTTTTCACAGTCCCAGGAATAGGAGAAGCAGAGCAGCAGCTCGAATCAGTATTGCAGGCCATGCGACCAATAGGCTCTAGCTGGTAAGTATGGCGGCTCACACACGGACGGAGCCAGAGGACTCCTGCAGGCTTCAGAAGCTAGCCACCCGAACGGCAAGCTTCTGTGGCTTTGAAGGTCGAGCTGCCTGCCTCTGCCGTTGTGGGGTAAGAGTGCTAGGCTCTCCTGGTCGTGGGTCACCAGAGCACAAGGCTCCTGTGACTGGAAGATCAGTTACAGTCAAGCGGAGGGCGATCTAATGCTTGGAAGGGAATCAGCTGTTAGGCGGTGAGCCTACAAAGGCGCCAACTCCGCAGCCAGACCTGCGATGCCTGTGACAGCCAAAATAGCGAAGAAAGGAGCTGTGAGCTCCAAGGGCCAGTTGCGAAGGGAAAACCCCCCCCCCGGAACCAACATCCAAGTTAAATGCTGGTGGAACCAACATCCAAGTTGGGAGAAGAGGGAACACACGTCCTGTCAGGCCGAGGACTGAGTCAAAGAGAGGGGAAATGGAGACAAGGGCGGAGATCTACAATTTGAAAGACTCAGTACTCATTGGCTGAATGGACAGTGTCATCCCATACTTGGATGTTGGCTCCACCCACTTTGGAGAACAAATGATTACTCCTATCTCTAATCATAACCCAAAACCATCTGGAAGAGAAAGCAAAAGACATTTATCCAAAATATCTCCTGCAACCATGATACTCTTTATTTAAGTGCAATTAAAAAGAAGGACTTAACAAAGTCACAAATGAAATGCTGTTCAACATGGTTCACGTTGGGAGAGATTTGCAGTCCTGCTGAGTTTTCCAGTCCTGAGTACAAGGATCCACAAACCATTTGTCACAAGATTTCATGTTTGCTAATTGCAAAAAGAATTTATATGTGAGAACAAGTCATCTTTGGAATACATCGTGCTGATATATTTATACTTGCTGGTGCCAGCATGGGAGCAGGAACAGATAAATGGAATCACATAACTGAGTCTGGAGTTTATTTCCACCAGAAGAGGATTTGATTGTCAAGGCAAAGTGAAGTCATAAACAGTTAAATATACACCTACATACATATGTGAATGAGCATACTCAAGAGCCTTGGAATATTTGGTTCATTTTAAGAAAGACAACGATTACAACATCTACCATAGCTACAACAGCTTTTCACAAATATAATTAGCGGAACATAGCATTGGGAAACAAAATGCATAACAGGCATATGCAGCTGAGATGCCATCATCACTGGATTATTTTTGTTGCCACAAATATAAATAGATCAACATGAACTAAGGCGCTTTACTGATAATTTATACAAAAGTGAAACTATGGCTGCTACCCTAAACCATTTCTTTTTACTCTTCTAGTGCTATCTTCTGAGCCAGAGACATCAAAGAATCAGCAATCAGTTATTCAAAATGGAAGACAACTAATGGGGACCTAAAGTCCATCCATGCACTAGCCAGACACTAGACTCCGGCATTAGGCTCATGAAAGATCTGGTGTGTCTAATTAGAGCAGGGTTGTGCAATATTTTTCAGGCTAATGATCCCATTTAGCTTTTGATGATGGGCTGGGAGTTGCATTCCCCAAAGGAAGTGGTTCTAAGAAGTAGAAGTGAATGTGGCTGTTTCAAAAATAAAATTTTATTCATTTAACCATTTTAGCTTGTGCAACGAGAACACTTGGCCAAAGCAATTTGTTCAAAATGCTGCAGCAAAACCAGTGCAGCCAGAAAAGCAAGACGAACAGTTCAATGCATATATGGAAGAAGAGGGTTTCCCAAAAAGGGAGTACCACAGAGAAGATCTGTCATCTCATCCACATCTTGTTTACTTCAAGAGAAGGTGGCAGTCTCAACAAGCCCTCTCTAGATGACAGACACAGCACAGCAGATTCAATTTTGGCAGTTGTGATTAAAATTAAGATTAATACAGTAAATATGATTACGCTTTATTGTGTGTACTTTATGTGTACTTTTTCTGCATTTTGTCCTTCTGTCTCATTACAAATGACAATTTAGCTGAAATAACTGGAGGAGCTATAAGTGCATCAAATAAATTCATGTGGCTTAAATGAAGATTTCTCTGTGGAATATGACTTCTATTGATGATATACATAAGTGTTTCTCAAACACATTTTAAGAGGTGTGCACTTCAGTTACCAGATTTCCCAAAATTTTGGAATCACATCTCTTGAAGTTATGAAGTTTGAGAAACACTGGTGTGCATGCTTTATGCTAGATGGAGTATGAGATAGGAGTCATTGCTGAATCTTCCTCTTACACTATTTGCACTCAGGTGCTCATGTGAACTAGAAAGAATAAAGGCATTTGAATGGGCCTTTTGGTCACTGTATATTTTCTATTCCTGTTTCAAGTGATTTGGAGAGAGAAAGAATTTAATTCTCATTTATGAAAGAAGGTACACAGCCGTCCCCTATATTTACAAATACCTTACAAAGTTTCTTACAGCAACTATTGCCAAAAAAATTTGGCCTAAAGCCTTTAGGTTTCATTTTATATCAGAGAGCATTTTCTGGAGCACTTATAGGAGCTCATGCTGTGTGTTTGGGCGGTAATTCCAAGTGGGGTATTTAAATTTGCTCCAAACATAATACAGTCTGTTCATTTGAATAGAGGCAGTTTGCAGGCAGCTTATGACAGAACAGCTATTTTTTCAAACAAAAATGCATTTGTGTTCAAACTCAAGGTTGACGTGGCCTAAATTGAAGACATTTGGCTGAATTTATAAGCACTAAACAAGAGGAAAAAATAAGAATTTTATGAACTAATATTTAAGGTGGTTGAAATAATGGAGCTGCAGAAGGACCCAATCACACATCAAGGGAAATAACAGAACAAAATTGAAAGATTTACGGTAACTCTTTTTTTTGTACCATAGATATGTTTGCATATATTTGTTATTTCACATTTTGAATTCTTCTTGTAGTAGGAAATTTGAAGCTATAGAGCTGGTTCTCATTGGCATACAGAGTATATGTAAACTATGTTATTTTGTACTGATCCTGTCTTGAAGACAAGTGTACAAGTTGTTTGGGAGTCATGAAGATCCCTGCTGGGTGGCATCTTGATACAGAACCAGTAAGACCACCAAGCGGTCTGCTTGCTAGAAGTAGCCAGCTGCTTATAACCATTAGGGTCAGAAAACTGCAAGAGGAGAGCATCAAAGCCTAAGAGTATATTTCTAGAGACAGTATAGGGGTCAAATGGCAGAGATCCAACCAAGCCTCTGAGTTGTAACAAGTCTTTTTTGGCTTAATCTTTAATTGCTTTGGCTCTCTGGGATTTGTGAGAGTTTCAACCTCCCTCTCAGATATGGGCTAAGGATCCTTTGCCAAACCTAGAACTGTCTCTTTCATGGATCAGAAGGATGCATTGTCATAATATTATGCTATGATGTTAATGTATACCTGAGAGGTATTGGTGCATTTTGATAAAGCTAGAGGTGTGCTGATTGTTGGAAGTTCCAAGAACCTGCTATATTCCAAAACAAATCACTTTACTGGAATGTTGATATCCAAAATTATAACTGGTTTCTATAAGGGGAGTGAATGTTTGATTAACATTTTAACTGAAATTACAAAATGCAACAAATCCAGACAGCTCTACCAAATATTGTTCAAAATACAAGTAGCTTTATCCATTGATTCTTAGAGGATATCTATGAATTACCAGTTGCCAATTGGCTGACACGTGGACTTCTTAAAAAACTTTTTATATTCTTTGTATATTTAGATATTCAGAAGCAATATACGAGTTCTTCAAGAGTAGGACCAATGTTAGACATCTGTGTGCTGAAGCTTTGTATTTTATAGTACCTTAGAGAAGTATATATAGGGGAATCCACACATACATCATCAATCTACCATTACAGGTTACTGCCAACTCTTAACAAAAATCAGGAGTTGAAGCCAGCAAGTTTGCATAGCAATTTTTTTTTGCCCTTTCTCAAGACAGAAATTGGGTAGTACTTGATTAATAGTCTCTGAAAGTCACTGTCAGATGAATTCCTAGTGGCATGACAGAGAAGAATGTTATTACTCTACAACTATTTTTTTCTTTATCATGGGTGATTTGTCCACTTGTGGCACACTATACACTTCTCTACTGTCTTCATGCTGGTCAGTCATAGTGGTTTCTCTTTCCCATTTTTGATCCCCATCTACTCTCACTCTCTCTCTTTCTGGGGTAGGATGCAGGGACACACAGCATTATGGGGCTACTTTAGGAATATAATTTTACATTTAAAATAAATGTATCACTTTGGTAGGAATAATATGGGCATGGGATCCTCTCAATGATCAAAGGTAAAGATAAAGGTGCCCCTCGCACATATGTGCTAGCTGTTCCCGACTCAAAGCCAAAGAGCCAGCGCTGTCCGAAGACGTCTCTGTGGTCATGTGGCTGGCATGACTAAACGCTGAAGGAGCATGGAACGCTGTTACCTTCCCACCAAAGGTGGTCCCTATTTTTCTACTTGCATTTTTACATGCTTTCGAACTGCTAGGTTGGCAGAAGCTGGGACAAGTAACAGGAGCTCACTCCATTACGCGGTGCTGGGGATTCAAACCGCCAAACTGCCGACCTTTCTGATCGACAAACTCAGCGACTTAGCCACTGAGCCACCGCGTCCCTATATCTCAATGTTTACATAGTGTTTTTTTTAAAGGACGCTGCAAAATAATAGTAAAATTCTGCATCATTATTCATTTGGAAAAGAGTTGGGGTGGATTTCTTTCTTTCTTTCTTTCTTTCTTTTTTGCACAAATGTGTTTCAAAGTACTATCTGTTTATTTTGCAAAGCTGATGGTTTATTTAAAGAAGTCTCACTGAAGGCACAATGCATTCACCTTGTCGACTTTAATAGAGGCAGAGAGAGCGATTAGAGTGCAGCTGTACGTGCGCTGCCAGAAACCAAGCCTCAGAACGTTTCCAATGTTGATAGACTCAGCTCGCAAAACCTTGTCAAATAAATCAAACAGTTCTGGGGGCAAACCCATGTTGTTTTAAAGCCACGAAATGGGGCAGTGGGTGTGGTTACTCACATGGTGAGTGGTGAATGTGTAGGTTAAAAAGCATTTTGCTGCACTGCTTTTCAGCAGATTGTTTTGGCCAAATGTCCGCACTGCACAAGCCAAAACTCTGGTCAGTATTTTCACAACAGAGCCAGGAAAAACAAGAGAGGCTTAGCCTGTGAAAGAGAAAGGGAGAAAGGGAGAAAGGGAGAAAGGGAGAAGAAAGAAAGAAAGAAAGAAAGAAAGAAAGAAAGGAAGGAAGGAAGGAAGGAAGGAAGGAAGGAAGGAAAGAAAGAAAAAAAAAGAAAGAAAGAAAGAAAGAAAGAAAGAAAGAAAGAAAGAAAGAAAGAAAGAAAGAAAGAAAGAAAGAAAGAAAGAAAGATGCAGTGAAGGAAAAACAGTAGTCCTCCTGCCACTGCTTTACTCAATCCATATGTGGGCTTAAATACAGGAAATACCCACCAGTCACCGCAATCAAGCTAGAGGCCTGTGCACCAGAAAGTGCCTTGTGGAACTAATTGGATTCTATTAAGATTGTCACTGACATGGGAAAGCCTTCTGAAATTCCAAATCAGAATGTTCAGGCTTCCAGGATGCAAAGAAAAGGATAGCACTCTGAGGGCCGATGTATTAATGAAAATAGAAAAGTGATGTTCAAGTAGCTTGATTGGGAATGTTTTCCAGAAGCAAACAAACATCACTTCACCCAACAGAATTTATGCTTGGAGGATACACTTACAATTTATATTACCTTCAAGTCATTTATAGGATTATTTGTATTTTCAAAAAGACCTTGTTACCAATCTACATAATCTTTTTTCTTCGTAAGTGTATATGTTTTACTGAATCTGTCATGGGAAAATTGTAAAATATGAAGTCTACTAAATTTAAAGTGGAAATCAACACCTTTCAAACAATTTCCAAACACAAGTGCCTGCATGCACATATAAAGAGGCAGATATAAATATATACCAAAAATAAAAAATAAGACTAAAGTACACATTATTTTTTAAAAAAATGACATTACAGACTTAACTGTTAAAAATGGAAATTAATTACTAAAAAGTTATATTCAGAAAATGGTATCCAAACATAAACACCCACAGTAATCCTTTGTAAAAGTACACAAATAGGCTCTTACTGATCCCTGAAGTTCAGTAGTTTGTTTTGCTTTATTCTATTAAGTTCTTGTTATTTAATTTATATTGTAGGAATACTTGATTGGATTTGACAGCTGTTACAACTTTATTATTGCCAATAAATTTTAGTCATCTGGTGAAAATCTAATCTGTGGATTTTGTGATCTTAAAGAGTCTATCTATTTTGTCATATTTTCTATGACTGAACTTACATGGAATGATACATTTTATTAATTTAAATCTATCAAGCATAAAATAGGTTTACTGCATTATTTTATGTAATCTTGTATAAGCCTAGTTGTTTTTAAAAATGACAAAGCTTTCTGTATACTGACTTATTTGGATATGTTAATCAACCTTTAGAGGTCCACTATGACATTCTTGTTATATGGACACCAGGCTGAGGCAGTGGCAAAACATATACAGGGGTGAAATGCTCCCGGTTCGGGCAGGCCGGTCGGTCGTCGTAGAGCCGATAGATCCGATAGCAATCGCAGCATGAGCCTTCCCCCACCCACTTCCCCCGCCCGCCTGGATGCCGCCATTTGGGTTCTTTTACCCTCTGTGCATGCGCAAAGCGTTCTGCGCATGCACAGAGGGTAAAAGAACCCAAATGGCTGTGTACAGGCGGGCGGGGGAAGCGGTTGGGGGAAGGATCGCGCTGCGATCGCTATCGGCTCTACGACGACCGACTGGCCTGCCCAAACCGGGAGCATTTCACCACTGATATACTGTAATATTAGAATGCAAGACCTATGATTTATACACTTGTGCTAGACACTGAGATACAGACATAAGGGCAGAATTTGTTTATGACAATGATGCCAAATATTACAACTGGCATTTAATAATATAATCTCCCAAGATATGTGGAAGCAGAACAGGGGTGGGTTCCACTTACCTTCCCTACCGGTTCGCATCGTGATGGAAGTGCGCATTTTGCGCATGCGTGCTTCGATCACGCGTGCACCCCCGTTATGTCGTGCAAATGACCCTCTGTGCATGTGCAGAAGCCTCGGTGACTGGAGAACCAGTTCAGGGGCATGATTAGCTGGCCATCGCTGCCAGTTCGGTGAGTGGGTGCAAATTTCTGCCACCGGTACGGGCGAACCGGTCCGAACCGGCAGCCATCCACCACTGAAGCAGAAGTTCTCTCAGCTCAGGTCTATTTGGCCTTGATAGAAAAATGCCTGTTTCTGAGAATATCAGCAGAGATTTTACAGTTACTTGATATCTGCCTTACTCAACGGCAAGAAGGAATTAATTTAGTCTAGAACTGTCTCATTAAGAAAAGTTAAAGAAACAAGAAATAATCTGAGGTGGATTGAATCAGCCTGATTATGACCGATTCTATCTTTCTGGAACATCATCAGGACTTATTTATTTGGTCACTTCCAGGGGAAGTATAGTGAACTGAAGACAGCTCTACAAAAGCAGAGCCAACAACTACAGCAAAGACCAAGGGACTGGTGAGTAGATTGGTTCTTTGGAGCCTCTCTAGATAATGAGAGGACAGGAGATCACTCACATGTGATCCTTGCTAGGAGATTGCAGGACAGTAGTTTTCCACAAGTGCAAGAAGAAGGAGAAATCAGTTTGCAAACTTCATTTTCTAATCACTTTTGTAAATTGCCTATTAATCATCTAACTTGAGCTTTGGAACAAGTTTGAAAAGTCTTCATTGGGTAGGTTTATCTTCAACTCTGAAAAAAAGATTAATTATAAACTTAATAACTTCTTTCTTTTTTTCCTGCACTTTTATTTTTTATTTTTTATTTCCATTTCTCTTTCTCTAAGTTTAGTTTGTGTTAGTTTGTACTACTGTAATTGAAATTCTTAATAAAAATTCTATTTAAGGTCTGAATTATTCAGTAATCTGAAATCTTTTTCCTGGTTATCAAAGTTAAACTGGGTACTATTAAAATTAGTATACCTGTCCCCCTATTACAAATGATGAATGTAAGACATAGAAGGGATATAAATTAGGCTTTCATTAGGATACTTTGAATAAAGTTCACTTAATCCTGTTGATTCTCCTCATAAGATTTCCAGTCAGATGTTTTGGCTTCTGTACTGAGAAGGCTCTATGGTTGCTGGACTTTGTAGGACAAGGTCTCATGGAAAATGTGTTGCCATGGCAGTAATGAGTTCAGGACAAGGCTGAGGAGCACTGGTAGTGAGAACAAATAAAAATTAACAGCAAGAAAAGTAAAAAAGAGGATAATTGTAGGACTACTGTATGTTATGGAAAAAAGAAGGGAGTCAAAGGCATCCATGATTTTTTGTTCAAATTACTGGAATCTTGGTCATCTGCAGGAATTGGAGGTTTTGTCAGAATGACAAAAACATACCCTGCAATGTCATAACACAAATTTTGCTTTTGTGTTAAGTCATGATCAAAATTCATAAGTTTGTATTGAAAAGTCAAAATGTTTATTTGTCATTTGTCTCCTTTTGTGTCTCCTTTGATGCCCCTGCTTAGACTGATGTATAAGCTGTGGGTTGCCTATGTGGATAAATTTAATTTTGTAATAAGAGTTAGCATGACCTCCATGCATTTATGGATACAGAAACAAGGTTGAAGAGTTCTCCGAATTTCTTCACGAAAAGGAGAAGTTAATCCCCATTTTAAAAAGACAGGACTTCTTCTTGAGTAGTTACGTCACCATCATTGCTGAAAAAGCCCACAGAAGTTTTTTAATGGTTACTCTCCTTACCAGCGGTGGGTTGCTCCCGATTCGGCCCGGTTCTAAGAACCTGTAGCACCGGCGGTGGGAGCTCCGCCCACCTGCAGAGCTTTGCATGCGCGCATGAGCCTGCACACAAACCAGTAGTAAAGGGTTTTGGAACCCACTACTGCTCCTTACGATTTATTTGAACTATGGAAAAACAGAAAGGTTGTATATTACTGAAGAGAAGATCTTACAATAAAAGGAGGGCATTCAGACATATAGTCCACGCTATAGACTGCCTTCAATCTTGGTTGTAAACTTAGTAATATGTGGACCTTGACACCCCTTTAATGTTACATTCAGATTTCTAATTAGGATATTATTATTGGGACATTTTAACTCTGCTGTGCCAACTATCAAAGTTGAGTTTATTCTAGGCCTAGGTAAAAGTAGTAGTTTTTGCTTTTAAAATGATTCATGGCTGTGAAACAATGTATTGTACTTAACCATCCATTAAATTTTACAGCCAAGGTGTAGGAATGTCCTATTTCTGAATTAAGACACACGTGTAAATACAATTGCTTCCATGTCTTGGATCTGATGCAGCTAATATAAAGACTCCCATTATGTTTCAACATTATGTTTCAACAATATTTATGTGTAAAAAACTTCATTCCATTTGAAACAACTGACAAATTTGCCAGACAAGGGTTCCTTTTGATATAATAAACCCCTAATAGTAATGCAATGTTGTAAGACTTATTTTCCAACAAATGAATTTATATAGTATGTCAGGACACTAGAGAGAATACTAATAATACAGGATAAATCATTACTTAGAAGCTTTACATAAAATCTGATTATTAACTTGTGATATTTTAATGCCTGGAAAAAAAGCTACAAAAATTACTTTTCTGATGGCCATTTAAAAAGCAACTGTTATAAGCTAAACCTCTTATCTGTGGATACAATAGTTAATCTAATGCTTTATCATTTTTACACAAATATGGACATATTGACATAGAAGACATGTCGGGTCTTCTATGAAAAAAATAAAAAAATAAAAATTTCATTTAAAAAAAGAAAAAACTAAAAAGTTTTTTTTAGACTTTTGAGGTACATAAATAAAAAACAAATAAGTCACGCAGTTTGGATGGGCTTCCATGCATAGAGTAATGGAGGTGATGTGATGTTTTTTATTGAGGTTACAAACATCCCCAGGAGCAGACAAGTGAGGAAATTTGGGTTGGGACTGGAAATATGGATTGGGACACTGTGATGCCAACTCAGTGGTAGGTGCTGTGGCAGAAAAGACACTCCTTCTGAACCTCCACCAGCCCTCTACCTATTCCAGTGGAAGATCCAGTTCCTGTTAACTCTGTGCTGATGATTGAAGAACTACCAAACGTTCTATTAGCAGCGGACGTGGCCAAACACACGTCCAAAGACAGAATTCTTTCTCAGGTTTTGGACTGGGTCAGGAGAGGCTGGCCTTTAGACTCTGGGGGTACACTGTTCCAGCCATTCTGGACAAAAATGAACTATCCGCAATGAGGGGATAGTTGCTCTGGGGGCATAGAGTTGTTATTCCTTCCACTTTACAAAACCACATCCTGTCTACCTTACATGATAGCCACCCGGGTATAGTGAGGATGAAAGCTCTGGCCAGGAGCTATGTAGGCCAAACTTAGATCGGGACATTATCGAATGGGTGTCTGGGTGTCAGACATGTCAAGAAACAAGAGCAAACACCAAGAGGGCCTTGGTCTCACCTTCACATAGACCTGGCTGGCCCAGTGCAGGGTCAAATGTTTTTTGTGGGGGTGGATGCTTACTCTAAGTGGGTAGAGGTGAAGCTGATGTCCTCCACCACCTCTGACGCAGTCATCAAGATATTACAGACTTTGTTTGCCACTCACGGTATCCCAAATGTTCTGGTGTCTGATAATGGGCCCCAATTTACTTCTGTCCCTTTTGAAGTATACCTAGCAGGACTGGGCATAAGGCACATTCTAAATGCTCCTTTTTTTCCTGCCACCAATGGTAGGGCGGAAAGGGCTGTATGCTTGGTTAAGGAGGCCCTGGCAAGGTTAGGGCCTGGGGATTGGAACTATAAAATGTCAAAATACCTCCTGTTGCAGCATGCCACTCCATGCCCTGAAACAAACCAAAGTCCCTGCTGAGCTGTTGATGGCAAGGAGGATAAAGACAAACTTGGACAGGCTACACCCCAATTATTCCCCAGACTTCCCAGGGATTCAACTTCAAATATCAGAACTTTCCAGCCAGGGGACCTTGTGTATGCCAGGAACTATGCAGGCCACCCCCTATGGTTATCAGGTACTGTCACTAACCAAGCAGGCCCCAGGTCATGCACACTGGTTCTGGACGATGGGCGAATGTGGCAATGCCACATTGACCAGCTCAGGGGTCGCTGGAGCCCTAAGATGAAAGCATACACACTAGAAACTAACCCCAACGTTTCAGATAAAAGTTTGTTTACAGATGGGCCTATTCCAGGAACTGAGGCAAACTACGACAACCGCAGCAAACATGACTCACCGGACACCGAGGACTCTGGAAGCAGCCAGTGAGGCGGAAAAGCCTCCAGAGATGGCAGCAGGAGCTTCTGGGGCAGTCCTATCTAGTCCAGCTTCAACAGAAACCCTCCGACGGTCAGACCGAGTCAGAAGAAAGCCTGCCTACCTGCAGGACTACGAATGCACCATCTAGTGACGGAGGAGTGCTGCGTCCAGGCTTCCCTCAGGTCCTCAGCTGATGCCGGGCTGCTGCTGCAAGCTGATTGGTTGCAGCTGTTCTGGTGCGACTATATAAGGAGCTGTCAAGGGTACTGACTTTGCCGCTCTCTGTTAGCCTGAGCGTGCTGCACTAAGCAGACAGGCTAGTGCTTTCACTGTTAGCATTTACCTTGAGATGAATAAATTTGTTAGCCTTTGAACGCGTCTGCCTCAGTTTGTATGTCTTCTAAGACATATCACTATCAACATTGACCAGAACTTCTTCCCAAAAAAGAAGACCAGCACAATACCTTGCTGCCCACCCAGAACTCCCAGATCTGTTTCAGAAGGATACTATGACTGATGCTGTAAAAAGTTGCTGATAGGTGAAGAAGAACAAGGAAGGACACACAACCCCCATCCTAATCACACTAGAGGTCATTCAAGAGTACAATCAATGCCACCTCGATCCCATGCCTATGCCCAAACTCTGACTAAAAGGGTCTAGATAATCCACTTCTTCCAGAGTCTAACTGTTGGATCCTGGGACTGAAGAGGCTTGAGACAGGTTTAAGACAAACAGCTCTTTATTGTAACTATATATAAGATCCAGCAGAGAGCCAGGCTGACAGCTTCCCCTTTTATAGGGAGCTATCAGATGGCTCAGCAAATCAGCAGTCTCCATTTTCCCGCTTGAACCCTTAGAGTAACAGGCAGTCTCAATATTCAACACTAACCACCTTCTGTCTACAACACAACCACCTTTTCTATAACCTTGTCTAGAAAGGGGAGGTTGGAACTGAATGACAATTGTACATAATATTGGAGTCCAGTGATGGACCTTGAGGAGAGGATGAATCACCACCTTCATAACAAACAGAGGAACTACCTCCTTGCTCACAGAGGAGTTAATCATTGTCATGTACTCACACCTGATAACAGGAATGCAAATATTTAAGGCTAGTACCGACATTGTGACATAACATTCTGGGAATGAATTCTGGGAATAAAAGACCACCTTCTAATTGCCAAGGCTGAGAAATGCTCTAAGTCAAAATAACTGTTTACAAAACAGAATGGTTGCAAACACGCAAAAGAAACAAATCACAATACGGTTCTGCGTGATTTGAACCCAAATACTTTTTTCTTCAGGGCCCCAAATTTAGTCACTGAAAGCAGGCCTGGAAAAACGTCCCTTGAAACACTGCTAGGCAGTGTCACTGGTATCAAACTACAGCAAGCAGTGGTTAGGCTCAGTGTAATGTACATGTGTTTGTACAATTCATATGATCTATGTTTACTTTTTCAGATTCAGAAGCACCAAACGTTAAGGAGGCCAACTTATTTACTAGCCTGGGAAAAACTGCATGCTTTCTGCCAGTGAGGAATAGTCCTTAACTTTAGAATCTGTTTTAGAGCAGGCAGTTAATATGATGGCATTATAAAGACTTTCCCATATAGTAACAGCTGCCATGATTTGGCTCATGAGTGTATTTGGGAAGGATAGAATTATGAAATTGGAGTCTCTACAAGTAACTGAATGTGGCATGATCAGAAAGTGAGAGCAATTACTGCACTTTCCTATTTTTGGACTTTAGCCATTTAAGGTTCATGGCAAGGAAAATTACGCGATCGCCTCTCACAAATTAAAAAACATTAAACAAAATTAAAGGACATCTTATACTAAACTTTTTTTAAAAAAAAATAGTGACTTAAAACTATGCTTGCTGTTGCTTTTCAGGGCATATTTGTGCAATTGAAATATGTCAATATATTGCATTCCTTCTAAATTTTGCTGCATCAGGACTTGCCAGAATAAAATCCTTGTAACAATATTACCTGTCAGTATGAGAATCGTGTGGAAAATATATTAAAAAAAGTTGAAGCAAAAGCCAAGTAATGTGCCTGCTTTACTAGTGGAAAGTTTTCAACTGAAGCTTATGTAATATTTGAAGAAAATGCAGAGGGAAAAGTTTTTTTTAATCTGTGTTCCAAACTCTCTTACTGAAGCTTTTAAATAGTACTAGATAATACAAATAGGAGATTGATATGCTACTGAACAATGTGCCCCCTTGTGGCATTAGATAGAAAGATTTCAATCTAGCAAACAGCATATTTTGCTGATGTTTACATTATGTTGAATTATAAAATATGTTTTCCTTTTATTTTTATTTTTTTATATAATAAGATATTTAAACATATGGGCCATAATCAGAAACAATAGTTTGATCTGAGATGAAACCCACTTCTTTTTAATGATAGGAAAAAAAAGTTTGTTTGTTTGTTTAAAACAGCTGAAGTTCTGTCTAACAAAGCCTATGTCACAAATAAATGGGAGACTGGAAGAATTATAAGTAAAAAAAGTTGATTATCTCATACACCCAGAATAAATAGGTATTTGTCTGAACTTTATATTCCATATTATTTAGATCTGTATCATGCAATTGTGATATTATCAGTTTGATATGTTTTTTCCTATTTTTTTCTTTATGATCCCTTCCAAATACGTATTTTATTTTATTCAGATTGATAGACTTTGGAGGAAATTAATGTGTCAAGATAGGCCATCAAGGATTTCATTGGTTAAATTGAGCCAGTTGCAATGTGCTGGGGTCTTGTGATAATCATTTGTGACCTTCCCAGATGGCTTCTGACAAGCCAAGTCAATGGGGTAAGCCAGATTCACTTAACAACTGCAGTGATTGACTCAACTCTGGCAAAAAAACTCATAAAATTGGGTTCAACTCACTTTGCTTAGCAATGGAAGTGCTGTTCTCAATTGTGATCGTAGGTGGAAGACTATCTGTACTGTCCGGAAGATTCCCTCTGAACTTTATCTTCACCCGAAAAATTATGAAAGTATATTCAAAAGTATATGGTTATTTCATTTCTTTTTTGGATCTCAGCCTCATAAAACCTATCAATAATTTCCAGATATTAGATTTTTTTTACCCTAGAATCTAAGGAAAATAAAAATGAATCTTGATAAATACAGCAACAAAAATTCAAATCTTGAGATATAATGATCTACACCAGTGGTTCCCAATGTGGGGCCCACGCCCCACAGGAGGGCAATTGGAACCTTGTTTAAACCAAGTTAATGGCCTTTTAGGCTTCCTCTGCGTGAGTAGGAGTTCACTTTTTGAATAGTAAGAATTATATGTCACCGGGCGGGGGGGCGCATCAGGATTTTAGAGATGTTTAGGTGGGGCATAACCAAAAAAGGTTGGAAACCACTGATCTACACTAAACAACGTTTTGTGATGACAAGTTCAAAAAAACTTTTTAGCTGGCCAGTTCAGATTCCCTGCTTGTAGAATAACTTTTTTTCTTTTACGACCCTGTAATCCCTTAATTTGGAGTAGCATCAGATGATTGAATGGAGCTGATGCCCTTCCAGACGCCTATATGGAGTTCACAGCAGATATTTTGTCTTTGCGCCCTGATAGAGACATATCTGTTGCTACTTAGGATTGAACTCTCAACCTTCCTAGTGGGAGGCAAGCATCTTCATCTCAAGGCCACCATGTCCGCTCTCTTGTAGAATAACTTTAAATAATATAAAATACTGTCATATAATGGGGATCTGAGAAACCTCACTATGACAGGCTTGGGTTTTAATATTGAATAGTAACATAAACCAATAAGGTGAACAGTTTCAATATCTAATTGCTGCAATTTAAAAGACAGTGGATAGGGATTTTTCATGAATGCCACTAAGGATTGGTTTTGCTTGCATTGTAGGGAATACTAAAAACAAGTCTGTAGATTATTTCTATACAGCAGTCCAGTTTATGAATCTTTTAATTTAATTTCTTCTACATAACGTTTATACTGAAGACTTACATGTATGAAATCACTGTCATGTTGCACAATTCAGTCAGCTAAGTCATGGGGATAAATGACTATTAGTCTTGATGGCAGCATGACTGCCTTTGAAGGCTACGTGCTGTGAAATTAGGGCGCTTTGTTTGGAAGTTGGTTGGCCACTGTGAGAACAGATTGCTGGCGTAGAAGTGCTGGGGATCCATTGGAGCACTTCTTATAAACAACACTCTCTCACATAGACAAACAAACAGCAGGAGGTTCATTCTTAGAGAACTGCTACTTTCCAGCTTTGGCAAACATATCAACAGCACATGCTGCTCCTAATAGTTATTGAGATGGGTGTCTGAATCCCATACTTTTTTCCCCCAAGGTTCTTTTCCTGTTCTCTATCAGCCATTTCTCCTTTGGAACATCTGTTTGATAATTGGCCTTCCTTCTATTTATCTTTTGTTGGCTAGAAGTATTTTCAATGATGATCAATGAGTAAACCAGGCCACTAATTTAGTTGTCTCTTATTCAGAGGTCAAGATTATATTTTTCTTGATGGATGCTTCAGGAAGACACTCATATCTATGAGACAGAAACAGCTCCCTGTATTTCTAGTGGTGCTTTTTTTTGGAACGGATGAATTTTCTTGAACATTTTTTGCCTATTTGTCTTTAAGCAGGCTTTTGAGATGTCTAATAGAAATCATATTATTTTTGCTTAAACATTCACTGAAAGTCATATTAAATTCTTCTTTTTACTCTATCAGATATGGATTGTTTGAAGAATGTTCAAAATAAGCATAATCTTTCACTTGATATCTATTAGCCCCATATCTGCATTTTATGGTCTCTTTCAGTTGCTGCCACAATAACCAGGCTGGGAAAGAAGGTGTCATATCAGTCTTGTTATTCTTTATATTACCTACCTTATCTCAAATCCAAATAGATTTTTATATGTTGTCTTCTCTGTGCATATACCTGGATATACTAAGCATGTGTGCCAGAGATGGCATGCAGAGCCCTCTCTGCTGGCACGTGCGCCATCGCCCCAGGTCAGATCTCCATAGTGAGCTTCTGTTTTCCTGCAAACGACAAAACAGAAGCTCATGAAAGAAACAGATCTTACCTCTTGCCGCGCTGCTGGTGTTGGGATGACCTGCCTCCCGCCGGTAAGCTGGTCTTCGGGTCTCTGTTGCGCATGCGTGCATGTCTGTGCATGCGTGCATGCATGTCCACGCATGAATATGTATGTGCGCGCATACACCTTTCAGTTTGGGCAAGTGCGTGCATGCAGTTTGGGCACTCGGTGTCTAAAAGGTTCGCCATCACTGCCCTAAGCATTACAGAGAGATGTCTTCAGTATGATATTTATATATTTTTTTAAGTTTCAAATGAACCTACCTTTCTGTACCTTGAAACAATTATTCCATAAGATGTTGTTTGAAATTACAGGATATATTTTTATCTACTACATCATATCCTTTCAGGTGCATTTTTAAAATGTAATTATATTTCTTTTTATTTAAAAATTTTCAGATGAAATATACTGACTTGCTTTAGTGTCTCATCATAAGGCTTGTCAGTCCCTAATCATCCTCCTTCCTGCATCTGTTTCAACATCATAATTTTTTTAAAAAAAGAATATTTTTCAAAATATGGTACAGAAAACTGGACTCAGTACCAAAGTGCAGTCTGATCAAAATAGAATAAAGTTAAATTATTGTTTCTATTGACCTGGAATTTTCACTTTTATTAATGAAGTCTTAAGTTGCATCAGATGTTTGTAGCCATGTTATTTTTTGATTTGTTTAGTTTATAATTAATTGGAAGATCTTTTCATTTGTATATTTTACCAAACCAAGTATTTTCATCCTATCTGTTCATTTATTTTATCTTTATTATAACCTATTCTATTGATCTCAGCCTCTTTCTCTAACCTGTCAAGATAATTTTGAATTTTGTGCCATTTTCAGATTTCATAAGGATTTCTCTATTTCTACATTTAAATAATGATTGAAAATATCAAAGAGCACAGAATCTGTGACAGATCCTTTGCCACTTCAGTTAATTATTCTCATCAACCTGATGAACAACTATTAATGAGCACTCTGATGATATAGTTTTCAAAACAGCTATGTCATGCCATCCTACATTGCAATCAGAATGTAACAAGGCATTTTGTCAGATATTTAATTGCTCAAGAGATATTATGCCCATAATATTCTTACACTCTAGTAAAGAAGTTATCCAAGAAAAAAAATGAATAAATTAATCCACAAGACTTGTTCTGATGAAGCCATGGTATCTGCTAGCATTCACTACATTTTCCCATGTATTAATGGCAAGCACATTGGTTTGTACCTTTTTAGGCTTATTTTTCAACGTAGGTACATTATTTCCCCCCCCCTTTTTTTAACCAACTGATACTTTATCCATTTGGGAGAATTTTTCAAAGGCAGTAGACAGAAATTCACCCAGACCATATTTTCTTTTCAATGCATCCCCATGCATTTTGAGCTGCTTTTCCCAAAAGTTTCTCCTACCAGGGAATCCTCAAATGCTTTGAGTTTATTAACATCTACTTTTTGACATCCAAGTGTTTGATTGCACTATTCTTAATTTACCCGAATATCAAGAATTCCAAAGTCCCCATTGCTTCCAATTTGTTAAAAGTGTTTTCTTATTAGTTAGGCTCTACTTGAAGACAACCTTTCCTCATCAATTCTAGAAGAGAGCCAGTTTGGTCTAGTGCAGTGATGGCGAACCTTTTTTTGCTCGGGTGCCAAAAGAGTGCGCGCATGCGAGATAGCGTGTCTGCGTGTGCCCACACCCATAATGCAATGCCCTCCCTCCTGTGCATGTGTGCTGCCCCCTGCATGAGCACAATCCCCCTGCGCTCCCCCCACTGCGCATGCGCACAGGCCTCACCGAAGCCTCCGGACTTCCGGTAGGCCTGTTTTTCACTGTCCCCAGGCTTCAGGAGGCTTTCCTAAACACTGGGATGGTGAAAAAATGGCCAAAAAGAAGGCAGAAAATCAGCTGGCCAGCACGCACATGTGCGCTGGTGCTGACATAGGGCAACGCCTCATGTGCCCTCAGATATGGCTCTGCATGCCACCTGTGGCACGCGTGCCATAGGTTCGCCATCACTGGTCTAGTGGTTAAGGCACCAGGTTAGAAAGCCAGACACCATGACTTTTAGATCTCCTTTGGTCATGAAAGCCAGCTGGATGACTTTGGCCCAGTCACTCTTTCTCTCAGCCCAACAGACCACACAAGGAAAAATAGGAGGAAGGTGTGTTGGATATATTCACTGCCTTGAGTTGTTTGTAAAAATAATAAAGGAAAGACTAAAATAAAATAAAATAAAGATATCAGCAATTTCTTGGAAAGTTCACACTTGAAAGAGTTTGTCCCCTGGAACAGTTGGGATAGTTAAAGTCTCCCATTGCTACTACTTCATTTGTCTTTGAAAAATCTGCAATAACACAATTTATGTTTCCTTCCTTTCCTTCCTTCCCTCTCGCCTTGCCTCCCTGCCATAGAAGGAAAAAAAAACTATCCTGGGATAGTTCATATAAATAAGTCTAACTATTTTCAATCTAACATTTTATGTAATATTATAAATGGTCTATACCCATTAAACTGCCCCTACTACCCACCTGGGAGACAAAAATGTTTTGGGACCAGCAGCAACATACTTTATTCCAGGTTATTTATATTTCAATCCATTAGAATAAAAAGCCACATGCTTAATTTTTTACTCATATAAAAAATGTGCGTGAAAACTTTTATGCAGGGTTCAGGTGCTGGCTGCTGTTTTATGTAAGATTGAAAGTTAAAATAACTCCTCTGAGAGAGGGAAGGGAGTGTTTGAACACATTGTAAAACATATAAATGATAAATATGCAAGATTAAAAAAAAGACAATAGATTTCCAATGAGTTCATAAACCTTTCAACTACACTCTTCATGGCAAATCCCAACTATTTTACAGTGCCAAAATCTACAGTGCTAAAATCTGGTCATTTTCCATTGTATTGTATGCATTTTTAGCAGTCTAAACCAAAGAGGTTTTTTTTAAAAAAAAAAATCTGCAGCCATCCTCTGGTCTAGACAGATAATTCTTTTGATAGCTATTCCTTCTGATGGCTTTATCATATTTCCATTCCTATGTTCTGCTTTATAATTTTAATTTCTTCTTTGTTATGATGATGTGATAACTTTAGTGGATGCAGGCCACTTAGTCAGTAGCCGTGAGGAAAGGAGTTTGTTTAGCTGCCTTCTCTCATTTATCTTTGTTGCAAATGACCCAATACTTTGTTTATGTAGTTAGAAGTGAATTTTTCTTTTCTGAGCTTTAATTGATGCCCATCTAATGCAACCCCCCCACCCACCCACCCACCCAAAAGCAACAGCTTCACACAAGTGACTCTGTCTTTGGCTTCATATCCCTAGGGCTGTGAGAGTCTCACTGCATAAAAATGGAGTGACTAAATATATCACACAATATAAAAAGGGTTGTCTTCCACTCAAGAACTCTGGTAAAGCTGTTTTCCAGCAGGGTAATTTTGTTTATTTTTTTTGACTGTGGGAACACAGCATAGTGGTAGTTTTGCTGGCCTGAATGTATTTTAAAGTATTTAAAAATCAGCTCCAGAAATCAGGAATTGGTATAAAACAACCCCAGCATATCAGGCACAATTCCAATCTCACAATTCAGTATACACAATTCAAAATCACCAATAACATTGCATAATTAACAAAAGAGACAGGAAGTAAAGACAAGCTAATAAAATAATTAATATTAGTAGAGAAAGGAGAAATAGTTATAAGGAACTCAATAACAAATAAAGCTCTGCAGACATACTACTTAGACCGTTAAAAAAAACCTGCACAAGCCTATAAGATGGCTGTAAATGACCTTGCAATTCCTATCCAGAATGTATTTGAGCAGGAAGTAAAACATTTTCCCAGTGGATGAAATAACATTGATTTTTGCCAATCTAAGCAAGACTGGTTTAAATTTTACATGTGGGTCCAACGGCTTGTTCTCCCTCAATTTAATAACTTGCAAAGCTGGACACATTTCAAATGAAAGGGAATGCATAGTTCTTAAGCCCGGCACTGAATGTAGCTGCCGTGCATGTAAACAAGTAAACCATTATGTTTCTTATTGAGATAGAGAATACAATGATAAGTGGGGACTTTTATAAAACAAAGGGCTTCCTATTGCGAGTGTGGATAATCTTCCAGAAAACCCTGTGTTTTGGCAAATCACATCAGATTAATCTGTTAGGCATCTCCTTCCATTATCAAATTTCCGCTGGCTATCACAGTGGCAGCCTTATCGGGCACCCTCTTTTCAATAGCAAGTCCATTCCTAAGATTTCAGGTGCTAGCCTTCCATACTCCCCAAACAGGTGTCTCTACTGTTTTCAGGCAGGAAAGGTCCCTGCCGAGAAGCCTGGGAAAGGGCAGGGGTATCACTCACTGTTCTACCTGAAGGAACAGGTAACAGGAAACTGTTGATTCAGTGAATTGAACTTAATTGGCACACATTACTCAGCAGTAAGTGTTTTTGTGAATTAAAATCCCTTCAAAAATGTCCTGACAAATGCCTTTTCTTAAAAAGTGGGGGGGGCGAGGGGGGAGAAGGGTAAAGGAAAGAAATCTTAAACAAGGGCTGTTATTCTTACAGTGGTATTTTTCTCAGATATACAATAATGATGTAGTGAAATTATGACTGAAGGAATACATCATAGCAATAGCACTTAGACTTATATACCGCTTCATAGTGCTTTACAGCCTTCTCTAAGCGATTTACAGAGTTCAGCATATTGCCCCAACAATCTGGGTCCTCATTTTACCTACCTCAGAAGGATGGAAGGCTGAGTCAACCTTGAGCCGGTGAGATTTGAACAGCTGAACTGCTGAACTAGCAGTCAGCTGAAGTAGCCTGCAGTGCTGCACTTTAACCACTGCGCCACCTCGGCTCTGTAGGTTACCTTGATGCAAGGCAGGTTGTTGGGTTTCAGAAAAAAGTGGCTGATATTCCAACCAAACATACATGGTGAGCCTGAACCTGGTTTGAGAGCTCTCAGCTGCTCCCAGTAGCTGCAAAGTTTGTCTTTTTTACATTTCAGCGTCCCTGATAAGGTTAATGAAATTGGTCTGTCTGTCAGATTGGTCCAATCAGTCTGTCTGTCAGAATGATCTAAAATGATGAAGAGAGACAAAATAGATGTCCAAAAAGGGTAAGAAGAGAAAATACAGGATGATTTGCTGGATTTAAAGCAGCTCTTGTATTCAGTTCTTCTTCACCCATGTGATTATGCAAATCACAGCTGACTGGGTGAACAAATCACTGTTTCTTGGCCTAACTGACCTTGTTGTGAGGAAATGTGCAGAGAGGGAAATTAGTATTTTCCCTGAGATACTGGGTAGAAGAGATGGATTTTTTAAAAAAATATATCCATTTATTTAGCTTGCTGTGAAGTAGTGCAAATAGCAGGCCTCATCTCTCCTTCTCCCCCTTTCTTTTTCTGCCTGTCCTTTCCAAAAGAATTTTACTCATGGCCCTGAATATGACTCCTGAAAATTTGACATGTACTTGAGTGTAATAAAATAAAGGTATTTGAAGACAACTGGAGGAGCTAGTCTACGTTCAGTTCTCACTTTGATGGCAGAAGTACTAAAAAACACAAAGATGGTCCCCAGTTATGCTTCGTGGGTAGGAAACATTTGATAAGCACAGGCCTTGGCTTCCGGTGCTCCACAGCACAGGCTTTGTTTCAACTCTGAATGATTAAATGGTCTACAGAGCAATTATGAACTGGAGGAAGGAACAGCCAACTCGCTCCAGGTTTCCTCAATCAGCCTGATTGAATTTCTCAAAGGACACCATCAGCAGCCCTCTCAGTGACTTCTCCTGCAAAAAGGTTGTACCTTGGAAGTGTGCTTTTCTTTAACTGCTTGATATTTCATTTCATTATGCCCAAATACACGACTTAGAAGAATTATACTTGCTATAAACTCCAAAATGTTAGATTACGTCCAGTTAGATTCAAATGACCAGCATGCATGTGGCCTCTCAGATACCATACTGAAATGTTCTGAGAACACTTAATACTTTTGAAAAATGCAGTAAATGAATATAGATAAGATGTCAAGATTTTGTATCATTTATTTCTTAGTTTAAGTTAAGTAGATATTATGAAATATGCAATTGTAGAATAGTCGTAAGAGCTTACATGGGTTTACTGTGAAATATGTTGGTTTCTATCTTACTAGCACATCAGTACACTATTCTAGTTGTAATTAGTTTAAATTTAGTTGAATTTTTTTCAAACTTGCATGTTATTAATTGCTGACTTGGAGCAGAAGTTGTGTATATATCTTTTAAATTCTGATTTCATAATTGTATTATGTTCAATTTATTGCTTGTATGATAAATTAAACATAATAGATTTTTTTTAGTATATGCCTTCATAGCCATGGAAGTCTACAATGTTTTTTACCACAGAGTAGTTCTAGCAACCTAAGATTGCTAGTTCAATTTGTTCATGCATTTGCGCTATCCACGGTCCACCACAGGGTGCACTACCTGGCTAGTAGCATTTAGGGGAAGTTGGGTCATCATGGCTTTCTTCCGTTGACTTCGCCTTACATCCTGGCAGGTCCGACTCCAGCTTCCACTTCCTTACGGAACTAGCTTTTCTGGTATTGGTGGTACATATTTATCTATTTGCATTTTTATATGCTTTCGAACTGCTTGGTGCACATGAGCTATAGGCAAATGATGGAAACTCACTCTGCCATGTGGTATCATGGGATCTCTCTCTCTCTCTCTCTCTCTCTCTCTCTCTCTCTCTCTCTCTCTCTCTCTCTCTCTCTCTCTCTCTCTCTCCCTCCCTCCCTCCCTCCCTCCCTCCCTCCCTCCCTCCCTCCCTCCCTCCCTCCCTCTCTCTCTCTCTCTCTCTCTCTCTCTCTCTCTCTCTCTCTCTATATATATATATATATATATATATATATATATATATATATATATATATTTACTAGAATAAGCAGAAAATTACATCTCAGTGAACACCAATCCAATACAAAAACTAGAGAAGATAACTTTCAGTAATCCCCACCAAGAGAGATCAAATCAACAAAGAAGGCCAGTAGCAGATTAAAAGTAGTGTACTTGTAATCCCATGCTTCTATGGATGCCCCAAAGCACACAAGCCAGACATACTTCTCTATCAAATTGTATTATTATCAGGCATCCCGACTTACAACATTGCTAAAAAAACTGACAAAAAAGCTTGGACATCTCACAAGGGGAAGCAAATACTCCATCAAATCCCTACAACAGTGCCTCCAAAGAATCAAAGACATCACAATAGATGAAGATGAAATCATGGTATTTGATGCCATAGCACTTTTTACATCCATAAACCCACAATTAGCCAAAGAATCTATGACAGCACTACTACATAGCACACCCAACCTAATCAAGTACACCAAGTTTGAAATACTCAGAATCATGGATTTATTGATCTTTGTTAACCACATAATTTCAGTTTGATGGACAAATATATCAACCAATCAAAGGAACATCTATGGGATCACCACTTTCAGGACAGACTGTAATGCAACAGTCTTGGAATCCATAGCAGTCCTATGCATAGAACTCAAAGTATAGATTTAGTGTAGGTGGCATTTTTGTCATAATAAAAAAGAACCAACTAGACAAAACACACAAAACCATCAACAACATCTAGGAATAAAATCTAGTAGGGAAGAAGAAAACAACACACTACTATTCTTGGATATCCTCATCAACAGAGGTGGTGATGACACACTAGAATTACTAGTGCATCATAAAACTACCCATACCAACCAAGTGCTCTACTACCAAAGTGACAATAAAACCTTCCGCATGAGAAGCTGCGGAAGAACACTATCTAGATGAGTACAAGCATACTGCAGCAACCTTGAATATCCCCCCCCAAAAGGAAACAGATTCAACAACTTTTAACAAAATGGGTATCCACACAACTTCATCAAAAAGTGCCTGACTACTCAATCCAATATAGCATAATCAAACAAGCTATAAAAAGAATAACACTATTGTATGTCAAAAATATCTCAGAAACCACCAAGAGACTATTACAACCACATGGCATCACCATAGCACACAAACAAACTAAACCTTCAAAACACCCTAAGTATACCAAAAGATCCAGAAGCAAAAATATGAGTCATCTACAACAGATTCAGTGTAAGGACTGCAATAGCCACTATGTAGGACAAACAGGCAGAAAACTTATAGAGTGCCTCCATGAACACTAAGTAACAAAATACATGATGAAAACTTTAATTTCACCATTACATGGACAGACTGAACCATAGTTTTAATTGAGAAACTGTGAATATCCTGTCCAAAAATGGAAGAGAATTCCTGGAAGCCTGACACTCAGACAAGTCGGCCAGCAACAGGCATAGAGAAATAAACCACATCTACATACCAATCAAAAGAGATAGTCAAAAAGGAAACAAAAGGACACTCCTTACCATCAACCAACACCCAGATAAGCAGAGATTAACGCTCGACCCACAATTAAGGAGCAAACAATACCCCAATCAAGGAACCAGCAACTAAGACAAATAAGCTAACAGTAAATAACAGTTTAATCAAGAAACCATGAAGACTACTCCCACTAACACTGACAGGGTAGGCCATTATTACACAAAATGAGAGCAAACCCCACTCCCTACTAGCACTGATCTTATCTAGTTTGGTAATGAAACATCTGCATGAAAACAACAAGCTCAAAGACCACCAAGGACCCTGCAAGATTTTAAAAGATTAAGAAAGCATAAAATCATATGAATGAATGGCCTGTGCCAACACCTTGAACACTTTAAAAATATGTCCACTGAAACTATTAAGAACACTTATGAAGGTTCTTATTAATAGATTCCTAACCCTAACCCTTTTCTAGCCTTGCATAGCTGCTCTCAACTGCTTTCACTTGTATGCATATGCCCAGTTCCTTCATTTCCAGTCAAGTGAGCCTAGAAAAAGCAGGAACTAATGAGTCAGAAAGAGATGTTTTATTTAACAAGCCCTGATTTATATTTATATATGAGTCAAACTTTTCTCCAAGGCACCTGGGGGTAGAACAAGAAGCAATGGGTGGAAACTAATCAAGGAGAGAAGCAACTTAGAACTAAGGAGAAATCTCCTGACAGTTAGAACAATTAATCAGTGGAACAGCTTATCTCCAGAAGTTGTGAATGCTCCAACACTAGACATTTTTAAAAAGATGTTGGATAACCATCTGTCTGAAGTAGTGTAGGGTTTCCTGCGTAAGCAGGGGGTTGGACTAGAAGACCTCCAAGGTCCCTTCCAACTCTGTTGTTGTTGTTGTTGTTGTTGTTGTTGTTGTTGTTGTTATTATTATTATTATTATTATTATTATTATTATTATTATTATTATTATTATTATTATTATTATTATTATTATATTTATAAAACATAGTTATCTGTGAAAAAGCAGCCATTGATTTTTTGTGCTCTAATTAAAGTTGATTATTTTTTAAAGCAAGATCTGCTATATACTGTATGTCTGATAGGTTTAATTAAGTCAAACTCCTCCATTTTATTGGAAATGACAAATAGTGGCCTGATATTCATTTATAACACAGTACTGTTAACTTGGCTTAATATCTTTCTTAAAACTGATATTAAACCATAATTTCCTGCTGCAATAATAAAAAACCAATTCTTAGTTTTTAAATGGGATATAAACACTGTGAAAAGAAAATGCACTTTCCATTATTCATTCTTAGGTGATGAAATGATTTAGCAAGTGAATAATTCACATTTACAACCCACTGAATTCTTGCAAATCAAAATATTAGCAACACTTTCTATTTAGACAGGGAGCAATGACTTGAATATGGCAAGAGCTGAAACATACATGCCCAAAACAAACAAACAAACAATACATTGTGTAATTAAAATAAAAATGAAGGGCCTTGTGGCACTTCATAGGCTAAGGCTAAGTTATAGGTGCCATAAAAGTCTTTGTCCTGCAAGGAACTTGGAAAATAACCAGCAACAAGCTTTGTTCATAGGAATGTTTTGTCAGTGTTAGAAAAGGGGGGGAAAGTCTTGGGCTTGGTGCAAACGCAAATCAGAGAAAGAAATAGGCAGATGTTAGACATATAGAATAGCTAAGGTGACCAGACGTCCCGCTTTTTAATAATTTGTCCCGCGTCCCGCGGTGTTTCAAAAAAGTCCCGCTTTTTAAATTTGAATTTGCCCTGCATACCCCTCTGCCTCCTGCCTCGCCTGCCTCCTCCTGCCAGGCAGGGAGGGAGGGCAGTGAGAGGGGCAGCAGCGGTCTTGCCTGTTCGTCACCGCAGAGCCGAAGAAGCTGGTGGCGTTCGCGATGCGGGGCTTCCCCCGCCCGCTTTCCCCGGCTGCCGGGACGCCACCATTTGCGTTATTTTGCCCTCTGTGCAAGCAGAACGCTTTGCGCATGTGCAGAGGGCAAAAGAATGCAAATGGCAGCGTCCCGGCGGCCGGGGAAAGTGGGAGGGGGAAGCCCCGCGCTGCGAACGCCACCAGCTTCTTCAGCTCTGCGGCGACGAACAGGTAAGGCTGCGCCAGTAGGAACCCACCCCTGGCTGCGATGAAAGGGGGGGTGTTTGGGTGTGTGTGCACAAAGCTGCAGGATAAGAGAGACGGACCCCTCCCATCTTGCTCCCCTAGAAACCCCCCCCATCAATGGTGTCCCGCTTTACAAATATTAAAATCTGGTCACCTTAAGAATAGCATATTGATAAAAATAAGACTTTAAAGCATACTTAACAAAAGCACCTTAACATTTGCCTTCACATCACACTAGTTCTCTTAACATACAAAACAGGGTTCTTTGATTATCAGAAACCAAACTCTAGAAAGCAAATTGATATCCTACCAATAAGTTCATCACTATCCCAAAATCTACTGAAATTATTTATGGGATAAGTTCCTAACACAAGTACATTTTCTTCCACTGATTTTTTTAAACAAAGGTGGGGGAGTGCAATATGATGCCCCAGGAATTGTCTCACTCATGAACATTTGCTGGGCTTGTAATTGGGAAACTGGTCCTTAAGGTGTTAACAAGCTGAGTTTTCTCTCATTCTATAATGTTTATACCTCCTAGTTGAGTTGATTAAGGCCAGATGGTCAGCTGAACCCAGGCAGTATAAGAACCAAGAGAGGTGGCACATTAAGAGAGTTTGTCACAGATTTAGGATTGTGGAAACTAGAAAAGAGAATAAAATTGGAAAGCACAAGTAAGAGTAAGAAAACAGATTGTTGAGAGAAAAATTCTGTCTAGTTTTAATCTGGAGTGAGATCTTGCTTAAGTAATTCAAATTATCTGACAGTGAGAAGGACTAGCATTAGGCTGTTTTACAGCATTCACCCACATTTCTGAAGAATGTATTAACTCTTCAGGGTGAATGCTGTGAAAACTGCCTAATACTGTCTTCTGCAGTTGTTGTTACAGATTGCTTTGTCTGTTCTTTGCTGGGTCCATCAGAAAAGAATGCTTATCTTTCAGCTACTTTAAGTCCTCTTTTTACTGAGTTATGGTATCTGCACCTTTTGATAATTAATTTCAGATGTGAAATAGGTCTTGGACTGCACTCAGATATAAACACATAATAATAATAATATCTGGTTTAATGTTCATGGGTCATGGTTGGCACCCCAGGAATGCATGTGTGTTTTCCCTTCAAAAGATTTTAGAAGCAAGGTAGCATTGCCATAATTATTTAGTGCTCAGAAAATAAGGTGTTATTTTCTGAGCACTAAATAATTATGGCAATGCTACCTTTTTTCTGAACTGCACACACACATGATTCTACATGCTTCTAGTCTATTGTATTTGCCCATGGGAATTTAAGTTTCCTGGCCAAGACGTGGCACAAAGCCAGTTAGATAATCAGCCCCCCCACCCAACACACAAAGAACCATATCCGGATAACAGCCTCTTAGCTGTGTGTAAGAAACAATTGGGAAAATTGACCCAAGGAGAAATGATACTCTTTTAATAAAATGTTGCTTAATTGGGTGGGTGGTCAATCTGACGGCATAGTTCATAGCAATCAATGAGAAAGAAAGTTTATAAAATTTTGGGGAGAGAGACACCAAAAATGCAGGATTTTGACGTCTACAGAAATAGTATTTACTTATAGTATAATAAGGTCATCTGCATTGAAAAGATTCATATTCAGAATGTGATTTTGGTGATATTATCCCTAGAGGTAACATCTTCTAGATGATTTATCTTCTTTCCCTATAGAAATTATTTTTTTAAAAAAAATTCTTTATAAATAGGAATTATGGGGACTAAAATTGGAAAAAGTGAAGTAGACAGATTAATAAATGTAAACTAAGAAGTCGAGCTTTTAATCCATGCTTATAGGACTGTATTAATGCTATCGCTCTTTTGCTGATAATTTCTTTTTTATATAGCAGCCAGATAGTGTAATGGTTAAGTCAAATATAACTTATTCAGCAAACCATATTTGTGAGCCAGGCCTTAATGTATTGTATATTATCCAAGTATCACCTTACCTGCATAGTCACTATTACCTGAACAGATATGTAACACTGCAAGGCTGTTTTAAATTATTTTGATCTCCTAGAACTAGTTTGCTAGTCAGGCATACAGTATATGGCAGCAAATGGAAGATGTCTTGTGCTCAAGAACAGAATTGCTGCCAAATTTATTCTGCAAGCATCCAAGTCATATAATCCAATAGTCCTTGTAAGAATATGTATACAGCATTTTTAGCTTCCTTGTTGAATATTTGATATAGGAAAGATATTTTTGCTCTCTAAAAGTAGAACTTTGCTTATAAATGGCTCTATTTCATTTTGTTCCATTGGTTGAGTGACATTTTCTGACTGATGGCATATATAAATAAGTAAAGAAGCATCAATTTATTCAAAAAAATCAAGGAGGGGAACCAAAAGCAAAGTGATCATAATTCTGAAGATGAATCAATTTGCAGCTGCTTTCTTTCCTTTTATGAACAACTGAACATGATTTGGGAAGTTATTTCTGAAGAGGTGATATTATTCACCTGTTCAAAGTAAGACTAACTTCCGCTCTATTTTTATACATTTAAGATAATGTGTTACCGGTAGTTCAGTTTTAATTTAAAAACTGACCCAGTCAGTCAGTGAAAAAGTAAATTTCTTATGATGCTCCTGAAGTATTTGGTTATTGTGGAATTAACCATTCAGTTCCAAATTAGCTCATATTGTATGCTTTTCAACCTTCTGATATATAGATGGTATGCCTTCTTTTAGAAGTGTGCACCTTTTTACACAGCTGGCAAACATATTCTAGCTAGTAAGACCATTTGTAATTCTCGTTAACGACTCTATTTTTTAAAAAAGTTGGATGAAAAGTGATAATGCCACAGATCTAGTAGTCATTAAGAAGGTTTTCATACTCCTTTAGGATTAATTTGCACTGACCCAGAGTTCTGTATTTGCTTAACACAAGCAGTGGACCACTTTGATGTTATCTCCTTCTATCAACAATAGCATTCAGTTCCCTCCTGGGCTAAAACAGCTCTTATTCTTCTGAGAATTAGCTGTATTAATCATTTTGAAGTCCAAAAGCACATGATCATAAATTTTGTGTTGTATGAACCTTACTTAGCAAATCCCTGGACTCCCATTTATCAACTTTCCCCCCCTTCTTCCTGGATATTTAGTATATAGAGGATAATTTATTTCTGAGGCAGCACCTTGTGATATTCCTGATGTCCAAGCAAAGCTAGAAAACTTTCTATAAGAAATAACTTACAGAATAACTATTTCCTTATTTCTGCATGAAAGACAGACAACTCTTAGCTACAGTCTGATTCCCCCCAAGTGGTTGGAGTGAAAAACACAGGCAACTCTCTAGGAACTGAAGTTTCATTTTTACTTTAAAGATATTTACAGACATTACAGATTAACAGAGTTGGAAGGGACCTTGCAGGTCATCTAGTCCAACCCCCTGCCCAAGCAGGAGACCCTACACCTACCTCTCACAACCTCCTGATTGTGAGGCAAGAGCTCCACCGGAATCCTTAAACATAATGTTGATTAAACCAAAATGTTTGTGACTTAACTTAACTTTGTCTAAAATCACATACTGCAATAGCTAAAACCAATGAAACATATTACGTCATAAGTGTATATTGTATATAAGGTAGGTGTATATTGATTCAACAGCATAAAAGTAGAATAAATATTACAGAAATCTAAATAATGTAATTTGTTGCTTCTACAGGAATCAAACCAATTATGCTAATTTTCAGGAAATGTGTTAATCGTTTTAGTTGTGGTTAAAACAAATCTTATTTAGCATGATGTATGAATCTACTCTTCATATATATTTTTTAAAATCTGCTATCTTGTTTAACAGTTAACAGAGTCGGAAGGGACCTTGCAGGTCATCTAGTCCAACCCATTGCCCAAGCAGGAGACCCTTACATCTGCCTCTACCTAGGATCGAACTAACAACCTCCTGATTGTGAGGCAAGAGCAACAGCAGCTGGGTTATGTATTGTTTCCGTGTGGTCCTCAAGACATTTGAAGTCCATATTTAACACATCTTAAATATCAGAAGCATAGCAAATAATATATAGAAGTAAATTTGTCAAATTAGTTTACAGGTTTTTTTCTATAGAACGTAAACATCAGTAAGTAGCCTGCACTTCTTCATTGTTCAAGGATAGTGAATGAGAGAAAATATTCAATTTATTCATTTCATTTTAGACCAACCAACCATTAGCCAGATTTACAAAAACATTTGGAAGATAAAGTGGAAGTTAAATCATAAGTTGTAGTCATGTGATGTTTTGCTTAACTATCACATGGGAAATGGTGTCATTAAGTCCATCATGATGACAGGATATTTTGCTTTGCAACCTTAGCATTTAGGAATGGAGTTGTAGATCCCAACTGTTGCTACATGAGGGCTAATTGTATTGTATATTAGGAAGCAACAAATGTAGCATGTCATTAATAACCAAAAGTTATAGAAATATGTAATTTCTGTGCCCACATACAGATACGTTTTGGGAACAATGTGCTATACCTTCTGCAGTCCTAGCTGCTAACATTTAATGGCCAACTGCAAGACCAGCTCTCAACTTTTTTTCCTCTTCAATTAACCATACTAGATTTGGACTAGATGGTTCTCAAATGGAGGATTGCTTCAAATATAGTAGCATGAACAAAGACCATGTGTAATGTGGATTTTTTGGTGCACTTTGAGCCTGGTTGCTTGCTCTCAGATGCTGCATTGTACAACTAGGTAACATCAGTACAAGTGAGTGTGGGGTTAGTTGCCTGTGTGTATATCTATATTCTAGTACCGTGATGGCGAACCTATGGCACACGTGCCACAGGTGGCATGCAGAACCATATCTGCCGGCACACGAGCTGTTGCCCTAGCTCAGCTCCAGCACACATGTGTGCACTGGCCAGCTGATTTTCAGCTCGTGTGGAGGCTCTGGAAAGCCTCTGGAGCCTGGGGAGGGCGAAAAACAGACCTACCAGGCAAGGGTGGGTTCTAACTTACCTCGCCGCCAGTACACTTCCTCCCATGCCACATGGCCACACCTCGGCACACATAAACGCATGCGCAGTGCCAAAAATTAAAAAAAAATCCCCAAAGAAAAGCCAAAAACAAGATGGCAGTGCATGCACAGTGCCAAAAACTCGGCTTCTGTGCATGCGCAGAAGAAAAAAAATCAATTAAAAAAAATCCCAAAAAATTTCCCCCAAAAATATCCCAAAAAAGATGGTGGCGTCCACAGACCAGCACCAACAGAACCGGCTCTGTGACATCACCAGCGGTTTGCTACCGGTTCTATATAATTGGTGCAAAACAGGAGGAACCCACCTCTGCTACCGGGCCCACCGGAAGTCAGGAAATGGGCTGTTTCCGGCCTCCAGGGGGCCGGGGGCATTTTTGCCCTCCCCAGGCTCCAGGGAAGCCTCTGGAGCCTGGGGAGGGCAAAAAACAGACCTACCGGGCCCACCGGAAGTCAGGAAAAGGGGGAGGGGGGTCATGCACACATGCGCGGGGACAAGGAACACTTGGTCACAAGTGCATGTGCAGGGGGTGGGGCGCATGGGGGGCATTGAATTATGGGTGTGGACATGCGGACTCGAGGGAAAAAAGGTTCACCATCACTGTTCTAGTAGCTATAATAATTTAACCCTCAGCTACATACCGGTATATTCTACTTTACTGAAACAAAGATAATTTTACAGATCTTAATATTACTTAAACTTAAATTGCATTTTACCTCTAAAAAGAATGTGGTAAGTAGCTCATAATAAAGTACAAATAAAAGAAAGTTTAATTAAATCTCAGAAACACATTTCACAAACATATATTTTAAAGTAGTGCTATTATATTTTTAAAAGCTCTGGTTAATGTAGAACGTTAATTTTGTTACAAATAGAAAGACTATATACAGTGTAGTGTAGAACCTGGGCAGTCTTACAAGCAGACTGCCCAGGTTCAAATCCCACTAAGGGTATGGCTATCTGACGAGAGCAAAATAGCTCGAAATAGATCTATAATAGTCTCCCTTTATTTTCATTTATCAGCAAAAAATGTTACACACACACACACATTATTATATATTATATATATATATATATATATATATATATATATATATATATATATATATATATATATATATATATATATATATATATATATATATATATATATATATATATAATAAAATGAATAATTATTGTGTTTTGGAAAAAGTTTCATGAATACCTAATTGAGGAAGAATAATCTCAGGGAAAATCAAGAAAACATTTAAAGTTAACAGCTCTAAAATGTACATACTAGAGTCCACTGGTGTTCCTTCCATCAGTTTCTGGGAATTCTATTTTGAATAACAAATAAAAAGATATAACAGACTGCTTTGATGTGTGTAATGTAAACCAGAGGTAGCAGCAGGACTGATATGTCAGTGTTATGCTCTAACATCTACACCATCATAGTCCTGCAGCCTATTTTCCTGAATTAGCAGAAAAACATTTGAAAGCACAGACATTACTCAAACTTTCTAGTTTCATTTTGGGATTAACTAGGGACTGTGCTTTTCCAAACTCTTACACCCATATGGTAAACATGTGGTTTTTGAAGAGTGTTCTGTTCTAAACTTATCTGGATATCACTTTCTTATATAGTAAATGCTTCAGCCCTCAAACTACAACAGAGACAAAACAAAACAAAAATGATCCAGAAGTTGCTGGAATCAGCAGAATGAACTTCAGGATTGCCTTCAGAATGTAATATAGCCAAGTTTAGAAACCCTCACAAGATGTGTAAATGGAACACTATACAAGGCAACATGTCTTTGTCAATTACTCTGTTAGGATATTAAATGGGAAAAATACATCATTTGTGTCTTCTCTGAAATGCTTGTTGAAAGGCCTACTTGTATTTACTGTAGAGGTAGGATTATTCCTATGATCCATCACTCCTCATCTATACATATCCAGTTCTTTTGCTCTACATACATATGACTTACAGGTGCTTAACCTCTGCAGACATAGCCAGGAATGTTGCCTTGTGCATGAAACCCAGTTGTAACATTTCCACACTAGTGATTTATAGCACCAACCAGGCATTACTGTATAAAACTAAAACTTGTCTTTATTAGTGATTTAATCACTATTGTGGCAAGGAAGCTGCAGATACACTTCCAGTTGAGGCTTGATTTGTGCTAACAGAATTGTGTCAAAGATCTAGATCAGTGGTTCCCAACCTGTGGTACGTGTACCACTAGTGATACGCGAGGGCCTTCCAGGTGGTACGCGAACACTTTCGGGGTCATGAACGATTTTTAGTTAGTTATTTTTTACTTCACAAAAATGTTTACTGACTAACACAAGATAATCTGGCAACGATTTGCAACTGTTGCCACATGCCACCCACCTGGTCCCAGCGGCCCGAGAATCCAGTTGCTGGATGCGCGGGGCCAAAAAAGGAACTGTACAATTATGGAAATAAAGTGATATCTGATCGAATTTAGTTTCTCTGGAACCAGGTGGTACGCGGCGACTGTACGGGACCGCCAAGTGGTACTCGATCACAAAAAGGTTGGGAACCACTGATCTAGATGATGCAGTGCTTTATTTATAACCACCCTGAGTTTTACTGATACCTAGAATTTATTTTTGAATTTAATATTTTCCATCATACCCATTTACCAATCTTACCAGTTTATTTTAATAAAAGCAATTCATTGCCAAGAAAACGTTACAACTGAATCACTTAAAAAGATTGCCCTTCAATAAAGTGAATGATACTAATTAACACCTTTCCTTTCTCTACTATCTATATGCTTTAATACAATTCCGTGTCCTTCGGAGCAAGTCCTATATACTTCCCTGCTTTTATAAAGCAGATAAAATTACTCTAAACATGGGAGCAATTATTTCAAAGTAAACATATGTAGAATCTAAATTTAATGCTAATATTCTTATTCTGCAAACTTGTACAGAAACTGTACTTCTGTTTTTTAAAAAAAAGACATCAGAAAAATTCTGGGGCATCAGACCAGCAAATGCTCAGCTCCATTCAGTCGCCCTGACTCCACCCCAATAAAAAGGGATTACAGGGTCATAAAAAAACAACCCCTCTTTGGATTACCGTATTTTTCGGAGTATAAGACCCACCTTTCCCCCCCCCCTAAAAGAGGCTGAAAATTTGGGTGTGTCTTATACTCTGAATGTAGCTTTTTTGAAGCTTTTTTTTCAGCCCTAAGAGGCGCTAATGATCTTCCCGGCTCTTACCGGCTTGCAGGCTTTTTCATTGCTACTCTCTCCAAAGGAGGTTTTTTCCAGCCCTAAGTCTTTGCAGGAGTTTTTTCATTGCTACTCGCTCCAAATAAGGTTTTTTTAAGCCCTAACCAGGGGATAAAATAATGTGCTGAAGCTGACCAGACTAAGGACGCTAGCCAGATGAATACCTGGTAGGCATATTTCCCCCCCTATTTTCCTCCCCAAAAACTAAGGTGCGTCTTATATTCCGGTGCGTCTTATACTCTGAAAAATACGATATGTGGGTGGGGGTGGGGGAACAAGATTCCTTATATGTAGTTTCAGGAGATGATGTTAAATTCTAATAGTGTTTTCCCACATTGTTATCCCCATATTATATTGAGGGAGATTCTCAGTCATCCAGGTCCTGGTTGTCCCAAAAGTGCTTTTTCAAGAGGTAACTGGACGTTCTTGGTTTTTTTTTTTTTGAGGACATTTCACTTCTTAACCAAAAAGCTTCTTCACTATCCAGTCAGAGCTGAAGAAGCTTCTTGGATGAGAAGTGAAACGTCTTCAAATAAAAACAAGAAAGTCCAGTTCCTTCTTGAAAAAAGCAACTTTGAGACATCCCCATGTTATGTATGCCACGCACAACTTTATTTATCTCTAACATACCTCCTTTATCTGTTTTGTTCCAACCTAAACAGGACGACTGCTGTAGTCTTTTCTCAAGGAGCTGTTCCAACCTCAACCAATAGTTTTGGTTGACTTTTTCTAGATTTATAATATTCTTTTTAAGATACAGCAAGAATAAATGAAAGTAATCATCTCTTATGGCCTCAGTGCAAATGTGTATTAAAGCATTATTATATCAGGAGTTTTATTTTAAATTTCTTTCCTAATAATTCTAAGCATGAAATTTGGTTCTTTTGTTTTATAGCAGCTGCAAACCATATGGGTGTTCTCATCAAGTTGTTTTACTATGACTGCAAGTCATTTACTTAGTCAGCCAGAGACAGTTCTAATACCATTACTATGTAAGTACGAACTTTTTTGTATCAACCTGCATCAATTTATAAATGATTTATAGTAAATAATATTTGTTATCTTGAAGCCCTATTTTTCAGTTAGAGCTCTTTACAATTCCTTTTTTTTTAAATCTGCCTGAACAGAAAATCTAGCCACTTTACTCCTTAGCCTTGATCCCAGGTAATTTATATACAAGTAGAAAAAAAGTATGAGATCTCATTTTTCAAATCTTACCACTTGAAAATTGCTAATTCCTTCTACTCTTTACTTCCTGTTTGTTGTCTATTCTTTGACTTGATCAAGGCTTTTGGAAAATCCAGTTGTGCAGTATCTGTTAAGTCACCCTTGCCTACCTGTTTATTGACAGCCACAAACAAATTTAAAAGGTTGAGATGTGTTAACTCAGTGAAAATCCTATTGCTTCTTTTCTATATAGGTCATTCTTACTCTTTAATAATACTTTCAACCATTTTCTGCAGAACATCATTAGACTAACTTCCTTCTAGTTTTCTATATTGCTTCTAACTCTTTAAAAACAGGGCATATAAGCTGTAAAATCATGAAGTTTCCCTTAGCAACTGCTTCGCTTAATGATCAAGTTGGGGTCTCAATTGAGGATGCTAAACAAGAATTACCTGTTCTAAAATTGCCTCTCACAACTACGGTATCATTCACCCCATTCCAAACAACCACTAGAATATTATTTTAAATAGAAAGGGAAACTACTGCACTTTAGAATGCTAGCATATACTGTATTTTTTGGACTATAAGATGCACCATCTATAAGACGCACCTAAATTTACAGGAGGAAAACAAGAAAAAAATAGTTTTTGGACTCCACATGTCGTGTTTTTGCCCTCCCCGGCTTCCAGAAGCACTCTGCAATACTCTGCATGGCCCATTTTCACAAAAACAGGCCCATTTTTGGGCTCCCAAGCCCTTTGCGCATTGTGTTTAAATTTTTATTTATTATTTTATTTGTTAAATATATTTGCTGCTCGTCTCACTGTGGGACTACTCTTGGTGGCTTACAACAATAAAATAGGGGGGGGGGAGATAAAAAAATGAATAGTAGAGATGTTATTCCCATATCAGATCTGAAAAACTTCTTCTGAATAATTTTTGAAGCATGCACAGCTATAATTAGTACTATCATGTTAACATATTTGTAAATATAAATAAATATATTTAAACATATTACAAATGTATTACAAAACTTGAACCTTGAAGGAATGAACATTTAATTATTTCCCTGGTATCTGGATACCCTGTGAGTAAAACTTGATCCTGAAGGATGCTATATAACATATAATTTAATATATTAAAAAAGATTACGCGAAGTGTTAATACCACTTTATAATGCCTTGGTAAGGCCACACTTGGAATACTGCATTCAGTTTTGGTCACCACGATGTAAAAAGGATGTTGAGACTCTAGAAAGAGTGCAGAGAAGAGCAACAAAATGATTAGGGGACTGGAGGCTAAAACATATGAAGAACGGTTGCAGGAACTGGGTATGTCTAGTTTAATGAAAAGAAGGACCAGGAGAGACATGATAGCAGTGTTCCAATATCTCAGGGGTTGCCACAAAGAAGAGGGAGTCAAACTATTCTCCAAAGCATCTGAGGGTAGAACAAGAAGCAATGGGTGGAAACTAAACAAGGAGAGAAGTAACTTAGAACTAAGGAGAAATTTCCTGACAGTTAGAACAATTAATCAGTGGAACAGCTTGCCTCCAGAAGTTGTGAATGCTCCAACACTGGACATTTTAAAGAAGATGTTGGATAACCATTTGTCTGAAGTAGTGTAGGGTTTCCTGCCTAAGCAGGGGGTTGGACTAGAAGACCTCCAAGGTCCTTCCAACTCTGTTATTATTATTATAATTTTAAAAAGAAATACTGAATACTGAAATAGCAATGAGCTGAAGCAAAGGAAAGTGCCCCTGTGGGTGCTAAATGGATTTCACCAGATAAAAACACGTGAGAGATGTTCCATTCTCTTTTTTATTTCAAAAAGTAACTTTATTTTTGATGACCACCAGACCTCATGATAGTGTGTCTAGTAAAAGCTTCTCAAGCTGAACAACTTTGATTTTTTTTTTACACTTGAAAAGAAAGATAATAAGTTACCTATAAATCCAGCTTGGCAATGATACTGAAAGGTCACCTGTGTATATTGTTTATCATGGTGTTAAGTTGACTCTAATGGTTTCAGTGATTTCCTAGCAAGACAAGTAGAAGTTCTTTTGGTCATCAGGTTGTCTCATAAATAATTGACCAGAGTTTAAAATTGGCCATAACCTTTGGACAAAAAAATAAACTGTAAAGCAGGCAAATAAAATACAGAGATTCAGGATTTAAAAAAAATCATTATTGGATATACTAAAACATTCAGATGAACTAGCAGAGACATAAACATCTTACCTCCTTGTTTGCATCCATCGGAGGATTTTCATGATATTGTTTAAATTACATCTCCAATCTGGTAAAAAAATATCTCATAATTCCTTTGGCTAAATTAGCTGGTAGCCTCAACACTTTTGAGGGATAATAGTTTGGGGATCCTCGAGTAATTTGCTGGAATAATTAGTGTCTCATTGTTTTGTCTGCTGCTTTATACTTCTGGAGTAATTTTTGGACTAGAGTGAAATAAAATTTTGTGATTGACAAGCAAAAGAGAAATTCCATTGTTAACTGGATAGCCTATATTACATATTATGAAACAGGAGCAAAGTGTTTATGTTATATTATTGTATTTTTACTGCAAGGAAAAAGGAGAGGTTCTTGTGAGATGTTTGCCTCAGGTGTTAAAATAACTTGACTGGCCTTAGGGAAACTACACAGCTTGACATGGATTTTTCTATCCCAGGCAGCAAAATGACCTGGAATAGCCCTGAGAGTCTGATTTCTAAATTCCATTCTTTTCATTTGGAATATAGAATATCATTTCCTTGTAACATTTTTTATGCTTCCATCTGTTACCTCTCACAGGAAAAGGGATAAATGAGTTAACACTTAACAAAAAGACATCTTGTCACTGGAGTTGGGGAATGGATAATCTAGACATAAATATATAATTTGATATTTTTTTAATCAGATAGTATTTATTTGTACCTGGTCCATCAATTGTGAACCTGTCTGATATGAGAGGACTGAGCTTTGCTAAATTATGTACTTAGACAACTGCAACATGCTCTCTATGGGGCTGCATTAAAAGAGTACTGGTACTTGGAAGCTTCAACTGGTACAACATGTCCTTTGGGAGTTGGGCGGCATACAAATACAATAAATAAATAAATAAATAAATAAATAAATAAATAAATAAATAAATAAATAAATATAATAATAATAATAATAATAATAATAATAATAATAATAATAATAATAATAATAATAATAATAATAATAATAATAATAATAATAATAATAATAATAATCCCCCCGATGGGTGCCACCTTGCCGTGGTGGTGGGGCTTAACTGCTCCAATGATGCTGAGAGCTGTGCTGACGGTAGTGTTACTACCAGAAGGTTCAACCAAGTCAGAGTGGTCTCAGCTGAGGAATAGAACTAAGAGCACCTAACCCATTAGTATTATGGAGAAACAAACAAAATCGAAGTCTATACTGGCTCGGCCGTCGCCCAGGATAAAAAGGTCCGCGGCGGATGCTGCTGATTCCGGGCATTCGCTGGAAAGTGGGTTACGGAATCAAAACTCAAATGAACAATTACAGAAGCGGCAGAAATACACCATGTCAGAGAATCGTACAGTAATGAAATGCTACTACAAATCAGAACCTCAAAAGCGTGGTTACCAAAAAAGGATGTACCAACTGTGGAAACAAGTATACCCTGACTCAAAGATAACTGAACTTCGACTGGCTGATCAAAGAAGATTCATAATCAGAAATAAAGTATACAGTGAGGTTGAACTTGAAGAAATTCGAAAAAGTTGCGAAGCAAATGAACATCAGGCTACTGTACAGACAGTGGCTGATGTTTCAGTAACATTAGGAGTCATTGAACAAACTGAACCAGAAGAAAATATGGAAATTTTTCAAGAAAATGAAAAAGAGCCACAACTTGATGTCTTTGTTGCAACACCAGGAACATTGACAACAAAGCAACAAGAACTGAAGGATAAACTCACAGCCCATACTGTATTAAATGCAGTAAGAAGACGGCTTCCAACTTTGAAAACTGTGCCCAAAAAACGACTTGCACAGCTGATGAAGGATGTGAACACTGTACTTGCTACGGTCCAAATAGCATCCATTGAACAAATAAATCAGTTTGCTTATAGTACAGCAGTAATAGTAACAGAAGAGCTCGGGCTCCTGCAGCCTCCTAGAAAATCAACTGGAAAACCAAAATGGAAGATCAGGTTGGAGTTGAAAATAAAAAGTTTACGATCAGATGCAAGCAACTTGAAGAGTATGAAAGAGAAAAAACTGAAGAATGAGAAGATCAAAAAATACCTGATCAGAAGGTACTGGCTGAATACCAGAAAAATCGAAGAAGTTATGGAAATTGTGAAAGAACAAATTACAGCAACAGCCAGAAAAATCGAAAGATATGAAGCCAGAATCACCCAGTACAAACAAAACCAACTGTTTCAATTAGACCAAAGGCGGTTCTACCAGACCTTGAATCAATCAACAGACATAGTAGTTGAAAAGCCTGAGAAAACTGAAACAACTGCATTTTGTTTCTGGGAAAATGAGAAGGACTATAACAAAAATGCTGGGTGGATAAAAGAGTTTGAGGAAAAATTCTCACACAAGAAAATGGAACAGATGCAAATAACAACTGAAATGATCAGCAAACGTGTGAGGAAAATAAAGAACTGGACATCACCTGGCAGTGATCAACTGCATGGATTTTGGCTCAAACATCTGACCAGTCTGCATGAAAAAATGGCCCAAAAATTCAATGAGATGCTGCAAAAAGGAAGTATCAGTGAATGGTTGACAACTGGGAGAACATATCTGATACAAAAAGACCCAGCAAAAGGAGCAGCACCAGGAAATTATAGGCCAATAACGTATCTACCCACTATGTTTAAACTATTGACTGGCATTATGGCTGACAGAATTCAAGATTATCTTGAAGAGAATGACATCTTACCAGATGAACAGAAAGGCAACAAACGAAAAAGCAGGGGCACAAAAGATCAGCTTTTGATTGATAAAATGATTCTGGAGAATTGCAAAAGCCGAAAAACTAATCTTCACGCAACATGGATTGACTATAAAAAAGCTTTTGATTCACTCCCACACAGTTGGATCATCAAATGCCTAGACCCCATTGGGATTTGTAAAAATGTTGGCAGTTTTATTGAAAACATGATGAAGCACTGGAAAACTGAACTGTTTGTGGGAAATGAAAATTACGGATTTGTCAACATCAAAAGAGGAATTTTCCAGGGAGACTCATTGTCACCATTACTTTTTATCATTGCCATGATCCCGCTGTCAACAATCTTACAAAAAACAAACCTTGGCTATCAAACATCCAAAAATCTAATAAAATTTCACACCTGTTGTACATGGATGATCTGAAGTTGTATGGAAAAACTGAAACTGAAATTCAGTCTCTGACCAACACTGTCCGAATCTTTAGCACTGATATCAGCATGGAGTTTGGTTTGGACAAATGTGCCACAGTAGCATTGAAGAAGGGCAAAATCACTGAAAGTGTGGGCATAAACATGCCTAATGGTCAAGCCATAAAGTGTCATCAGCCAGAGGCCTATAAATACCTGGGCATACTACAACTGGATAATATCAAACATGATCATGTGAAGAATGTGGTCAGTAAAGAATACACACAAAGAGTCAGAAAAATTCTCAAAAGCAAGCTCAATGGAGGCAACACCATCAAGGCCATAAACAACTGGGCTATACCTGTTATAAGATATACTGCTGGCATAATAAACTGGACACAGGCTGAACTGGACAATTTGGACAGAAAAACAAGAAAACTCATGACCATTCACCATTCACTTCATCCTCGTAGTGATGTTGACAGACTATATCTGCCCAGAAAAACTGGTGGCAGAGGACTTTTACAAGTAAAACAAACAGTAGAAGAAGAAAAACATGCATTGGCAGAATATGTCAAAGAAAGTAAAGAACCTGCATTGATTGAAGTAAACAACCGGAAGCTTCTGAAAGTGCAGCAGACAAAGAATCAGTATAGGAAAACTGCAATGCAAACTAGAGCCGACAGTTGGCGCAATAAAGCCTTGCATGGGCAATTCCTCAACAGGATTGAAGGAAAAGTTGATAAGGAGAAGATCTGGTTATGGCTCACTAATGGAACACTGAAGAAGGAGACAGAAGGCTTGATTCTTGCAGCCCAGGAGCAAGCAATTAGAACAAATGCAATCAAAGCCAAGATTGAAAAATCAGCTGATGACCCAAAATGCAGACTTTGCAAGGAAGCTGATGAAACAATTGATTATATCCTCAGCGGCTGCAAGAAAATCGCACAGACGGACTACAAACAGAGGCACAACTACGTGGCCCAGATACTTCATTGGAACCTGTGCCACAACTACCACCTACCAGTGGTAAAGAACTGGTGGGATCATAAACCTGAGAAAGTAGTTGAAAACAAACATGCCAAAATACTTTGGGACTTTCGAATTCAGACTGACAAGGTTTTGGAACATAATACGCCAGACCTCACGATTGTGTAAAATAAAAAAGTGTGGATCATTGATGTCGCCATACCAGATGACAGTCGAATTGATGAAAAACAACAAGAAAAACTTAACCGATATCAGGACCTTAAAATCGAATTACAACGACTCTGGCATAAACCAGTACAGGTGGTCCCAGTGGTAATCGGCACACTGGGTGCTGTGCCAAAAGACCTTAACCGGCATTTGAAAACAATAAACATTGACAAAATCACGATCTGTCAGTTGCAAAAGGCCACCGTACTTGGATCTGCGCGCATCATACGAAAATACATCACACAGTCCTAGACGCTTGGGAAGTGTTCGACTTGTGATATAGTGATACGAAATCCAGCATATAAATCTCGTTTGCTGTGTATTACATTTTTTGTGAATAAATAATAATAACAACAACAACAACAACAACAATAACAATAACAATAATGTAATACTTTGGGTAGCATCCAGCACTTGCCAGAGGGAACAAATTGCATATGCATTATAGGCCTTACATTAGTTCCTTATAGCCTTCTGAATGCAATTTAATTTGCTGGTGTTAACCTATAAAGCTGGAATGGGACTTTTCATCTCCGACTCTTCATTCTCCTCGGGTGTTTCTCCAACCCTGACTTATCTCCTCAGGTGACACGCCTTCACCCATTTGCCCTGGACAATAGGTCACCGGCATCTGCGTCCCACACCCTTCAACACAGCTGTTTCACAGAAAGAGGGTCCATCCTGGGTGTTCCGCCTCCCCAGACAGCCCCCAACCAACCAATCAGCTAGAAGGGCCTACTCTCCCCCCCCCACCAATACAAATCCAGCGAAAGGAGAGAGGAAGTTATATCCTAGCGATCTTTTTGCTGAACTGGAGACCAGGCTATGAGGGGGGGGGAAGGAACATTTGGTTTACTCGGAAGTAAGTCTCACTAAATTCAATGCTAGGATTGGAATAATTGCCTAGTATTTCAAATGGAACAGTTGATTTACTCAGAAGTAAGAATTCTTTAGAGGACAATTAATATAAATCTAGCGAAAGGAGAGAGGCATAAAATAATTTGCCAAGGGCTTAACATAACTATATATATTCAATACATAACACCCCTCCCCCCTAAGATAGTTCTTACCCTCAGTCTGTTCAATATTCATAGTCTTTGAGATAGGCTGGGGGTCCACGGATCTTGGTAGACCGCCGTAATGTTACTGGAGAGTCCTGTTTAAGTGGAGTATTATTCATCTCCAATTGAACAGAGTCTTGATGGCCATTTTGGTCGCCCATGAGTGGCGGTGGCTCTACAGCCCTTGTTACCTCCATTTCTCCGGAGGTGGCCACAGGTAATGCAGGCAAACTCAGAGGAAAACAGTTCTCTAGTGGGTCTGATAAAGCCTTAGGATTCTCATCCGGGACTGGCCCAGCCTGCCAATGCCGTAACTGGTCAATGTGGCGTCTGATTGTACGATCATTCCTCAGAGTAACGTTATATGACAATGGGCCCATTACCTTAGTTACCCTAGCTGCCACCCAAGGTGCCTCACTCCCATCATTCCTGGCCCAGACCAATTCACCTGGCTATAAGTTCCTGGGGAGGGTTGGCTGAGCCGTCTCTGCTGCTACTCTGGGTGAAGTCAGTCAAGCTTCATTGTGAGCCAGTGGCCCCACCTCAGCTCCGCTGGGTTGCGACCTGTTGCTGTACAGGGAGTTGTGTGTTGACACAGGAGGAAGTTCACCAGGCGGTGATTCCAGTCCCGTCATCATATGCTTGAGCGCCTCCTTTGTGGTCCTGACCATTTGTTCGACCTGACCGTGGAATGGAGCGGATGTTACATGCCAAATCATGTTGGCATTGAGGAATGACTGAAACTCTTCTGCCATGAATTGTGCCCCATTGTCGGACATGATTCAATCTGGCAGATCATGTGTGGCGAACAGCGGGCGCAACTCTCAGATGACCCTGGTCGTTGTCATTGATAAGACCAGTGCTACTTCCAACCACTTGGAATAACTGTCCACTACTATCAAGAGTGCTGCAAAGTCAATATGCATGCATGACCATGGAGCATGCGTGGTCTCCCACTGGTGCACTGGTGCTTGTGGCATCTCCGGTCGGGTTTCTTGGCAGACCTGGCAACTACTTACTTGATTCTCAATGTCTTTGTCCAGGCCTGGCCACCACACGTAGCTCCTGGCTAGAGCCTTCATCTAAACAATTCCTGGGTGCCCCTCGTGTAGGGAATCCAGCACCTTGGAGCGAAGACTGGGTGGAATGATGACCCTGCTGCCCCACAGCACACATCCCTTGTGGGCCGACAGTTCTTTTTTTGAGAAGCGTAGCATTGGATCTCAGGGCCTGGCAGGTCCTCCGTCACCTTAACACCCAGTTGAGGATGCGGCTAAGTACAAATCTCACACAAGCCTCACACAAGCCAGCAGAAAGTGGATAGATATACCACAAACAAATAGACATCTTCAGCAAGTAACCCATGTAACCGACCCTCCAGATAGATATAATTCTTTGGAATATGGCTTACAGCCAGAGATTAAAAATCAACAGCTAATATAAAGTTGGGATATATGTTGATTTTAGAATCTGGACATTTTTATATTTTCTCAACCTGTGTTCCTTTAAAAATACAGCAGTATCTATTTTAATGCTCTTTACTGAATTTATATATAGATATAATAAACACAAAGTAATATGAATATTGAAATATAAATGAGCTTTAATGTAAATGCCACACTTCATTCTGTATAGTTGCTATATAGTAGTATCATATTTTCACGATGAACACAATTAAATAGAAACTATATAACAGAAAAGACTTAATAATTTAAATTACTTTTAGCTCCATTTTGTTTCACTGTTAATAATAGTAAATAATTTCAGTATACTTTCTAAAGAAAAACTGATGCTGAGATAAGCTCCAACTTAAATATCCCCAATGCGCAGCATTTTCTTATCACGTGCGCGGCCGCACAGCCGCGCAGCCACACAGCTTAGAGGGAACATTGGCCACAGGTACAAAACTAAGACAAATTCAGCATCATGGTTGTATATTGCACAATGTAATACTGTTTAATTAAAAAGAACCACTAATATCAAATAAAATACCTAAAAGAGCTGGATTTGAGAATGTCTCCCAAATCTGAAGTAAATAATGAGTTAAAAAGGATTAATTGAAATCTGTTATTTATTTAATGCAACTGCCAAAAATTCTTTATTCTTTTTGCAAAAAATTTCCAAGACCCAGCTAGAACCAGCTGTTAAATTTAAATGGAAACTGCACATTGCAGACTCCATCCTGAAGAGCTATTTGGAGTAATATAAATGTCCTGCAGAAGTGTTTACATTTCCTAGCTGTTCTTTCTGCGCTCCGTTTGCTGAATACGACAGGTTTAAGTAGATCTAAAGTGGATAATATTTTTAATGGTATTGCGTCAGTGGTTCCAGTTTCCTATACAGTCTCTTCTATGGAAACCCTGGCATAAATGTTATGGCACTGACAATGGGCTACTCCAATCTGCAGAATAAAAAGTGTAATAAATAAAGCATACGTAACAGGACTCGTCCTCAAGCAATTCATTTCAAACAGATTTAATTCCAATATATTACTGACTGATGTTATGCAATGCAATGTAATGGGAAGATTAATCAAATCAACTTTTGGAAACATTTCCATTGTTACTGTTCAACTATCAAGATCTTATAGTATCTTTCACTCAATTTCTTTCAACAACGCTTTTGTAAAAATATGGAGATCTATATAATTATGCAAGCACCCAAGAAAAAGATCTATGGCAGTTTGATCTCATTTATTTTATACATATTTTATGTTTACGTTATTTATTTCAAAGTCAGGAAGGCTGGAATTAAAACACTGATGGCCAATCTTGGGTAATCTGAAGACAATTTCAATTTGAAATAATGTGATAAGGACTGGATTTTTAAAAAACAGGAGTGGCCAAGTTGAAGAATATAACAAAATGGGTATCACCAAAGAAGAAAGTGAAACAAGAGCATGGATGGATCATGTAGAGGTCAAGTACTGCAAAACAGCATAATGAATTACACAGACATCAATTTATCATGAATTAGTAAGCAATATGTTGCAATTAACAAAAGTGCTTAGTCATCCTGGAAAAAAGACAAGTACATTTCACTCCTTACCAATGGCAAGAAAACTGTTTCTGTGACTATTAAGGTTTTCAGTGCAAAGTTCAACATTAAGGAGACTTTATTGATATTAGTTTGGAACAGTTTATTAATTCATACAGATCCCGAAATAAAAGTATTAATGTTTCTATGCATATTTATACTACAAAAGATTGTTCTCAATGCATTGTTGGACATCTTTCTCTGGCTTCTTGCTTGAGAGAGAAGAATAAGGTTAGGCTCAACTGGAATACCCTAGAATCCTGCATCCAGTTTTGGTCACCATTTTACAAAAAAAAGATGTTGAGACTTTGGAAAAAGTGCAAAAAAGATCAACTAAGATGATAAAAGTTCCGGAGACAGAAACATATGAAGAACGGTTGCAGGATTTGGGTTTGGCTAGTCTAGAGAAAAGAAGGACTAGAGGGGACATGATAGCAGTATTCCAGTATTTGAGAGGTTGCCACAACAAGGAGGGGGTCAATTTATTTTTCAAAGCACCAGAGGGCAGGACAAGAAATAATGGATGGAAGCTAATCAAGGAGAGAAGCAACCTGGAATTAAGGAGAAACGTTGTAACAGTGAGAACAATTAACCAATGGAACAGCTTGCTGTCATAAGTTGTGGGTGTTTCATTACTGGAGGTTTTTAAGAAGAGACTGGATAGTCACTTGTATGAAATGGTTTAGGGTCTCCTGCTTGTGCTGGGAATTGGACTAGAAGACCTCAAAGGTCCCTTCCAGCTGTATTATGGTTGGTTGACTGACTGATTGACTGGGTAGCATCAAATGGAAAAGGCAACAGTTTTCAACAGGCAAAATTTGGTACAGAACAGTATCATACTGAATAGCCATTATTCTGGGAGCAAATTAGGAATGTACTCTACAGATCCCAGAACCTCATGGAATACTACATATAATCTAGGATCAAGGGCTCTCTTCCCCCAAAACTGTAAAGGCTAGCTAAACATTTGCCAGAATGCTTCAGAACTCACATTTACAGAATCAGATAGTTAGATTACTTGCCTATGGAACTGATAAAATCTATTTTCATGTTTGCAACTCTTTTTCAAGTTCTTTGCCAAAATAATCAAATAAGTGTTCTTATTCAAATAGAAAATAAATCTCTCAATTTTAAAACTAATGTAGAATATATATGAAGTACATATATTTTATAATGAGCAGTAGGCAGTGTGTGTAACTTAATGAACAGAAAAAAATTAGAGGCTAAATACATACAGATTTTTCTCCTCACTGTCTACAGATTTTGGATTTTAATGAAGACTATTAGTTTTCTTCAGAAGTGTCTCAAGTGTAATTTTGGGTATTCCTTGCCTCTTCTCCTAGTAACAGAAACAAATAGTTATGTTTCTATGCACCATTTATATAAACATTCAGGAAACTGATTAACATTCATTGGTGTGCCTTGCTCCCTCTGTGTTGTTAATATTCAGTGAACTACCGTACTTCAGGCCTGTAAATGTTCTGTGATATTTAGTAAACTGGTTTCACTTATACATGTGCAATTTTATTAACTTGCAAAAAATAATGTTTTCACACATCTGTCCACCTCAGTATGAACTCTGTATATTAGAAAGCTTCTGATCATTAGTTCTTCATAGAAACATTATAAATGCTGTATTGTGTGATTTCATAACAGAATAATAACAGAATAACAGAGTTGGAAGGAACTTTGGACATCTTTTAGTCCAACACCATTCAATCAGAAAACCCTATACCATTTCAGAGAAATGGTTATGCAATCTCTTCTTAAAAACCTCCAGTGTTGGAGCACCCACAACCTCTGAAGGCAAGTCATTCCACTGATTAATTGTTCTGTCAGAAATATTCTACTTAGTTCTAGACTAGTTCTCTCCTTGATTAGTTTCCATCCATTGCTTCTTGTCCTGCCTTCAGGTGCTTTGGAGAATAGGTTGATCCCCTTTACTTTGTGGAAGCCAACAAAAGATACCAATTCCATTTTAAAAATGTATTATGTTTCTACTCCACACTACCAGGGGCGGGTTCCTATTTTTTTATTACCACTCTGTGGGTGTGGCTTATTTTGTGGGTGTGGCTTGCCAGCCATGTCGGCATGGCTTCTCGGACTGCTGAAGGGAGGGGAACTGAGATAGGTCCTGCCGCCCATTCCCCCTCCCCTCAGCAGCTCGAGAAGCCTCAAATGTGTGAAAATGCCTAGGATCATCACCGCGCGTTCGTGGCTTCTCGGAGTGCTGAAGGGAGGGGAATGGAGATAGCTCCTGCCGCCCGTTCTTTCAGCGTCTCACGCGCTCCCTCAGCCATCCTCCCCTGCTTGGACTCACTGTGGGGTAGGAAGGCAGCGCATGAGCAGTGCAGGAAACTAGGCTTCTGGGCATGCGCAGAAGAAAAAAAATTTTTAAATTATTTTTTTAAAAAAATGGCGGCGCCCAGGCACTGGCAACCGACCGCACCGGTACTGTGACGTCACCAGCGGGCCACTACCGGTGCTATAGAGTGGACCGCACCGGTAGGAACCCACCACTGCACACTACCAATTAAAGAACTCAAAGAGCTTTTCTTGGGGTCATCTCTCATGGAAGAAAGCCTTCCCTACCCAATAGGGACCAGGTCACCCCGAACAACATTTCTGAATGGATGTGAGCAGATGAAATAAGGATGGAGAAATATTGTCGTTTTGTCACCTTTATTGCTATGAAGTAATCCCTAATATGGTTAGACTTGCTTTGACTCTTCCTCCAGCAGACCCTCTTTTGATTGAAAACATTCACAAGAGGAATGGGAAATGAGGCAATTTTCACTCATTTCATCGTCTCCTCTATCATTCATCTTACATATCCAGAAATCAGCTCTGAAAGATTTTCTACTTGTCCAAGCAGATTTGGACAAACTCTGGGGAGACACTTTTAATCCACATATTACCTAATAACATAACATAACATGTACATTTCTGACATGAACGGTACTTGACTTGAGGAAACTTTCAAACAATTCATTTTAAATACATTTGGAGATGCTACAATTTTGGGAAGGGGCTACCCTACATATGAAGAAACAGCTTTGTGACAATTCTTACATACTCCTACCTGTAGCATCCATTTTGAGGTTGCTTTGCAGGTTGACATTTCCAGTAAGCATTTGGAAGAAATGCTGGAAAACATTCTTCATGCTTTCTTAAAATAATTATGACCAAGACCCGATATAATCTCACTGCTTTGTTTTCTAAATATTGCTCAAGGCTTAAACTCACAAGGAGTAAAACACTAAAAAGCCAGAAATGCTAAAATATTAAAATTATCAATAAAAACAGTTTAAATATACAAGAAAAACGGGAGAAACAATTTACAAAAGTAATTCTGTAACTTTAAAATTGTTTCATATAACTAAAATTAGAATAAATTTAGAGTTATATTATGATTTACATTCATCTCTTTGAATGCTATCCCATTCCATGTAACAGCCCTAGGAATTAATAAAGCTTTAATTTATCTAAAGGAAATTACTGTATGATGTAAGCATACTTGTATATCACTGTTTTTTATAGGTAGCCGTCAGGTTACAGTAGTAGTTGGGAGCAAAATTTCTGTTGCTATGTGGTGAAGTAGAAGCTTAAGAATGGTGGTCGGTTGAGTCTGTTGAAATTCCTAGCCTTCTACTTTAGCTCTGGTGCCACCACTTCCAACACTGATGAGGAAATGTGCAGGTTGGCCAAAAGGGCAATTATGGTGAGTAGATAGGTGGATGGGGGAAGTATATATCACAATATTTTGACCACATGACCGCAGGGGCACCATAAGAGTCATACCTTCAGGAATCAGGTGTAAGTACCACTTGCTGTCATATCTTCAAATGGCAGCTGAACCAATGGTTGTTAAGCAAGAACAACCTATACTCTGTTTTTGGTATATAAGAATGATATTAGACCCTACCCCGAGATCTGGCAGGACCCTACCCTCCTAGCCTTTCAAACAAACCTTGAATACCTGACTTTTCCCACAAGGATTGAAATAGTGGGAGTTTGGAGCCCGATAAAATTGTTCATGGATATGCAGTAATGTGTTGAGCAGGGGGATGCCAGGAGTTTCTATGTTGGCTTTTATGCTTTATATGCTTTTTATTGTTTGTGAACCACTCTCAGCTATGTCACATAAGATGGGTGATTAGATAACTTTAATAAATGAATAAATAAGTACCTTGAAGTGATCAATCAAGTATTCTGGTACAAAAATACTGTAGAATACTAAGCAAATAAAATTAACCATTTGGTTTCTGTAGAAACTACTTCTAAAGCAGATTGATTGGTTAAGTCCTTCTTAACCTTATCTTCCATTAATCACATTTTGGTTTCTTACTTCATCCTGTTGATGTAAATATTTCATTAAATTATAACATTATTTGAGGAAATGCTGCATTCTTTGTGTATTGCCATTTTTTTCCCATATGGAAGAAACACCAGATTAAATACCGTATTTTTCTGAGTATAAGACGCACCTTTTTCCTCCCTAAAAGTGGCTGAAAATTTGGGTGCGTCGTATACTTCGAATGTAGCTTTTTTTTCCAGCCCTAACTAGGTGCTAACAGATCTTCCCAGCTCTTACCTTGCAGGCTTTTTCATTGTTACTCTCTCCAAAGAATGTTTTTCCAGGCCTAAGTCTTTGCAGAATTTTTTTTTCATTGCTCTACTTGCTCCGAATAAGTTTTTTTCCAGCCCTAACCAGGTGCTAACTATCTTCCCAGCTCTTACTGGCTTGCAGGCTCTTTCATTGTTATTCTCTCAGAAGAAGGTTTTTTTAAGTCCTAACCAGGAGATAAAATAATGTGCTGAAGCTGCTCCAAATAAGTTTTTTTCTAGCCCTAACTAGGTGCTAACGATCTTCCCAGCTCTTACTGGCTTGCATGCTCTTTCATTGTTACTCTCTCAGAAGAAGGTTTTTTTAAGTCCTAACCAGGGGATAAAATAATGTGCTGAAGCTGACCAGACTAAGGATGCTAGCCAGATGGATACATGGTAGGCAGATTGTTTTCCCCTATTTTCCACCCCAAAAACTAAGGTGCGTCTTATACTCCGGTGCGTCTTATACTCTGAAAAATACGGTAGTTGGGACATGGTGGTAAGAGTCTATTGACAGCCTGATCATACATTGATACTCTAATGATCCTAATTAAAGCTATTTGAAATCATTACATATGACTACATCTTGTGGAATTCATTTCCACAGGATAATGATGCATCATATAAAGAAAGATTTCCTTTTTGTTGTCCTCAGTCTGCTACCAATCAATTTTGCCTGATAAGCCTAAATCTAACATTGAGATGGGGGGAAAAATCTCTCCCCCCCCCAACTTAATTTAAGAATGTTTTATGAAATAAGGTTGCATGTTATATATGTCTGTGTTCTTACTTCTTTAACACCACATTTTTGTAACATCTTCGTAAAACCTCAGTAAAATAATAAAATATTGACTCAGCTGTGGAATCATCCTGTGGAAATAAAGTAGAAAGATGGGCAAGGAGAAGGGGGGGGGACTCCAGATTTTGTCACCCTTGAAATATGACCAAATCTACTTTCACTAAACCCATTAAATAAAAAACACTTGCTATTATTAAAGGAAAGCTTGAAAGTGTAAATATACTCATTCTCAATGAAATCAACACCATCAACCTGATTTGTAACTATTCCCTTAATGCTGGCATAAAGTTTATTGCACTAAAAACACTGGCCTGACATATTGCTTTCCTCTTCCCCAAGATGTGTTTCACCCTTTGTGGCATTGCTACCATAAATCCCAGGATCCAACAGCCCCTTGTCTGCAAGTGATTTCAAGTGCTATCATAAAAATGAAACAGACAGCTTAATTTGAGTTCCAGACTTAAGGAAACCTAACTAAAATATTAGCATAATTTCACTGAAGACAGAGGAAATTGTTTAAATATGTGTGTGTTAGAGAGTGTCTGCAATTCAATCCATTCTGTCAGTAAGCTCTTGGGTGCCACCCAGTGAATGATTTAACAGCATTGTTAAGGTGGTCTATAGACCACGATAGACCATGTTAATATATGCTGCTCTGAAGAGAGGCAGTCCGGAAAGGAGAAAGTAAGGATGTTTCGAAGATTCATGACACGATCATAATAAGCTTTATATCTTCTCTGGAACATTTCTGCCAGACACAGCAGTCTCTTCTGTTTGTGTCATGGATCAATAGTCAGGACATTTTGTTCTTACACATGTTGTGTTTTTCCAGAGAAATTAATCTGGAGTTTTCCACATACATGAATGAAACTGGCTTTTTTGAATTCACACAGGAAATGAGAGATGTTGCAAAAACCCCAAAGCTAAATTTGCTAACTTTTACTCCAACATACTATTTAGGGAATGAAGGTCCTTTTTTGGGTTCAATATAGGTTTTTTTTAAAGGATTTACTAGTCTAAACTTATTATATCTGAAAGGGAAAGTTCTTTTGGCACAATAAAATTAATTACATAAAGGGCTGGGCAGAGACACAAAAGTTTAGAGACGATTCTGCAGAATACGATTTTAGCGACAGAGTGGTAAATGCCCGGAACTCACTACCTGACTTTGTGGTTTCGTCACCAAACCCCCAAAACTTTACCCTTAGACTGTCCACTGTTGATCTCACCCGATTCCTAAGAAGTCAGTAAGGGGCGTGCATAAGTGCACCAGCGTGCCTACCGTCCCTGTCCTAATGTTCCCTCTTATCAGTACCCATCTTATGTATATAAACAATGTTATATCTATGTATATTACCAACATGTACTTGACAAAAATAAATAAATAAATAAAAATAAAAATAGTTACTACATTTATACCACAAAAACAAGACAAAGTAAATAGTACTGATCTGATTGTGAAAATACTAGAACTAGGACAATGGCAAAACACACTATAAGGAAAGCACAACAGATAATACGTTATTTCAAAATTGTGTTTTATTTCTAATATGTTTCAGGCAGCAATGGATTTTTAGAGAACACTCTGAAATACATAGACTTCATTGCTATTCCTTTTCCCCCCAAGAAATGTTATTAAAATTATCCTAATATACAGATTAAAATAAAAATGGCAGGAAAATTATGAAAGAAAAAAAGGAAAAAGAAATGTGTAGGTATAGGGTAAAAAAAAAACCATGGACATCCAACTTCTTTCATTGCAATAAAGTACAGAAAGAATTACATCCTCAACTTTTACTTTAACAAAGTAATAAATATTAGCCATTTCTGTAAAAACAAACTATATTAGTGAGCAAAATCAACATCAAGAGTTCATTTTTTTCTGTCTCGAGTTTCCAAGTAGAGCCAGCATATACAGTAACAAAATTCCAAATATTTTTTGCAATTCCTTATCTAGTAATCCTAAGATAAAAACTTCAGGTTTCAATTTTATGTTACTTTTGAGAATCTTTTGCATTATAACATGGATCTGGAGCATCATTGTTCCATTCCATGGAGAGTAGCACCAGTGATCAACAAAGAGAAAGAGCGAGAGGGAGGGAGGGAGGGAGGGAGGGAGGGAGGGAGGGGGAGAGAGAGAGAGAGAGAGAGAGAGAGAGAGAGAGAGAGAGAGAGAGAGAGAGAGAGAGAGAGAGAGAGAGAGAGAGAAATAGAAAAACAGAAAAACAGAAAAACAGAAAAACAGAAAAACAGAAAAGATGAACTTATGTAAGGTTTTGACTATTATGAAAAAATATATAGATTCTAGAAAAAATTTCTAACTATAGAGTAAGAGGTTAATTACAGTATAATTTCTGTAAAAGAAAATAAAAAAATACTTCTTTATATTTTCACTCATTCTTTTTTCCTGTACTTTTATCTTTGCCTTTTCTTTTTCCTTATTTTTTCTTTATTCTAAAAATTAGTTTCTTAATTTTTGTCTACCTTGTTTAAAATCTTAATAAAGCTATTTTTTTAAAAAAAATGATGATTGTTTTGAGTTTCATGATTGAGCCAGATGTTTCAACCCCAGAAAAGTATTTCTGTTAATTGTATTAAATTTTATATTTATATATAGCATAATGTTTTCCTGGTAATAGAGTTTATTAATGTCAGCAAGTTACCAAAAGGTGTGTTGAGAAATATGGCCAAAATTCAAATACAAAACATTAATATTGAATGTGTGTATAATGATTTTCAGAATATGGAGAAGAGTAGAAACCTCTGAAATCCCATTGGGAAACTGTAGAAATTGTTGTGGCCTGCCAGCGGCTAGCAGAGCTGGCAGCAGACTCGGACAGTGAGGTGGTTGGGGAGGAACATGAGCCAGTCCTGGAGTCTGGGGAAGGCTCTGATAAGTGTTCTAGGTCAGAGGCAGTGATGGGGCCAGGCCGTTCAACAGTTATCAGCTACCTTCGGAGTGGGAGATAAGTGGGGCAGAAGAACAGCTGGAGCCTGTTCCCGATGTGTGCATGCGCAGAGCTGTCAGGAGAAGGGAACAATTAAGGAACAGAGGTTGACTTGGGAGTAAAGGCACAAGGGGACGCTGAATGGCCCCTCCCATAGGAAATAAATAGGAATGAAAGGAAAGTGGTGTTTGCAGGAGACAATTAGTTCGTTTATTAGTGTGAATATTTGCTTATCTGAGTTGTGCCTCACAGAGACTCCTTGCCAAGTATTTCCTTGTACAGCGTTACCCCTGGAAGCTATCGGCCTGGCAATTTTCCAAGGACTGATAAGGTCTGTGGTTGCAATTCACCCTTGAAAGACTGTTTGCGGGGACTTTGCTGACTGTGAATGCTAGGAATTCACATTAGCCAAATAAAAAGGGGTTTTGTTGGGACAAGGAGTCTGTTTCATGATTTTATGAAGCCTAGGTCAGAACAGAAATATAGAAAGTAGAGAGAAGGTATAAATCAAAAGTAAAGTGATGTACCGAGACCAAAAGAAGATAAGCATGATACTCATGGCATGCAAATTACCTGGTCTTGAAGGCTTTTATACCATATCAAAGGAATTTAAGCAACAATATAGAATAGAATAGAATAGAATAGAATAGAATAGAATAGAATAGAATAGAATAGAATAGAATAGAATAGAATAGAATAGAATAACAGAGTTGGAAGGGACCTTGGAGGTCTTCTAGCCCAACCCCCTGCTTAGGCAGGAAACCCTACACCACTTCAGACAAATGGTTATCCAACATCTTCTTAAAAACTTCCAGTGTTGGAGCATTCACAACTTCTGGAGGCAAATTGTTCCACTGATTAATTGTTCTAGCTGTCAGAAGATTTCTCCTTAGTTCTAAGTTGCTTCTCTCCTTGTTTAGTTTCCACCCATTGCTTCTTGTTCTAATCTTAGGTGCTTTGGAGAATAGTTTGACTCCCTCTTCTTTGTGGCAACCCCTGAGATATTGGAACACTGCTATCATGTCTCCCCTGATCTTTCTTTTCATTAAACTAGACATACCCAGTTCCTGCAACCGTTCTTGATATGTTTTAGCCTCCAGTCCCCTAATCATCTTTGTTGCTCTTCTCTGCACTCTTTCTAGAGTCTCAACATCCTTTTTACATCGTGGCGACCAAAACTGAATGCAGTATTCCAATTACCAAGGCATTATAAAGTGGTATTAACACTTGACGTGATCTTGATTCTATCCCTCTATTAATGCAGCCTAGAATTGTGTTGGCTTTTTTGGCAGCTGCTGCACACTGCTGGCTCATATTTAAATGGTTGTCCACTAGGACTCCAAGATCCCTCTCACAGTTACTACTGTTGAGCAAGGTACCACATATACTGTACCTGTGCATTTTGTTTTTCTTGCCTAAATGTAGAACCTTACTTTTTTCACCATTGAATTTCATTTTGTTAGCTAGCACACAATGTTCAAGTCTGTCAAGATCCTTCTGTATCTTGACCCTATCTTCTGGAGAGTTGGCTATTCCTGCCAGTTTGGTGTCATCTGCAAATTTGATGAGTTCCCCATCTATCCCCTCGTCCAAGTCATTGATGAAGATGTTGAAGAGTACTGAGCCTAAAACAGAGCCTTGGGGTACTCCACTTCATACTTCCCTCCATGTAGATGCAGTTCCATTGAGCACTACACGTTGAGTGTGGTTGGTCAGCCAGTTTTGAATCCATCTGGTGGTGTAGCTGTCTAACCCACATTTTTCTACTTTATCTAGTAGTAGGTTATGGTCTACTTTATCAAATGCCTTACTGAAGTCCAAGTAAATTATATTGACAGCATTCCTCTGTCCACTAATTTTGTCACTTTGTCAAAGAATGCAATAAGATTAGTCTGGCATGATCTGTTTTTGACAAACCCATGTTGGCTTTTGGTTATTAATTTGTTTGCTTCTAGGTGTTCATTGATTCGTTGCCTGATTATCTGTTCCAGAATCTTCCCTGGTATTGAGGTCAGGCTGATAGGTCTGTAGTTTCCTGGATCTATTTTTTCCCCTTTTTTGAAGATGGGAACTACATCAGCTCTTTTCCAGTCCTCTGGCAATTCCCTGGTGCTCCAGGATCTTTGAAAAATATAGTTCAGTGGTTCTGAGATCTCACCTGCCAGTTCCTTCAGAACCTTGGGGTGTAATCCATCTGGTCCTGGTGATGTAAACTCGTCTAGGGTAGACAGGTGTTCACTTACCATTTTCTTCCCTATTTTAACTTGTGTTCCTAATCTGATTTTTGTGGTGCTGTTTATGATAGGTTGGACTGTTTTTTCCCTTTGTGTAAAGACAGATGCAAAAAACGAGTTAAGTAGCTCTGCTTTCTCCCTGTTGCTTGTCACCTTTTTGCCACTTTCTCCCTGCAATGGACCAATTGTTTCCTTGACTTTTTTCTTGTTTTTAATATGTTGGAAGAAGCTTTTTTTGTTACTTTTTACTTTTGTTGCAAGCCTTTGTTCATTGTGAGCCTTAGCTTTCCTCACTTCATCTTTACAGGCTCGGGCTATTTGCTGGTATTCTGCCTTAGTTATTTCCCCCTATTTCCACTTTTTATACTTATCCTTTTTGTCTTTCGGTTTGTCAGAGAGTTCTGTATGCAGCCATGCTTGTTTCTTTTGAGACCTATTATTTTTCTTCTTCATTGGTATTGTGCTAGACTGGGCTTTTATAATCTCACTTTTTAAAATTTCTCAAGCTTCTTGAGTTGTTTTTCCCTTGAGGATTCTCGTCCATGGAATCCTTCCCAAGCTCTCTCTAAGTTTATTGAAATTAGCTCTCTTAAAGTCCAAGACTCTAGTTTGACTTTGTTCTACTTATTATGTGTTTGCATAATGTTGCATTCCAATATTGCATGCTCACTTGCCCCCAAGGTGCCTGTAGCTTCAACACCTTCTATTATTTAATCTCTGTTAGTGAGAATTAAGTCCAACATGGCTGATCCCCTTGTTCCCTTCTCTACTTTTTGGGTAAAAGAGTTGTCTGCTAGGTTTGTTAGGAACCTGTTGGATCTTCCACTTGGTGCAGAGTTTGTCTCCCAGTTGATGCCAGGGTAGTTAAAATCCCCCATTACTATTGTGATCTGCTTCCTACATACCATAGATAGCTTACTAGCAAAAAGTTCATCTACTTCCTCTGTTTGGTTGGGTGGCCTATAGTATAGACCTATGGCAATGTCATTTCGCACCCCTTTAATATTGACCCAAATGCATTCAAGATAATTTTCATTATTGTTGTGCTCTATTTCTGTAGATATGTAATTATTTCTTATGTATAGTGCAACTCCACCTCCTCTTTTATTTGGTCTCTTTCATGAAATAGATGTACTGAGAACACATAGCCGTGCCTTTGTCATATCTGGTTTAAAAAGTCAACCAGGAAACTTCAGCTGGTCCCAAACCACCCATATGCTTACTGGACAGTCTTGATGCTGCTTATTGTACCAGTGCTCAGGAGCTGCATTTATTATTAATGCATTCCAAGTACAATTTAAGGTGTTGTTAGCTATTCTTAAAGTCCTATGTGATTCAGAGCCTAGGGAGTTAGCACACTGCTTTCCCCAGTTTAGATAGTTAAAAAAAAAGAACTGGAAGCCTTATATGGATTTTTTTTGTTGAAAGACGAAAAGATTGAATTGATGATTTAGGGATTTGGGGATTAAGAAGCAAACAGTCTTTATTCATAAGTAGGTTGTATTTTGTTAGGAGGGATCTTTCCCAGAGGTGTTGTATTAACACCACAAATTTATGTCACATACCATGATTTCCCAGTTGCCCAGTAGCTTGATGGATATTCCAATGGGAGAATCTTGGCAGAGAAAGTAAGCACAACACCCTTGCAGATCTTGATTGAATCAGTCAAGTTGAATAAGAAACATGCATTTCTGTCTAGTTTTGGTATGTATATTCTACACTGCATATAGTTAATGTGCTTCAAAACACTTCACATTAATTAAAGGAGGGTTATACTATAAAGCTAATAAACAAAATGACAAAAGACACACGAGGGAAGAAAAACAAAAGCAAATATTTATCCTTCTCTAGGGCAGGCTAATACCATAGTGATCCTTTTAATCAATGGATAAAACTGAATGAAAAAACATTTCCCTTTTTGCTTCTGCAATTTCATGACCAACAGTTAGAAGGAAGAGGAAATTTTTACAATTGTTTTTTTCACCAATCAATGAATGGGTTAATTTGTTCTCACCTTTGGAAAACAAGCATGCAGCCTACAGTGGGGAATGTAGAGATAATTTACTTCTTGTTGGCAGGAAGGGAGTAGGGAAAGAATCCAAGGGAGGGCAGTTGGTGACAGTGGTTGACTCAAGAAAGAGAGACCGGAGGAGGAGCAATTCTGCTTCAGGGACAAGTTTAATGGACAGTTTTATTGAGAAAAAGCATGATAAGAGTAATCATGTAGTAAAGTGACTGTCTTAATACTTCTACATTAGGATTGGGGGGGGGTAGGTTAAACATATATAATATATTCTGTATATTCTGTTTTGCTTACTGTATATACTTTTCCAAACCTGCTTATTGAAAGCTAATTCTTAAGTACCACATAAGGCTAACTATTGAGTTCATAATAAAATTGTCATTCAGCAGAAAGTTTTTTGACACAGATGCAGAAATTCAAACAAATAGCACTACTATTTGAGTATTAGTTGACAATGAGATCACTAAGCTGAGCCTTAGGACAGATAAATCTGGAATCCCAAAGTATCATATACTCTAAACTATACATGTTAATTCAGCAGCAATCATTGAAACATTTTGCCTTTTCTTCATTGCCTTTTTCTCCCACTATTTAAGAACAGATTCACAGTGGAGTAAAGCTCCAGATAGTTTATCTTTGCCACCATAGATAGTTGGGGCTCCTAGAGCTGCCTGGTGGTTTCTTTAGATGATAGGAGAGAAGAAAATGGGACTTACCTTAAATGAGACAACACTTATCAGGCAGCAAAACCTCAAGGTCTCACAACTGGATTTGTAAAACAATTCCACTGTAAAATTTTGGGCTCAAAATGAGAGTAGCAGTAATTAGAGTAGAGTCGGAACATTCCTCTCTGGCTATTAGATCCATTATGGCTCACGTTTACACATGCAAGGCATTTTCTGTGCTCATAGTTATCATATAATAAATATTCATGTAGAGCAATACATGAATGCTCTATCTTTCTCAACAATAAACTCAGTTATATTCTGGGGTTCATTAAGTTATTCACATATATTTTTTTTAAAGGAAATGACAACATGCCTAAAGTAATTGAATATGGAATGCTAATCTGACAATCATATTTAATTGTGGATCCTTGTTGAACTGATCAGCCTAAACACCCTTGAACTGTTCTCTTCTCTGGTTTCCCATATAAGCTACTGCTACACAAATGTATTTTACTATGTGGTTTCCTAATGTGCTTATTTAGTATTACTAAATGGGGGAAAAACTTGGCCTGAATGTTTATATTCTAGATTGTTATCCAGAAACTATATAATACCTTTTGTTGTAATAGCCAGATTTTTTTGGGGGGTGGGGGAGGAAACAATACTAAATACAGTATATAAGGTTCATGAAGATGCCATTCTTTCCCTGTCCAAACAGCAGATGAGTTTTTAAAGTGAATGCATAACATTTTTTAAAAATGACAGGATTTTGTCAGCATAATCTCATTATGCCTGTAGCCATTACAGTCAAAATTAGTTTCCTTTGCCTTAGTTTGGGTTGGATTCAAAACAGATCTTGGAGGAAAAGGGTCATTACATTAAGGTAGTCAGTTACTAAATGGACGTTCCTATTATCCCAAGCTATGCAAAATCATGTTTTCTTAAACTATAGTGGATGAGATGAATAATCCAGGTATTGTTCAATGGCTAAGTTAGACATTTCCTTCAGATAAATGAACTATAGATAGCTAATGAGAGGAAATGTACAACATTTGAACTAAACTAACAACCATCTAAAATTAAAATTCTAAAGACTATATTTTTCCAATTTCTAGGACAATCCCCTATTGTTCAGGAATACCTCTAAATAAATGAATGATTATAAATGAATGATTATAAATTATTTAGTTATGCTAGAACAGTTTTACACATGTAGTCCTGATGTGCCATAGTATCCCACATATGTGAGCATTTTATAATTCAGAACTTTTTGTTTGTATAGTTTGGCTCCTTGCCTCTAAATTCTTTACAGAGAGAATTTGAAATGATAAAAATGGTAAGTTAACTCTATCATTTTGTTAGGGTGTGAAAATTTCCATCTATTTCAAACCAGAAAAATCCTAAAACAAACTCTCTCCTTGTCCTAGTAGCTAGAGGAGCAAATTCAATTTTCTTATTATTTATTGAACTAAAGATTAAATGAAATCCTGTTCATATATAATAATATCACAATATCTCTATCTAGCATACTTCCTAATTTCTAAAGTGGGAGATGCTGCTCTTAAAAGTTTGCTAGTTTTGTCATGCTATTACTTTATAAGTAATGCTGCTTTTAAAGATCAGAATCATGCCACCCATGGTATTCTCTGTGATACTATATGGAAGTGAAAGTTGGACTTTGAAGAAGCAGACTAGGACGAATATTGATGCTTTTAAACTTTAACGTTGGAGAAAAGTCTGGATAGCCAAGAAAACCAACAAATAACCATCAAACAAATCAACCCTGTGTTCTCCCTCAAGGCAGAAATAATTAGGCTCAATTTGTCTATTTCAGACCTATTATGAGAACTCCTAGCTCTCTGGAGAAAGCTCTAATGTTGCAAAAGATGGAAAGAAGAGAAGAGGATAACTAGCAGCAACGTGAATGTATTATTATAATAGCAATGTGCATAGGGTGCCCAGATACCTTTGATCCAAAATCAGGACAGTTTTTAAAAAATAGCACTTCTCAAGATAACGTTTATTACTCCAACAAAGCCAATAAAACATCATATCCACACGTATTTACTATTAGATGATATCTTATTCATAAAATTTTCGTTGCCCAAAATCTTTTTATACATTTTGCCACACGATGAAGAAAAATGATTTATTTTAATTTGAAGCAAGCATTTCACTTTTTAGCTATTTCAGAATCTGGAAAGATTGTTGTCAAAAGTTTGTTAGTACATTCATTACTTCTGAATGAAAGCGAATGAACGGCCGTGTGATATGCTAGAACTGCTTCTGCAGCTGACGTCATCTTAGATACCGGCGCATTTTTACTGACAAAACACTGTCCTATTTCAGCGGTTGACTTCTTGGTTTTTGAATTTTCATCGTGAAGTTTTGTACCACAATGTCTAGAAATGGCTGGGGCGCCTGTACTTCCAATATCAATGTCCGATGAACAATATGAACAGAATGCGAAAGTGTCTCCTTTTCTACTCTTTTTAATACCATCAAAATCTTTAGAATATTTTTCTCGGTAAAGATTTTTCCTTTTTGTAGCCATATTATAGTAATAAAGCACTGTATTTTTCAGAGTATAACACGCACCTAGATTTTAGAGGATTTCAAGCCCAGCTGCCGCCTCTTCCGCAGCCCTTCGCTTGTTTTAACGGGGAGGTCGGCCCAGGCGCATGCGCGTGCACGGGGGCTTACTTGGGCGGAAACGCGCTTTTGGCCCGGATTCGCTTTGGCTGGCGCGGGATCGGAGGACCCTTCGCCCCCTTTCTTTCCCTCCTCCCCCAAGGTGGCTTTGCAGGCTCCTCAGGTGCCTCGGGGGCGAAAGGAAATAAAATAAAACCACAATTTTATTACATAACCGCTCACTTTAAACTAAGAAAACATTTACAGTATTTTAAATAATTTATCACAACCCTGAAAGAAAGCATTAAAATATTACACACTGGATAACCATTTGTCTGAAGTAGTGTAGGGTTTCCTGCCTAAGCAGGGGGTTGGACTAGAAGACCTCCAAGGTCCCTTCCAACTCTGTTGTTGTTATTATTATTATTATTAAAAATGCACACAAAATCTTCTGTAACAATACATAAGAGAATCTGCCTGAAAATGAAGCGATTGAACTAAAACACAAGTAGTGGAAACATACTTTCATTTAATGTTCATCTTGATTATCCTAAAATTTTACAAAAGTTCAGGACAAATCAGAACGGGAACTCGAATTTCAGGACAAAATCAGGACATTTTCAGAATCAGGACAAGGTTCTAAAAATCAGGACAATCCTGATAAAATCAGGACATCTGGGCACCCTATGTGCACCACTGGAAGACCTGAAAAAGCAGGCTACAGATAGATTGTCATAGGAAAAATCTAATTCTAAGAAAAGGAAATGAGAAAATTACCAAATCATTCAGATTAGGTAGACATTTTTGTGGAATATTGTGAATGATAGCCATGGTTTAAAGAAACATGTAAATTTTTGTATAGGAAATGTTGAACATACAGTATTATATAAGTTAGCTCATTTGAGAACTCAAAAATTGTTGCCCTATGATGCATTATTCAGGTCATGATAACAAGAGTTTTAGTAGTATATAGATGGAAAAGAAATTCTTAGTTACAACTAACATTGCTAGGAAGAGGACAATTCTACTTAGTCCCTGTCCTCTGTGAGAATTTCAATCACCATCTTATACAGGTAGTCCTCAATTAACAACTGTGCCCAAAATTTCTGTTGCTAAGCAAGACAGTTGTTAAGTGAGTTTTGCCCCATTTTACAACTTTTCATGTTATTAAGTGAATCACTGCAGTTGTTAAGTTGTTAATATGGTTGTTAAGTAATCTGGCTTCCCTGTTGACTTTTCTTGTCAGAAGACCGCAAAAGATGATCACATAACCCTGGAACATTGCAACTATCAGAAATACACACCAGTTGCCAAGCTAAAAGTCTGTAGTGATTCTCAGCCATTCAGGTCATGGTTGTCCCAAAGGTGCTTTTTTCAGGAGGCAACTGGACTTTCTTGTTTTTTTTCTTTGAAGACGTTTCGCTTTTTATCCAAGAAGCTATCCAAGGAGTATCAATCCTTCCATTCCCCACTATCCTGTCAGAGTTGGATAAGAAAGAAAAAAAAGTCCAGTTGCCTCCTGAAAAAAACACCTTTGGGACACCAGTTGCCAAGTGTCCAAATTTTGATCATGTGACCATGGAGATGCTGCAAAAATCATAAATGTGAAAAATAGTCATAGGTCGCTTTTTAAAGCGCTGTTGTAACTTCAATCACTAAACAAAAGGTTATAAGTTGAGAACTACCTGTATGTCACTGAAATGCAATTAGAAAGTTCTTGAATAGAGTGTTTGTAAGGGAAGTGATACAGTGGGAAATTGGCAGACCAGGAAGACTTTGGTGCTACCTTTTTGCCTATTTTGGGCTCCGGACAAAATTCAAGGTGTTGGTTATAACCTTTAAAGCCCTACAGGGCTTAGGGCCAGGCTATCTTCGGGACCGCCTACTACCAAATATTTCCCAGCGACCGGTTAGATCACACAGGGTTGGCCTCCTTCGGGTCCCGTCAGCTAAACAATGTCGGCTGGCGGGTCCCCGGGGGAAAGCTTTCTCTGTGGCTGCTCCGGCTCTCTGGAACCAGCTCCCATCTGAGATCCATACCATCCCCACCCTATTGGCCTTCCGGAAAGCCGTTAAGACCTGGCTTTTCCGACAGACTTGGGGATAGTGGATAAATGCAGTTTCCCCCTGAATGTTATGAATGTTGGATATGTGTTTTAATATTTTAAGTGTATTTTTAAATTTGTTTTTATAATTTTTATACTAAATTGTTTATGTTCACTATAAGCCGCCCAGAGTCCTTGGGAGTTGGGCGGCATAGAAGTATGAACAATAGATAGATAGATAGATAGATAGATAGATAGATAGATAGATAGATAGATAGATAGATAGATAGATAGATAGATAGATAGAGAAATTTTCTCTGTACTGTTAACTGCCCAGACTCATAGTTTGCAGAGAAAATGCCACAGCTGAATTCACTAGGCACTCATCTAAAGCAAAGTCTAAGTTGCAACTTAATTTGAAGAACTTCAATTTTCCCATTGTTTGAACCCCATACTCACTGCAGATGAATGAATGCATAATTATGATGCCACCAGCACTCTGTGATACAAACACTTCACTGCTTTAGCAAGAAATCTCATGTCAACATTTCTGTACTCAGTATCACTCAAAGTACTCATGGGAATGTCTTTAACACAGGAAGTTGTTCATGAACTTTATTATTCTAAAGCAAATACACTGGTAGCCAAAAAGAGAAGAGAAACAGCCAACTCTCACTTCTTTCAGGACATCAGCATTAAGTATTAAACAGGAAAGCCAAGACATGCTGCATAAGCAGAAAAGCGCTAAACTGTAGGCTGGTATTTCCTTACTTTGCTATATAAGAAAATTATGGAATGCTTCACTAAAAAGAGGGTAATGCAAGCTGATGCAAGGTAATCAATGTCAGAGTTCATGGGAATTCAGCTTAGAGGCTGAGCCAAAGCTCATTGGATAGATTGCCAGGTATCTTTGATATTCATCTCAAATCTCTAATTCCTGGAAAAAGTATAATGAAATAGAGAAGAATGGTGTAGAGCAAACATTTTTCCTATAGTTCCTTCAATAATTGAGAATATAGCCCCACTCTTTTTTTTTCTTATCTCTTTTGGATTCCTCTGAGAGGAAATCTAGCTACAATAATGAAATGAAAACCACAGTTTCTATCTCATTCAATTCAGTGAAAAACAAGAACTTGCTGCCAATTTATTGACAAAGTTCCTCCTTATGAAATGATGTAGATAGAAATTAAATCCTAGAATGACTTCACAGAATAAACAAACCTGATATAAGTGGATAGAGACTCTGCTGCTGTATAGAGAAGGACTAGATTGTTGAGGATGGCATTGAAGTTGCTTTTCTCTCCTACTAAATTTATCCTTGCCTTACTAAAAATAGTATATAATTATTCCTTCAGAAAGAAATAGCAGATTTTTCTCTTACTTTGATTCAGCTCATCTGATGTTTTTCTTTAACCTAGCAGCAGTCAGACTTCATTTATCAGAAGCAGAGAACAATAGCAATAGCAATAGCACTTTTCTTATATACCGCTTCATAGTGCTTTACAGCCCTCTCTAAGCGGTTTACAGAGTTCAGCATATTGCCCCCAACAATCTGGGTCCTCATTTTACCGACCTCAGAAGGATGGAAGGCTGAGTCAACCTTGAGCCTAGTGAGATTTGAACAGCTGAACTGTTGAACTAGCAGTCAGCCTGCAATGGCTGCATTTAACCACTGCACCACTTCAGCTCTTCAAGAGCATGAAGTGCTACTAACTTTATGAACTGTTCTGAGACATCTCATTGTCCATTTTAAGAACAGAAGCTGAATGAGTGGGTTTTAAATCTGATATAGGATTTCTTTTAGTGTATTTTTAAATATACATGTAATATGTACTTATACTATTATAAGGCATTAACAGAGTGGTTAATGCCTGGAACACTTTACCTGACTCAGTAGTTTCTTCCCCTAACCCCAAAAACTTCAACCTCAGATTATCTACCATCGACCTCACCCCATTCCTAAGAGGTCGGTAAGGGGCGTGCATAAACGCACAATCGTGCCTACCGTTCCTGTCCTAATGTACCCATATATTCATACCTCTTTTACTCTTATTCATGCTTGTACTACTACATATATATTCAATCATGTTTTACTGTTTATACTTTGCTTATAATCATATATGCTTGACAAATAAACAAATACAAAATACAAATACTATTTTAACATACTCTACATAAATTGCTTTTCTTGCTAACAGGCCACAACACTTGCATACAGCATTTACAAAGCAATGTTTCTGAGACATTCTAAGAATGCAGCAATAAAATAGTTACTGTCTAAACAAGGTTAAGTAGAAAACCATTATGAAAATGTGTATTTCAGCCTTACAATAGCTTGATTTTCAGCTTTCTCAAGGGGAGAATGGTCAAATAAATCTGAAGATGACTTATTCGCGGAAATAAAATCTGCATTCCTTTGTTCTTGACTGGGAAACTTAAGGCTGATGGCTGACATTGTACACAGAGGTGTATTGAAGCTTTTAAAAATTGTCTGTATTATGGCAATGTGTTTCTAGATAACCAGTTTGAGGTAGTGATTAAGGCAGCAGGTTAAAAACCAGGAGGTCATGTGTTTTATCCCAACTTAGACAAAAAAAAAAACCCAACTGACTGCCCTTGGGCCAATCACTCTCTTTCAGCCCTAGGAAGCAACTAATCGCAACCACTTTTGAAATCTTGCCTAGAAAACTGCAGGGAATAGTCAAAAGTCAACACTGACTCCATTGCCCCCCAAAATGTATTCTTAATCCTGATATATACTTCAGACTGGAAAATACCGGATGATAGTACTGTAACTTAGACAATTGTGGACAATCTTAAATTTAAAAATTAAAATCATAAAAATTTATAATCTCAAGCAGGATTTCTCTGTGAAATAGTAATAAATTCTAGTGTATGTTACACATCTTATCTCTCAACTATCGAGGTTGATGTCTGTATACGCCAACACAGAGATATATTCAGATGGCTATGCACATACATAAATATATATGGGACGGGGAAAAGCAAATCTAAAGCATGCATTGCCAATTTCCATATTTACCCCAAGGAAAACTACCTTAATTTTAAACAACCATCCTACAAAAAGAAAACACGACAGAACAAACACTATGTTTGTTAAGCATATTTTCAGGAAATCCAGGGTAATGCTCCCATGTTTAAGATAAACTACTTTGGAAAAAAATCAAGCTTTCCTTTCAGATAAATTCACTATTTTCAAAATAATGCTCAGTGGTTTTTTTTTTTACAAAACTAAAATGGTTAAGGAATTTTTTTTAAAAAATATAACAAAAATCCTATTAATAAGCATGTTTTTAATATGAAGGAGAGCTTTTAGAAACTGGTGAGTTTTGAGGAATCGGATGAGACTTTTTCTTCCAAAAGCACAGATTTTTGGTAAGTTCTCCAGAAAATAATATTAATACAATATTACTACTGGCCAGATGGTAATCCAGCAAAGTTACTGTCACACAGTGATTTTATTGCCTGTTATATGTATATGCAGGGAGATGCATCCCTATTCATTATAATGGTTTATTCCTGAGCACGTGATTGATACGTTCTTGTACGCATGTGTGCATTCCTTTCTCCGATCTGTCCTTCTGTTCCTGGCTTCCATTGAAGGAAGACCTACTTTTATATCAGGCATGTAGTTAATGAGATTTATTGTTTTGTACCGAAATAAATATTTTTACTTAGACTTTTAAACTGCGGTTTCTTTTCTAATGTCAAAATTCCGGGGAAAAGATCTATTTTGCCTCTGTGAGGATTTATTCTCACGTCGTCAGTTACCCCAAACTGGTATCTATAGAAACATATTGCAAATTGCCAGAGAGGTGAAAAATAAAGAGGAAAAAGCAGCAATCGCACATCAAATTTGCATATAAAGGTAAAAAGGCCAATCTCTCGAAGCTACTTATATTTAATCTTCACACTTGGCTTTCCGAGAAGGAGAGCATCAAGCTAATTAGAAAGGGCATCTTATACTCAATAGACATAAATATCTAAAATCATAAGATGATCAACATATTCTCAAAGTATGCCCAAGGAGCAAAATTCAGTATGTGGCCTGTATTTTGCATATTGCAATTTAGAATATGGAGTTAACCTGCCCTTAGGCAAATACGGTGTGTTACCATGACAAATTACTTTCTGCAAAGGGTGTGCCTGACTTTCTCTAGATTGCAGTCATAATATTTACTTAATGTTGCTAATTAGTGTTTTTGTGATTTACCAAATCCTGTTAATTTGCCTGCTCACTCCAGAGAGTAGATAGCTCTCATGTAAACTAAGACCATATATTTTCTTCTGTCCAACTTCAAACTCCTTCCAAGTATGCTGTCAATTATCCTTCTCTCAACACTTGCTATCTTAGATATTTCTGCATTTCCACATTGCTGCATCACAAAACATCCTGACCGCTTGCTTCAAAAAGATAGCTCTAACACATAAGGGGAAGGACTTTGATCTTTGTTGTCCATTTCAGGGTCAAAGGCCTGTTCTCCACCCCCAACGGATCCGCTCAATTCAAATGGGTCTTTTCATTTACTATGAGACCAAATGTTTCAGATACAAAAAGAAAAAAGAAAAATTTATATTGATGACAGATGATACATTTTCCTCTTTTGTGATTTCCACAAAGGTACACATTATATATTGATTCCACAAATACTGTAATTATTGCTACAGAAATTTGCATGTACCAGACAGTCATATTTTAGACCGAGATTTGCAGAAAAAAATCAGTAGGTTTTGCAAAATATCATTGGTTGTAAACAAAAGATAAAATACAATAATTTAAGACAGGAAGGTTTACTTTTCGTTTATTAACATTGTTCTGAGACTTTATTTTATTTTATTTTGCTCTACAGCTTTCAATTCAGAATATCTGCATCTTTTTGTATTTTGAAAAGACTGCCCTCCGGTGCATGACACAGGAAATGGCTCTTTCAGTATAGTTTGTTCTCCGTTTTCCCTCTGCTATTTTAACATAAAAACTTGCCTAGACTCAGCCCTATAGAACAGCATTTCATATTTCATTCAGCCATGTAGAACAGCATTGCATATTTTTCAAATATAAGAGTGCTTTGGTAGGCATACCCATTTCTTTTGCTTGATTATCTGCAAAAAAGCAGTGTGCGAGGACAGTGATTACATACATCCAGTTATAATACATCCAACATAAACAATTTGTATTCAAATTAGAGCACCAATTTTCCATGAACTCTCATCTCTTAACTACTGGAATAATACTCCATTCTAGAGCAATTCAGAAGTGCCATGCCTCAGGGTGTGATTGAAATTTTGATCAAACAACACTCATTATGTCCAGTTTTTATTCTGTTTGGAAATGCCAATTAACTGCTATTTTGCAATAATTTTAAGAATACCATTTTACAGATATTCAAACATAAGCACTTGCATAAGCGTCCTATTCATGAACCTATTTTGTATTTACAGTAATTTAGTATTAGAACCAAAACACGTTTTTCCCCAGAATGATCTGATATATAGAGATAATTTCTTCCCTTTTCTTAATCCATTGAAAATTGTAATGTTGTTGTTGTTGTCATTAGGATTGTCAGTGTACAACAATATTAAGGTGTGTGTATGTGTGTGCATGCAGCCTTGGATCAGGACTTGCTTTTAGGTACACAGTTTTTATTGGCATTGCTTTTGAATTAGCTACCTGTAACCATTGCTTCTCCCCAAAGGGTATATTTGAAAATAGTGGAATTTCTTTCTAATAGGCTGGTCAATATGAAGCTAGAGTTGATATTTTTTTTTAGGGTAGCTAGTCAGTTGGAAACCAATATTAAGCTCATTTCAATTCATTGTAATGTTTGATAACTGATTCCATTTCTTAAAATGAAGAAATTTTATGCATGCTTTCATATACACTGATTTGTTTATGCGCTGTCAAGTTGTTTTTGGCTCCTAATGACCACATAGATAGATTTTCCCCATGATGAGATCTATCCCTAATCTGTTCTTTCAAATCTCCCAATGGTGCAGTCATTGCCACTGTACTGAGTCCATCCGCCTTGCTACTGGATATCCTCCTCCTCCTCGTCACAATTAATTGACAATCTTAGTGAGAATGAAAATGGATATTTTGATTCCACTAAATCCATTGCTTGATCCATGAATGCACTAGGATGCACCGAAGCAGGGGGCGGCTGAGGATGAGGATCGTGGGAACCCACTACTGTTAAAGGTACTTGGCTCTGTATTAAGACTTTTTAAAATGTTTAAAATATTTAAAGGAATCAGCTACTTTACAAATGCTTAAAATAAAAGCAAACCCAATCCATTTCCTCTATTTTTAATTTTTTTTAAAAAAGCCCAGAAAAATTGTCGTATCTTTTTCTAAATGCAGATTTAAATGAAAATACATTTCCACAAAATAATCTGTTATTTATAATCTATATGCATTTTCTTTATTTTGTGTACCTTAAATATTGAACAAAAAGAATTATCTATCACAAAAGTACTTGTGGTCAGATTTAATATAAAGAGATATCCATGATATTTGTTGGAAATCTCCACCAACTAACCTTTTCCTGTAAAAAGGATCCTTTTACAAGGATTTATGAAATCAACTCTTTGGTAGCTATTAACAATTTTTTTTAGAATTACTTACGGCTCATTCTTAATTATTAATAATACTACATGTTTTGCTTCAGTTCTATTTATGGATAGTGATGATACAGAGTTTTCTGTCAGCAGGAAAGATAAACTGAGTGTGGGCAGTTCTTTAGTCTTTCAGAAATGTGCAAGTAAAACTTTCAAATAATAGAAATATATAAAAAATTGAACATTGCAAAAACAACAGGAACATTTGCCAAGAGCATTATAATAGATTGTGGTTGACATTGGTGGCAACTGTGTTCGAAAGCAGCAGTCCCAAATGTTTGGGCACCAGGAGCCGTTTCTGTGGAAAACAATTTTTCCATGGACTGGGGAGCATGGTTTCACACGCTACTTACATCCCACGCAGATGCTTACTTGCACGGCCCAGTTCCTAATGGGCCACAGACCAGTACTGATCCACGGCCCAGGACTAGGGGGAGGGATGTTCTAAATGAGAGAATAATAAACAGATCAACGCAGTGGTGAAATCCAATTTTTTTTACTACCAGTTCTGTGTGCGTAGCTTGGTGGGCATGGTGGGCGTGGCAGGGGAAGGATACTGCAAAATCTCCATTCCCACCTCACTCCTGGGGGAAGGATATTGCAAAATCTCCATTCCCACCCCACTCTGGGGCCAGCCAGAGGTGGTATTTGCTGGTTCTCCGAACTACTCAAAATTTCCACTACCAGTTCTCCAGAACCTGTCAGAACCTGCTGGATTTCACCCCTGGATCAACGTAACTTTTTTGTGTAGAGAAAAAAAATACTAATGTTTCATTTTATGCATAGATCATCTATACCAGTGATGGCGAACCTATGGCATGCGTGCCACAGGTGGCACGCGGAGCCATATCTGCTGGCACGCGAGCCGTTGCCATAGCTCAGCTCCAGCGCGCATGTGCGTGCTGGCCAGCTGATTTTCAGCTCGCACGGAGGCTCTGGGAGGCATTTTCAGCTTCCGGAGGGCCTCTGGGGGAACGGGGGAGGGCATTTTTTCCCTCCCCAGACACCAGGGAAGCCTCTGGAGCCTGGGGAGGGAAAAAATAGGCCTACCGGGCCCACCAGAAGCTGGGAAATGGGCTGTTTCTGGCCTCCAGAGGGCCTTCGGGGGGGGCAGGGGAGGCGGTTTTTGCCTTCCCCAGGCATTGAATTATGGGTGTGGGCACTTGCGCATGTGCGATAGTGCGCGCACACGTGCTTTCGGCACCCGAGGAAAAAAAGGTTTGCCATCACTGATCTATACCCTTTTTTCCCCAGAAATTATGATGTGGAAAAGGTCATCTGGCCCTATAGATAAAAACTGGAATGATAGCCCTGCAACATTTATCAATATTTACCCCAGTCTGCATACAATTTCAAATTTCATTGACATTTAAAATTAATTGTTGTTAATAGGATTATTCTCCATATATTGACTGTTTCCAGTGTGTTTTGAGGTTTCCAAGCTTTCTGGAGGACTGCAGTGGGCCTTGAACCTCAAGCTTTAAAATGTATGAATTTTCAGACAAAAAAGATTGGGGTCACTTTTAGTGAAGTGCATGGTTTCTTTTGCAAATAGAGATCAAGCTATAAAATTACTTTCTTTACTACCATTTTATTTTTCTAATCTGCTAGAATAGTATATTGCCTCCATTTAATTCAGCAAGGCTGACTTTGTGGAGAAGCTTCTGTAAATGTAATCCTTTACCATGGGTTTTGCACTAGGCGTTTTCTCAAACCAAGGAAGCAGCTCTCTCTATTGGTGATATTAGAGTTTTAACATTTTTTGTAATTAATGTGATAATTTCATGCATCATTTAAACCCAAGTGCATAATAGCATTTCCATTTAACATTATGAATAGGATGGAGGAAAAAAGCTTCTTTCTTTTCAGAATGAATGGCACAGATCTGTGCACCATTTAATAATTATTAAAGGAAGGAAAATGTTAGGACGACTTCTTCCCATAGTAGCAAACCTGAATTGTTGAAGTTAAATTGTTCAAGACTAATCAAGCTAATCCAAAAGAGAGGAAATTCACCCTTCAATTCCCAACAGATTCTCTTTAATTTTGCAGACACACTGACAGGTGGCCTCATCACTCTTAGCTATACAGACCACCTTGAAGATATCAGCACCAGCAGCCTTTGAAGTCAGAATAATCAGCAAGCCATTTGATACTCTATCAGATGAAATAACCTTGTCCCTAAAAGGCTAGCTCTCAGATGTACTGATTGTCTATCAGAAGGGAGGTAGGGGGAATCACTTGATATACTTTATTAGTGCAACTTACGGACCTTATAGGAGAATGTAGCAGATGCTTCTTTACAGCCAATATCTTTTTAACATGATGACAACCGCAGATTGCAAGAGATTCTTTTAAACCAGTGTTTAAAAATAACAACGAAACGACATTGGAGCACCTGCTTATCCTTTATGAAGCCCAAGGATAGTTGAAGCATAAGGTGAAGTTTATGTGAAAGCAAAGAGGGAGATCTGCATGTGTTTCCAAAAATGCATGTGTAATTGTGGCAGAAATTAGCTGTAATGCAGTATATGCAATAATTTAACAACTGGTTCTCGCCAACCAAGTTAAAGAGGTTAGCTAACACCATGTAGCTATTTTGTTTATATGCTTGAAGGTTTCTTCTGTCTATTTCTTCTTACTACTTACTTCATATTATGCCAGGTGAAGAAATAGACTCCACAAGTTGTATTGGAATGATTTTTTTTTGCAAAAAGTTTTTTATTTTTCTCCACCTTAAAAATACATACTTAATAACACATATACCATAAGTAACCATATATATATATAATATCCCTTACATAGAAATAGTACAGCTTAAATCACATTTCATAATATCTACTGTTCATCCTGCATCAATAATAAAAACAAAAAATATAACGATATTAAAACAGCAAACTGAACTAATTTCCTTATTTTTCTATTCTAACAGTCATATTATTAAATCCTAATTTCTATTTCCATTCTATTCTAATTTAATTTTCGGTATATGTCACATATTTGTCTAATGCTACCTCCTTTTCTCTTTTTGCCTTCCAGGTTATCTAGATCATATTTCTCAATTTCTTTCTTTTATATTAAATTTACATTTAGTATTCTATCAATTATCCATAGTTTATCTATTTTCTTTTTCCACCCATTCATAAAATTTTCCCCAAATTTTATAAAACTGTCAAACTATTCACTAAGGCTGCATTACTATTACTATTAGTCTTCTCATTGTTCCTATAACCCATCTCCTCCCACTTATGACTGTATGACTGTAACTTATTGCTGGTATCCTTACGATTTATATTAACATTGATTGTTTCCTGATTGCTTATTTGCACCATATGACAATCATTAAGTGTTGTACCTCATGATTCTTGACAATGTATCTTTTCTTTCATGTACACTGAGAGCATATGCACCAAAGACAAATTTCTTGTGTGTCCAATCACACTTGGCCAATAAAGAATTCTATTCTATTCTATTCTACTCTATTCCTAGGGAAGGTCAATATATTCAGGTAAATTGATCACAGTTCCAGGTCTCAATGTGTGTGCATGGGGGTTCAAATATCCTTTCAAATATTGTTTATAGCCTGTCCACAGATCAATAGTAAAGGCCAACTACGTGCATAATTCCACAATATTCTATCCAAAATAGCAGGTTTGTAATGTATTAAGGAAGGAATGCTAGAAACAAGTCACGTCTTTGTTTGTTTGTTTGTTTGTTTGTTTGTTTGTTTGTTTGTTTGTTTGTTTGTTTGTTTGTTTGTTTGTTTGTTTCCAGGAACAACACTTTCCTGTAAGGCATAGGAACAAATGTTTCCATCTCTGATACTTTTTAGAGCAACCATTCCGTCACATCTTAACTGCTGTTTATCATGATTTCTATAACTTCTTTCTTTCAAGGAACCTGACCGTGATTTGGGTACTTCTCAAACTCTCTACCCTCTGTTTTTCTCATTCAGCAGCAGTAAGAGTGCTTAGCACTTAAAGATGGTAGAGCCAAGATTAGAGAGTCAATTCAATACTATCATGGGAACTGGTTCTTGTTGTAAAGGTGGGCGCAAGGACCAGGAGCCGTATTGCTGGAACCAACTTCTTTATTAACAAGTAACTCTGTGGATAACACAACGGTCTGACAGGAACGCAGCTATCACTAACCAACAGCCTCCTTTTATACTGTTGCCTCAGAGGCGCTAACCAATCATAACCTACCTAATTCCCGCTCATGCAAACGCCTTCTGTAGTGTAGAGAGCACTACAGTTCTCTAATTCCATATTCTAATACAGGTGTCTTCAAACTGGGCAACTTTAAGACTTGTGGAGTTGATGTCCACAAGTCTTAAAGTTGCCAAGTTTGAAGACCTCTGTTCTAATATTCTTTGACAGACAAAAATACCTGTTCCTCATGTTAATTTTATGCAACTTTCACTTTGTACTTTTTCTGCTTATGTCTTGTGATATAAAATGATAGCATTTTAATGCCTTTTCCGTGTCTGTACACTACAACTTAGAGGTGTTATATATTTTAAATTTAGATAATAAATTTTTATTATATTTGACATATAACAAGGTAGTAGCATCTTCTCTCTGAATTCAGAAAGGAATGATTGCTGTCGAGGGAACAATGAGTGCTCAGCCCCAGAAAGCTAAGTAATGTATTGGCAGCTGTTAGTACAATCTGAAAGCTACAGACGCTCCTTTCCTTCAGTGCCTGGTCTTTGCAGATGTTTTATATCATGAGGTTTCACATGAGTCCAGAACTGAGAGCTACTGTCTGATTTATGAGGACCAATGGAAACAAAATTTCTGTTATTACCTTCAAAGAAATCCTTGACGTGTTTGACAGCCAGCACCTGAAGCAGATACTTGAGTATGTCATTATCACAACTTTTGACTAACTAAGAGGCATGTGTCTTTGATTAGCCTCAAATGAAGTGTTGTTTTAAGAAAGATTACCGAACATATCAATGAAGGTAAAATTCATACTTTGACTACTTGGAGTAGTCTAATAATAATACATGGTAAATGAGAAATGTTCACCTTATGATTAAAAATCAAGTTAATTCTGGGTTTTAATGTAGAACAGATCTGTTAAAATTTGTGATGAAATATTAAAATTTGTGATAAAATATATTTAATCTCTTAAGTATTTCATGTTATTGATGTTAGCCCTATTGTGGAAGATAAGTCCAGATGAGAGGCACAACCAGAAGTAATTGTAAGGCTACATTAACAACCTTTTGCAACAGTAAATGCATTGTTCTCTCCTTTCCCTTTACTCTATGGAAAACTAGGGATGATCTGTTCCGAAATATTTCCAATGCCATTTTCCCTTCTGTGGGTTGAGACATCTTTTACATGCCAATTGTCTAGTGTGCCGCTTCCCTTCCTGTTCCCAAGGTCATTCCCACATACTATTACAATGATTGATCAGGCTGAGTTCTAAGTTTGCATTAGATTGCTGAATATTTTATCTCTTGCTGCAATGATTGCCTGAAATCAGACCCTGCATAGTGCATTTCTATGTTTACATGAGATTGTGAAAGATAAGATTCCTAACTTCTAAAAAAGTGCCCACACATCCACATACAGGCTTGATCCAACAAAAACAACAATAATAATAACAGTTGAGAACTTATTTTCTAGTATTGAAACCATTACCAGGTTGTGCTATAGAAACTATTGAAAAAAGTCAGAAAACTTTGGACAGGTTTGATACTTTAACAGAATAATAGAGTTGGAAGGAACCTTGGAGACCTTGTGGTACAACCCCCTGCTCAAGCAGGAGACCCTATATCAGTGATGGCGAACCTATGACACGCGTTCCACAGGTGGCACGCAGAACCATATCTGCCGGCACACGAGCTGTTGCCCTAGCTCAGCTCCAATGTGCATGTGCGTGCCGGCCAGCTGATTTTTGGTTTGCGCGGAGGCTCTGGGAGGGCGTTTTCGGCCTCCGGAGGGCCTCCAGGGGGTGGGGGACGTTTTCGCCCTCCCCAGTCTCCAGGGAAGCCTATTGGGCCCACCGGAAGTCAGGAAACAGGAGAGTGTGGGGTGTCATGCACACATGTGCAGGGGGAGGGCAGCATGGGGGGCAGTCGTGCATGCGCGTGCATGCGCAGCAGGGGGCGGGCCAGGGGGCATTGAATTATGGCTGTGGGCACTCATGCATGCGCGCTTCTGGCACCCGAGGAAAAAAAGGTTCGCCATCACTGCCCTATATCATTCCAGTCAAATGGCCGTGTCTAGTCTCTTCTTAAAGTCCTCCAGTGATGGAGCACTCATAATCTCTGAAGGCAAGCCATTCCATTGATTAATTGTTCTCATTGTTAAGAAATTTCTCCTTAGGTCTAAGTTGTTTCTCTCCTTGATTAGTTTCAATCTTCTTTCTTGAAGCTTTATTGGTTAGATTTATATTCTACCTTGCTTTCAGAAGTTTAAAGTGATATGTATAATGTTCATTGTTCATTTTTTTCCTCACAAGAACAATCTTGAACTAGAATTGAGTAACTGACACAAGTGGCTGCTATGTCTGAGGATGGCCATGAACCAAAGTCTGCCCAGGTCTGGTCCATGAACTTAACTGCTACACCCTAAGCGCTTTTCCCCCCAATTATCAAAACTATGTAATTCTCTACTTTGGGGTGCCAGGTGGCCTTTTACCTGCAATTTAAGATCTTTATCCATAGGCAATGTACATTTCACTTGAATTTGTTATTTGCTGTCCCTGCCTCATTTAATTAGATATTATATTTTAATCTTGTTTTTGTTCTTTCAAATGATTTAAATTTGTAATTGCTTGAGTCTCATCTACTATGGTTATATTATGTATTTAAAAAGTGGGTTAGATATATTTTTAAAAAGCTATGACCAAAGGATAAATCAAACAAGATAGTATCCAAAAAACATGCCCATCATCTGAAAAAAAAAATAACCAAAATATACTCTTGACAAACAGCTCTACATACTCAATTTCTGGAGCCAGTGGAATGTGCTGCTTTTCACATTTATAGTTTAGGACCAGAGTACAAAATATATTTCAGATAAATTAAAACAGAATCCAAGCTTTTTCTTTCATTTTTGAATACCCACTTCCTCAGATGTAAAAGATAGAAAAAAGTTTTGTTTTTTTAAAGAAGTGATATATCTCCAGTTACATACAGTATGCTCTTCCCGACAACTTTACCTTATACCTTTGTTCTTAAAACGCATGACTTGAACCAAGATTTTCTCATTCATCCAGGCAAATTATTTGACTTTATTGCAGTAGAGAAAAAACTTTCTTGTTGATTTATATTATTTTAACTCTTTTTTTAACTTTCTAAAAATTTCTTCACTTTTTATTGATTTTATTAAACTATGAAAATTAGTTTAGAATTACTGAAAAGGCAGAAAATAAAATGCATAATATATAACCTCTTAAATACAGTATATAAATGAAACACTGTGCCTCTTCACTCAGATTCCTTGAAATATGTCTAACAGTCTCTCAATATCCAATGGGAAAAGCGGGTTAATCATAGAACATTATAAATGTGTTGTTTCTTTTCAATTTGAAAATATAAATTAGATAATAAAAATGATTGGGCTAGAGTGCCCTTCTACTTTCTAGTCCAGAAAAACTGTCAGATCCTAATTAATCACTACTCCCAGCTAGAGAAACTTCACATTAGTGTGTCAGAATGAAAAGTGTATCATCACCCTCATGTATTCCAAAGACTGTTTTGTAGGCTACCAACTTCTAAGAAATTCCTCCAAGAATCTATTACTGTTTGTAGTAATTATTACTTATATGCAAGAAATGCTTAGATTGTCAGATCAAGACTGAACACATAAAGATGAAATGCAAAAATCTGCCTATTATAAGATTTTGCATATGGAGCTTTATTCTTTGTAAATCTAAACGTAGCTGATTTTTGATGTTTGGATTTAATACTATGCACTTACTTCCCTTACACAGAATAGCCATCATTATTGTGTGATGAGTTTCACTATGGATGGATAGTCCTTTTCTTTCATTGTTGCTAGAAAGCATTTTATTCAGGGAATTCATCCCCAAACAAAAAAGATTTGTGATCTATTTTTTTTTCTCATTGACAAAGCAATAGATTTGATGTAGCTGACCTGGTTCAGCATCACTTCTTTCAAATCCTACAAATTCAGAATTCATGCATAACAGATTTCAGAAGTTGTGCAGTTACTGATAAGTATAGCAACAAAATATTTATGCTACAAAATTGTCCTTTCTTTACTCAGAGTTCCCTATTAAATAATGAAAATCAATATGCACAGTGACAGCCTGTTTATATACCTCCTTCAGATGCCTCTAAACATTTCCTGTAGTGTTTATTCTTCCTCTTCCCCACCATTCAAATTAACTCCAGTCTTTTAGCCAGAACAAACTGTTAAATATCAATCATAGCACAGAGTCACTGGCAGGAGACAAAATATCAGAACATTTACAAGCTGCTGGATTCCAGAATAAATGAAAGGATGTACCTTCGGCACCATCTCAGGCTACAGGCTGACATGTCTGTCTGCACCTCCTCAACCTGACCTTCTTTTAATGTCAGCTGTAACAAAGGCTAGGTTGTCAGCTTTGCTGCTGCACCTTTGAGCAGGTAACTGTATCATCTTCATGAATGATATCTCAGTCACATTCATGGCATGTCAGGAAGTCTTTAAAACTCACCTGATCAAAACAGCAGCATTTTCATATTGACCTTGAAGAGCAGATCAAATATTATCACTTAGGAACTGCAGATTATTTCCTTCTTTAAGACTTGTCAAGGCCAGTTTTGAAATTAAGGATTTGCTTCTCTTGACAGACTGAACGGCCTTTGAACGTTGGTTGTTGATTTGTAGTTCTGATAGTAGGAGCAGGAGGATTTCTGTTTTCCCATAATCCTGACATACTGTTCCTAAATTACAGAAATACTTTAATCAGAAGCAAATACCATCCAGAACAGAAATATTGTCTATGACTGTTGCATTATCATCTGTCATATATTCATGAAATGAAATGAAATATTTGTCATCATGCTGCAAGAATTCTTGGCAGCAACAAATGGAAGAGAATGCCATTCTTGCCTAAATTTGTTGCCTCAAATTACAGTCCATGGACTTTTTCCTCAGAAAACGCCACATGTAAATCAGCCAACTCTCTTTGGATTGTTCTATTTCTTCATATTTATTATTGGACTTTGGTTTCCATTCCATGAATAGCTGGTTTAGAACAGAATAGAATCTGGAAAGCAGCTTTTATAAAGAATATGCTAATTATATTAAATTGAAACCTGATACTTTTAATATTTTATTCTAAGTATGTAATGTTTTCAAAAAGCGGTTGAAAAATAAAAAATTAATAGTGAACAATCTGTTATACTTTATGTATTTTGTGCATGTATGTCCTTTCCTACATTAAAGTAAAAGTGCCATATATTAAATTACCATACACTCTTCAGTTCAAGCATGGTTGTATCCAGATTTATTTAGTTAAAATGGTTACTTCATTTGGTTCCTTCAGAACAAGCTCCAGTATATTATATCTAAAAGAATTGTAAGTATACATATATACATACAATGGCAGCATTTACTGTACTATAATAAATATTCCTATGTCTACATATACCTAAGGTATGTTGTTGGTGTTGGTTGGTTCTGAGTTAGTATCAGTCTTTTATAATCAATCAAATCTTTATTATGATGATAGACCAGGAGCATGGGATATAAGCAATTCATATTAAAAAGCTAAAAGCTAAAGCTAATATTAAAAATATTAAAATATTAAGGAAAACAAAAATATTAAAATTACACAAAAATAAACAAACACACACACACACACACACACACACACACACACACACACACACACACACACACACACACACACATATATATATATATATATATATATATATATATATATATATATATATATATATATATATATATATATATATATATATATATATATATTTGTGTAACATTTTTGCTGATAAATAAAAATGAAGGGAGACTATTATAGATCTATTTCAAGCTAGTTAGCTCTCATCAGATAGCCACACCCTTACTGGGATTTGAACCTAGGCAGTCTGCCTGTAAGGCAGCAGCTTTAACCTCTATGCCACAGGCTCTCTTCCCTTATCAGCTCTTCACCAGGAACATTCAACAGAAACACACACACACACACACACACACACACACACGCAATACACACACAATACACACACACACACATTTTTAAAAAACTATGGGGGGTAAAAACATTAAATAAATACAAAAACTAATAAAAGTCAGTCACTAATGCAATGCAATATCACAATACAAAACACTTTCGGATTAACTCATTAAGACTTGTTTGCGGCACACGTCATCATCTGATGTCATAGAATAACTGAATAACAGAGTTGGAAGGGATCTTTGAGGTTTTCTAGTCCAACCCCCGCTCAAGCATGATTACCGTATTTTTCGGAGTATAAGACGCACCTTTTTACCCCCCAAAAGAGGGTGAAAACTTGGGTGCGTCTTATACACCGAATGCAGCCCCACCCACCCAGCCACCCCCACCCTTTGGCCTCTGTCTTCCAGCAATTTACCTGCTTGCAGGAAAGAGGGAAGAGCTCTGTAAAGAGCTTGCAGGAAAGAGGGAAGAGCAAGTCAGTAGCAGTTTCCTGATCTACAGCTGATTAGGTTTGCCAGGTGGGAAAATGAAAGTGAAACTAACTACAAAGAGGCAAATAGCTGGGAGAGACATTTCTTTACACCTTGCATGATAGGTAATCTTGCGGTTTGCAAATCATAGTTTATGTTAACTTCAAATAGCTTCACCAAACCATGTGAAACGCAAAGTGTTAATACCACTTTATAATGCCTTGGTAAGGCCACACTTGGAATACTGCATTCAGTTTTGGTCGCCACGATGTAAAAAGGATGTTGAGACTCTAGAAGGAGTGCAGAGAAGAGCAACAAAGATGATTAGGGGACTGGAGGCTAAAACATATGAAGAACAGTTGCAGGAACTGGGTATGTCTAGTTTAATGAAAAGAAGGACTAGGGGAGACATGATAGCAGTGTTCCAATATCTCAGGGGTTGCCACAAAGAAGAGGGAGTCAAACTATTCTCCAAAGCACCTGAAGGTAGAACAAGAAGTAATGGGTGGAAACTAAACAAGGAGAGAAGTAACTTAGAATTAAGGAGAAATTTCCTGACAGTTAGAACAATTAATCTGTGGAACAGCCTGCCTCCAGTTGTGAATGCTCCAACACTGGAAGTTTTTAAGAAGATGTTGGATAACCATTTGTCTGAAGTAGTGTAGGGTTTCCTGCCTAGGCAAGGGGTTGGACTAGAAGACCTCCAAGGTCCCTTCCAACTCTGTTGTTGTTGTTGTTGTTGTTGTTGTTGTTGTTGTTGTTGTTGTTGTTAACCATAATTTCTTTAATGTATTCTATCATATATATCAATCTCTCTCTCTCTCTCTCTTTCTTTTTCTCTTTCTCTTTCTCTTTCTCTTCCTATCCCTTATCCCTTATCCCTTATCCGTCATCCCTTATCCCTTATCCCTTATCCCTTATCCCTTATCCCTTATCCCTTATCCCTTATCCCTTATCCCTTATCCATCCATCCATCCATCCATCCATCCATCCATCCATCCATCCATCCATCCATCCATCCATCCATCTATCTATCTATCTATCTATCTATCTATCTATCTATCTATCTATCTATCTATCTATCTATCTATCTATCTATCGTTAAAGTCCAGCCCTTCTTGAATTTCACTAAGTCTTATCTAGCGCTAATTTAGTGTTGACCATTAGTTGACTAGATTCTTGTGTACAGGCATGATCAATAAATCAGCTTAACTGGAACTTAATGCATGGTCCTGATTCTTTGTGCCTGACAGTATATAACTTTTTCTAAATAGCTACTCATAAAATCATAAGCATTCTCATTCATGTCTTGTTGGGATAAGAATTACTCTTATCAGAGGCGAAATGAATCTTTTCCTGAAACTGACATTATCAAAATAAACCGCATCATAATTCTAAGGTATAAGATATTTATTTCTTTACAAAAATAATAAATCACATTCTGGCTATAAACATAGGTGTTGCTTCGTCCAGAAGCAGAGAACAAAAGGGAAGAATCAAAAGAAAGGAATGTACACATGCGTACTAGGAACATAATAATCACGTGCTCAGGAATAAACCATTATATTTGATAGGGATGCATCTCCCTGCATATACATGTAACAGGCAACATAAAATCACTGCCTGACATGTCTTGAGTCCTCAATTACCCAATCACATTTTGAACTATCTCTACTTAAGAAAAATAGTTTCTTTGATTTTGTATTCTGTCATTTATTGTGGCACTATATACAGAGCAAGCACACAAGCCTCCATGTGTAACATTCTAAAGCAAAGCCAGATGTTGGACAATGCAGATAAAATGAAATTGTAGATCAATCAGGAAGTAGTTGTCACATAGTTCCCTAGGAAGCCGTTATCACATAGTTCCATACTTTGATCCACTTTACTAAAACCTAGGATGTTGCTGTAATGATCAGCACAATTTAAATCTAATAAAATATGTAAAGGTGGCTCTATGCCAAACATAAAAATGTAATCTAAAAGTAAATGTCTTGAATATGAATTGATTGGTTTATGATTTAGTGAAGAGAAACAAATTTGAGGAACAAAACAAACACTCATCTAACAACATTACTGGCATGTTTCAGGATCTGGATATTATCATAAATAATTCCTAAAACTCTCCCAGAGATCATTCAGATCTGAAATTTAGCAAAATAATGGAGAGCAATACATAAAGAATCTATTTTAAAGGTTTGGTTAGTTGCCAGTGCTTGGAAAAAAATTAATTGTATGCAGAGACCTGAAACAGTAATACTTCACACATGAAAGTTTATCCTTCTTGCCAGAAAAAACAAAAATAAAGCCAAGTAAGCAAAGGTTTCTAATTGGTTCAGCCAATTTTTTTCCCTACTGAACTGAAAACTAGTTGGAAAAGAGCAAACTGTATGTGTTTCCATGGCAATGTTCTAATACAGAGAGATGGATGATGTGCTAAAATCATAGGTCCTTATATTCTATTTACATGATATAATGGAAGGACCAACCCACAGACCTCCAAATATTGCTAAATTACAGTTCTCAATAGTAGTGAACAATATGGCCAATGGGGAGGATAGCTGGGAACTCTAATCTAAAAAGTTACAGATTTCTTTCTCCAATATACAACCAAAGGAAGGATTAGGTAATCAGTGTTCTCCAAATGTTTTGGCCTACAATTGTAATAATGTCTGGCTATTGACCCTGTGGTTGGGGATTATAGGAGCTGTTACAAAAAATCTTTAGAGTAAACCATATTACCTAATCTTGGTTTAGGAATCCCTAGGTTAAATATACACTATAATTCACAACAGGCAGCTTTGGTTGTTATATTTTATTAGGAAATGTTTAACATGGAGCATTATACAGTTTAATAGTGATAATGGTTTATATTGTATATAATGTTTGATTTACCTGTACTATGCTTAATTATAAGGACACAGTAAATAATTCAATTTTAAGGATCAACTACTTTCATAAAGGATTTTGAAGCAAACCTGAAATGCAGAAAAGAAAGGTTCTTATTTATTGTCCTACCTTCCCAAAAGGGCTATCTTCAAGGTGTGGTTAAAAAAAACCCATCATGATGTCTACATGATGTCAGCATGATCAAAGGTCTGCCGTGTTTATTTATTAATTCGGGTGTGAATATATGCAAAGGACAAATAGGCAGAGCTTTCATTGCACTATCATGATGACCATCTTGGGATTTATTGACCACACCTTGGGGATGCCCTGCTTCCCAAAGACGATCTGTGGTCTTCGAAAGACCATGAGTGCATAATGGCAGCTAATGCATAGTTTTTTCTGCTACATGACCAAAAAAGAGTAGACTTAGTAGTTTTAAAATAATAAGGAAAAAAAAGAGGGAAATGGGAAAAATGACAAATTATGATTTTCAAAATAAACAATGAAAGAAAATAAAGAAAATAAACAATAAACAATGAAAGAGAATTCACAAAATGAACTACCCAAGGAAACTAAGATAAACATGGCAGGCAACCAAAAACTTGACTAATAAAAATTATTAGCTAGTTTCCAGAAGACAATAGGTTACGGAAAAAGGTCAACTCATATAGAGCAGACTGATTAGCATTCTTGGCTCTACCACTAGAAAAGCTCATTTTACAAAATAATTTCAAAACACAATTTGGTTCCATAGGTTTCCTTTTCATTGAATCAATGCTGCTATCATAGTTAGTCAAAGCATTGAGAATAACCCATAATACTTCAACTTTTTCTGGCACACATATTTAAATACTTCTGGAACTAATATTGCAATTAATAGGACCTATTAATTGTTTCATTAGCCAACTTTTTAATCCCCCCCCCCCTATAATTTCTGCAACACATGCACTTAGTAATAGTGGTGCCTAAGACTGTATCTTTTGGTAGACATTACAAGTTATCCCACAGTTGAAATGAATTAAATGCTCTGTTTGAAATGACTCCTAGGCTGAGGGAGCTAATGGGTTTCACCTGCAATAACTCCAAGCAAAGTCCATTTGAGACAATGAAATGTACCACAGCTAATCTACTTTTGCTATATCCCAGTTTTGTTTTCTTTATGCAAAAATCTCCTGAAAAGAAACTCAAATGTACCTAAAGAAACAATTACATTCAGTAACATTACATTTATGCTACATTTGTGATGAAAAAAAAATATATTTCAATTACAGGATTAATTTAAATAGACTTTGCAGAATGATGTGATGGGCCTAACCCCGTGATGGCGAACCTATGGCAAGGGTGCCACAAGTGGCACGCGGAGCCATATCGGTGGGCACGCGAGCTCAGGTTTGGGCCTTCTGGGCCCACTAGGAGTCGGGAAATAGGCTGTTTCCAGCCTCTGGAGGGGGTGGTGAAGGCTGTTTTTGCCCTACCCAGGCTCCTAGAAAGGCTCTGGACCCTGGGGAGAGCAAAAAAACTGGGCCTTCCGGTTCAACTGGAAGTTGGCAAATGGGCCATATTCTGCCTCCAGAGGGGTGGGGAAGGCCGTTTTCGCCCTCCCCAGGCTCTTAGAAAGGCTCTGGACCCTGGGGAGAGTGAAAAACGGTCGTGCCATTGTGTGCTGGGAGCGGGGGGGTCATGTGCACATGCGTGGGGGGGCATGAAATTATGGGTGTGGGCACGCACAAGCGTGACACCCCCCGCACTCCCCCCCTTTTGGCACGCGAACCAAAAAAGGTTTGCCATCACTGGTCTAACCATTTCTTTTCCCATCCTTTCTCAAACTCTGTCTATGATTAAAACAACAGGCTTCTTGGTGATAATTCCTTCCATGCCCATGCTTAATTTTTAACAGGGTTTACCCCCCCTCCTGCCGCCATCTTTACAGAGTCAGAGCTTTAATACAAGACAAATACACTTTTCAGGGTCAGTTTCCAGAATATCTATATCTACTTTGTTATACATTGTCCTGGAGAAAGGCTGTAGTTTTTCTTATTTAACAAAAATTATCACTGCCTTTCTGCCTAATCCTCCTAGAGATGGTATACAAAACTTAAAACAGAGTAAACCATAATTAAAATAGTGAAGTCCTAAATTTGCCAAGCCAACAGCACCAAACAAAACAAAACAGATATTTTAATTATTATATGTAGTCTGCAACATTCCAGATATTTTTTGTATCGCTGGCTTTATCTAGTTGTCTGGGTTTCTGAAGATTTAATTATAATATATTTCATAATAAGTAAAAGACAACCAGCCTTAAAATTGCACCTAGAAAATAAAGATGAGTGCCAGAATACATCTGAAGAAGTTATGGAGTTAGTAATATGCCAGGCTCTTGTATTAAATATACCATATTTTTCGGACTATAAGATGCACCGTTGTATAATACGCACCAAGATTTTGAAGAGGTATGTAAGAAAAAAAAGTTTTTGTCCTCGCCGGCCCCCAAGAACACTTTGCAGGCCTCCCAAACCCTCTGTTTGGGAGGCCTGCAAAAAACCCATTTTTTGCAAAATTGTGCCCGTTTTCCACCCATTTTTGTGAAAAATTGGGTGCGCAGAGGATTTGGGAGCCCTCCAGAGTGCTTCTGGGGGCTGGGGGAAGGCAAAAATGCCCCCGTTTTTGCAAAAAATGGGCAAAAAATGGACCATTTTTTGCAAAAATGGGAGCGTTTTTGCCATCCCCCAGCCCCCAGAAGCACTCTGCAGGCCTCCCAAACCCTCTGCGCACCCCATTTTTCACAAAAATGGGTGAAAAATGGGCCCATTTTTGTGAAAAACAGGAAACGCAGAGGGTTTGGGAGGCCTGCAAAGTGCTCTTGGGGGGCTGGTGAGGACAAAAACTTTTTTTTAGTATATATAAAGTATAGTTTCAGTCTTCCTGTTAAGCTGATTTTCTGGTCGATCTACTTATTAGAGCAACACCTATTTCCCTTCCCTTCCCATCTGCTCTCTCTCTCTCTCTCTCTCTCTCTCTCTCTCTCTCTCTCTCTCTCTCTCTCTCTCTCTCTCTCTCTCTCTCTCTCTCTCTCTCTCCCATTATATACCCATATTTAAGACAACAGGGAAAGAATCCTACAGAGGTTATCCCAGATGATATGCAATTACTCTTTACTACTCTCCAGAGCTTTCTACTTAACAAAACAAATCAGCACAATTGTTCAAGAGAGGTTCCATAAACATTGACAAAAGCCTGCAATTTTGTTGCCCACTTCATGCCTAATGGCCCTCCAGATGTTACCAAAGTAGACTATACTGATTGGGGTTGTGGAAATTATACTTCAGCAACATCTGGGTGAGCATAGGTTCCTATTCTTGAACTAATATGTTGCTTCCCCCCCCCATTTGATCTCTAACCAGATGTCATCAGCTAAAACCACAGCAGCTGTAGCTATGACAAATCCAGGCAGGCAGAATGCCAGACTGATTGCAATTCAGAAAGATAACTCGAAAGCAAATTCACTGCTCAATTATTTAAAAAATTGTATCCACATTTTGAGAAAAACTATTCTAAATATTGTAATTTTGAAATAGCTGACTTTTTGAATATGCGTTAATAAGTTAGCTTTTTCAATTTTGTTTTTAATTTTCATATGAGGTGCACTTTAAAAACAAAATCCAGCCATTGCACTGACCTTTTCAATATCCACTTATTTTCATGGCAAAATAAATAATACGTTTTGAAAGTAGGCTATATCAAGACACCGGTATCATGATTATGGTGACGTTTCCATCACATATTAGAACTATCTGGATTTAGTCCATGTGTTTGAGAAACCTTTTGAAAAAGTAGGGTGGGAGGCAGGCAACCAAACAAAAAAATTATTAACAAATAGCAAATATTCTAAATCTCAACTTATAGCAGAAAAATAATTAAAATAATAAAAAAGTACTGAAAAATAATTGAAGAAACCATGTCGCAAATATTTTGCAAATCAAGATATTTCCATCTGATGATTTGACATGCCTTACGTATAAGTTAAGTATAGGAAAGAAAAGAATGGAAGTACATCTAGGAAAACAGAAGCCTTTGCCCATTGTTTAATTTATATGCTCTTGGCTGTTATTCGTTTTCAGAAATAATGTAGGACTTACCACAAGGATATTAGTGCCGTGATAGTATCATTCCTATATGCAAATCATTTCTGAGTACTAAACTTGTATGTATGAACCAAGATGTGTAACTCTCAGTTCAATTATCTTGGATCCTTACAATCAGCACATCAGGGGCGGGTTCCACTTACCTTTCGCTACCGGTGCACATCGCGTCCCGCCACGCGATTCTACTTCCGCGCATGCGCAGAAGGAAATTTGAAGCTGAAACACAGCTGAGAAGCCATCCAAACCAGGAAAAAAGTGCTGATTCTACTTCCACGCATGCGCAGAAGGACATTTCAAGCCGAAAAAAGATGGTGGCGCGCACGGACCAGGAAAGATGGCACCGGAGCCATCACGCCTAAATTGCTTCATCAGCGGGCTGCTACCAGAGCGCCAGCACCGGACCGCACCGGTAAGAACCCACCCCTGCAGCACATCACTATTATATGTTTGTTGCATTGAATTGAGAAGATCATGTGGGTTTTGTAAAATGTTCAGTACTTCAGTATCTCAATACTATTTTCCATAGTAAATGCCCTTGATCTCTCTTAAAAACAGTTTAATTAAATTAATTTAATTAAATGGATTTGTATGCCGCACAACTCCCTAGGGACTCTGGGCGGCTCACAACATATTCGGATCCATTTCGACAATACAGTGCAATAAAATACAATAGTTAAAAAACATATAACATATAAAAATTAAAAGAGTATCGTCACGCTTTCACCCCGCCTGCCGGAAGAGCCAAGTTTTTATTGCTTTCGGGAAGGCCAGCAGGGTGGGGATAGTCCTGATCTCCAGGGGGAGCTGGTTCCACAGGGAGGGAGCTCCCACAGAGAAGGCCCTCCCCCTTGGCCCCGCCAACCGACATTGTTTGGTCGACGGGACCTGGAGGAGGCTGACTCTGTGGGCCCTGACCGGTCGTAGGGAGGTATGCGGCAGGATGCGGTCCCGAAGGTAACCTGGCCCTGAGCCATGTAGGGCTTTAAAGGTAACGACCAACACCTTGAATTGGATCCGGAGACTAATGGGCAACCAATGCAGCTGGCGGAGAATTGGTGTTACGTGGGTGCATCTAGGAGCACCCACCACAGCTCGCGCAGCTGCATTTTGCACCAGTTGCAGTCGCCGGACACTCTTCAAGGGTAGCCCCATGTAGAGCGCATTGCAGTAATCCAGCCGTGAGGTGATGAGGGCATGAGTGACTGTGAGAAGTGCCTCCCTCTCCAAGTAGGGTCGCAATTGGTGCACAAGACGTACTTGTGCAAAGGTCCCCCTAGCCACAGCTGAAAGATGTTGTTCCAATTTAAGCTGTGGATCTAGGAGGACACCCAAATTGCGGACCCGTTCTGTGGGAGCTAATTTCTCTCCCCCAAGAACCAAGGAGGGACAGTTGGTCACGTCCTTAGGAGGCAGTATCCATAACCACTCAGTCTTGTCAGGGTTAAGTTTTAGCCGGTTCTTCCCCATCCAGACCCTAACATCATCCAGGCAGCGGCCCATTACGTCTACGGCTTCCCCGAATTGAGACGGGGTGGAGATGTACAACTGGGTATCATCAGCATATTGCTGATACCTCACCCCGTGTCGTCGGATGATCTCACCCAGTGGCTTCATGTAGATGTTAAACAGGATGGGCAAGAGGACCGAGCCCTGCGGCACCCCACATAGTAGGGGCCTAGGGCTCGACCTCTGCCCCCCTGTCAGCACCGACTGTGTCCTGTCAGAGAGGAAGGAGGAGAACCACTGCAAAACAGTGCCGCCCACCCCCACCTCTCCGAGATGACGCAGAAGGATACCATGGTCAATGGTATCGAAGGCCGCTGAGAGGTCAAGTAGCACCAGGATAGAGGAATGACCTCCATCCCGGGCTCGCCAGAGATCATCCATCAGGGTGACCAAAGCCGTTTCCGTACTGTAGCCGCGCCTGAAACCTGATTGAAAGGGATCCAGAAAATCCGTGTCATCCAACAGCCGTAGGAGTTGAGCGCCACCACTTTCTCAACAACCTTCCCCGCGAAGGGAAGGTTGGAGACTGGATGGAAGTTCTTTAAATCCGCCGGGTCCAGGGAAGGCTTCTTGAGGAGGGGTCTCACCACCGCAGCTTTTAAGGGCTGCGGGACGGACCCCTCTCTCAAGGAAGCGTTGACCAACACCTGGAGCCAGCCGCGTGACACCTCCCTGGTGGCCGAAACCAACCAGGAGGGGCACGGGTCCAATAAACAGGTGGCGGAGCTCATCGCTCCTATGGCCTTGTCTACATCCTCAGGAGTCACCGGTTCAAACCTGTCCCAGATAACCGGACTAAGACCTGCCCCGGTCATCTCGGCCTGTACTGCCCAATCGGAGTCCAGGTCTGTCCGAATCTGAATGACTTTATCCGCCAGAAACCGAGAAAATTCCTCAGCTCTACCCTGCAAGGGATCTCCGCCTTCCTCCTTAGCCAGAAGGGTGCGGGTCACCCTAAACAGGGCGGCTGGGCGGGAGTCAGCGGACGCAATAAGAGCGGAAAAATGCGAACATTTTGCCGCCCGTATCGCCACTAAGTAAGACTTAATGAAAGTTCTTAAAAGTGTCCGGTCAGATTCAGCTTTACTAGATCTCCATCGTCGCTCTAGACGTCTCTTGTGGCGTTTCATCTCCCGGAGTTCCTTGGTAAACCAAGGAGCCCTCCTGGATCCACTTCCACGGAGAGGTCGCAAAGGTGCAATCCGATCCAGAGCCCCCATTGCTGCCTGATTCCAGGCTGCGACCAGAGACTCGGATGAACTGTGTACCAGGGATTCAGGTATTTCCCCAAGTTCCCTCTGGAATCCGTCCGGTTCCATTAGGCGCCTGGGGCGGAACCATTTAGTCGGTCCCGCCTGCTTGCGGTGGAGGAGTGGTGCCATGAAATCCAACCTCAGAAGGAAATGATCTGACCACGACAAGGGTACAGTGACTAAACCCCTCAGCCTCAGATCATCTCTCCACTGCCCCGAGAGAAACACAAGGTCAAGTGTGTGACCACCCTCATGAGTCGGACCCTGAACTACTTGGGTCAGGTCCATGGTTGTCATGGAAGCCATGAACTCCTGGACTGCCCCTGAGGCTTCGCCGGGCGATGGCAGATTAAAGTCCCCCAGCACCATCAACCTGGGGAACTCAACCGCCAGCCCTGCAACCGCCTCGAGCAGAACAGGCAGGGCCTTTGCAACGCAGCTAGGAGGCAGGTACGTTAGCAAAAGGCCCACCTGGACCCCTAAGTCCAACTTCAGAAGGAGCGTCTCACACCCAACAATCTCTGGGGCAGGGCTCCTTCGAGGACACAGATTCTGGCGAGCTATAATAGCCACTCCTCCACCCCTTCCCTGGGGTCGCGGCTGATGCTGAACCGAGAACCCGTCCGGGCATATTTCCGAAAGGGGCACTCCCCCTTCCTGGCCCAGCCAGGTCTCGGTGATACACGCCAGGTCCACCCCCTCTTCCAGGATTAAATCCCGAATAAGGGGGGCCTTGTTGGTGATCGACCTGGCATTTAACAGCAGCAGCTTGAGCCCGGGGCCCTGACATCCCTGGTTACCAGGCACTCGGGTTGAGCTAGATGGAACCAGACTAGAGGGGCCAGAACAAGGAATCGCTTGCAAACAGCGAATTCTCGTTCCCCGAGAGCGGCCTACCCCTCTGCTCCCGCCATACCTGCCTCTCCCCGTTACGACCGTAATGCTCTTACTCCCCGCCCCCCCAGAGATCCCCTCCCCCACCCCGCTGGTCCCCCACTCTCCCGGCAGGCCATACACACCATTCATACTGAGCCTGGGGGTGGGCCAAAACCCCCCTCCGCTTCTGTTTCCACACTCAGCAGAGGGGGGGCAGGTCCAGCCACCCAGCTCACTCATGTATTCTTACAGTCAGACCACAAAGCATTTATTCATATTATCCATACATATCCATACATACACATGTTCACCGATACTCTCTCCCGGCGTCGGGTCCCTTCTCAGGTTAATACTAATGGGGCTCAGATCTAATAAGTCCCCCCAAAATACACTTCTTCACTTTCTTCTTCTTCAGCCCCCTAGCAGTATTCCCAACACACATAAACATAACAGTCTTGATGATAAACTCTTCTTCTCCTTTGGCACTTCGATGGTAATAGAAGAACAGCCTGTCTAAATAGAAGTTCGTCCAAAAAGACAGGCAAAAGGCCAGGGCTGCGTCAGTCAAAAGAGGCCTCACGGCCACAACAGCTGCAGCGTTAATAATAGGTTTTAAATAAGAACGCCGCCATTCTTGAAGAAGGAAGACTGTCCGGCAAAGAGTTTTAAAAGGCCTCCCCAGGCTTAATTTCCGCCGCAATGGGAATACTGCTGCCCAGGACAACTCACTGCAATGTTGGGAGAGAGGCAAGCACCTTCTCAACTGGCCAGGTCGCTCCTGTTGCCAAAACCAGCTAAAGTCAAAGTCAAAACAGCCGTCGCCATAGAAGGGGGTGGTAGCAACAATAATCCCGGCAGTAAAAAGCATAGCCAGGACTTCTATTGGCCGGCAAACCTGGGCATTCACCCCAGAACCAAACCAGACTCTGGGTAAGATGATCTCCAGGGGGCCCAAATGGGGCAAGGTATCGAAGCTGTTAAACCGCGGCAAAATAAAACCACGGCCCTGAAGCAGCCACACCTCCAGCTGCAACACCGACTGCTGAGGGATCAGGCCACGATCTTCCAACGGCCCAGGATCCTTCCAACGGCAGCGTCAGCCCTCAGATGGCAGCGTCCGTCTTCAGCGTCCGTCCTCAGATGGCACGTACCTTGCCTCAGTCGGTAACCCTCTTCCCAGGTTCCTTTAGATTGTAGCTCGTCACTTTGTCTCAGCTGTTAAGCGTTCTTCGATGTTTTTTTGGTGTTCTTAGTTGTTCTTTCGTTTCGTTTCCTCCTTCCGAGAAGATCTACGGTCTCGCGGTCATCATGTTAGAATCGGCGTCCTACGCTCCTGGATCCTCTCGGGTCTCTTGCCTCTCTATCGGCAGTCTCCTTCCTCCTAAGAACTAGGAGGGGTGTCCTGAGATCTTCAGCTATCTCCCGACCCAAAAGAACGGAGAATTCAGGTCGGGGGGGGCGTTATCTCGCTAAGAAATTCAGCAACCGGAGCGGAGTTCTGTGCTGCTGCTGCCTCTCCTTAGCCCCACCCCGGAAGTTGATGTTTTCCTTAGATTTCACAATGAAGAACCCCTTAATTTTTGCTCTTTTTCCCTGTTTCTCTGTCCCAGAGATTTAGTTACCTCAAGTGCCTTGGTAAATGTTTAATGATTTAAAATGAAGTAAAAGCAGTGTTAGGCTTGCAGCAAAATTCTGGAAATATTGACTATTGATCCAGCTGCAGAGAGTCAAATGACTTGAGAAAACAACTCCTCCGTTATTCACTTCACTGAAGCTGCAAGCAGCCACTTTTAGGATCATTAACTCTTGTCGGTAAAATACAAGCAATGTAAGAATGTGCGCAGGTAGGTTTTGAACCCAATGAACCTTGTGGGGTTTGAAAGGCATACAAAGGCATGCACACACATGCACACACATACACACTACTGACTTGTCATGAATGCATCTCCTCCTCACTGTAGCAGCAATTTATGGCTGAATAAGGTACTTCAGATGTTCCTGTGATGCCAGAAGTCATCAAAATCTGTTAGGGTCTTAACGTCCAGGCTGTCATGATTCTGTGCAGGAAAAGGTAAACAACACACATTTCTGTATAACATGAGGAAGTCAACATTTTTCTAATTGTAGATGTCAGTACTGACAGCCAGAATTCAGTCCCTTAAGTAGAATTCTATGGTAGGAACAATGTAAACACATTTTAGGCTGTGTTCAATTAAAGTCAAATTATATAGGCAAAGAGAAAAAGGGATCCGTAGTCTTTATTTTTCCTTCAGCATATTTGGCTAATTTCCAAGAAAAAGAATATATAAAATATGGATAAATGTACCTTTTCCCCCCTTCCAAATATAAGCCATGGTAGAAGCTTCTGAATAGAAAGAATTTTTTATTTTATTTATTTATTTTGTCAAACATGTACAGGATAGTAGTTGTTTGTATAAACATAACATAAGTAAAAAAGTACCGATAAAAGAGGACAGTAGGACAGTAGGACAGTAGGACAGGGACGGTAGGCACAGTGGTGCACTTATGTACGCCCTTTACAGACCTCTTAGAAATGGGGAGAATGTTTTAGTGTGTTTGAAAGTAACACATTTTCCATCCTTAACTATGATAACTAATTGCATTTTGCACTCTTTACAAAATAAAGAATATCCTGAAATTCAAATGTCTCTCAAACTTTCTGTCCTGAATATTCCTTTGAATAAATGTTTGTATAAGGGATATAATGTAAGGTTGTCTGGACAAATTATGAACAGCTATATAAGCACATAGCAATCAATCAATCAATCAATCAACCAGTCAATCAATTCTATTAACATAGTAATAGAGGAATGAATGTTATATTCTCTGATTTGTTTTACTAGTTGTTAGTATTCAGTGGATATAAAAAATCAACACGCTCTGTTAAAATGCCAGTTTTTTGTGATATAAAAATATCAGACCAAGATAAATAAAAAAATTCAAAAAAATTTCTCACCTTTAATATAACATATAAGCTGTACAATTCAATTGAAAAACATACTGAAATATTTTAGGGGGGGAAATAACAGTAAAAAAATGTACAATGAAATCATTTATCTTGGCCTGATTTTTTGCATCTTTTTTTACATCTCAAAAAACTGGCATTTTAACAGTGGTGTATAGACTTTGGATATTTATCATATTCTTTTATTCATTTGCTTCATTCTGTTTTTGTTTTTGTTTTTAAACTTTGCTGGTCATTGACCAAAGAAATATTATTGATTGACATTCATTGATTGATATAAGCACATATTATATTAGCAGCTTCATATGCTAGAAACAGGTAGCCCTCAGGACAGAAAGGGAGAAGGCTTAACTATCTACCTCATGCCTTTATTCTGGAAAGTACACACTGTTTCAGGTGATATACTAATCTGGTATGATTGCTTCAACATCTTTATTTTGATTGTTATTGTGACTAAGTTTATGATGGTGCAGTGGTTAGAATGCAGTACTGCAGGCTATTTCTGCTGACTGCTGGCTACCAGCTGTTCAGCTGTTCGATTCTCACTGGCTCAAGGTTGACTCAGTCTTCCATCCTTCGGAGGTCAGTAAAATAAGGACCCAGATTGTTGGGGGCAATATGCTGACTCTGTAAACCAGCAGCCCCCAACCTTTTTGGCACCAGGGACCGGGTTCTCTGGAGGGAGGCTTTTCAATGGACCAGAGGGGGCGTGGTTTTGCCTGCTGCCTGCATTCCTTGGATGGGGCTTCACCTGTTTGCACGGACTGGTTTCTGGCATGCCACGGCCCGGTGCCGGTCCACGGACCGGGGGTTGAGGACCACTGCTGTAAACCACTTAGAGACGGCTCTAAAAGCACACTGAGTGGTATATAAATCCAAGTGCTATTGCTATTAACAAAAGAGATACTGCGTATTGTAGTATTAACAATATGATGTAATTTCAAAATTAATGATGGAGAGAGGGAAAAAAAGCCCTGGGAAGTGATATTAGAAGCAGAATTTGTGCTAGTCTATAAGCATAATAAAGATTTAATTTGATAATTAGAACGGCTCTAAAAATGACCATGTTACTCAATATATATTAATAAATTTGTTGGTGGAAAAGGTGCATAAGCATTCTTTCAGTCATCCACTATGCCTGAGAAAATTTACAGTTCTAGAGGTCTTGACAGATTTCACATTCTAGGAATCTAGTCAGGAAGAGCATACACACACACCGGTTGACCCAGAGTTATATTAACAGTCTGTTGATTCCAGGCCCAAATGTCTCAATAATATGACAATCCCCAACAGTAATATGACTGCAACAAGCTTTTATTATATATTTGATCATATTTGAATCTATTAATCTCATTTTCAGATTATAGAAAATTGATCTGACACTGTTTTAAACATGCTTTATTTTAAACCCAAGCAAATACATTGGGTTTCAGAAATTCTGTCAAATTAAACCTTTCTCAACACATAATTGTAACCAATCACCAATTTGATTTCTGGTGGTGGTGGGGAGAATCTGGAACCAATAAAATAAAAGTTTTTAAATTTTCTGTAGTATACTAGAATAAAACATCTACCTGGATCTCAGATGTGTTGTTTGTAAAATATAAACTACGACTAGAAGTATGTGAATTATCAATAAAGGAGAATATTTTTAGCTCAGGGTTGAAATGAAGAGTTCTTAGTGCTCTTTGAATTTGGTTGTTTTCTTGCAGACATTTCATTACCCAAAGTAGGTAACATCATAAGTGTTAGTCTGACCTAACATCACCACTACCACTGATGATGTTACCTAATTTGGGGTATTTGGGTAATGAAATGTCTGCAAGAAAACAACCAAGATCAGAGAGCACCAAGGACCACTCAATTATGTGAATTACAAGGTAAATTAATAGTCTTCTCAGCAGTAGTGTTCATCTATGCATTAGTAGGTTAAGACTGTCCTCTGCTGTACAAACGAAGGAATGCATCAAATGTAAACTCAAGTTTTGCCTTAAAAATCTTTATCAAGAAATGTGATTACGGCAAGGAAAATTAAGTTTGATGAAGTGTGTGTGTGTGTGTGTGTGTGTGTGTGTGTGTAAAAGCTGTGATGTTTCCTTCCATACACCAGGATGACTCGACAGAAAAAAAACATATATAACCCTTTCCTGGTGAAGAGCTGATAGGGAAGAGAACCTGTGGCCTAGAGGTTAAAACTGCTGCCTTACAAGCAGACTGCCCAGGTTCAAATCCCACTAAGGGTATGGCTATCTGACGAGAGCAAAATAGCTCGAAATAGATCTAAAATAGTCTCCCTTTATTTTCATTTATCAGCAAAAATGTTACATACATACACACACACACACACACACACATAATACATACATACTTGAATATTTAATAACAAAAAATACAATATTACAATTTAAGAACACTGTTGTTTGTCACTACTCTGAAATATATATTTATCTAAGCAGGATTAAAAAAATACTTTAGCAGGTAACAACCCTAGAATATTATCTTATTCAACAGATATCTGAGTATATCATAAAGATTGTAAAGAATATGAAAAATAAAGTCAGAAATAAGCATTTTTTTCCTTTTCCTTTTTTAAAAATGTAATTTAATTGATCGAGGGGTATTTATCCAGAGGGAAGGTTTTGTGACAGGGAAAGCATACTTCTTAGGTCCATAACCTTGTTCTTGCTTCTTAGTCCAGAAATACTCTACTGGGACTTTTTTCTTCCTGAAATAACAATAGATGCAGAACACCAAAACTAATTGAAGTCATATAGGTGACCAAGATCTGCACTGTAGTCTATTTTATCCTCTCTGAAGAGTTGTTTACACTGCTTGATTCTGTACATCCATGGAGCTTCATTTTCTAAGTATGAAGATGATGGGTTGGAGGTTCTGCACATGAGATGTTTCTTATTTAGAGGACTCCTCATAGCAATAGCAATAGCAATAGCACTTAGACTTATACACCGCTTCATAGTGCTTTACAGCCCTCTCTAAGCGGTTTTACAGAGTTCAGCATATTGCCCCCAACAATCTGGGTCCTCATTTTACCGACCTCAGAAAGATGGAAGGCTGAGTCAACCTTGAGCCGGTGAGATTTGAACAGCTGAACTGCTGAACTAGCAGTAGCCTGCAGTGCTGCATTTAACCACTGCTCTTCCATGGCTGTTGCTGCAATTCTATGGACTGAAAGTCCTATTCAAAATACGTTGTTGTACCAGCAATTGGCTAGACATCAACTCCTAAATGCCTATACCCATGATGGCGAACCTATGGCACGCGTGCCCAAAGTGGCATGCGGAGCCATGTTGCCTGGCACGTGCAGCGTCACCTGTTCTTCTTCTGGGTTTCTGGCAAGCATGCGCGCATGACAATCAGCTGGCTTTCGTGCGTGCGGCAGTGCTGGAAACTGGAAGAGATGGTCTTCTGTTTTCCTGCGTGAACATGCGCGCTGGCCAGCTGATCGTCTGAGGAAAAGCTTAAACTCAGGTTTAGCTTTCTACATACTACAGGAACCTAATACATAGACACTTCTATAAATATAATTCTGCATTAGATTGCTTGCTAATTTTTTAGGCAAAAATCTACATGAGTACTACTCTATATGATAGCAGAAATATCAAAACATTTCTGAGTCAAGGTTGACTCAGCCTTCCATCCTTCCAAGGTGGGTAAAATGACCCAAATTGTTGGGGGAAATATGCTGACTCTGTAAACCGCTTAGAGAAGGCTGTAAAGCACTGTAAAGTGGTATATAAGTCTAAGTGTTATTGCTATATATTATTCCTAGAATTTGTGGAGAAAGGGACAGTGAGCTATTTTCAGTACATAAGAGGAGGAACACACACACACACACACACACACACACACACACACACACACACACACACACTGTATGCATGTGTTTGTAAAAAAAATAAAAGCTGCAATTAACCCATAATTAGGAGATACTTCATTCCAAATATCAGTAGTATAGGAGCTGTGATCAAACATTTTTTAATAAATATGCATGGAATAAGCACCATTTAAATCAATTTTTTACAACCACATAGGAAGAATGAGGTAGTTTTGAGCTACTACCGGTATTAGCAAGGCAATCTACTGGAAATTAATAAGGGTTATTTCTGAAAAAGTCATAAAGGAATAGGAATAGATTTTGACTAAGTATATAGGAGGGAATTATTTATTGAAAAATCTCAATTTGACTTTGATTTCAGACTTTGAGAAATATAGGTTCCTCCCCTCCCAAATTTCTTTTTATTGAAATGTCTTCCTAACTCTGACCTGATTATTTTTCCATTTAAAAAAATGGAAAGGGCACTTGTATATAGTACAAAATCTCATCAAAATCTATAAATATTTTCCACTTTAAGAATTGTGGCTACTCACTTTTCTTTCCCATGTTATGGGTATAATTTAGGCATTACATAATGCTAAAATAAATTTTGACATGAATTTCTTTTACTTCTTAATATTTAAAAAGCCTTTGTAGTTGATTGTTAGAGAAGAAGGATAACTTCATTATTTTATTACTGCTTTATTTCATATATGACTTTCTCAGAGGTTTAGATGCATTTTACACATATTTCCTACATTAATCCAGATATTTTTATTCAATATATTTGTTTATTTATTTATTTAGGATTCTTATATGCCGCCCTTCTCCCTGGGAACTCAGGGCGGCGTACAACATTTATCAGGTTGAATTTACAACATATATCAGGTTGAATGTAAGTAACTGCACCCACTAAATTATGGTATGGATCATTTATGAATTTGACCCCTATCTATTTAAGGGATTCTCAATTCATTAAGGGACATAATTTTTTTTTATGAACGGGATAGGTCTAAACCTCTGAAAAACATGGTTGTTAAGAAGAATAATTTTCATTCATTATGTCTGATCTTCAATCATTCAAACAGACTTGATTATATTGGCACTTAGTAAAATGAGTCTGATGCAAACATTTGGCAGCAAATATTATAATGTTCAAGGTCACTGTACATTGCCACATGTTCTTTACATTTTAAGTTTGAATGAACAGATATGGTACATTTTGCCAGTTTATCTGCTAAAAACAAAATTTTTGAATATAGTTACGGTAGCTATCAAGCCCAATCATTTCCATTCACATTTGAAGATGTGACATTTGTCTAATAGTTTTTTATTAATTGATGCAAGCAATTACATTGATTAAAAAGAAATTAAACTAAAATGTAATAAAACAATGTAGTTAAACAAGCATTATACAATAATTAATACACCAGAGGGCAGTCTTGATTCATGATATCTATTCCTATTCACTCTTAATAGGTGATTATAATCTCTCCATCAATGGTTTTGAGACAGTAAGTAACAAGAACAAAAGTACCCCTGAATGCACTAAAGAGCATTATTTATCAGTATCCACAGTGCATTCAAGGAAATCATGATTTTGAACATGGTTCTTTTCTCTGTTTGGTGGTGGTTTATTATTCAAACCACTGGAATTCTGTGAATTACATAGAAATATGGGGACTCACCATTATTATCCAGGAAACTTCCTTGATATATAGCAATTTGAACTTCAGCTTCCAGAGTTAGAATCCAATATGTTAATTATTAATTTACTCTTGTTGCCTTTCAAAATTGCAGTGTTTTTTTCATAACAGTTTGGCACATATCCAAAATATGTATTACATGTTTAAAAACTATTGAGTGTTGTATATAATATGATTGAATGTTGACATACATTATTCTGCACTGTTGTCTTCTATTCTTGTTTCTTAATGTTTCTTACAGAATATTAAAAATAGTAGTAGTAGTAGTAGTAGTAGTAGTAGTAGTAGTAGTAGTAGTAGTAGTAGACCATTTGATGGGTGGCGGCAAGGGTACAAGTGATACTTCATGAATAATGGCATAATTGTGCAAGTGATTTGAATTATATAATTTGCATCAGTCATGTGGTGAGATTGACATAAATTACGTCATTTACATGACTACTGTCATGATTTGTGTGGAATCACTATAGTTTTTTTCCACAAGTCTATGGTCATTTTGTATCACTGTATTTCAATACACAGGTCTTAAGAATTGCTTTATGATAAAAACTTTCTTTCATGGAGCAAAACAAGACACAGAAAAATATGGGACAATACTGCTCATGTAGACTAACCTGTCTAAACCAGGTAGCTCACCCCCGTTTTAGGGAAGCTGTATGCTAGAGGAAGAAATTAATAACCAAAATCACCAACATGAACTGAAAGAGAGCGGAAACTTTAAAAAGGAAAAAAAATGCAGTGAGTGGTTTGTCTCAACAGGTGGAAAATCCTGCATTTATTGCTAATAACAATTTGTATATTTCCTACAGGAAAATTATTAAAAATTGTAAATGGTCCCAGGATAAACCTATGTCCTTGGGGAAATGCTTATTTTAAAATAAGCTGATATCAACAAAAAATAATTAGCTTAAAATAATTTGCGAGTACATAACAAAATAATAATTTTGCAAGTACATAACTTGCTTTTAATTTACAAGTCATGATTAGGTTTAGCTTTTTTTGCCTGAAAAAGAGAACAATGACAATTTAGATATAGCCCTCAGTGTCATTTCTCTGGGCTACTCCCATTTTTTAAAACAGTACTGTGATAAAAGTGATATATAGAACATGAAATGTTATATAATGAATATTATATAATATTTATTATTTATAAACAACTATTATATAAATACCCATTTTAACTGATCACTCTGCTTAATACCTAATTACCACAGTACAGTCTTATGTCTAAGGATTTTTACCCATGTAATATGACTGTATTATTATTATCCTTCTACCAGGGGTGAAATCCAGCAGGTTCTGACAGGTTCTGGAGAACCAGTAGCGGAAATTTTGAGTAGTTCGGAGAACCGGTAGCGGAAATTTTGAGTAGTTAAGAGAACTGGCAAATACCACCTCTGGCTGGCCCCAGAGTGGGGTGGGAATGGAGATTTTGCAGAATCCTTCCCCTGCACGCTTACCAAGCCACACCCACCAAGCCACGCCACGCCCACCAAGCCACACCCACAGAACTGGTAGTAAAAGCATGGATTTCACCACTGCCTTCTACTATCTTCTCTTATTAGTATCTTATGATTATATTACTTTCTTGTTTGTATGTACACTGAAAACTTATGCACTGGAGACAATTCCTTGGGTGTCCAATCACGTGGCCAATAAAGCTGTTCTGTTCTGCTCTGCTCTGCTCTTTTCATTTTGCTTACTGATTTTAGTAGCATTGTGAGTGCCATTTTTTTGTTTTTAAATTTTTAATAGTATATAAGAGACATCTCAGTATTGTCTGGGTTAAAACTTTTCTTTGATGTTGGTTGTTCTTGTTTTTGGTCTAATTAACTTTAATTAAGTTTGGCTTAATTAAGAAATTGTACATGGATTTTTGGCAGTACATAGTTCCCTAGATCAAATGGGAGGTACTAGGAATGACCCTCAGACAACTATGGACCTTCCTGGGAAGAGGAATCTTGATTGATTGCAATTCTTGGTAGGACCAGTAGAGGGTGGGGTCTCCAACATTTCATCTCAGCTTTCTATTTTTTTAAGCACACCTTGGTTTTAACTTAATTTTTTTATGATTTTTAAAAATATTAAACAATGTTAATATAATTGGTCTTCAAACAAACGAATAACAAACAATGTTAACCATTGCCAGATGTTAAAACATTTAGTTTGATTGTGAAAAATCAGTCTTGCTAACTTACAGTACAAGCAATATGTTTGATTTTTTTAAATCTCTGTAATTGAAGATAGCAATATAGCAATAGCACTTTACTTATATACCGCTTCATAGTGCTTTACAGCCCTCTCTAAGCGGTTTACAGAGTTCAGCATATTGCCCCCAACAATCTGGGTCCTCATTTTACCGACCTCGGAAGGATGGAAGGCTGAGTCAACCTTGAGCCTAGTGAGATTTGAACAGCTGAACTGCTGAACTAGCAGTCAGCCTGCAGTCGCAGCATTTAACCACTGCACCACTTCAGCTCTTCAAAAAAAAATTTTTTTTTTTACTGACATTAAATTAACTTTATTCTTAACACCCAGCCTCTGCTGACAAAACCAACAAAACAGTAACATGTTCCAGTAAAAATTGATCTGGATGAGAAATTTAACTACTGTATTTTTCGGACTATAAGATGCACCTAAATTTTGAAAAGGAAAACAACAAAAAAAGTTTTTACCTCCATGCATCGCATTTTTGGGCCTTTTCCAGCATTTTTTCTGCCCGTTTTCGAGGCTTTTTTCTGCCCAATTGATGTTTTTTTCGGCCAGTTTTTTTTTTTAAAGGCCAAAAAAAGCCCCGAAAATGGGGCGTGTAGAGGCCAAAAAATGGCTGGCGGGTGGGGCTTTGGCAATATTTGGTCTATAAGACGCAAAGACATTTTCATCCCGTTTTGGGAGACAAAAAAGTGTCTTATAGTCCGAAAAATACGGTAAGTCATACAGGCACAAATGATGATGATGATGATGATGATGATAATAATAATAAAAAGATAATCTTGACATAGTTATCACTGATGTGTGTAATACAACAGCAACAAATATCTACTCAATTGAGTTTTAAGGCACTTCTTTGTTTTTGGTTTTCTAAGAAAATAACTCTCTCCGGTCCAAATTCTCTTTCCGTTCCAATATACTGTCTCCTCTTGTAGACTCACAGATAATAAAGTTTCTCCGAAAGGGTTAAACTTGGCTCTCTGTGGATACTTTGCCCTACGAGGAATGCCCTACGAGGAAAGATGAAATAATATGTATAAACTCAGAGTTATTTTGCACAGGGAAGTTAGGTTTTAAAGATAAAACATGTTCAGACGTTCAAAACATTCATTTTTCACAACCAATAAGTGGGTGGCAGCTTGGGATTGTGCTAGTAGACTAGACTATTGAGGCTAAATCCAGCCCAGTGCTCTGTGTAGGAATCCAGGAGTAAACAGGTATTTGTTTTGCAGCTTCTTCAATACATTACAGAGAGTTCACCATTTCCTTGGAAACTATTTCCACCAATGATCAATTAAATATACTCACTATCTGATTATCTGTATTCTAGAGATGAAGGCTATCATAAACTCTTTCATTTTTGTCTTTCCTAAACAGCCTTTTTCTTGTTTCATAAGACTTAATTTCAGTTCCTAAAATTTGTTAAAGAAATGTCCTTGAATTATAGAACTTGAACATGTATTCATCTTGTTACTTATGGGAATAAAGTAATTACACAACATAGTCACATAAAATACTCTACTCTGTATTAAGTGAATTAAGAAATATATTGCATTATTTAGGCTAATGTGATATGTAAAAGGAGGATGTTTAATCTTTGATATTATGATGAAAAGTAGGCTACTTCATATAACTATGAACCATGCATGGAGCCAGTTAGCAAACTGCTATCTAACCTGCCTTAGTTCCTTTGTTCTTGTTGCATTTAAATTTATCTACAGCAAATTATTGAAAAAGTTCATGTTTAAAAACAAAGAGGGGGGAGAGGGTATTGTAATTCCTGTACTGATAATTCTATGAAATGTGGTTATTCCTCTACCACCCTGAAATGAAGAGCTATTTAAACAAATTGTTTTAAATACGTTAATTAAATAATCAAGAGTCTAATTGTTTTCCAGCCTACTTCCTCCTCCTCCTCACTGGAACTTATTAGGCATTCAAAACTTTTTGTGTGAGTTCTACAAGTAGAACCATTTCATTCTTTAACTTCTTTTTCCAATCTCCAAAATTTATTAACCAGTTGCATGTGGGTTCAGGCCCAGGGAATAGCCAAGGTGTATAAGTAATTGTTTTATATAGTGGTGAGTTTTGGGAAGGGCAGGAATCCCCCTTCAATTCATTGATGAATCCTGGCATCTCCCTCTACAAATGCCTGAAGTTTCTTGGCAAGATTTCAGAAGTGATTTGTCTTTTGCCTTCTTGTTGGGCTGAGAGAGAGTGACTATTCAAAGACACTCAGCTGACTTTGTGCTGAAGATAGAACTAAAATTCTTGTTTGTCTTGTGTCTAGTCTAGTGCCTTAACTACTACAAAGCATTTACAAAGCATATATATATATATATATATATATATATATATATATATATATATATATATATATATATATATATATATATATATATATATATATATATATATATATATATATATATTAAGGTTCTACATTTAGGCAAGAAAAACAAAATGCACAGGTACAATATATGTGGTACCTCGCTCAATAGTAGTGACTGTGAAAGGGATCTTGGAGTCCTAGTGGACAACCATTTAAATATGAGCCAGCAGTGTGCAGCAGCTGCCAAAAAAGCCAACACAGTTTTAGGCTGCATAAACAGAGGGATAGAATCAAGATCACGTGAAGTGTTAATACCACTTTATAATGCCTTGGTAAGGCCACACTTGGAATACTGCATCCAATTTTGGTTGCCATTATGTAAAAAAGATGTTGAGACTCTAGAAAGAGTGCAGAGAAGAGCAACAAAGATGATTAGGGGACTCGAGGATAAAACATATAAAGAACGGTTGCTGGAACTGGATATGTCTAGTCTTATGAAAAGAAGGACTAAGGGTGACATGTGTTCCGATATCTCAAGGGTTGCCACAAAGAAGAGAGAGTAAAACTATTGTCCAAAGCACCTGAGGGTAAAACAAGAAGCAATGCGTGGAAACTAATCAAGGAGAAAAGCAACTTAGAACTAAGGAGAAATTTCCTGACAGCTAGAACAATTAATCAGTGGAACAACTTGCCTCCAGATGCTCCAACACTGGAAGTTTTAAAGAAGAGATTAGATAACCATTTGCCTGAAGTGGTGTAGGGTTTCCTGCCTAAGCAGGGGGTTGGACTAGAAGACCTCCAAGGTCCCTTCCAACTTTGTTAAATTATATATGCTCTATCTTTTATCCCAACTAGTGTTTTTCTGTATTTTTGTACCTCTAATTTGAAGCTCTAGTGAATAAAAGAAAAATATTTTATGTGGTCTTTCCATCTATGAAATGCATACCTTGCTGAGCTTACCTGTCATCTACATTATATTCCTAAAGTACCTTCTGGAAAACATTACTTCAGTTAATCTTCATAAAGTAAAGTTGGAACTTCAAAATCATTTAAAGTATTAAGATATATTTAAAACAGCTTTGTCCCCATTATATTTTATGCTGTAATTGAATCTATATTATCCATCCCTTAACTTAAACCACAAATACAACTGATTTATTCCTGTGGAGACATAGGATACTTGTGGTCATTCTCAAATTGCTGAATTGCAATTTCCAACATCTCCTATCATTGTTTATACAGCCCCCTGCTTGCAGGGGAAATCTCACCATATAATATTTAGAAGGTCTGAAATTCCCACCATCTATCATAAAGAATGGCTTCTGTAAAAAAAAAGTTGCTTAGGAATGTAATATAATATCTATTTGTGTGTTTGTGTATTGATTTGTATGCTGCTTGTATTCAAGTGTATCACAGCAAAATTACAGTAGTGTCAAACTTCCTTTATCATAAAATAGGTTTAATTTTGTCATCAAGAAAAATTCTGTATTTTCCATGAAACACCATTCCAGAATCCTCTCTATTCCCTGATTATATTGGAGGGCTACCATTAAAAGAGAATAAGTAAGGGAGAGAGAGGAAAAAACTCCATGACCCAGTTGTAAACAGATCCATAGTCATATATAAATATAAACTTTAAAAAGTATTGAATTTTTCAATGATTTTTATCCAGCTGTCACCAACCACTCAAAATATTATTGCAATCAAGTTTTTAATATAATGTATAAAAATATAATTATTTACATTTATAATATTGTTTGTATATAGAACAGTATAAAGTTAACATTCCATAGGACCAGAAAAGCTTGAGAGAAAACACTTGTGATATAAAAGGCCAACTTACATATAACTATATACTAGATATAAATAAAGAAGCTTCTTATTTCAGAATAAGGCAAGCTCACATTTAAAACTTTGTAGTAAAGTACAGGAGTAGAATCAGTTGTCTCAATTCAATAAGAATATGCCTATGACTTTGATCCATGACCTACAAATTGCCTGGCTATGTGTACACTTGTCTTAAACACAAGTAATATGATTTAACGCGTTTGTGAAATAGACTGTGAAGGAACAACCAAATACAATCTTTTTGTCTTTGACTTTTAAAAACAAACTGTCTAAGGTGACAGAAGTAGTCTTACTATTGCATAGCTGCCAAGAACATAAGATCAAATATATTATAAATTTGTGTTAAGGACTAGTTTAGAATACTATTTTCCTTTGGTATAAAAATAACACTGTTTGGGGTTACTTCATATAACCTATCATTTGGTTCATGCTATTAATTTTAATAGTTATCTGTCTTCTGTTAGTCAAAATGTTTTAGAATTGTTCTTTAGAAAATGATTTTAAACATGCCTTTTTAAAGCTACCATTTTATCTGAAATTTGGAGAGCTCTCCTTCCTACTTCACATTACACATTACATTTTAAGTGCAGTTTTCTTTCCAACTGAAGAAGTGGAGGATTTAAACACAGTGTAATTGTTTTTCATTGTTTCAATTGTTGCTTTGGTCGATAGAAGACAATGTAATTGGTAAGCACATCCAGCAAGAGCAGTCTTTACTTTTAACTAAGCTGTAGTTCCACATAATCTGCTGGCTGTTGGGACGTCTTTGGTGTCGGATTCTGGTCTTCCTGAAACCACAAACGGCCAAGTCTGTGAATTAAAATATGTTTCCACGTTAGAAAGAAAGATGACATTTAACAAGGACCAATTTGCTGCAACATAATTTCCACCCATATTTGGCAAAACAACTTTCCATACAAAAACAGAATTGGTTGCTTGATCAAAAATCAGATGCGATACATTTGAATGTATTAAAGATGCCCTCGTTACACTTTTCTTACTAACAGTATTAAACAACATGCTAATCTAATCTAATTCATTAAAGTTTTCACTATATACGCTACAGCAACAACAAAGCAAAGACTGTCCAGAAAATACCTTGCTCAAGCCCATTATGTAGCTAATATTCTTGTTCTTTCATATTGTTAGGACTCTGTCCAAACGGTTGGGTTTGCTAATATATAAACAAGCCACAAATCAATGTTTATGTGAATATAGGTAATATTGCTTTAAATGCAGTGTAAGCTTTCTGATTACTATATAAGGGAGCTAGAGAACAGGCTCGCTCTCCCTGCTGATTCTCTCTGCTGATTCACTGCTGATTCATTGAGTAATTGACTTCATGTCTGTGAAAGTACTGTGAAGAGCTGCTGTGTATAGCGTAACTATCTGTGATAGTATAGATTTGTTTGTTAGCTGTAATCTTTGTTTGCTAATTAAGAGAAAGACAGGCTGGTAAGAAGATTCTTCGTATTGACTGACTTAACGTGTATGACTTGGACTTCTTATTTGGACTTTGCTAATTCTTTGAGTAAACTATTTGTATATACTTTAAACGTATCTGTTTATTGACTGAATCATATCAACTCATATCAACTGCAACACCATGTTTCACTGTTCACAAGCTTACGGGCACAAATTCCTTAACATATATCTATTTTTTTGTCAAGTACGTGTTGGTAATATACATAAATGTAACATTGTTTATATACGTAAGATTGGTACTGAAAGAGGGAACATTAGGACAGGGACGGTAGGACGTTGGTGCACTTATGCACGCCCCTCATCAACTGATTCAGACTTCAAAACAAGCTTTTGCTGTAAAATTATTATTTTAATCCAAATATATACATTTCTGTTGCTGAAACGTTGTCAAAAGCCTTTTAATGTAGACACTTCTTTGTCCATATTCTACACACAAACTGCTTATGTAAGCAAGTTTTGTGGAAAAGGGAAGTGTAACAGCTCCTATAGTTCCTTTATACAAAAGCAGTAAGATAATTTAATTTCTAACCTATGGGTGACAGAAATGTTTATGCCATTGATTTGTTCAATCAGGCAGGAAAATAAAAATGACCAAAACATGATTTTATTATAGCAATTATAATAAGAATAGTTGTTTTTAATTATTATACAAAAAACAATGATTGGTTATCATTTTATTTAATTAATATTTAATTATCTATTTCAAATGTAGAAATCATCCTCGACTTATGGCCATAATTAAGCCCAAAATTTCTTTACTATGCGAGACAATTAAGTGAGTTTTGCCCCATTTTACAACCTTTCTTGCCCCAGTTGTTAAGTGAATCAATCTAGTTGTTAAGGTAATAATACAGTTGTTAAGCCAATCTGGCTTCCCCATTTGCTTGTCAGAAGATCACAAATGGAGATCACATGACCACGGGACATTGCAACCATCATAAATATGAACCAGTTGTCCAGTGTCCAAATTTTGACCATGTGAAAAACGTTCATAAGTCACTTTTTCAGTGCTGTGGTAACTTCGAATGGTCACTAAATGAATGCAAGTCAATCCGTATATACCTCATATTATATAAAATATGGGTAACTAACAATCAAATATACAAATAACAAAAAATACAGCGAAATTAAAAGTTCTTGCATGCCACCAGGTGCCATAACTCCCCATACTTCAAGAACACAAATGCTGAGTTCATCTCCTATCTTGAAGCAACACCTGGGGGAAAAGCTCAGTCTTAATGGCTATCAAGGAAATAAGAAGGTTGAGGTTCCTCCATATCTTGGGAGTGGGGTGCCCACTCCATAGGGTAGCCACTGCTAAGGGAAATTCTACTTCCTATGTCTTACCAGATGCATTTAACATCATTTAGTACAGGGGCCTGCAGTCTATTAAATTAAACCATTCCTCAAGGTATCAGGGCATTTTCTACAAATTTGCTGTATAAATTAGTTTAATTTGCATAGAGCAATTTCAAGAAGCTTATCCAATTCAAAATTTTCTAGAATGCCTGCCCTTCATTTTTTATACAAACAAATAATTTTTTCATTATTATAGAAACTAATGTGGTGAAATGTGTTGCAGGTGAGAAACCAGGTTTACCATTAAGTAGGAATCTTTCCAAATAAGATAGTTTCAGCAGAATCTAATTTGTGTGGACTAAGCCACTTCAAGGAGAGCCAGAATGAATACTGTATAAACTTTGGCTCTCCTACAGTTGTCATGGTTGTTGTGAAAAATTTACAGAATGAATATACATAGTCAAGGCAGCCATTTAAATCAGGCATTTTGACAATGCCTCTTCTAGAATAGTTCTTATATTTTTTTAAGATGACATTCTAATATTAAATGTATTCTCCTTTCTCCAAGTAAAGATTTTTTTTTGCTTTATTAGTTTGATAAAATACTGCAGTTACAAGATCTTTATTATAAATATTTTGTAGTATCTTCTGCTATATGTCATAATCAACATCTGCATAGCTTAAAAACTGCAATCATTAAATACAAACATGTACATGTACATGTTGCTGTTACATGGATAGATATATTTCTGGAATCAAATCTACATGAAGATATTAACTGTTTTTCTTTGGAATGTGTTAAGTGCAGTCATTTATATTTAGTTATTTAGTTATTTATTTGGTATTCTTATATGCCGCCCAACTCCCGGAGGACTCCGGGTGGCGTACAACAGAAAAGATACAAGAAACCAATTTATAAATATGCATTTAAAAACAAGTATAAAAATTAAAACCGTAATATTAAAAACATCCAATATCCATTCAACAGTCATACATACTTGGGGTGAGCTCACTGGATTACGCTCTACCCTCAGCCTGCAGGAAAAGCCATGTCTTAACAGCCTTCCGGAAGGCCAGCAGAGTGGGGATAGTTCGGGTCTCTGGGGGAAGTTGGTTCCAGAACACGGGGCCTGCCACAGAGAAGGCTCTCCCCCTAGGGCCCGCCAGCCGGCATTGCTTAGCCGATGGGACCTGGAGGAGGCCAACTCTGTGGGCCCTAACCGGTCGAAGGGAAGTGTGAGGCAGAATGCGGTCCCGGAGATGTTTGGAGATGTTTACAGAAGGCCACTTGTATATCCTATATGTTACGTCTTCAGAGCTGCCAGCAACAGCGAGCAGCTCTCCGGATTGGCCTGGCCTCCAATGTGCATATTTAACACTATAAATATTGTTGAATCAAATCCCATACAGTTCAAATATGGAAAACCTGGTAATTTTCAGAAACAGATCACTGCCATGTAAATAAGAGTTCAATTTCATATTCTTAGACTTGAGCTATTAATGATTACGATAGCTTTATATTCTTTTAGCCTAGGGAATAATATGTTGTGTGCATTTGGCATTTGAAGTTTTTAATAGATATTGAATTGCAAAAGGAAAAATGTAAATAGCAGAAGTGACAAAAAATATGAAATAGATTATGGTAAAATGTATCATCATAGTTTAGTCACAATTAGATACAGTCCCAATTGCTTCTTACCTCAAAATAGGATGAGAATTGAATGAGATATAACAGCCATAAAAATCACCAAACATTTGATGCAATTTCTGTCTGAGTAATAATTAAAAAGAACTGGACTTTATAGTTTTGAAACCAATAAAAATCAATTTTTTTTTATTTCGAAGAACAGAAAACTAAACTAGATGAATGTTGATAATCTCATCTAATAGGGCAGTTAGGTCTTTTTAGATGCAAACTGAGTTGAGAGCCACAGATCCTTGCATTTGAGTCTACTGAAATTGTAGGATTGGTTTAGTTTCCCCCAGCCAATTGCTCTGCTAACAAATAGATCAACCCTTTGTTGATTCAAAAAAGCAGATCCTGCACTTGCAGAAAAATGCTAGGAAGGGGAGAGAAAAAACCCCCTCTGCTAACAAAAGCTGCAGCCACTTAAAAGCTGAGGGAGAATTTTTCAAGCATAGAGGGATCTTAAAGGAACTCTTAATAACACATTTTTAAAAGCTTTGAAAGCTTCCCTCCAGATGATGTCAAATTCAATTAAGAGCTGTCCAGATATGCTTGACTACACTTCCTATCCTTCACAGTGGCAGGCTTTTAAAAGGTGTCCTTATCTTTGTATATATACACTGTTGAAGTGCCTTTTGATACATGCAGTTGCTCATCACTCTGAGCAATTCTCATGTGTCGAACACGAGAATGTGTTAATACTACTCGTAGACAATCCAAAAATACAAAAGATCAAACCAATGGTGTGTGTAACCACAAACCAGTGCTTTATTGAGAACTTAGAGAGCCAGTGAATGAACCATTCACCGATTCATCTTGCAAATTCTTGAATGTCTCTTTTAAGTCAGATATTAGTTTATTAAACATTGCTTGTATTTGGGCAAAAGCAGGACAAATGTTTCTAAGGAGGGGAGAGCCAGATACATACTCTACAGAGTATGAGATACATACTCTACAGCAGTGGTTCTTAACCTGGGGTGCGTGCACCCCTGAGGGTGCGAGGGAGCATTTCCAGGAATGCGAGAGAAATGTAAATTTTTTTTAAAAAAAATACGAACGAGGCAACCGTGTTTTTATGTTATATAGTAATATAATATAATATATATATTATAATATATAATATAATATAATATAATATAATATAATATAATATAATATAATATTATATTATATTATATTATATTATATTATAATATAATAATATAATAAATATAATATAATATAATATAATATAATAAATATAATATAATAATATAATAATATAATAATATAATAATATAATATAATATAATATAATATAATATAATATAATATAATATAATATAATATAATATAATAATGTTATATAGTAATATATATTGTAAATAAACATGGCATTTGTTTATGCAATGAATGTTTTTTCTTAAATAAAAAAATATACACACATTTTTAAAGGGGGTGCAAGAGCTTATTTTCAGATTCAAGGGGGTGCGGACCACTAAAAAGGTTAAGAACCGCCGCTCTACAGAATATGCATACTGTATAAAGAATACACGTACTGTATACTATACACATATTGTATCCTCCCAAATTTCAGATTCCTTATTGACTGATGAAAGCAATCAGAGGAGGAAAGCATTACTCTTACAGAGACACTCCTGATAGCCTGTCTTATTCTCCTGTCTCCTAGAATATCTCTTATCTATAGTAATATTAACTTGAACTTTAAAAAAAAAACGCATTTATATAGAAACAGATACTCTAAAACTGGCCAACCTATGTACGTTCCAAGATTGCAGAAACACGCTGCCCTTGTCCGGAAAGCACCGCCGTCGTCCCAGTGGAACTGAAGTCAAGTTCTGACCAGCAAAGCCTGCCCTTCTGAACCTGATATTCCAACAAAGGGTTCCGAGCTCACTCACCAGGTTGACAGGGTGCACGTAGGCCTTCTCGTAGCAGTCTTCTTGCAGCAACTGCCGCAGGTGGGCGATGTAGCTGGAGGCCAGGCGCAACGTATCCAGCTTGGAGAGCTTGGTGTCCGGAGGCACCCAAGGCAGGCTGGTTTTTAGGCGCGAGAAGGCTTTGCTCAGCACGCGCATGCGGGCTCGCTCGCGCGCGTTGGCCGCGTTGCGCTGCGACTGCTTGCACTCCGGCGTCGAGGCGGCGGCGCTGCGACCCGCCGCCGGTTGCTTTTTAACCCCGCCGCCTTCTCCGGCCCCGGAGCCTCCCTTCGTGCGCTTCTTTTTGCTCGCCACCGCCTCCTCGTCTTCCTCGTCCTCCTCGTCTTCTTCGTCGTCGTCGTCGTCCTCCTCTTCTTCCTCTTCAGCAGCGGAGGAATTATCCAGCGAAGGGCACGTTTCACCTCGGGGACGCCGCTTAGAGCGGGGCGGAGCCCGGTACTCCAGCTGCAGCTCCCTCAGATCCATCCGAGGCTCCGGCAGCTCCTCGGAGCCACTCGGGGAGCCTGTAGGCATGGCCCAACCCCGGGACGCCAGAGACGGGCGGCAGCCAGAAGGCGCCCCCTCCTAAGAGGAGCTCCACGACGGCTTGAGGTGGTTCTTTGGCCAGGGGGTATATATATATATGTGTGTGTGTGTGCCAGGGAGAGCGGGTCAAACCATCTGTGCGGGGCAAAGGGGGGGGAACGCAAAAATGAGCAGCCCGCGTAGGGGCGCGGCGAGGGCAAACTAGGCTCTGCGCGCGTCAGCCGTCCCTTCGCCTGTCTTTGGATCTTTCCCAGCCCCTCGGGATCCGTGGAGAGCGCGCTGAAGAGGAGGAGGAGGTGGTGGCGGCGGCTGGAAAGCGCCCAACGCCCGTCACTGAGAAAAAAAACCCCGCCTTAGCCGCGATGAGCTGCTGTCCCTGTGCCGTCGGGTATGCGCTTAGGGCATCCCGGGGTGCTGAAAAGTTGCTCGAGATTTTAAGCATAATTTGGGGGGGGGGGAGCCACTACGGTGGCTTCTTGTATCTGGTGCTCTCAGCTTATGATGGGTTTTCAACAGCCGCCTTTCCCACGTCGGCTTTGGTTAAGAATAATGGAACTTAAAATCCAACAAGTCAATATCCATAACACACAAATCTGACTTTAAAAACTTCAAGGCTCAACCAGTAAGACCGTAGACAGCTGAGGTTGAAGCGGGAGCGTCTGGATAGATGATAGGTAGGTGGGTGGGTGGGTGGGTGGATGGATGGATGGATGGATGGATGGATGGATAGATAGATTGATTGATTGATTGATTGATTGATTGATTTCTTTATTGGCCAAGTGTGATTGGACATACAAGGAATTTGTCTTTGGTGCATATGCTCTCAGTGTACATAAAAGAAAAGATACATTTGTCAAGAATCATGAGGTACAACACTTAATGATTGTCATAGGGTACAAATAAGCAATCAGGAAACAATCAATATTAATATAAAACGTAAGGATACAAGCAACAAGTTACAGTCATAAGTGAGAGGAGATGGGTGATAGGAACGATGAGAAGACTAATAGTAATAGTAATGCAGTCTTAGTGAATAGTTTGACAGTGGTGAGGGAATTGTTTGTTTAGCAGGGTGAGGGCGTTGGGGGGAAAAACTGTTCTTGTGTCTAGTTGTCTTGGTGTGCAGTGCTCTATAGCCTCGTTTTGAGGGTAGGAGTTGAAACAATTTGTGTCCAGGATGTGAGGGGTCAGTAAAGTCTACTGGCTGAGCCTCTGAAATGTAGATGGGGGGTCCAATCTAGTGGGCTACCGAGTCAAAGCGAAGAGGGAGGATTCAAGCGTGATCAAACCGAACTAGAAGCGATTCCATTATAGGAGGAAAGGACGCTGGAGGGCGCCGCTCCCGAGATGATTTGAAGTGGACGGATTTCCATCCCCAAGTTAGAGCCTTGTGGTGTTTCCTTCAATTCAATTTCCTTCCTAACGGTTTTGGAAATCAAGGGAAATGTATTTGAATTGAGTTGGTGCCGGAGGTTCCAAAGTTATTCTAGAAGTTGCAGCCTTTTAGCCACGTCTAGAATCAACTGGATCTAGGGCTTACATTGAGAACTGGAGGTGGTGGGCTGGTGGAAAATCCCTCCCGCTCTTCTTTGGGACAGCATAAAGTCTGTTAAAACCGGAATGAATTCTTTGAACGCCTTCCTACTGTGGGCAGGACCGACTTTGGGAGAAACAATGTTAAATTTCATTGATATCATGAATTAATCTGAAATTAGGTTCTTTAAAACCAACGTCTGATTTTTTTAAACAAACTGAACCTAAGCTGTACTAAAAGTACATAGAGGCTAGTTTTTAAAGTCAGTTTTGCATGTTATGGATATTGGCAGGCTGGAAATAATAAAAGGAAAGAAATTATGTGCAAGGCAATAAATAAAAGTATCAAGCTGGTGATATTGGAACTGGTGAAAAAGCAAGTAAAACCCTTGGAATGCAATTTAGCGCAATCATTTTTATTGCCACTTTGCAGATTTCCAAGAGTGTGAGAACTGGTCTTAACTATATTAAATTTTATCAGAATAAGGTGAGCTTGTTGTGAAAGTCTTTAAAATCAAGGGAATAGGCACATGAAATAGTGCTTAAAAGAAAATCCCAAAGAAATTAGTGACATAATTAACTTTTGCATACAAAATTGATCTTCATTCAGTTAAATGGAAACACTTTACTTCTAAATAAGTCTCATTCATTCCAAGAGTACTTTTAACAAAGATTACTTTGAGCCGGACTTCACTACTCTTCTACCCAGCCAACATTTCTTAATACTGTACCTAATTTCAATTTTAAATCATATTTAAAAATATGGGCTTCAGCAGCTGCTTAATGTAACACATCTGCAAGGTAAATTTGAGGCAATCCAGGTTATTTTCTGAAATTAAATTTCGGAGACTGGAAACTGAACCGTCAGTCTCTGAAATTCATAAATGGCAGTTTCAGGATTGTCTCATTGTAAATAAAATGTGTATGCAAATAAATGAAAATATGTATTCATTTATTTCAGTGTATTTGTGCCTTGTTTTCCACAACTGAACAAATCTGTAAAACTACTAGAATAGTAACCTGGGGTGGGGGAATCCAGCAGCAGGTAGGACAGCCAGGTACAAGAATCAAATATCCAAGGTGCTGAAAAAAGTTTTCAGAATCCCCTGAAGAAAGACAGGGAACTCTCAAGAGAGAAAGTTATTGGTGAAATGTTGGCGCTTCCAAAAATATTTCTAAATGTGTTTGTCTGAATCGAAAAAGTTGCAGGAGATCTCGCAATCTTTAATGTGGGTCTTGTTCCTGGCTATTTTCACATGGACCTGGATTCAAATCTAGAGTTTTCAGCGAAGATTTAGTTCCATCATGTAGCCCTTGACTGAAGTGTCGTGGAGTCTCATATTTGGAATCAATTGCAATGGATGATTCTGAAGCCTCACAAGAACAAATAAAACAGAAAAATACAAAAAGCTAAACTTCATCCCCCAGATTTACTTACCTAATCTGAAATTCCATTTTATTCGCATGTTTCATTTTCTTTTGCAAAAAACCAAAAAAACAAAATCGGGTTGCCGATTTCACTTCTCCTACTTACATAGAACGGATCGAGGCTAGGCTTAGATCTAGGTTTGCATTAATTGTTTTTGGGTGTTTTTTTTGAAACTTGAAAAACAAGTTTTTGAGAAATCCAAAATTTTGGTGGAAACTAATGTAACAATTGGGAATAAAGGACGTCCTGTCGACCTTCACAGTTCATCTCCAGATAGCGTGTCCTATCTGGATCATCCCGGATTATAAGGGATCGGTCTGCTAGCAATTCTCTTTTATGCACGTTCCCCTGGAAGTAAAAGGAATTGGATTCAGCGGATTTATCACAGTCCTGTGGAAATCCAGCAGCACATCTTTCTAATTTAGGAAGCAAAATGTCAGACTCCTAGAACGCAGCCCTGAGCTGTGGAACCAACGGGGACAGTTCTACTGAAAATGGATCCCTCTTTTAACGTCTGAAGCGCTCCGTGTCCTCTCATCAAAGCCCTGGGCGCTCTGTGACCTCAGTCCTAGGCAGCTTGGCTCGTGGGCATCCACGGAACTCCATTCCTTATAAATATGGATGAGAAGGATCGGACCATTCTCACGTGTCTTTCCTTGGAGTAGAGCGAATGTTCCCGAAGAAAGAAGGGCACTCTCAACGGCTGGCTTCGCGGGTTCGCACTTAGGCATGCTTAACTGAAATCTGGCTAATGCCCGAGTGACCCAATTTTCTGGACTGAGGGAACAAGACTGCTATTTGGTTCGTGGATGTACGTGACTTCATTAAGCCACGGGTTATTTATTGAATACATTTGGATTCACACAATAAAGCCAAGCTAGAACTGTGGCAGAGAAGCCACCAGGGGTGTTTCCCAGGAACGACCCCCCAAGGATGGGTTAGCGCTGAGCAGATGTATTTTGAAAGGGGGGGAGAGGGCTGAGGGTGCCCTTAGACTGATGGGCACAGCAGGTGGATCGCGATGGACCTCTGCAAGCCTTTCCTTCTATCCGCTCATCTTCCCACCAGCTTGGCGTTGGCATCACCTTCTCGCCAGCTTGGGTTCCTGGCGCCTCTTCACGCGAGCTGGCTGTGGGGGGAGGTGCTCGGGCGATTCGTGGGTACCGCTGGCAGACGCTGCCAAGCAGCTGCTCGGGAAAAGCCGTGGCCCCGTGTCATCTCAAGTTCACCCTCGACCCAGCGTATCTAAGGAGCTCCTTCCTCACGACCTCTCCCCCCCCCACCCGCGCGCTCATTTTGGCTTGGGGGCGTCGGTGAAGCAGAGGGAGGGAGAGCAGCAGCCTCGAGCGCCAGAGCAACTTTTGCGGAAGGAAAGAGAAGAGGCTGCAAGCGAATCAAGAGGGGAGTGTTCCGGAGGCAGAGGTAAATCTGCAAAGAGAAAGGAAAGGATAGAGGAAAGGAGAGTGGACAGGAGGAGAGGAGAGGAGTGGAGAGGAGAGGAGAGGAGAGGAGACACGCCCACTGTCTTTGACTTGTTGGTACAGATGTAGTTAGTGCTTCTTCACAAAATGCATGGGAAGGAAAGAGCAGGATGGTTTAAAATCCTGTTCTTGAATACTCATACTTATGCATTTGTACTTATTCGTTTACCTACACATTTACATATACACTCACTGCCCCTTTCTACCACATCCTTGAGGGATCTGATGCATTGGGTGAGAGTATGAGAGTATTTTAGGGCTTGTAATGCCCTAAAAAGGCAGGGAATAGACAAAGTAAGTATGTGAGGTCCAACTAGTCTTCTTAAAATAACTTTGTTGGCTGGCAGAGAAAATCTAAAGGAAGGTTTTGCTTCCTGCAAGGAGGCAGGGAGGGAGAACAACGAGAGAGGGTGGAGGGAAAAATTAGGGCTGCGTAAGGCCCCTCCTGTCTTTAGAAATGATAGGAAATGCAGCTGGTCATTGACAAGAGTGGTCCTTTCCAAATGGTGATGAGCATAAGCCTTTCTAAATTCAAACACCAGCTTCCACATTTGATAATAGTTCCAATGAAGATACCCAATCCGGCCACCTGAGATGTCAGGTAGAAATCTTTCCTCCTGTGCCCATCCATCACTTCTCCCTAAATTATAGCCTGCAAAAAGGGGGAGGGAGTGGCAAAAGAGTCCCAAGAAAGAATGCCAGCTAGCCGGCCAAGATCCCGCTTCATGGTATTTTGCTCCATTCTCTCTTCCATAATTGTTTTCCCATTTCAGCTATTTAATTTTCTTATTCTTCTATCAATTTTTTGTAACTGCTTCCATAAAAATGAGGGATTGGAGGATATAGTCAGTCTATTTTGATGTACTTCGGTAACTTGGGCTAATGGAATGAACTTTGGATCAGATAACCAAGGATGAGACTGATGATCGATATTTCCCCTCATAAAGCAAAGATTGGCTTGGGGACTCTCCTAGGACTTTAATCAGGATTCAGTTAATGCAGTCGCTCTCTACCTTAATTTTCCCATTCATATGGGTAAAATGGAATTCATTACTCTTTTTTTCAGTATTTGGTGCATGGAAGAAAGAATTCTACTCTGAAGTCCTTAAGCACAACATTGCCTCCTTTTCAAGCTGCTGTCCTCCAAGTGCTTTGAGTATAACTTGTCTGACTTATCCCAGACTGACCATTGGCCATTCTGGCTGTGGAGGATTAGAGTTGAGGTTCATCACTTCCCTAGTTGGGAAGTGCAGCCTAATTCTTACAGGTAAATTGTTTCAATTTGGTACACATTGAGACTTCCAGTCTGAGTACAGCAAAAAAGATCCAACCCTGTAGAAAACTGGCACTTATTTTGGGGACACATGACAAACAAACTTAGGCAGGGGTGGTTGGAACAAGTCCCAGACACTTAATCCTGAATAAGTTTTATCTCACTTTGGCAGAAGAACATATGAATTCCCAAGGCCAGAAGGCTTAGTAATTTTTATACTTCTTTACCTAACCTTCCTGGAAATTCCTGGAATTCTCTAGTCAATATAATAACCAAGTACATAGACCAGGGCTGTCAAACTCAAAGCCGGCGGGCAGTGGTGGTATTCAAATTTTTTACTACCGGTTCTGTGGGCGTGGCTTGGTGGGCATGGCTTGGTGGGCAGGGCAGGGGAAGGATACTGTAAAATCTCCATTTCCTCCCGATCAGCTGGGACTCGGGAGGCAGAGAATAGATGTGAGCGGGGCCAGTCAGAGGTGGTATTTACTAGTTCTCCGAACTACTCAAAATTTCCGCTACCGATTCTCCAGAACTGGTCAGAACCTGCTGAATACCACCTCTGCCCGCGTGGTGCTTAGATCTGGTCTGTGGGACAGCCATGGAAATGGCAAATGCCAGCAAAAATGGAGCTTGGGAGGGTTGTGCTCAGGGGGGCCCTGTTTTCACCTGCAGAGGGCTAGCAAAATAAACTAAAAGCAAAACAAAACAAAACAAAACAAAAGGATAAATGTTTTGCATTTGAGCATTCAAGAAGGGACAGGAAAGGAAAAAAGGAGAGAGCTTGTTGGGAAGAATAGCTTGAAGAATGGCAAGGGTTTCACAATGGCTGTATTTTCATAATACACTCAACAGTGTGTATGAATTTACCTCATATGTTTAATTTATGGTTCAGTATATTAGTGAACTCAGAAAGTAAAGCATTAAAAATTAACCACTAGTGAGCTTGTGCATACCCAATAAGCTGAAGTATTATTTCATGGCTGGGCAACTACGGGGCCCATTAATTACAATGCCCAACATCATTAGCTGAGCTCCCTGAAACTGCGTGAAGTTGTTAAATTGTTCATAGGTCAATCCAGACATCTGACGAAATGAGCTGTAAATCACAAAAGTGTGTGCCTTTTAATAAAACATATTAGTCTAAAAGGTGCTACCAGACTCCTCATGTTTGGCTATTATAGATGAACATAGCTGTCCTCCTAAGGTGTATTAATTGCTGAGAGTTTTCTTTCTACCCTAATTACAAATGGCCAGTTTTTCTCAGGTATCCCTAATGTTCAGCACTCTTTCCCTGTGGAATAAGTAAGAAAACTCTTAAAATACTTCTTGGCGCCAGAAGAAAGCTCTTGTGTAATGGATATCTTGTGGTGTAAGAAAATGGATTCTGGTTTCATTGTCAGTCAGGATTGAGAAGAAAGCGGGTGAAGAAAGCCATTTCTTTATAAAGCCACTGTGAGAGTCCCTGAAGTTTACAAAATGATGCTCCCATTAAGGCCCTTCCTACTGATGGTTAGGATGGCTAAAGTCTGGTTTGATAGATTTCCTTCCTTTTTTAAAAACAAATGATATAAGGTGCTAACTAACATTTAGCAATTAGGTTTTTCTTCCTGAAGTGGGAGAGGGAAACTAGAGAGGGATGATCTTAATCCCTCTCTCAACATTGGCTGTGTTTGCACATGGCTTACAAACTAAAGGGCCATAATAAACCATATTATGCCGTAGCAAATAGTGTGACGCCAAAATAGAGTTTATTTGTTTTAGACAAGTTCATCATGTGAAAATGAGCATTGTGATTGGTTAATCATGACTTATAGTTTAGTGTGCAAACACAGCCGTTTCTTTGCTTTCACCGGTATAGGTGGGGCTTGTCCAAGGCCCCATAATCCAGGGACGATGGACAAGAATGACTCAGGGCAAAGCATGTTCATGATTATAGATAATAATTTTAGTGAGGAAGCTAATGATGTTCCTAAGCAGTTTCATGTAGGTGCTAAGTAAGAGATGCATAGCAACTTTCAGCAAAGAATCCTAGATCTCAGTGTCTTACCCTCTTACTACCACTAACTGTAACTATTCATTTAGGAAAAAGGAAAACCACTGTAAAAAAAAGTGTGCCTCCACTGTATTGCTCACCAATGATCCAGATGTACAAGAGAACCAATGGTTTAAAAAACTGCTGAGCAATTAAACAGAATCATCAGGTTTGTATACCCCTTACACAGGTTCCACCATAAGTGGTCAATCAAAGTAATCAGTGTAAATTCTGTTGAAATATCCAGGCTTGAAACCAGGCTGAAAAGGGTCCAAGTAATCCATTGCTTTCAGAGTTGTCTGTAACCTTTAAGAGTGGAAGACTGGAGACCAGGTGGTATTGACAGATGACATGCAATCCCAATCCTCAAAGTTTAGGCGTCATCTCAGAACCCCTGCAAAGCTTGCCACTGAATTTTAATCTGGTAGAACAGATGGAAATTATGAAATATATGTGGAATACACAATTTCAGAATGTTATTATCATCTCTTGATTTTGCCTACTTCTTTGTCTCACTTTTGGCAAGTCATGGACAGCATGCATTCAAAAATTATATGTGGTTTTTGGTCCCTAAGTGTTGGGAAGCCTTGCAGCACAGCACTTCCATACAATCTCGGAATGGGATATCTTGCCACAGCCAATTTGCGTGGAACAACTCACCACAGGGCAATTCAACAATTCAATTTCATTATTTAAAATAATTAAAACACCATTTTAATTTTTGTCATTCACATTTCATTTTGTCCCTCCTTTGGCAGCCTTTCTTTAATTATTAGTCCCTCTGGGAGTTGGGCGGCATAGAAATTCCAATAAACTATTATATTGCACAATTCCTTTGATATTAGTGTAACTCTTGTCCTGCAGCAAGTTGTCCATGGTGAGTTGTCCCCATGGCAACTTGGCCGCAGCAAGTTGGCTGCAGTGAGTTTTCCTAGACCAATGGTGTCAAAGTGGCAGCCTGCAGGCCGGATGCGTCACGCACAGGCCACGCATATCCCACCTCCATGAAGGGGAAAAAAAATCACTATGTCACATGATGGCAACATGACACAGCAAGTTTGACACCTATGTCCTAGACCCACTAGAAGCCACAAGATAGGCAGAGGCTAAGCTTGATGCAAAATGACTCAATAATAATATTTTTATGAGAAAGGATAGGATTTTCAGTGCGTTCTCTTGGTTTTATTAAGCTTATTTTAGAAATTGTATTTCAGTTTCCAGAGAGAAGTAATTTTCAGCAACTGTAATCACAGGGAAACATATAAGGGGTTCAGGAATTCAGGAATTCTAAGACCTTAGGTTGCCCTGGGTGGTTCTAACTAAAGTTATTTTGGACTGAGGCACAAAACTGTTTTTTCTTGTGTGGTATCTGATCTGATTCTCACATAGGACAGCTCCTAAGGTTTCAGCTCTGCATAATAAAATGGCTTAACTATTCAAGATTAAAAATATCTTTTAATATTTGCAAAATAGTGTTGAACTTAATAATTTCATAACGCTGGGATATTCCTCTAACGTTTTCATTGCAGATATCATGGCTTGATGTAGCTGACAGGGATTAAATATGGGGCATAATTGATTTGAGTGCAGCAGTCCTGATACTGAGAACATGCACCTGCCAACCAGATGTTTGCCTTGGTAATAAGGCTCAAAAGATCCATCTTCCCTCTCAGATTTCCTGCTTAACTTTTCAATCCTAAATGTTTCAAGTTAAGCATAAAAGGTGATTTCATCACCAAATCTGTATATTGTTTTGCCGGAGATCTGGAAGCTAATGGGCTTTCCCTGGTCATCAAGTTGTGGGATCCAGCAATTTTTCCCACTCAAGAGAGTACATCTGTTGCAGAAAGTCATCCTTCAGACTGTAGTATTTGATTAGCAGGGAGAATGACCCTCCCTGGGGGTTACGGGTATCTCTCTGCTTTGGATGAATCCCAAATCTCAAAGAGAAAATTATGTACTGGTGTGAGATTCAGTTCATTTTCAAATCAACAGTATTCAACCAGAAATAAACAGAATATGGAGTCCAATTGGTGGTTTATGTTTAAGAGTCCAATGTTATGCTTAAACAGTATACAGCTCCTGTAGGGAAACTTTCATTAAGTGCAATATATGAGGTTAGGTGGGGAGGTGAGGAGGTGGGCTTAGTTTTATGATTGATGCCTTGTCTTAGGTTCCAAGCAGGGAATGCTTTACTAGGGTTTCCATTTAGAGTGCTTTTTGGGAGGTGCATATTTCAAACAGTTTATTATGAAGGGAATTTTTTTTACTGCTCTTTATATTCTGAAAAAAGTTTATGCAGATTCTGCTATGACCTTTTCTTATTCCAAATGAAATGAACTGTTAAATACAAATAAGTGATAAATCATCTCTGGCTTTCTTGCAGCCCTACTACCAATTGATTCTATGCCGTTGTTACTTATTGGTTTGTGACAGTGGTGAAATGCTACCGGTACGCCCCGGTTCGGGCGTACCGGTAGCGGCGGCTGCCAATGGTTCGGAGAACCGGTGGCGGCAGTAGTGCAAGGCTCCTCCCACTCTCCCAGACGTCACCGTTTCCTTGTTTTTTACACTCTGCGCATGCGCAAAGCCTTCTTGTGTGCTTGACGAGGGCGTGCGCGCGCACTTCCGAACCGGTAGGGAAGGTAAGTAGATTTCACCACTGGTTTGTGACCTTACACTACTGAAGCTATCAGATCTGCAAAACTCAGAATATACTTAAATGGTAGCAAAAAGAGTCATTGCAACTGTCTAGGTCTTGATTTTTGCAAATAACTCCAATAAATTAGGGAGGTGGGTCAAATTGCTTATAACCTGTGTTTGCTCCTTGAAAGAAAATTATATTTGCTTTCTAGCTGTAGATAACATAGATCCATAGATTCTGAAGGATCATTTGTGTCGCCTCTCCTTCATAAAGAGGTTGGACTTTGATCTCAACTAAAACGTGCTGTAATGGTGGGTGGGAATGACCTTGGAAGACAGGGAAAATAGCCACAGCCAGGGAAATGGTTGGATAAGAGACAGCCTAGCCAGCAGCAGGAATGTGGGCATTGCAAATGTCTCCCCCACCTTAGTTTCTTAGGTTGTAAAAGCAACAGTAAACTTCATAATCCAATTTTTATTATACTTTATTATTTTAACATATGCATTTATTATTAAATCTTCATTCACAAAAAGCAATGGTTGGAGAAGGAGAATTTAAACTTGATTTATGATCCAAGTGAAAAGTGTTGCAAAATATGTATTGAAGATGGCATGTTGTCAGTTGCACCCACATATAACTGAAAAGGTGACTAAGGATGCTACCCAGCTGAATCTCAGAGCATGAGCAGTTGCCCATTTGGCTTGTAGAGACCTTTTTCATGTCTTCCTCTATTTTTTCAGTTTTTTCATTCCAGCTTGGCATTTTAAATTCACTTTATTCATTTAGCATTTCCAGACAAACCCAGAAAGATAGTGAAATTGCAAATGTCTGTATCGGTAAGGCAAGCTTATCATAGGGAGATGTGTATTACATATGTATTTTTCACTCCATAAGATGCACTCCCACCCCCCCAGAGTGGGTGGAAAGGGTGCCGGTCCATTGGTGAATAGCAGCCGGGCTGTGGCGGCAGGGTCCTTTTATAGTGCTGAACCCCGCCTCTTCTGTCTTTATCATTGCCCAACTCTTCTGTCTCTTTTCCACAGTTCAGGAGTCAATAGACAGAGCTGGCACATGAGAAGACACCTATCTGTGGTCCTCTCAGGCTTCGCCTGATATTTTTTTCTTGTTTTCCTCCTCTAAATTAGCAATTTTGGTATCTTTTATTCTGGTTTCTACATGGGTTTCCTTATTTTCAGTACATTTGTTTTTGTCTTCGACCATGACATTAAATAAATATATGATTCTCAATAAACTTGCACAAGATTGCACTATGCAGGTTGGGAATTGGGCATTATTTCATTTAAAAACATAAAACAAATATGGCTGATACACAGGTACATATTAGTGCTGATGCTTGCTGGATAATCAAGAAAGCCCAAGAGTACCAACAAAAAGTCAGTATATAAGACTAAGAGCCGGGGTGGCGCAGCGATTAGAGGCAGTACTGCAGGCCATTTTAGCTGACACTGATCCGCAGGTCAACGGTTCAAATCTCACCGGCTCAGGGTTGACTCAGCCTTCCATCCTTCCGAGGTAGGTAAAATGAGGACCCAGATTGTTGGGGGCAATATAAATATAAATTGCTTATTGGTGTAAACCGCTTAGAGACTGCTTGCACTGTGAGGCGGTATATAAATCTCACTAAATAAATAAATAAATAAATAAATAAATAAATAAATAAATAAATAAATAAATAAATAAATAAATAAATAAATAAATAAATAAATAAATAAATATGCATTGATTGTGTTGCTCACATTAAGCTGTGGAAAGTGCTTAAAAAGATGGGAAATCTAGAACATCACATTGTCTTCATGTGAAACCTATGTACAGGTCAAGAAGCTACAATATTGACAGAATATGGTGAAACAGACTGGCTCAAATTTGGTAAAGGAGTCAGATAAGAAGATATATTCTTCCTTATTTATTTTACATACATGCTTAAGGTATGCATGATTTTAGAACTGGTGGGAGAAACATTAATAACCTGTGTTCTGTTGGTGACACTACTCTGATATTCAAAAATGCAAAGGAACTGCAAGCTTTAGTAATAAGCGTTAAGGAACGCAATGACAATACAGGACTAAAATTAAATATAAAAAAGACCAAACTAATAAAAACAAATAAAACAATCAGCCTTAAAACTGACAGTGAAGATATTGAAGAGGTGGATAGTTTCTATGTTTTAGGATCAACTATCAACAGTAAAGGAGTGAGCAGTCGGAAAATATACCACCAGCTAGTACTTAGTAGTGCAACCAAAAAAGCCTTGGAAAATATATTCAGATGCCATGATGTGTCTACACCTATGAAGATCAGAATCATGCAAGAAATGATATTTCCTGTGACATTCTATGAAAGATGAATAGAATAGAAACAGTACTGATATTTTTGATGTTGGAGAAGACTTTTGAGAATATTGTGGACAGCCAAGAAAACAAACTAATCAAACAAATTAATCCAGAGTTCTTGTTCAAGTACAAATGACTGGGCTCAAATTAATCTAATTCAGACACATTATGTGAAGGTACAGCTCACTGGAAAAGGCTCTAATGCTGAAAAAGGCAGAAGGAAAGAGGACAACCAGCAGCAAGGTGGATACTCTCAGTTACAGCAACAATGAGTGCACTGTGAGAAGACCTGGAGGAAAATTGGAGGAAAAAATATCTGTGTGGTTGCTAAGAATTTGCACTGACTTGTTAGTACATAATTAATCAAAACATACACATATGCACCCACCACTCAATACAAACTTGCAGTTGAGTTGCTTAAGGTAGCAGGTTTCATTTACTCCAGTGTAGTTTTACCAACAGTTCATGGAATTAATTAATTACTCAATTACTCAGTAGATTCAGGGAGAGTTAATCCAGATTTCCCACAGAATTTCATTTTCAGTTCTTCCTTCCCAAAACTGCATTATTTTGCATTCAACTGCATTGAAGAAAACTTCAGTGATTCTTTTTCTTTCTGGGTGGGGATTTTTGGATTTTTTATGTATGTAAAGTATAGATATAAACATATTGATAGTAGCTGTTTGGAAGAAGTGCAAGTTTCTTTTAGTGTTTAGATTTTACCCTTGTAGAACATATCGTTATGCAACGGTAAATCTACATCTACATGATTAGATATAGATTATATAAATTGCCTAATAAAATAGGTTGGAAGTTTCTTAAATTTATCACAAAATTCCACAATTTGATTGTTTTTAAACAAACAAGACTATAAATTAATAAGATGATTAGTGCCAATACAGGTTATAGTGCTTCTATTATTCCCCATAAAAAGAGATCAGTTCTGTTGATGTTAATAGTATAAGTTAATTTAAATTCATTATCTTGTTAGTTCCAGAATAGAGACTTTTGAAGCACTTATAGGAGACTAAGTACAGTTTCATGATAGTTCATATTTCTTTTTGCTTCTCAGCAGATCATGTATTGTTTACAACTGTTTCCAATGAAGGCACCTGGAAACATGGGAGAAATGTGAGAAAATAAACCAGTACTGAAATCATGTTATGGACACTTGGTTACAAGTGTTTTAGCCACATAGAAAGAAATTAACAATGCTGCATTTGTTTTCTTCTTAATATATCTCATATTTCTTACTCTCATTCTGTAGGAATGCATTGTAATCCAAGGACACATTCTCATACATTCATTAATCCTGCTGCACTAAAATGGTTCACATGAACACTGAAAATCAAATGTCTTTATGCATTCCAAATCAGCTTTAGTAAAACAGGGCCATCCTTGAACTTGTCATCTGTTGAATTCCAAGATTTGATTCAATTACAGGATCTTAAGAATGGGGCATTTTGCCATATTTTCTTAATTTTGAATGAATGTTATTACAGTACATCTAAAAGCTTACTCTTAGGTCCCATTTCACTAACAAATTATCAATAAAAAGTCTTTGCTTCTCTAATGTTAAGTAAATGGTCTAGTTCTTTTCCGAAAAATATCTAGAAAGAAAAATAATCTTATAAATATGGTCAATGCTGCAAGAAGAAACAACAATAGCAGTAATAAGTAGATATAAAGGGAGAATAATTAAAGGATTAACTTTAATAAAGTTAATGGCTTAGAAAGAAGTAGTTCAGGACTAATTTGAAGATCAGTTTTGGTATTGTTTGTTGTTCAGAGATTCAGAAATTGCATAAACTTCACTAAGTGGGCAGTTTGTTACTCACTGAAGACTGGGTTCAGGTGCATACTCTCTAAATTAAGTGGACTTATTCTGCACATAACAATCAACCTCAAAAATGGGCTATCTTTTTTTCTATTATTGACTGCATTTATTTTGTTGAAAATTATAGGGCAGTTAGTAAGCTGAACAAAACCTTAAGTAGGTGAAGCCACAAACAGAGTAACAGAGTTGGAAAGGACCTTGGAGGTTTTCTTGTCCAATCCCCTGCTCAACAGGAGACCCTATACCATTTCAGAGAAATGGTTGTCCATTTCTTTTTAAGAACCTCCAGTGTTGGAGCACCCACAAGTCATGTGGGTCTGATTAATTCCACTGATTAATTGTCCTCACTGTCAGGAAATTTCTCCTTAGTTCTAGATTGGTTCTCTCCTTGATTAGTTTCATCCATTGCTTCTTGTCCTGCCTTCAGATGCTTTGAAAAATAGTTGACTCCCTCTTCTTTGTGACAGCCCCTTAGATATTGGAACGCTTTTTTCTCTTTTCAAATTCCATTTTGCTTTATTGATATCTCTCTTTCTCTGCTTCCTTTTATTTCTGACATTTCTTTTTGCTAACACCTCTACAAATTACTGTAGAAGAAATACAATGTATAACTGTTGCCAAAAACTTACATTTATTGTTTATGAAAAGACTGAGGGTTGCATGAAGCCCCAGGCCTGCATGATGATTAACCATAGCCTTCTCGAGGCACACTTCAAGACTGTTTTTGAGAATTATAATGGCACTATGTAACATCATTTTCAATGGAATTACAATAGTAATTCTGTCTCTAACTGATTGTAGGATCAAAGAATTCCAGAATAAAAAGATCCTCAGTTAAGCCATATTATTGATAACCTCTGTGATGTGATTCAAAAATTATTTACCGGCCCAAGAGTATATAGACATAGACTTCTTGTTTGAAAGATCATTAGATGATATCTGTCAAAACAAATCCATCCCTTTGGTCTGAGATGCAACACTGAGTTGTAACATAATGTTAACCATTATTGAACACATATCATAATTATTTCCCTATACAACTGGTGTAGAATTTGAGTCTCTCTGGCATTATTAAGAGTGATGGTTATTTATTATTATATGTAGCATACATATTTATTATTACAGGCAGCATTATTAGGGAACAATCATGAAAGAAGATCTTTGTTTTTGTGTCCATGTTTACAAGTTTCCTAAATTGCTGTTCGTCTGTTGCAGAATGCTAGACAAAAAGGGGTTTTTGATAGTCTGAGTTTTACTTACATTTCTATCTTCTGATCGTAACTATGTATGCTTGGATCATAGTATCTGGATTAGCACATGAACACTGGATTCAAGGACCCTTCCCTGGAATGATGCAAATAGTCATGTAAAATATAACTTTTCCACATTGATATACTTATGGAATCGTTTGACAAAAGTAATTAGGTGAGAGCACACACTTTGTTGGGTTAAGCCAATTGTGACGAATATTTCATACCATTTCAATATGGTATGTATATTTACAAAGAGAAATGATCCAACAGAATAGTTATTTCTAGACACTAATATAGATGGAAATACATTAACTGAATCTCAGAAGAATTGAATCACAAATGTTTCCATTTCTCACCAATGAAATATTTTTGGATTCCCTCTTAAATTCACAGTGCCAAATAACTTTATTGAACAATGTAGCCTATTTAGATTATGACTGATTGTTCCATTAGGGCTACAATAATTTACACTCTTCTGTTTTATGAATAATCACTGACAGAAATAGGAAAAAATTAGTGAGGTTATTTGCTTTGCCTTCTTTATCACGATTATGATATGATGCAATAACACTGATGCTTTATGATAGTTATCCCTAACTATTAGGTCTGCTAATATCTTGATTCTGTTATTATATTGTTTCAGTATTGCATTTTCCCAAATGGGAAGTAGTATATCAACACCTTAATACCGTGATGGCGAACCTATGGCACGCGTGCCACAGATGGCACGCGGTGCCATTTCGCCTGGCACGTGTGGCGGTGCCCATTCCTCTTCCGGGTTTCCGGGGCACGCATGCGCACTGGCCAGCTAGTCTTCTGTTTACTGGCAAGCAGGTGCACATGGCGATCAGATGGCATTCCCGCATGTGTCTGTGCCAGAAACCGGAAGATCAGCTGGCCAGTAACCAGAAGATTAGCTGCCCAGTGTGCATGTGTGCACCAGAAACAGGAAGTTGACACTGGCTGCCCAGGATCCACGTTGGAGGCCGTTCGTGTCGGCAAAGCAGCACTGCCTCTTTGCCTGCGCTGCTGCCTCTTTGCAGAGGCAGTGGCGGCTCCTCCTACCTCCTGCCAGCCTCGCTGTAAACTTCAGGGTTTGCCTTAGGGGGGGGAAGAGAAATGTCCTGATGGGGGGGAACCCTCTTTGCAGAGGCAGCGGTGGCTCCTCCTCTTCCTGCCAGCCTCACTGTGATGTGTAATTAATGTGTTTTAACAGCTTCAATAGAAATGAAAGCATGGAGATTGAAAATATGAGGACTATAAGAATCCAGTGCTAACAAAATGTCCCAGAATACTACCATATCAGGATTAAGTAACAATTATTTGGAGTCCTTTCAGACTAGGTTCAGACCAGGATACAATACTGAGATAGCCTTGGTTGCACTTGACAATGAATTAGCCTGAGAAGGAGTACATCCTTCTTGGTCCTTTGATTTCTTAGTGACCTTTGATATCACTGGCATGCTATCCTTCTGAACCATCTCAGGGACTTGAGACTGGAAGATATATAATACAATGGTTCTGCTCCTTCTTCTTTAGCTGATTCCCCTCAGTGTTGGTGGAATAAAGAGGTTCAACCGTAGATACTGCTACTCAGGGTACCAATGTTCCCTGTAACATCAGAAAATGGCATGCGGCAGTTAGAAACTGCCACACAACATTCTCTTTTCATGTGCGCAGCCACGCAGGCACACAGCCTCTGTCATTAGAAAATGCCGCACGGAAGTTAGAAACTTCCGTGCGGTATTCTCTCGTTACGTGCGCAGCCGTGCAGCCGCGCAGCTTAGAGGGAACAGTGCAGGGTACCTTTGGCATTACCTGTGCCCGCTTCTTTTTAACATTTATATGAAGCAGCTGTGGAAGTCCCCTTTCTGTGGCAGTGCCGCTCCCTTTGATCTTCCCACAACTAGATAAAAACCTAGCTTTTTCCTCAGCCACCTGGAACCTGAATAAATAGAATTCACACCTGGTGAGGTATATAAAGATCAACTATGTAAACCATGCAGGGTTGCAATGTTTGAATTGAGTGGGCATATCAATCCAAAATAAAAATAAGAATGCAAAGTTAAAAGTTAAGAATACAAAATTAAACCCTGGATGCATTCTCATTTCTAGGTCTTAGCCTGAAAATTTCTAGCCAAGCACTTTCTCTTCTAAAGCATACCAGACATACCAGAGATCAAAGCAAACAGTTTCTTCTGGAAAGTCATAGCAATGATTATATGTGTTAATAATTATTTTCATTTTAAATAATTGAATGTCCAGACTGTATTGTTTATTCTATTTATTCAATTTATATAGCCGCCCAATCTCACACTCATCACTCTGAATGGCTTACAATTAAAACATAAACAGTACAAAAAAACACAAAAAAACAAAAACCAGCCACACAAACTACACACATATTAAAAACAAATCATTAAAAGCCATATAGTACCTAGAGAACACAGACATTCAAGAACAGTCCAACCATTTTATGGGCTCCACACCACTCTGATACTCTGAATGCTGAAACAGTCCCTATGCTGCTACTGTAGTCTTGCAAATTGTGCTTTTATTCTAGCGTATGTCTATTTTAGAGACCCAGTTTGGTGTAGTGATTAAGACATCAGGAGTTTGTGAGTTCTAGTTCTGCCTTGGGCACAAAGGCATCTGGCTGAATTTGAGCTAGTCATTCTCAGCCCTTGGAAGGAGGCAATAGCAAACCACTTCTGAAAATCTCGCCAAAAAAACTATAGCTATTTTTCTAGGCAGTTGACCGTATAGGGAAAAAAATTGGTCCCTCACTCAATCTATCATATTTTTGATATGTTGGTCTACATCTCCTAATACCAATCCAATTAGCAAAAAAACCCCAACCCTTTATTCTAGGTAAATCAGTGTTTCTCAACCTTGGCAGTTTGAAGATGTGTGGACTTCAACTTCCAGAATTCCACAGCCAGCAACGCTGGCTGGGGAATTCTGGGAGTTGAAGTCCACACATCTTCAAACTGCCAAGGTTGAGAAACACTGAGGTAAATGTATGTAGGATTTCACTACAAATAATTTAACAGTATATGCAGAAAATTACATACAGATAACAACTGTTGATTGAATAGGCAATACTTTTTCCTCTAGCAAACATTTTGTTTGCCATGAATACCCTACAGGAGTTACCTATCTCTCTGTCCCAAATACAGATTTTGTGTGATAGATATGAATTGAAACTAGCTGATTTGCCTTGCTTCTGGCTCTCTGAAGAAAGCATCATCATAATGTGTTAGAGAAATTACTGTAAAAAAGCTTGTTATACAAATTTAATAGAATTGCTAATAAAAATTTTCTTGCCAAAGTAAGTATTAACCAATTAATACTATATAAAAAGTATCTGATGTAGCTGGAATGTATAGAACAGTGTTCTCCCCTTGATTAGTTTCCATTCATTCAGAAAGCTGTTGATTTCTGCAATTACATATCAGCAATAGAGGATCTCAGGATAGCTGGTAGAGAAGAACACTCTGGAATATTCGGGACCGTATTCTACCTCAAACATCCCTACGACCAGTTAGGTCCCACAGAGTCGGTCTCCTCCAGGTCCCTTCAACCAAACAATGCCGGTTGGCGAGCCCTAGGGGGAGAGCCTTCTCTGTGGGAGCTCCGACTCTCTGGAACCAACTGCCCCCAGAGATCCGAGTCATTCCCACCTTGCTGGCCTTCCGGAAAGCCATTAAGACATGGCTCTTCCTGCAGGCGGGGTGATTGTGACTGTTGCTTGTGTTGTTTTATCGCTTTTAATTACTATCTTATTATTGTTGTTTTTATTGTATTTTATTGTATTTTTGATACTATTTAGCTGTTCTTATATATGTTGTACGCCGCCCTGAGTCCTCAGGGAGTAGGGCGGCCTATAAGAATCGCAAATTAAAAATAAATAAATAAATAAATATCTTGGGTTAAGTTGAATCCTGGTTTGGTTAAGATTCAGAACATTTTAGAATCTGAGTAGATGTAATATGGATTGGTTACAAACATTACAATGAATAAGGCAATTTATGTCAGTCAGGATAGATAAAAGTGTTTGAAGGAGCATGAAGGTTAAGAGGTAATGGAGGAAAAATATTAATTGTGTCATGCAAAGCCAGAAATTGTGTGCATGTCTCCCAAAATAGCTGGCCAGTACTATTTGAATGCTCCCTAATATGGACAATGACTATTGGCTTCGTGACTTTACCTGAGCAATAGAGTATTCTCCTGAAATCAAATCTAATTATTGGGATCTTTAAGCTGTATGATAAAGCCATCAATTTTAGTTTGGGATTCAGACCTAGGTTCTATCATATGCAAATATTCTTGCTGTGATTACCATTCTTCACTGAAAAGCACACACATCAAATGTGGGTACAAGCTTTTTAGCAAAAAAAAAAATACAGTAAAGGTAGTGTGGCTAAAAAGGATACATGAAGTTCAGTTTCTCTCCAAAGGTGATTCTATGAAAACTCAATCAATCAATCAATTAAAATAGAACTGGATGGTACCTTGGAGGTCTTCTAGTCCAATCCCTTGCTCAAGCAGCCACAACTTCTGAAAGCAAGCTGTTCCACTGGTTAATTGTTCTCACTGTCAGGAAGTTTTTCCTTAATTACAGGTTGCTTCTCTCCTTGATTAATTTCCATCCATTATTTCTTGTCTTGTCTTCTGGTGCTTTGGAAAATAAGTTGACTCCCTATTCTTTGTGGCAGTCCCTCAAATACTGGAATACTGCTATCATGTCTCAGCTAGTCCTCCTTTTCTCTAGACTAGCCATACCCAGTTCCTGCAACCGTTCTTTATATGTTTTTGTCTCCAGGCCCTTAATCATCTTAGTTGCTCTTCTTTGCATTTTCCCCAAAATCTCAACATTTTTTTTCTAATGTGGTGACCAAAACTGGATGCAGTATTCCAGGTGTGGCCTTACTAAGTTTTATAAAGTGGTAGTAATACTGCAGGATCCAATCTGGGTCAATCATTGGGACCAGAAGTTTTGTCTTCTGAGCTTTCGGACTCATGCTGGAGCTCATCTTCAGGAGACTTCTCTCTAGCCTTCTCTCTCTAGTATTAAGTACTAATACTTCATGTGATTTTGATTCTATGCCTCTGTTTATACAACCAAGGATTGCATTAGCTTTTTTGGCTGCTGCTAAACTTGCTCCATCCGTGTTTAATAAACCTCTTCAAGTTAAACCTGAGTCCCATTCAGAGGTGGTATTCAGCCGGTTCGGACTGGTTCGGGCGAACCGGTAGTAGAAATGTTGAGAAGTTCGGAGAACCGGCAAATACCACCTCTGGCTGGCCCCGGCCCCTTGCCCCCGCCATTCCCTGTCCTATTTTCGCTTGTTTTTTAGTTCAGCTGATTCACATGGCAGAGCAGATTGCCACGCCTCAGCTGAGCTAATCAACAGCTCAGCTCACCAGCGCTGACACCGAGGGCGGTCTTTGAGTGCTGTGCTTGCGTGCATGCAGCACGCATGCGCACGCAAAGCGCTCTCTCATAGAACCGGTAGGAAAAGATTTGGAATCCCACCACTGGTCCCATTCCACAGTGGTATCTCATAAACACTCAGCCAATGCAAAATACGATGCAAGATTTATCTTCCATATATACATGCTTGGAATTTTTTCTCTTTTGTTACCCTCATAATTTATTACCTGTGTTTTCAGTAGTTGGCTCTCCAAATGCTTTAACTGGGAAAAATAAACTCTACATTTTAATGTAAGGAACAATTAGGAATGCCAAACAATTTTCTCATCAATCAGAATATTCAGTATTCTTTTTAAAGGCCTTACTTTAGTTAAACAAGGTTTTCATCTGGGACTCATTAGTGGTGGGATTGTTTTTCTCTCCTGTTTCTAACTAATGCACTGCTGAGAGTCGAAGCCAGGTGTTTCTTTCAGGACTGCTTCCTTCCAAACTCTATTTGAAAACTCTGCCTCCAGGCACACCACACTAATGTAACCTTTTTCACTCATTCTATTTAATTAGTACACCTTGAAATTCCATACTGGCAAATGGAAGTCTTAATGAAAATTTCTCTACACTGAGCCTGCAATCTTGCAACCCTCTTTTTGAAACTTTTGGTCCTTGTGAGAATTGGCCAGTGTTATAGTTGGAATGTTTCTATGGGGAACAGTTAACTAGTGAATAATGGCTTCCTTTTGTCTTGGCTGTGATCTTAAACTAAATGAGAAATCTGCTCAGCCTGATATTCTCAATCACGCCAATCTAAGTGGAAAGTCTGAACTGAGTTACAGTAACTCAGCTAAATCCATATCAAGATTTCTGCCTGACCTTTCAAAACAAGACAGGCTTAGTTTTAAGAACTTGCAGTCCATGACTCCAAATAAATCTATTTATTATTTATTTATTTTATTTTATTCATTGCATTTGTATGCCGCCCAACTCCCGAAGAACTCTGGGCAGCTAACAACAATTGCAAATACAAAAAATATAAAAACAATTAAAACAGATAAAAAACAGATTTAAAAACTCATACATACCCTTTCATGGCCGGATCTCTCCAATTATAGCTGTGAGATCAACAGCCTTATGCCTGCTGGAAGAGCCAGGTCTTAACCGCTTTTTGGAAGGCCAATAGGGTGGGGATGGTCCGGATTTCCGGAGGTAGCTGGTTCCAGAGAGCCGGGGCAGCCACAGAGAAGGCCCTCCCCCGTGGGCCTGCCAGCCGGCATTGTTTAGTTGATGGGACCTGGAGGAGGCCAACTCTGTGGGATCTCACCGGTCGCTGGGAGTTGAGTGGCAGAAGGCGGTCTTGAAGATAGCCTGGTCCTAAGCCATGTAGGGCTTTAAATCAAATTCATTTAAATCAAAGCCATGTAGGGCTTTAAATCAAATTCACACATTACACTAAGCTATAAAGTTTGTGGAGTCATACACTATGTTTAGCTAAACCAAATATATTCATCTTATGCCTTATCATACCTTATGAATTCAACCCTAGAATACATAGAAAAGGGATTCACTCATGCTAAGATACATTTGCTTTCTCAAATGTACCTTTGCTTAGGACAAGCAGACGCAATTGAGAGATGTAGTCCTGCAGGTAACCAGGACTTGAGTCATTATGGATGATGAACAGCATTAAATTATACTCAGAAACTGACTAGCAATCAGTTTACTTCATGGAATATGGGTTAGAGAATATGGTAAGTCATAAACTAGTTTTGGTAGGTGTGAACTGCATTCAACATTTTGGACAGGACAAGTGCCCCAGTGGGCAAAACAATTATGTCTTATTGATATAAATACCGTATGCAAGTAAGACTGGCATGTTTATTTTGTTTCTGGAATTCTATGCTGAAAACTTTGGTTGTTTTCTTTAAACAATTGATATTGCAATTATTCACGAGAATTTGGATACCTCAACGTTTCCGTTTGGATGTTTGCATCAGGGTAATTTCCATAATGATTTTTTTAGAACTGTTATCAGAAAGATCATGTAGAATATTGCCCTATCTATATTTGCAGCTATTTCGGTCTTGCATTGGTGAGTGATAACTCATTACACTAGTTAATAATAAGTGTGGTCAGTAGGCATCTATGATCAATTCTAATATTTTCATAACTCCATTGTGTGAAGGTGAGATATATTTTTTTAGATAAATAAGTGGTAGGTACAATTAGTCTTTCCTGATCCCACAAGCAGTGGTTATTACAGCACCAAGTATTAAAAGTAAATGTTTCATTTTACATATCTTCTGATTTAGCCTTTAGGCCTAAAGAATATGTTTAGACCAGTGGCAGGTTGCTCCCTTACCGGTGCCGGTGCGCTGCATGCACATCTCCATGCTTCGGGCACGCACATGCTCGCTATGTGCGCACGCCCCCAACGCGAGCATGCCCCCTCGCGCAATTTTGCTTCTGTGCATGCGCAGAAGCAAAATCACGCCAAAATCTCACAAGGGGACGCGTGCGCGAGAGAGATTTTGGCACGATTTTGCTCGCACACACGCGTGTCCCCTCGTGATATTTCGGCGTGATTTTGCTTCCGCCCGTGCGCAGAAGCAAAATCGGCCAAAAATTTTCAGAACAAAATGGCGACGCGCGCGGTGGACCGGCAGAGAGGGCTCCGGAGCGGTCACGCGCAAATTGCGCAATCGGCCACTCACTACCGGAGCTGTGCATTGGGCAGCTCCGGCAGGAACCCACCTCTGGTTTAAACTTGCGGGCCTAAATACAAAAAACCTCAGATAAATCAATGTAAATAAATCCATGTAACTTTACTGACATAAATTCTAATACTGGAATTTAATTCAGCTATACCTCAAAGAAATAGCTGAATGCATGAAGTAAATTACATTGCTTAAAATGGCAGAATCATTAGATTCAAACTGATATCAGCAGAAGGAGAATTCTTAAGAAGTACAGCAGTTCAACCTCCTAAGATTTAGGAAAACAAGACATTTTACAGTTTTTGCTAATTACCACCAGCCCTTTGGGAACACAGCTGAACACTAGGAAGGATTTTAGTGCAAGACTTTTTTTTAATACAGCATTAAGATTACGTTATTGCTCTAATATTGCAGTTTTTGAGAAAGATGATCAGTAATTGTTCTTCCTTCTTCGTTACATACTTATATCATTTCTGAACTGTGTGACCCCAAGATCTACCAAGTAGAAACAAAATCCAGTGCTAAAAGCTAGTGGAATTATGTCACTATCTATATTGGAAAGCCTATAAAACCCTTTTTTCAATGATATTATATAGATATAAATGCATAAGTGAATTGGTAGGGAAGAGTGACTCATATATACTTGTAATTGTCAGACACCTTGGATTTTAATTCATATGCAAGTAGGACTGTTATTGTGGGAACTGCCCTGTCCATCCTTTCTAGTATGATCTGATATTCTTATAGGTATTACATGGCTGCTCAAATACCACAAGTGTCAGAATTGTTGAAAACACTTGCATGTGAATCAGGGGTGGGTTCCAACTTACCTCACTGCTGGTTTGCTCCCTTCCGTGCCTCGTGGGTGCGCGTGCACATGCGCAATAATGAAAAATCCGGGGAAAAAATAATAATAAAAACAAAGCCAAAAAAAGATGGCGACTATATGCACAGTGCCGGAACTCAGCTTCTGCACATGCTCAGAAGGAAAAAAATATAAAAAAATTCAAAATAAATAAAAAAAAGATGGCGGCGCCCACGGACCGGCACCAACCGATCCGGTTCGGTGACGTCATTGTGACATCACCAGTGGGTCACTACCAGTTCGGGTGAACCAGTCCGAACCGGGAGGAACTCACCCCTGATGTGAATAGAAGCACACAGTACTTCAGCATATTGACATATCTAAGAATTCAGTATATGGAGAAAATATCAAATTGAAGAAATAAAATATGCACAAACGAAAGTGGGCAAGTTATGCATCAGAAGTATACTTCCAATTACAGGTAGTCCTCGACTTACAACAGTTCATTTAGTGACCCTTCGAAGTTACAATGGCACTGAAAAAAGTAACTTCTAACCGTTTTTCACACAACTATTGCAACCTCCCCATGGCCACGTAATCAAAATTCAGGTGCTTGGCAACTGGTTCATATATATGAACCAGTTGGCGTGTCCTAGGGTCATGTGATCCCCTTTTGTGACCTCCTGATAAGCAAAGTCAATTGGAAAACCAGATTCATTTAACAATTGTGTTACTAACTTAATAGCTCCAGTGATTTGCTTAACAATTGTGGCAGGAAAGGTCATAAAATGGGGCAAAATTCACTTAACAAATGTCTCAAGTAGCAACAGAAATTTTGGGCTCAATTGTGGTTGTAAGTCAAGGACTACGTGTTCTGAGTCTGCTAGTAATAATGTGACATAGATATCAAATACAATCCAATATTGGAAACTTCACTGTTCTCTACTAATAGCAAGAAAACATTTGTGGCATGGTACCCTGATATACATAATTTTCTACCTCATAGAGTCCAACATAAATAGTTTGGGCTTTTTTCTGGAATATCACCATCTCATTAATCTGTTCATATACCAGTAAATCCCTAGGTTTAGTCAGAAAAATAATTTATTTAGGTCAAAAGATTAATGGGACCATCTGTTGGCTGATATATATATATATATTTAATGATTATTTTATGACATGGAACTATAGGATATAAAAATGTTGTGCAATATTTGGGCATAAGAAGAAGCATGGAATAATTAAAATGTCCTTTCTATACTCTAGTACTACTTTATTTTTAATATTTTTAGACTAGACACTCTTTTAATTCATTAGTAATAAATACGGCACATCCGGAAAATATTAATAGAACAAAGCCAGTGATAATATTTTAATAACTATAAATGGAAAAAAGATTTAGGTCAAGATATTACAGAAAATTATTAGAGCTGGATCAAAGAGACAGATCTCATGTTTTTATTTCAATTAGAAATAAACTTCTATAAAATTATCTTTATATAGTATTGTAAGATCTAAAAGATTAAGATGCATATTGCAGAAGGAATTATTTTGGAGGTACAAGTCTCTCTCTCTCTCTCTCTCTCTCTCTCTCTCTCTCTCTCTCTCTCTCTCTCTCTCTCTCTCTCTCTCTCTCTCTCTTTCTCTCTCTCTCTCTCTCTCTCTCTCTCTTTCTCTCTCTCTCTCTCTCTCTCTCTCTCTCTGTGTGTGTGTGTGTGTGTGTATATTTATCCTTCTCCTTGCAAATTTTCTTGGCAATAGTTTTTGGAAGTGATTTGCCATTGCTTCCTTCGAAGGGCTGTGATACAGTGACTGGCCCAAGCTGGTTTTGTGCCTAACGAAGAACAAGAACTCATGGGCTCCTGATTTCTAGCTTCATATAACTTAACCACTATACCAAGCTGTATATATATGTTGAATAGGTGTTATTTACAAAATATTGATTTTGTCTTTTTGAGAAGAAAGGGCGGAAACCTCTAGTCCAGGGGTGTCAAACTCGCGTTGTCACGGCGGCATCACATGATTTATCGGGTTTTGTTTTCATCTTTATGTTTTAATTGCCTCCTCTCTTATACACTTGGGGAGACAGGGAAGACACCAGATAAGGAAGATAGGTAGAGGCAGCAGGAACAGTTCAGTTGTTAACTTAAAGCAGGAAGTGGAATCAGGAGTGAAAACCCAGGGCTTCTGAGAGAGGAAATTTGAGGTGTTTATCCTTCCAATCATCCTATGGGCTCAGGTGATGAATAAGAAAGATACTTGCAGTCAATCTATTTGCAAATCAGACATTAACATGCTACACAAGAGGGAAAATGAATAGAAATCAAATTATATCATATTAGTTAATAATTAGAGAATAATCTAATTATTCAATGATCTCCTCATGTGATAGAAAATTATCTCTCTCTGGCGATAGGTTCTGCTAAATCTGTTATTTTCTATGCATATGTGAAGATGGGAATCAAGCATCCTAGATTATTTTAAAATAACTTTGAAATCTGTCAATATGTTGATGCATAAGGAAAACCAAATTTAATATACATCTGGTCCTTGACTTGCAACAGTTCTATTAGTGACTATTCGAAGGTACAATAGCACTGAAAAAAGTGACTTATGACTGTTTTTCACACTTACGATCATTGCAGCATGCCCACAGTCATGTGATCAAAATTCAGACGCTTGGCAACTGATTCATATCTATGACGGTAGCAGTGTCCCAGAATCATGTGATTCCCCCTTTGTGATCTTCTGACAAGCAAAGTCAATGGGGAAGCCAGATTCACTTAACAACCATGTTACTAACTTAACAACTGCAGTGATTCACTTAACAAATGTGGCAAGAAAGGTAATAACAAACTCACTTAAGAACTGTCTCACTTAGCAACATAAATTTTGGTTCAATTGTGGTCGTACATTGAGGACTGCCTATAATTAGATCTAGTCTTAATTCAGATATTATGAATGGGTAGGTGGTTTTCATAAAATCTGGATTTAGATGCGGTGTCATCTGGTTGCTATCTGCTCCCTACTTTTAACCACTGAGGGGATGATTAGATATAAGGAAGCTTACCCAGAGCACATCCAGACATCTAGTTTAAAATGCTTAACGCAGCACAAAAAGATGCCAGCATCATTTCTCTATCTAAGTCTTTATAGCATCTCTATAATAAGGGCAGCAAAGGACATTGTGGGATTTATTTTGATTCCAATAAAACGCAACCAGAGAGAATGGGCTGCAGGGTTCCTTTACTTGATGCCAGGGGTAAAACAATCTCTTACAAAATGAAGGATTAAAGACAAGTCAGCTAGCAGACTTCTTTGTTTATCTAACTTGGTGTTGACACTCCAGTTATGCCATCAGATCTGCACACTTATTTAGTCATGTACACATCATGCTTAGTTTGCTTAGTTTACTTTCATCAAAACCAGTTGAAACCAGTTGTAGTCTTGGATTGCTATTCTCTGGAAGTTGAAAAGTTCATATTCCCAGTTTCTTCATACAGCAAAGCTTACAATAATAGTTACAAGAAATATAGGTGTTATATCACAAAATACATTTATAAAAGCTCTCTTTGTGTGTGCATTGTACTATTGCTGACAGAGAATATTAAGATGTAGCTATTGGGTTTTCTAGAAAATAGGAAAACATCAATTACTCCATCTTGCTAACGTAGATTGAGGGATGAGACCAAGTGTGACAAATTGTGAAAACTATAGTTTTAGCCATTTTTGCAGCTCTCTACAAAGGTCCTGATTTACTACTTAGAATGGTCCTGATTTTGCTGCTCTCAATAAAGCAGCATCAATAGGGTGCTAGAAAACATAGTGGCCCCGGCAGGGGCGGGTTCCTAATTTTTTTACTACCACTCTGTGGGCGTGGCTTATTTTGTGGGTGTGACTTGCCAGCCATGTGACCGGGTGGGCATGGCTTGCCAGCCATGTGACCGGGTGGGCGTGGCTTCTCGGACTGCTGAAGGGAGGGCAACTGAGATAGGTCCTGCTGCCCATTCCCCCTCCCCTCAGCAGCTCGAGAAGCCTCAAACATGCGAAAATGCCTAGGATCATCACCGCACGTTCGTGGCTTCTCAGACTGCTGAAGGGAGGGGAATGGAGATAGCTCCTGCCGCCTGTTCTTTCAGCATCTCACACGCTCCCTCAGCCATCCTCCCCTGCTTGGACTCACTGTGGGGTAGGAAGGCAGCGCATGTGCAGTGCTGGAAGCTCAGCTTCTGGGCATGCGCAGAAGAAAATTTAAAAAAAAATTAAATTTTTTTTTTAAAAAATGGCAGCGCCCAGGCACCGGCAACCGACCGCATCGGTACTGTGATGTCACCAGCGGGCCGCTATCGGTGCTATAGAGTGGACCGCACCAGTAGGAACCCACCACTGGGCCCAGGACATCTTTAAAGTAACCTATCCATCAAACCCATGTAGGAATTTAGAGCAGCAAGCCTGTCTTTTGGGTTCTTTATTTCCACATGGCCCTAATAGATCACTGCACAGAACTTCTGGCCTAAGGTTGCTCAAGAGATCTTGATTCAGGTGCTCCTTTCCCTGAGGTCATGTTAGCGCAACCCCCCAAATCAAAACAGTCATGGAAGGAAACTGGCAGAATTGACTGGAGAAGACAGGGTGTGCTCATAGCAGCTCTAAGCACCAATAGAGTTCCTAGCCCTTGACACACCAACACTATAGTTGCTGCTGAAGTGCTTCAGATTCTGTACAAAGCAAGGATTTTGATGAAAGAAGATTAAAAAACACCATTGCATATTGCATTATTAAAAACCCAAAGTTCTCTGACCATAGTTATGCTCTGGGGATGAAGATGAAGAGAAAGTTACATCAAAGTGTTAGATGTGTCTGTAATGAGCTGTTAATGAGCTCATTATTTGAGCCAAAGTAAGATGATGTATGAATGTCTTCACAATAGCTTTGTTCTTGCTTAACCTGGGCTAGTGCTCTGCTATGCAGGTATCTTCATTTGCTAGGTCTTGGAGATGATAGATGAGGAGGATTCATTTTGTGTCATCAAGTCAATGTTGACTCTTAGTGATGACATAGATAGATTTCCTCCAAGTGAGGAAGGCAATAACCCAAAAAGCCATTTACTTCATTGCCTCGTTTTTTTCAATTCCTTGCCAGCCCCACAATGTTAAGAAGACACAAGGAGTAGAACCTTACTTCAGTACCACTACCATGTGAAAAAGGTGCCTAATTCATTTTAAATAAATATTTTACATATGTAACATACAATTGTTTTCATCAGATTACTTCTTGGTGTCAGAATGTTATAAAGCCTTCCTAGACCAAAATACCTTCGCAACCATCTAAACCAGGTGTCAGCAACCCGCGACTCCGGAGCCGCATGCGGCTCTTTGGGCATTCTGCTGTGGCTCCCTGTCGGGTGATCCCACTACTGGCTGGCCCCGCCCCTCACCCTCCCCTCCCAGTCACTCCTCACCTGGCCTGAGAAGGTAAGGGCAACAGTGGGGGATGGAGAAGTGGCCAGGGCAGAGACAGAGAGATACAGAGAGAGAGAGGGGAGGGGGGGAGAGAGAGATGTCAAAAGGGTTTTGTGGTTCCTGGTGTTTTTTTAACAAGTTATTTGCCCTAATGACTGGCTGGGTAGGGGTGGCTTGGGGGTCATGTGACTGGTGGAAGTGAGTGACGTTGAGTTGGCCATGCCCACCCAGGTTTTGTGGCTCCTGGTGTTTTCTTTTCTGTGGGAAATAGGTCCAAATGGCTCTTTGAGTGTTTAAGATTGCAGACCCCTGACCTAAACCATGAGTGTCCAATCTTTTGACTAGCTTGGGCCACATTGAATGAAGAGGAATTGTCTTGGACTGCATATAAAATATTTAATATTGTTAATGTATATTAATCACACAATGTTAAAAAATTACAATCTTATGGGCCTGCATTACTACCAGTCCAGGGCTGCCTGTGGTTTATTCTGTGTTTGCTAAACTCTTATTGCAGTAGTTGGCTTAACAACAACAATATATACATTAACTAGATTGACAAAATAATTCAATATTTTGGTTTGGTTTACACTCCCATGATAGTTAAACTTTATTCGGCATCTGTTGTGGCTGATATATTTGGGATATAAAACAGCAACTCTAACCCCTCAGTCATGCAATTATAACTTTCAGTACTTTGAAATATTGTTCATCTCAGGGTAGACATGAAGGAGTTGTGATTCTGGCTTTGCTTTTGGTTCTCAACCCATCCTTCCTTCTTGACATTTTGTTTGAACTGCAAATGTTGTCCTACATTTTTTCCCAAATTGGGGATAAGACAAAGAGCTGGAAAAGCTGTGGATTTTATAGTCAAAAAGTCCTTCAGTGTCTTTCGTTTTTTACTAGGAGGTTCAAAATTTTTCCGTTTTGGAAAGAAACAGCTGTGGAGGCTGATGGCGGGATGTGTGTGTGTGAGAGAGAGAAGAAGGATTTGGTATCAACTTTCTCCCTGTGAAGATACAGACCTGACTCCATCCTCAGAGGGGGAAATCTGAAGACCCCTAAGGCTGTTGAGATGGTGTCCCTAGAGTGGCATTAAAAAGGTAAAATAACAGGTATTGAAAAAATTGCTGGATAGTTTTTTACACCAACATGGAATGAAGTTTCTACTGTAATTACAGATTCACTAACAATTTGCAATCATTTATCATAATCTATACTCTCTAATCCCTCATTTGCAGTGTGCATTAAATATACACCTAAACTCTTGCTGATAGTTTAATGATATATACTGTGTGTGTGTGTGTGTGTGTGTGTGTGTGTGTGTGTGTGTGTGTACACACACACACACACACACACACTTATCCACTACTAGGTCTGTTTTCCCAAGGGAAAATTAAGTGCTTTGTCTTGAAATATATATATATATTTGTAATACACATGCCATGTCTGATCTTGGACATATGTTTTGTTTTAAAGAAAGAAAAATGAAAATAGCTACATCATTTGCTTGGAAAATGTCTTTTGGATTCTGGCTTTTCCCGCAGGTGTACACCTCAGTATCATTTTAAAAAGCACCACACAATGTGTGAACTCTCTTCACCAATGTAAAAAAAGGTTTTGGCTGCTAATAGCTGGTGAAAGATGCCTTTCAGAGATAGAAGTGCATGCCATAAACATTTTCATTATCAGTTTCTCCCTTCAGCGTTATTCACATTGAATTCCTTGGAACTGTAATTGTATTTGTTTGAATATACGGCATTTACATAAATGTGTTTATTTTGAAAAATGGATTTGGTCATTGTTTAAGAGCTCACTAGCTCAGAGTTCATATATAATTATATGTATTGTCCCACTAAGACTAGCCCTTCCTACTTGGGCTGGCAGAGACAGCCTTCCACGGATCCCGTTGCTCAAAAAACTCCAATTGTTGGGATCCAGAAGAAAAGCCTTCTGTGCCGTAGCTCCTGCCCTTTGGAACATCCTGCCCTCCTGGGTAAGATCTGTCCCCCACCTCCTATCCTTCCAAAAGAGCATAAAGACCTTCCTCTGTAAATTGGCCTGGGGACCCAATGTGGGGACTTCGACTCTTAAGATGGCTGCTAGATTGACAGCAGACCCAATTCCCTCCTCGCTTCCCACTCACCCATCTTTTTTACTAATCATATTGATGTATTTTCTTTGTTTTCTTTTTCCTAGTTTATTTTATTGTTCACTTTCATTTTGTTTACGCTTCCTTTTAATTTCTTCATTTTATATGGTTGTAAGCCACCTAGAGTAGCCCCATGGCGGGATAAGCAGCAAATACATTTGATGATGATGATGATGATGATGATGATGATGATGATGATGATGACGACAATAATACTAAGTGTGTGTGTGTGTGTGTGTGTGTGTGTGTGTGTGTGTGTGTTGGAAAAAGCTGCAGAAACAATAATAACCCAATTTATTTAAAAATTAATAGAACAAAACACAATAACAGAGTTGGAATGGACCTAGGAGGTCTTCTAGTCCAACCCCTTGCTCAGGCAGAAAACCCTATACTATTTCAGACAAATGGTTTCCAATCTCTTCTTAAAAATTTCCAGTGTTGGAGCATTCACAACTTCTGGAGGCAAGTTGTTCCACTAATTGTTCTAACTGTCACAAAATTTCTCATTAGTTCTAGGTTGCTTCTCTCCTTGATTAGTTTCCATCCATTGCTAATAAATTGCATTATCTGTGGACTTCCAATCATGATGAATATGCAAACTCCATAAGAATAGCTGGAGGTCAACTCCTTACAAGTGACATCATAATTTATTTTGAAATGTTGCACTTTCTCCTTTCTCAATCCTTTCTCTTTGTTTTGCTGCTTCTGCAGTACCTGTCTACTGCCATCATAAGCCAGCCTGCCTTACCTTCATAGCTTTGTCCAAAATTGCCACTCCCTCCTTCCTTTTTCTGAATATGCTTTCACCAGTTGTCTCAATAACACAAGGCAAAGTAGGAGGAGTAGTTCCCAAATGGCCACCCAGTTAGCTGTTGAAATTTGGTGTGGTTGAAATTTGAATCTGTGGTTTCACACATCCAGCCCAATACATTGTCCTTTGGCCCATGCTGACTCACTTACATCATATTCACATACATTTTGTGTCTAGAATAGGATTAGACAGTTCTACCAATTGGCCACCCACATTTTGTAGAAAGCCTGTGAAAGCAGACACAATATACATAAAATACCTATACTTCACTCTGAGAATCCTACATTCAGTAGAAAACCCATGCAGTAATCAGAAACTATGTGTATGCTAAAGTTCACTGGACAGAATTTTTCTCCAGCTAGTTTAATTTTAATATTCGGCAATATTTTTTTCCTTACAGGCTGCATCAAACTCACTGTACTTCTTGTAAATTAAAAACACTTATATATTATTCTCATGTTTCTACTTTATTCATCAAAGTATTTAACACATTATAGGAGGTACAAGATAGGTAGGCAGTAAACAGGTCCAACTCTTTCAAACAATAGAGGGGAAACCTACTGATTACATATTACTCAGTGGTGGCAAGAAGAAGGAAGAAGCCCCGCTCCCCAGTCTTGATTGGGCAAAAAGATATGTATGTAATCCCTTTCTTGAGAAAGAAAACACTTGTGGTTTCTTAGCCTTTTTCTCTTGCTGTTTCAAATATGCAAGAATGATTGATTCAAGACACAACAGGAAAGTTCTTTTCTCACTGTGGGTAGTGTTACTGCTGCAACATGTGTGCCTTGTTTTAAGCAATCTCCATGAAAGCAGAATACAAAGGACTCATTTGGGCCACAATTATTTCACATGGATTATGGAATTTACTCTATCTTACTTATAGAAAGAGACTACCATCACAGATGTGAACCCCTCAGACGGACAGAACTGATTGATTTCTCCACAGATAAATCAATTTCACACACAACTGGAGGAGAGGAGGGTTCATATTTGAATAATAGGAAGGCGTACAGATTCAGCCTTCCTATCACTGCAAACAGCCCTTTGAACTGCTTAATAAAAATTGCATTATGCAAGAAAAATGTAAGAAGGTTTGAGATAAAATTTCAGTGGTTTATTTATTTATTTATTTATTTATTTATTTATTTATTTATTTATTTATTTATTTATTTATTTATTTATTTATTTATTTATTTATTTATTTATTTATTTATTTATTTATTTATTTATTTATTTATTTAAATAGATAGATTTGTATGCCGCCCAACTCCCAGGGGACTCTGGGCGGTTGTCTAAGGCTAATCAGTAAATGCCATAAAACCGTGCTATATGCAGCAGATACTCAAGTGACACTACACTAACCTCTAGAAAATTCTGCATTTCAATTCTGCTCCACCTGTGGCTCATTTTGCATGCTGTTTAACCAAATACTTCCAGAACAAACAGTGGCTTATTTTTAAGGTAGAACAAGCCAACACCCTAGTTTAAAAGATCCACAAGCCAGAGTTCCTAGTTTGATACTTACACTAGGCAAACCACAGATGGATTTATATTCATCTGTTGATAGAATGGACTGATGGCACATGGACTAGTACCCAGTTTGTGTACAGCTAAGCCATAGTTCTAGTGAATTCTGGTTTGTCATATCATTCAAATATTGTTGCTGGAAGATTTTGGATGGATGGATGGATGGATGGATGGATGGATGGATGGATGGATGGATGGATGGATCGATCTTTCTATCTATCTATCTATCTATCTATCTATCTATCTATCTATCTATCTATCTATCTATCTATCTATCTATCTATCTATCTATCTATCTATCTATCTATCTATCTATCTATCTATTGTCTTTACTATTTATATATGGTGGTCTTCTATCCCATTCCTAACCAGATCCTTGCTTAACTGTTCAAAATCAACCCAGGTAGGGTAAATGCTGCTAAGCGCCTGAAGAAAAGGCAGAATATAAATGTAATAAACAAACAAATAAATATGTTTAGTTTGGATTGTCCTTCAATGTTAAAAAGATGAGTCTACCATCATTCATCATTGTCTACTTTCTGTTTTCTTTTGAAAGGAATTTCTTGAAAGGAATTAAAGGGAGTTTGAGAAGAAAAAAATAGAATGACATACAGTATTTATTTATTTATTTATTTATTTATTTATTTATTTATTTATTTATTTATTTATTTATTTATTTATTTTGGTATTCTTATATGCCGCCCAACTCCCGGAGGACTTAGGGCGGCGTACAACAGAGAAAAATACAAGAATAAGTATATAAGACCACCTACAAGTAGCTACTAGGAACTTCATTTCTATGTTTAACTGCTGTTGTGGTGAGTTAGTACTACTTAAAGAATTTCCTGATCCATCCGACTGCTAAACCTTGGGACCTACATGGCTTGCTACTTGGGCGTTGACTTCACCCGAGCAACAATATTTATTTGTTTGTTTATTAAATTTATATGCTACCATCTCACTCTCAAAAGCAACTCTCCTGGTTGTCTTTGTGTCCTCTCTCAGTGTGATTAGTGGGTGTGTCTTTCGGTTCTCACATAGTGACATAGTTGGTTCTTAGCTCCTAGCATTTGGATTTTTTAAGTAGTTATCACATGGTCAACCCAGACAATCGAACATTTTTAATAACAAATTGCAGCATGGGAGCAAATGGATTTCCTAACATGGTGTTTATCTTGTTTTGCAAAACATATATTTTGGACAAGCAATGCACACTTGTTTAATTTAACTTGCTCAGAATTTCATTCTTGCAGTTGGTCAAGAGAGGTCTGATCTTCGTATGGCATCAAATCTTTTGTAAACAGTGCCAGCCAAATATACTCTGACTATTTTACTTTGCCTTAGAAATCAACATAAAAAGAGCCGAGGTGGCGCAGTGGTTAGAGGCAGGTACTGCAGGCCACTTTAGCTGACACTGATCCGCAGGTCAGCGGTTCAAATCTCACCGGCTTAAGGTTGACTCAGCCTTCCATCCTTCCGAGGTAGGTAAAATGAGGACTCAGATTGTTGGGGGCAATATAAATATACATTGCTTACTGGTGTAAACCGCTTAGAGAGTGCTTGCACTGTGAGGCGGTATATAAATCTCACTAAATAAATAAATAAATAAATAAACATAAATACTAGTAATTTGGGGTTAATGTTTAAGCCTGTAGAATGTGAGGACAATGGTCACACAGGCTGAATGCACATAAAAAAAAACAAAATTCATGTTCAGGGATATTAAGGACAGATGCTCCAGCTCTTCATTTTTAATCTTTGAGTTTATCTGTGTTCAAGCTGAATCACTTAGCCAGGACACCACTTCAGTGTTTTTTTTTAAAGATATGATCTCACAGCTGTTCCCTTTATTCTGCCAACTGTTATAAAATACAGCACCCACAGACTTTATTTAGGTTTGTTTAGCTTAAATCAGTAATAGCAAGGGGGAAAAGTCTACTTCATCTGATGCTGCTTCTATTTTTTTTTAGCTTTTATGGCTGTTTGGCATGGAAATTATAAAAATACATGATAGATAATGATTTTCTTTTTTAGCTTGAGCTTTAATTTCTTTGGAAAGCCTGGCAAGAAATATTGAGGGTTAGTAATAAATATTAGTAGGATGTTTACACATTTCCCCTGAAATGCTTTTGGAAGCAAGATATTTATTTACATATTTATTTAAAACATTTATATAGCTGCCCATCATATACCAAATTCTGGACAGTTCACTGTCAAACTACAGCTGCGAAATTAAGATCAAGTTTGAAACATATCCTTCCACACATTACTTTTAAAATGCAGTGTCAGCTTAAATGCATTTAAATACTTATTAAATGCATATTTTATGCTATGCTATGTATCAGAATGTTTGCTTGTACTGAAATCTGTGTATAAGAATACAATGTTATTCATAAAATGCATACCAATTTTTGTAGTCTTTCCCCTAAGATAACTATCTACCAGCCCAGAAGAAAAGTAAGTGTGTAAAATGAATGTGAGAAGCAATTATAATTTTCAGGATAGTTTCACTATATTTCACCAAGTGGAGAGGTTATAAAAAAACCAATATTAGCAAAGCAACTTTTTAATGTAGATTTTATCTCACTGTTTGGGCAACTAATCACAGTACACTATCAAGGATTTGTGGTGAGTCAGACCTGAGGGTGACCTTCTTGGAAAAGCTTTGCAGGATGAAACTAGAAAAAGAAGTTTGCAAAGGAGAAAAAATATGTTTCTCCTCCATCAGGACCACAGAGGAGATTTGATAACAAACTCTAATCAATCAGATTTACGAGAAATTTTCCTCTATCTGGATTTTTAGTCAGGTCAAAATTTGCTTCATTGCCCTCATCAGGTGTAACTAAGGAAATGAACAAGAGAGGTACATAGTGGGAGACAATGCCAAGGAGTGACCATAATGATAACTTTTACAAGAGCACCCGTCACAATGGCTGGAAAATCTCCCAGAGCTCTTTGGAATTCATTGGCATCCATTAGCTTCTTAGCATGGATTTCTTCTAATGGATCTCCTATCCTTTGAGACATAAAATGACAGCTGCAGGTCTAAAGCTCAGCAGGAAGTGATTTGACCGTGACAAGTAGATAGATGTAAAATCCCCAACTTCAGCCCATTATCCTTCAGTTTAGTAGAGGAAGACAGTTTCAGAGTGTGTCCTGCCATGTGTGCTAGTATCTAACTGGAAAATAACATGGTTTTCATGACTGTCATGGAGTCCTGATCATCTCTAACAAAACAGTTTCAGCATGTACTGTATATTAATGTTTCCAAGAATCCCTGTTCTAGGAGACCTTAGCATAAGGTGACCAGACGTCCCGATTTTGGCGGGACAGACCCGCTTTTTAATGATTTGTCCCGCGTCCCGCCCGCCCTCTTAAAAAGTCCCGATTTTTTGAAAGGGGCGAGGGAGGGCTGGGGGGAGGGCTCTCCCTTGCAGGGACGGCCGGCCGCGGCTCATGGGGGGCGAAAGACAAATACAATTTTCGGCGGGCACGGCTTTGCAAGGGCTCTTCACAAGTTTGGCAAGTTTCACAAGAGCCGTTCGCGTGCAGGGCAGTTTATAAATAGCGGCCGCCAGGTAGGGAGCCGGCCGGGGTTGCGCAGGGCTGGGGGAGGCTCGCTAGCCCGGCAGCTCCGGCCGCAGGAAAGAGCAGGGGGGGTGCCGTACTGGGAAGGGCCAGCAGTCGCCGCCGCCTGAGGGGGCCACCCCCCCGCCTGCCCGCCCGCTTCGCTGCAGGGGACGCTGCACCGGATCCTGAGTCGCGCCGGCTCTCCCGCGGCCACGATGCCCGCCAACCTGATGGAGAAGAGCTCCTCCTCGCCCGCGGCGGCCATCCCGGCCAGCGCCAGAGGAGTCAACGCAGGACGCACGCACGCCGCCCACGGCCGGCCCGAGCTGAGAGGCCTGCTGCTGCTGCTGCTGCGGCTGGGCCCCCAGTCCCGGCGGCGGGAAGGCTGCGGCGGCAACCCCAGCCTGTTGAGCCAGCGCCGGCCCGAGCCGAGGGCCATGGATGCGACTCCTTCGCTCGGGCCGCCCTGCCCACCGCGACGCCGGCCTTTTCAAGAGGGCGGGGCTGCATCAGGCGCCTCTCCACCGTGTCCTTCACCGCCCTCCAGTGCATGCCCGGCGCCTGATTCCCTCTCGAAAAGGCCGGCGTCGCGGTGGGCGGGGCAGCCCGAGCGAAGGAGTCGCATCCATGGCCCTCGGCTCGGGCCGGCGCTGGCTCAGCAGGCTGGGGCCGCCGCCGCAGCCTTCCCGCCGCCGGGACTGGGGGCCCAGCTGCAGCAGCAGGCCTCTCAGCTCGGGCCGGCCATGGGGGGCGGGCGGGCGTCCTGCGTTGACTCCTCCGGCGCTGGCCGGGATGGCCGCCGCGGGTGAGGAGGAGCTCTTCTCCATCAGGTCGGCGGGCATCGTGGCCGCAGGAGAGCCGGCGCGACTCGGGATCCGGTGCAGCGTCCCCTGCAGCGAAGCGGGCGGGCGGGCGGGGGGTGGCCCCCTCAGGCGGCGGCGACTGCTGGCCCTTCCCAGTACGGCACCCCCCCCGCTCTTTCCTGCGGCCGGAGCTGCCGGGCTAGCGAGCCTCCCCCAGCCCTGCGCAACCCCGGCCGGCTCCCTACCTGGCGGCCGCTATTTATAAACTGCCCTGCACGCAAACGGCTCTTGTGAAACGACATTAGTGGTCTTTTGCCCTCTGCGCATGCGCAGCGTTCTGCGCATGCGCAGAGGGCAAAACCCGGCGTCCAGGCGGCCCCGCCCCCCGTTGGTGTCCCGCTTAAAAAAAAATCTGGTCACTTTACCTTAGCAACACCAATGGGATCATTTTGTTCACTTTTGGCTAGCAGATTGGGAAAAATACCACCAGAAATCATCATCTTCCTGAGTGTCCAACATATTGGGGTCTAGGACAACTCACCACAGCCAACTTGCTGCAGCCAACTTGCCATGGGATAACTTACCGTGGGACAACTTGCTGTGGGACAAGAGTTACTTTAATATTTAAGAAATGGTGGAATAGAATCATTAAAGAAAAGATGCCAAAGGAGGGACAAAATGAAATGTGAATGACAAAAATCAAAATGATGTTTTTATTATTTTAAATACTGTATTTTTCGAAGTATAAGACGCACCTTCCCCCCTAAAAGAGGCTGAAAATTTGGGTGCATCTTATACTCCGAATGTAGCTTTTTCAAAGTTTTTTTCCCAGCCCTAATAAGGTGCTAATGATCTTTTCCAGCTCTTCCCGGCTTGCAGGCTTGTTTTCATTGCTATTCCCTCCCAAAAAGATTTTTTTCAGCCCTAACGAGGTGCTAATGATCTTCCCGGCTTGCAGGCTTTTTCATTTCTACTCCCTCCGAAGAGGTTTTTTACCAGCCCTAAGTCTTTGTAGGCTTGTTTTCATTCCTACTCTCTTCGAAGAATATTTTTTTCAGCCCTAACCAGGGGATAAAATAATGTGCTGAAGCTGAACAGACTAAGGACGCTAGCCAGATGAATACCTGGTAGGTAGATTTTTTCCCCTATTTTCCTCCCCAAAAACTAAAGTGCGTCTTATACTCCGGTGCGTCTTATATTCCGAAAAATATGGTAATTAAATTGAATTGTTGAATTGCACTATGGTGAGTTGTCCCACAGTGAGTTGGCCATGGTAAATTGGCTGTTGCGAGTTGTCCCATTCCAAACAGATTACTAAGCAGTCTCACCTGGTACAAGAATATAGTAGGAAAAAGGCTGGACAGGGAAGACATATCTATAGCCTGTCTGTATATTTTTTGGCTGCACTGACCCCTTAGATAGTAAGATTCCTGACAGACTGTTTTCAAAACTGGAAAGAGTAGGTTTAAGATTGAAGTTTCTTATACAAATTAATTTGAGCATCATAAAAATAGGGTTATGATTTGTTCAACCTGGCCTATTATATTATTCTTCACCAGCAGCAAACTCAGAGTTGCTGGAATCTCAGAGAAAGTTTTCCATTTTCTATTTCCTGATAGAACATAGAATAACAGATTTGGAAGAGACCTTGGAGATCTTCTAGTCCAATCCCTTGCTCAAGCAGGAGACACTATACCATTCTGGACAAATGGCTGTCCAAACTTTTCTTGATTGATCTTCTTTACCGTATGTTCCGGCGCATAAGACGACTGGGCGTATAAGATGACCCCCAACTTTTCCAGTTAAAATATAGAGTTTGCGATATACAGTGATCCCTCGTTTTTCGCGGGGGTTACGTTCCAAAAAGAACCCATGATAGGCAAAATCCGTGAAGTAGTAACCTTTATTTTTTTTAACCCCTCCTACCTGGCTTCTGCATTTTCGGCGCCCCAAAAAAGCCTGAAAAATCCTCCAACCTCTCCCTCTCTTGACATCTGCTGTGGCTGCTTGGCACTGATCTCCTGAGCGAATTTGTAGGCCGTTCCCTCGTCGATTTGGCGCAAACGGCCATTTTCCCTCAGGGAAAGCTGACAGCGTGGCCCGCCCTACAGCTGATGGACCACTTTACTCACCTGCCGCTGCCAGACTGAAGCAGGAGACCACCATGCAGACGCAGAACTCATTAGAGAGGTTTGCGAGTCCCGGAGCTGCGCGCTTTGCCGCTGACTGCCTGGCAGCCCACGCAAATCCGTGAAGCAGCGAGACCATGAAAGGTGAACCGCGATATAGCAAGGGATCACTGTACTCGCCATATAAGACTACCCCTCCTACCATCTTTCTTTTTCTTTCTGTCTTTCTTCCTTCCTAACATCTTTCTTTCTGTCTGTCTTCCTTCCTTCCTAACATCTTTCTTTCTTTCTTTCTTTCTTTCTTTCTTTCTTTCTTTCTTTCTTTCTTTCTTTCTTTCTTTCTTTCTTTCTTTCTTTCTTTCTTTCTTTTTCTTTCTTTCAGTCTGTCTGTCTTCCTTCCTTCCTACCATCTTTCTTTCTGTCTGTCTGTCTGTCTTCCTTCCTAACTTCCATCTTCCTTCTTTCTTTCTTTCTTTCTTTCTTTCTTTCTTTCTTTCTTTCTTTCTTTCTTTTTCTTTCTTTCAGTCTGTCTGTCTTCCTTCCTTCCTACCATCTTTCTTTCTGTCTGTCTGTCTGTCTTCCTTCCTAACTTCCATCTTCCTTCTTTCTTTCTTTCTTTCTTTCTTTCTTTCTTTCTTTCTTTCTTTCTTTCTTTCTTTCTTTCTTTCTTTCTTTCTTTCTTCTGTCTGTCTGTCTTCCTTCCTAACTTCCATCTTTCTTTCTTTCTTTCTTTCTTTCTTTCTTTCTTTCTTTCTTTCTTTCTTTCTTTCTTTCTTTCTTTCTTTCTTTCTTTCTTTCTTTCTTTCTTTCTTTCTTTCTTTCTTTCTTTCTTTCTTTCTTTCTCCCTGCAAACCAATCCCCACCGTGGCTCCTTTCTCCCTCGCCCAGCCCTCTTCCAAGGCGACAAGTGGAAGCGAGGTAGGTGGGTGGGTGAGTTGCTCCCCTCCCCTTCCCTCGGAGGAAGAAGGAGCTTCTGTCGCCATCTCCCGCGGGGCTCCAGCCACCCAACTGAGTCCCCGACCGTGGTGCCGGCAGGGTTAACGCGCATGGGAGGGAAGGAGAGCGCATGCTACCCCGCTGCTGCTGCTATCACCGCTCCGATATTTCTTCGGTGGGCACGCGCGGGAGGGACCATGGAGCAGAGGCACCCCGCAAGCGGGGCAAGAGGCGCAGGGATGCCAGAAGCGGCGGCGGTGGCAGGCTCCTGCCCGCGTCTCCCGCCCACCTCTTGCCTTAAGCCGCTGGGCGCCTCTGCTCCATGGTCCCTCCGCGCGTGCCCACCTGCTGGGAAGGCTGTGGCTGGCAGTGGCGGCTGCAGCCTTCCCAGCAGGAGACCGAGACGCAGGGCGGCTGCGGTGCTCCGGTGCTCCTTCAGCCGCTTGGCTGGAGAATGGCTGGGATGCGGCCGCGGCCGTTTTTGAGCTCCCCCCAGCTCGGACATTTCAGTACCCGGTGTATAAGACGACCCCTGACTTTTGAGAAGATTTTCAAGTAAAAAGTCATCTTATATGCCGGAACATACGGTACTTATCATTCTCCCAGAGTTGCTCAATGGTGAGATGGACAGCATAAACATTTAATAAATAAAATAAAAATAAACTTGTGCTACTAAGGAGAACAACAATGAGAAACAGAGGCAGAATATTAATAATGGAGAGATTTCACACTGACAGCAAAGGTTTGTACTGTCAAGATTATGGTTTTACAGCTGCAACATCTGGCTTATAAAGATGGACCTCAGAAAGCTCCAATCCAAAGAAAAAGTGATTGCCTTTTAATTGTGGTGCTGTAAAAATTTTGTATTACTTTTTTTTGGAGATTGAAGCTGATTTCTTTATTTACAAAGTATTCTTCTGGAGAGCTATGATCAATTCCTTCTGGTGCAAATTTCAACTTACTTTGTTTCAGTGTGGAAAGAACTCGTATAGATTATGTCACTGCTATAATTTCATTTTTACTCTGCAACATCTCTGAGTTCCTGCAATTCCTATCTTAAAACATCCACATTAGGTCTTCCCTTCAGTGTGAAATAAAGTGTTGAACACCATGGGAGAATGCTTGTGACCTGCTTGTAGTGGAAGTCAAGACGTTCCCTCCTACCACCTGGCCATCAAAAGAAATTTCACTAAAGGCCTATTTGTGCTTTTTTATAACTGGGAAAAAAAGTTTTTCCAAAAAAAAAAACTGAATTCAAGAGCCAATATAGTGATTAAGGCATTAGGCTATGGTAGAAACTGGGAAACCATGATTTCTAGTCTAGCTTTGAGAACAAAACTAGATGGGTGAACTTGGGTCAGTCACTTTCTCTGAAGCCTATGAAGGAGATAAAGGAAGCCTATGAAGAGATAAAGGAGATAAACATGTCCAGGCAGTCTCTGAGAAAGGTACACAGTTAAATAAATGTGAAATGAAGCTGGCTTCCCCATTGACTTTGCTTGTCAGAAGGTCACAAAGAGATCATATGGTCCAAAGACCATGCAATTCATAAATATGAGCCAATTGCCAAGTGTCTGAATTTTGATCACATGATCATGGGGATGCTGTAATGCTTGTAAGTGTGAATATTGGTCATAAGTATCTTTTTCAGTGCCATTGTAATTTCAGTCACTAAATGAACTGTTCTAAGTAGAAGACTACCTGCATAATATATAGAAGTTTAATGGTATGTGCGAGTGACCTTGGGAGAAGCCAGGCTGCCTAGGAAACAATCAGATAAGAGGAAGCATAGCCCAGAGCTCCGTAGCGCAAGAGCAAGAGGCTTAGGAGGGACCAGTCCTAAATTATTGGTTTGTAAAGGTGATAGTGGGATAGCAATAGCAATAGCACTTAGACTTATATACCGCTTCACGGTGCTTTTACAGCCCTTTCTAAGCGGTTATAGAGTCAGCATATTGCCCCCAACAATCTGGGTCCTCATTTTACCAACTTTGGAAGGATGGAAGGCTGAGTCAACCTTGAGCCTGGTGAGATTCAATCTGCCAAACTGCTGGCAGCCTGTGATCAGCCTGTGATCAGCAGCCTGCATGACTGCACTCTAACCACTGCGCCACCACGGATCATTGTACTTTCAGACTCACAAGATTCTGTTAAAGTAGCTTTACAATAAAGTAGAATTAGCATTTTTGTCTGCTGTACCTGAAAGACTGACATTTTGCCATCCATTTTTCTAACAGCACTACAGGACACAACCATTTAAGAAAATAGCCAGGTTCTATCATTTGGTTTTAAGTAGTTGGTTTTGTGTTTAAGTTGTTTGGTGTTACAGGGAATGAGAAGAGAAACCTAAATATAAAACAAATTTGTGAAAAAATTGTGTACGAAGTGTGTTAATGAAAAATGTGAATGGTTGAAAGCCTATAAGATTGCTGTTAAAATGCAGGTGCAAAATGGACATTTTACTCTCTCCAGAGAGCAAACTTGTGGATACTGTGAAATATCAATTAAGGTTTATAGTTGTCTTTGTTGGCTAAATATGCTTTTCATGGGAAATGTTCATCCTGCAATAATGAAGCAATAACATTGAGCTTAAATGTACACTGAATTAAATGGACATTAATTAAGGAGTAGATTGCTTTTACAAGTAAACTATAGGGCATTCTTTGACTGTTTTTATGAGGTCATCTACATGACTTTCAGATGGGGCACATGGCCAAGTCCCATTCATACATCAGTTCATTAATTCACACAGCTGTCTTTATAATCTACCATCCCACCCCACCCCCAAATTATTTTATAGCTACATAGAAGAATTTCAAAACTGTATTTCAAACTATTCAAACTTTTAAAAACTATGAAATAACTTATCTTAGTTTGCAAGCAGCAAACGCAGCCTATGGAAGGAAATTTTTGTAGATGACTTTAGGACAGATTTCTATGATAATTTCCTTATACTTTTCAGATATTATAAATAGTATAACTAGGCTCAAGATATTAAGCAATGTCTGTTTATTATAGTAGGGTGAGGGAGAGTTGTAAGTCAGGGATGATATATACCAGAAAGAAGGCACTCTAGGACTGATGATAGATCTGGAAAGCTCAAAATCTTAAAGGCAGAAGTCTAATGGAGTTCACAAATTGCTAGTTGTTCATCTTTGATTTATACCAACCAAGGCTTCATTTGATTTAAACAGAAAAGGGACAAGCCCTTGACTGTCTCAATCCCAGGGTCAAATCTTGAACAGGAAGAATCAACATACAGAAATATAGGAAGATAAAAATATCCATTCTGTTACTGCAAAGTTTTAATTCTTTTTACAGCCTTTATTGTGCAGATTATGGCCAAAAAAAAGTCCATTTGAGAGCTTTAAATCTAAAAAACAACTAGGAGTGAATGTATAAGCAGCAGTAGATACTGCATTTGTATGTGGTATCCATAAAGTGAGAAATGGTGAGCAGTCCTTTCCCTCTGTAAAGTCAATTCTTCATGAGCACACAAACCACAGTGGGGAAACTTTCACATGTAGAAAGTTAAGAATAAAAATGTTTCAAGTGTGAAAGATAAGCCAAGAGCCAACAATTCTCAGGACAGCGATGTCAGTTCTGTCAACAACAAACTGCTCTGCTTGAAGACCATGAAGCACACACCACTGAATCCTGGAAAGGTTAAAAAGAAGCAGCATGTTTGAACTGCCATGGATATAAGTGGAACTGAATCTTGATGCTGACAGAGGGCAATCAACAATATGGTTTCAATCTAGCTTGTAGGAAAGATTCATATCTAGCTGTACTGTGTTAAACTGAAAGACTTCTGCTGAGTTTGAACACAGTAGCTTACTTAAGCTTTGTAAAAGGGATTTACTGCTAATTCCTGGTCTGAAGAAACTCGTACAGGCATTTGTATGACAGTCATAAAGGACCTTGGCATGAGGGCTCTCTAGCATCTCAAGAAAGGCATTTCTAAGAATGTGTACAATACATTTTCCTGAGTCACTGTAGCTATGGTCGGTTAATCAGTGGTTAATCAATGGTATTTAATAAAATAATATTGCTGGAATTAATTCCTGCTGAAGGAATTAATGAAATGCATAAAATTAAAATATGACTTATTTTTAAATAATGGATAAGAATTGGATTGTTAATAATTGTTTACCTTATCTATCACAATCATTAAATACTTACCAATAATTTTAAATTAAACATCGTATCTTCAGGTTGATAAAATCCAAATAGTCTTCTCTTTTCTCAAATTGCTCTTAACATGATCATGAACTATTTCTAATCAGAATATCTGTACTTCATGATTGTGTTATTTCCAGCGCTACCAGTTCTGGAAATAATGTAAAATTTCTACAACTGACACAATGTGCAGGACAGTTATTGAAACAAGTATTGTTCCTTTTGATAATGAGAACAAGAATAGAATAATGGTTAAGTGCTGGCACTAGGAAGACTGAGTTTCAAGTCTATTCTCATGCATAAAAATGTCACTTAGTGACTTTGGCCCAATTTTACTGTCATCTGAACCTTGACAACTTTAAAATGTGTGGACTTCAACTTTCAGAATTCTGGGAGTTGAAGTCTATATTCCTTAAAGTGGCTGAGGTTGGGAAACACAGATTTCTGTAATCAGACTTAGCTAAAGTGCTGTTTTGGGGGCAGGTTTAGGCTTTCCAGGAGTTCTAGCCCAAGATTAGGAAGTTGAACATCTATCTACCAACCTGTTCTACATCAATATGATAAATCATGGCACAAAATATTCAATGGGGATGCCTGCGTAATAGATAGTTTTTATATATCATTAAATATATGTGGATTAATCCATTAACCCACATTAAATCTCACCACATTTTATATGTCTACGATATATGTCTACTTTTACAAATGTTTTAAAAGCCAATCTTAAAGCCAGCAAGTGTTGACATTAATGTAGGAGAAATGTGCCAGTGGAATGGTCTGAGAGAATTAAAAAGCACTAAATGCTAGCAGAGACTATAGTTCAACATATAATGAAATAACTAAAATACAGTTTGAAGCTAATGTATGCCTAAAATATCCAGCTGTTCCATCAACTTTAGGACTGAAACACTGCTGCACATAACAGTGGCAACTAAGCCCATGATAGGGTAATAAAGTCAGAGAGAAGTTCAGAAAATATTGCCTCTCCCCCCGCCCCCCCCCGCCCCCGCTTTAAGATAACTGAAGCAATTCACTTCAGTGGCTGATGGGAGCTTCCAATCCATCCCATTCCTCTTTACTAGAAGATACTAGATGACTTATGCACAGTTGCAGTGGTAGTTCACAGTTTTCTCAAGGTATATGCAAAGCCAAATAGACTCTGACAGAATCTTTCCTGAATGGCTTGCTTTTAACAAGAATGTGCAGAAGAATAGTCCAAGGTCAATCCATGGTTTTGAGAGCCAGGTCACAGATGTCAGCCAATCCAGAGTCAGAATTTCATGGGCAGAATTTACACAAATGTGTAGGAACCAGAGCCGGAGATCATATAGTTCTTTCCAATAAAGAAACATGAGTCTGAACTGCCTCTTAAATCAGCCTGCAACCAATTGCCATTAAGAGATTTGTTTCCTTGCTTGGCAAGAAGCCTCATAGAACATCTCTGCTCTGTTCTCTATTCTATTCAATAGGTGCAGGGGCTGGACAGCCTTACATCATCCTCATTTGATCCAACTGTTCAAGTGCCTGTCTTTGATTAGCCTTGTGATCTTGGCTTGCTCTCTCCTGGGGCTGACATTGCACAGGTACAGCTGAGGCAGCTTTTTCAGAATCAGATGCAGAGTCTGAGGCCTGGACTCAGGCCTGGACCTGGCCTTGGGCCTTGGCCTGTGTCATGACACTGTACCCCCATAAACTAAAGGGCTATCCTCAAGTGAGATGAAGATGGTATCCCATTAAAAACATTTCTAGTCTAGGACATGTAATTGGGCACAATTATCTTGTTTTGAGGTAACAAACTCTTTGGATTGTTCTGCTTGATGACTTGTTATAGGAGAAAAATGATTGACTGGGATCAGACAAAGGACATTTTTAAATGGCTACTACCATTTCTAGTCTTGCCGTTTTCATGATGCTCTTTTATCATTATGTGGCAAATTAGTGCTTTTAATTAACACAGATTGTTACTCCTCTTTTATTTTCATCTTTCTGCTTCATTTTTTAAAGGATTATTTTAGGTCATTTTGCATATTAATGGTATTGTGATTATGTATGTGTAACTTATTTATTATTAGCTTCTTTTAACTTTTAGAAAGGAAGAACTAAAATGTTTTAAATAAATAAGAAAACAAATAAAAGCATCTTTATCATAATTTCCTGATCATTTAAAAAGAAACTAGTCAGAAGCCACAGCAGTGAAAATAAAGGAAATGTTAACTAAAGTGTCTGTCAAGAAGCCAGTTTTGGAACAATGTGGATGGCCCATTGGACAGATATCTGGTATGATGGAAAGAAAATAACAAATAATTCATTCATATATTTTTGAGTCTATTTAATACAAAGTCAGCTAATACTCAGGTTGATGTAGCATGAAGAAAAATGTGGTTTCTGCCCTCAGTATACATAATACTCAATATGCAATGCAATTCTCATTGCAATATGCAATGTATTATGTCAATACTCAGTATCATAATACATTGCATATGCTATCACCTGTGGTTATATGCATGGTAACATTGTTCTGTACTTAATAGTTTAGGAAAACATCTCAGTGAAGCATTTATATAACTTACTAGCTGATTACCGGCATTGCCCAGGTATTTATTTATCCCAATCTTGTATTAGACAGGAAAAGGAATGAATTATATCTATAGTGTCAAATGAAAGCATTTTTATTTACAGGATAATACTTTATCCTTATACTTTAAAAGTATAAGGACCTAGTTCAAATCCCAGCTACGGAATCTGTGGACAGCTGGGGGATTTAGAAGCACCACCACCCTGCCTCAGCCACCACTCATTTTACCATTTCCTCAAACTGGGCCTGGGACTGGAACAGAAATCCCTGAGATGGCCCATGCTGCGCCTCCTCCACCCCTGCTGAAATAGGCTGGGTCTCCTCTCTGGCCTCCATACCTGTTTCACCTTGGTTGGGGTGGTTCCGTCCTTTGCGTGATGAGTTGGGGTGAAGGACGATCCTGGGAACATGGGCTAAAAGCTGTGAGTTGGGAGCGGATGATCCACTGGATCACGGATGAGCTGTGGTGCGCTCAATGAAAGGCCTCTATACTGGCCTAATCAGGCTCCCTTGGCTTCGTAGCCCTACTGTGTGAGGGAGGCCTAGGCCTGAGTTGGGGTGAAAGATGATCCTGGGAACACAGGCCGAAGCGGTTCCCTTTGAGAGTGGGCTTCCTTGTCGGACTTGAGGAGGGGAGGAGGCAGAGCTGTTGCCCAAAGGTGAGAGCAACCCCCGCCCGCCTCTGGGTTAGGGTGGAGAGCTGCCTTGAGAGCATCCTTCTCTGGGTAGGGACGAAGAAGAGCCGCCACCCTCCTCCTCCTGTGGCTATTGCCCAGTGCTCTCTCTTCTCTCTCCCCTTCACCTCCCCACACTTATTTACCCGTCCCAGAGAGCTCGGGCTATGCCTCCCTCTGACCCGGCCGCCTTCCTCACCGGCATCGCTCCTGAGCGAACTCTTCTGTCCTCGGTTGTTGCGAAGAAGCTTCGTTCTCTTTGAGAGCTGCTTTGCAAAGCGACTCTCAAAGAGAACGAAGCGGGCATGGTGCACCCAGAGCTCCCGCTTCTTCCCAACAGCCGAGCAACTCTTCCACTTCAAGCTCCAAACTGCGGGAAGGGAGGACAGCTGCAATGCTGGCAGCTTTGGGGTCTCCTTCCCTCAGTGCAGGGGTGGGTTCCAACTTACCTCACTGTTGGTTCACTTCCTCCCATGCTGCGTGGCCGCGCCTCATGGCCGCACGTGCACCTGCGCAATGCAAAAAAACCTGGGAAAAACAAAAAAAACCTGCCAAAAACAAGATGGCCACCGCATGCACAGTGCTGGAAACTTGGCTTCTGCGCATGCGCAGAAGAAAAAAATTTGAATTACAAAAAAAAAATGATGGCAGAGCCCACGGACCGGCACTGACTGATCCAGTTCGGTGACATCATTGTGACATCACCAGCGGGTCGCTAGCGGTTCGGGTGAACTGGTCTGAACCGGGAGAAACCCATCCCTGAACACAATGGATCATTGAGATTACTTTCATTCCATCTAGCTAGCCTAGTTAAAGAAAAAGTGGTGGAAGTGTTGTGATCAGTAAGTTTTCCTTTCCCAAAAACTCCTAGGAAGGTAGGTAGGTAGGTAAGTAGGGGGCAGGAAGGAAGGCAGGAGGGAGGGAGGGAGTTCTGTTCGAATCTATATGGAATTGGAGACTCTTAATATTAATTTATGTTCATGAACTTTGAGGAAAATAATTATCCAGATAAATACTTTTGCCCCACCTGTTTTGAAACAATTCTTTCATTTGGAACTACTTGTACTGCTGTTCTCTTATTCAATCATTCTTGATTTCAAGAATCAAGCAAAGATGGCTTTGAAATGCATCAGGAAGAAAACACTGATCTGATTTTTCCTGGTGCCTTAATAGCATTCTTGTCTTTTGCATGTTTCTTCCACTGGTAGCTCCCCCCTTTCCCCCCTTATTACTTCTCATGGGAAACTGCTTGTGGAAGTCAGCCAGAGGTTGGACCAAAGTATCATTATTTCTGACTCATGTTTTAGTCTATGAATCCTAGGGAAGCAGTGGGAATTTTGAACAGGTGCCGAGAGTCAATTTTGGATTGGACGAGGATTAAGCAGCAGAATTTTAATCCTAGTAAAATAGAAGTACAACAGGAAGCATATGCCATAAAGGAGAATGCACAGATAAAAAATATAGTTTAGTCATGGCGAAGCATAGATTGGAGGCACAATTTCTTAGCACCTATGCTTATTTTCCCCCACTATAGGAATAATTGCTAGCATTATATCGTGCCATAATAGACTTTGTGCTTGCCTGTTCCTGCTTTTTCTCCATTCTAGAGGTAGAAAAGAAAAACAGCAGCCTGTCCCATGCATATGTAAAACTCTATTGTATCATTATAACTATGCAATATATAAAATATATTAAAATGTATAAAATATATAAAAACACAGTGTGGTGAATTGTTTCCCCCAGCATACAGGATTTTTTTTCCAAGTACAGGAGGCCTTTTAAAACCAGAAACCTATTTGTGTGATCTCTTATGAATAAATTAAATAATTGCTTTGAGTTTCACTGAGGACTTACTGTTGGGTAAGAAATAAATATTCCATTTACTTTTGGTGATTTAATTTTAATCTGTATCACAAAAAATTAATAAAAGAACTTTATAGTGTTTTTTCATAATATACTTCCAGCTGAAATTTTAGTTTTCCTGGATTCATATACTCAGTGAACATGATTTTCTGACAGACAACATACTGGGGTCATTCTTTAGTAGCAACAACACTTTTAACTCCAAAACATTTTCAACAAACTTTCTTGACTTTGACTTTTATCAGTATGACTGGTAGATAGTAGATGGTAGATGTTACCCAGTTGCTGTGGCCTAGAGGTGGAGCTCTTGCCTCACAATCAGAAGGTTATTATTATTATTATTTTAGTTGTCAAGTGTATATGATAACAGCAAAGTATAAACAAAGAAGAAACATGAATATATATATATATATATATATATATATATATATATATATATATATATATATATATATGTGTGTGTGTGTGTGTGTGTGTGTGTGTGTGTGTGTGTGTGTGTGTGTGTGTGTGTGTGTGTGTGTGTGTGTGTGTGTAACATTTTTGCTGATAAATGAAAATAAAGGGAGACTATTATAGATCTATATTATTATATCTATATCTATATCTATATCTATATCTATATCTATATCTATATCTATATCTATATCTATATCTATATCTATAGATAGATAGATAGATAGATAGATAGATAGATAGATAGATAGATAGATAGATAGATAGATATAGATATAGATATAGATATAGATATAGATATAGATATAGATATAGATATATATTATTATATATATAATAGTACAAGCATGATTATGAGTAAAAGAAGTATGAATATATGGGTGCATTTGGACAGGAACGGTAGGCACGATTGTGCGCTTATGCACGCCCCTTACAGACCTCTTAGGAATGGGGTGAGGTCGATGGTAGATAATCTAAGGTTAAAGTTTTTGGGGTTTGGGGAAGAAGCAATCGAGTCTACCTAGGTTGTGAGTTCAATCCTAGGTAGAGGCAGATGTAGGTTCTCCTGCTTGGGCAGGGGGTTGGACTGGATGACCTGCAAGATCCCTTCCAACTCTGTTAAAGATTGGTTATCTTTAGCTAAAATCACCCAAAATAAACATTTTCATTTTAAAAGGTTAGCAATTTAAAATAGTGAATAAAAATATTAAACTTCATATAGAAATATTGAATTTCACAGTACATTTTACAAGTATTCCTACATTATAAGGAAAACCACATTGATACTATTACACTTTATGCTGGTGGAGAAGCTAGAGGTACATGAATATTTTCAAAGTCCGGCTACCCAAATATCAGAGGCTGGGATCAATCCATGGCCAAAAGTCAATACTAGTTTTGTCAATAGTGTTGGACGTGATACTCTGCAGAAACTAGTTTTTTCCCCACTTCAATATTAATAATATTCATTTAATGCTTAATAACCAATCACAGAACAAGCCAAATACTATTAATTAATTCATAATATTCAAAATACTAAATAGACCACAATCTAGGTAACTCTAATTCCAAGGGATTGGTGGAATAATAAACCAGTAACCATTTTATAATCAAAAGAATAAAACAGACTCTATTTTTTTAAGAACAGGGCTAGTCCAGATTTGTTGTACATACTCTGAGTTGGGTTATCTAGGTGATTAATACTGAGGTATTGATCAGTTTTTCCACAGAGTTTTCATCCCTGTCTCTGCAAAGTTTCCTCAAAACAAAAGGGCAGAGTGGAAAGGGGGAAAATGCCTTCTGATATTTGTAGCCTACATCAGGTTTGAACTGGCAGGGATGGTTGGTGATTGCAGGTGAGGAGTTGCGTTCACGTTCAATTTTAGTGCAAAAGATACATTCCAGAAGATAATACCACCATCACTATCTTCTGAACTATTTTATTAAAGAAGCCTTGCAGAGACACAGGATGAAACCTGTGCAAAAACCTGGTGAATGCCTCAGTATTAAGCCCTCTAAATCTAGGAGCCCAAAGTAGACCCTGTAAAACCCACAACACTTTAATATAACTAAGTTAAATCAAGAAATATAAAATACTATACCATCTGAGAAAATCCCAATCCACATACATTAGGGTTTAATGAAAGAAAACAAAACGTTTTTACAAATAAAAATATTTTAGTGGAAAGATATACCGTATTTTACGGAATATAAGATGCACCTTTTTGCCCCCAAAAAGAGGTTGGAAATGTTGGTGCGTCTTATACACCGAATACAGCTATTTTTTGGCCTCCCAAAGCCCCGCCCCCACACCCAATTTTTCTGAAAAATGGGCCATTTTTTGCAAAAATGGGGGCGTTTTTGCCTTCCCCCACCCCCTGCAGGCTTCCCAAATCCTCTGCATGCCCTGTTTTTGAAAAAAATGAGCAAAAATGAGCCGTTTTTTGCAAAAACTGGAGTATTTTTGCCTTCTAATTACCCCAACTAGCATGACTGAAGGAGGAATTCTGGGAGTTGAAGTCCACTAGTCTTAAAGCTGTCAAGTTTGAAGACCCCTGGGTTAGGGGTTAGGGATGCAAGGGTCTTCAAACTTGGCAAGTTTAAGACTTGTGGACTTCAACTCCTATTCATGAGCTAGCATGACTGGAGGAGGAATTCTGGGAGTTGAAGTCCACAAGTCTTAAAGCTGTCAAGTTTGAATTTGTAAAAAGTATACATGGTTGTAAAAAGCGTACATGCTTGTAAAAAGTATACATGGTTGTAAAAAGTATTCTGCTACACTGGTATTTTATTAAATAATATATTACTACACCATTTGGTTCAGAATACTTTTTTCCTTGTTTTCCTCCTCTAAAATCTAGGTACGTCTTATACTCCGGTGCATCTTATACTCCGAAAAATACAGTAACTTGATAAGCAAATACAGAATTTTTTTTGTCTTGTAAAAGTCCTCCCCCCAGTGAACACACCATGAGCACCCCCAATCTAAAATTTTAGAGCACATAATTTAATATATGTAATTTCAATATCACCTAAACTGCTCAGTAACAGAAATAGTAAATATTTATTTTGATTATATTTCTGGCTTCAACGGACTTTTCCAGATACTTAAAACATTAATACGTTTTTAAAGAAAGGGTAGTTCCAAGTGTAGAATTCTGTGAATTATAGTTATTCTTACTAAATTTTTTTATTTTGTACTTGAAATACATTTCAAAATAATGTGTCTGGCAATAAATATATTTTTATGATCCTTGATGGATCTTTTTTATTGCAGCTATCTTTCACTGTACATTTACAAGGGGTGAAATACCTTTAAATTAACCAAGGGTTGTACTGTTCCATTCATTTATAGGATGAACATTCCAAAAGATTTGATAACCACTAGGGAATAATCAGATTTCGAGGTGCTCTCTCAGCACTTGGAAGAACAACTCAATCACTAACAAATTAATTAAAAACAGGTGCCAGGGTTTAAGCTGCAAAACTGTAGATTTCTCAGAGCATGTTGTCATCGTTGTTTGAAAAGTGCTGGTGTCCGCTGACGTTGTACACTAAGTTTAAGGTTACTGTGAGATTACTTCCATCTTTAGAAGAGTTCCATACTGCAATAATATCACTATAATTATTTAATAGAAGTCTAGATACATATGGGTTGAAATATTAGACATGCAAGTGAGGTTTGGCATCCCTAATAGGATTTATTTTCATTCTAGTTTTTCTACAACTCTCTTTGCATCTTTCAAAAGAACTCGAGAAGACTGTAGAATGCTTTAGACATTTGGAGGGTGTGTGGTGGTGAAGCGAGAATGAAGGAGGAGATCCCAAAAATCACAAGTGGAAATTGCCCATTACTTTTGAAACAATTTGCAATGTAGTGACAAACATGTTGCTAGATTCTCCTGGTATCATTTGACAAACTATTTTTGAAATTTGCTGTTTCTTTCTGAGAATAAAAAAACCATTTCTTTCCTAGTCACTGTCAACAATTTGAAGCAAAAGGAATGATAAATGTAAATTGTGTTTATAAGTAGCATTTTTAGAATGAACTAACAAGAATAAATATGAATATTTTTATTCCAAACTATACTTGATATATAATATGTATTACATATTCTTCAAGCTTCTCCATGCTAAACAACAATCTTGTGATGGAATGCAGTTCATATTCCCAAAAACAGGAAATGCATTCCAGAGGAGCAAGAACAACTTGGTTCAAATAGTTTGTGTGAGAAAAACGGGTGAAGATGGCTTCTCTCTAATAGTCTCCAGAGTATATCCTTTATAGTGGTGTTAGCATGCTTTAGTTTGGCAAGATTCTGTCTATAGGTAAGGAACAATAAAGAAAACTGCTTGGAAGAATCACATGTCTTTCTTGATTTTTGGAACCTGACAGATATTGATCATTGTGCTATTTGAACCAAGTTGTTCTTGCTCATCTGGAATCAGAGGAGGGGGAAGGAAAAAAGGTGAAAGGAGGGGGAAGGAAGGTAAAAGCAGAGAAGGGGGAAGGAAGGAAGGTAAAATCAGGAGGGAGGATGTAAGGAAGGAAGGAATAAGGATGTGAAGGGGGTTCATGTGACTGGGTGGGAATGCGTGATGTTGGGTTGGCCATGCCCACCCAGGTTTTGTGGCTCTCGGTGTTTTGTTTTCTGTGGACAATGGATCCAAATGGCTCTTTGAGTGTTTAAGGTTGCTGACCCCTGACCTAAACTAACAAAAAAAACACCAAATGATTTAATGTGCCTCCTGCATCATTTTTATTACCTCCATGATATTAACCATTCAATTGTTAAGGTATCCAAGACTTCTAAACCCTTTGCTGGGATACTCATTATAGCAGAGGTAGCAGATCATATGAAGATACATATGAATAAAATCCACTTATATCCATCAGTAGGGCTCATATAGGGTATTAAGAAAGAGAAAGAGAGAGACAAGAAAGAGAAAGAGACAAAGTAACCCACCCAGTCACATGATTCACCCAAGCCATGCCCACCATCACATGACCATCAAGCCTTGCCCACAAAAAAAGCCACCCCCCCAGAACCGGCAGTAAAAAAATTTGGAACCCACCCCTGATCGTGTTGTATATGAACAGTAAGTAAGAATAAAAGATAAAAGAGGGTTCAACTATATAGGATTTATGTCATTCCTTTGTAGGCAGTGAACCCTGATTTTTATCATGTAGGCAATAATAATCACAGGTTAATAATATAATACCTCTAGTTGGCATTGATGTAATTAATGTACTTCTATGCATCTAGAAGACAGCAGCCTAAGAAAAAGATTATTTAAATAGAGGGCTTACAAGCATAAGATTGTGCTGATATGCAACTGTAGAATTAATATTGGAGTAACACAAACTTCTATTTTTTTTTCTAAATGTTTTCTTATGATTTCTAAATGTGCTAAACATAGATTTAATCTATGATCAATATACTGTATATATATATATATATATATATATATATATATATATATATATATATATATATATATATATATATATATATATATATATATATATATATATATATGATCATTTTCAGCAGAGAAAGGGGTAATCAGATTCACTGCTCGAGTTCAATTTAAAAAAATTCTGTCTGCTCTCTGTCTAGTAAACAAAGTTATTAGTTCCTTGGTACTCAGTCAAATTCTTTTAATTCTTTAAATTGTAGGCAATTTAAATGTTTGTTCCACTCTTCAGTAGAAGGGCCTCACACTTTCTTCCAGATTAATAATAATGATAACAACAAAGATTATAGACAATCCCTCACTTCAGGCATACCCTGCAAAGAGAGAGAGAGAGAGAGAGAGAGAGAGAGAGAGAGAGAGAGAGAGAGAGAGAGAGAGAGAGAGAGAGAGAGAGAGAGAGAGAGATGCAAGATCATTCAACTACATGTTAACATCTTTAAAGTTTAACTTTATTACACAAACCTGGTTCACTGTAAACCATAAAGAGCCTTTAAGTGTATAATTTTTCTAGCATGATATCAGCTAATTTTTTTAACTTTCATTGAGGGTTTCATAAATCCAAAAAATAAAAGTTATTGAACTAGTGAAAATTTTTTGAATTATACAAAATATACCTATCTTGCAGCCAATGGCATTGCAATATAAGATACTCCAATTGTCTACTCCAAATTTCTTGCATATTATACAACTTTATTTCTGTTAAATTTTAAAATGTATGACAATAAGAAATAGTTCATTTAATACAGAGTCTTCCAAACTGTGAGGCGTATCTCCCTTTAAGAGATAGAGGCAGAGTCTGGGGAAGGTGTAAAGATGTAGTTGCACATATTTACAATAAATCCACCTTTCCCAAAGTTTCTTTGTATTGTTTTCATTGTTTAATGCGTGTGCGTTTTGGTGTTTAGATTTTTAGGGAACATATCAGGGATGAAATGCTACCGGTTTGGCCCAGTCCTGGCATACCGCTAGCAGCGGCTGCTGGTGGTTCGGAGAACCGGTAGCGGTGGCAGCGCAAGACTCCGCCCACCCACCCAGACCTCACCGTTTTCTTGTTTTTAACCCTCTGCACATACAAAGCATTCTGCGCATGCGCAGAGGGTGAAAAAGCGCATACGACAGTGGCTTGCGCGTGAGCAAAGCATGCACTTCTGAACCAGTAGGGAAGGTAAGTAGATTTCACCACTGGAACATATGTACATTAACATTACACTAAAGAGAGATGTGATAGCATGAAGTTTAGGAACCTCTGACTTTATTTATTTTAATATACATTATTCAGAGGAAACCTGCTGTAGAAGTGTATATCCTGTAGTTTAAGCATACGTATTAATTTTCCCCCTAAGCTTATCTCAGAAAAACACTGTGAAAAAGATTTGGGCAAAAACTGACATAATAATGTAACATAACATAACATAACGTAACTTAACATGCATTAGCAACCACACTAAATGTCTATCTTCTGTGTTAATTGTGGTGATTTTGAATTGTAGTTCTAACACACCTAGAGGATACTGCTGTAGTAATACTGTTTGTAAAAGCAAAGGGTGACTCTAGTATTTTATTAATTATAGGCCAATAATAAAATACAATTGACCTATTGCTCCAAAGTTAAATTCAGCTTGAAATCCAAATTAATGCATTTATCAGCTTTTCCTTAATACAAAGCTCATTTGAAAAACATGAAGTTGGTAAAATTTATTACTTTGGAGCATTCTGTCTTCAAGTAGTATTTTCTACATTGGCTGAGTGCATGTGTTCACTAAGCCATAATGTGGTTTTGATTTAGTTTAGTGTATTACAGTATATAAACCGAACCATCAAGCTTTGTAAATCATGGCTTAGTGTGATACACATCCCATCATTGCCTCTTTTGTTGAGCAACAAATGAAACTTACATACAGACATGAAAAAATATACATATTGAGATGAATATACATTCCATTTTTTCCAATAATATAATTCTGTTCACAAATCAGTATTACTGTACAACATTATGGTCCCACATGAACTGGGAGTATAGCATAGAACTATCAAATATTCTTCCATAGCTTCAGTTTCCAAAGAAAGACAAATAGTGGTGTGTGAGTTGACTTTATGGCTGTTCCAGTAGAAGAGAATGTCTATGGTCCAGGGTTGAACTGTGGAGAATCAACGGCAGTTGGGGAAGGATTGGATTTACCGGTAGTTCATTTGTAGTGATTTAAGCTGATCCCTCTTTTCACCGGTCCCCTAACTTTGCCAGTCCTTCTCCTACACCTTATTAAGTAACATAATCAGTGCTAGGGAGTGGGGTTTTCCCCATGTTTATATACAATAGTTTGCCCTACCAATGTTGGTGGAGTATGGCTTTCTTCTTTATAGTGCTTTGATTAAAGTATTGTTATCTACTTGATAGCTTGTCTGGTGTTAATCCCTCCTTATCTCTGTGTAGGCTGCTGGAAATGAAATGTTCGGGTCTTTTTGTTTCCTTCTAAACCAGTGGTTCCCAACCTTTTCTTTGGCCATGCCCCACCTAAGCATCTCTAAAATCCTGATGTCCCCCCTGTGACATATAATTCTTACTATTCAAAAAGTGAACTCCTACTCACGCAGAGGAAGCCTAAAAGGCCATTAACTTGGTTTAAACAAGGTTCCAATTGCCCCCATTAAAAATTAAATTGTCCTCCTGTGGGGCGTGGGCCCTACTTTGGGAACCACTGTTCTAAACTCTTTGAATGGTATGTAAATGTTGTTTACCTTTATGTGTCTATTGATGGATTATTTCTCTGAATGCCAAGCTTCCAGCTATTCCATATATCATTGGAGAGATATTTTCCTACAAATGTCTCCAGACAGAAACATCCCCATGAGAATTATGCTGGATACTTTAAAGTGTCTCTCTCTCTCTCTCTCTCTCTCTCTCTCTCTCTCTCTCTCTTTCTCTCTCTCTCTCTCTCTCCCTCTCTCTCCCCCTCCCTCCCTCCCTCTCTTCTTCTTCTTCTTCTTCTTCTTCTTCTTCTTCTTCTTCTTCTTCTTCTTCTTCTTCTTCTTCTTCTTCTTCTTCTTCTTCTTCTTCTTCTTTTCTCTTTTTGTTGTATGTATTCTGAAGTGCAACAGGAAGAGAATATAGATAGAAAAGCTCAAGTGAGTAAAAATGACTTGCTTTATTTCACATAATTTAAACAGAGTTTCAAGTCACAGTTCATCGATCACCTCTTGAAAGACTAAGCTAATGCTGCTTCAAATACTAGGTTTCTTGGGCAGCCCAGTGCTGTCTTCCATATTTCCGGCTCTATACTGACATAAATAATCTTGTTAAATCATAGCATGAATTGTGCCATTAAAAACACAAGATAAAGGTTCCATAATGACACTGTCTAGACTGAGAAAATTCTGGAAATCAGAATTGTTTTCAGTCATTCCAGTACAGCCAGTCAGCTAATTATAGTGTTTTGTTTTATTTATTTTATTTTATTTATTTTGTTTGTCAAATATGTACAAGATAGCGGTTTTATAACTATATGCCTTTTAACAGATGCATCGAAGGAAGACATCAGGAGGGGAGTATGCCATGCTGACTCCATCTTATGTGTGAGTTTAGAGTTGGAGGAGGACAGGGAATAGGGGGAAAGTAGGTGAGTCAGTGGGATGGCTGTGAAAAATGTCTGATCTTACCAAAGGTGCTGGCAGATTTCCAGCTGCTAATAAACATTACCTTTGACAAAATTGTAAAAGGGATAAAAGACCAGATGAAAGGTTGTCTGGGACACAACAAAGCTATTAATGAAGTTTATACAGAGCATTACATAATTTCCCTAAATTTATGGCTAATGTTTAAATCAAATCACAAAGCAGATGAAGGATAGGAATTTAAGAGCCCTAGGTCTACTTCATTCTTTGAAAATCAAGAGGATTTCTCCCCTCCCTTAATTGCTTTTCAATGAATTATTTGGCACGGTTTTTTAAAAATACAATTTAAAAAGGGTATATTCTAATTCGTATAAATTAATTTGCTAAGAATTGGGTTCAAATATACTAGAAAGAATAAAATCCCTGAAGTTCCCTCATGCTTACCAAATTGGGATTTCCTTCTGCATCAACTTTGTCAAGTAGCTGAAGAAGAATATGCTGTATGACCAGAAATCTAGTCTTTCAAGTCTCCCAATGGTGTGCACTGTGACTGGGTCTGTTCACCTTTTCCTCTTCTCTTTTGTTCCACTTTTTCCAGCATTAGCATTTCCAAAGAGCAAAGTATAAAACATAAAAATGGATTTAAGTTCCAGGAAGGTCAGTTTCCAAGTTAAGAAAATGTCATAAAATTTCAGCAGATAATTAGTTGTTGGGCTTCCCTTCACTGCATTCAAGGGGAAAGTACACAAACACCCATCTGGGATGCTCTATTTTGTTCCTTCATTAAGCAGGAAGTTGGACACAGAAGCCTAAATGGCCCCTTCCAACTTTGGGTTTCTACAGTTCTTTGTTTAGAACCAGTCCCAGGAAAATTTCAGAGATTATTCCTTTCCCTGAAAACTTGTTACCTGATCTTTATCAATTTATAACATTGTTCTTGTCTATGAAACAGTATGGAGTTATATATGTGCTTAACTTTTCCTAAAATCAAGGAGTTTTATTATGCTTAATTAAGGCTGAAATTCACTTGAGATAGATTACATGAGTACAATCCAGGGCACGGAATGACTAGTTCTAAAGGAAGGACCTCATGTATTTGTTTCCAAGCATCAAGGGTTGTTGTTGTTTTTCAAATATTTAACATTTCAAATTTCAAAAGCAATATGTAATATTCCTTGACTTTGCTGTTCCACATGAGGGAGGGTACCCACTGTATTCAAATAATTGCTTGAATGCACTTAAAGTTGCTTTCTGGATTGTGGCCTATATGTCCATTAACTATAAATCCATTTCCATTTATTTGAAATCCATTAATAGTTCTAAGTTTCATATTCTGAGCCCAAAGAGCAGGGGGGCACATTTATATTTAAATGATTCCAAGGGCTTGTTCCTACTTACATTGACATGAGTTTCTCCAGATGGTATTATCACAAATTTAGTTAATCTTTATTAAGAAAAGGATTTTATGCTGTCAACATCTCTAGTAAAAAGAAGCAGTCAGCCAATACAATTTTAAGTCCTATTGCAACCTAGATCAAATTCATATCTGTAGTTGTTAAAAGTAGTACTTAATAATTGCAACTAAAACCTCTAAAGGTAGCAGTTATACAGAGCAGTCATTCTCAACCTTATCAACTTTAAAATGTTAGATTCTCTAGCCAATCAGCATATCGTGTAGAGAATTCTGGGAGTTGAAATCCATTAATCTTAAAGTTGCTGAGGTTGAACTGTTCTGAACCGACACTTTCATCAAATCAACTCAATGAAGCAGATTTGCAAGCAGTAAATAGATTCAGATAACTTCAAAGGGCTTCATAGATTCAGTGATGTTTCTATTCTGCCTATCAGACCTACTTTGTGGCAGCAAGGCTGATGTTACTTCAAGCTCCATTCATGTTCTCTTAGTTTCTTTAATGTGGGCAACAATATGCTCTAACCCTGTACTAACTGAATAATAAACTTTCGAGTTAGACCTGGCAGTGTAAATGAGAGCTAAGCTCAGCTCTCAGTGTTAAGGCTGATCTGACTTCTAAATTCTTCACAATAGGAGCAGGTTTAATTTTCTTGACAATGAATAGCTCAAATTTTTAGTTCTCAAAAAATAGAAGTGGATGGCCAAGCTATAAATGCCATTATCTCTGTGCCAGCCTCTTTCTTTGCAGTTTGCTTAACTTTATGGCATTGTTTTTCATTGTGTATCCATGCTTCTTAGTGACATAAGAATATTGAGAGCAAGCTACAACCCTGACACAACCAAGTCTTGCCAGGGATGGGAGGGTCTTCCCCAGGCAGGTCAAACTTGCCAATCACCAATGCCAGTCCTCCTGTCCTGGCCTTCAGAACAGCAAAGTGAACAAAGGTAGCAAAGTACACTACTTTATAAAGGGACATAATTCACTTTTAATAAAGCCTTTACTACACATAGTAAAAAGTAATAGAAACTAAACTAGAAGAAAAAAGAAAAAGAAGGACAGAAAATTTGTACTATTGGACTTGCAAAAGTCTATTAATGCACCCTTTGCCATAAAGTAGAATAAGTTCATCTAATCATCTTTTCTGTTTGGGTTGCCCTGGAAGACTGACACCCTTTTTGCTCTATATAATATTGACCTTTAAATCATTCCTATGTATGACAGGATTTGATCTTTCATCACTCTTTGGCATTTAAATGGAGCCTTCAAAGCTTTCACCAGCTTACTTTGTAAATCCCATAAAGAGCCATCGTCCAGGATTTCTTGTCACAGCTGTGCCATGTCCAGTTTCTTTTCTTGATTTGTCTTTTATATTCCCATTTTGCTAAACTCAAGTTTGTTGTCTTCCATCCCTTCAAAATCTATAAAGTCTATGTTGGGTGAAAAAACTTAACAAAGGAACTTAACAAAGAATTTCAGAGGGCTATTAAAAGAAGCAAGTATTACAACATCTGTAAAGACATCAAAGATGGAAACAATCATAGAAAATCAAAGAAGCTCTTCCAAAGGTTCCCCAAACCCCAAAGGATCCAACCTCAAACTGATGAGCTAAAGGACATCAGAAAAAAGACAGTAACTGATTTGAAGAACATCAAACAAACGAATAATTGTTCAATATATATTGAATACTGTACAGCAAATATGTCATTATCCTACATACATTCCCTACATATAAGAACCTTTAGTATGAAAAGGTAAAATTAAATCAGCACTCCAGTTATTTCCAAACTACAAGATTATAGGAATTTATGGAGTATCTGCAGAAATATGGCAGCAGTAGAAAGGGATTTGATCATTCAGCATTGGGGCTTACATGCCTATAATATACTGAATGGATTTGAAATTGTTTACTTCAATTTCAATTTCAATTTTTCATTGGTATTCAGCACAGGGCTGGGGTGTATAACTTTATGTAGTTAGAAATCACATTTTAAAAAATGTGGTGGTACCTGAAAATTGAGGACAATCTGGATAATGTGATCATGTAATAACATCACTAAATCATGAAAACCAGCATTATTAGAAAGCAAGTTGGAATACTTAGTGTTTCTACATTATGGTGAAGATTATTTTGAGTTTGGGGACATTGTACTAAATGAAAGATGTTCCATTAAACAAAAACCCAGAAACCCTTCAAATTTCAGAGGTTGTTGATGGGTCCAAAAAAGGAACCACTTGCCAGCCACAATAGCATGCTTTCCAGTTCAATTCTATACAATAAACTTTATATATTAAAAATAAATAAACTTACATATAAGAAGGAGCTATCTCTCAAGCATAGAAAATCATGAGTCCAAGCAGTTCAAATGAATATATAGGTTTATTGCAAGCTTAAGCTCTCTACAAGAATCCGAACTATTAACCGTCAAAGCAAATTAGTGGTAGATAAGAGTCAAAAGAATTTAAGGTGGGCTGAACCTTGACCAAAGGGACTCAAAACTTTTGCCATGTTTGATACCTCCCTCAGGCTCAGTCTGGTCATCTCCCACACTAATACAATTCTCTAATAGGAGAGGATTGCGATTCCTAGATAAGTTTAAGGTGAGTTAAGAGTGTTTTTCTGCTACAGACAGAATTAGAGATCCATCTCTTCAATAAAATTATCCAAGATTCGAGCTACACACGGTGATAGTATTTTTGCTGTTTTGTTCACAATGGTTTCTCACAATATACTTATTAAATGAAATGGCTTGGGAGGGCACCAAAATAGTATATCTGCATTACAATTTTATTGCATCATTAACTGCATATTTTATGAACTGGTCTGGATTTGTTCAAGCAAGAGGAAAAGCAATCCAGCTATTGGCAAAAAGGCTTCTGGAAGTAAGGCTGATTGAGTTTAGTGGGAGTTATTATTGAATAAATAATATAGTATTGTACTGCAATTGTGTGTTAGATCAAGATTTCAATCCACACGAAGTCAACCTAAAGTGAAAGATTTGCTTATTTTTATAACCCAAACGTCATAAGAGAACAGAAAGTTGAAAAAATAGAAAAACAAAAATCAATGTTCATGTTATGATCTTATTTATTTCATCTGAAATGTAGTTGGATGGTGATTTTACAACTCTGGAAGAGTGAAATTATGACTCACTGTGCCTATTTATTTTTATTTCTATCTTGCCTTTATAATTTTTAATAAATAACTCAAGGCACCAAACATATCTAATGCACTTTCCTCTTACCATTTTTCCCATAATAGCAATCCTGTGAGATGGTTTGGGCTCTGCATGGTTGGACTTCTTTCTCTCATACCTTCCTGATAGTTATTAGCAACATTTGTGTTCATCCTTTTAGAGATCAAAGTAAGCAGCCTCCTTGCTTGTTTCCAGCTCAGGCACCAAGTGATTAGACACCTGCACCTCATCATCTCCTCCACCCAATTTCCCCTTCCAAAGACTGATTTCATTATCTATGGCCCAGATTCAGGAAAGCACTTAAGAGTCTGAACCACATGAGTACATGCTTCTATGAATCATTCTTAGTATATGGGATGGGAGGAAGATTCATACAGCTGGCCCTTTTTGAAGTATCCCCCATCCCCATTTCTAGCCATATGTTCCTGAGCTGAACCCAGCAGGTACCCAGATTACAGGCTAAAACTTGCACAAAGCACCAACAGGAACCATAGAACCGACCAGAAATGACTCAGAACAAGCCTGATTAGATTGTCTAAGCACTGAACAGTAATGCTGAGCAACACTTCCCTCCAGATCCCCAGAGATTTACTGCCTGGTTTGTCAAAAATGGTAGCTGTTTCTCCATTTCATTTGCAAGATGCTTTGGAGCATCTGTAAAATTTCTTTGCAAGAAGGAAAGATAAGCAGATTTTACTGACAAGAGCTGGCAGAGATTGTTGACAACATTTTTCTTCTGTTTCAATCTCACTCTATCTCTCTGCATTCTCCCTACTAGGCACTGCTTCCCAATTTGAGAAACCCTCATGTCTTCCTTGAGACGGAGTTGCCTTATACTCCCTAAATGGAATATATTTAATTAATTTGTATCTCACTTTTGGATAAAAGTGATTTAAAATTGAGCTAATTCAGTGGGAATTATAGCCTCTTATAAAAAAATTAAAGATAAAACATGGGTTTTTTTTTCTTTGAGAACTATCAATATCATTTTTACTTTTTTTGGCAAAATTGAAAAATACTTTCATGCAGAATTGCCTTTTCTGAGGAGATAAACCTTGACAAGTGTCAGATGATTAATTATTATTCTATAGCAAATAAATGATATAACAGTGCTTTGGGAAATACAAAATGCAGTGATCCATGGGAGTGTTAAACTCGAAAAATATAGTTTTGACTCTAGGAAAATATTTTTATTTTTTAAGTTTATGTTTCATAGCATACTGTGATAATTCTCATTTTGGACAACTAGAAAACATTCTCATGTTAGAAAAACATTTTGTATCATTGTATGAATTGTGTGGTCCTCCTGATGACTGAATGTGAGACTTCTGCTTTCTCTATATTTAGATCACTATTTATCAACCTTAAAACGTTTGGAGCCAGAATTCCCCAGCTGAAGTCCACACATCATAAAGTTGCTGAGGTAAAAACACTGAGGATATGTTGAAATTATAGTTTGAGAAGACCCAGTGATCTAGCCAGGCGATTTTGAGCCATCCTGTGACCCTCATCCCAATCTTTATCACAAGGTTGTTGGGAGAATAATAGGAGGAGGAACATAATGTCACTTTAAGTTTACAAAATAAAGGTAGGATATAAAACGAATAAACTGAAGATTTATTTCTGAGTAAAAACTAACTATACATTTTTTTAATATTGTGTTTTTTCTCCTTTTTTGACAATACTTATCTACAATATGCAGTATCTTTTTTCTCATTGTCATTTTTGCAGGATTCATTCTTTTTCTGTATGCCATTAAGAAGATCTTTCCTTCTGAATTCTACCAATTCTACCAATTGTAGTTTTTCTTAATTCCTATTAACTTAACTACAGATTTTAATGTAAGTTTATTCAATCCTCTCTGTTCCCAGGAGCTTCCATATCCTCTTTCCTTATATCCACTTTTTACTCATTGGTCTATCTTGCTGTTATTTTTTTTTTCAGAACCTGTACTTTTTTGCAGTCATTACATTTTACTCTAATTTCTTTCACTTTTCTTCCCTTTTCTTCCATGTACGTTTTTCTCCTGGGAGTCATTCTTGAGGCTTAAGAAGTCATTTAGTTCATAAAATTCCTCTTTAGGGTCTATTGGACCCCTTCTACGAATGTTGGTTCTCATCCTTTCTATGCTGGAAAAGTAATAAATTTGAAGAAATTTTGGCCCATGTGTTATGGGCGTGTCCATTAGTAATTATTATTGGTTAGTTATTATCAGTGTGGTGAACCAGATACTTGGAAAATGATTCAGGGTTAAAGATGTCATATTATATATATAAGATGTATATATGTGCCAAAAATCTGGGATCTTTCAATTTATGAAGAACTTGGCCTCTCAACTTATGAAGAACATATTGCAAAAAGTTGTGATTATGTACTTCTGCAAGAATGTTTGTATTCTAAAATCTACATGCATAATAAAATTTGTGAACATCAGCTTTTGAATTTCATTGTACTGAATGAGAGGCAAGACCAGACAACGTGTTCCTGTGTATGGTCTACATTTAACATATTGTTCAGAGAAAGAATCATCATTAAGAACACAGAAAAAAACGATATAATTTCAGCAGTGTTAGATAAAGTGGTATTTTTGTTTTATTCAGCAGTGTGGTTTTTTAAAGTTTACTTTCTTTTATGGATGTTTTAATGTCTTTTTCTCCCCCCCTCCAGAGTTTAATACATATTTTCCTTACTTACTTCATTATATTAATTCATACTTCTTGAGATGTATTTTTTCTCTTTCATAATTACAGTAAACCTATTCTTTCCAGAATCTGATGAGAACTTTAATTCAGATCAGTTATATTCCTGCCCTTTCTCTTAGTTTCACAGATATATATTGTTGTTTTCTTTCATTTCTTTCATTTGTTAATTTATGCTGTAGTCTTCTTCCATTCTGGGACACAATATTACATATTCTATGGCTGATACCAATTTTTTTTTACTTTTGCCATCCAACAAGACTTTGACTAATTGAGGCAGCCAGAAAATTATTTTTGTAATATAGCAAAGGAATAAACCAAGTTTCACCTTTGGTCATATCCATGCAATGTTCGTTCCCTACTAATATTAAGCTCTGTATTCATCAATTTGGCACATTTTGATCCACACCGGAACTGTCTAAAAAATTATTATTCTAAGCTTTCGTCAGCCCCTGCTGACATCGTCAGAGTGTAAAATCACCATTGAAGAAATGCTTGCTCTTATGTATTGCCGATCAATTTAGTCATTGCACGCGTAATGGGCCCACACCCTTGCCTCCCCCCCTGTAATTAGCTTTGTTGTTTTTGCCTTAGTCATGCTGACCAAAAGAGATGTGATTTCTATTGCCTCCTTTCCTATTGTGTATTGCTTCCTTCTCTCCCCGGGGAAGATGCAGAGCTATCAGGCATTACTTTGAAGGCATTTCTCCCGGCTCCCTCCCCCTCATCGCTACTCCTCTCCCTTTCAGGCACACATGTTGCCTCCTCCAAGTTCATTTGTTTAGCCCATGATCTTGTAATAGGTCTGCGTCGTTCCTCACTCCCTCTGTCCATCTCATTCTGACGCTGCTCTGCCGGGCTCTCCTGCACTCGATCCAGGTTTGTCATGCCTTTACTGGGCCAATATCTATGCCTAAAGGGGGATGATGCCCCCGATCTCTATTTCTCCATAGCGATCGGTCCCCACTAAATCCTTCCTGGTGTCTTAATGCCTGGTATGCCGGTGGTATGTCTATATGTATATAAAATGTTTTTCTGCCGAGTCACCTGGTATACCCAAATATGGGAGGGAGCATATATATATATTCCACATCCCATCTACCTAGCAAGCATATTGATAGCCACTCTGCATCATATCCCATCCTATTAACCTAGTAAGCATACTGATAGCCATTGTGCAATGCATCCTACATGTAGATTATAAAAAACTGCCACTGAAAATTTCTGATTTCCCACTGAATGTTGGTAGCATAATATTGAAAAGAGGGGCTGAAAGTGGTGCAAAATAGTTGCTGGGGGCAACACACAGCCTGCAAAGGTTGTTTACTCCTGAGATTTGCTGAGCTTGCTCTTAATTAATTAATTAAATTTATTTAGACTTGTCTCTGTATTGTTCAGCAATTTTGGAAGCTCCAATACTTTTCATGTGTCTGTCTGTCTGTCTGTCTGTCACACTGGCTGGCCTTGGGCCAATCATACTCTCTTACCCCAACCTACTCCAGAGTTACTGTGGAAAATAATAGAAAGCGGAAGGACAGCTATGAATGGTAAATGGAACTCCTGAACAACAAGCAGGATATAACACAAACAAACAAGGAGATTAACACCCAGTTACACAATATGAAATCTAGATTTAGGTTTATTACCTTAGAATATCAGTCTAAGAATATAAAATAAGTATTTTCCAGCTAGCCAAAATAATGTTGCTGGCTTATTCCTTCAATCATACTAACATTAAGAAGTCAGCCAGTGCACAATTATTATTATTGTGTTCACCCTTATCTGTAGAAAACAATTGTGTTTTTACTGACTGAATTTTCTGTATATCTAGCTCATAGTAAATAAAATAAAACTACTTGAAACTTTGGCAAATCACTAACACTACCCAGTTAATAGTTGATTCTGCTAGGCAAATCCAAGCTCTAGCTCAGAAATTAACTTTAGCTATGCATGTAGAAATGGGGAAGGCTACAGATTCATTTTCCCAGCCTCCAGATGTAGAAAGGTACTAACTGAGCACAACACAAAAGCATTAAAATGTCACTAAAATGATTTGCTAAAGAAAAAGACAAGAAAAGGAAGAGTATTAAACAAAACCACCACCAAATAAGAGATCATTCATTCCTACTATTTTTCTTAAATTGAGTAATTATGTCTCAGCAATTGCTGTCAGCTCTTAGTGACTACATATTTTCCAGGATAATCTGTCCCTAACCTAGACTTAAATACTCTTAACACATTTGCTTTAGAATACATGCTGTAAAACTAAAATCAATCAACTGTTTCTTCTACCAAATTCGTTAACAGCCAATTAAATGATTCATAGGCAATACTAGCATTCACTGCCATCTAGTGTTATGATAGACTACCGACACTGCCAATATTTGTTTGCTATAGTCATAGCCCCAAAAATACATTTAAAAAAAAGTTGACAGAAAAAGAATTGATACAAAATTACTAGGCTAAAAGAGAAAAAAGGGAAATATTTCCATCCCCACAAAATATTTTTGTCAGAGGCAAAAGATAAATGGTTCTGTGGTATATTCCATATCTGTGTGTGATGGTTTGCTGTTAAACCTTAGCAATTCTGCTCTATGCAATGCAATAATATTGACAATAATGGCATATGCATCACAAAAAGTGGACATTTCTTTGTATCAGCTTGAATATATGCCTGATCAGATCAATCTGCCCTGTATAACTGTTCTGGGAATTTTGGTCCCAGTACATCTGGAGAGCCCCAGATAGGAAGGTGGCTCAGCCTGTAAACCAAAAACATCTGCAAATAAAACAGCATTCTTTGAAAATGGAAGCGTGACTTCTATGATGATTACTGGCAATTCTAGAAACTCTAGTCTCAACACATGTGGAAGGTGCCAGATAAGTGTAGAAATTGGGGAATGTTATTTGTTTGTTTATTTTATTTGTCAAGCATGTATAAGATAACAGATATAAGTATAAACATGATTATGAATACAGGAAATGGATATGAATAAATGGGACAGTAGGACAGGGACGGTAGGCACGTTGGTACGCTTATGCACGCCCCTTATTACTTATTTTAATTAATTAATTAATATTTAATTATTTAATATTTGATTAATTATTATTTATTAATTATCACTAACATTAGGCAGATTCCAACTCAGAAAGTAGACTAGAATTCTTCCTTGCGTATTAAGTTCTGCAGAAGCAGAAATATTGGATTTTTTCAAATGAGTAAATCCTCTGTGGATTCCTAAAGTGGAATAGTAATTTCCTTACACTTTTAAAGAAAGCAGGAATTTACTGGATGGCTAAAATAATATTTAGATTTTAAAAATCAAAGTCATTACTAGAAGAAGACATAATGAAATGGATGAAAAGCATTACTTCTCTTGTTTTAGAAAAAAAGACAACTGAATGGTATAGAAATAAGCAGGTTTATTAGGAGTTTTACTAAACAGGAAGATGATTACAATATCTTTATTGTGCTTCACATCTACACAAACAGTAACATCATTTTATCTGTTGAACAATTTATATTTTCTCAACAAAGCCAGCCTTGGGTTAAAACTAAAAGAAGCATTAATTAGAACTTCTTCAATACAATAGTTTAAATATTTTTATTCAAATATTTTATTACTCGATAACAGTGCTCATCATAAATTTAGATTGTATTATCTTAACATGCCCACTGAACTTTATGGAATTTACATCTGAGTAGATTTGTAATTTTAGCTAATATATGATATTGACTATAGTTTCTAATGAATGTACCACTGGATAAAAAGACATATATTTTTATATTCTTTACTCAATTATTTTCCCATATGATATAAAAGCAATGATTTAGCATGCAAAGCATTTAAAAGCATTGGACTGTGGTGGCGCAGTGGTTAGAATGCAGTATTGCAGGCTAACTTGCCCACACACCAGGAGTTCGTTCCTGACCGGCTCAAGGTTGACTCAGTCTTCCATCCTTCCAAGGTCAGTAAGACCCAGATTGTTGGGGGAAATATGCTGACATTTGTAAATCACATCAGAGAGTGCTGTATACGGCAGTATATAAGTATAAATGCTATTGCTATTGCTAAAAGAGATGCTTTTAAAGTGTATTGGCATGAGCAAAGCGCTTTCTTTCAAAGCATTAAATCAAGTACATCTTTTGGAAGAGTTGAATCAATAGAAGAGAATATCTGCAGCTCAGGATTGAACTGTGAGCTCTTGGTGCTCTCTGAGCTTAATTGTTTGATTTCAGACATTTCTTTACCCAACATGTAATGTTCAAAGAGCACCAGCGACTCTGCAAGAGTTGAACCATCATACAAGATCAATCCTTCCACTGTACAGTTAATGCTCCCTTTAGGAACATCAGCAAAGCAAATCAGATACACAGATAACTAGGAAAAGCAAGTGCATAAACTTTGCAAAAGACACAGTTGCTTCACTACTACAAGGAATGGTTCTTCTTTCATACCAACATTCTTTCAAATACTTTCAAATACTTTGCACAGCCCTATGAATTTGTTTTGTTTTAAAATGGACCAGAGGTATTGAGAGAGCTAAGTTTCATTTGGCGGTTAAGGCATCAGGATAGAAACGTGAGTTCTAGTCCCACCTTAGAAACAAAGCCAGATAAGTTATCTGAACCACTCATGTGCCTAGGGAGGAGGCAGTGGTAAACCATACCCAAAATCATGCCAAAAAGCTGCAGGAACTAGCCCAGGCAGTTACCAGGAGTCAACATTGACTCATAAGAGTGTGCATGCATGCATATGAGCATGCACCCCACCCCCACAAGACATTGCGTTTCTCAGTAAATTGATACATTCAGAACTGGAATAAGCAGCAGCATCCAACACCTGACATTTTCCAGATGTGTTTTGACTCCAATTTTCAGAGGCAGTTCTATCACCTTTGAAGAATATTGTGGGAAAATGCAAGTTGAAAGAATCTTGAAGAATTTTAGAGGTGACAAAGCAATTGCCCAATCCTAAGCACAGAAGTATTTGTTAAATATCTGAACAAAAATATTTAATTAGTTGAATTAAATGTTTAATCTGCCAAAAATGTTTAAAAATTAAGCTTTAATTATCAAATTCATTTATTTATAACCCACCTTTATTATTTTTACAAATAGCAAAAGGTGGTGAACATATCCAACACACTTTCCTTCTCTTATTTCCCCCACAACAACCCTATGAGGTGAATTGGACTGCAAGAGAATGACTAGCCCAAGGTCACTAACTAGCTTTTATGGCTAAGGTGGGACTTGAACTCAGTCTCTTGCTTTCTAGCCCAGTGCCCCTCATATAATTATTCCCTACAATATGTATAGAGGTCAGTCTTCAATATTCCCTATTACCATACTTTCAGGAAAACCATTTTAATGTAAATGAGATTGTACTGACTCTGAGAAGCCAACTATCATATTAATCTCTTATCCGAAGAGATAAATTTGGCTTAGTTGGCCTGAATTCATCAGCAAAGCTGCTACTGCATTAATTATGCTATGTGTTACTATTTAAGAAACTACGTCGTATATATATATATATATTATATATATATATATATATATATATATATATATATATATATATATATATATATATATATATATATATATATATATATATTAGTGATATTTATATACTGCCTCATAGTGCAAGCACTCTCTAAGCGGTTTACACCATTAAGCAATATATATATTTACATTGCCCCCAACAATCTGGGTCCTCATTTTACCTACCTCAGAAGGATGGAAGGCTGAGTCAACCCTGAGCCGGTGAAATTTGAACAGCTGAACTCAAATGTCAGTCAGCTAAAGTATTCTACAGTACTGCTCTCTAACCGCTGCGCCACCTCGGCTCTTGGAACATTGGAAATGTTGGAAACATTTTAGTATATGGTAATAACTAAATTAACATTATACCATGCCGCTGTAGAAAAGCCTCTAAATACAGAATACAGAAACCTATGGTAGTTATGCTGAAATAAGTTTTTGATTCAGCCAGTCCCGGTTAGCCACTATTGCAACATGACAGTGAGCAATCATCTATAGGGAGACAAGAGGATGGGAATATCCAGCATTATATAGCCTAGTATTTGCTTATTAACTAGCTTGACTAGAATTGAGGGGACTTGCTAATCAGTCCATAAACCACATTGACATACTACTGTCCCACAATGGTAACTCCCGTCCCAACTTAAAATGCCACAGTGTTAATTTCTGTTTCCTACAAGGAAGCTATTTTATAAAAAAAAATATGAGGATAGTTGTAACCAAATTAGGCACATTTTGATTTCACTGCTTTGAGCACTGTATCCCATTTACTGTTCTTATGTTCCAACTGCTCTTTCCTAAATTTGTTCTGGAATAAATCTTTTGGATCTTCATCCTCTGCCTCAGACATTATTTCCATCTTTTGTGCAACTAGTTTAAGGAGAGTGTGCTGTTTTTCCACCAGAGTTGCAATGTCCTTAAGCCTGGAGACCAAAAACATACATTTGTTATAAGCAAGTTGGTAAATTATACAAGCTACACCAGGATTGACAATGAGGACCTCAGAGCTGCATGCACAACCTGATATTTTGGTCATACTCTCTGAATCTCTGAATCCCTCTAAAACTTGTTTGCTACTATTTAAATTTAATATGAAATAAAATTAAAATATATTTAATTTTTTTTGTCTTAACTCCACTCACATCACTCAGAAAACCTAAAGAAGGTGTACATTTTAATACATGGTATTATATTATGGATGATATATTAGCTAAATATTAAAATGTATTAAATATGAAAAGATGATTAAGATACTTAATGAATCTTTTCTGAAGATGATGCACTTTAAATTATTTTGACAATAAGATTTTCTTTTGCAGGAAAATTTTACTTTTGATCTAAGAAACATTTACACTAATTAAAAGTAAAAACAGATGAAAAGAAATCGTAAATTGTTTTAAAGGTATTTGGTTTGAAACAAGCTTTTGTAATTCAAGGGTTATGACCATGAGCATTTTATTTATTTTATTTTATTTATTTATTAAAATTTCTATGCCGCCCAACTCCCGAGGGACTCTGGGCGGCTCACAGCATGTATAGAAACATATAAAAGTAAAAACAATTTTATAAAAAACCATATTAAAATACTATGCATAATTTAAAAAACTTTCATTCATACCCCGCCTGCCGGAAGAGCCAAGTTTTTATTGCTTTACGGAAGGCCAGCAGGGTGGGGATAATCCTGATCTCTGGAGGGAGTTGGTTCCAAAGGGAGGGGGCTCCCACAGAGAAGGCTCTCCCCCTCGGCCCCGCCAACCGGCATTGCTTGGTCGATGGGACCTGGAGGAGACCCACTCTGTGGGACCTAACCGGTCATAGGGAGGTATGCGGCAGGATGCGGTCCCGAAGGTAACCTGGCCCCGAGCCATGTAGGGCTTTAAAGGTAACGACCAACACCTTGAATTGGATCTGGAGACTAATGGGCAGCCAATGCAGCTGGCGGAGAATCGGTGTTACGTGGGTGCATCTAGGTACACCCACCACAGCTCGCACAGCTGCATTTTGCACCAATTGCAGTCGCCGGACACTCTTCGAGGGTAGCCCCATGTAGAGTGCATTGCAGTAATCCAGCCGTGAGGTGATAAGGGCATGAGTGACTGTGAGAAGTGCCTCCTTCTCCAAGTAGGGTCGCAATTGGTGCACAAGACGTACTTGTGCAAAGGTCCCCCTAGCCACAGCTGAAAGATGTTGCTCCAATTTAAGCTGTGGATCTAGAAGGACACCCAAATTGCGAACCCGTTCTGAGGGAGCTAATTTCTCCCCCCCCAAGAACCAAGGAGGGACAGTTGGTCAAGTCCTTAGGAGGCAATATCCACAGCCACTCGGTCTTGTCAGGGTTAAGTTTTAGCCGGTTCTTCCCCATCCAGACCCTAACATCGGCCAGGCAGCGGCCCATTACGTCTACGGCTTCCCCAAATTGAGACGGGGTGGAGATGTACAACTGGGTATCATCAGCATATTGCTGATACCTCACCCCGTGTCGTCGGATGATCTCACCCAGTGGCTTCATGTAGATGTTAAACAGGATGGGCGAGAGGACCGAACCCTGCGGCACCCCACATAGTAGGGGCCTAGGGCTCGACCTCTGCCCCCCTGTCAACACCGACTGCGTCCTGTCAGAGAGGAAGGAGGAGAACCAATGCAAAACAGTGCCGCCCACCCCCACTACTCCGAGACGACGCAGAAGGATACCATGGTCAATGGTATCGAAGGCCGCTGAGAGGTCAAGTAGCACCAGGATAGAGGAGTGACCCCTATCCCGGGCTCGCCAGAGATCATCCATCAGGGTGACCAAAGCCGTTTCCGTACTGTAGCCGCGCCTGAAACCAGATTGAAAGGGATCCAGAAAATCAGTGTCATCCAACAGTCGTAGGAGTTGGAGTGCCACCACTTTCTCAACAACCTTCCCCGTGAAGGGAAGGTTGGAGACTGGACGGAAGTTCTTTAAATCCGCCGGGTCCAGGGAAGGCTTCTTGAGGAGGGGTCTCACCACCGCAGCTTTTAAGGGCTGCGGGACGGACCCCTCTCTCAGAGAAGCGTTGACCAACGCCTGGAGCCAGCCGCGTGAAACCTCCCTGGTGGCCAAAACCAGCCAGGAAGGGCACGGGTCCAATAAACAAGTGGCAGAGCTCATAGCTCCTATGGCCTTGTCCACATCCTCAGGAGTCACCGGTTCAAACCTATCCCATATAACCGGACTAAGACCTACCCCAGTCATCTCGGCCTGTACTGCCCAATCGGAGTCCAGGTCTGTCCGAATCTGAGTGACTTTATCCGCCAGAAACCGAGAAAATTCCTCAGCTCTGCCCTGCAAGGGGTCTCCGCCTTCCTCCTTAGCCAGAAGGGTGCGGGTCACCCTAAACAGGGCGGCTGGGCGGGAGTCAGCGGACGCAATAAGAGCGGAAAAATGCGAGCATTTTGCCGCCCTTATCGCCACTAAGTAAGACTTAATGAAAGTTCTTAAAAGTGTCTGGTCAGACTCAGCTTTACTAGATCTCCATCGAGATCTATTTTATGACTTATTCCCCTGGAGAAGGGAATTTTTCTTCTTTTTTTCAACATTCTCTTCATATTTTTGAATATTTTTGTAGTATGATAAAGATTCATGTTCTTCAACCAATGCAGACTAACGATAATTGAGAACACCTTATCAGCTCCATTTTTCTTGGGTACTGTACTGGAGTTGGTATTTACTAAAAGTTAATCCTATACATGCTATGGGCAATAATAACACTTTCTTTACATTAGGTCAAGTTCTTTTTTGTTTCAAGTCAGATTTGAATCCATGCTGTTTGTAATAAACCCAATTTGTCACTTGATCACTGTGTTCTCAATACATGAATAACAAAGGCCCTTCAATTTATATATTTCATAATATATAAAATATATAAATAATATTTTGAAAATTTAAAACATTACAAATGTTGTATGTTGTAAGATTGACTTGATTGTAGTGAGGAACATAGCCCAAGATGCATGTCAGACTCTTTCACAACCTCCAGAAATATACTATGAAAATTATTGAAAAATGGTTCAGTAAATGCTTGCTTCTGCGTACAGTAAAAATAAAGTCCACAGTCACTTGTATTGTGTTTTAATAATACTATTGAAAATAAAATACTGTCCTGCAAATAAAATACTGTTCTGCAAATAAAATCCTTAGCCTGCACAGTCATAATTAATTTCCTACTAATAGAAACTTCATTATTTTATTTCCTTAGCATAGAACTAACAAATACCTGTACTTCTGTTTCAATACTTCTAGTTCTAATGTTGTATCAGCACTCTGTGTATCAGCTGCTATATTTTCCCATCCAAAGCAATAGTGGAACACACTCTATTAAAAAAAATAGGAATTAATAGAAATGATAAAATTCTTCTAACAAACTTAAGATTGTACCACACAGAAATCAAAACTTCTTTGAAACTTGTAAAGTGTCTTAAGTAGAATATTTAATTTATTCTTTATTCTCCAAAGCACCTGAAAACAGGACAAGAAGCAATGGGTGGAAACTAATTAAGCAGAGAATCAACCTAGAAGTAAGGAGAAATTTCTTGACAGTTAGAACAATTAATCAATGGAACAACTTGCTTCCAGAAGTTGTAGGTACTAAACACTGGAGGTGTTTTTAACAAGATATTGGACAACCATTTGCTTATAATGATATAGGGTTTCCTGCTTGAGCAGGAGGTTGGACTAGAAGACCTCTAAGGTTCCTTCCAATTCTGTTATTCTGTTCTTCCAAAACCAGTTATGAGTTTGGTTTGTAGCGGAATTATTGTTCTCTGGTTCTCTTGGTGAACTTCAAACATCTCTCCTTTTGCTTACCTGTTTGTCAGACCCTTCTGCTTCTTAGCTCCTCTGATACTCTGGCAGGAGACTAAAGAAATGCAAAGAGCAAAGAGAAGGTACCAGCATCTTTCCTACTTGCATTCACTGCCAAAGCAACACTAAGAAGTAATAGAAAGTAGATCATGAGACGCCAATTTCTCTTTGCTTTGAATTTTATTGTCAGTTTAGCCCTTGGAAGCCATTACAAAATTGAGAAATTATAGAAGAATAACATTAGTCTGGCCCTCTCTATTGTTCTCTTCCTGTTTCTGGGGCTTGGAAGATGGATAGAAATCATAAATAGAAATCAGTCATTCTTGTTTTTAACTTACCATAAAGCCACAATATCTAGGTCTATTAGGATACACAACAATGGATTCTTGATCAACTCTACTGAGAAACCAATATGGTAGTTTTTTTTCCAGGTTTGTATGAAGATTAACCTAAGAGAAATAAATACATCTTTAATAAACTTGCTAAAAGCATAAAACTAAATAATTGTGCCATCAGAACTGGGCTGTCCATTCACTTCCTAGATTAATTCTTCATGCAAAATAGAAAAAAATGTTATAAATTTAAGTTTAGGTAAGGTTGAGTATCCTTTTTGGATAAAAAGCTAAGTTAAGATTTTCCATCTCCCCTCACAAAAAAAGATGAATAGAAAAATTGATAAATTAATCTCTGGTCATGCAATTTCTCATAACAGCATATTAAAATCTTATGTCTTAAGGATAATGTTTCATATAGTATAAAGCTTTAAAGTAATTATAAATGCTGACAAAATTTCCAATCCTGAGAAATCCAAGCTTAATCCATATTTGGATTAAGTATTTCAAAGATTAGCTGGGCATCATAACAGGCATTGTTAGAGCATGTAAGTAAAAGCACATATCTATAGGCTGGTAACATGTCAGCAAAAGTGTGTTGGATAGCAACATAATCTTTAGATTGTGTAGAGTAGCATGAATGTGCCCAGGAAAAAATTGGACTTTAGTTGTCCTTATGCAATCCTGACCAAAGTATACTCAAACTGACTGATTTGGTTCTTATCATTAGCTGGGGATATTGCATATGGCACAGGGACAACTAATCTTAATAACATGCTTTATATAAAAATTTCAATTAACCAAGAGGAGTGGCAGATGTCATTATCTATGAAATATCTATGGGCAATCTGGCAAAAACTGCAGCATAAGAGACTGTGAATTGGAATGTAAGAGAAGAAAATGTTAAAGAGCATGAATAGAACTGTTGAAAAAAGGGGGGGAAAGGAAAAACTGAAGGGAGGAAATACTACAGTATACTAGAAAGTGTTTTAGAAATAACAGTGATGTGTTAAAGACTGAAAAAAATATGAAATGTGTATGCCATAGACTGGAATAAATTTCTAGAAAATCAAGCTATAAATGATGTGATATAATTGAGAAATGGCAAAGCTGCAGGTGTAGATAGTATGTCTGAAGAAGTATTGAAATATGCATGTAGTTTCTTGTGGAATAGATGCATGACAGGTTTAATCTGGGTGCCAATTGGAAGAACGCTATTATTGTTCCCCTATACAAAATAGCAAGAATGTAGACAAAAAGTTTAGGATTAGTTATGGCTGGGAAGGTGTTAGGAAGAATTCTGGTGAAAGGATATGATGGTGGCACTGAACAAAATTTGGGAAGTATAAGTCGGTTTGTGCAAGGCAGGGCATGTATAGACTGCATTTGTACTAGTTATTGAAAAAAAAATATAAAACTCAGAAAGTTTATTGTACATTTGTTGATTTAGAGAAAAATCTATGAAAAAAATTATGTTACAATTTAACATTTTTTCACAAATATTGATGGTTACTCAATGGCATAAGAATATATGATGGAGGTAAAGTGTGTGGGGAAAAATAGAGAGCTTGGTGAATTGTTCAACACTGAACAGGAAGCAAATAAAAGATTTATGATGTTTCTTATTTGTTTAATACATTTATGATAGAAGGCTTGCAGCAATGACATGATGGTTATGGATGTGAATATATGCCAATTATACCCATTAGATGAGAACACCATTTGCAATGAATATTAGGCTAGACTGTAACAACCAGAAAATTCATATGAACATTAATGAATCAAATATCAAGTTAATTGTGTTTGACAGGAAAAATGAAATTTAATTAAATTTAAATTAAAAAATCATGATATAGCTAAGTGGTGAAAGATTAAAACAAACAGAAGAATCCATGTAACTTGGTAGAATGTTTATTAGAAGTGAAAATGGATGGACAAGTTTTAAGATGGGCAGATGCTGGCAGAAAAATAGTAATACCAGTAGTATGTGATCTGTTGCAAATATAATTTGTCGAAAGAAGTAAAACTGCAAATATAAGCATGCTTTCATCACTGATAAATGGAAACATGAGTTAAATTTGTAAGGGGAAATATAAAAATTGAATTTAGTTGGAGTGGGATTCTTCAGAATGTGGTAAAGCAAAGACCAAATTGATGCAGTTGATGAGGTCCTCAGGAAGGGAGACAAATGGATATTTTAAACAACAGAAGGCAATGACTGAAGCAATATGTGGACATGATTAGAGTAAGAATTATTTTCAAGGTTAAAAAAGTAGGGAAGCACTGTGGAAGTTCTTATTTTCTGATCATGCAACTTTAATTTCTTTGGAACACTATTTTTATGTCACATCTATGCTTTGCATAATGTTGCATATTAACAAAGGCCAGAGTGTGATGGATATGTACAGTATGTACATAATCATTCCTGGATTTTAATACATGAAAGTTTCTTTATTTTCCTTATCTTTAGGTTTCTAGACTTTCACATAACTTATCAGAAGAATAATTCAGGCAATTTCCCAATTATTTTTCAATTTACTTTCCCAGCAGCAAAGGGGGAATATGAACTCCTATATATAATCAATATATAATCAACCATGCACTTCACAAACCTGCATTGCTATTCTTTTCATTGCAGCGAACTTTTGCACCTCTGCAATGTCACCAACAGCCAAACCAATCTACAACACAGAAATCAGAATCAGCAAGGGTATTTTATGCTTTCCAAATATTTCAATCCTGTTCAGTTAAATCACAGTTTTACCAAAATTAAAACTAAAACGTCCTACCATCATAACAGGAACCTAACATATAGTCTCCCAAAGGTACTTTTTCAAGAAGCAACTGAACTCTCTGGTTTTTGTTTGAAAACATTTCGCTTCTCATCCAAGAAGCTTCTTCAGAGTTGAAGAGTTCAGAGTTCAGAGCTGAAAAAGCTTCTTGGGTGAGAGGCGAAACGTCTTCAAAAAAACCTCCAAAGAAAGTCCAGTTTCCTCTTGAAAAAGCACCTTTGGGTCAATCATGACCTGAATGACTGAGAATCTCCACAGACATCTAACATATATTCAATAAATCAACGTATTCGTTTGTATACAAATCCAGGTAGAGTTTTGTACAATACAAAAAACAAGGATGGCATACAATAGCACTTAAAAAATTTAATGCAGTAATTCAAACATAATTAAAATAATGAATTCCTTCGTATCCTAAAAAAAAAAAAAAGAAGTACCAAGGGAAATAATGGATGTCCACCCATCCATTATGAGAAAAAGAGATGCAGGTTTAGACACCGACTTAATATTTCTCTTTTAACTTCAAAGCTCAGCAGCCATCAGAAGTGGACTTCATAGTGAATTGATGATCCAGGTGGAATAAGTAGAGCCTTAGATTCCTTCATCTGTAGCCATTAAAAACTTTTCATCTGCCCAATTCACTGTACCCCCAATAGACTTAATTGAACAAATTTGAAATAAAATGCAAATAGATGTCAGTTCCAACTATAATTGACATGAAGAGCCGAGATGGTTAGAGTGCAGTATTGCAGGCTACGTCAGCTAACTGCTATCTGCAGTTTGGCAGTTCAAATCTCACCGGCTCAAGGTTGACTCAGCCTTCCATCCTTCCAAGAGGTGGGTAAAATGAGGACCCAGATTGTTGGGGGCAATATGCTGACTCTGTAAACCGTTTAGAGAGGGCTGTAAAAGCACTATGAAGCGGTATATAAGCTAAGTGCTATTGCTATAATCAACCTAGATGCAATATTTTGAATCACCCAGATTTTCAAAGACGGTCCTAAAATACAACATGCTACAATAATCCTATATGGAAACGATTAGAAAGCAGCTTTTTCTGGTGCCTCTGCATTGAGTGTGTAAGAGATAATGGGACTTATTGTTCAGGTATTTCAGGAACGATAATAAACAGTCTCATAATACCATGTGAACCCTTTCTGGATGGCAGTCATGCAGTTTTGTTGCAATGTCTTCAGTGACTACAAGCATCATAAATTATACATTAAAGCAGCGGTTCTCAACCTGGGGGTCGCAACCCCTTTGGGGGTCGAACGGCCCTTTCACAGGGGTCGGGAGACTTCGCCAGGATGCCGCCATTTGGGTTCTTTTACCCTCTGCGCAGAACACTTTGCACATGTGGAGGGTAAAAAAACCCAAATGGTGGCGGCAGGGTGGGGGGTTGTGGCAGCGGGTGCGGCAGCGGGTCGGGTCGTGAGGGTCGTGGGGGCGTGTCGCGGGTCGCTGCATTAGGAAGGTTGAGAACCAAACTTAAAGGAAGTACAGGTACAGCTAGCAGTGTGATTTGCCTGCAGAAATTCCCATGTACAATCTCTTTAAAATTTCTTTAATTAATCTCTTAAGAAATGCAGACAGTGGCTGATGTTTGTTAGTCAGAATAGACTGCAATGGGTTAAAAGGAGGATTCTTCCCATATTAGGAAAAATACAAGACCATATTATTTCTGCCCTCAACAAGCCAAAAAGGAAATGTTGCTGATGCCTGTTATTTATTCCTAATAAATTGCAGCAAATGCTCCCTCCACATCTCTAGCAATATAGACAAAAAATAAATAAAATAAAATACATTTATGCAAGTTCCAAGTTATGCTGTCAACATCTGAACTTTAATATAGTTAATTCTTACCAGCAAGTTCATAAGAAGAATCGGGATAAGCAAAGAAAAGATAACGAGAATTATAAAACTCAGGAGTGGAAAAGGGAGTTTATCAGCAAGCATTGGTTCAAGAAAAGCCTCACGGTAGTTGTTATCTCCTAGCATCATGGAAAATGTTTGCATTACTGAAAGATATGGAGTGCCATATGTTTGCTAAAAGGAAAAAGAGGAAAGATAGTAATTTATAGTGTTCTGTTTTCAGACTAACACATAATTTTCCTGGTTTTTCAAAGGTGTTCTATTATCTCAAATGTTACTATTTGTGTTCTTTTAAATATATCTTTAATTTTCTATTTAACACACCTAATAGAGATTGTGATAGATTTTTAAATGCCTTCAGTGCTCACATTAAGCAATCCAAAGAAAATTCATGGATATAATTTTTTAATCTGCAAGCATTTATCACTGATAGGAAACAAGTATATTTTGATTTTTAAACAGTTGGTACATTTGGCTTTTGCAGAGTTGGATACCCTCAAAAATAGTCATTTAACCTCTCCTTTTTGTGGCTCAGGTTATCTATGCATGTTGAGGGATCTCATTTCCAACAAAACAGTGAACTGTAGTCACCTACAACTTAATTTTCTAATAACAACTATTTGGTGCCCAGAAACACCGAATTTATTAAGAAAATAAATATGATAATAAAGAGTGATGATTTATTTCTGATTAATGTTATTTAACAAAAATTTTAAAATCAGGTGATAGACACTAGTATGTTTATGCATTAAAATTATTAAAAAACATCTTCATGTTGTCTAAATTCATGCATCAAACTGATGAAACAATACTATCATACTCAGTTAATGAAACTTTGTTTTTGTTAACAGCCACTTGATGGTTTATAATCAATCAAATCCATGTTTCTTCTATCCACCACCTCACATTTTAGTGTATCCATCAAGATCTACAGAACATCAACCCCAAGATGCTGTTGTCTTCTTCTGTCACATTTAACTTGGCTTAAGTAATAACAACCCCATTGAACAACTCAGTTATTTTAATAAAATTATTTTTTGCTTTAAAATAATTTTGTTAAGTATTTATTATGATATTTCAAACCTGTGAACCAAGAAGAACATAGAAGCTGAGCCCAAATGCTAACATCAAAAAAAAGAAAACAACAACGATCCGTATCAGAGTCCTCAAAATTTCCCAAAACATCACAATATATATTCCATAATTTTCAAATCTGGGAAGAGAAAACACGATATTGAATTTAAAAAGGTGTACATATAATTTTCTTAATCCTTTAATCATATGACTTTGAGAAGTCCTCTATTTATAAAAAGCACTATTTTATTTGTCTTTATAATTCCCCAACCAAGAAATGTTTCTAGATAAGATTCTCATTTTAGTAACTATGCTTTTTCATTAATTCTGATTTAGTCCCCATTCTGTTTTGTCTTTTATGGGAACAGAATCTGGTCCTCATAGGTGGAAATGACAGTGTGGTTGCCTTGTATTAAAATATCTATTAGTTACGGTAACTATTTATGTATGCTGTAAATCTCACATTTTCAAACTGAAGAAATATTGAAGAAGAGATTTCTCCTTTTGTTGTAATATGAGAAATTAAAGTACTTTAGTTGAATGTTAAAAGATTCAGAATAATTAAAGTATTTTTCGTAAAACTGCTGCTGTCATATAGTAATGGGAAAGATAATGGCTAACAATGGCCTGTAATTATACTCACTATTATTTTATTACTAGTTGAAAAAAATGGTAGTTCCTGGAGAACATAAATACAAGTACAGTATGCTTTAATAAATTTGTCCTGTTTATGTACGTCTAATAGGCATTGGGGTGTCATTGCGGAAAAAATAACTGGATTATATTAAGTCCTTGAGGTGAATATCTAGAAGTCTTCCCTGTCTTTATCTGATGAGCTGCACCCAAGAAAATTTGTATCATAGTGAAAAAGCCCTCCTGTCCCTTAGGGAATCATTTTAATACAACTATGAGTCAAAGGATTGAGATTAACTTTCTCTTTTCCCACTATCCCAAAGATGCTTTCTCAAGAGGCAACTGGACTTTCTTGTTTTTCTTTGAAGACATTTCACTGCTCATCCAAGAAGCTTCTTCAGTTCTCTGAAGAAGCTTCTTGGATGAGAAGCAGAATGTCTTCAAAAAAACCCAAGAAAGTCCAGTTGCCTCTTGAAAAAGCATCTTTGGGACAACTATGACCTGGATGAATGAGAATCTCCATAGACTTTTCCCACTATATTGCGATAATTCTTCAAAACTTGTCTCTAATAAAAATAGTATTTATTTATTTATTTATTCATTCATTCATTCATTCGACTGCATGAAAGGGGAGGGCATAGCTTAGGAAAAATTGGATAGCTTCAATAATGAACACAGTTATTTGATTTGATCCCACACAATTTGAAACCAATCTGATTTGAATTAAGCAACTTTACTTTAGCAACTTTACTTCTTTAGCCCCTAGGTTCCAATTTTTAGATATCACATCAGGCTCATAATGTCCTAAAGCTATGATATTTGTATATCCTTGAAATATAAATTACCATTCTCTAAAAACAAGACACATTCATTTCTATACTTATAAAAACCTATGAATTTAAACCATTCTACAGTGGCTCAAAACCTAATACAGAATAATTTAATAATTTGTAACTACATTCTTTCAGATTCTAATTTACCTTTGTAAATAGAGCAAGAAGTTTGTCCAAGCCAAGAGTATAGCAATTGCACCACAGGCCCACTGTAAATGAATTGGTAACATCACAAATAAAGATGACACGAAAATGATACTTGTAGTATAAATTGTCCAGTCAAGAAGATTAGAATAATCCAACAAGTAGTTTAATCTCTACGATATAAAAAGTTAAGTATTAATATTGTTGAAAATGAAGTAAATCAGATAGCATGTTATTATTTCTAAGCAAATCAGATAGCATAATATTATTGGTCTATTAATTCTAATAGACCAATCCTGGAGAGTCAGTTTGATGTAATGGTTATATCTCTAATCTTCTCTTTTGCTCAAAGCCAGATAGGTGACTGTGGAACAATCATGTAACCCAGCTGCTGTGGCCTAGAGGTAGAGCTCTTGCCTCACAATCAGGAGGTTGTGAGTTCGATCCTAGGTAGCGGCAGATGTAAGGGTCTCCTGTTTGGGCAGGGGGTTGGACTAGATGACCTGCAAGGTCCCTTCCGACTCTGTTAACCCTAAAAAATTACAAATGTTCTCTCAACCCTAAGAAGGAGGCAATGGCAAACCACTTTCAAAAAACCTTATCAAGGAAACTGCAGCAACTAGTCCAGGCCGGTGCTAGGTTACTAGGAGTCAAAAACTAACTCCAAGGAACACATCCACAGGAAAAAAATAGATCATAATGAATAATGATTTTCTTCATAAAAACATTATTTTATGTTTAGCTGCAGATAAAATACTTCACATAATAATATTAAATAAAAGCCACATTAGCCAATACCTGTTGGAATAGCTGTATTATTTCTTTGCAGATACCAAATACACTCATGATAAAAACTAAAGACATATAAACTTTAATGAAGTTTGAATCCTGAAACGAGAAAAAAACAACCCACAGGAAATGATACTAATGGGTAAATGGAAAACAATTTTCATTTTGCTTTTAATGTATTATACTGATGGGAAAATTGCCCAATATCTTGCGTTATTAGTAATCAGACATAATATATAAACTTGAAAACTGAAGTCTGGTGCCAGATGGTAGACGATTATCTTACACTATTAACAAATATTGCAGAACTACAGAACTACAGAATCATGAAAGTATTCCTCAGAAAAATAGAAGTAGGTTGACAATGCTCAAATTTCTAAACCAAAACTATTATACTGTATTACAAGACTGAAACTTAAACTCCCCAGTATCACCCAATCACTCTCTTAGTGGGAGAGAAGAGAGGTTTCTGAAGCAGAAGGATTCCCCGGCTCCAAGTACAGAGGAAATAAATTATACCTATTACTAGTGGTGGGCACCAGTTTGGGAGAACCGTATGTTAATTTTCTGAGCAGTTTCGGAGAACTGGTTATTGAAAGAAATCTTTTTCCACTTTACAGGACTAATCCTGAAAGGAACTCAGGAAGAAAAGATTCTAGTGTGCCTGTATTTCTAGCCTAATTCTTATCTTAATTGCCGCCCCCCTCTGCTTTACGTGTTTTCAGAAACTGCCTCTAACAGCCTTAATGGTCTGTAGCTTTCTGTCCGTAGCTGAGCTTTTCCGGAGTCTCCCCCCCACCCGAGTTTTTTTTGTAGTACTTTTATTCCTGGGGCTTGAACAGCTATTTACAGAAGGGTTGGCATAGCCATAGAAGAAATGGCTGAGAGGCAGGATGCAAGCTTGGCATTCTGTCTGGTTTTTTACTGCCTTTCTGAGGGCATGTGATTTTTCCTTAAATCTGGCTGATAACCTTAGGATATCTTGTGAGGTGAGTGAGATCAGCTGGTATCTTTAAGTGGTGCAAATGGATCTAATGATTGCTTCTCCTGGGTGCTTTGTCAGTTCACTTAGCACAGGAGTCTCTTGTCTATGGAGATTCTTCAGTCATCCAGGTCATGGTTGTCCCAAAGCTGCTTTTTTCAAGAGGCAATTGGACTTTCTTGGTTTCCAGAAAGTCCAGTTGCCTCTTGAAAAAGCACCTTTGGGACAGGAGTCTCTTGCATTGCTTCAGAGTGGCCAAGCTACATGATTGCTCACTGATAATAAATGGATCCTCCTTCCAATTTGTTGTAGTTTGCTCTCATGATAATATGGCATAGTAACATGGCACCAATCGCAGAAAGATAGCACCCACCCCTCTCCTAGAAGAATGAAATATTTTGAGAAATATTAAAAAGAAAGAATATATTTCCCTGGATGAGAAATGGAGAAACATTTTTTCTTAAAGGGAGAAAGCAGCCCCTACCTTGCTTAATAGCCCACAGAAGATGTCAGCACTTAAGACAGTGTTTCCCAACCTTGGCAAGTTGAAGATGTCTGGACTTCAACTCCCAGAATTTCCCAGCCAGCATTGGCTGGGGAATTCTGGGAGTTGAAGTCCAGACATCTTCAACTTGCCAAGGTTGGGAAACACTGACTTAAGAGATAAAGAGATAGATAGCTATATTCATAGGCAAAAATTCCCTGCAGCAAGGTCTGAACAAAGGCAGAATGGAATTAGTCCTCACTCAAGATGTTAATTTGTTAATTTGTCTTTTAGCTCGGCATTTTATAGCCCAAATATGCCCACCCACTTTTTGGAGGGGCTTAAATGACCTCTCTTCTAAAGGGTTTCACTTTATGAGCAAGTATTTTAACTATTTTAATTTCTCAATGTGCTCTGGCACCCTGCCTGATTTGTAACTCTGGGTTGCAGGTATTGCTGAGGAAAAGGAAGGTATTCAGACAGAATGGTTTCGCTTTCAATGATAGCTGTGACTCATTGATCTTCAGTGTGTATTCCCCCATTTCTAATCTAATGACTGGTATTTAGGACAGCTTTTTGCAAGCAAAGAAGCTGTATTTTTGTACAGGTAATCCTTGACTTACAATAGTTCAGCTAGTGACCATTCAAAGTTACAATGGCACTGAAAAAAGTGACTTATGACCATTTTTCACATGTACGACTGTTGCAGCATCTCCACAGTCATGAGAGGGCATAAGTGACATCGAGTTGGCCACGCCCCTCAGTCACATGACCACCCAGCCACGCCCACCCAACCAATCATTAGGGCAGAGAACAGGTTGTTAAAAATTTTGCAACCCACCACTGCCTATTACCCTATGAGGTATTTCTAACTTCACAGGGATTCTTTCTTACTTTCTTCAGCTTAGTGAATTAACTCCCTGACTATTATCCAAGTAGGATTTGTATAACATGCAAGCTATGGAAGACAATAGCCAAAATCCTTAACATATTGTGTAAATACAGAGCTAGATCTTTAACCAACCTTATTATACTTATGTGAACTCAGCTACTTACACAGCACAGTAAATATGCTGTAAGGAACAACATATCATGCCATGTAATTTCCACCACTTTTCCCAAAGTGATGTTTTTGTTTTATCCATAATACACAAGCATTATTCACTCTAAAATTGCTGGGCAACTGTAGCAAACAACATGGAGCAACAGAGAAGAACATTTGTAGCTCAGGGTTGAAATGAAAGGTCCATGGTAGTCATGGAACTTGCTTGTTTTCTTGCAGATGTTTTATTACCAAATTAGGTAACATCATCAATGCTGGTAGGGGGTAAGGTTTAGGTTGGTGGGAGTGGTCTTGTTGACCAACACTGACAAAGTCTCTAGAATATAAATGAGAGTAATTTATAACTCTCATTTATAAATGAGAGTTATAGTGGTAACTCCTTATTACCACTGATGATGTTATCTAGCTTGGTAATGAATGTCTGTGGGAAAACAACTGAGTTCAGAGAGTACCAAGGATTTCTGGAACAATGTTGAATAAGCATCCTCTTAGTTATCACCTGTTTTTTGACCTTTCCTCACTTCCATTAAAAACCTTGTTTCTTGAATGTCTGCAAACAGATACAACTAGGAACAGAGGTTCAATCTGTGAGCCTACATAAAGTTACACAATTGTGTGCCTGGGCCCTTACCCCCAATAGACTAAATATTGGTTAGTGTAATCCCAAGTACCACTCCAAACATTGTTGTCAAATTGTCCTTTTTAATTATAAAAGGGCAAATCTTAAAGCAACATAAACTCAATTAATCAAATTTAAATTTAATGACACTTATTTTAGTCTTGACCCCTCCCTAATTTCTGCCTAATGTCATTTACTTTTTTGGGAATATGTCTGCTTACTTCACTGAAAGGACAAGTATGGCAGCATATACCTGATTTAGGGTCGAATCAAGTCCAAGGTAGCATCAGGAAAGGTCATACTAAAATATTTCTCCAGAGTTCTAATGGTTCTAGAGACTTCCCTAGATTCCTAAGCTGTATATTGTAAGTAAATGCGGATATTGAAAGGAAACATATATCGTTTTGACCTCTTCCACATGAAAGTCCTGACATATCTATCTGAAAAGAGGTGGTTTCCATGTCAATAAAATCAGTCAATAAATGCATCAGAATGCACTTTAAAATGTTAATGTTTCTACAGACTTGAAATACTGCTTTACAGTTCTATTTACTAATACTGTAAAAACTTAAGAACTGTTTTTCTAGATCAAATTAAGATCTTTCTTTTCCAAAGTTCTAACAACAATGATTCTTGGAAGATCACAAAATAAATGAAAGCAAATGCATTTATATGTGCTACTTAATCCCAGGTTCCAGTTGCTTTATTGATAAATTCCACCACAAGCCAATGTAATTAATTAAAGCCATACCTTATTATCAAAAGGTCCATATTTAAGTGTTGCATTGAAAGAAACATCTGGCTCTAAATAGGTGATCAGGAGGGTAAGAGGTATTAAGCCAAGGGAATACACAGCCAGATTCAAAATATGTGCTCGGAAACCATAGGCCATCCTATAAAGTAAAATTATATTTAGTATGACTTTCATAATATAAATGGTAGCATTTTCTACTTCAGCAGGAAGAAATGTAAACAAGGAGAGGCTCTGAGAATAAAATCTAAATTGGAACATCATTCTAATAATTATGTTTATATTTATTATATTTGCAATTGCTATAGTTACTAAGGGATATCAGAACTCTTATGTGTAAATCATAAATCTGTAAGTCGCCCATCTTACCAACATCAATAAATAAAACAAAATAAAACCTGTTTTAAGAGGTCAGATTTCAAATTAGAAATTAGAACAAATTAGAACAAAATGTGAAAGAAAATATTTTTTTCAAATGGCTACCTACCATTTCATAAGTAAATATTCTGTACAAACAAGATGACTAAGCAGTTCAACACGATTGTGACGTACCATGGCCTGGAGTAATATAGGAAAAAAATACAGATATGTCATTTTACATCCAACCTATTATTTATATTAAAGAATAATATGACTTGGGGTTATTATTAATTGTGGAACAGTTTACAATATTCTTAAAATGTGTACTTATACATGTATTGGCACAAAGATGAAAGCTATTCTACATCAGCAAATAGATGTATTGTAAGGCATGCATTCTGCCACCAGTTTATTTATTTATTTATTTATTTATTTATTTATTTATTTATTTATTTATTTATTTATTTATTTATTTATTTATTTATTTATTTATTTATTTATTTATTTATTTATTTATTTGGTTGTTCTTATAGGCCGCCCATATCCCGCAGGACTGGGCATGCAAGTGGCAGGTGAGCGCATGAGCACGGGTGAAGCTCCCATCACACGAGCAGCGGCCATCTTATGCTCACACGTGAAGCTCCCCTAACTCCCTCCACTTGCATGGAAGTTTCCCCTTCCCCCCTGCCAGATCGCCAAGCCAGAAAGGTTGGGGGCCTCTGCTCTACAGTATTAGGTATGATTTCACATAAGCATAACTTACATTTAAAGCAAGAAGTGGCTCATAAAATATCCCCTCATTCTCTTTAAATTTCTTCTTAAGTTTCAGCGGACACTGAAGATATCTGAAGTTATATTCAATCTATGCAAATATGAACCAAGACAGCTTATTATTTCAATAAATATATTCAGGGTACAGGCATATACACAGTTATGCACACATGCACCTGCACACACAAACTTTGATATTATAATTTCAATTCAGGGAAATTAAGGAATTTAAGTTATTTGGATGTTTTATCAAATTTTGATGTAATATTTACTATTGACAGTATATATTCCATTTTAGACTTTAGTGCTAAACTTAACTTACATTTTGGTGACAATTATGTGTCATTTTAAATCATGGTCATATAACAATCCTGTAAGCTATTCTTCAAAATTAAACAAGTAATTTTCCTTAAATAGCAATAGCATTTTACTTATAGCATTTTACTTATATACCGCTTCATAGTGCTTTACAGCCCTCTCTAAGCGGTTTACAGAGTCAGCATATTGCCCCCAGCATATTGCCCCCAACAATCTGGGTCCTAAATCAACATTAGTTAATTAAATTTAATATAATTGCTTCTTAAACTTATTTTTATACAGTATATGCACACATGTGCATATATACATACACATATACACATACATAATATAAGAATCTCTCACTCTGCTTCTTTGTATTCAACACAAAAGGAGAACAGAAAAGAGCATGGAAACACAAGCTTGTTTCTGTGGATTTAATTTATAATAAGCTATAGTTTAATGTAATATGCAAATTCAACTGATTTTTTTCAGTGAATTCCAATTAAATAGTAGTTAAAACACATTATATAATATATAACAGCTGACTATATGTTTCTAGCATAAGAATCATAGGACCATTAATACAGGGGTGGGTTCCAACTTACCTCACTGCTGGTTCGCTCCCTCCCGCATCGTCTGGGTGCGCCTAATGGGCGCGCACGCTTCGCTTATGCGCAGTAACATTTTTTTAAAAGCCAAAAAAAGATGGCGACCGCATGCACAGTGCTGGAACTTGGCTTCTGCGCATGCTCAAAAGGAATTTTTTAAAAAAAGAATTCAAAAAAATATTTTTTTTAAAAAAAAGATAGTGGCACCCACGGACCGGCACCGACTGATCCAGTTCGTCACCAGCGGGTCGCTACTGGTTCGAACGAACCAGTCCGAACCAGGAGGAACCCACCCCTACATTAGTATATGAAAAAGCTTTATTAATTCTAAAAGTCCTTAATAGATAAAACTGTTTGCATTTTACTTACAGAGAAGTCTTTGGATCCTTTATCATCAGGTGATTCAATAATGCAATTGTCTAAAACCAACTATTCAAAAATAGAGAAACATTTCTATGTTTTTAAGAAAATTACTAACAAAGTTATGCCATCATATTATACATCATTCTGAATGATGAAAAGTAAATCTAAACTGAAGCGGTTTTGAATTTTTTATATTCAAAAGCATATTAAAGATTTGTTTTAGGTTCAGAGACATGTGGCAAAGACTATTTTATTTAGAGGACATATTTAGGATTTCAAAGTTTAATTATGACATTAAGGGCAGCCTTAATCTTTCCCTATTGTTCACAAGGATAAGATGCACTCCTATTGCCTCCAGAATTTAAACTCCCATTAACACTTAGGATAGCTTTTCCATGGCCAATAGCACAATGATGGAGGCAAGTTTTAATACACACACTCATCAATGTGTTTTAAAATTAGTTTGATCCTAGTTCCAGAAAATGATGATTTTGAAATTTCTTATTCGTGTCAATCTACCTGACAGTATGAATTCAGTGATTGTATCTTAGAATTATGAAAATAAAATAGCCTGACAAATGGATTTGTTCAAAATGGGCATTCATTCTTCTCTGCCAAGAGAATTGTCTGGTGTTTTGTAATCATTCTTCTTTATTTTACTATCAGAAGATATGGACATGTAAAATTAGTTCTTTTTGTAGTGATGTTAAAAACATTAACAAATGTAGTCACTGATAGAAGCAATAACATAAGAAGAAAGCAGGCCATATTAAAGCTTATACATGGCATAAGGAATATCTACAGGCTGGATCAAAATAAACATGATATACACAAATATATGCTAATTTCACACAATACTATTATGTCAATCTTCTCCAACTTTATGCCATTTTGGGATTGTAGTTCCAGCCTCCCCAAAACTGGATTGCAGCTCCAGATTTTCCCAAACTGGGAGTATAATGGAGTCAGGGGCGGGTTGCTCTCTTACCTTGCTACCGGTGCGCTGCGCACGCATCTCCACATTTCGTGCATGCACACGCATGCTGCGTGCGCACCCTGTCATGCATTTTTGCTTCTGCTCATGCACGGAAGCAAAATCTCGTGAGGGAACGCACACGCAATTTTGGCAATTTTTTGCTTTTGCGCAGAAGCAAAAAATCACCAAAATCTCTCGCGCGCGTGCATCTCCTCACAAGATTTTGCTTCCGCGCATGCGCAGGAAACAAAAAAAGCCCAAAAATTCTGAAAAAAAGATGGTGATGCACCGGTGTCGCACGCAAATTGCGTAATCGGCCGGCTGCTATCGGTGTGGTAGAGTGGACCGCACCGGTAGGAACCCACCACTGAATGGGGTCACAAATTGGAAAAATTAAAAACAACTTTTTTGTAAATTCAAGGGTTGAACTTGAAAAACACCTAGGGTTTCATGGACAGAATTCCATGTTGTTTTTTTCAACATGAAAGTAGTTTGACACTGCCTTAATTTTGGGGGGAGTGGGATAACCTCCCAGTTCCGACCTTCTTAAAAGTTACATTATTTGCTAAATATAAGCTTACTTTTAAACATTCGGGAAGATATTCAACCATCTCTATTATTGCACATTTGTTTACAGAAGAATGGTGAGAAAATGTTGTTATAGATTCTTCCCATCTGAAAAAGAAAATAAGTTGAAAGGGTTCAAGAATGGGTATTTGTAGCGATAGAAGAAAAAATACATTGCTGAATCTTCGATAAGGATAAAGTTCCATTCAGGGTGATTCCATGCAGTTTTCTTAGCAACAGTATAGAAGTGGTTTGCCATTCTTTCCCATCCAAATACTAAGGAAGGGTGAAAAAACCTATACAGGTATATTACGCTGACTCAAAAAGGGAAGTTAATACTCTGAATTGCCTGTCTGAACAAGAGCTAATGTGCATTCTTTAAATTGATTTGTATACCAATGGGACTATACTGAAATATAGCACAAAACTCATTTTCTTATAAAATGATAGATGCTTATTAGTTTATGCTATATTAGACTAACATTAAACCATAAAACACAATGTAGGATTTTGAATTCTACAAATATTTTCCATCAAGATTATAATAGTGCCTTCTAAGATTCCTCACTTATCTTGGGCAGGCGGGATATGGTAGCTTTGTGTAGTGGGCTGCAGTAGGCAAGAACAGACCAGCATAGATACAATAGCATTTACTGACTCAAACTGGAACTGTGGAACAATTTATACTCTGGGCCCATAGGGCCTTAACACAACTATATATATTCAATATATAACAGTAGGGAGGGGCATATGATAGGCCTTTTCAGTAGGGACATGCCTTAGGTGGAAGAGCTTGTTCCTTTGAGTGGCCTTCTGCAACTGGAAAAGTTGCAGAGACCATCATAAATTGACTTGCGTCAGCAGCACCAATAGAGGTTAATTTTTATTATAATTCCTGATGTTAACCTAATATTTATAATTATTGTTTTATTAGTTTGATTACCTATAATCACACCAAGAATATGTTAAAAACTGAAATGTGGATAAATTTTATAAATACATAATTCCTTTCAATTGTCTCTTTTGGAGACTAAATATTTTTCAACCATTTTTCATGGTTTCCAGGTCCCTTACCATTTTAGTAGTTCTCATCTGAACTTATTTAATATCCTTTCCAGCTACAGTGCCTAGAACCAGACTAAATACTGCAAGTGATGTTCAACAAGGGCAGAGTGGAATGGAAAAATGACTGCGCATGATCTGGACTCGACGTTTCAGATGATGAATGCACAGAAGGTAACATTTGTCTTTTTAGGAGCTGCATTTAACTGCTGGCTCATGTTTAACTTAACTTTCACTGCAGTGAACAGAATTTAGCAGAGATAAATATAAAGTTTTGCACTGGGTCAGGGAAAATATCAAAGAAATAAATATAATATCAGGACCTCTGACTTTCAGTAGTAGATTTTCACTAGTAAATAAAAGTTGTGGTTGGCCTCTTGACCACCTTCTCATTTCATGATGGGAATTAAGTAGGAATGGATTTCACAGAGTGGCTCGTCATTTGTTAGGTGAATCAGCCAATGACACAGGACTGGGAAGAGTGACCAGTACTTTAGAAGAGAAAGAGAAAGAAAATTCCTAAACAGATTTAGGAAGGCTTACCTTTTATGTAAAATGACAGCATTTACAACATCTTTTCGGCCACTGTGTATGGCTTCATGAAGGAAAGAAGCTTCAGCTCTGTTCAGGAGAATTTTGGCACCGTCATCAAGAAGTAATTTCACTGCTTTTGCGTGGCCTTCTCTGGCAGCAAGATGAAGAGCTGTGTTCTTTCCCCACATCCACCCCAAGAACAATTCATTAAAATAATGCCATTGCTCTATGAAACAAACATCACATGGAATTGAAACTGCTGTAATTTTTTTCCCTCTGGTACATCACTGTCTCTGCTTCTATCTTTTCCTCTGACAAATTTCAAGCTGTAAACATCAAGATGCAAGGATATTCATTCATTTTGCTCAGGGGTGGGTTCCAGTTACCTTTGCTACCGGTGTGCATCGCGATGTTTGGCATGTGCGCACTTGCTCCGCTCGTGCGCACACGCGCGTCCCAGTGCACGATTTTACTTCCACGCATGCTCAGAAGGACGTTTCAGCCCGAAACACAGCTGAGCAACTGAGCAACGTTTCAGCCCGAAACACAGCTGAGCTCAGCTGTGCTTCGGACGAAGAAATAAAGTTCTGTATTAACCCGGGGGCGGGCGGGAGGGCTTTTTTTCAAAGCAGAGGACGAGGAGAAGCCATCCAAACCCGAAAAAATCACCAAAAATTCTGAAAAAAAGATGGCGGCGCCCACAGACCGGCACAGACAGGATTATGTCACCAGCAGGCCGCTACCGGTGCGCACATACTGATCCGCACTGGTAGGAACACACCCCTGATTTTGCTGCTTGGTTGTGCAACAATCCCTCCAGAATGTCCATAATGCAGGAAGGTGGGTCAGAGATTCATTTTGAAACCCATTTTTTAAAATGAAACTCAGAATTGTTGATATGATCTGTAGCTTCATTTCTGTGCATACTGAATAGCATTTACTTCTAAGAAATGAACAATTATTCAAACATTTTATTTATGATAAACAGGAAATTTACTGTTGTACTTTACAAAAAGTTAACTACATACCAAAAATATTATTAATATTTGGAAACTGATGTGAAATCTTATTCTTATGGATATTAATAGATGGACAAAAATCTCATTACATTGATAGGGTGTTGCCAAATCTTATCATAATTAATAACATTTGGTTGATATATATTTGAAGGGTAACCCAATACTCATTCCAAATAGGTATTTCATTCATATTTATATTTGATGGAAATATAAATGGAAAGACAGGCACCAAGAATCTTACTGGCTAAATTGATCGAGGTTTTATCTTACCATATTTCCAAAAATGTAATTGAACATTTATCGAGCAATGGTGGTGCAGTGGTTAGAATGCAGTATTGCAGGCTAACTATGCCCACTGCCAGCAGTTCGATCCTAACCAGCTCAAGGTTGACTCAGCCTTCCATCCTTCCAAAGTCAGTAAAGATTGTTGTGGGCAATATGCTGACATTTGATAAACTGCTCAGTAAGATGTTAGTAATATATCTTGAGGATATATTAACTCATATGGTTTGATTGTGTCCAGTTTTGGTTTCTTTTGGGAAGAATATAGTAACCTACCATACTTTTTGGAGTATAAGACGCACTCCCCTCCCAAAAAAGTGGGTGGAAATGTCTATGTGTCTTATACACCAAATGTTGCTGAAGCCCCGCCCACCAGCCGGCCCCTACCCTTTGGCCGTTTTCGGCCTCCGCATGTAGTGTTTTCAGCCTCCGCATGCCCCGTTTTAGACCCGTTCCAGGCTGCAGGGATTGCCACAGCACATCGCTGCCAATTGCCGTCTCCACGTGTTGCATTTTTGGCCTCCGTGCATCGCGTTTTTGGCCTCCACATGCCTCGATTTTGGCATCCGCACGTTGCATTTTTGGCCGGTTCCGGGTGGCTGGGATCGACAGCGGCGATTCCCGTGCCTGGAACCAGCCAAAAATGTGATGCGCGGAGGCCAAAAACAGGGCGTGCGGAAGCCGAAAATGTGACACGTGGAGGCTGAAAACACGATGCGCGGAGCTGGCGATCAGCGGCAATGTGATGTGGCAATCCCCACAGCCTGGAATGGGTCTAAAACACATGGAGGAGGCAATCCCCACAGCCTGGAACAGCTGATTGGCGGTATTCCGGAAGGCCAATTCACCTGCCAATCAGCTGCTTGTGCTGAATCAGGTTGCGATAACATGCTGAAGCTGACCAGGCTGTTTGCTGCAAGGACGCAAGCCGGATAAATACCAATGGATGCTGGTAGGCAGAGACAGAATTTTTTTTCTTGTTTTCCTCCCCAAAAACTAATGTGTATCTTATACTCCGGAGTATCTTATACTCTGAAAAATATGGTATATAAATATGTGTTTGGGTAAAGGCTTTCAAGTTAAAGATGTTATTTTGAATTCTACTGCAAAATCCTGGAATATTGGTTATATTGGACTGTAGTAATACCTAAGAAAATAATATTGTAGAGATTATAAAAGTACTATTAGCTCTGATATTAATGACTTAATTTAATAAATATACATCTCCATTTTGTAAAGACTACTTTTTCTGATATACCGTATTTTTCGGAGTATAAGACGCACTGGAGTATAAGACGCACCTTAGTTTTTGGGGAGGAAAATAGGGGAAAACAATCTGCCTACCAGGTATTCATCTGGCTAGCATCCTTAGTCTGGTCAGCTTCAGCACATTATTTTATCCCCTGGTTAGGACTTTAAAAAACCTTCTTCTGAGAGAGTAACAATGAAAGAGCATGCAAGCCAGTAAGAGCTGGGAAGATCGTTAGCACCTAGTTAGGGCTAGAAAAAAACTTATTCAGACCAAGTAGAGCAATGAAAACAACCCTGCAAAGACTTAGGGCTGGAAAAACCTTCTTCTGAGAGAGTAACAATGAAAGAGCCTACAAGCAGGTAAGAGCTGGGAAAATAGTTAGCACCTGGTTAGGGCTAGAAAAAAACATATTCGGAGCAGCTTCAGCACATTATTTTATCTCCTGGTTAGGACTTAAAAAAACCTTCTTCTGAGAGAATAACAATGAAAGAGCCTGCAAGCCGGTAAGAGCTGGGAAGATAGTTAGCACCTGGTTAGGGCTAGAAAAAAACTTATTCGGAGCAAGTAGAGCAATGAAAAAAAATTCTGCAAAGACTTAGGCCTGGAAAAACATTCTTTGGAGAGAGTAACAATGAAAAAGCCTGCAAGGTAAGAGCTGGGAAGATCTGTTAGCACCTAGTTAGGGCTGGAAAAAAAGCTACATTCAAAGTATAAGACGCATCCAAATTTTCAGCCACTTTTAGGGAGGAAAAAGGTGCGTCTTATACTCCGAAAAATACGGTAAGTGATTTACATCAATTTAGTATATTATTTTTTCCCAGACACATTATGTGAACACCTAGCCTCTCAAAAAGGCTCTAATAGAAATAACTGGAAATAGTGACATAGCCATTCTTGCCAAAAGAACGACAACCGACTACAATGCTTTGTGCTCAGTTACCCAGAATAAAGGCAAGTGATAGAAAGCACCCCTGTTTTATTAATGGCTACATGCATCCTTGCAAGTATGAGATAATAACAATTGAAACATATTCTTTGAGTTCCAATATTATGTAAGAGACCACTGAACTACATAGTACTTAAAACTACAGTATAATGTTACCATATAACTAAAACTTACATAGAGACTTACCCCTTCATCATTTACTTTATCAGTGGCTTTCATATTAGTATTCAAAATAATCTGCATTGTGCGAGTATATCCACCAAAAGCGGCATGATGCAAAGCTGTCCAGCCTTTAAAATCACTTATGAAAAAAACAGAATAAAATATTCTTACTTTGTTATAACAATTGAATATAAATCCATGTGTGTGTGTGTGTGTGTGTGTGTGTATGTGTAGAGAGATATACTATATATAAGAAGTGGCAAGTAATAATGGTGTTTGACCCTCAATGCCTACAGCAACCTACTTTTAAAAACTGCTAAGGGAAAGATGATTTTTAACTACGTTCTGATACATAAAACCATGGCACTCAAAAGAGGATGTCCGAGGGTGAGTCAAAAAGTAATGCCATTTTCTTTAGGACAGGTATAATTACCAACACAGGAACATGTAGCATACATCAAAATGAAGCTGGTCCTCTGTGGATCACGTCCCTACTTCTCAACATAGTCACCGTTTCTCTCAATAGCAATGTTCCACCTTCGAATGAGAACATGTATCCCTGTCTCGTAAAATTTTGTTGACTGTTCTTTGAGCCACTTCTTCACTGCAGTTTTCACTTCCTCATCACTGGAATAATGTTTGCCTCTCAAACCCTCTTTCATGGGGCTGAAGAGATGATAGTCTGAAAGCGCTAAATCTGGTGAGTATGGAGGATTATTATTCCAGTGACGAGGAAGTGAAAACTGCAGTGAAGAAGTGGCTCAAAGAGCAGTCAACAAAATTTTACGAGGCAGGGATACAAGCTCTCATTCGAAGGTGGAACATTGCTATTGAGAGAAATTGTGACTATGTTGAGAAGTAGGGATGTGATCCACAGAGGACCAGCTTCATTTTGATGTATGCTACATGTTCCTTTGTTGGTAATTATACCTGTCCTAAAGAAAATGGCATTACGTTTTGACTCACCCTCGTACTTTCTGTTCCACATGATTGTATTTCCCAAATGATTTGTTCCTTAATAATTCAGTTTGTTATAAACATATGTATATCAAATATGATGGCATCACTGAAGCAATCGGCATGAAATTAAATGGACTCCGGGAAAGGCCTGGAAGAACATTGTCCATGGGGTTGCGATGGGTCGGACACGACTCTGCGACTAACAACAACAACAACAATATCAAATATGTGTAGTTGGGGGCCAGAATGTATGGATGTATGTATGTCAGCCTTACCTAAGTGTAAAGACCAGGAAGTCAAGCCCACAGAAAGACCAGACATATACTTTATCGAGATAAGCTATAACAACAGAATCTTGCAATTTACCTACCAAAGAAAGAGGGCACCTTTCTTTAGGAGAAACTGGACTACCTTCTCATGTCCACTTTGAGCAGCCAGATGTAAAGGTGTCATCCCCTTCTTGTCTCCTTCATTCAACAGTCTGGTATCTTCCATAGCCTCCAGAAGTCTAAGACAGGTGTTGATTCGTCCATAGCTGTATGAAAGATACATGTCCCATTAATAAGGATAAAGTCTGGAATAGAAAATGGTCAATGAGGAAAGATTTTCAGTCTTACCTAGCTGCAAAATGTAAGGGAGATTTCTTGTCTCTGCTTTTAGAGTATACAGAAACATTCATTTCAAGAAGGATATTCACAGAAAGGGGTACGCCTTGTTTGCATGCATAATGTAAAGGAGTGCATCCTTCCTGATCCTCCTCACTTATAAGATCTTTAATATGTTTCATCTGTCAGATATAAAAGTGGTACCTTTTAACAGAATTCTAGAGAAGTTAGAAAGTTATTTTGAACTTACATTCCTAACTGATATGTTACCAAAGATCACAAAAGAATGTTCCAGGGTTCAATAGGCTGATGTTGCATTTATAACATGTTTTCAATGCTTTAGGTTGTTATAAATCCAAGTTCACTTTTAGAACGAATGAATATAATTTAATGATTGAATATTCCAACAGAGTGATTTGCCATAAGGAATTCTGATATTGTTTGCTGCCTTGAATTCGGAATATACCTTCCTATTTGAACTTTGAGACTTTCATGGTATAGCTCTAGGGAACACTTTGATTTCTCTGCTGAGAGGTGTTGATATTCAGTTGAAAAAAAATAATTAGAACAAAAAGCTAAAAACCACAAAAATGTTTGTGATTGAACTGTAGTTTTTATATATAATCTGCAATACCAGCAGCAAAGTTTCATCCTTTGTATTATTTATTTATTTGTATTCTGCCTATTATTTTTACAAATAACTCAGGGCTGCAGACATATAAAACACACTTTCCTCCTCCTATTTTCCCCACACAACAACCCTGTGAGGTGGGTTGGGCTGCAAGAGAGTGACTGGCCCAAAGTCACCCAATTGGCTTCCATAGTTAAGGCAAAACTTGAACTCACGGTCTCCTGCTTTCTAGCCTGGTGCCTTAATCACTAGACCAAACTGGGTTTAAAAAGGTATGTTAAATGTCATGAAGAAAATAAAAATACAGGTAGTCCTCGACTTATGACCACAATTGAGCCCAGGATTTATGTTGCTGAGTGAGAAATTTGTTAAGTGAGCTTTGCCCCATTTTATGACTTTTCTTGCCACATTTCTTAAGTGAATCACTCCAATTATTAAATTAGTAACACGGTTATTAAGTGAATCTGGCTTCCCCATTGACTTTGCTTGTCAGAAAGCTGCAAAAGATGCTCACATGAGCCCAGGATGTCATAAATATGAACCAATTGTCAAGCATCCAAATGTAAATCACGTGACCATAGGAATGCTGCAACGGTCGTAAGTGTGAAAATGGTCATAAGTCAATTTTTTCAATGCTGTTGTAACTTCGAACGGTCACTAAATGTACTGTTGTAAGTTGAGGACTACCTGTATTAGTTCTTAAAATATTATTAGACAATTGGTTATTAATAGTTCCACAAATTTTCTTTACCTTCAAAAAGTGTTCATTCAGATGCTGTAGCCCTCCAGGTTGAAGGACAGTTAGATGTAAAAAATTACGACCAAGGAGATCTTTTAATTCTACATTTGCTCCTAATTTGAAAAACAGATTTCGATTTCAAAACTACTGACCAACAATTTTAATTAACATTGTTCTTGCTCATAAAGTGTGTTCATTTTGTACCTTTTGAAAGTAACAGATTCACAATTTTCCATGATGCACAAGAAGTGGCAAGTAGTAATGGTGTTCGACCCTCAATGTCAACACTATTAATATTTGCTTCCTGTAATGAAAAGTCCATCAAAAGTACAGTAATAGATAGATATTAATGATAACTTAGGGATTTTGACTGTATGTATGTATGTATATGTCAACCTGCAAAATGACTTCAGCTGAAGCCATTCTCTCTCATGCTTACTCCTGCTTCGTTTCTTGGTTGCCATTCATGGGAGGAGGGATGGGGGAACTTAGGAATGTGGTGCCTCAACTGCTAGTCAAAACATCTACCAGCCCTGTGAACCAAGGCCATGTCAACGGACACCTGTCAGAGCTGAGTAGGAAGCTGTGACTGACTTGATTGGCCGATATGACCTAAAGGACACGGGGGGGGGGATTGTATTCTTTTAACTATCCCTGAGCGCGGGAACTATTTAGAGCTAGCTTCACCTTTCTAAATGCCGACATGATGTACTCAATAAAGGGTTTCTTGAACCTGAGCAAACTGTCAGAGTCTTGAGTGCCCTGAATTCATTAATCGGAAGGATGACAGTATGTATGTATGTACATACACACATTCAAACATATATGTATATACACACACCAGCTTTATTTATATATCATCATCATCATCATCATCATCATTTTAGACACCGGCTATCCACTGCAGGATAAAGGCCTCTTCCACATGTTTCCAACCTATTCAGTCCTGAGCTTTCTTTTGCCAATTGGGCCCGCAATACTTGCTAATGTTGTCAATCCATCTTGTTTTAGGTCTCTTTCATAGACACTTTTTATCAAATGGGATCCATTCTATCACTGTCTTGGTCCACCTGCCATCAGTACTGGATATATTATATATAGTATTATAAATAAATTTATTTATACATTATGTATTTGTCTATGTGTTTGTGTGAAAATGTTCTTTGTTTTGAATGCCATAGTCTATTTATTTATTTAAATAAATCATAACAGCAGACATGTTAACAAAGGATGACATAATATTGTATTCAAGATGTTTTTACTGACTTCTGTTGTTACTGCGTTGGTCAAACAACTTAGTTTGGATTCTGTGGCAATATAGTAGAGTTTCTTAGAATTGATACACTGGCAGTATTTAACCTACATTGATACTATAAAAGGCTATTAGCACCATTGAACTTATATGTCCCTAATATTTGTGTTCCTCTTGTAAATTTACTATATCAGCTAAACAGGAAATTAATTTTTTAAATCATGTCTTAATGCATGTTACTATGCAAACTTACACCAATCTTTACTGCTGTTCATTTAAAAATTCAATTAAAGTTAAATGTTTACCTTTGAAATGAGATATTCTGCCAGTTCACAGTGATCAAACAATGCAGCCCTAGCAGGAAAAAAAGGAACAGCAAATCAAACTGTCACGAGCACATTATAATGAAATAAAAAGTTATATTTTGTCTCTAATGTACTAGTTTTTATCAGTTGTAGTCTCCAATCATGATACAGTAAAAGCTCTTTCAAGTATAGAATATATGAATTTCCAACTGTAATGTTGTTCCCTTATTGTTGTTCAGCATTATAAAGGAGCTTTTCATGATTACCATAACTGAAATCCATGAGCTGTTTAGTCCCAGTGACTTAATAGCAATACCAGTGTTCTAAGGATGCCCAATTATTATTATGACTGGTTGCCCAGTTGGCCAGATGTTTAGATTATATTTGCATCTTTATGCAGCCAGCCAGTCCTTCCCAAGGATCTGGGTCAGGCAGATGTTATTTGATGGCCTTAAAAGTATAATTGCAGAATGTAAGATGTTCCAAGTAAAGTTGCTTTTAAACAATTGACTGATAGTGATTTTGTCAATGCCGATGGTGCTCAGATGTTTTGGAATTACCCTCAGGGTTCTTATCATGATTGGTACTAAGTTTGCTTTAGTCGTTCTACTTCTGTTTATAGTCTTTGTGTTTTGAAATTTTCTACAGTTCTTTTTCTTCTATTCTGTTATACAACTATTATTATATATTATTATATGCCTGATTCTCAAAAACTCTGGGCAGTTCATAACAATAATAAAAAAGAAAAATCAATAAAATCAATAAAAGATGGCAATGAAGTGAGAGGTCTCATTCTCCCTTGCCAAAGGCCTAGATCAGTTTGATCTAGTGTCAAACTCGTGGCCTGCAGGCCGCATGCGTCACACGCTGGCCACGCTCACCCCCATTTTAGTGAAGGGGGGAAAAGTTGTGATATGTCACATGACGACAACGTGACAATGGGAGTTTGACACCTCTGGGCTAGATGATGAATCCAGTGAAACTAGGCTATTGAAACCAGTGCAAATAACTTCATATTGTTGGGAAAAAATAGTAAGAAAATACCGTATCCTAAACAATATAGGGAGTCTAGGTAAAACCCTTACCTATGGAGCAATGTTTCCTTATTTCCATCTAATGCATTAATGATAGATTCCTCTCCTGTATAAGATGACATCATTAACTTGAGAATTTCAGTAGCTCCTTGGGTAGCAGCAAAATGAAGAGCTGTGCAGTTGTCATTCTATTAGTGGAGATACAAACCAAAACTTACAATTAATCTCTATACCAAATATTTCTGAAGTCTTATTAATTATATAGAATTCAGCATAATGAATGTAATCTAGATTCTTCCATTTTTATTCTACTCACATTCAGTTTTTAGGCAACATTTCTTTTTTGCAAAATAAATGGAGAAAATATTGCTCTTCATATCTTGCTGAATTACAATTCAAAAAGTTCCAGACATCATGCAGGATACTTAGAGCTGTAATTAAATATCTCTGGTTTTTTTACATGAAATAGAAAGCAGGGAGTGTAGAAAAAAAAACACTATGTATCAAAAAAGAAATATAAAATAAATATATTTTTCCTATTGCAGAAGCTACCAAGAGTCACTAAACTATGAGGATAGAATTGGGATAACTAAACATACAATAAAATATTGCAATGCATGAATTATGTGCAATATCTAATTCTTTCAACAGAAATTTAAAACGACATGTGTTTATTACAATCGATGCAATGAAATAAACATTTATTTTATTAGATTTTACCTGTTTCAGATCAATCTGTGCTCCATATTCAATGCACATTTTAATCATTTCCAAGTCTCTGCTTTGGACTGCTAGATGAAGAGGGCTACATTTCCCATTATTAGTAAAATTAATATGATTTTCAGGTGAATACCCAAGTTCTTCGCCTTAAAAAAAAATTTTAAAAAAATCTATGATATAGTTTTATAAAAGAAGAATGAATTAACAAATTTACTGTTTTGGTTGTTCCTATGAAAATGTTTCATAATAAATATAAAAATTTAATTAAATCAAAGTTTATTCAAATATTTGACAACTTCTGCTTATTTTACAAGATTTTATTCAGCCCATAAAGCTTAACAAAACTGTAAGCATTGTAAAGCAAGGAATCCTGACGGAGTTAAGTGCTGTATCATCATAAAACCTCTATGTTATTCCTTCCTTTCTTCTTCTGTTTATAAAATCATTTATACTACATACAAAAATATATTTTAATATAGGAGCAGGCAGTAACTGTCCACTCCAATCTAGAGCTAACCAACATGGGCTTTAAAATTCCACTCCAATCTAGAGCTAACCAACATGGGCTTTAAATTCCAAATAACCATTAAAGTGGGAGCAGTGTTCAATTTTTCTGTAGGTCTCTCTACTACCATCTAGTGTCATCTACTTATTTTCAATCCAGCTCTCGTACAGGTAGTCCTTGACTTACAACAGTTTGTTTAGTGACTGTTCAAAGTTACAATAGCCCTGAACAAAGTGACTTTTTCACACTTACGACTGTTGCAGCATCCTCATGGTCACATGATTAAAATTTGGATGCTTGGCAACTGGTTCATATTTATGACGTTTGCAGTGTCCCAGGGTCATGTGATCACCCTTTGTGACCTTCTGACAAGCAAATCAATGGGGAAGTCAGATTCACTTAAAAACCAGGTTACTAACATAACAACTGCAATGATTCACTTAACAACTACGGCAAGAAAAGTCGTACAATTGGGCAAAACTCACTTAACAAATGTCTCACTTAGCAACATAAATTTTGGGGTCAATTGTGGTCATAAGCCGAGGACTACCTGTAATCCTGTTCCAAGCTTGTTTGCTGTAAGAGAGTAACTCCTGAAAAATCATTGGAATTCTTTTTTGTCCGAGTAATGATGATTTAATAGCTGACCATCTGATGTAAGGCTGTAAACTGAAATGCTGATGCAATGAGGATGACTCAGCAAGGTTACTACCACTTTAAGAAGCTGTCTATATAAGGGAGGCCATGAGAGGGCGTATTTCTCTCTCCTTGTGTATCACTCTCCTGCATTGTAGTTCTCCCTGTAGAGTTGAAGATTGATTGCTTGCCTGCTACCATGTGTATGTATGTATATAGAAGTCTTGTATATAAACCACTGTTTGTAAGACAAACCTCTGTGTACTGTATTTTGCTCCTGGGTTGTCTCAAAATAGTAGTCATGCTGTGCACAGTCTGTGGTTATGGACCCAGCACGCTTCCGCTCCTATTCATTATTTTGAGTAGTAACAGTAATATAACTCTGATAACCTTTTAACACTTTTTAAAAAGTAAAGTACTTTACCAATGGCAAAAAGTTATGTGCATGAGGCAGCATTTCCCCTTTTGTATCACCCCCTATTCCTCCTCCTGTCTCAGGAGCCTTGCAGAATAACACATCCTATTATCTGTTGCCCTTTTCATATTAATGGCTATTACACTCACATACTTTACAGCCACTTAAACCCTACAATCCTATAATATTTTAAGGAATCACGTTTGAGTGCTACTTCAATTGTAAACAATATTAATGGATGGTTTCCTAATGTATTTACCTCGCTTTATAATAATCTCCAAACATAATTTCGAACCAGAAAAGGCAGCTGCATGGACTGGCATACAGCCCATATTGTTCGCTTTAGCAATGTCACCGCCATTTTCAATCTGCAAGAAAGAGAACCAGTTATGAAATGACAATAACGCTTTTCACACACACTCATTGCCTACACTACCAAAATAGATTGTAAGCAATGAAAATATTAAACACTGGCTAATGGATACAAATGTGTTTTAGCTGGCTATCTCTCCCAATTGTGTAATTGAGGCCCCAAAATCAGAAAAAAATGGAGGAAGTTGTACTTCTCACTCAGCTGAAGAACATCTTCCTCAATAGAGAAATATTATCCTAAATTTCCCTGGAATGATGGAGGGATTACTAGAGTTTCCATATAGTCAATCTCTTCCCTTCATGCATGGATAAGGTGATCAAAATTTGCAGGAACAAAAGAAACAAGACAAATGTGTAACTCATTGCAATAAGATGTCACTTGGTTCAATTCCAGTTGTTTAGAAGACTCAATTTAGATCTTTTTATTTACTGGGTTTATATGCTGCTCCAATCATTATCTGCTCTGAGTGGCATATGCAAATCAGGTTAAAACAATAATTGCAATAATAAAAATATACCACAGAAAATGCAATAAACCTCTAACAGCTATATTATACTTACACACCAAGAAACACAGACCACATTATAGATAATCCTTAATTTATAATCGGTAAATTAGTGATCATTTGAAGTTCTAACGAACTCACCCAATGGATTCGAAGTTCCAATGTCTTCCCCTCCCTATGATCATGTGACTGCAATTTGTTATATTTTTCTGGAAACTCAACAACAGCTGTGGTTGTTTAACAACTGCCACAAAAAGATTGTAAAAAAAGAGCCATGGTGGCGCAGTGGTTAGAATGCAGTGTTACAGACTAACTCTGCCAACTGTCAGCAGTTCGATCCTGACTGACTCAAGGTTGATTCAGCTTTCCATTCTTCCAAGGTCAGTAAAATTAAGATCCAGATTGTTGGAGGTAATATGCTGACTCTGTAAACTGCTAAGAGAGGGCTATAAAGGACTGTGAAGCGGCATATAAGTAAGTGTTATTGCTATTAATGTTGCTAAAACTGATCTGGCCATATGATGACTCACTTTACAACCATGATGAAATTGTGGGCTCAATTATGGTGGCAAATCAAGGACTACTTCTAATAAAATGGATACTCCATTATGAGAAGGAATAGCATTACAACACTGCAACCCTCAAGAACACGAAGTTAAAGATAGTGTAAGTGGCAGACAAAGGACAACTCAAACACACTGACAAAAATATATACATTTGTTATACATACCAGAAGTTTCAGTGCTTCAGAATTATCTTTGTAACATGCTACTAATATAGGTGTATTCCCACTCTCTCCTTCCAGATTTACATCCGTAATGGGGCATTCAAGGAAAATCTAAATATTCAAATAAAATGTAAATGTTTTTTGTCAACTCACTGTTATACTATTCTTAGACAGGATATAATGTAACTATAACAAGCACTCATATGATCATAACTGGCAGGCTTACTCTTGTTATCCAATTATAGATCACTTGATGGTTTCTGACCAGATTTGTAATTTAGGGCTGTGCCTTAAAACTAGTATGCAATTAGTAGAGTTAATGACAACCTGTTTTGATATGTTTTACACCCCATTTCCAATGCTCACTGCTGTACTGTATTACAGCAATATTCCAATATTGCAATTTTTTAAAGTCTAGAAGTTCAAATAATTAGTAGCTCTTGTTTGTAAATTGAATGCATATACTCTAGACTTCCAGGATCCTATAGTAATCCAGGATCCTATAGTAATGGCGTTTAGATATACTTTGTATGTAAGCTACTATATAACAGTGGCTTCAATTAAGACTGTGTCTTCTGTAATGGCACAATTAAGAAAATCAGAAATCATTGTGCTAAATTCAGAGTTAGGGCCTGAAGGTTTATGGAAGCCACCAGGGAGCATCAGAAATCTTCCTACCTGCCTGCATTTATCCCACTCAGCCTACCACCCACCCTCCCTCCCTCCCTCCCTTTCTTCCTTCCCTCCCTCCCTCCCCTTAATGACTACCATGTTTATTTAATGACTGCCACAAAAAAGGTCATAAAATCAGATCCAGTCATATGGTAACCTTCTTAATGACCGCAATGACTTATGACTGTAATTCTGGACTCAATTATGACAACCCTCTACAAGTCTCTGGAGTTTTCTTATAACATTTTTGAGAGTGGTTTCCCCATTTCCTTCTTTCTAAGGACAAGAGAAAATAACTAGATGCTTTGTGCCTAAGGCAGAATGAGTACATAGTCTCTCCGTTTCCAGGCTGGAGCTTCAGACCACAGCATCAAACTAACTTTCAATTATACGTATACAATACCAAATGGTATCATCTTTGCTCATCAGAAAGTTCCATTAAGGAAGAAATCTTACCAGGATCCAATTGCCTTCATTTGTGAGAAATCTTAGTTTCCAGTTTGTGCTTCTTAATCCTGAATCCTACACCAGTGCTCCTCAACCTTTCTGGCTCCACTGACCAGCAGCGGGGGCAGCAGCGGGGGGAAGGGGATGGTTTGATGCGTACAACCTAGATCTTGCGCATGCACAAATGAAGCTTCGCTTCCACCACCCAGTTCCCAACAGGCTGCAGACCGGTACCACTCTGCGTTCCGGGGCTTGGGGACTCTACATTTTCCATCACTTTAGCTTCATTACATCGGAACACCCACAATTTTCAATATAATTTCCTGATAGAGCTAGTTTGGTGGAATGGTTAATGCATCAGGCTAAAAACCAAGAGGCTGTGAGTTCTAGTCCTACCTTAGACATTAAACCAGCTGAAAAAACTGTCCAGGAAAAACTGTCCAGGAAAAACTGTACTCACCAGGAATCAATAGAACTCAAAATATCAAAAAGAACAGAAAACAAACCTTTTCCTGAAAGCCAAAATTTTAAAACTAGTTTTAAACTATCCTCTGTATTTTGCCTTCAATGAATAAAACAAAATTGCTAATTTCTGTTATCTGATTGCTTTTAAAAACTGAAGAACAATATCAGAATTTGAAAGACTAGCTTAGCTTCTACTTGGGAGATAATAAGATGCAGCATTTTTTCATCTGCATAGAGTTCAGCATCTCCAAAAATCAAGATGTAGCATATTAATCCCCATTTATTCACATTAACTCCTATAAATATCCATGAGATTATCTTATTTTTTAACTTCACTAACATACATGCATATACATTTGGAAATGGAGTTTTACCTTAACTAAATCATTCAAAAGATACAGCACAGCCCAGTGAAGTGGAGAAACCATATTGGAATTAAGGATGTTTGGGTTGGCCCCTCTGCTGAGGAGTAATTTAACACTTTCAGTCTCTTGGTTTTTTGTAGCCCAGTGCAGTGGTGTATTTCCAGACGTGTCTGGTACATTTAGATCTATGCCAAAGACAGGACAGTTGAGTAAAAGTTACTTCATACTTTTATTTCACATAAAATGATATTGTATTTTTTATAATACTACTGTAATGAACTGTAAATGGAAATATAAATTTAATAAAGGAACCAAGTTTTACAGCAGAAACCTTATTCTGTATGTAGTCTCAAGATTCTGCATTTAAGCCATCAAATGTACATGAATGCTTGTAATATGCTCTCAAAAGATCAGTAGATGCATTTCATACTGCATGAATTTGAGTCATAAATTGAGTAGTTTTCAATGTATGACCTCAGTTGGAAACAGAACTTCCATCACTATGTGATGCGGTGCAGTGATGAAATCCAATTTTTTTTACTACTGGTTCTGTGGGCGTGGCTTGGTGGGTGTGGTGTGGCTTGGTGGGCATGGCTTGGTGGGTGTGGCAGGGGTAGGATACTGCAAAATCCCCATTCCCTCCCCACTCCAGGGGAAGGATACTGCAAAATCCCCATTCCCTCCCCACTCCTGGGGGAAGGATATTGCAAAATCTCCATTACCACCCCACTCTGTAGCCAGCCAGAGGTGGTATTTGCCGGTTCTCCAAACTACTCAAAATGTCCGCTACCGGTTCTCCAGAACCTGTCAGAACCTGCTGGATTTCAGCCCTGATGCGGTGGTTATGTGACCTATTATGTGACCATACCTGATTTTACATCCTTTTTTGCCATGGCCTTTAAACACATCAAGCTGTCATTAAATGAATCCAAATTTCCCCATTTACTTTGCCCATTGCCAGGAGCTAGCTGAAAAGGTCGCAAATGGCGATCACATGATCCCAGGACACTGCAACTGTTATAAATAAGTGCCATTACCAAGCACCCAAATTGTGATCACATGACTACAGCGATGCTGTGACAGTCGTAAGTAGGATGACCAGTCATAAATCACTTTTAGCATCATTGTAACTTTCAATGGTTGCTAAACAAATACTTGTGAGTCGAGAACTGCCTGTATATGTATTTGTGAATAATACAGAAATTGTGAATAATACAGAAATTGTGAATAAAAATTGTGAATTTCTAATTTTCCATCAAGAAGCTATTGCTATGGCACATCAAACACCAGGAACGATACTCTGTGAGGTGCTTCACAGATGTCAACTATTTTTCTTTTCTTGTTTGCTTGTTTTGCAAAACTGCATGTATCACATACATTCCATTCCATACAGTCCTCCATTCTATTAAGGGAATGTTATCTGTCTCCTACAATCCCTCTCTAATAGTCAGCCTCCTTCAAAATCATAACCCCAGTAAATAATCAGAATCTAAAAAGCTATTTCCTGAGTGCTGCAAAATATGCAGACATTTAAAATGGAAGGGAAGACCTCCAGAATATGCTAACAACTGGACTTCCACTAAACACATGGCTTTGATTATAGAAACAATTTACCAGGTTCCTTAAATTTAGAGCAAAAGCAATGGCTAAAAGTATCTTAACGAAGAAACACTGCACCATCTCTAGCAATAATATAAACACAGCATGATGATTACTCAACAGATTGCTCTGTTTGGACTTGTTGATTTCCAGACCCTGTCAGATGGGAACATTTCAGAAGATTGAGATAACTCGTACTGTATAGTTTTCCTTTTTATTAGCTAAGTTTTTGTTCTCTCCTTAATATATTTTTCCAAACTGGGATGCTTTACATGGATCAAACTATGATTGGTACAAATCACAGTTTCCCATTTTGGTAGTAGCCATCTCTCTATGTGCACATGCAAACTCATATTCATTTGAAAAGTTTTGTGATTAAACTAATTAGAAGAAAGCTGCTTCATCTGAACATGGAGAGGTATGCACCAACCAACCAACCATCCTTCCCTTGCATATGTTTCTGATAACTTTAGAATATCTGCAAGGGAAGAATGCTTAGAGAAAAACATATCTCTCTGTTTTCAGATGAAGCAACTTTCTTCTAATTAGTTTCTTTTATCACAAAACTTTTCAAATAAATATGAGTCTTCAGGTGCACTTAGAGAGATAAATAGGCATTTATCATAAATAGGCATTTTTTGAGTGCAGCAGAATAATGTGCCCCAACAGTGTGTTATTAATGATTATCATGTTTTATTAGGTCACAGCACTCAGCATGATACATGACAAATGGTAATTTACTCTTTGCTGTCCTCCTGAGTTACTGAATTTGCATCCAGCCTTAACCACAATTGATTTTGGCACCTTCAAATGAAGAATCATCCATGATCATTTGCATTAACTCAAGTTGACCTCTTCCTGCAGCATGGTGCAATGGTGTAGCATTCAACTTATCCAGTTTCTTAAGTCCTGTACGATTCTTCTTAATGAAACTTCGAAGTCTGCTAGTACTTCCATCTGAGATCACCTAATTGAGGTTTAAGCAATTTTAGTCTGGGACCACAGAAATTCCAAATTACCATATATTAATGTTTCTAAGTAGCTCTTCATTATGTAACATGTTGGCAGTGAATTATTACTTAAATATTCATTCATCATTACAAAGGTTCATCTACTATACTAATAGCAGAGCTACAGTTATTTAACATGACCTTTAATCTAATTACTACAGTTTATTTTATTTAAGTCTAAAAGGATCCTGGGAACATGAAAATAGTTCTGCTGAGTTAGGCCTAGCTCACCTAGACAGCACCTTCCCCAGGAAATATTAAATTTCTATACTGAAGTATATTTGAAGGAATATTAAGTAATACAACAATTAGATTGCAGAAAAAAGCTATATTTTTAGCATGAGGTAATAGGACATTAAAGTGTATTATATTAAGAAAACAAAAATTCCAACTGTTATAAATGGCAAAAATATGTAAGTGAAGTTCATTTTAGATTACATTTTGAAAAAAGTCTTTAGTACGTTAGTTTTTTATGGTCTGACTTTATAATCCAAATTATAATCCACTCTTCTAACAATCTTATATATGTGGTTGAAATCTCAATATAAAATGTGGAATACAGACACATCTATTTATCTATAAAGTTGAAACAAACACTTAGGATGAATATAAGAATTCTCTAGAATATTTTAATAATCAATTTACTATTGAGTATAGTAAATTATTTAATTTACTATTAATATTTAATATTAATACTATTCTGCAGAAGACTTGGTATAAAAATTAAATACACTTAGCTTGTCAACAATTAAAACAATGTTAGCTAAGAACACTAGAAGCAGAATGGAAGATTAGAATCTTGGCTTTTGAGGGTACTCAGTGTTTTGAATAAAAATTATACATGAGTAGAATATTTCAGCCAAGAAGTTATTTTAATTTAAAGCAAGGGTTTGACAGATTTTTAGTGAATTGCACTAGTTTTCAAAAAAATGCTAAGTAAATATCATGTTTATCTAATTGTTTAATTCACAGCCTGTATTTCATTAATGTACAGCACATGCAATCCCTGAGTCATCATCCAGCATTTTTTTGTTGCCAGTTTTGAAGTGTTATGTTAGATTCAGTAGATGCAGTCTTTTCTGCAACAAATCATTTGTAGATTTCACTGTCTTTATTAAAGCCATTACTTTTGGCATGGCTTTAGGTGAAAGATCTCAACACCAGTCTCCAAAACAGAAAACCTATTTTGGAAGCCTGAACAATCTGCTTTCCCATAGCTAACACAGAATCCCAGTATCTGGGCCCATTTAGGTCACCAAATCCACCGTCCTTCATCTACCTGTGCAAGGACTGGGCCACCTAGAGCTTTCCAGATGAGCTGGGCATCGGTCCCCAATTCCCTACCAAACTGGGAAACGGAAATTAAAAATCAGAAAAGAAGTGAAGAAGCTGGTTCTAAAGTGGACGGGAGCGATCAGGACGAAATAGTATATAGCTAAACAACCGTTCAATTTTCTCCAGGATCCTATGGATTGGTCAGGAGTCCGGTGCTTGTTGTCTTTTTCACCTCCTCTGCAGAGGTATTGCTCCTGACTTTTTCCATTCCCCGGCGCGGTCAGCATCCCCTGCCCCTAGCACTCTCTTTGTCATAGTCCGAACAAGCCACTCAGGATCGCCCGTCTTTTCCTCTCGTTTCCCACCGGTTCCCAGAGGCAGCTACAGTGGGTGTTGCGCGCAGGCACCTTACCTTAAAGACATCCTGTGAGGCCACTGAACAAGCGTCGGCTTCGCACACCACCCCTTCGTAAGAAGAGGGGTACTGCTGCTTCTGGTCGCGGCTCTGAAACCACTTCAGGATCCAGCGCTTCATGGCTAGCGCGCTCCTGCCTGGCGGGACTTCAAGAGGCAACCTGAGAACCAGGACGCGAAAGGGAGGAAGTTGTGGAAACACCCTATGCTCGCCTCCCGAAGTGAACCCCCTCCCTCCGACTGCTCGCTTGCCGCGACACGCCCACGGGGGGCGGGGGGACGCCAAAAAAGAGCGGCCGGCGCGTGGGAGAAAGTTGGTTTCTTCCCTAAGTGGCAGGCGTCTGTGGGACCATGTAGAAAGCAATGTTCGAACAGTGGGCAAGCGAACAGCGTTTGGGAAGCATTTCCTTCTACCGGATTTATCTTCTTCGGTAGGCAAGTACCGACCAGTAGTACCCAGGCCATTAGGAAGCTAGAAGTCCCAATCTATTTATTTATTTATTAGTTGCATTTGTATGCCGCCCACTCCACAGAGACTCTGGGCGGCTCTAGAGCTAAAACTAGAGCTACAACTCCCATCCCTAGTAGGCAGGGAGTTGAAGTCTCAACGCATGGAGACGAGCATCTTGTGAAAGGAGGAAAGAGACCCCGCCAGAAAGAAAAAGGCTGCTGAAGACCTTAAGTTTCAGCATTCCTCATATTTAGCTTTAATAGATGGAACTCTGAAACCAGCAGCAAAGTGTCCTAAAACTATTGCTGTCCAAAGACCAGCAATGGAGAATGATAGCTTTGATAGTTTTTAATTGATTCCCTTTGCAACATCTATTTCTCTTCCTTTACAAATAAATCCTTCCTTCAGTCTATAACAAGGAGGGGGACTCTTTGCTACAAACAGCTGTCACAATATAAACATTAGTACCAGATTTATTATTTTAGTTTGGATGCCTTCAAGTCAGTGTTGACTCCTAACAGCTACCTGGCAAGTCATTACAGTTTTCTTGGCTAGATTACAGAAGTTGCCTTCTTCCTAGGGCTGAGAGAGAGTGATTGGCCTAAGGTTTTGTCCCAAAGATGGGGCTGGAACTTCCAGTCTCCTGGTTTCTACCTCAATAACTGCTACATCAAACTGCCTCATAGTACCTGAATTAGTTGATTTGTTTTTTTTAATGCAGTTTTTTCCCATTTTGGTAAATTCCAGCATTTCCTGCGTGGTGCCATCCAGCACATTTGAATGGCAACCAGCTGGGGAAAAGAAGCCCAAAAGTTGACTAAAGTAGAAAAAAAAATAGAGTCAAAAAGAATTTGCCCATCATCCATTTGTCTAGTCAAAATTCCCTCAGACTTAGCTGTTTTAGGTCAAAATTATCTCCATACATTTTAAAAATGTGGGAACCTCTTTTTCCTTTTGTCCACATTTGGAAATTTAAAACAAATGGTTTAAAAGAAAAAATAATAATCTGACTTCACCCATTCATCTTTTTTTCCCCTGCAGTCCAAAACTGCCAATCAACCCTGATATGATCCAGCTACTTTCATAGTTTCTGGAGAGAAACCAACGGATTCTAAGAATGTTCATTCAATGAAAATTATAGAGTTCTGTGGTTTTATCAACGAAATGCTTTCAAGAGAAGCCACACTGATTTGGACTCTTCAGTTCTTCATCACTGAGGAGTCTCACAGCTGGCATTTCTGAAAACCAAAAAAGATGGAATAGAAAGAGAAATGGATGGAACAATTAGGATGGAATACAATAGTCTCTGTTTTTCCATGTTTAGTTTGAGATAGCATGAATATATCTGTATATGTTCACATTTAATCTATTTTTCATTTGCATAATTTGTTTGTTTATATCCTACCTTTATTATTTTTACAAATAACTCAGGGTGGCAAACATACCTAATATTGCAGGATCCAATTTGGGCCAGTCACCTAGACCGGAGGTTTAGTTTTTAGGCTGATTAGGGAACTTCTTTCTACCAGAATGTATGCTTTGGGCTATTCTATGCGTAGTATTTATGTGGTGCCTGGTTGTGTGTTGCTTTTTTAATTGATTGATTGGGGTTTTGATGGCTGCCTATCAAGTCGTGGCCTGTTGTTTCTTCATGCTGCCTAACAACACTCCTTCTTCCTCTTATTTTCCTCACCACAATAACCCTGTGAGGTGCGTTGGGCTGAGAGAGAGTGACTGCCCCAAAGTCACTCAGTTGGCGTTCATGGCTAAGGCAAGACTAGAACTGATATACTTACTCTTTCTAGCCCAGGGCCCAATCCTATTCATCTCTGTTCAGCGGTCTGTCCCATTGAATCTACTGGTGCTTATTCTAAACAGAGAACCAGTTTGGTCTAGTGGTTAAAGGCCCTGAGCTAGAAACTGGGAGAATGTGGGTTCCTTTCACCCTGCCTTAAGCAAAAAGCCAGCTCGGTGACTTTAGGCCATCTACCCTCACTTAGCCCTAGGAAGGAAATGACAAGCCACTTCTGAAAAAGCTAGTAAGAAGATTTATGTGAATCTGTACAGGTAGTCACACAAAGTTAAGACTGAGTTGAAGGCATACACAGACACAAAATTTCTAAAGTAAGAGTCTACGGGGTTAAAGAATTTTAATGAAAGTTATGATTTAAGATTCACTATCTGATTAATATATGTATTATTTTTTAAAAAATATAACTGTAATTGTAATTACAAATAATAACTTTTGCTATTATATACAGTATGTGTGTTTGTGCATATCTGCATGTGTTACTTCTAATTATTTTGTGATTTAGTACAATTGAACACTGTCTGGAACAGTAAGATCCCCGTTTCCCAGAATATAACAAACATTGGTATATTTGTAGACTCTTGGTTAGGTTCTTTTACACAGCAGTTTTTTAAAGCTTTGCAACCATAAAGCACTCGTTAAAAATTTTGGAAAGACATTTTTAAAGGAATTGGTTCTTAAGGGATACCAGAGAGAATCTGAAGCTTAATGATAAAACTTCATATATCTTTTTAATGTATTTACATAAGTTAGTAAATATAATAAGCAGATTAAAAAATAGAATAGTTTTCCCCAGAGTGGATTGAAAAGGCTTTTATATGTGTTCTTGCAAAATGAGCTTGATAATGGTAAAACAATGAACCCATTAGGCTAAATTAGATTCATTGAAAATAACCTCAGAGCAAACCCTTGATGAAAATATGACTGTTTAATAAATGCAGTCTATTGAAAATAATCCTTTCAAAAATTAAGATTCTGACAGATTCTAAAGCATATTTATTTAAACTAAATCCCATTGAATTAGTGGGAATTACTGTACTTCCAGGTAAACTACGCATAGGATTACAGCCATAACAACCTACTTAATTAAGCTAAAAATATGACACCTTAATAAAAGACTAATAGGAATATTTATTATTATGTAACAGAAGGCATATGTGGCCTGTTTGCACATTAAAATATTCTGATATTTGATTAGTCATAATTTTTATTGTTTTCCAAATTAGACTTTCATTAAAAGTTCTTCTCTGAATCATTTAGAGAAATTTACATGAGAAGTTCTCTATCAGTAATACCTTGAGAGTATTTATTTATTTGCAATAGTTCCAAAGTTCTATTTACATATCTTTTTAGCCTAATATATAGCATTTCTTCAAGAGAAAAATGGAAGATTTGTAAAAAGATGCAGAAAATTAATTATAAATTGAATAGCAGAAAATAATTTGTCCTAAAGAATTCCTGAGTAAATTGATAGACCAAACACAACTGTAACTTTAAAACAAAAAGGAGATAAAAAGCTTTCCAAACATGGCAGAATTGTGAGAAAATGTTAAATGAGAAATTAATATATATTCACATGGACTAAAGAGAACAATAAAGAAAACAAAGATACAAATAAGGCCAAATGATGTTAAAGAAAACATTAAACTTAGGAATTAAAGCAGACAAAAGTGATTACACCTGTTCAGGTTTTCTGGTTTTCTGAAGAGAACAATTATATTAAATGGATGTCTAAAATATAAATAAAGAAATAAAATATTTCTGTAGCAAAAAAAAATGTTTTCCAGAAATAAATTAAGAGTAGCCCACTAGATTATAGAAAGCAATGTGCTACCTTACCTTCTGAAATACTTTTCAAGGATACAGCTCCTGGTCATTCATGACGAACCGAATCCTGCTTTCTGTCTTGCTATCTGTTGTTCCTTTCAGATGGTTCAGAAAATAGAGCGGTGGAGCTCTTCTCCCACTGAATAATCTCTCTTCCTGGGAGGGTCATTTATGGGAGGGATACTTGGCCAATGAATAAAGTGCTAAGCCCTCGTTTTGATTGAATCCTTGACAAGCCAACCCATTTTTATGATGAACAAGCTTTCTATAAACCTTCCAAGATAATAGAGCTTCAACTTTGTTAGGGAGCCATGAAAGGTCACTTCCTGATCTTTTTGATGAACTAATTGCTTTTAATGGATAGTCTAAATAGCAGAATACAGAAATGAGGTCTGTACCATAAGATGTGTTCTGATGTTTTCTTTAAAGAAAAGTAGAGAAGAATATAATCAAAATGCATCTTAGTTCATCAAAATACATTACAACTTATCAGAAGCCTTAGGTGTCGTTTCTTGTTTACCCTGAAAGTAAATTGTTTCCTTCTCTTGAATTCATGAAAATTGTGTTTAAATCCAGTAGAATTATCCAGAAAAATGTGCACGAAGCATTTTATTAATTTAGCCTCAAATAAAAGCATATATCACCGAATCCCTTTTTAGGGACGTTTGCTGAGAACACTGTAAACGATTAACAATTGCTTCTTCCTTATTTATTTGTTGATCCTTCTGGGTTTTTTTCTCTGAAAGATGCTTTGTTTACATACACCAGGAGACTTAAAACAGAAATGGGAAACATTGCATAGTTTAGAGCAGTGTTTCTCAACCTTGGCAGTTTGAAGATGTGTGGACTTCAACTCCCAGAATTCCCCAGCCAGCGTTGCTGGCTGTGGAATTCTGGGAGTTGAAGTCCACACATCTTCAAACTGCCAAGGTTGAGAAACACTGGTTTAGAGGATGGTAAAAGAATACTTTTCACGATAGATTCAAATATAGCTTCCACTTTTTGAATCATGTACAGTATATATAACAGATGTTCCAAATGGAAAAACGGCATTTACAAACACCTTACTATGTATTTTTCCGATTAATTCTGATTCATGATGGTAATTAACGTAAGAGTGAATGATTGGTTAGGCCTAGAAACTGAATAAAATATAGTATTCTTGTATTTGTTAGATTTATGTTTTGTTCAAGAGCACAAGGTTGAACACACAATGTTTCCTTATCCCATTTTTTTATAACAAACCACCTGTGAGTTAGGTTTGGCTGCTTTAGAACAAAAGATACATCTTTTATTCTTATTATTTGTTAAATTTATTTACTGCCTTAAATTTATTTACGGCCCATATCATCATGGGGCTACTTTAGGCAGCTTATAGAACATAAAATAATTGGTTTTTCTAACCTAATAGAATTCTGATTGCCAATAATTCTTTATGGTTTAAGACAAGACTTTCCTCTCCTCTTACATACGGTTGCTTTGGATTTAAATTTTGGATCATTTGCAAAATATTTACCATTGAATTAAAACCTTTTCCTTTTTTCATATGGAGTAAATAAAGTAGCAGTTAGTTCTCATGAAGATTTTACTTTTTTTTCATACTTAGAAATGTGTCTGCATTGGAAGCATGCAGGTACAAATGCAAGGCTAATGCTAATTATTTACTAACATTAGCTAATACTAATACTTTACTAATATTAGCTTATACTAATAACTATGTTATTGCACATGTGTATATATGTGTGTGTGTGTGTTTATGTCCGTGTACTGTATATACATACCAATTAAATTAATGGACTATAAAATAGTAAGTCACTAGAGAAAGAGTGAAAGACAATAGGGAGAAGGAGCAAATGCATTGAAAGCACTAAAATTCTTGTGTAATGTGCAGATTAAAAAAAAATCCAGAAAGTAAAGGATTCTCTAGAAACAGTTGCTTTTTAATAAAAGCAAGTGGGCATGCCTGATATAAGCTAGTGCAGTCATCTAATGGATTTTTAGCAGCCCTATAACATAAAGATTAAACTATGACTGATGTTAAAACTTAAAAGCTCCAAAAGAGACTCAGAAAAATGGAAATGCTAATTTTAAAAAGTATTAAAATGGATTAGAGATGACTTGGAGCAAGCTAAAAATAAGTAAGAGAAAAAATGTAATTTGATTTGAACAGAATGTTCAGAGTACAGCAAGACAAAAACATAAAGAAATTAATATTTGTTCATACATATTTTTAAAGGTGGCACTTGGGCTTACTCATAGAAGAGAAGAGAAGAGAAGAGAAGAGAAGAGAAGAGAAGAGAAGAGAAGAGAAGAGAAGAGAAGAGAAGAGAAGAGAAGAGAAGAGAAGAGAAGAGAAGAGAAGAGAAGAGAATAGATTGGCCAAGTGTGATTGGACACACAAGGAATTTGTCTTAATACATATGTTCTCATTGTATAGGTTAGTTAGCTCAAGGAATCATTTGTTGAATAGTAGAATAAGTATTGACTTTGGGTGGTTGGATTATTAGTGAGAAAAAGGTAAACATTAGACTGGAAGGAGGAGCTGAAGAAAGTGCTAGAGAATTAGAGACTGAAAGTGAGAGTTTAGTGTAGTCTAATATGGTGGTGATAACACTGACATAGAGGTTGTTTTGAGAGGGTGTTGTCGAAGATGATAAGGGACTGGTAATTAGATGAGAGAAAATAGAGTAAGAAGAATGGGAAAGGACAATTCCATTCTGCCCTTAGGATAAGAAAAGGGTGTTTCAACTACCTTATTGGAATGTATTTCATTGTACAAACTTCCCCCACCCACCACACACAAACTATATATCCCCCAAAAGGGAGAAAAGAGAGAGAGAGAAAATCTTTATCATCTACTGACCAGATAAGAAAAAAGGACATTGCGGGATTTCAAACAACTCTCAGATGAATCACAGCTTTCCAGTGTTCTGCTTCCAACTTTTATACTCAATGGACCATAATATCTGTGCTGGTTCTCATCATAAATGTTTGTTTGCACTCTGTTCCAGTTTTGTACATTTTCTTTGTGTCTGAAGTGTCCAGATTCTTTTTCAAGTTTATTTGTACTTGTCATGCAGTCATGATACATAGATGTTTCCTCCAGCCTATTTATTTTTGATCAGTTCTTGGTGGTGCCAATTGATAGTTTAGTCTTTATTCTTCCTCATTCCTATTTTGTTCGTCCCTTTGCTCCTCTTATAATTAATCAGTTAATAATTAATAGTAATCAATTATTTAGTAATAGATAATTAGTAATAGAAATATACAGATAGAATAGAATAAAAATAAACTGTGAATATTATATAAGCCATGAATAAAAATGTAAACAGAATACAAGTATTAGGTGCCCTTGATGAATGCAAAATAATACTGTATCCATTCCGAACATGCTAGCGGAAGAATCCACAAACTTGATATGTACAGTATTATGAGATGTGGCTGGACAATTCTGAGGATATATCTTATCCTCATTAACCACTGGGTTTCTGGTTCTACACCAGCTGCATCCCAAGACAGGGAGAATGAGTGGTTGTGATTTTTTTGTGAATGTATGGTCTCTATGGTAAATATTGGCTTTACACAGTGAATTGCAGCTCTGACTCACAAGAGTGGTCATACACTTGAACTTTAGAGCATATGAAGTGATAATGGAAGACATTAACATTTTCCTTTGCCATAATAAGATAGCTTATTATCAATAGATATCAGGGTAATCTGGTAATATCTGCTCTGGGAGGTTACTCATAATGGGGTCATGCTTCTTCTTGAAGAAGTTGTTTTGTGACTTGTGGAGGGGACATGTTTCCTGGAGTTGTGGCTCCTGCTTAAACAAGGGAGCCTACTCAGCACTGAATAATGCATCAGTTATGACCATAGCTACTTAAGGTCTCCTACTTTTACTCCAAATTAGCAACCAGTAACCTATTCCACTTTTCCCACCATATTGGCCAAATGATGAGAGATTGCAAAATACAGGATGGCTGCTATTATTTCTACAAGGTATTAACAATCACATCCATTTGCCTCTGTTTATTCAAAAGGGAGTAGCATGGTGTTTGTATATTATGCACTTTTCTGTCAATACATCCTTGTCACACCAGATTTTCCTCTTGAGCACCTGCTCCAAATCTGACCATTAATTTCTTTTTCATGTTTAGAACACTGACTTACCAGACTGGATCCTAGTTGCAGTGTGCTTCTGAGCTTAATTAACATATCAAATAATCACAAGTATGTAAATAGATGATCACTAGCTTAGGTCACATGGAAAGTAATCTAAGAAGTGCAGGATAGCACACAAAAATAATCTTTGCTTCAATCATGATTCCCTGAAAGAGCTCTTTGTTTGCTCCTTGTTATGAGCTACTTGGGGAAGCTCATAAGCTCACTCAAATATAAATTGTTAAGTGGTGTTGATACAAAACTAAACATAAGCTTCATCAATTTTTCCTGTTTCTAATGACAGGAAGTTGTTATAGCTCTCAAGTGTAATTTCATTTTATTGCACATAAAAGTACAATTAAGTGACATCCAATCAACCTTATGCATATTCATTACTATGCAAATGTCTCACTAGGTAGATTGTGGGATTACCATTTGTATGTTTATTGCAATTTGCTACCTTCCTGTCACAAAGCAATAGACCAACTTGTTTTCTTGCTATTCCAAGCCAGAGTGAGTTGTCCATATGGGATGAAACAACAAACTTTGCATGAGAGAATGACTTTCCCAAAGTCAAGAATATGTCAATAGCATAGGAAATGTATAACTCTCAAAATGTTGCTGAACTTTGACTCCCAACATTCTTTAACCCATTCAGGCTGGTTGGATCTGCTGGGAACAATTATTTGGAGGGCTACATATTACCAACCTTTAATCTGTAAGAATGAACAACTTAGATCAATTTCAGGGAAACAATGAAATTAGTACCTTGTGATGATATTTATTCATTAAAAGGGAGAAAGGGATCTCCACAGGACAAAGATAGTGGAATGATAAGTTTTTAAAATTTCTCTAGAAGACAGGATCCTGCAGTTTTTTGCTCTCATTTTAGTTTTAGGACTATAAAGTTGGGTCTCAGGTAGAAGAGATTCTCTGGGAACAATAAAGATGAATATGTAGCAAAAGCTCTGGGTATAGATCAGCTTCCCAGGAACTTAACCTGGCCTCTCTAGTATTTTTTTAATGGTTTCTTATTTAATTGTTCTTTAAAACACTCAGTAAAAAAAGATTAGAAGTAGGAGCTACTAGCTGGTCTCCTTTTGCTACTGATAGAAAACTAAGTTTATTTTATTTGTTTACTGATAGAAATATTTGTTTTACTATTTTGCTTAGGTGTGCCATATCTTGGCTGAGAAAAATCAGAATGACCATTAGAAGCAGCCAAAGGTAAATGCTTTCTCTATCTGTTTCCTACATTAAGTGGCTTTCTGGATTTTTGCAAGCCAGATATGGTGCTTTCTATTTTTTTCTATTTTTATTATTGTTTTGTATTTATTATTGTTTGGTAATAAAAAACCATTATTTGATCATCTGCCAAGAGAACATGTTGATGATGCCTATATAAATATTGAATAGATTGTAAAAAATATAGGAAAAGTTATTGCTTGTCAGAATCCAGCATGTTCCTATTAAGAATAAATCATGCCAAAACCTTTTTTTTTGGGGGGGGGGAATACATGACCAGATTAACTGACCACAAGAATGCAGTGGAGACGGCATACCTTGACTTGAAGAAAGCATTTTGTAAGTTTCCTAGAAGATTCAAATAAAGATGAAAACTAAATGTGGACTGCATTATATTAGAGGAATATAGAGCTGCATGAACCTAATCAAGGTAGAGGGAAAAGTTGAGTGGCATTTCACTAGGCATTTCTGTTCTAGGCCTTGTTCTCTTGAAAATACTTCTAAATAACTTCACAAATTGGAATAAAGAACAAAGAAGAGGAACCAGGGTAATAGCTTTAAAAGAAAAAAAATTAAGAGGAATGGTTAAAATGCAGTGATATATTTAGTCTGGAGAAGACAAGACTATGGGAAGATGCCCTCAACATATCCATTTAAAGGGAAAAAAATAAAAGAAATAGTTAAAGGCAATGATATATTTAGTCTGGAGAAGTCAAAACTATGTGAAGATATCTTATCCTCAACATGACATTTTTAAAAAGAAAAAAGGGAATGGTTAAATACACTGATAAATTTAGTCTAGAAAAGACAAGGCTATAGGGAAATGTAAAACCTATACTGAACAGCTGTCATGTAGAAGGGAGGCAGAATTGTACAGAGATGTTCCAGAAGATAAGAAACAATGGGATTAAATTACAAGGAAGTTGATTTCAGATGGGTATCAGGAAAAATGTTCAAACAGTAAGAACTGTTCAACAGTGAAACAGACTGCCTTGGTTGACAGATGGATTCTTCTTTGCTGGATATGTTCATTTGGACCTGTCATATTTCTCTGTCCTATCTAACTCCTAGGATTATCCTAAGGATGGTAAAAATACATTTGGTATTTGAAACTTCTTAATCTCAAAATGCCTTGTGCCAGTTTTAAAGCAGATTGTTCAGCTTGTTCCAGAAGTATTCTGAACTTGAAATGGCCATGTTTTTTTTTTAACTCAAATCTACTGGCAACCCATTTCAAACCTGGAACAAGTGCTTCAAGCTCAAAATATGGAACTTTGAACTTAAAACATCTAAAATTCAAAACATTTTTCACATCTCTAAAAGATAATAAAAAAAACATGACTGTCACCTGAGCTCCTAGAAAAAAAGCAGGATATGAATATAAAAGTTAATACAGAATCAATAATATGAATATTGAAGCTCTGAACTTTTCATTGTTTTGATTTGTTTACATAGAATTAGGAACTGAGAATCAATTGCATTGTTCTGTTACATTTTCCAGCTCATAGAAAGAATATTCAATTTATACTCAAAACATTAATAATTTATAGACAAAAATGGAATATATAACTATTGAATTCCCTGTAAAGTAAAAGTATTTATACATCCTTTTCTGCAACTACAGTATGCTCCAGCGTGGTTTGGTCTTGTATGAAAGAGTTATCACCAGGATGTGTACACAAATCTTGGTTTGATTTGCCATTCTGTATAGACATAACCTTTAAACATTTCTGTTTGATTAACGTGAACATGTTTATAAAACTTGCAGGTGCTGTGTGCTAATGGATTCAATTAGAAAAAGAGAGGCACCAGTTGATCTAATATGAATAGTAAAATACTTACTTTAGGCAGGTGAGCTAAAAACATATGTTGCATGAAAAAAAACACAAAGTGGTAAATTTTAAAAGGGTGCCTTTCATATTTCCAGTGTCTGTCTTTTCAATGAAAACTTAAAAGTTCCTGTTGAGGGATGAGAATAAATCTCATAGAGGCGATTTGGATCTTTGCTTGGAATTCAGACAGTTAGAAATAAAGCCGAGATTAAAAGTCTAATAGAAATATTTATTTCGGTATAAAAACAATAAATCCTGAATAATTACATTTTTGCTAAGAAAACGCGACAGTTCAGGTCAGAGTCAAGTCAAAAAATGATTAATGGTGGTTTAGGAATGTGGACATGCGCACTCATCATATCATGTGTTCTGCTTATATTGGAATATACCATAATATTAGAATAGGGTGCATCACCCTGCATAGACATACAACTGACAATATTCACACCGTGACAGTTCCAAATTGGAGTACTGTATATCTTTAAAAGTTATATTACCAAGCACTCTGAAAAATAAAACAGTATTCTATATTTAGTCACATGCACTCAATTTAGAAAGGCAATTAGGATTATTTCAGTTTGAAATTAGAATGAAATTGATCATCCAAGAATGTCTGTATATTGACCATTGTCCGGGGAAGATATATTTGCAACCCACTGAAGTTAGCACAATCCTAGGAATATTTTAAGTTAATCCTTAAGGCTATATTCCTCAAGGTACTGTTGACCACTGTTTTAATAAAGAAATATTAGCTGTATCATCTAGCATATATTATGTAATTTCCCATATTCTTATTGTGTTTAGATTAAAATTCTGCATTGGACAGATGAAATATAAATTTTTAAAGTACATTTTTACAACATAAATGTTTTAAAACTAAAAATGTTTTTTAATTTTTTTTAAAAAACCCACAAATGTTTTAAAACCTCTCAAACCCCCTGTCAATATCCCCTGGTTATAGTTATCCCTTTCAGCTCTCTTGCACTTTGGGAAAGAGAGAGAATGAAATCCATGCTCAAATTCCACATTTTCTGTCTATTTAGTCATCTCCTAATAGTGAACTGGGATTGTTCTCTGACTCCATTCTCCATCCAATGAAGCCAACCATTTGGCCAACTAATATAGTGGGAAGAAAGGTTAAGGAAGTCACTGCTAATTAGGTCTAAGCCATCTGAACAGTTCCATTTTCAAAAATTTATTCCACCTGATGGCAACTATAGAGACATCAATTCCTTTTAGCTCTTAATATTGGCATGAAATTTTAAAGCTTTTATTGCTAGACGATGATAAAGCACACCATATCTTACTGTTCATCCCTTTCCTTCTGAAAATGCTTTTAAAATAGGAAATTACAGATGTTAGCAGGTTACGTTAATGAGCACTTAAAAGTCCACTTCTCCAAGCACTGGTGAATATAAATATCTGCTTTTCCCATTCTCCTCACTGTTCTGGGATTTGGCTTCTCAGCGAAGATTCCTTATCACAGTGTTTCTCAACCTTAGTAACTTGAAGATCTATGGATTTTGTTAAGTCCTCGGACTTACGATGACGCCAAAAAAACCAAGCCGGCTGCAAGTCGAGCCTGATTGGCTAAGACGCGAACAGCCGGCAAGCGGGAAAATGGGGCGTCCTGATTGGTTGCCAGTTTGACAGCTCTACTATAAAAGGAGCTGTCAGATGGCTGGTTGCTGTTCTGTTATCTTGCTGTTGCCTGTGGTGCTGAAGTTTGGAATAAAGCGTTGCTGTTGCCAGAACCTCATCTCATCTCCGTTCCTGTTAGCCCAGGTTCCCTCAGACTAAACAGACTTCAATTTCCAGAACCCCACAACCAACTATGGGCTGTTCAGAATTGAGAAACCCTGTCTTAGCATCAGATTGCCTTTTCCTCCCAGGTTCCTTCCACTTCACATATCCTGACCCACAGTTCTCAACAAATGCTGAAAAATGGAGCCACTAAGTCTAAAGCATTAAAATTGCTTTTCTATGAGTACAATGCCATACCCGCTGTCTACCTCAGACTCTTTAGAAAAATAATATGACTGCTGTTCTAACCTTTGTAGCATAGGCGATAAACATGTTCCACTCTCATACTCATCATGCTCTAACACTTAATAAAGAGCAGTGAAGAGTTGAACTGTGAACTTCAGGTATCCAGAATGTTCCCAGGCACATTTTTTCCTTCAGGATGACTTCTCTCTCAACCATGCCTGTCCTAACAATATGGTGCAGTTGGCAGGTTTGCTATGGTCTTGAAGGCCTCTAAATTATCTTGCAGGGACCATCAGACAATGTGAGCATTAACATTAAAAGCCACTGTCAGCATCTATGCCAGTGATGGCGAACCAATGGCACGCGTGCCACAGGTGGCATGCGGAGCCATATCTCAGGGCATGTGAGGCATTGCCCTATGTCAGCTCCAGTGCGCATGCGCATGCTGGCCAGCTGATTTTTGGCCTTCTTTTCAGTCGTTTTCACTCTCCCCATGGCAAAAACAGCCCAATGGGCCAACCGGAAGTTCACTTGTGTGCTCACCCCCAGTCTCCTTTTTGCTGTCAGAGGTCTTCAGGAACTTCTTCAGTTTTGGACAGTTGCAGCCAGGCCTCTCACATCTCAGCCCATTTCTTCTGCAGCAGGGAAGGCTTTCCTGAAAACCTGTGTAGCCAATAACAAAGCTCCAGATTGATCCGGAGCTCTGTTATCAGCTAGAGAGGCCTTCAGGAGGCCTCTGCAGATGATAACAGAGCTCCAGATTGATCTGGAACTCTGTTATCGGCTACACAGGCCTTCAGGAAAGCCTTCCTGGCTGCAGAAGAAATGGACCGAGGTGTGCGAGGCCTGGTTGCAACTATCTGAAGGTAAGTAGTAGAGCAGCTCCACTTCCTTTCATTTCCGAACTTCCAATTGGCCCGTTGGGCCATTTTTCGCCGTCCCCAGGCTTCAGGAGTCTTTCCTGAACCCTGGGGAGAGCGAAAAACAGCCCAACAGGCCTACTGGAAGTCCGGAGGCTTCAGTGAGGCCTGTGCACGTGCGCTTGGGGGGGGGGTTGTGCGCATGCTCAGGGCATTGCATTATGGGTGTGGGCACTCACACGCACCCTATACGTGTGTGCGCGCGCACCCTTTTGGCACCTGAGCTGAAAATGGTTCGCCATCACTGATCTATGCTGTCATGGCATGGTGTAAATATAATCACTTGTCTTAAACCTGTTTGCCACAACTTCATCAGGGCTAGACATGTTCATTTGGGGTTTTTTTTTCTTTCATTCAATCATGTTCAATTTTCAGTATTTAACTGAACAAGATCTTGTACAGGTAGTCCTCGACTTATGACCACAATGGAACTCAAAATTTCTGTTGTTAAGCAAGACAGTTCTTAAGTGAGTTTATCCCCCATTTTATGACCTTTCCTGCCACAGTTGTTAAGTGAATCACTGCAGTTGATAAGTTAGTAATATGGTTGTTAAGTGAATCTTGCTTCCCTATTGACTTTGCTTGTCAGAAGTTCGCAAAAGGGAATTAAATAATCTTGGAACACTGCAATGGTTATAAGTATGAACCAGTTGCCAAGCATCTGAATTTTGATCACATGATCATGGGGATATGCAAAGGTCATAACGGTAAAAAATGCTCATAAATCACTTTTTTAGTGCCATAACTTTGAACAGTCACTAAATTAATTGTTGTAAGTCAAGGACTGTAGTTTTCTTGGCAAGGCTTTTCAGAAATGGTTTGCCATTGCCTCGTTCCTAGGGCTGAAAGAAAGTGACTGAGCCAAAGTCAGCCAGCTGGCTTTGTGCTTAAAGAAGGACTAGAATCCATGGACTCCCAGTCTCTAGCCTGATGCTTTAACCACTACACCAGATTGGCTGTAGTGGTCCAATATCCATGTTATATGTGCTCAAATTTACTTTTATAAATTGCTATTTCTTTCTTTTTTAAAAAAATCATGCTAATTTCCAAGAAGTAGTGTTTAATGTCAGGATAAGCGAAGCAGTTTCCACATTATTCCTATTGACATGATGATACCATTGTTTGAATTAGCAATGTGAAAATGTACAGATCAGGGTGCTCTTTTTTTAAAAAAATAGTATTAACAAACTCACTTGTCTTGGGGAATTCTTTTTGCCAATATATAGAATATAGGTAGTGTTATGTATTGAATATACAGTATATACCGTATTTTTCGGAGTACAAGACGCACCTTTTTACCCCCAAAAAGAGGGTGAAAACTTGGGTGCGTCTTATACACCGAATGTAGCCCCACCCACCCACTCACCCACCCCCAGTCTTTGGCCTCTGTCTTCCAGCAATTTATCTGTTTCCAGCAAAGAGGGAAGAGCCTGTAAAGCAAAGCAAGTCACTAGCACTTCCTGACCTACAGCTGACTTGCCATGTGGGAAAATGAAAGTGAAACTGCAAAGAGGCAAATAGCTGGGAGAGACTCGCAGATTTTTATTTTTTGCTGAACTGGATGGAAGGGGGTAAATGAATAACTATAAATGTCTGTAGAATGTTCAAATAATTAGACTTATTTTTTAAAGACTGCTTTATTATTGTTCTAGAGCCAGGGGCAATTTTAAGACTTGTGGACTTCAACTCCCAGAATTCCACAGCCAGCTTTGTTAGCTTTGCTGGCTGTGGAATTCTGGGAGTTGAAGTCCACAAGTCTTAAAGTTGCCAAGGTTGGAGATCTCTGTAAATCTAGACAACTTAACAAAATAAAGAAGCTTTTTAAAATAAATGCTTGCTCTGAAGAGGCCCAGTGCTATTGTATCTTCTTTTAAATAATAAATAATAATGTATAATTCCAGAAATTTTAATTAATTTTTACAGCTCTGTACAAGTATAGTCTGAAATGTAACAGTGTCCTGTTTAGTATTAGAGTTTAGTTTCCTTGGAGTAGACCTATTTAAATAATTGGGAGGAGTTAGTGTGACCACATTTAAGAAAACTTTCTGGCATAATGTACATTTCTCCAATTCTTTGCTATTTCTATGGGTCAAGCACACATCCACAGAAATACACAGCAAACAGTGTATACCATCTGTGCTGTTTGCTGTTTGCTGTTTGACAAATTGCTTGGAGGCAGAGGCCTTTTTTCCTTGTTTTCCTCCCCCAAAACTAAGGTGCGTCTTATACTTCGGTGCGTCTTATACTCCGAAAAATACTACTAAAGTGAAAGTACCCTTTAGATGATCCTAACTGTTAACTCCAACTGTTAACTCCAACAGGGAAACTTAGAACATTCATATTTGGGCAGGCTTTTTCAAGTATTATGATTGGGCCCAGAGTATAAATTACAGGGATTTGCAATTCCTCAGTTCCAGTTTTCAGTCAACAAATGTTGTTGTATCTATTATGGTCTGTTTCTTGCCTGCTGAACCCCACTACACAATAGGTAGTCCTTGACTGATGACCACAACAGAGCCCAAAGTTTCTGTTGCTAGGTGAAATGTTTTTTAAGTGAGTTTTGCCCCATTTTATGAAAGCTATGACATGTTATGTTATACATAGCTTGATTTTATTGGCTGTCATTTTGCTTCTGAGTTCAGTTCAGTTGCTATTGACAGCCCCACAAAAGGGGTGCTTTTCTCCATATACTCCAGGATACTATTTAACAACTACTTGTCCAGGGGTGGATTCCTCCCGGTTCGGACCAGATCGCCCGAACCATTAGTGACCCGCTGGTGACGTAATTTTGGCGTCACGGATCCAGTTCTGTCTGTGCCAGTCCGTGTTCACCGCCATCTTTTTTTCTGAATTTTCGGCCGATTTTCCTGTGTTTGGATGGCTTCACAGCGTTCTGTGCTTTGAAAAAAGCCCTGCCGCCCGCCCCCGAGTTAATGCTGACCTTTATTTCTTTGCCCGAAGCACAGCTGATGAGCTCCTCAGCTGTGTTTTGGGCTGAATCCACCTTCTGAGCATGTGCGGAAGTGAAATCGCGCGAGGGGACGCATGCGGGAGCGTAGCGAGCGCACACACGCGAACATTGCGATGCGAACCGGTGGCGAAGATAAGTGAAACCCATCCCTGTGCTTGTCCCATGAGGTTTGACCAGTCCTAATATACAGACCAATGTCAGTTAACTGCACTAATCTTAAAAAACCCTCTGTTGTGTTGTAGATGAACATGATTTTTAAGGAAGCATTTGGTTAAAATTAATAGAGTTTCTGTGCTCTTTCATTTTTATTAACCACCAGTTTTCATATATGTACTCTTATTTGAATTTTTAAGATCATTTTTAAAATTGTTAACCATCACAATTTTTTTTAAGGAACAGGTAGGACATGAGCTTTTAAAAATATATGCACATTCACATAAAATCACACATATCTTATACATATAACATTTTTATTTTCATAAGATATAAGATGTAAAATTTAGGATTGTGTTCTTATTGCACAAAGTCCAAAGAAAACAGAGAAAACATAAAAAGAAGGAAACACCTAGGTTTGGTTAGGACAGGTGTCAGAAATGGTAAAAAATGGTTTAGTATAAGGGGGACATAAAAAGGCACATAATAACATAGAATCCCAGAGAATTGACAAGTTAAATACATCACGGTGGCATCTGTGTCACTGATGCAAATCTGTCATGTTTGATTGCCAACAATTTTAAAACTCTGCGTACTTGACATGAAATATTGAAATTACCTCTAATGGCATTAACTATTTTTATGAAATTAGTTAATGAAGAAAAGAAAAAAACTATTTTTATGTTTCTGTCCCATACTGGCCAATTTTATAATCTCATTATGGAATTAAAGAAAAAGAAATGGAAATATATTTTATTCTCATATTTTCAACCCAGGTTTTAAAACCAAACAGATGGCTAAATAGACTTTGGAACAACTGACTCATGAGATGATCAGCTATATTTAAAAGAGCAAAGCCAGAGCAGGGATCATCAGATTATCTCTCAAGAAAGTCTCCATCTGCCTCTAAGTAAGTAATTATTATGATCATTGATGAGCACATAAAACATAGAAAAGAAACAGTAGATTATGTGCATTGAATTGCTTTACATATTGAACATGCTTTCATCCACAATTTTCTCATTCTTCATGAATATTCATAAACATATAGTTAGTAGACCTTCCTGAATACTTGGCCTGTGTGGACACTTACCTAAAAGAAATGTCATACTTGCTCATTATAAGTCTTTATAATATACATAATTAGCACAAATGCCACACTGGCTATCAGTTCCATGTGGCCAGATATAATTCTAGTATGTTACATACTAGAATTGCTGTCCAAAACAGTCAATAAAGATAGGAAACTGTAAGCCGTCTATTTGCAGTATTTGCACAACAGTAAAATTAAACTAAGAGTGAATTTTTTAAATGTAAGTTCAGTTCAAATCACCTATTGCTTTTCAACTTTAATAACCAATAGTATGTCCTAAAATGTAGAAAGGAATACAATAAAAAATACTTTATTTAGTTTCTTTATTATTAACAAAGAACCGGATGTAACATCACTTCCAACTTCCTAACTGATAATATAGATGAACAGTTCAGCAGTAAAAAATATTATTATATAGATAGATTGATAGATTATATAGATTGCCACTGATGTTAAGTACTCTTGCTTGGCATAAATAATTATACATAGATTTTTGTGGTGGTTTGGCATAGAATAAATGGAATTGGAGCATTCTACCACTGAAAGGTGAAAAGGCATGTGTACACTTGGTAAGCTACCATTATCACTTTGCCAAGTTGTTGTATAGGTTTGTGGTAGTAGTTCCGTCCCTACTATTTTTTTTGTCCTCCCCATCTCTTTGCTGCTTATACAGTATGAATAGATTATATACCTACCGGTAGAATATAGCCACAAATTGCTTCCTTTCTCTGCTGCTGATACTACAGAACCTGGTGATTAATATTATTCAGTTTGACATACAGTAGATACATAAAAAAATTACATTGTCATAGATTTGCCACTCCTTCATGGAAGGTGCACCTGTACTGTATAGGTCCAAACTTTCTCAAAAATTATTCTCTTCCCAGTTTGGATAGGGTTTCTAATTATCAAGCATTTTAATGCAAATAAGCCAGTTTTGAATAAGTAACATTTTATCATCTACATTGGCTATCCAAATGCAGCTGTGGGTTGCTACTGGTCCGGTCCGGTTTTACGAACCGGTAGCAGCAGCAGGAGGCTCTGCCCACCCGCCCAGTACGCTTCTGCGCATGTGCAGAAGTGTCGCGTGCGTGCGCGAACCAGTAGCAATGGGGTTTAGAACCCATCACTGTCCAAATGTGATCCTTCTGGATGTGTTAGACTGCAACTCCCATTCTCCAGAGCCATCATGAGACAAATAGAACACACTGTGAAGAAAATACAAGGTAATTGTATAGCAGATAAATACAGTAATTGTTTTTACAATTTGAAAATATGCAGTTTGCAATGAGATTGCCTATAGTGTTTTAATTATTTTTATCTTGTTTTGTAGAACAAAATTTCCAAATTAAAATTTAAAACAATAAGCACTTTCTTTTCTTTTTATTGCATTGTTTTGGATGATAGAGTCAAAGTATTGGCTTTTGAAATAATTTTTTACTTACGAGAAATGTTATTGTAAACCACTTGATGGCAACCATGCAGTTCAAATAAAGACTGAACTCTGAATATTGTCATCAGATCTCAGTACACAGTACTAAGCCATGGGAAACCATAAATCAAAGTGCAACAATACAAAGGGAAAATCCCTCAGTATAAAAGGCAGGATGATACTTGCTTTTTGTTTTAATATGGTACTTATGAAAACCAATAACCTTCAGAAATACTGACTGCTTTACTTTGCCTCAGGAAAGCAAAATATATTTTTTAATTTTTCTGTCTTTCTGTCTCTGTTTTTCTCTCTATATTTCAAATCATATTCTTCTAGGTATTTCTTGGTATTTCTGTTATTAAAAAGGATATGGATTTTTTTTAAAGTATAGGAAAGGAAAAACACTCATATGTTTATGTAAGCCATGGCAATAATACCCAGTACAATGTTTCTTAAACTTTATTCTCTCAGGATCCTTTTAACAGTTTTAAAAATTATGGAAGGCTCCAAAACATTTTTGTTTGTATGTTATTTACTGTATTAAAAATTAAAATTGACGAGACTTCCGGGGGCGGGGCCATGGCGGAGTGAAGCTGAGAGGCAAACCGCTGCAACTTAGCTCGACTTTCTTCGCTCAGACTGCCAAAAATTCGCAGCGTGGAGCCTCGAAGGGGTTAGCGCAAGGAAGGGGAACATCGGGCGAGACGGGAGGAGGTGCAAACCCCCGCCGAAGCAGATGGAAGCCCCAAATCTGAGCGAAGAAGAAACCAGCAAACCACGCTGGTCCAGAGGCATGGCCGCCTGAGCATACAGCAAGGAAGGAGAGAGATAGAGGAACGGCAAAATATTGGTGGATCATTGGAAACATCGGATCAAATTGGATTACAATTTTTGATTTTCGGAGAACATTCTAAAATAGAAGAGAACGATCGGCACCCTCGAAGGACAATTGAGCCTCCAAAAAAAAAGAACTTAGCGGCGCCTTAGCGGAAAGGAGCGAAAGGCGAGACGAATAAAACAAAATTAACAGACTGCTTTAAAGGGATACGATCCAAAAGAGCTACAGATCTACGGGACCACGGGAAAAACAGTTGAGAGTGTAAAAAGGAACTTACGAGAAGATCACATTTGAAATACTATGAAATAAAAGGAGGAGGGAAAAAAAAAAGGGAGAAAGAACAGTGACAAAGCAATCTTCCTGAACGCAGACATTTTGTATAGACTGTAAAACAGAAATAGAAGATTGAAGACTCCTTCCCAAAAAGACACTTGTAAGATATAATATACGATACCAGATCAACTTGAAATTGAAAACTTTAATTTATATATTGATTTAGTAATATTGATTTAGTAATATACTGATATTTAAACTTTAACATATAGTTATCAAAATTATTAAAGTTAAAAATAGTAATACGTGGATACCTAAATAATTAACTATCACTGTTATTATTATATATTAGTTTTCTTTTTTATGGAAAGTAAGAAATAAGAAATAAGATTCTTAAAGATATTAATAACAATTTATATTAAGATACTGAATTAAGTGAACTTATATATTTATATAGATATTTTTTTTCTCTTCTCTTCTTTTTTCTTTTCCTATGATTACTGAATACTAAACTATTTAGACTGTTTAGATTGTGAACTTACAAAGATAGAAATTGTTAGTAAATATTTTTGATAAGATAAGTTAAAAAAAAAAGAAGGAGAGGGAATATAATATCAATAACAATAATAATAAGCTCTTGACAGGTTTTTTCAAAAACAGAAAATTGACGTTCAAATGATTAACAATTAATCCTTCTTTCTTATCTCCCTATCTCAAAATACGAATAATATTCTCCAATACTTTCCTTCATTGTACCTTAATGAATCTCTGACCTCCCTTGGATTTTCTTAAACTCTAGAATCCTTTACTCCATTTCATACCCCCCTTTCTCACTCTTTAATAGCTAGTTTAATCTTTTACCCTCTACTTCTTACTCTAAGTATACCGATTATAGAGAAAGTATAACGATAAGAAGAGGGAAAAATATATGAAAGTGTGGAATAACTTTTTCAGCAGAGTGATCATGTCAACAATAACTACTGTAACCAAACCAATTAAGAAACCAATCCCAGTAACACCTTCAGCGACAGGGCAAAAACTGATCACAGAAATGGCAACTACTGAAAAACAAGGACAAACACCATCACTACATACCATGCAGGCCACACTAGACAGAATACAAGAATTCATGATGACACAGCAAGAAACAATGGTAAAAATGCAACAAACAATATTTAATAATCAGGAGCAGACTAATGAAAATTTTGAAGAAGTTAAGGGAAACATCAAAAAATTAGATAATAGAATGGAGGTAATTCAGGGAGTAGTAGCAAAACATGAACAACAAATAAAATATTTAGAGGAAAAAACCGACATAACTGATAAAAAAATAGAGGAAACGGAAGAATCACTAAAAACCAAAAACAAAGAATTGGAAGGGGCCATTGCCCTTCTCGAAATGGAGAAATCAGCATTCTACCTTAGGTTCCAAAATATACCAGAGGTGAAAGAGGAGGAGTTGCGTGATCAGGTAGCAGAAATACTAGCAGAAGCTCTACAGGTAGAAAAAGAAGAAATAAATAGACATATAGATGAAATTTACAGAGTACAAACAAACTTTGCCAAAAGACACAAGTTACCCAGGGAGGTACATGTACGATTCACAAAAAAAGCAATAAGAGATGAAATCTATAAAACTACGAGAACAGAACAAATACTACATAAGGAAAGAGAAATTAATGTATTAAAACAAATTCCCAAACGAATAAGAGAAAAGAGAAGGGAACTACAATACTGCACTGCAAAACTAATAAGACAAGAAATTCCTTTTAGATGGTTGATTCCGGAAGGAATCCTGGTGACTTGGAAAGGGAAAAAAATAAAGATAGAAACAATGGAAGAGGCAGACCAATTTATTGAAACACATTTAGAAAAAGAAGGAGAGAGCAGTGTAGAAGGTGAGGGACAAAGTCAGGAAGAAAAAGAAATGTTGGAAGAAATGGAGAGAATGAAAAGACAAGAGAGAGAGGGAGATAAGAGAATGAAAACAAAAGAAATAAGAACCGTGAGACAAACAAGAGCAACAAGTAAAAAATAAAATGCAAAATCAAATCAAAATATTTTCAGTTAACATAAATGGAATCAATTCACCAATAAAAAGAAGACAAATACTCAATAGACTACAGAAACAAGGTTCAGATATCACATGTTTACAAGAAGTTCACATTAAAAAAGAAGAGTATAAGTTATTACAGCAGCCCAAGATAGGTAATCTTTTCACATCCTTAGCTGACTCAAGGAAAAAAGGAATAGCACTATATATCAAAAACTGGTTAAGCCCCAAACAAATATATAGAGACACAGAAGGAAGAATACTTATGGTAGAAATCACAATTGATAAAATTAAAATATTATTAATTGCCATATACGCTCCTAATAATGGACAAAAAGAATTCTATACTAAATTATATCAACAAATTATAAAATTAGAGAGAGAAAACATCTGTATAATTGGTGACTTCAATGCAGTAGTAGATGCCAAAGAAGATTATAAATCGGGATCAAAAAAAAATTCTGAAAGAAAAATTTTACCCAAAAATTTCTTTGAAATCGTGAATGAATTTAAAATAAAAGATATATGGAGAGAAAGACACCAGAAACAAAACCAATATACATACTTTTCAAACCCACATCAATCTTGGTCCAGACTTGATATGGCCTGGTCAAATATAGAACCAATTATTAAAATAGAGAGTGTAGAAATAGAACCAAATACGTGGGCGGACCACAATCCCATAGTAATTACAATGAGAGGAATAAATAAGACAAGAAGGAGATGGATGATGAACCAGAAAATAATAAAAGAAAAAGAATTTAAACAATATATGGAGAAAGAACTAACTTTCTTTCTACAGGAGAATTGGAACGAAGATACATCTATACAAAACATTTGGGATACTATGAAAGCATATGTAAGAGGACTATCTATTGCTTACTCTATTAAAAAAAATAAAAATAAAAATAAACAGATTAAGGATTTACAAAACAGGATAGGGGAATTAGAACACAAATTACAAGAGACACCACAAGATAAGGAAATAAAAGAAGAAAAGGAATTAATTAAACACAAAATAAACCTGTTAACACAAGAAGAAATCGCATTAAAAATTAAGTCAGCCAAACAGAACCATTTTGAACATGCTAACAAACCAGGTAGATGGCTGGCTTATAAATTAAGAAAAGAAAAGGAAAAAAAAACAATACAACAACTAGAGGATTCGCTGGGGAAAATGCAGTTGGCAATAGAAGAAAAAAAAGAAATAGCACAAGAATATTATAGAGAACTATACAGCAAAGATACTATACAAATCCAAAATATACAAGACTATTTAAAAAATTCTAGTATAGCGCAATTACCAGAGGATATTAAAAATAAGATGGACGAAGAAATAACACTGATTGAATTAGAAAAAGCAATAAAGAACCAAAAAAATAACAAAACCCCAGGACCGGATGGTATTCCAGCAGAGTATTATAAAGAATTACAAATGATTTTAAAAAGTATACAATTAATTACATACAATGAAGTACTAAAAAAAGGAGCAATTCCAGACTCATGGACAGAGGCACTAATAACAATCATCCCCAAAGACACCAATACGAAACATAAGATCCAGAGTTACAGGCCAATCTCGCTGTTGAACTCAGATTATAAAATCTTTGCCTCCATAATGGCGGAAAGACTTAAAAAAACGCTTACTAAAATTATACACTCAGATCAAAATGGTTTTTTACCAAACAGACATATTAAAAACAATATCAGAACAATTATAAACATTTTAGAATATTATGAGACTCATCCAGGGGAATCCATGGCACTCATATTCCTAGATGCCCAAAAGGCATTTGATAATTTAAACTGGGACTTCATAACAAATCAATTAGATAAAATGAATTTTGGAGAAAACTACATAAGAACAATTAAAGCAATATATTCAAAACAAACTGCAAAAATCCTCATCAATGGAGAAACTACAAAAAATTTTAATATAGAAAAGGGAGTTCGACAAGGTTGTCCTCTCTCCCCTTTATTATTTATATTATCATTGGAATCATTATTACAAAAGGTAAGGGAAAACAAAGAAATAAAAGGACTCAAGATAAAAGAACAGGAATATAAATTGCAGGCATTCGCAGACGACATGGTTTTCAATATAGAAGAACCTCTAGAGGTAGGATCAATTTTACTAAAAGAAATTAATGAATTTGGGAAAGTAGCAGGTCTAAAAATTAACAAACAAAAAACTAAAATAATAACCAAAAATCTGACAGATACACAAAATAAGGAATTAGAAAGGAAATTAGAAATACAAATTGTAAAGAAAATAAAATTTTTAGGAATCAACCTGTCAGCGAAATGCACAACAATAAAAGAAGAAAACTATATGGGAATTTTAAAACAAATTGAAAAGAAACTAGATAACTGGAACAAATTACAAATATCTCTAATAGGCAGAATTGCAGCGATTAAAATGTCAATACTACCTCAAATTTTATACTTATTTCAGACTATACCAATCAAATTAGAGAAAAAATATTTTGAAAAATTAAATAAAATACTAACCAAATTTATATGGGCCGGGAAAAAACCAAGAATCAAATTAAAATATTTACAACAAAATAGAAATCAGGGAGGGTTCGGACTGCCAGACTTTGAATTATATTATCAAGCATCTGCTTTAACATGGATAAAGGACTGGATACAAATCAAAAATAGACGCTTACTGGTATTAGAAGGTTATGACTTACTTATAGGGTGGCATGGATTCCTCCTGGATGATAAACATAAAACACACTCATATTTTAAAAGACATAAAATCAGAGACTCCCTATTAGGAATCTGGCTTAGAATCAAAAAACAATATTATACTAAGATACCACCCTGGTTCTCTGGCATGGAAGCCATTACTTACCCAAACACAACAAACCTGGAAAAAATGGTTACATACGAAGAAATACTGGAAGAAGGAGGAACCTTAAAATCTATATCAAAATTAGAACAGGGAGGAATTAAGATTGACTGGTGGCCATACTTTCAAATTAAGAACAGATTAGAAAACGACAAGAGAAAATATGGAATACAAAAAACTAAATCAGAATTAGATAAAATCTTATTAGGCCAGGAACAAAAAGCAATAACTAAAATATATAAATTTCTTCTAAAAAACAAAACACAGAAAGATATAATAAAGGGAAATATGATAAGCTGGACGAAAAATTTTGGACATGAAATACCAATTAATCAATGGGAAAAAATATGGAATCAGAACTACAAAATCACAAAATCAGTCTCATACAAAGAAAATTATTATAAACTATTCTATAGATGGCACCTCCCTCCAGCGAGATTGGCAAGAATGTATAAAAATCTACCACCAAATTGTTGGAGATGTCAGTGTAAAACTGGATCTTATTATCATATGTGGTGGACCTGTCCAAAAATCAAACTCTTCTGGAATAAAATCAAAAACTGGTTAACAGAAATCACACAACAAGACTTAGATATTAAACCGGAAATTTTCTTATTGGGAATCATCAACCAAAAAATGGAAAAAAAACACTACTATATCATTTTACATATACTAACAGCGGCAAGAATAACGATAGCACAAAATTGGAAATTAAATGATATTCCCGAGGAAAGCAGTGTAATCAGAAAAATTTTGGATTGTGCCGAAGCGGATAAGTTAACTATGGAATTGAAAGGAAAGGAAGACTCCGACTATTATGAAATTTGGAATTTATTTTACAATTGGTACGAAAAACGAAAACAAATATCATCAATGTAATAAATGTAAATATAAGTTAAATAAGACACATAGAAATTAGAATAAGGAATGAATAGAGAAAATAGTTATATTATAATAATATATATGTATACTATGATTTTACAAAATTGAAAGTGCCTTATTTCTTATGAACTATTATTATTATTATCAATACTATCATCAATATCACTATCGTTGTACTATTATTAATACTATGGTTAATATTAATATTAATACGATTGATTTATAAAATTTACCACATAAAAGACAAGATAAAAGTTGGAAAATACATAAAAATATATCGTTAACATATACTCGCCGTAGAACAAATTATAGAAATTAACAGCTCTATAGCTGTATGCGCTTTTTATGTTTTGTAAATGTTTATATTGTACTTGTTAATGTCATAATGTTCTTTTTTTTTGTTTTGTATGTTTGTTTGTTTTTAAATGTAAATAACTTAATAAAAACTATTTTTTTTAAAAAAAAATTAAAATTGACTGTAGCTACTGCTTTTCATAATTGTTTGATGTTTTGATTTTACTTTTGTATTATTTTTTAACATAGCCTGGCAAATAATTTTAATTTTGACAACCCCTGAGAGGTCTTGGGAAATGTAGGACCATGCTGAGAATCAACAGAGGTCCACTTTAAAAACACTGACCTAGGGCTAACTTTGTACCTTTTAAAGTTGGGGGACTAAAGCTCCACAAATCAATCTAGATTATTAAAATGTTTTGTCAATCGCAGACACTATAAATAGTGATTTCATAAACAACTGAATCTGTATAACCAATATGCCAGGGACTGGAAATTTACTTAATATATTCTTAGCAAATGAGGAACTTTCCCATTTATAGATTTCAGATGCTACTTTTTATTGTATGGAGAGAGCTATAAAATAGTCCTGGAAAATTTCATCTCCTTGCAAATATCTCTTGGGTTATCAAAATGCATTTTATGTCCATCTATATGTTAAACATGGTTCTATACACTGCTACCTATCAAATTTTACTTTGCAATACAAATAAAGGAGGAAGGAAGAAATAGCGAAAACACGAAGGTTCTGTGGACTGCTAAAGATGTTTCTTTTCTAAAGTGTGGAAAATATCAACCAGACTTCTTAAAATTTGTTAAGGGGATTATTGCCATAGCCACCACTTTATACTTTGAATACTTCAAATACTTCGAATACTTCAAATACTTTGAATATTGTTTCATAAGTTACAGGAACATGACACATTAATATCATCATAAGGTTCAGAATATGTGATTTTCTACTTCTTGCATTTCCTAACAGCAGTGTCTGAAAATGGCAGTTGTGGTAGCCTAAACAAAGGGTCTCTTTTGAATAGGTGTCCATATCACAAGTGCATGCAAAAGGCTATGACTTCATTGCAGTACAGTACAATGACCACCATCTTGACTTTTTCATGCCCACACAGAGAGACACACCATCGTTTCCTAGAATCATTTCGGCAGGAAGGAGGATTTAGAGTCACATATGGCTTCAATGCTGTTGCTGTGAAAACTAATGTGCAGTTTATTCTGTGTTTAAAAGAATTTTAGCAAGTCTAATACCAGATTAAACATTTCAGGAAGATTTGAAAAACATCGATCTTAAATGAAAGGATGCAGAGACAGAAGCTGAGGATCGAGAATTGTGGAGTACGCTTGTAGCCCAATGTGCTTAGCACAGGACGTGATGATAAATGCCAGATCAACAGTATTGGCCTGTTTTACAGAATGTTTTACAGAATGTGAAAGCCAGAATCTTTGGAAAAATTGTTATATTGCTAGATCAAAGGACGTCTTCATCTCTGATGTTCTTAGTCTAGCCAGCATATCATAAATTATCTAGCAGTGAAACCCTTGGGAAAATATTAAAGGCAAACCCTTGCTTTCATCAGTTGTGCCTTGATATAAATCGAATTTACACGGGAAGTCTTTACAATGCAACAAAAACAGGATTGCATTTATTCAGGCCTCTCGGCATGAAAAAATTTATTTGGTGTTTTTAGGGTGTATGTGTGTCACTGTTGTGCCATACCCAAAACTGAGGATTTGTCACAGTTAGATGGATTGATCTGTACTGCGGAAGGCAGAGAGAGAGAGAATAACAGAAAATTGAAGCCTTGGGTGAGCATTTAAAGGATGGATAATTTCCATGTACTGCCTGTGCCTCAATCCTGTGCTCCTGAAGTATTAACCATATAGTCCCAACAACAGGATGCTTCTTGCTATATTTGCACATAATCAATTCATTGATTTTCTCTTTTCTCATTTAATGAGTAAGAGCCAGATTAAATACAAGTGATTAATTTTTAAATCAAATTTCTTAATCATTTCCATTAAGTAACAATTACAGCTAGAGAGGAAAACTTCTTCCAGTGCTTGCTCATTTCTTTTTTACTGTGGTATTAATCTTTTATCAGCTCGAAAGCTCATCAGTGCAACCAACAGTTTCATCCTAAATGGGGAGGGTAAAACCTCTTGCTACATACCAACAGATACAGGTAGTCTTATGACCACAAGAGAGCCCAAAATTTCTATTGTTAAGCAAGATATTCGTTGAGTTTTGTCCCATTTTTATGACCTTTCTTGACACAATTGTTAAATGAATAACTGCAGTTGTTAAGTCAGTGACAATGTTGTTAAGTGACTCTGGCTTCCCCATAGACTTTGCTTGTCAGAAGGTTGTAAAAGGTGATCACATGAACCCGAGACACTGCAACAGATATAAATATGAACCAATTTCCAAGCATCTGAATTTTAATCATGTCACCACCGGAATGCTACAATGGTTGCAACTGTGAAAAAGGTCTTAAGTCCCTTTTTTCAGTATCGTAACTTCAAACAGTTACTAAACAAACTATTGTAAGTTGAAGACTACCTGTAGTTCCTGGACAGGTTTTTTGGAAAGCTTTCTGGTCCTGCTTGCTTAACACAATAGCTTCAAGGTAGAAAACACTTAAAAATTCAACTTAAAATAGATTTAACAAACAAATAAAAGCCAGGCAACAAAACAAAAAAAAACCTCTTAAGGTCCTTACCATGTAACCAAAAGGATAAAGAAGAAAAGAAAAGACAATTTCAGGTCTGTCAGTGAGACCTGTCACTCATGTTGCAGCTCTGTCCCACCCTGCTACAAACCTTCAACCACCTTCCAGCAGTTCCCCAAATTAAATACACCTCTTGGGCACCAAATATTGCCCACTCTTTTTATAAAGGAAGATTTGAAGTATAATAGCTCCAGTATAGAGTTTTTTTTTAAATCCCAGCAGTGTCCGTGTAGGTATTCCAGAACAAGTCCCTGACTTTAAACAACCAGCAATCAAAACAAGCTAAAAATAACAGGACAATGTGATAGTAATTATTCTTGACATAATAAGATGTGTATGAATGGCAGATGCTGATTTACAGATGATCTGTGTAAATCCCCATTTACTCTGTAGACGCAATAGCAGGGGAACAGAATGCTATTTATATACTAGCCCTAGATAATCTCGACTTAATTTTAACAGTTGGGCTTGCCATTCACAAAAAACATCCAGTTCTTGGAATCACTTCACAGCAGATCTGTGCTACTGATGTTTGATATCTCTCACAGGACTCTACTGATCTCTGTGATGTTTATGCCGGCATCTGGGATTCTCTGTGCAAATGTCAGTCCATTTCCTGACTGCTGAGCATTTAAGAGCCTTCCAGGGTTAAGTCTAGAGGCTGCAATGAATTAGCACTGCCACAATAGAAACATTTTTTATATATGAACAGCTCTTCTGAGGGCACCAAGGGTCACTTAGGGACTTTTTTTAACACGAAACCTTGATGTGACCTCGCTTCTGAAGTGGTCCTCCAATCTTTTCTAGCATACAAAACAGCATTATTACAAATTACTCAGAAAACAGGCAAACATATTAAAGAGATAAATGCACCTGACAATTAGTCCAAAAGGATTTAGGGAAAAAGAACATTAAAATAATCTTATTTCTGCAACTTCGAGAGAATTAAGATCCTTTCTACACGCATAAGAAATTTGGCAGGTTTTCATAGGTGTGAGAAGGCACAAACAAGAAAATTTCATTTTCATGCTAATACGATTTTTTTTAAAGGAAAGAAAAAGAATTACTTGCAGAAGAAATACAGCTAGATGGAAAACATTGAAAATGAAAGATTAAGCACTCTTTTTAAATTTTATACCATTACTAATTAATAAAGCAAATGTTTATCTTGTCTGTCTGAAATTGGCTGAATTTCCAATACTGAACCCTATTTTTGGTGGGAATTTCTCTATTTTTTGTTTGTTTGTCAAACATGTACAATATAGCAGATATAGGTATAAACATAAACATAAACAAAGTAAGTACAGATAAATGAGGACAATAGGACAGTAAGACAGGGACGGTTGGCACAATGGTGCGCTTATGCACGCCTAAGAGTAGAATGCAGGACAATTGCCTGACCTTAAGCAGGTCTGGTTGTAGTGTAATTCCTATCACCCTATTTATAGGTAATATAGTTAAGGGAACAGGATGCGATGCAGGGGTGAAATTTGACCAACTCGGCCCAGTTCAGGAGAGGTGGTAGGGACGATTTGAATCAGTTCGCAGAGCCAGTAAAAATCGCCCCTGGTTGGCCAAGCCCACGCCCACCCGCTCACCTCTTCCGGCTGATTCAACTGTAAATCTGACTGAATTTAACTTAATGCCCAGATGGCTAGAAATGGATAACAGGACTGCAGAGCACATGATTCCCAGGCTGCAGTTCCACCGGGGATGCTCTCAAGCAGCCACGTCGACCAGGGGTGGGTTCCAAATTTTTTTACTATCGGTTCTGTGGGCATGGCTTATTTTGTGGATGTGGCTTGATGGTCATGTGATGGTGGGTGTGGCTTCATGGTCATGTGACTGGGTGGATGTGGCTTTGTGGTCATGTGACTGGGCGAGTGTGGCTTCATGGTCATGTGACTCGACGGGTGTGGCTTTGTGGTCATGTGACTGGGTGGGTGTAGCTGGGTGACCGTGTGACTGGGTGGGTTACTTTGTCTCCTTCTCTTTCTTTCTTGTCTCTCTCTCTTTCTCTTTCTTAATACCATATATGAGCCCTACTGATTGATATAAGTGGATTTTATTCATATGTATCTTCATGTGATCTGCTACCTCTGCTATAAGGAGTATGCCAGTAAAGGATTTAGAAGTCTTGGATACCTTACCAATTGAATGGTTAATATCATGGAGGTAATAAAAATGATGCAGGAGGCACATTAAATCATTTGGGGTTTTTTTTTGTTAGTTTAGGTGAGGGGTCAGCAACCTTAAACACTCAAAGAGCCATTTGGACCCATTTTCCACAGAAAACAAAACACCAAGAGCCACAAAACCTGGGTGGGCATGGCCAACCCGACATCATGCACTCCCACCCAGTCACATAAACCCCCTTGACATCCTTATTCCTTCCTTCCATCCTCCCTCCTGATTTTACCTTTCTTCCTTCCACCTCCTCTGCTTTTGAATTTCACCCCTGGTGCGATGGCTCAGAAGGGGGTGCGATGGCTCAGTGGTTAAAGATTTTGAGCTTATCAGCTGGAGAACTGACAGCTTGGGTTTGAGACCCACGCAACAGGATGAGTTCCTGTTACTTGTTCCAGCTCCTGCCTACATAGTTCTAAAGCATGCAAATGTAAATAAATTAATAGGTACCACTTCAGTGAGAAGTTAATAGCATTCTGTGTGCCTTTCACATATACCCGTGCTGGCCAAATGACCACAGAAATTGTCTTCAGAAAATACTGGCTCCCTTGGCCAAGAAACGGAAATGACTACCATGCTCTGGAGCAGGACACAAATGACAGAGAAACCTTTACCTTTATAGTTAAGAGAAGATTGTAGTAAGAAATGAGATAAATCCTGCTTCACTGAACAAGCCCTTATTTCCATGAGCAAATACTTTCTTTTAATTCTCTCCCTCTCTCTTTCTCTCTGTATATGTGTGTGTGTACATGCACGCACACGCACGCACACATATATAAAATCACTATATATAAACTGATGTTAATTTATTTAAAAAATACACTGTTGTAATTTTATTTAAAGATATTATATATTAATCACAAGTAATAGAGATTACTATTACATAATAAATCATTTACTATTATACCCAATATTATATAGTAAACTATATGTTTAAATAGAAAGTTGATGAGGACATTAGGAAGAAACCATTACAAAAGTCAAACTGTTGATGATGAAACAATCCATTTAACTTAAACTACATATAGAGTGATGTCCAGATTTTGTTTCTGCTTCAGTACAAAGCCAGTTCAAAGCATAGTTTTATTAAAGACGTTAGGACCTGGATGGGGAGGAACAGACTCAGACTCAACCCCGACAAGACTGAGTGGCTTTGGATATTGCCTCCTAAGGACCATGACAACTGTCCCTCCTTGGTTCTTGAGGGAGGGAAATTAACTCCCTCGGAGCAGGTCCGCAATTTGGGGATCCTCCTAGATCCACAGCTAAAATTAGACCAACATCTTACTGCTGTGGCTAGGGGGGCTTTTGCACAGGTTCGTGTGGTGCACCAATTGCGGCCATACTTGGAGAAGGAGGCTCTACTCACGGTCACTCATGCCCTTGTCACCTCCCGACTGGACTACTGCAATGCGCTCTACATGGGGCTACCCTTGAAGAGTATTCGGAGACTTCAGTTGGTGCAAAATGCGGCTGCGCGTGCTGTGGTGGGTGTGCCAAGGTACACCCACGTTACACCTATACTCCGCCAGCTGCATTGGTTGCCCATCGGTCTCCGGGTACAATTCAAGGCGTTGATCATCATCTTTAAAGCCCTTCATGGCTTAGGACCAGGTTACCTTCGGGACCGCATTCTGCCTCATACTTCCCTTCAACCGGTTAGGGCCCACAGAGTGGGCCTCCTCCAGGTCCCGTCAGCCAAACAATGCCAGCTGGCGGGCCCTAGGGGGAGGGCCTTCTCTGTGGGGGGGGCATGCTCTGGAACCAACTTCCCCCAGAGACCCGAACCATCCCCACCCTGCTGGCCTTCCGAAAAGCCGTCAAGACATGGCTCTTCCTGCAGGCAGGGGGTTGAGACTAGTTCCATCTGAGCTCTCCCCCGGTATATCTGGTGGTGAATATTTTTAATTGTTTAACTTTTAACTTTTTAACTTTGTTTTAATTGTTGTTTATTATCTAGTGTTCTTGAATAATCCTGTACGCCGCCCTGAGTCCCTCGGGAGTAGGGCGGCATAGAAGAACCAAATAATAAATAATAATAAATAATAAATAAACCAACCTTTATCTGTTGTACACACACACACACACACACACACACACACACACACACACACACACACACACACACACACACGCTTCCTAGAATGTATAATAAAAATATCAGGCTATTTAAGTGCCAAATATATATTTCATATTTGAACTTTATTCAATTTTATTTATTAAATGTCCATGCTGCTCATCTCAGGTTTTTAGGCTCTTCTGTAAGGCCAGGAATGTGGGGGCAGACCTCACCTCTGACAGAATATTCCAGGGGGTGAGAGGGCCACAGCAGAAAAGGTTCTTCTCCTGGATCCCGCCACCCAAAATTTTTTGCTGACAGGATCCAAAGTAAGCCATTTTTTAATTTTATTTTTATTTTTTTAATTTTATCAATTTTATTCAGATCAATTACACTAAACCTAAATAATTGTGTACAAATTAAATGCAGCACGAATTCAAAGCCTGAGAAATAATACATTTCATTAAACTAGTTTGCATAATCTGACATACATACATTCTTTCCGAAGTACATAATCACATCTTTCAGAACAATCCAAACTCAAATGCAGTACATCCAAAATCCTTCATAAATTGAGATAACATATCCCAGGTAGTTGGAAAGTAATTTAAGAAAACATTGACCTTCTAAATCTCTAACTGCCTATCAAGTCCTAATTCAGCAGATTAATTATATTTTAACAATAAGGAATTTCAAGAGGAGGCACCATAATATGTACCAAAATTCCTTCAAATTTATTACAACTTTAATAAGGATGACAGCCAACGTTTTTAAAAGATTATTTTAGAATCTTTTAGAAAGATTTGCAGATCTGAATGTTTATATGAAACATATCTAAGGTATGTCTAACAATGACTGAGGAATTATATCATGCTTCAGTTCCTTAAACCAAGTTTCCAGTATATTGACCGCATTCATTTTTGTAAAAATAATAATAATGTAAAATAGTTAAATGTACCATAGTGGTAAAATGATGAGAGCCAATTTGATGCAGTGGTTAAGGCATCAATCTAGAAATCAGGAGACCATGAGTTCTTATCCTGCCGTAAGATCAAAGCCAGCTGGGTAACCTTGGGCCAGTCACTCTATCAGCCCTAAAAAGAAGACAAGGGCAAATCACCTATGAAAAACCATGAGAAGAAAACTGCAGAGATTTGTCCAGGCAGTCTCCATGAATCAATGTTGATTCAAAGGCACTAAAGTAAACTGAAGAAAAGTAAACTAAACTCAATTAAAGTAAATGAAATTAAATGCTTAATGTCAGTGAAAACCTTCTCCAATAGTGAACTCAATGTACTTGGAATTTTTGAAGCCTCAAGGCAATGGATAGAAAACATTTTCCAACTTATATACAGTATGTCACAACATACAGTATTCTCTGTTGTAATTTTTCAAAAGGCAACTGGATTTTCAGTTCAGAACTGAAGAAGCTTCTTGGATGAGAAGCAAAATGTCTTCAAGGAAAACTAAGAAAAGTCCAGTTGCCTTTTGAAAAAGCACCTCTAGGACAAATATGACCTGGATGACTGAGAATCTCCATAGACATCTCTGTTGTAGCACTTGCCTTATGGGACATTGCTCTCCCCAAGCTCCAATGCTATTGGCTTTTCATAAAGAAAAGACCCTAAAGGTCTATCTGTTTCCCCAAGCCTTGGGTTAAATGGAAAGTGAGCCTGGTTCCTACAGCTTCTATATTGAGAGATTTTTGAGTTAGATCTCGTGCCTGTGCACTGTATTGATGACTGTTATCTATATTTGTTGATGGTGTTTTAAATTATTGCTAGATACCCAGAGTCATTTGCTAAAGGAGATGGTCTAATAATTAAATAAATTTGGTAAGCAACTAAATTGAAGAAGGCGGAAATAATGTTTTCCTAGTGATTTAATACTCAGATCATCCATTGACTTTCCCCAACTTAAGACACAAGTGACTGGATTCACATGGTTCACAAAAATCTAGAGCTTCTTCACACAAGAAGCGAAATTAATCTGACTGAGCACAGGGTAGGTACCAGGTCAATAATTTGTAACTAATCTAGATTATATGTGGAGTAGGCTTCCAGCTAAAATGTCGAGCTGATAACCAAACCTGATAAGATTTTAAAAACTTAGAAGAGGAAGAGAGAGGGAGGGAGGGAAAGGAAGGAAGGGGAAAGAGAGAGAGAAAGGAGAAAGAAAGAAAGAAAGAAAGAAAGAAAGAAAGAAAGAAAGAAAGAAAGAAAGAAAGAAAGAAAGAAAAAAGAAAAGAAAAGAGCCCATGAACTTTTTTGAGCAGCAAAATTAAATGAAATTTATGATTTTCCCATGCAAAATTCTATTCCTAATTTTTCTTCATTGAAGCAGTAGGGTAGTCAGTGGGAATTGTGCTATGTAGTTGTTGCAACCTTTGGAAGTTAGAAATTGTTGAATTACTACAAATACCTCAGAAATCAACTAAGTCCACAACTGAACTTACACTGTTCATATCCTACATTAGCTAAGATGAATATTGATAGATGCTAATATAAAATATGGATGCTAATGAGCAAAAAGTTAAGGTAATATAAAACCCCCAAACCCAAATCAAAACCTCCAACCATTCCAATAAAAGATAAAATGATCTTTGGATCAATTATTCACTTTGAAGCCATTGCATCAGATATGGATGTAATGTTGGTGTAGAAATTTATTATCTGTAGGTTTCTTTGACTTAGCATTTGCTTTTCCCAACTATATTTGTCTCTTTATTGATGATTCTGTCCTCTCCCACCCCAAAATTCTTTAGTCCTAAAAACTAAATGCAACTTCACATCAAGTAATGTATCTATTGGAACACAGTTACCCATAATAAATTAAAGGCAGTCATAGAATTTCTTAAGATTTATCAAATCAATACTAGAAAACATAACTACTGTATGAGGGAATAAATGGCTTTTCTGCTTGCACTTCCTTCAATAATGTCCAGCACTACTATGAATCAGCTTCAATTTTTAAATCAAAAAGACTTTTAATCCTGTACTATAGTATTTTGTAGGACAGACGAGACCAAATAAAGTATCCTGTCCTTACCAGAATTTTAATATTCCATCATAGTGAAAAGGGGGGAAAAGTATCCATCTCACTTTTCCAGATAACCATCCTGATCATAGCAGAAACAAGAGATGAACATCTGACCAAAACCCTTTGTTTGATTTCTTTGTTGGACCATTTAGAATAGAATAGAATAGAATAGAATAGAATAGAATAGAATAGAATAGAATAGAATAGAATAGAATAGAATAGAATTCTTTATTGGCCAAGTGTGATTGGACACACAAGGAATTTGTCTTTGGTGCATATGCTCTCAGTGTACATAAAAGAAAAGATACATTTGTCAAGAATGGTTGTCATAGGGTTCAAGTAAGCAATCAGGAAACAATCAATATTAATATAAATTGTAAGGATACAAGCAACAAGTTACAGACATACAGTCATAAGTGGGAGGAGATGGGTGATAGGAACGATGAGAAAAACTAATAGTAATAGTAATGCAGCCTAGTGAATAGTTTGACAGTGGTGAGGGAATTATTTGTTTAGCAGAGTGATGGCGTTCGGGAAAAAACTGTTCTTGTGTCTAGTTGTCTTGGTGTGCAGTGCTCTATAGCGACGTTTTGAGGGTAGGAGTTGAAACAATTTATGTCCAGGGTGCGAGGGGTCAGTAAATATTTTCACGGCCCTCTTTTTGACTCGTGCAGTATACAGGTCCTCAATGGAAGGCAGGTTGGCAGCAATTGTTTTTTCTGCAGTTCTGATTATCCTCTGAAGTCTGTGTCTGTCTTGTTGGGTTGCAGAACCAAACCAGACAGTTATAGAGGTGCAGATGACAGACTCAATAATTCAATGACTCAATGATTTATGAAAACGAGTATTGGGTTTGGGAACACACTTATTTTTTACTTAGTGCTTTCTTGCAATCTAAAATGGAGATGTTTATAACACATTGTTCAATAGTTCCAAAAGTTTGCACTTTAAAAGTATGTTGTAATCTTTGGTTTGCTGATTACACCAGTCAGAGGCAAGGGAGTAGAAAATTGTATGTACTATTGCAAATGGAATCCATTTTATTTTAAGCCTGGGGGAATAAATATATAGAAGATGTATTTGGCAGACAGTAGACCCAGCAAGATAGAAGAGTTATTGTACTGCATCACCATCACCAACTCACAATCATCTACTAAACTTCAATGTCACACAATTCTCAATGATTCTGGGCATCTGCAATGATAAACTCTTTTAGCCTGTGATGAGTTAACCAGTAGACAGTAGACCTATTCTGGGTAGACGTTCAAAAATATGAGGTTTCTGAAACTTCACAGCAAGTAATATAAAGAAACAGCAAGTTAATTAGTTTTGTAGTGAATGTGAACAGAAAAAAATTATAAGGCTTGGAAGTTCTAGAAAGGCTACAATAATTATTTTAGGAACCCTTCAGCAATATGTTCAGAAGGCATTCAGAACTTAATATGATTGGGGATTAGTAATTTTCACATCAGAAACAGATAATCAATTGTAATCAGGCATCAAATTGTAATAGGAGAATTTGCCAGAGAAATAATTGGATAATTACTTGAATGTTAAACGAACAGTGAATCTATTACATAGGGAATGAATCAGACTTTCCAAGAAAGGTCATTGGACATTGAATTTAATGTATTGTAATCCAAACCAATGAAATTGTCAGATGAATAATTTAACTACCATATATATATATATATATATATATATATATATATATATATATATATATATATATATATATATATATATATATATATATATATATATATATATATATATATATATACAGATATCCTTAGAAATATATTCATGAGAGTTTCCGTGCCTCTTATTAGTTTAATGCATATACCTAAAGTGAAAAAAATCCCACACTTGCTTATTTGCATATATATCCTTTTTATGTGACTATTCAAAATTGATGTGGGAACAGAATGTGTAAGTTGCACATATTTCCTGTGAGTAGCAATTCCTGTCTTTTTTTAGCAGTGTGATATAAAGGTTCTGAGTTTATGCAGCACCCATATTCCTTTGCAAATTATTCTTGTTACCACATTTTGTAATGGGAAACCCAGAGTGACTTGTGTTAGGAACTAAATCAGAAGAAGATTATTTAGAAAGCATTACATGAATGGTTGGGCTTCTCATATCTGTTTTGGAATCATGGGAAGACAACTGAATGTGCTATGACTGGATATTCTCCTATTTCAGATACATCTATTCTTTAGCTGTGGCATAAAGTGTTATTGGCATGGAAGAGAGACAGAGAGAGATTGATATATAATACAGATATCCCTGTGTGTATAAAATATAAGTTGAACAGGCCATAAGACTAGTAGTTCCTGATAGCCCTATCATCCAAGAATCAACTGAACTGTGACCATACAGTATCTAATGGCTCACACATTGCATAGCTTAACTAGACATATACTGTCTGCATACATACAAAATGCTTAATATTGAATAATAAATAGCTTTACACTATGGAAAAAATAGAAAAAAATAGAAGGGATGTGGTGGTTCAGTGGCTAAGACGCTGAGCTTGTTGATCGAAAGGTCGGCAGTTCAGCGGTTTGAATCCCTAGTGCCATGTAACGGGGTGAGCTCCCGTTACTTGTCCCAGCTTCTGCCAACCTAGCAGTTCGAAAGCACGTAAAAAATGGAAGTAAAAAATAGGGACCACCTTTGGTGGGAAGCGTTCTGTGCGCCTTTGGCGTTTAGTCATGCCGGCCACATGACCACGGAGACATCTTCAGACAGCACTGGCTTTGAAATAGAGATGAGCACCACCCCCTAGAGTCGGGAACGACTAGCACATATGTGCGAGGGGAACATTTACCTTTACCTTTATGGAACAATGCATAAGAAGAGAAGCACTAAATCTAGGAGTATAATTTTTATACACAGAGGCTGGTGCTTGCCTAAAAGAAATCAAACATACATTTTGTGTAGGAAATATACACATGTACACACATTTTTCAAGAATTATAAGCAGTACACAAGCAGTCAAAGCTGAAGATGTAACAAAATAAGGTAAAATAATGCTTAATCAGTATTAACAATAACTGAATACAATAGAGTCCAATGAGTTTCATCTCATTGTTAATGAAAGTCAGTGTTTGTATATACCATGAAGGAGTCCTGAGACCTGTTTCCAAGCATTTCTAGGTGGAAAGCTCTTGTTGTTGTTGTTCAGTCGCTAAGTCATGCCTCCTCGCAACCTCATGGAGCAGAGCATGCCAGGCTTGCCTGTTCTTCACTGTCTGCTGGAGTCTGCGCAAACCAATTTCCAATCAAAAGGCAATCGGCAGATAGTCTATAGTTTTACCTTAGGGGGAAAAAACTAGTGTACAACATAAATGGCTTACAAATGGACAATGTCAACTGCACTGCTAGTGAAAAACAGGTCTTAATCTACCTACGAGAATAGTGGATACAAGCAACAGGGATAGACAATACATGCATCATAGGAAGAGAATACACACAGTTCCAATGGCTTTAAGCTCTCCAATTTTGAATAATTAACACTGGAAACTATGCTTTGCTACTGGTAATAATTAGCAATGATTTCCTAACTGATTTTAGAAGATGTTAAAATTTAGAAATTTTCTAATGATTAAATAAGTTTACTTATATATAAGTAAATAATTGTGAATTAAATTGAATTGAATACTTTATTCGGCCAAGTTGATTAGACACAGAAGAAATTTGTCTCCAGTACTGAAACATTCAGTGTACATGCAAAGCAACAGAGAGCGAATAAAAAGGAAGGAGTTGAAACAATTTATGTCCAGGATGTGAGAGGTTTGCAGCAGGGACGGGTTGCTCTCTTACCTTGCTACCGGTGCGCTGTGCACGCATCACCACGTTTCGTGCGCACGCTCACTATGCGTGCGCATCCCCCATGTGATTTTGCTTCCGTGCATGTGTGGAAGCGAAATCTTGCTGAAATCTCTTGCACGTGCGCGTGTGCGTCCCCTCGTGAGATTTCGGCACGATTTTGCTTCTGCGCATGCACAGAAGCAAGAAATCACCGAAAAAATCGTGAAAAAAAGATAGCAATAGCACTTTATAGCAATAGCACTTTACTTATATACCGCTTCATAGTGCTTTACAGCACTCTCTAAGCGGTTTACAGAGTTCAGCATATTGCCCCCAACAATCTGGGTCCTCATTTTACCCACCTCGGAAGGATAGAAGGCTGAGTCAACCTTGAGCCTAGTGAGATTTGAACAGCTGGACTGCTGAACTAGCAATCAGCTGAAGGTCGCAATGCTGCTTTTAACCACTGCGCTATCTCAGCTCCTAAGATGGCGGCTCCTAGGGACCGGCAACCGACCGCACCAGGTCGGTAGCCTCTTGATGATGTCACCAGCCCGCCACTACCGGTGCGATAGAGTGGACCGCACCGGTAGGAACCCACCACTGGTTTGCAGATACCTTCTCAGCTCTCCTCCTGACCCACACAATATACAGGTCTCCTATGGAAGACAGGGCTGATTGCAATTATTCTTTCTGCAGTCTTAACAATCCATTGGAGTCTGTTCCTATCCTGTTTGGTTGCTGTAAGTATTTAATTTACTTATAATTAATCCAAATAACATATATATATATATATATATATATATATATATATATATATATATATATATATATATATATATATATATATATATATATATATATATATATATATATATATATATATATATTCAAAAGATAAAGGAAAGTAACATCTTGGAAGTGGCTAATAATTAAAATATCTGTCAAGAAAAAAGTTACTTAGCATATTGTCCAGAATTAAAAATTACTGTATTAACTTTTCTCCATATGATCAGCACCAAAGCAGAATTGAAAAGAAATGCAACTATAACTTCGGCAGAACACAAAACTAAAGGATACATTCCTATAACTGTTTCGTTTAATTTATTACCGACCTTGTACCCAATAATAGTTTCATTTCAGCTTGGTGATGAGCGCCAGAAAAGGCATTGTACTGTGATATTCATATCTAAAAATAGACCTGGATTGCTATCAAATTTATCCTTTAAATTCTTTGCCCTCCCTCCCCACTTTGCCCCTAAGGATTTAGTTTGTTAAGTATCTGGGATCACCATAAATTTTGCAGCTTCCAGTCCTTCAAGTCTGAGGCACATTCAACACAAACTGGGAAATATGGCTTCTCAGACCTGAGATTCCACACTTTAGCTACCCTCTGACCTGGGAGAAATATGATACCTGTATTAGACTTTACAATTCAGAACTTTAAATATTTATTAAACATGTTGTTACATACCCACCCACCCCGGCCTTATATCATCCATATTACTATAACTATGACAGAGATTTAAATAGATCAGCAGATTTAGGTCTACTTTACTTGTCTCAGTTTTTAGGAATATAATATAATATAAACATAAACATTCCTTTTTTTTAGGAAAGGTCTCAAACTTCATTGAGCTTCTCACTGAACAGACATCTTTAAGTTAAGACCATTCTAGTACAACTACTTTGGGACTACATTGGAGCATGTTGGAGGTGATAGTCCCAGCATACATAAAGTATTGGTGATATTATGGTAGCTATATACCTCAATTGCTATTTGATCTTTGTTTATTCCTAGGGCAGTGTTACTTGAGTGAGGGTAGCAGGTGGTATGGCCACCATGCAGTTAAGCTGGCACTAGACTTTTTACCTTTTTCGATTTTTGTTAAAAAGCCTTTTTTTAACTTTCTTTAGCACATTTTAGGGGTTATGTCACGTGCCACTGAAATGTAATTGTTGAGACCACAAATAAATTATTGGGATCTTCCGTATGTTTTATGTTTTATGGTTTTTAAAGGCATATTTCATAGGCTACTAGCATTAAAGAAGACCTGTAGTCCATGCTCATTTCAATGTAAGAATCGAAATTAAAATATTTCAAAGACCTATTTATCTACCTTTCTTTTGAACACTTCCAATGAAGAGGAACCTAAAATCTTTTTGGTCAATTGGATCAATTGTCAAACTCCTTTTACTATTCAGAGATTTCTTCAAACCTTCAGTCAGAATTTTTATAGGATTCAATGATTTGCTCCCTAATATTTGGAATTATATTTCTTTTGATGCTGCCTAAAATTATATTTGATTTATTTACAGCCACATCCCATTGCTGGCTCATATTCAATTTGAATGCATTTGTATATGCATTCCTTCAAGAAGCCTATATCAATTTATATTCCTACTTTAATATTTTGATTGTTGTATGCATTTTCATTCATTCATTGCCCAAAACCAATACATGTTTTTATTGCATAGAGCCCTTTTCTAATGCTCCTTCTGAGTCCAACATTTTTCTTTAAAATTTATATCCTCCTTTTATATTATCTGTAAGGCCTCCTGAATAAAGCTTATGATTCTAAAATATATTAGGCTGTAATAATGTTGGAACTTTGGAAAACAAATTAATATTTTTTTGTATTTTTCTTTCTGAAGGAACCATATAAACACAGTTCATTTTTAAACAAAGAAAGTGAGATGTAATCAAGGTTGTCTTCCATATATTTTTCCTGGCCGAACACTCTTTATTTGTACACTCACTGCTGGATAAGAGCTCCAGACCTTGAAACATTTCTTTTTCTTACAAAAAAAACCCTCAACCAAATTCCATTTTGGGGAAAAAAAATTCCTATAAGTGTGTCTTGCAATAAGACTGAGTGAAACAGTCACTTCAGGCAGCAGATTTTAAGTGTAATGGAAAGTTAGCAATCGAAATGCAATTAATTGATTCTTTGTGCTCTCATACCAGCTCCTTATGGGCTCCAGGCATTTGGTTGGCCTTGGGTATAATGTCTCTCAATTTAGAAAATGACAGGCACCTTTACTGTTGTAGGCATATCTTTACTTACCATTTAAGCCACTCCTGTCCTGTGCTTATGTGGTTTTGCCAACCGCTTGCAAGGTATATAGTACAAACTTCAGATTACAAAACCTTCCATTGGACAATTCCCTGCTATTCTATCCCACCACTTTCTCCTTTATAATATATGTATGCGTATACATATAATATGTATACATATATGTATGTCTTACATATGTACATACATGTATACATTTACATACAAACATGTGCAAAATTAAATTGCATTATTATATGTATAGGGGAGCACAATGGGTCGGTGGTTAAAGACTCTGAGCTTTTCAACTGGAGAACTGACAGCCTGGATTCAAGACCTGAGCTCTGTGCAACAGGATGAGCTTCTGTTACTTGTCCCAGCTCCCACCCACCTAGCAGTTCAGAAGCATGCAAATGTGAGTAGATTAATAGTTCTACTTCAATGGGACTGTAACAGTGTTCTGTACGCCTTTGACATATAGCCATACTGGTCACATGTCAGGGTATGTAGATTTAATAGTTGTAAGCTGATGAGAGGTTGTAAGTGGAGATCAACCGGAATGAGGCAGCAGGGTTACTGCCACTTTAAGAAGCTGGGTAAGAAGCTGCCTATATAAGGAAAGCAATTAGAGGTTGTGTCTCTTCTCATGTTCTCTCTCGTCATGTATTCTCATTACTCTTCTCCGTGTATCAGTAGCTGTATGATAAGATATTTAACCACATATAAGTTTGTATATATTAAGCTGTATATAAACCACGATTAATTATCTAAAGGCTCTGTGTGCTGTGTGCTGTGTTTTTGCTCCTGGGTTTATCTCATAATACTAATCACGCTGCCTAAACTCTGACAGGTTATGGGCCCAACCCACAGTGAGAAGGCCAGAGTGGTTAGTGAATTGTGAGTCTAGAGAGAAAAGAATCCCAGTGTGAGCTTGCACCAGAGTAAGTGGTTTAAAATCATGGTTAGCAGGCAGCATGGCCTCTGTCGGTGTAATGGGAGGAGGTTTCCTGGTGTCTCGGCTGAATGAGACTACCTCTCCTGAAATGTGAAGATGGAGATGTACCTGTGGAGGGAAGAATTGTGGACGATTGTTTCTGATCCACCAACAGTCCTGGATGATGGGGATCAGAGGAAAAATGAAAAGGCATTAGCCAGCATAATCCTTGCCTTGGGAGATAGTCAGCTAATACATGTGAGGGGTCTCCAGTCTGCGAAAGAATGCTGGGAGGCATTGTGCAGCGTGTATGTGAGAGAGACTGCTGGTAGTAAGGTGTTGCTGACTAGAAGGCTGTATAAGGCACAGCTGAAGCCGGGAGAGTGTGTGTCCACACATTTGCAGAACATGAGATGGACATTCCTCAAGTTGGAAGAAAGGGGAATGAAATATATGGAAGTACACAAAGTGTATGTGGTGCTTAGTTCCCTGGATAGTTCATGGGACATTCTTGTGAACAGTCTTGAGTCCATGCAAGAACAGGACTTAACGATGGCATACTTGACTGGTCAGTTGTTGGAGGAGGAGCAGAAAAGGCTGGAGAGGAGATAAGGAAAGGGAGGAGAGAGCATTCAGCACAAACCAGCATCTGCAACAGTCGAGGATGCCGGCAGAGCAGCTGAAAGAGTTAACTTTGCGAAAAGATGCTATACATGTGGGTCTACTGAACATCTCCAGAGAAGTTGTCCTGAGAGAAGAAACAGAGGGGCAACGAGACAAGGGAGTAGAATTAATCAGGGAACGTGGAGCAGTTCTCCAGCATCGTTTTCCCTGGCAGCGTCAACGACTGAACACAACAGGAATATGTGGTTGTTGGACAGTGGGGCAAGCCAATATATTGTTAATGATCCACATGTGTTTTCTGGTTTGAAACCAGCAATACAAACGTGGGTTAGTTTGGCTGATGGACAGAAAGCTGCTGTAAAAGGGGAAGATAATGTGTATGTACCAGAACTAAATGCAACATTGTACAATGTGTTATATGTCCCTGCTTTAGAGCATAATTTATTAAATATATCCATGTTAGACAGGCAGGGGTATGAAATAATGTTTGCAGGGGGACTATCATAGGGGGGGTTCCTGCCGGAGCTGCCCAATCCGCAACTCAGGTAGGGGGCAGCAGATTGCACAACCGCTCCGGAGCCCTCTCTGCTGGTCCACCGCACGCATCGCCATTTTTTTCAGTGATTTCAGGTCGATTTTGCTTCTGCGCATGCACGGAAGCAAAATCGTGCCAAAATCTTGCGAGGGGACACGAGAATTTGCCTCCGCGCATATGCAGAAGCAAAATCATGCCAAATCCCCTCGTGAGATTTCAGTGCGATTTTGCTTCCACGCATGCGCAGAAGCAAAATGGCGCAAGGGGCGCACGCACGTAGTGCACACACAGCCCCAAAGCATGGAGATGCGCGCGCATGGCTCCGGCAGTGAGGTAAGCGAGCAACCCGCCCCTGGGGACTATATACCATTAAGAAAAATGGACAGATACGTGCACAAGGGATTAAGAAGAACGGCCTGTACGTTCTAGGAAGGCAGAAAAATAGTTGTGCACGTGCACATACGAATGCTACCACACATGGCAACAGTGTACATTTGTTGTGTAGAGGAGTGGAGCATGCTAGGTATAGAAGGCTGCAGAAGACGCCAGACCCAGCTAGGTGGCATAAGCCACAGAAAAAGCCGAAGCAGTGCAAGGGGTATGTAGAGTGCGCTGTTTGTAATGTGACACAATATGACGGAGAAACGTGTTTGCTGTTAGCATACATAGACGATATATGTTTTATTTGTAAACAGCGTGCACAGGCTTGTGGTTTTGCTAAACAATTAGAATACAAATTCAGACTATAATGCCTAGGTAAGTTAAGATCTATCTAGGGGTAGAGATAAGTAAAACGCAACAAGAAGGATATGTAATAACACAAACAAAGAAAATAAAACAGTTACTGGAGACTTACAATATGTCAGACTGCAACAGTGTATCAACCCCTATGTTGTCTAATTTTCAGAACATTGTGGTAACAGAAAACAACACAGAATGTGAGAAGGAAATATACCAATCTGCAATAGGCAGTTTATTATATCTATCACAGTGGTCAAGGCCTGATATCACCAATGCGGTTAGTATATTGAGCAGTTACACAGCGGCACCAAAGCAATACCAATGGCTGGCAGTAAGGAGAATATTAAGGTATCTGAAAGGAATAATAGATTTAGGATTATGAATACATCCATCCGATGATCTCAGTTTGAAATGCTACGTGTATAGTGACTGGGCAAACAATGTGCAAGATAGGAAGTCTACTACAGGGTTTGTAGTGTTGTTTGCTGACACCGTAATTGGATGGAAATCCAGGAAGCAACCATCATTGGCACTTTCAACCACAAGACTGTCTTACACAGTTATACAATAACAACAAAAAGCATGAACCTAGTGCCAACGGGTTTTTTTAATTGTCCTTTCACAAATTTCATCAAAACGCAGGGTTATTTTTTTCCCATTAAAAACTGACCTTTTCAGAGTATTTATTCATTTGGAACACATTCTTATGTCTGCATTTGAATTACAGGATCAATAGAAAACAATAAAACATCAACATTTTAATCCTATCTTTGCTTCAGTCACTTTGTTCAGGGTTGGCATTAGATCACTTCTGTTTGCATGCATAGAGATAGCAATTTAGCATCTTTATCTGCTGTGTTTGCTCTTTTTTCTTCAAATGGAATTTGAATAAAAGAGAAAACTTTCAAGAGTGAATGCATTCTTTTTAAATATCACAAATGAAAGATAACTCTTTATGTGGCCTGTTTTTCATTATTTATTTTCATCCTCAGAAACCTTTATACCATTGTACTCGTGCTAGGTCATTATCCTGGGCAGTTTGCCAATACAAACTGAAGTGAAGCTCTCTTCACAAAATAAGTGAAACTCACAAAACAATCATGAAAGTTTACCTGAAACTCACAAGCCAATCTCCCTGTGTCTTTTTGTGTGAGAGAGATTTTCCAGAGAAAATTATATTCTGTTTTGCTTGTACTTACAGCTAGAACATTGTGTTCTTCTCAGGATGAGTTCTTTTGTCCTCCTGTACCATTTAATGCAATTTCCCATCTTACTGTTGAGAGGCACTGTACTTGGCTTGGTATCAAACGGTTGTTTTGAGAACTGCAAGTTGAATAAGATCAGGAGGCTAGCATAAGTCAAACCAATATAACAAGGCACAGATATTTTACTATAATACTTGTTCTTCAAAATCTACATTTTTGAAATTCTCCCTCATGGCATAGGGAAGGGTTACTTGAGAAAATAGCTCTCCTTTATTTCATCTCTCCATCCCACCAGACCTCTACTAAGATAATGCAGATAAAATAAACTTTATTATCATTTTTTTAATTGTGGGCACACTGGCACACATTAAAAATGAAATTCTGTTGCCTGCTCTCAAAAGAAAGTATCTACTACCCATACCCGTGCATAACACACATATACACGTGATTGATTATATATATGTTCTGCTTTGGGTACCACAAAGACTCCTCCTGGAAGGTAATAGGAAAACAGGTTGTGAAGAGGATGTGTAGTGTCCCAGACAATACTGCGGACCCAGAGGTATTCAGGTATTCAGCCGGGTCAGATTGGTTCAGGAAAACCGGTAGTAGCGACCTGTGGGTGGTGCCCCGGCGCTATGCCATCCTATTTAGTCACGTTTTCAAGCTGCGTGCCTGCATGCAAGCCGTGCACAAGCAAAGCACATGTGCAGAAGGCTGCATGCATGCTCGACCGAAGCAAGCATGTGCGTGCGCGCAGTCACATTTTTGGTGCTGGGTGAACCGGTAGGGAAATTATGTGAATCCCACCTCTATGTGGACCCTGCTTATATGCTATGTCCTGAATAGCAGAGATGTTATAGATTTCATCATCTAGGGAGCTACATTTTATGGATCCTAGGTGATGGTTTTTTCTGCAGTGGTACCCAGTTTATGGAATCTCTTGTCTGTGAGATGAGGATGAGCTTCTGAGCTTCTATCAGTCCCTTGAGACCTGGATGTGCCAGAATGCCTGGGGGCCCCAAGGGATGGTTGACTTCATGAGGGGGCTCCATTAACATTTCTTTGTCTTGTCTTTGTCTTTTGTTTTGTTTTTTATGGTTTTTTATGTTTTTATAATGAATTATGATAGTAGTTTTACATATTTATTCATGCTGCCCAAAGTCATTTTTGGTGATACAGGTGACTATAAATCAAATAAAATTTTTAAAAAAATATTTAGAAAACAATTCCAATTACTTAGCAGTTTCTGGGGTGAAATTATAAATGGAGAGAGGGGGGGAAAGGGAGGGAGGGGGAGGGAGGGAGGGAGGGAGAGAGAGAGAGAGAGAGAGAGAGAGGGAGAGAGAGAGAGAGAGAGAGAGAGAGAGAGATGTCAGAATGTTTAAATCAAAGGTAGGCCACTAGATCTATACTTGAAAAATTAAGTTGATCACTCTATAAGCAATAGCAATAGCACTTAGACTTATATACCTCCTGTTAGTGCTTTACTACACTCTCATCGTGGTTTACAGAATCAGCATATTGCCCCCAACAATCTGGGTCCCCATTTTACTGATCTCAGAAGGATAGAAGGCTGAATCAACCTTGAACCAGTCAGGATGAAACTCCTGGCTGTGGTCAGAGTCAGCCTGCAGTACTGCATTCTAACCACTGTGCCACCATGGCTCTTTTGTGAGCAAAGAGAATATGTTCTGTGTATCTCTTAGCTGACATCTACAGGTTTGGTGGGTTTTCGCAGGTAGACCTAACCAGAAACTGATACCATAGACTGTTTTAGACATTTTCTCCTAATAGACTTGACTAATAAAGGTTGAAGACTGCCCTCCCCCTCCTTCACGCCATAAAAATACTCTTCTTTCCAAATGACAACAGGAATTTCTGGCATTGAAACTAGTAGCCAAATCAGAAACATCCTTAAATGCCCCAAGAAATGGAATACCACCATTTCAGTTATTTCTTTAACACTTCCTTTAACTCAAGAGTTTATAAATGGTTTCCAAAATATTTTTTTAGTTTAATGTTGACAAAATCAAGATATTCCCCCTTCCCTTAAAAAAGATCATTTTTAATGTATATCCTGCCCAGAGCCTCAAATTAAATGCATATTTCTGGACAAGATCGTGTGGGTTACTGCCTGCACATTACTTTCTGCCTGATGTAATTGCATATGAGCTGTTCTTTCGTGTACTTAGGATTGCAACTGAATAGCCTGATTCTATGGACTGGTTTAATTTAGCATCTAAAAAAGTGATCCCTGTCACGTTCCAGTGCCAAGACACAGAGGCCAACTGCCTTACAGGGCAGTACGTAATGAGAAATCAGATTATATGTTGATGTTTTATTCTTTCTCCTGCACAAACAATTTTCAATTTGCCACAGCTGTGTCAGATTTCTTCATGAAGGTAAGTGACTTTCTTTCTTAAAAATCAAAAAGCAAGCAGGCAGCATCATTCCTTTAGTGAGAGAGTTTCATATATAATAATATTTTGGTGGATAAATCATTGTTTTTTTCCCCATGGAAATCTTAACAATTGTTACAATCTCATTGATTTAAGATAATGTCCCATCACTTGCTTTGGTAGAGATAAAACTCTTCTCACAGTTTTCTTTTTGATTTCACAGCCTCTTCTTGCCCTTCTCAAATGTTTTGTTCTGATGGAAAGCACATGTGTGTTATAACCAGAAAACTATTTGCAGTGGTGACAAGTACGAAAAGAAAGAGCAGGTGTAAATATGTGTCATACAGGAAAACATATATCTTGCTGGAGCAACACATTGAAGGCAGACATATATTATTCGGTACTATAACCAAATCAGAGAAAATATGCAAAAACCTATAAAATGAATCAGATAAAATATGCAGTAAACCAAAGACTTTAGCATTTCAGCTTACATTTTACAAACTTGTTTACTAATCCTTTTACTTCATTGGACAAAAAAGAATGGGGGGGGATTACAGTGCTAGAGAAATAGAAGGTGTGTGAATATTCTCATTCTAATAGGACTACCCAGATTTCAGGATATAAAAAGAAAGCTCATTTGCATATTAACCTGTATAAAGTTTGCATGTGAACTTGCCTCTACTTTTAGTTATTTGTGGTAAACGATTGTGGGGGTATTGAAAAGGAATAGAAGGAGAATGAATGTAAGTAATTGGGTTAATTCAGTCCAAGTGGCAAGAAACTGAGAAAGCATTTCAAATCCTTCAGAGATTCCCTCTGAATGAACTCAATATGAATAAAAAGGAATCTGGTAGCACCTTTTCTGACTAATAAGTTTTATTTAAACCAGTATTGTTCAAATTTGGCACCATTAAAATGTGGGGGCATCAACTCCCAGCATTTCCCATCCAGCACAAAAAAATTAGTTGCATTCCTGGTTGTCTTGGTGTTATTTTTTGTTATTGTTCTTTCTCTTAAAATAAAGCTAGATTTGTCTCATTGTTAAGTGTTTGCCAACAGCAATGTGCAGACTGCAGGGGACTGAATAATCTTCAAATTGCAATTCTACTGATTCTTATGTTGGAGAGAAAGAAAATATTCTTAAGGAAACTTGGGAAATGCTTTATTGTTTTGGCCAGAGGTTTGCAATTGCTTTCGAAAACTGATTGGGCTTTTAATGTCTTTTTCTCTGCCTTTGGAAATGCTGGTGAAGCTTAATTCATTGATCCAACGAATCACCATGTTCTACCAGGCAACTACTAGCAATGCTGTTTGAGAAAAATCATGGGAAACAAAAGTATGCTGAGAAAGTAACTATTACTATGTGTGGTGTAAATGCTGAACTAAGATTTTACTATATTTATCAACTAACCCACTCTTATGGAGTGGTACCCAACACAGTAAAAAAAAACCAAGGACATTACTAATAACAAAGCATTAAACAATGAAAAATACAAAAATGTGTAATGTATGGAAGAATACCTGTATACCAATCAACAAGACCCAAAAGCTCATCGAAAAAGCCAGTTTTCACAATTTTCCTAATTCAAAACAAATAAGGCATCCTTCAAGCTGCCAAGAGTAACATGTTCCATACTTCAGGGGCCACCACAGTAAAGACTTTACATCCTTTACATCTTTACATCCAAGGAGAAAAGGGGACTCTCAGCAGGATTTTTTAAGCTGGCTGAAGTGGACAGGTAGAACTAATTCTGGCAAATCAGTGCTTGATTGAAAGTAATTAAATAGCATATTCTTGATTTGAAAAGACAGTACAATGTTAAAGCATAGTAACAGATATATAGTACATTACCATGTACATAATGGGTATACAAGAAACAAACATGTTTTATAAGTAAAAAGGAAAGGGAGTAAAGACAGAGATGTTTCATTTATTTCCAGTAATAAAATTTCATAGTATATCAGTATATCTTCTGTGATTGGGAATGTGTGATGAAATATTTGAAATGTTTATACAAATTACTAAGCGTGAATAAAAGTGAGAAATGTGAGAATGGTAGTTGGGAAGCACAAGCATAGTGAGATTTTGCTATCTTTGTCAGTTTTAGATAAATAAATAAATTATGGTTTTTGTATTATTTTTATTAATGTGATATTGATGGAACAACTATTCTGTTATTTTTGGGGTGATTTTTTTTTAAAAAAATCTTATTGTATCACATGCTAATGTGAATCATAAATAAAAAATAATTACTAGATTTGAATATAATGATTCTATTGGCCTAATTATAGTAATCTTAATTCTGACTAACTGCTACATAGGTAACTTCAAAGTTCCTACTTTCCATTTGCTTCTATGCTTTACAGAAATTAAACAGATAGTGAACTAGGAGACAGTAGTTAGAATAAGTGTTGGGATGATAAGTTGAATGAAGGATTCTCTTTGCTACAGCAGAAATTATGGCAACTCCTCCATACAGCAGTATCTTTACAATGATGAACCTAGACCTACATGTGATCTCCAAATTATTATTTCTGCCCTCCACAGTCCCTCTTGTTGCCCCATCAAATTTCATTTCCTGTTTTCAGGTGGGAAAAACCTGAAATCTTAAGCCAAAGACTAAAACAGATAATTTTTAAAAACAGGAAACTTTCTTCAGAAGAAAGCCTTATCCTGACTATGTGTACAATGCAGCTATCCTCATTTTGTATTATTGCCCTGCCAACTGAAGTTTCAACCACCGCTCAAAAAGAAGATTAACCATGGTTCCTAATTCTTCATTAGCTGCTAAACATGGTGATGTCATCATGTCATGAGTCATTCTTTCTCAAGATAATCCTGATATTTCTTTTTCAGCTTTGCTTCTGTCCTTTAGTTGCATTGAAGGCCCATGCTTTGTCTATAGATCTGTGCTTCCAGATTTGTTTGCAATTATATTGACATGAGCCTAGAAACTGTCATTTTCTCCACTAGACTAAACATCCATTTTTTTTAAAATTTAAGCTGCTGCTCCATTTCAAAACCAACAGAGGGAGCAGCAAAGGGATAAAAGTGCCCAGCCATGCACTGAAAACTGCAGATGTTCTTTCCCAGTTCAGGAACTTTCTTAGGATACATCCAGATACATGACGTCTCCAGAAAGGACTACAAAAAGGAGTGGAATTACTTGTACGATCTGTTTATTTTGATTACCTACTGAAATAAATGTTAAAGTAAAAGAATTAATGGGGCTCAATTTTTTGTAAAGGGATTGGGATCACACAACAAGATAGCTTAGGTCAGTGTTTTTCAAGCTTGGCAACTTTAAAATATGGACATCAGTGGTGGGTTGCTACCGGTTCGCCCCGGTTCGGGCAAACCGGTAGTGGCGGTGACGGGAGGCTCCACCCACCCACCCGTACGTCATCACAGATGATCTGCGCATGCACAGAAGGTTCTGCGCATGTGCAGAAGTGCCGTGCACGAGCGAAGTGAGCGCACGCGCACGCGCGTTCACAGTTCCGAACCGATAGCGAAGGTAAGTGAAACCCACTACTAATGGACATCAACTGCATGGATGGTTGCTGGGGAATTCTGGGATATGAATTCCACATATCTTAAAGTTGGCATGTTTGAAAAACACTGGTTTAGTTATTGAAGTTGGAAAAATGTTACAGCAGAATTTTTGATTCTACTAAAGAGTTAGTGATCTTTACTTGTGTGACTGTGTGATTAATATTATTTGCAAAACTGAACAATTTGGGAACCATTTTTAAATCAACATTTTTGCACATTTCTAGGGATTATTCTTTTTGAAAAACTATTACATGTATAAATGTATCATTCACATATTACTGGGCTGGAAGAGGTGGGGAGAGAAAGAGATTGTTATAAGAAATGTTTAATAACAGAATTGAAAGGTACTTGGAGGTGTTCTAGTCCAAACATCTATACCATTCTGGCAAGTGGCTTTCCAATCGCTTTTTAAAAATCTCCAATGATGGAACATCCACAACCTCTAAAGGCAACCCATTCCACTAATTAATTTTTGGGAAATTCCTTCTTAGTTCTAGGACAGTGATGGCGAACCTTTTTGACACCAAGTGCCAAAAAGATCATGCGGCAATGTCGCACGTGTGTGCGCGTGCTTGTCGGGGCTGCACTCTGGAAAAGCCAAACTTCTGGGTTCTAGCGCGCATGCGCGCCCAAAGATCAGCTGGCTGGAGCGCATGCGCAGGCCATTTTTTGGCACTGCCACCCACGCGTGACGGGATCACGCTCAGGAAAAGCTGAACTTCCAGGTTCTGGCATGCATGTGCACCCAACAATCAGCTGGCCGGCACTCATGCACAAGGACAAAATGTTCAGATTAAAGTAGACACACTGTTCTGAGATTAGTAGTGAAAAGAAAGGGAATTATTTCCCGGAGGTACATCATGCTCAATTGAAGTAGGTCATCACAGGAGCTGTGTATCAGTATTTTGATATATTAATTAATTATCTGAGATGCCGAGAGAAGACATACAGTAACCTTCCCTCTTTCATTTCTACAATTACTGGAATAAATTAGAGATACAAAAAGGAAAGAAGTTGGTAATCAAGCAGTAAATGCTGACACGCAAGAAGTTTCTTCCAGAATTGGGAGAAATATTCCAGATTGAGGTTTGTTTTATTGTTGTTTTGAAATGACTTGTGAGCCAGAACAAGTAGATTATTGACCACACCTAACGAGGACTCAAAGCCAAATTCTGATCATGTTATTGACTGAAGAATTAGGATTTTTAGCATCTCAACTGTGCTTACAGTTTATTAGCCTATATTTAAATTGATTTTTATATAAACAGAATTGAGATGGGCAGTACTGTATAGAAATTTGATAAATATGCCATCCCCAAAGAGAAAGAAATATACTGATTAGGGATAATATTTTTGAAAACAGGATGAGTGGGTTGTGTGCAAACATGTACTGTATATAAAATCGTAACATCTGAGGGAAGCCTGGTTTAAAAATCCAAGTCTTAATATGAATCTTTGCTGCATATATAATCATTGCTACATATTTTCTTAATATTTTCTGGTTTCTTTGATCTCTTTGGGAGATTTCAGTGTTGTCTTTTTAATAATTTTTTTCCCTTTAATTTCCTTTCATGCTTTTTTTTGGCCCTTTTTCTTAATCCTCCCATGGTACCTAATATATCAATATCACAGAGTGTCCTGAAAAACATATATTTTTAATTCAATCAAAAATCATTAATGTGAGTTTGCTGCCTAGATCATATCTAATTATTTTTGTAGATTTAGGATGTTACACATGGAATATGGTCCTGTATTGGACAAAACAATAATTTTCTTAAAGAGGCTGGCTTTCATTTATCCTTAGTGGAAGGTAAATGCTCAAAATAAGGAGAAGGAAGAATAAGGAGAGATATCTAAAAACAGTTTGGAGGTCAGCAAAGATAAATGTGGTTGGCAGTCATGGATTGGCTATCCTACTCATCGACAAATACTCCAGCATTTTCCATTCACTAAAGAAGATGAAATATGTAGGAGTAATATAGCAACCACAAACTGATACAAACTTTGATCTGGTTTACCCAGAACAGCAAAGCTTGTAGATGGACATTAGGGAGTTATCACTTTATATTCACCAGATCACAACCCAGCAAGACTGTGTAAATATAACCTATGGAGTACAGGAGTTATATATAAAAACCTCTGCAATCCTGGAGCAGTTTTCTTTGTGAATTGGTTCAAAAGACTACCTGCTTGGAACTGTGATATCTAGAATAAACATAGCAGAGATTGAAATTTATCTTGTTCATGAAAATATGGTAAATTAAAACAGAATGGCTGAATATATACATTAATTGGAATCATACATATAGATATTAATTAAAATATGGGTGAAAGTATAGCTAGATGTTTACCTCCATGTAACATTTAATAGAATATAGTATATAATTTCTTTACAAGAATACAACTCTCCCTGCAAAGTCTATGGCTATGATTATGTAATATTAAGAAGGAAGACTCCTCTTGATTTTAACAACACCCAGTGGGATCAATTGAACTCATGAGAACCATAGATTGAAGATAAAAGGAGTATTTTTACATAAAGTGTTCTTTGAATGCCGTTATCAGAAGGTGATAATGTAATACATTAACATTGAACAGTTTTATGAGGCCAGCTAAGTGTTACTTTAAAAACACAGCTAAGATTGATTTTTTTATATGTAGTTGGAGTTTGATTTTTATTGGTAATCCCCACCCCATTTTCCACTAGATAAGGTGACTTAACCATCCACCATTCTTGGCGTGATTCTGATGTTTAGAGGAAAAAATAAGTTATATTGGGAATTCTCAAAGCATAATACATAACCCTCCAGAGCTGTCCCATAGTAAGAGAACCCCAAATAATAGCCTTTTTAGAGCTGGGGAGTTAAGACACTTAAAGCATCCATATCACACTTAAAATCCTGAACCTCCCTCATAAAATGGCTTTTGGTTCTGTCTGCTTTTGAAGGGCAGCTCTTGACATGTTGTATTTAGCCTGGTGTGGTTTCCTCCTCCATGGAATGGAGTTGTACATTGATTGGTGGTTGGGAAAGGAAGAACCAAACCATTCCTGCCTGAGGAGTGGGGGTGGGGGGAGTATAATAGCAATAACATTAGATTCCCAATTGTTGGAAGAATGGAAATACAAATAGTACTTTATGCAGGCTTGAACAGAACTGTAAATGTTTGATACATTATGTGTTGTACAATATATAAAATACTCCTAATCATACATGAAAACCCAGGTAGCATTACCTATGACAGTCTAGGTGCTCTGTTTAGCAAGGTGAGTGCACAATCAGCAAGAAGCTGCCCTAAGGATCTTCAACCTTTAAGTGACCTGCATGGGTAAAGACCAGCCCAAAACCTGCTCAGCTGGTCTCCTATCCCATCCCCATCATCCCAGCTAATTGCATTGTATTTTCATTTGCAATTATTTATATTCTTTGTAAACTGCTTTGGGGGGATTGTGATACTGAAGTTCAGGATATAAATAATTATGAATAAATATATGAGAGTATTTTCCATTCTATTTTTTGTATTTATTTAGGGAACAAGTTTTCACTCCCATAGTTGTTTAGATAGATTTTGCATGGATGGTTCCCTAAAAGGCATTTATACTTCCTGCAGATGCTCAAACTCATACACAGCCCATATTATTGAAAATTAAACTTTAATTTATTTAAAACTAAAAATTTAAATTAAATTTAATTGGAATGTGAAATCTAGATTCCAGTTTCCAATCCTCCAAGAAAATTTATTCTGAAAATTTGAGGCACTCTTTCTCTGTTATCCAAGTCTACCACTCAGGGATAAAACACAGGAATGCCCATTTAAGCCACTAGCCACTTGCTCTTGAAGGAAGAGGGACATAAATCAAACAAATAATAATTAATATTAAGGAGGGGGGTCTAAGATGTTGCGTACAAGATTTTATTTAGCCCTTTCTTTGCATTCCTCAATTATATCGTTTAACCCTGCATATAGGGGCAACTGTTGGTGAGCAATAATCAATAATAATATCTGTGTTCTTTATGTCCAGTTGCTGAAATAAAATTCATAATCGAAACAGAAATGAGAGCTAAGGACTAAGTGTTAAAGTATGCACTAAAAGCAATCACTCTGTAATGCATTTCAGGAATCAGCAATTGACTAATTCAGTTTCCACAAGCTTATTTACTTATGCATTTATGGCATTTTAATGTTATGTCACCATTACATGCCCCAAATAATTATGATTGTACATGGTCCATAAACCCTGAACCATAAATATTCCCTTAGAAATCTGGAATTTGAAAAGTGCTTATTAGAACAACTTTTAGGTAGCTGTTCAAAATTCATTTCTTTCTCCAGGCCTTCCTGATACAAATGCTAGAAGAAGGCTTTTTTGTTTTCTTTCCTCCCAACTTTTATTTATTGATTGAATTTTATATACAACTTTTTAAATATTAAATAACATACAAATATTAAATAATATAAAATAACATACAATATACAACATTCTTATCGTTTATCATTTGTTGTTTTCTGTTGTTTTCATGTATAATTCTATTTTTACTAATGCTTTGAGATGCTTCTGCATATGAAGTACATAGGTATATTAATAAATGAATAATAAAGCCTAGCAAGTTAGCCAAAAAATGCCTATTCTAGATGTGATGGGAGAAGTCTGATGGTGTGCATTTTCTGCAGCAATTCTGTTCCACTGAAATAACCTGCCTGTAAGGCAAAGATACTCTTGCTCTGCTAAAGATTTGGCTCTTCCAGGAGGCCTTCCGGGACTGTCTACAGGAGCCACTGGTACAAATCTTCAATGTCTAATTTTAATGATAGTTATTTTATGTATTATTATCCAAAAATCACCCATAGCCCAAATTAGGAATAAGTCAGTTGAAATAAATATTACACCAACAGCAGTTAAGGTAATACATTCTTAATATGTATATGTCGTTCGGGATTTGGGCGGCATACAAATACAATAAATAAATAAATAAATAAATAAATAAATAAATAAATAAATAAATAAATAAATAAATAAATAAATAAATAAATAAATAAATAAATAAATAAATAATAAATAAATAAATAAATAAATAAATAAATAAATAATCAATCAATCAATAAAATCATATCAAAACAGTCAAAAGCATATTAAAAATCAGCAGAATCAGATATACAACCTTGTGGCTGTGATCCTCTGGTCTGATTTCCATGGCTAGTAATTTCCAGAATGGACAGATTACAATCATGGAAAGACCAAGAAGAGGATCTGAAGGATCCAAACTAACTCAGCTTTCTCATACAGTCCAACTTAGGGAGATCTAGACAAGCTGTTCAGCTAGTCTTCATATATTTACATCTGTTGTCCCAAAGGTGCTTTTTCAAAAGGCAACTAGATTTTCTTTGTTTTTCCTTGAAGAAGTTTCACTTCTCATCCAAGAATGATGGATGAGAAGCAAAACTTCAAGGAAAAACAAAGAAAATCTAGTTGCCTTTTGAAAAAACACCTTTGGGACAACTATGATCTGGATGACTGAGAATCTCCATAGACATTTCCATCTGTTACAGTATGTACAGTGAGAAGGCTCCTATTTCCACCCTATCCCCTTAAGCGAGAAATCAAAATCTCCACAAATTAGCCCTTATGTTTTCATACCTTTAGTTCAGTCTTTCCAGTCTCCACTTATGTTGGACTGTAACTCTTATCAACCTTAGTCAATATTATTAACAATCTGTGCTGAACTCTAGTTCCCAGTTAATAGTCCCCAGGATAGACATTGACCATGGTGGTGAAGGATGCTGGAACATAATTCCATACTGCATGGAATGACAAGGATTATAGTCCAAATGATCTAGAGGTCACCAGGCTGGGGAAGAGAGCTTTTGTCTGAGATCAAAAAAGAAGCATATAAAATTGGTGTGACACATTTAAAATCTAATTACTATAGCATAGTCATTTTCCTCCTAAGATCATCTTGTCTATCAGCTTTGGCTCATCTCCCATAATTCTGCATCATAATTAAGATGCAGTTCATGTTGAAAAATCATTGAGCCTTGGCTTCTAGGCAACACTAGCCATCCCTCATTTATTGAGAAACAAATCACTAATAAGCCAGAATTACCATTCCTGATCTAGGGATGGAAGAGAAATTCATTCACCTCACATCTGAATGTGAACTTTATCTAATTTGAACTTTCTAAACTAATACACAAAGTGAAATGCTGTTATTCAGTACAATTTTTTTCTAAATTTTATGATACCACAGTACTTGTTTTTTTAAATTAAAAACATACTGTACATAAATGTGTACATTACAAAACATCCACAGAAATATTAATGTGCATGGAATTAATATATGAAAAGGGTTTTAGGAATTAGGAAACTGCATAAATACAAAATTGGGAAAATATATTCATACATTTAAATATTGATGCAGATTTACATAAATACACATATTGCAAAATATGGATTTTCATTTAAATTGAATTAATCATAATTGTTTAAATGTAGGGATTGGCAAGTTTATCAGTCAGTATTTTTTAGTTTCTTGAATTCCTGATAAAAAGTTTTGTTTTGGCCATCATTGTTTCTGTTTCTAGATATGTATAAAATATTTCTGCTAATATATATATATTCCTAATATGCATACCTTTCACACATAATTTTAATTAATTTGTGTATTTTTCTAAAGTAATATACTTACGTGTGTACACTATTTTTAGTACAGGTGTACAAAATTTTTATGTATATAGTTTATTGTAGAGCAAATCGCTTTACAAAATTAATCAGCATACAAATGTGTTCTATATACAGTAATGTGTTTATTGACTTGTAAATTAGGTGATTTCAAAGAAATTTTCCTTGGAGACTCTTCTGAAAGAAAAAGAAACCTAATTAATTTACAGTTCCATATTCAAAGATGCCCACATCTGAACAAATTAGCTAAGCCGATGCTCTTTATCATATTATTGGCATTTTCCTATATACTTCAAAGGATTTTTGTCTACTTACAATATCTAATTCATGCAAAAGTTTTTGCCCTTGCAGCATATTGCCCTTTTTATCCTGTTCTGGCTAAAAAAATGAAAACTTCAGAGCCTTCTCTTAGAGCAAAGAACACAGGAATCAATTTCATTTTCTAAAAACAGCCCAAACCCTGAATGTTGTGGTTCTTCTGAAAACAGCATCTTGTCCATGATATGCCCTTCCTGGAAGGAAAGAATCTTTTCAGTGAGATCTTCTTCTTGATACTCTTGTCTTATGAGCTTCCATTAATAGAACTGAGAATAGACAAATCCAGAAAACCACACAGATGGCCTGAAGTACTTTATCTACCACTAGCACGCTGACTTTATACCTGTGACACTATGTGCGCAAATGAGCACTGCATCTAATTTGGCCTGTGGATCAACAGCCTTCCTCAGCCTTGTGGCCTCCAGATGTATTGGTTGGTTAGTGCAAACATGAACAGCTGGAGAATTTACCTAACACATGGAGATGAGGGCATCCATTTGGTGAAGGCTACTCTAATCACGGAAAGGAGAAAAAAGCTCTTTCCCAGTTGCAGCGATATAATTGGGATGGGTAGAAAGTCTCCTATTAACACCGTCCCTGGCCCAGCCTGGCAAATAGACCAAAGCATTTGTAAGGGAACTAAAGTGTTTTTACTAATTTCCCCCCCTCAAAAGTAGCTATAAAAATTGTCTGGGTCTCTTTGTACAATGTCTTTGATAATTTCCAAAGTTTATTAGCTGATGTACCAGCTGAGGATTTCTATAGGCTACATTGCACTACATTGCACATCACTGTCTCCCAGGGATGAAGACATCTTACATTTTAATCTCCTTCATTCTTATCCTACATTAGTGAGGCTGTCATTCCTTAAATCTTCATAGAGGAAAGAACCCTCCAGAAACTATTGAATTACAACTTTCAGAATCCCTTAACAGTGGTGATGATTCCTAGGAAAGCTCCAACTTTTATTCCAGCCTTCCAACCTTTTCTATCTCCTATTCTATTCCATTCATTCTATTCTGCCTGAGACAAATGGCTTTGGTATCATTTATGAACTTAGTGGGGAGAGAAATTAGCTATGAAAAGAAAATGTTTTAATGAAATAAGACATATATCTCTTGTATAATATTAATGATAGAAACGAATATGGAAGTCACAGAGGATTTATTCAGTAATCCAAAACTGAAAAATATGAACAAGATTATAATAGCCAAAAATGGCAACTTTATAATACCCATTTTAAAGGAACTAGTGAAGAAAAATGGCTTAATAAAAGTAAAACAGTAAATTTTTTTACTCTTGCATACTCAGTATGCAACTTCATTCATTCGTTCATTCGCTCGTTCATTTATTCAGTCAACTTCTAGGCCAACCAACCCCAAAGATTCTAGATGGCATAAAAACTAAATAACATTTACAAACAATAAAGTTAGAGAAAAAGGCAATCATTTTCCCACCCACAGACCTAGTGCCTAACACAAGGTCTAGGGCCGTGATGGCAAACCTATGGCACACGTGCCACAGATGGCATGCAGAGGCCTCTCTGTGGGCATGTGAGCAGTCGCCGAGCTCAGCTCCACCCTGCATGCGTGTCTGCCTCCCACCGACCAGCTGATTTTCATGTATGTGCCGCGCATATGCAGAGGGCAGGGCGCATGAGGGAGACGCATGCCCATGTGTGGGGAGGGTGGGGTGCCCCCCCGCAGCCAATTTTTGGTCTCAAATGGGGCAGGGGGGTCGTGCGTGCAATGCATGTGAGGCAGGGGTGGGTTCTAACTTACCTTGCTGCCGGTTCGCTTCCTCCTGCACCGCACAAAATCCCTCCCCCCAAAAGCCAAAAACAAGATGGCAGTACATGCACAGTGCTGGAAACCAGGCTTCTGTGCATGCGCAGAAGAAAAAATCAGCAAAATCTTCCCTAAAAAATCCCCCCCTCAAAAAAAATAACAAAAAAAGATGGTGCCATGCACGGACCGGCACCGACAGAACTGGCTCTGTGACATCACCAGCGGTTTGCTACCGGTTCTATACATTTCGAGAAGTTTGATTGAACTCACAAGATGTTTTCTTTTACAATGGGCTTCCCTGGACACAAGGCCGATGAACGCGACAGAGCTACAAGTCCCAGGTAGGACACGTGTCTCGTGGTGGGACGCAATTTGGGGGTGGCAGGTGGGCTGGGCCGGGCCGCAAGACGTGCGTCCTACCTGACACTTGTAGCTCTGTCCCATTCCTCGGAGAGAGAGAGAGAGGTGGGTGCGCGCAGGCACTGACACAAGACATGCACACCCCGCGGGACTGGCTCGGCTCCTCTGGGCTCTGCCTCCGGCGGCGTTTTGAAACACGCTCCTGCCTGCGAGGAGGCAAGGCAGGGATCGAGGCTCTGGAGCCGCCGCGGTGGGAGGAGGGAGAGCCTCTTGTCCCCCACCCCATAGCAACGTGTGCCCTTCCACCTGCCTGCCCTTCCACCTGCCCACCCCGGGATCCGCCTCCCTGCACCTCTGGCTCGGCGGATGACTCTCTCGGCGGGCTCTGTAGCGGGGCCCTCCTGCCACCTCGCACCGCTGGGCATGAGTTAACACCAAACATTTCCTCCCACTGGGTGTTGCTGCTGCTGCCGCCTTTCCGAGGAAAGGATGGGGGACTTGGAGCAAATGGGAGCCACCGAGTGAGGGAGCAGCTGCCTCTGTTGCCCCTGAGCAGGCTCGGCCCAGGTGCGTGAGGCATGTCCCCCCCTTTCCCCAGAAAGTAGTTGGGGGGGCTTATGGGGGGGCTTATTTCAGCACATGTGCTGAAAAGCCTGATTGGCCTTATTATGAGGACATGTATTATTTTTGGGGAAACACGGTACATATAGCACCACTATTTAAAAAACTGATTAAATAAGCAAGGGAATGAAGTTAAAGTTATAACACAACTAAGAGTTTTGCAGTTGCGCTAACTCCTAGTGAGAAGGGAAGAGATGGGCCAATCATTTTGAAGGTGTTTGGATGGAAATGTTCCTCCTAGTTAATAGCATTTCCATAATCATGGAAATAAATATCTTTATATATGTGTGTGTGGAATGCATCCAGCATGTCTAGTGAATTATTCTGCAAGCACAGTAAGATTAACACCTTATTAAGAAAGAAGCCATAGAAAAATCAATTTGGACTTATGCCTAAAATGGTACAATTAGATCAAGTTGTAAGTGATGGATTGAGTGTGCTTTCCCATACCAGCCCTGAGGACGAAACAAAGTGTTTTTTTTACCCAATTAGCTTTTTGGCACAACTTGTACTATGAAGCTAAAGAAGCAAATGCCAGTTTGGCGTAGTGGTTAAACCATCAGACTAAAAACTGGGCAACCATATTCTAATCCCATCTTAGGCTCAAAGCCATCTGCCTGACCTTGGGCCAGTTAACTCTAGGAAGGCGGCAATGGCAAACCACTTCTGAAAATCTTGCCAAGAAAAATGCAGGGCCTAATTCAGACAGTTGACAGGTGTCGGCACTGCCTTGAAGACAACTCCCTGCCACCAAACAAAACAAATCCACATAATACAAAATGAAAGGAGGATATAATTCCCAACACCTTTTTTTAATAGGCCAGAAGTTATCATTTCTCTCCATGATTTCTGAAAATTGATAGTAATGATTTCTATAAGTTTGAGGAGAAAATAACATAAGCCCTAAAATAAGTCTTCTATAAATTTAAATAGCAAAGAAGCCCAAGTCAATTCCCAGAAGGAATTTAAACATCACAACCCCAATCTTTGTTAAATATATAGTAATATCCACTTGGCAGCATTATTTCCCCGAAGAGCCAGTTTTGTCTGGTGATTAAGACACCAAGCAGAAAGCAAGAAACTGTAAATTCTAGTTCTGTTTTAGGTGTGAAAGCAGGCTGGGTGACTTTGGGCCAGTCACTCATTCTTAGCCCAACTCACCTCACAGTTGTTGGGGGGAGGGGGGCAATAGAAGGAAGCAAGGACAGGACAGCAATGAAAATGTAATGATAATGAAAACAACTCTGTATGTATTTAAAAATGACTCTCACACTTTGACATTCCCTTGGCAAAAAAAATAGGGGTGACATGATTGTTTTTACTGTAGTTGTCAACAGATAATTCTATGCTTAAGGGTAATTTTTAGAAAATATTTACATTTTCACACATAGCAAAAAAAAAACCCACACAAAGAATATAAAATATTTCTGGCAGCTATGTGGAAAGAAATACTGACAATATAAACTCTGCTGCACAGCAGATATAAACACACCCACCACAAGTGAAAGCAGAAACAAAGCCAGCCACTACTGGCTGAATGCATGGAGGCCTGTTGATGAACGAATGGTGAGAGAAAGACGGCTTACACATACCCCCAGCACTCCCTCCCCCTCAAAAAAAAAAAAATACTTCACACGCCTCCTCGGGTTAGCTGGAATTAAAAACTTGGCAGATGGGTGGCTGCCTAGTGCAAAGACCAACCTAGCTCAACCTGAGTCAATTACACGGGGGGGGGGGTATGAACCCTTTGTTGGTGAAAGTCCAGGAAGCCCGCGCCTAAGTGGTTCTAATGCATGTCTGACTTTTGGCCTTTGCACTCGTGTCCCTGTCGGAAGGCGACCATATGGGCAAATATTGCGCGTGTGCGTGTGCGTCCCCTTGTAGCGCTGGGTAGAAAACAGCTGCTTGCTCGGTTTACGCGGCGCATCCACTTGCTGATGCACACCCGAACGCGCACACAGAGGCTCGCTGCCAGTCGCCACCGCCAGCACCAGCAGCAGCACCCAAATCCCATTGCAAACAAAGGGAGATGACGGTTGGGCTGCTGGAGAGCTCTCTCGCCTCCTCCGTTTTGCAAGCGGCGACCGCCCGCAGCCTTTCGGCTCTGCTTTCCCCTCTCCCTTCCCGTAGCTGTACTCCTCCATCCCGCAGGCGGTGGTAATTCGGGAGCCGGGATTCAGAGCAAGGCGAGAGGGACGTCGCCCGCGAGGGAGAAAAAGCGATCTCTCTCTCACACACACACATACACACACACATATGCGCGCGCGCGCAAGGACTCACACAACTAAAACAAACCTCGCCCGCCTTCACCTCGGCGGATTGTCAACAGATCATTTGCAAAAAGAATCCGAGGGCAAGAGCAGCAATCGGCGGGGAGGCGGCGGGGGAATTCCGGCCGTCTTTTGTGCTTCCCCCCGCCGGTGTTTATGCCGAACGCGGTCTCGCCGAGTAAGGTAAGCGGGAGGGAGGGAAGGAGGGGAGGGGGAGAGCAGAGGATTTCTGCCTTTTGGCGGAGTCTGCAAAGAAAGAAGGCGAAGCATGAATCATCCCTGCTTCTTCCTACCCGGCGGATAGTTGACACACGGATCCAAGTAGCAGCTAAGTGCGGAGAGATGCCTTCAGGTATGGTTTAGGAGCAGGGGCGTGTGAGGGGGGGGGGTCTCTTCCGCCCCTCCCCCTCCTCGTTTAATGTCCAGAAAAAGTGTTTTGTTTTGTTTTGCTTTTTTTTTTTTTGGAAAGGCGGAGAGGGAGTCAGTTTCCATGCCCAGAGAGCTGATTTGACAGACATCACCTGCCTCCCTGAATTACTGCCGCGGTAGGATTGGGGTGATTTCCCGTGTCAGGTGAAATCAACAAACGGTGACATGCATAATGAGGAGGACATGCTTCCCAAGCTGTCAAAAATGGGGAACCTGAGCCCTCGTGGCCACTGAGGTTGACATTAAATATAGGTGCCTTTTCTTCATCTTCTGTCGCGGATGTTTCAAAGAGCAGGAAGATGGGGGGGGGGGGATATCTCTCCTCCCTTCTTAAGCCAAGGTATGTTAAAGAGGAATATTTTGCAAGTTGTCAAATGCCCATAGGAGTGTTAGATGTATATACAAACATGTTGTATACTTTTAAGGGATGTCTTCCTTTCAATATTTATGCGGTTGAGCATCTTTTTGCTTAAAGCAAACTTGAAGACCAAGAGTACCACTTGCATGCCTTTGCCTTATCTTTATGGCATTTCTTGGATTTATTTCAAATTGAACTACCAAACAATCTAAAAAATAAATAGTACATTTTACAGCTCCTTTGACATTTTAAACCCCCCCCCCCAATCCAGCTGCTTATATCCCTACAAATAAAAAAAGAATAGAAACTCCTGCTTACTCCCTTGCCTCTGAAGGCAGCATTAACACACTCAAGAGGCAGGACTGTCACTTTGCAAATAAACAGCGATCAAGCTCCTACCTCTAAGAGAAACAGACTTCAGTCAATAATCCTTCCCCATACAGTAATGCAGAAAAGCTGCCAGGGCCAGCTTAATAGGAGAAGAAGAGCAGCAAAGTATGCAGGCTTCTGAAGGGAGAGACACCAGCTGGAGGCTTCCGACACCTTAGCTTGTAAGACAGAAAGACTGACTGTGTTCAAGTTTGCCTGCCTTCCCAGAACTCTCAACTGAGGTTCTAGAAAGAAAAGAAGGAAGATCTGTCCTAAGCTTTTCTTCAAAACACAATCTGAGGTTAGTGTCCCTGTTCATGGTCATGGGTTTGAGTAATGATCATAAGTGGGTGTGGTAAAAAGCATTTTCTGAACGACCCAGTGAAGAGTTTGATCAGAACAGTGAGATACAGCCTAAAGCCAAACCCATTTTTTTTAACCAAACACATGTGATTTATCTTTAAAAATCCATCATGCATTTTAAACTATTTTATTAAATGTTTTCAATGCCTCACTCATTCCCTATTCAATGATTGTTATCATAAGAATTTACCCACCTGTACATGTTTTTTTCTGATAATTGTCAAAAACATCTTGCCATTCGCATCAGGAACCGAATGATGCTGTAAACACATATATGTTTGTTTGAATATTTTGGTTTAATGGGACATTCACAATGCCTATTTCTATTACCACTATTTTTATAAGCTTTTAAAAAAAAATTTAATTTTTTTCTCCAAACCTACACAAAAATCCATACATATACCATATTATCAAAACATCCATAGCAATATATTTCTATCCAAAATGTCCTAAACATATATCCTTAGTTTGCTCCTTTTATATTTTTATCTCCAGTCTGCTTTCCTTCTATATTTCATACTACTCCCCTCCCTCTATCTCCCTCTCTCCCCTCTACCTTCTTCCTCCCTCTCTACCTCTCTCCTACTTCCCTACTTCCTTTCTACTTCCTCTTTCTCCCTCTTATCCTTCCCTGAGTACATCTAATCATATTCCATTCTATGGTTAGCAGACTAGGAATTCAAAAACCCTAACTTCATTCCAGCATCGGAGCTACTTCATAAACTTGTATCTTTCCCTTTATCTATATTTATATATTTAATATATTTTACCAGGTATATCTACTATTATTCTAATGCTGCCTCCTTCCTCTTATTTTTGTCGCCTGGGTCTACCACCTCTAATTCTCAACTTTCTTTCAAATTAATCGCTATAGCTTAACTGTTTTTATAAGCTTGATTGGCATCTTGCGGTTCAGCATCTAAAAATGTGAAGTTAAAAAAATAAATACAAAAACATATTCATTGGATTGCTTATAGTTCATGTTGCTTGCTTTGTTCTCTGATTTTCAGCACATAAAGTTCATGGTTAGCATGCATTCATTCCTAAAGGAAGAACATTTCATGAACTTTTTTTTAGCTAGGAACTCCTTGGAATTCTGCGTTTCATTTATGTCCTTATAATATTTTAGAAATGACTGTACAGTTCATTGTTCAAAATGTAGGACAAAGATTATATCTTCTGAAAAACAGTGAAGAGCTTCTGATATTATTGTTGACCACTCCAGAAAAGATTATCTCCTTATGTATCTACAGTGCTTTTATATCTATAATATACATTACAGCAGGTACAGAGAAACAAGCAATTAAAGAGTCTAATAGTATCCTAACTTATCAATATACGTATGTATGGCAGTTATATTCTATTGCTGCCTCTTTTTCTTAATATGCATTCCCTATACCTATACTTTGATTTGAAAATTAATTCAGAAGGCTTGACTTGAATCCTTCAGATCTTTGTTTTGATGATTACAGATTCGATAACTACTTCAGAAAGCACATACAAATTTTGCTGAAAATTTTAACAAAAGAAATGCAACTGAATTCATACATTTTCAACTATAATGCTTAGTAGCCATCTGTCAATAAATACTTACCTCTCTTGTTGTACTATCTGACTCACCCTTATGAAAGAAAGAAGATTCAGTGCTGTTAAAACTTGTTGCATCAGATGACATAATTATAACAAGCATATTAGTTTGCTTGTTGTGGTATTGCAGAGACAAACAATATTCCGTCTGGAGTTATACTATCCATATACAGTAACTTGCATAAAGATTCATACCTCACCTGTAAATCAAGAGCTGTTCTGGTTATCAATTTGTTTCCAGTTCAACAAGTTAATGATGATCTTTAAAGTCCTTAAGAGCTTAAGTCCAGAATATCTTAGAAGAATTGCCTTTCTCCATACCTGCCTGCCTACAATTCAATACTGAGCCTTTTTTTTTGTAATCCTGTTGTGAAGTTCAGGCCAATAGTGTCTTTTTCATGGCCGTACCTCAAATATACCAAAGACTATTTAAGAAGGCATTTGCTTTACAGGAAATGTCTCATTTTAACTTCTGCATCTGCCTTCTTCTTACTGCCTATTCTTTACTTTTGAATTCTACTTTTCCCCTCTAATTTAGTTTTATTATCTTGTAACTCCCCAGAACACAGAAGTTTGTTTGAGGTTTGATGGTTGAAGTTTGTATGGACCCTTTCTTCCCCAAACTTTTGCTGCAGCCAACAAAAGCATCTAAATAAGCAATAATATTTAATATGATCAAAGAGGGAAAATATTAAATATATGACTGGAGAATAATTATACTAACTATATTTTAATTAAATAAGTGTTAAAGATAGATTTTTTTGGGTAGCTCCATCCACTAATTTTGGGAAAGGGGTATACCACTCAAAAGCCAAGTCCTCTAAGTCTGGAAAACATTGTAATTCACCAATATAAAACTTTGGGTGGGCATAAAGGTTTAAATAAAGTATTTAGTGTTGAGAACACTAGCCAGTGGGCACAGAAACAGTAAGCTGCCAAATGTTCCCAGCAATTCAAAGGCCTCTAACTATTGCTTGCCTTCTCAGAACTGGAACAACCTTCAAGGTTCACTCACCAGAGTTCCAGTGTTACCTGGAGCTGTAAGAAGACCCTGCCAAGATAAGTCAGTGAAAATGAGACCATGACTCAAAGTGTAACATCCAAATGTTTCCCATCTTACACTTGAACTACCCAAGTTTATTAAGCAGAGATACAAAGCTGCCTTGGACAGTCAGTTTGGGAGTGTCATGGAAGACTAGCAAATACATAACTTCACTAGCACAGAAATCCTCAACTTATTTTTATCAGGAATGGGATGTTAGAATTGTTTGGGTGGGGTGGAAGAGAGAGGGAGGGAAACAGAAGGAAAAGAAGGAAGAAGGGGGAGGGAGGAGAGATGAAGGAAAGAGAAGGAATGAATGAAGGAAGAAAAGAGAAAAAAGAAAGAAGAAAAAGAAAGAAAGAAAGGAAGGAAGAAAAAGAAAGAGAAAGAAAGAAAAAGAAAAAATGTGGATGTCAGAATAGAATATGTCATACATATTCTATTCTGTGCTCTATTCTCTAGCACAGAATAGAATAGAATAACAGAGTTGGAAGGGACCTTGGAGATCTTCTAGTCCAACCCCCTGCTTAGGCAGGAAACCCTACACCACTTCAGACAAATGGTTATCCAACATCTTCTTAAAAACTTCCAGTGTTGGAGCATTTACAACTTCTAGAGGCAAGTTGTTCCACTGATTAATTGTTCTAACTGTCAGGAAATTTCTCCTTAGTTCTAAGTTGCTTCTCTCCTTGATCAGTTTCCACCCATTGCTTCTTGTCCTACCCTCAGGTGCTTTGGAGAATAGCCTGACTCCCTCTTCTTTGTGGCAGCCCCTGAGATATTGGACCACTGCTATCATGTGTTCCTTAGTCCTTCTTTTCATTAAACTAGACATACCCAGTTCCTGCAACCGTTCTTCATATGTTTTAGTCTTCAGTCCCCTAATCATCTTTGTTGCTCTTTTCTGCACTCTTTCCAGAGTCTCAACATCTTTTTTACATCGTGGCAACCAAAACTGAATGCAGTATTCCAAGTGTGGCCACTTGTTCCAGCCATCCTGAAATTAACTACTTTGATCAAAGAAAAGACTTTAACTAGCTTTTTTTTCTTGTAACTGAAAGAAATGAAATTTTAATTTTGAGATTTGACAATTAGAATTGTTTATGATTATAAAAATAATATATACTATTGAATTTTAGGCAAACGGTTTCTGTTTGTAACTGTATCAAAGAAAAGTTGAAAGTTACTTTTCTTCTATTTTCTTTTTTTTCCTTTTATACCTTGCACTTTCCTTTCCCCTGCTGTTTCCCTTTTTAATTTTTAATTATTTTTAATTATATTTTATCTTTTGTAGAAATTTAGTTTCATGCTCACACATACATACATACAGAAACATACATACATACTCTGTGTGTGTGTGTGTTTATACAGTATATATTACAGCCATCTAATAAAATGGACTTCCATTGATTTCAGAGGGTTTTCTCTCCCCCCCCCCCATAATTACTGCATTTCAAACTATAGAGGGATGGATTTTTAAAAAGTTGTGTATCTTTCATTTATATTAGTTGCTTTAGATTGTTTGTTTGTTTTTTGCTAAAATAAAGTAAGCCAACAATGTAAAATTTAAGCTGGTAATAGTTTAGTAATGATGTGTATTATTCATAGCACCCAAAAATCTATTCTAAGTTGTTTAATTTATATTAGAGTAGCACACCAATATATTTCACTGTAAATCTTCAGTTGTTGGGTATAAAAGGACTGTGATTCTATAGATATAAAAGCAGTCATTGCGGTAGCCATAGAAGATGTAGGAGTGGTTTTAATTTGCCACCAATCAAAATTCAATTATGTCAGCCTATGTCTACGTCTTACTATAATCTAATGTATAAAAATTGAATTCTGAAAATAGAATAGCCTTATTTACTATGCTCTGTTCTAGGTTTTAACAAAGGCTGTGCAATTGCTGCTCAAAAGGTAGCAATCCCAAATGGTCAGTTTGAGCTATTGTATCTTGCTAAGCTATTCCAAGTCAGAGTTCCAAAGTTGGTTTTTTTTCTAACCCCGAAATTTTAAAGGAACAGCCAGTGGTCCAGAAATAATCATGATTAAATAAATCTTTAAAAATTCATTTGTGTTTGTGTGTGTATGTAAGTGTTCTCAATTTACAACCAGTCATTAGCGACATCTGAAATTATGACGGACCTATCTTGGGGTTACTTACAACCCAGATTCAAAGTTCTATCAGTCCCGTCCCCAACCCCCAACTCAGATAAGCAAATTTTGGGAGCTTGGTAAATTAGGCTGTATTTACGTCCATTTACAGTGTCCTACTGTCATGTGGCCAAATTTTATGATCATTTTGCCAAAAACTTTCATTAACTTTTGGTACATAGCCGCACTGTGTTTGCTTAATGAGCACTGCAAAAAAATTGTAAAATTGTTTCATGACTGTCATGACTTACAATTGTGACGGGCAGGCTCAAGATAATAAATCAAGGACAATATAGATATATACATACACATGTCTATACATAGATACCTATAATATACATAATAGTTATAATGGAAATTAAAATGGCAGGCTGATGATATATCAGAGCACAGGGACCCAAATATGTAGATTTCTGATCGCTCACATTTTAGAATAGGTAAGATAGAAATAAATTGCATATAGTGAGGATAGAGTATGCAACGTGGTAATGCAGTGTTTTGCAGTTTCACTCATTTTAAATTGTGTAACTTCCACTCCCAGAATTCCTCTGACAATATGGTAGGAATTCTGGGAATTAAAGTCCACATATCTTAAAGTCACTGTGACAGAGAAAGACTGATATAATTCATGGTGGTGAAGGTGATGGGAAGGTGGTCTCGCTTGATGAAAGAACAAATATGAATTATGAGCTGGACACAGGCAGCCAGTTAACTAAGCAACAAAAGATCATTCTTGTGCTTTGCAAAGCACGACTTATTGTTACAACTGTGTCTAAAGCTAGATTACTGTACATCAAATAAACTAAAAATGCAAAGAGCCACAGGAGCCTTTATTTTCATAGGAATGAAAAAATATTGCAGAACTGAAATAAATTCTTAAAAAATCTCCATATTTCAACATATTTTCCATTCATATATAGTATGTCCACAGTGACATGTATAAAAGAATATAAATATTAAATAATTTGTGGTTTTACCTCCCAAGCTGTCAGCAGCATTTTCATAGGGCTCTGTTTCTACTCTTCAAGAGATCTCACCTGTCCCCTTCCACCAGCCACCTGGCACTCCCCTCACCTGGCCTTTGGGGTAGAATTAAAACAAATTGATGCTTCACCCTCCTTTGTTCTTCTGTGTTTATTTTTAATGGTGGCAAGAAAGAAGTGAAAAGGAACAACTCCTAGTAACTAGACACTATGGAAGAATTCAAGTTGGAGTGTTGGGAATTGATGGCAAGACCCCCTGGTACTTCTGCTTTAGAAGGGAAGGAAAAAAATCGCAGGAGATGGAAAGCAAGACAGTCAGGATTTCCCACCATAGGCTCCAGAGAAAACATAACAGAACTATATTCAGTGTGGGGTTTTTTCTGTAGCCTCAGTTAATCAATTAATTTCTGGAATTAATTGTCTCAGCATAAGAGTGCTGGAAGTGAAGAGCATGATAGGAACCCACAAGAACAGTGCCAATACCCCAAATCAATGCTGATTTTCTTTAAAGCAGCATTTTAAAGAGTTAAAACAATAAGCTTTTGGTGAAATAACAGCATAGAAATTTACTGTATACCTCCCTTTGACTCCAAACCTCCTTTGAAGTTTACTATTTCTTGATATAATCATATTCTTGTGGGGTAGAAAAGGGATTGCAAATAAGAAATAAACAAATCTGGAAGATTAGCAAAGCAACATGGAATGGTAGAATCACAGTGGTAAGCATTTCCCAAATCTTTTATATAATTATTCTTCTTTAGAATTTTTCCAGGTTCAGAGCATAGACCTTCTGGACATACATAAGCTGACTAGCTTGTCTATGGCAGCTTTTTGCAAATTGATGTTCTCCAGATAGGTTGGGTGCAGCTCCATGTTGCCCATGCTGCTTCCAGTGATGTAAACTTTCATAAAAGACATTTGGGAAAAACTAGGTTCCATGATCTATATTCTATAATATTCATGCCTTCTGGAAAAGGACAGTTCCTTCAAAGGAAAGCAAGACTAAAGTTAAGAACACTATTGAACTGATATGACATTTATTTTTACAAGATGTCAAGTGAAGATCAATGTAGAGAATTAAGTTTTCTTATACTCATCATTGATTGATGGAGGTCAATCTTTACTAATTCTTAGAGAAATTGAAATGATTTCTTTTCATAATATCAAAACAAAAAAAAAGCTTTACATGTTAAATAAAGTATTACTGTTCATTCTCCATAGTGGTGGAGATAGCAACCAGGAATGGGCTAACCTCGTCTGTTCAGCTGATTGGACTGAGTCTGTCAGAGCTGTTGCTAGGGCTCCCCAGCTTTTGACTCAGTCCCTCAGCTAGGACAGACGTGTCAAAATTTCTTCCCATTTCTGAGAGAAATCATTTCTAAACGCCTCAATAGCTAAGGATATCCTTGGACTTCAAACTTGTGAGTTTATACCTAGCAGACTCCCAATCTACCTGGTAGAGTCGCTGGCTCCATTTCAACGGAGAGCTTCAGCTCGAGCCGCGAGCGGACGGTAAACACCGCTGCTGCAAGGTGTTTGTCCCCACGCCTGCATTTGGACTGTGACATTGAACTGAGCTTTGGAGCTTCGTGTTCCACAGTCTGTCACAGGAGCTGCCATGCTCCTCTTGAACTATAGTCCAACAGGCAGGTTGCTCATTTTAGGAGCTCTGCGCTCCGTTTTTCGCGCTCTTAGCATGGCGGTTGTGGCCACAGGAGCTTCCGCTCTCTGCTTGACAGCTATCCACCAACAGAATTGGATATTCCAGGAACTTCGTGCTCTCCCTTAGCGGCTACCAGCCTTCCGATCGTGCTGTCACAGGAGCTTTTGCGTTCCATATCTGTTTGCCGTGGAGAAGAGCTGTCATGGCAGTTGGCATGCTTTTTTGCTAATAGCACACAACGCAGATCACTCGAGCGACATATTTGGCCACAGGAGCTTAGCGCTCCAACTTGACAGCTAATCGCCAACAGCCTGGACTTGGCAACAGGAGTTCCGTGTCCAATTCTCCAGGAGCTTCACACTCCGGTTTGAAGGCTACCCGCCAACAGATTGGGTTGTTGCAGGAGCTCCGCGCTCCATAGCTTATTGCGGAGGGGGAGAAGGCTCTGATTGCCTCGAGTGCAAGCCTCAGCATCCATATTTGCAAAGACTTCCCCCGGAGCCTCTGTACCAGACAGGAGCTTACCATCCCTAACAGCCCGATTGCCCAGCGATAAGACTGCCTTAGGCAGGAAGCCGCTGCTGCCGCCCAGGAACTCAAAAAGGCACCAAGAGCGAGTAAGCATTTTTTAATAAATGGTGGTGGAGACAGGCAATGCCCATAGCGCAGGCTTGAAGGCTGCTGAGCCAGCAGCGCTGACAGCAGCCTCTACAGCTCTGGAGACAGCAGCAGGCACGTTTAAACGCTCTTCAGGAAAAACCAGTAAGGCTCCTAAGCACTCCAAGGCAGCTGAGAGAGATGAGCGCAGGAGAGATAAGGCTCTGGAAAAGCTAAATCTGACAAGAGAGCCAATCTGTCAGATAGTCAAGGAGAGCAGAGCCAGTCATTTAAGCTGCACTAAATGAGTCTGTCTCCAGGGAGAGCTGGAGAGCAGTTCTCTCCTCATAACTCCTTATTGCCCATTAGCAATACAGCTATGTGGGGCTCAATGTCAGACTTGCAGAATTCTGCAGGGATTTGTGAACAGCCTTGTGGAAAAGCCAGAGCTGTGCCTGCAGCTAATTTTACACCTACTGCTGTGGATTTGAGGCCAGAGATAGAAGCAGAGGCTGTAGGCCCTAGCAATATTCAAGCTATCATTGCTGATGCCATCAGGCAAGGAATAGCTGCTGGGCTACAACAGTTCAGGCGGGCACCCTCAGTGGCCTTGGGTTTCTCCATTGATCCCGGCCACCGCCTGGCTTCCCAATTCCAGTGGGATTACCCAGACTTCCCTGAGCCATGCTTACCGGTTCCCTCCCAGAAGAGCCAGTCACCGCTTTCAGAGGAGGAAGGGCACAGGGAATTAGACCTGTCAGATGATGAAGGGATGATGCCCGACCAGCCATTTTACTGGGCTATTTCAACCTGGCCTCTTCAGGTCACTCCTCTTCAAGGCTAAAAATTCAGTATGCCTTAGAACTCAAACGGCAGAGCCAGAATCAGAGGGCCCACCCAATCCCAAAGGACACGCTCTTTTCCGAGGCAACCGCAGAGGCGAAGGTCATCCCGTTGCCTAAACTTTCTGTTGATGTTGTCTAGAGATAGTGGTCCTCTCCTGGATAGGCCCCAATCCATCAGAGGCCAACAGGAGGTTTTATAATGTAGGCCCAGATCTAGCACAGGTTCTACAGACACTAGTTGTGGATGCCCCGGTGGCGGCCTTGCAGCCATCTTCTGCCATGCCAGGTGATCCAGAGAAGAACCTAAGGCCGGAAGATAGGAGAACTGAACAGATGCTGCAGAAGGCACATCAGTCAGCTGCGTGAGCAGTCCGTGCATCGATGACCGCCTCATTCTTGCTCTGGTTTTTCCAGATGCAAGAGAAGATACCGGCAGTGGACGCGAGAACCCTCCAGGACATCAACAAGCTCCTGGCGGCTGTCCAGTTCTCGGCGGACACTACACTAAACGCGGCCAGATTTACCTCAAAGGCCATCACGTCTTCAGTGGTGGCCCGCTGCATGCTCTTGCTAAGCCAATGAATTTGCCCACCATAAGGTTTGCCTCAGCCCCCTTCAAAGGGGAGCACCTGTTTGGAGATGCTCTGGACCCGATACTAGTGGAGTCCAGGGACAAGAGGACGGTCTTGCCGTCCCTGTCTAGGAAGGGAAATTTTCTTCCCTCTCCTGTGGACCTCAAGAGACTGAACCGCCACCTTGTATACTGGTAGTTCAAGATGCAGTCACTGCAATCTATATTGGGGTGTGTGTGGGAGGGTGACTCCTAACGTCAATTGATTTGACTGAGGCCTATCTGCATGTGCCCATTCTGCCACTACATCGGCAATATCTTAGATTCCAATATGGGGGCTCTCACTACCAATATAGGGCCCTTCTATTTGGCCTATCATCAGCGCCCAGGGCATTTACGCTCCTCATTGGGTGGAGATAGCATCCAGCCCCACCTGTTGGCTGTCTGGTCCTTGGTCAGTGAAGGAAGGATCTTTGAGTAAGACACGTCGAGTCTGTCACTTCATCTTCACCAAAAGCTGGGGAGCCCTAGCAACAGAGGCGTGGCATTACAGCTCTGACAGACTCAGTCCAATCAGCTGAACAGACGAGGTTAACCCATTCCTGGATGCTATCTCCACCCAACGAGAAGGAGTGTATCAGGTAAGACCAACGCCCCTTTCTTTCTTTTTTTTTTTTTGTTTATGAGAATTTTAGGTTGCCCCAATTTGTTGCAGTTCTGATCAACTTACAAAACACAATAAGAAAAACATGGTAGAAAAACAGACCATATCATCAAAAAAGAAAGTCTACTCTAAGGGGAAAAAAAATCATAATCACACATCCAGACCAGAACTTCACATGGGGGTTCCTAAATCTCCCTCAACAAATTGTAATTAAATATGCAGTATGTTTGCATTTCTACCTAATCATTCTCCCATAATAACATTCCACTGTTTTGGGGAACTAATTTTTCAAATTATTTTTCAGCATTGCAAAAGTTGCTTTCTCTTTTTCTTAACAACACATGTAGTCAATATAATATTACATGATCCTGTAAGAGTATTATCAGAAATGAATGTTCCTGGTTAAATTTTTTATTTATTATAGCACTGATAGTTGCTATTTTGCTGTACTAAAAGGTGCCTTTTTCTCCCCTTTTCAGCTTCAGAGATGGAAGAACTTATCTAAGAAGGACCTAATTTACCATATCAGTCAACTTTAATTCTCTTAAAGACTCTGGCTTTGTTGCCACTTCCTTATCAGGATGGCCGAAAAGGCTCCAAGTATGAACAAAAAGACATCCAAGTCTACACAGTCTCTTCCACCAGAACCAGTGGACATAATCAGAAGCAAAGCATGTTCCAGGAGAGTGAAAATCAATGTAGGTGGACTCAATCATGAAGTTCTATGGAGGACTTTAGATAGACTTCCACGGACACGTTTAGGGAAGCTCAGAGACTGCAATACTAATGATTCTTTACTAGAAGTATGTGATGACTATAATCTTAATGAGAATGAATATTTCTTTGATAGACACCCAGGTGCTTTCACCTCTATCCTGAATTTCTACAGGACAGGAAAGTTACATATGATGGAGGAAATGTGTGCCCTCTCTTTTGGCCAAGAATTAGATTACTGGGGGATTGATGAAATATATTTAGAATCCTGTTGCCAGGCAAGGTATCATCAGAAGAAAGAGCAAATGAATGAAGAATTAAGGAGAGAGGCAGAAACAATGAGAGAAAGAGAAGGTGAAGAATTTGATAATGCTTGCTGCCCAGACAAAAGGAAAAAACTCTGGGACTTGTTGGAAAAGCCCAATTCATCAGTGGCTGCAAAGGTAGGAACAGATACTTTAGAATATTGTTCATGTTGCCTATTTATATCAATTAAAAGCCATCCGTATGATTCATTGAATATATTTATAATAAGGATTACATCCCCTGAAAAGGTGTTTGTTAAATTGAAAAATATATTTTATTTCAAGACATCATGTGGGCAGTCTCTGCTGTCAATCAGACTTTTGAAGTTTATCACATCAGATTTTTTTCTATATATTTTTCATATATATATTTGGTATATATGACACTATTTAGAATTTATGGGATGTTTCCTTCAGTATAATAGGAGCAGTTATGATCAGCAAGGTAATAAGAAGTCAGAATGTTCATGACATCAAAGACGTTTTGATGTATTATTAAGTCAGAAATATTTACTTTTATAATGTACAGTTTTATTCCTAGGTACATTCTTTTGAACTCAACAAAACTTTCAAGATAATTTGATTAGCATAATTTGGCCTTCATGAATCCTTGTACAAACAAAGTATTGAATAAAGCATAGTAATATGATAATCCAGAATTGCTAAGCATCCCACTTATTGTTAGTATTGAAGACTAATATTGATAAAGGTTGTCAGATTGCCCTTATTGCAAGAACAATGAAACTCACCAGAAATGGAAATGAAAGCAATAGCTTCTTTTTGAATCAAAATCTTAACCCTGGAGACTCATTTCCCTAGTAAGCCAAAGAACTGGAAATTAATTTCACCATTCCAGTTCAGAGTCTGGTTTGTTTGGGAAGAGACAATCAGGATTCCAGTTCGGATTGTTATGTTATAAAGCTTTTGCTTTCTCGTTGGTTTCTGCTTAGTTTTATTCTTTCCATGAGTGGGAAGAATTAAGTGGGGGTTGATTGGGCTTTTTATACAAATATGTCCTCATCAGTGATGAGCAACATTTTCAGCATTCTGGATTATTGTTACTTCAAATATTATTAAGTATTAAATATATAGCATTATATTTCATTGTATCTTATTAATACAAAATGCCTCCCCACTTAGATCAGTTGTTCATGATACACTGGCTGTGTTTGTTATAGCTTTGTGACTTTGGTTAGTGTTTCCTTTGGTTATAGAGGTGGAATTGGTGATGATAGGCTCTTGAGTCCGAGAAACCTTTTTAGAAGTAAATATGCATTCTGCACATTTTTCTACATCTTTTTCTACCACATTCTTAGGCTGATGTTAAAGGATCTGTTCCCAAACTGGCAAGCTAGTAGATCCTTTGCTTTTGTCTCTGGGAAAGACATAAATACATTGTTGTTGTGTGGTGTGAAAATGAGTAGTGTTGAAATCTTTTTAAACAGGCAAGTTTTGCACATTTTATCCTGTGTGAAGTGCAACAAAATGTGCTTTTTTTGTAAATAGAAAGAAATGTATGTCCATTATGATTTGTGTGCATTACAAATACAGGGTCACATCACAGGTTGTCATGAGAAAATGTAAAGAAGTCTTCTTTAGCTGCTAAACAAATAAAAAAGAACCAAACCACAGCACCACCAACCCTCTGGATAGCAGGTTTCTTTTTGTGTCTTTTAATTGTATTGTACCCCACCTATCCACACACAAATTTAAGATATACTGGCTTAATTTCCAAGGAGGGTTTTTGCAAGAGCCACCTATAAATCTTCCACATTGATCTGAGAACTCTGACAAGCATGTAGGAGTTTTCCAGTGGATGGGGAATCAAGAAATTCCAGGGGTATCTGCAAGATGTGATTAAAAAATGGCAATCGTACAGTTGTACGATTGAAGCTCTGTCTGTTTCTTATGTGTGATGTATGTAGAACAAATATGCAAACAAATATGCAACATTTCTATCACATCATTGTAGACAGTTTCTTGAATATTTTAACAAATTTTATTGTGAGGAAAATTTGGAGATGTATGGCTAGCTTAGCAGGCTACCCTAGATTCTTAGGCCCATTCAGAACTAGATTACAATCCTAAAGAGAATAAAGGCAGAGAGAGAGAGAGAGAGAGAGAGAGAGAGAGAGAGAGAGAGAGAGAGAGAGAGAGAGAGAGAGAGAGAGAGAGAGAGAGAGAGAGAGAGAGAGAGAGAGAGAGAGTATTAGTATGTATGTTTATAGCAGTTAAGGCACCAGGGTAGAAATCGGGGGACCGTGAGTTCTAGTTTCTTCTTAGGCACAAAGCCCATTGGGTGATATTGGGCCAGTTACTCTCTCAGCCCTAGGAGGGAAGCAATGGCAAATCACTTCTGAAAATATTACCAAGAAAACTTCAGGGACTTGTCCAGGCAGTCACCAGGAGATGAAAGTTGACTTGAAGGTGCACACAGACAAGGCCACAGATTCCTGACTGGTTCTTCCCTCTTCTGCCACTTAGGGTGCCAATTCAGCTTGCTGTGAATTTTTTCTCTAAGAGCACTTTAAGTAGTTCACATGTGTGTTTGGGATGCATCTCATAGGTCTGGCAGTGAATGGAGGTTACATGTGTATTGAGGGGTATCTTTTTGCACCACAGAGGTAAGGCATTTATGTCTGTGATGTCAAAACTGAGGGACTTGTCTTTCTGGTACAGTAATTCCGTGCATCAGATTAACAGTTTACTATCTGAAAGCAACAGGTGCCAGCTTTAATCTTTGTTATATGAGTTGTCGTATATGATTCTGCCGACATTTGTTCTGGCTGTTCAAACAGAACTGGAAGTGCTGCCACTGCTTAACAGAATCCCTCCTATAATTTGTTATTAATTAGCCGTGCACCCAAGATCCCAGAGACTAGTCTGTGGGAGATGGGCCATGTCATTGAGCTGACGCATGAAATCTCTACGGAGCAAGGCAAGATCAACATTCTCTGCAACATAGGCAGCTCAGTGATCCAAAATCCGTTGATGTTAGGTTTCCAACATACTGCTGGTCTGCTTTCATTGCATAAGGAAAGGAGGACATTTGAATGAAACCAGCCTTATCTGGGAAATGAAATGGTGTGATTTTTACATCATCTAATACTTACTCTATCTTGGAAAAATGCAAGGACAAAGGATAATTTGGCTTTGTCACTTAGGGGATCCTGTATATCCACATCTTGAGCCTTTGTTGGTTTTATTGGTTTTGGCTTCCTTTACAAAAGTCCTTGGAAAGATGCTACAAAGAGGGTGTTGAGGGAAATACTGCTTCTTCAGAGAGCTGTCATTTCCAGGGTTTCCTATGTAAAAGGAATTATTAATGTACCAATTTAATGTTTCAGTTTGAACAAATGGTTTGGAAGAAATAGCAAGATGCTGACTAATATATACAATTATAAAGCATCAGAAAACTTAATGCCTATTAGCCAGTCTGTAGCTAAAGTGAAAAACTTAGTGCAGTCTTTGAGACCTGGCATGAATACTCATCTGCATTTCAGAGTATGCAGGGAAGTGATTTATTATTCTTTAGCTGTAATTAATGATTTATTATTCTAAACCTGTGCGTTCATTGTTCTAATATGTCCACAGACTTAAGAAATGAAAAGACACAGAACTGTAGTTGCTGATTTTAAATTTTACAATCACAGCAACGACCCTAGCTTTCCATTTCTGAAATATAAAATAAACTCCCCGATCAAATAATTTTCCAACCTATGTCGTCTTCTTGTGTTGGATAGCGTGAATGAAATATTCAGACATTGTGGAAACTTCTTCCCTTTCAAAGTGCTATAGGGAGGGTCATTCATTCTTCTGAAGCATAAAGCATATATTTAGAAGTAATTATTATAATTCTGAATATGAGTATGAGCTGTGGTATTCCACGATGATTTGTACTACATCTGCTGGATTGGGATCATGTTTGGAAAGAGTTATAAAAATATTCCAGATTATAACACTGCCTTAGTATTTTCATTGTATTTATTATTATTTATTTATATCCTGGCTTTATTTTGTACAACTCAAGGTGATGTTCACACTGCACACACTTCCTATTTTGTCCATAATAGAAAGTCCATGAGGGAAGTGCACTGAGCAGGAGAGATGGCCAAAGTCACCCAGTCAGTTTTCATACCTACTGTAAAGCAGGATGAGAATTATGATCTCCTAGATTCTAATCCAGTGCCATAACCACTACACCAAACTGGTTCTCAGTTATAGCTCACATGCGCTAAAAAGCTATAGGTGAAGTTAGAAGAGCTATCCTAGCTGACCTTATAAGATTGAGTTTGCTTTCAACATGATGGAATCCAATGCTGAGGTTTAAGCTTTTAGTGATGGCATTGGCATCCTGATATAATATCGAATGAAGGAAATTGATGTATGCTAGGACTTGATGACATATAATCAATCCATCAAAAGAAATTGTAAAACCTGATGCTAGATGATAATTCCCAGTATGTCTCACCATTGGCCATGTGCTGCTACGAGATCAGAGGCATCTGGAAAGCCACAACTTCATCACTTCCAGATGATCAAATGATCCTGAAATAGTACAGTGAAACCTCATTTTATCAGACCTTGATACAAAAACCTCACATGTACTCTCCAAACGTTCACTGTGATTTATGCTATTTGCGTTGTCATTTCTCAAATGAAGCAAATTGTCATTTGTATCGTTTTCCATTATTTGTAAATGGGGATGCCTTATTCTCCAATTTAACGGCTTTCTTTATATGAATGCATGAAAATCAAATTTTACTCTATATTAACATTGCACATGTCTCACAACATATTTTTGGATTGTTTGCTATTGACAAAATTAGTTTTAACATTTAAATCCATATTGTACATAGATCAGAGTCCCCCAACCTCTGGAGAGGGGAGAGGGGGATGGTTCCGCACGAGTGGCAGGCAAGCGTCTGCTCGCAGCTCCATTTGCACAAGTGGGCACTCGTGGAAATGGAGCATGGGCGCACTTGCCCACTGCTCACACAAGTGGACATGCGCACACTTACGTGCAATTGCCCACCACTTCTGCAGTCCAGTTCCAAACTGCTCAAAGCCCGGTAGTTGGCCATGGCCCAGGGGCTGAGGACCCCTGACCTAGATTATGGTTCAATCTCTGTTAAAATAATTCAGAATCTTTCCTTGTTTCACAGATGAATGAGAAGGCATTAGCTGTTTTCTGAACATAGACTCTAGATAATTTCTTAAAAAGTTCCTTTAAACTGTAAAAAAAAAAAGGTAAAGGTTTCCGCTGTCCAGTCATGTCCGACTCTAGGGGGCAGTGCTCATCTCCATTTCCTAGCAGAGGGAGCCAGTGTTATCCGATGATACTTCCATGGTCATGTGGCTGGCATGACTGTAAGCCGAGGGCCACAGAAGGCTTCCCAGCTATTTATGTACTCACAGTTGCATCCTTTTGAACTGCTAAGTTGGCAGGAGCTGGGGAAAGAATGGGAGTTCACCCCGTCATGTGGTACTTCGGTCTCAAACTGCCAACCTTCCGGTCGATAAGCCCAATATCTTAATTTATAGCTTTATAAACTTTAAATTCTGTTAAGTAGCTTGGGATATATTAGAGAATAGCAATTGTTTTAGCCCTGGTTGATAAGTTCAGTTAGGTCAGTGTTCCTATGACAAACCAAATGAGACAAATAACAAAGTTTTGACAGCCTGCTGGCAATAAAGCAAGCCTGATAATAAAGCAGATGGAACACTATTTACAGTGTTATAACCTTTCTTTCCACCCTAGTTACGTATTATTTCCACAAAATAAATACGTATTATGAAAAATGGTTCTGTTGGCGTTGTACAAAAAAGTTATGGTTATGCCCCAAAAAGAAAATACCACTGTCGAAGCAAGTTGATCTCTAATGAGAGCATGCAGTCTGTCTTCTTACATTATCTGGTAAAGGTCTTTGGGTTTGTTTTTTTTAATAGAGGATGGATAAAGTATGCATTCCTAGATGAACTTTCTTTTTATTGTGACTTCTAAATATAAATTCTAGCTTAATCCAAGATCAAGTAAAGCCTTGCTAATGGATTTGTCAGGTATCCAGGTGATCCCTGCTAAGACAGAGTGCAGAACAGAAACGTAAGGATGATGCATATGGAAATGAAAAGTAGAAGCGCCTGGTAGTAATCAGAGCCTTAAATATATACTGAAATTTTTCTTTTCTGTCTGTGTATGCATGTTTGTAGTTCCCTCCCAAATGCTTACATACAGAAAGAATTGGGAAATAGGGAAAGTTTATTATCGGGATAACAAAGAACAGGAAAGGTATATTTCAAAATGGGGAAGGAGAAAGATATGTCCTGAGGAATCTTTTCTTTTGGCCTTTTTCTTGAGAGTAAACATCTTCATTGGATTCCTGATAAAAACATTCACAAGCTCATGGTCTATCAGGTTTTATACTTGGTTCATCTGTAAACCTCACCTCTCCAGACATTTTACATGGTCAGCATTAGCTTACCTAGCAGAAGGCTCCGAGATTTGATCCAGCTCAATTAATTCCTTTATTGCAAATTAAGCCACATACACACCGAGGATTTGTCCATGCAGTACACAAAAATCAAACTCCTTGTATAGGTTTATTTCCCAAAGTTTAAGTTCTGCCTTTTCCCTTTTCCCTTTCCAAATCAACAAATGTGTGCTTTATGGCCTTGAAAGATACTCATCCTTCTCTTGTCTTGGAACCCCAGGTTCGTGCCTTGCCAACTGCATTCCTTACATCCTAATATGTGTATTTTAGTACTCTACTCGTTGAATATCCCCACAAACAAAATCATATCTATCTTACCTTCTGTAGAGAAGCATCTCTTGGAAGCTTCCCTCAATTATTACGTTTATTCTTAATAAGTAAAGTGCAATAATAAATGTATTCCTCAATATTGGAAATTACACATAAGTTTCATGCGAGATCCACAGATTATATATTAAGAATGCAACAGAATGCCAGTTGATAATTGATTTTGTTTTAAAAGCTGTTGTATCTATGGTCTGGTAAGTCAATTATTAAAATATTATTTACCATCCGTGGTTTCTAAGCAAGGTATTGTGTAACTAATGATTCAGCATTATTTTTATCTGGCACAACTATGAAAAAATAAAACCAGTATCTGAGCTCTCTTATTTTAGCAACGTTTTAATGCCTTAGTGAATTATGTATAAAGGTTCTTTTTTAAGTCATAGCTTGGATTATTTGCTAATATAATAGGGCAATAGTACTGTATTGCTGCAGATTTTGGGGTGGAGGGAGATATAATAATTGCTAAAAGTAGCCTTAAGTGTAGACAGTTCTTCATAACTCAGTTACTGTAATACCGGGACTCTGAGCCATAACAGTCTATTTGTGACCTCCAACAACCAAAGCAATGACTCTGCTGTTCATCAAATTTGGAAAAAGGATATTTTCTGCCATAAGCTAGGGGGATTAAAAAGCTGCATTGGTTTTGCAGCTTTGGATAATGACTTATATTTTAAATTCTGTGGTAAATTTCATTACCTAGATTTCCCAAGCCTAAAATCCAGGCTATTCGTTTTATATCATGAGCTAAATCTTAACAAAAGTTCCTCATTGAAAGCTGAGAGACCTAATAGCTCCATCACAAAACTTTCTAGACAGTGTTTATTACTTTTTGCTGCTTTAATGAATGACCCTAAATCTAAGATGTGTCAAGTAGCTTAGCATTTTATAAATGGATCTTTAAGTCATGTGACATTTACAGTAAATAGACAAGCATATTTGATGCTGCCTTTCACAGAATGGCATTGTTGCCTTACACACTAATTTAAGTAGTTAGTTACTCATTGTTTGGAACAGTGAGGTAAGGTTACAATGCAATTAATAGAGTTTTTAGAAATAATGTTCTAGGAACTTCTGAGGAACATAGCAAATTCACAAGATATTCCTGGGTGCTGTCTTTTACATGTTGATTGCTGGCTTGTCTGCATGATGTAATAACACACTTGGGCAGACAAATCCCCAAAGACAACATGGTTAAAGAAGTTTGCAAGTATATGTGTTGTTTATGCCAGCAAATGAATGCATTGTGAAAACTGCATTCTATTCCACAGGAATATCTTGACATGAGGTGGAAACCTTACAATCTGTAACCCTCACTGCTTTGATATATTAAAGTCTGACTACATCAGAATGTCACAGTTGTGGAAAGAAAAAGAGAATGCCTTATCAGAAAGGTCCAATCCAATTCTTAAACAGAGAGCATCTCTCTCATAAACTGAGATGGATTGAACGGAAGTCATACGGGGTAATGCTAACTGAATTGTTAACTGAATCCATTGAATGAATGAAGCCAAATCATGCATTCAGATATGCCTCCAAACGTTAAATTGCTGGATTAGTGAATATATTGTATTCCCTATAGGATTTAATATCCTGCAAAAATCAGTTTTGCCTGATAATAATAGGAAATAACTGTTCAGTTAGATGACATAGTTGTTTTAAGGCCTGCCTTTCAAAATATAGAATGGCAAATTTGGATAAACCCCTATGGGGAGAAAAGTACCTTAGAAAAGGTGGTTTGATTAGTTTCTTTAGTGTGAGAACTGTGAAGTGAAAAATGGCAAGATAGAATGTACCCTTCTTAGTTTGTTTGCTTGTTTATTCCTACAACTCGTGCTGCTTTTAGCAATTTACACTATTAATATAAGAAAATTAGAAATAAAAAATGATTAGAGAAGGGGGATCTTCTCTGAAAAGCTGTACTGTTCTTGAAGATGGCATTCCCTCATTTATGGGGTGCTTTCTTCCCATATTGGACAGGCAGATTTTACTCAGAGAGGGTGAATATGGAGATATTCAGATCTTGAGTAATGTGATGTTTTGATGGTGACAACCAATGCCTTGAAATCTACCTGAAAGCTGTCAACTGGTATAAATATCCAGCCTATTGTATATGGAGATTCTCAGTCATCCAGGTCATGGTTGTTCCAAAGGTGGTTTTTCAAGAGGCAACTGGACTTTCTGGTTTTTCTTTGAACATGTTTTGCTTCTCATCCAAGAAGCTTCTTCAGCTCTGACTGGAGAGCTGAAGAAACTTCTTGGATGAGAAGTAAAACAAATTCCCAGAAAAACTCACACAGTGACTCTGGACCAGTCATTCTCTGTCAACCAAACATGTCTCACATGGTGATTGTTGTGGAGAAAGTAAGAGCAGTAATGCCTCCTTGAGAGGGAGGGAGTCATCTTTTGGCTTCAGTTGCTCTAGTTCGGATTATCCAAATGTTTATGTTCTTCCTTGAGTGATGAAAACCAACTATTGCAATAGCATAACAACATCAAAGATCTTCCAGAAGTGATTGTGTCCCCCAGATTTCAGATTTCACTTAGCTTACATTGAGTGCCAACTGACGCAACCACAAAGGTTTGATAGTGCTTAAAATAGCAGGGGGTAGGACATGCTAGATTTATCCCAAGGACAGCCAAGTAACAATAACAAAGTTCCGGATGTCAGCAGTCAATTCTTTGCATTGCCCCGATCCTTTTAATTCATCTTTGGCTGATGTAAAACTATGCAAGCCAGAATTTTCCATGGTGTGACATATATGGAAATCAAGATCTGAAAAATTATTCATATTGGAATACATTTTTTAGAAGTTTACATTTCTTTTTTTTTTAAAGGTAAATTCAGTCCTGTTCCCTCTAGTCTCCTTTTCTTCCTGGGAATGGTTTCAGATTTCAGCTTGTTCTATTATATATTAAGAACCTGGTCCATGTTTTTCTTGATAGTTTTGTTCCAGAGTATTATAATTGTATTGTTAGGTTTGTCGATCAATCAGCTTTAGTGGTACATAAGTTCTACTGAAGAAAATTATTGTAATTTACTGAATATGATGGCTTACGGTTAAAATGGAGAGAGTAATCTGCAAATGATTTCTCAATTAGGTTCGTTCCAATTTATTCTTTCCTAGTGTGATACCCTCCCATATGCTAAATTTAGGGGAGTTGAATTTTTTCCCCTTTTGGAAAGCGCTTATTCCAAAGTACAGGCAATCCTCAACTTATGATCACAATTGAGCCCAAAATTTATGTTGCTGAGTGAGAAATTTGTTAAGTGAGTTTTTCCCCATTTTACGACTTTTCTTACCACACTTGTTAAGCGAATCGCTGCAGTTGTTAAATTAGTAACACGGTTGTTACGTGAATCTGGCTTCCCCATTGACTTTGCTTGACAGAAGGTCACAAAAGGTGATCACATGACCCTGGGACACTGCAACCGTCACAAATATGAACCAGTTACCAAGTGTCCGAATGTAAATCACACAACCATGGGAGTGCTGTGATGGTCAGAAGTGTGAAAAATGGTCATGAGTCACTTTTTTCAGTGCCATAGTAACTTCAAATTGTCACTAAGTGAACTGTTGTAAATCGAGGACTACCTGTATTAGAACACAGAAAAGCATACTTTAAATACATTGACTCATCTTATTTGTTTGTTTGTTTGTTTTATTTGTCAAGCATACAGTATAAGATTAAAGCAAAGTATAAACAGTAAAATTATGATTGTATATCATAATTGTACAAGCATGAATAAGAATATAAGAGGTATGAATATATGGGTACATTAGGACAGGAACGGTAGGCACGATTGTAGGCACGATTGTGCGTTTATGCACGCCCCTTACCGACCTCCTAGGAATGGGGTGAGGTCGATTGTAGATAATCTAAGGTTAAAATTTTTGGGGTTTGGGGAAGAAACTAGGTAATGGATTGGTTGATGATTGATTCCATGACTCTGCAGGTGGCGCAACATAAAGAGATTGGTCTATAATTTTCAACTAGGCTGGGGTCTCCCTTTTTGAAGACAGGGATTAAATTTTTGAAGACAGGGATTAAATTTGAAGGCTTGCGTAGCCATTGATGCTTTAGACCAGGGGTGTCAAACTTGATTTCATTGAGGGCCACATCAGGGTTGTGTTTGACCTCGGTGGGCCGGGGTGGGCATGGCCAGAGTGAGTGTGGCCAGCTCAACATCACTCATGTCAGGGGCGCCTGTGGTGGCCCGAGTGCTCTGCCAGCGTAAACAGGTTTCCGAGCTCCATTTTTGGCTGTGACGGCCTCCTGCAACCCTCTTCCAGCAAAAACGGGGCTTGCAAGGGCCGCACGCGGCCCTCCCAAGCTCTGTTTTCACTGGAAGAGGCACCGTGGGCCAGTCTTTCACTGTTTCCAGGGTATCCCCTCAGGCCAGATCTAAGCACTCCGGAGGCTGGATCCGGCCCCTGGGCCTTGAGTTTGACACCCCTGCTTTAGACAAATCTGCCCTTCCAGTCCTAGTCTTAGTCTTGCCAAAAGCTGTGCAGCATAAAAATGGTTCTTTAAATGATCAAGTCTTGACTATGTTCTTTTACTGGTTTTAAGTTTTGTGTTTTCATTTCCACCTTTCCACTTATATCTTTATATATGGCTTAAGGTAGTTAATATAAATCAGTTGAACAATCATTTGTGTCCCCTTAAATATATTGGAATAACATTGGGCTGACAAGTTATCTTAACCATGTAGCAGTTTCTCGTTGGCAAAGGCATTTGCATAGACAAAGAAGAATCCTTGACTTGGGATATTTGTGTTCTTGCTATGGAAACTGAGAGATTGTGGAAGCTGAATGGAAGCTGAAGTTCAACATTTATGGAAGACACTGCTTGCATATAAAGGGCTTAGCCCTAGGTTCAATGGTAATTTCTGGTAATATTCCACTATGTCCACCCAATTAATCATTTATTTTGTTCTTTGACCAATAGTAGAAAACATAAAACAACAACATTAGTCATAAGATTTACAGCTATAACTTCTGAATGGCCAATACCTACAAGATAATAACAAATATATAATTAGGAAGTACTAATATGAAGCACATAAATATAAAATTACTGCTAAATCTGAAACCTGTAAAAATCTAAATGCTGCAATATTAATTAGAAAAATCTGTAACATTAAAAAATCTAGGGCACAAAAAGTAAAAATTGGGGAAGAATAAATACAGGATGTCTTTTCAGTCAGATCCTGCCAAATGTTGTATGCTGTCAGATAGAACATTAAAAGTTATGAAGAGTCTTTATGAGAAAGGTATAAGTGAGTATAGAACATAGAAAGTAGTGGGAAACTAAGAGTATTTTGAATATAACTTTAACATAGGCAGTATTTATTTATTTATTTATTTATTTATTTATTTATTTATTTATTTATTTATTTATTTATTTATTTATTTATTTATTTTGTGAGATTTATATACCGCCTCACAGTGTAAGCACTCTCTAAGTAGTTTACACCAGTAAGCAATGTATATTTTATATTGCCCCAACAATCTGGGTCCTCATTTTACCTACCTCGGAAGGATGGATGGCTGAGTCAACCTTGAGCCGGTGAGATTTGAACCGCTGACCTGCAGATCACAGTCAGCTAATCTGGCCTGCAGTACTGCCTCTAACCACTGCGCCACCTCGGCTCATAATGAAGGATGTGAAATCTGTCGCATTTTTCTTCCATCTAGCAGGGGTGAAGAAAGAGCATTTCAGGAAACCATGGTAAATGTCCTTGTATGATTATGGACTTCTAGTTGTATAAGATATGCTGTACATAAACTCCTAAGTACCTTTCACTTTCATTAAAGGTTTGGTACCAGGGGTGAAATGCTCCCGGTTCAGGCGTGCCTGCCGGTCATCGGAAAGCCTATAGCAACGGCAGCACGAGGTTTCGCCACCCGCCCAGACACCGCCATTTGGGTTCTTTTACCCTCTGCACATGCACAAAGGTAAAAGAACCCAAATGGCAGCATCCGGACGGGTGGGCGAAGCCTCGCGCTGCCGTCGCTACTGGCTCTCCGACAACCGGCAGGCACGCCCGAACTGGGAGCATTTCAGCCCTGTTTTGTACTCTGCCTAGGTCAGATTTATGCTCCATGTTCCATATATATCTTTAGAGAGCGTACTTGTTTCTTCTAACTTGGAGAAAGTTAATGGAATAGAAGAACCCAAATAATGTTAATTTGTCAGATCTAATTTTCTTCCAAGTGGTTTGATATTTATACACCAGCATTAAGGGGCTAAAACCATTATAAATAGCAATAGTCTTTATCTGAAATACTGTAGCCTACACAGTATCTGCTTCCATTCATAAACCAGAGTTGACACACTGTTGGAACATCTGAAAAACTACTTTAAAAATTTAGATTGTTCCAACAGGGCAAAAACTTGACAAGAGGACCAACTTGGCTCCACAAGGATGTTGTGTCACTGATTTAACTTCAAAGTGTTTAATAACTGAAAGTACATAATGTCTTTCTTTTGTTCAGGACAATTTTGATATGGCAGCAATATAATCCTTTCAGTGCTTTGTGTTTTAAACAAGGTAATTTCTACTGGCCTTCCTATTATGGCCATTAGGGTAAGATCAAGAACGTAATGCTACATATTTTAGAATATATAAAGAAATATAAAACTGCTTTCTTCTGTCTTCATTAGTGTGTGTGTGTTTGTGTGTATGAATAAAATGTATACTATCATATATTTTTGTTAAAGTATATCATAATGCCAAAGATTTATTGTAAAAATAGAAATATCAATGAAAGCCATAAAACAATAGAGGTAATTAATTCAGTAATGTTTAATTAATTAAACAGTAGTGAATTAAATAATTCCTATTCTAATAATTGTTGCTGATATTATTGGCAATTTTAGAAAATGTAAGCATCCTTAAATATCCTTTTTCACTTTCTGTCTAAATATACAACCTGATCTCTTGGGTAGGGGGTGATGGAAGGAGGAGGAAGAAAAGAGAACCTTGTTTAGTTGAATCAACATTTTTTTTCTTAAGGCTTTTGTTTGTATTTCAACGTGAACATTTTTTTGCTTGATGGGGTATGAAATTGAAAACAGTAAATTGTTAAATTGGTCTTGTAAAGATGCCATTGGTAGAATGTATTTCTGATTCTATATAAGATTTGTCTTCTAGCAGTATTAAGCTGCACGTAGGATGGTCCTAAACATTAATTAATTGTAATCCAGGCATCACAAGTATTTTAATTCATTTGCATCAATATTACCAAGTCATTAGAAGACTGAAAAATATAGTTGTATTGAACATTTATAGGAAAATATTTTTTCTGCGTGTTCCCACACCTCTTTTTTCTTCAAGAAAACAATTCTGCCAGGGAAAACTGACCATTCTGCAATAGGGTAGCTAAGAAAAATGCCATTTTTGCTAAGATTTCCAATAAACTAGACAAGAATCATACATTACTCTTCAAAAGGATAACATCATGATATAGTATCAAATGACCCTGGAACTCGTAATAAATTGATGCAAAAAAGTGATATGGAAATACCTTTTGAATGTGTTATGTTTCTGACTGCAGCAGATTCTACTGCCCATGAGGAATTTATGAATTTCTCCCTATCTCCAAGTCTGAAAAAGTATTCTTCCAGTTATGTACATTAACTGTTCGGATAAGAAGTTTATGAAGATAGTTTCAGAACAGTATTTAATTGTAGAAACACTGTGATCGGTAACATGTTTTAATTAATCGACTTTCAGAATTACATTACCCATCAAACTGTATTTGTTCCTTCCTTCCTTCCTTCCTTCCTTCCTTCCTTCCTTCCTTCCTTCCTTCCCTCCCTCCCTCCCTCTTTCTTTCTTTCTTTCTTTCTTTCTTTCTTTCTTTCTTTCTTTCTTTCTTTCTTGCTTGCTTGCTTGCTTGCTTGCTTGCTTGCTTGCTTGCTTGCTTGCTTTCTTTCTTTCTTTCTTTCTTGCTTTCTTGCTTTCTTGCTTTCTTGCTTTCTTTCTTGCTTTCTTCCTGCATTTATAAACTAAGCAGGTACTGACATTTTCAAAATTAAATCAAACTAAAAGAGAAAATACATCAAGATAAATTCTACTGAAAACTATTCACTTTTAAAATGTCAATTACCATTTAGGTCCATACTTTTGTTTCCAGAATAGGTTGGTGTTATAAAAGCCAGACAGACATACAGTTGGAAAGATAGATAGAGAGATAGAGAAATGGGTAGGTAGGTAGGTACGTGGGTGGGTGGATAGATTATAGAGATAGATAGATAGATAGATAGATAGATAGATAGATAGATAGATAGATAGATAGATAGATAGATAGATAGATAGATAGATAGATAGATAGATAGATAGATAGATAGATAGATAGATAGATAGATAGATAGATAGATCCCTTCAGTGTAAATGGTGTTATCCATGAAATCTTGGAGTGCCTTCAGTGACAGGATTTTGCTGTTTAACCAAAAATCAGTGTTCCTATACTGTGTAAAATACTTCCTTGGAATTCCTGCACCAATCTGTCTGAATGCACTAATTTGCATAGTAATACTTTCTTAGTCAGAGGTACTTGGTGATTTCAGAAGAAAAGAAAGGATTAGAAGAGAGAGAGAGAATGCTTTCTATTGAAATGCAAATAATATACACAACTTACCGCAAAGAACTTGATGACTTGACTATATTGGGAAAGTACAATTATAGGGGTTTCCTTTCATTATATAGTCTCCAGCTCTCCTATGCCTGCTACAATTGGCTCTGCTTTACATTGTGCAGTTATCTAGTGAAAAAAAATAATAGAGGGAAAGAGCTCTAGGCATTTCAGCTTGTGTGTATTCAAGAAGAGGAGGAGATTTGAAAAGTACCCTAGCACAAAACTCACATCAGTAGTGGCTTTGCATGCTGCTATAAGTATAGCATACCAGGGTTTTGTTTCCCTTTTATGAAGTGGCCAAAAAAAGAAAGAAAGTATTTCCATTTTTAACCATATAAAAATGCACTCTATCAAATATGGTGGACATAAAGGCTTGCAGAAGATTTTATTCAGGAATTAAAAAAGGCAAAAGCAAAGAGGAGACTAAAATCCATATTTTGTTTAGTTTGAAATGAATCACTGGTAGAGGATAGAAAGTTGCAAGACTTTCAGGATTCAGGATGAAAAATACTGAGTAATTTACTGATGGTTTAGTCTTTGATGGAAGTAAAGTAGATAATGGTTATTCATAATTAATTTATCCCTTTTCCTGCTGTCATATTTTTCAGAGTTCCTGAATAGGAAAAAGGAATGATTAATTTTTGAAACTTCTGGCTAAATAATACTTTTATACTGCGTTGATCCCCAGTTTCAATAAAGATGTAACCTCTGCTGAAATTATACAGTAATCCAAATTAATCTTTCTTAAAAGTACATTTTTTTCATGGAGGAATTATGTCTGTCACATATCTTGAAGCCAAGAAATAAGAATGTCTTTAAAACATTAATTTTATTTATTTGTCCAATTTATATGCTGCTTATCTTGGGGTGTGAGGAGACACTGAACAGCTTACAGCAGTGTTTCTCAACCTTGGCAGTTTGAAGATGTGTGGACTTCAACTCCCAGAATTCCCCAGCCAGCGTTGCTGGCTGTGGAATTCTGGGAGTTGAAGTCCACACATCTTCAAACTGCCAAGGTTGAGAAACACTGGCTTACAGCATAATAAAACATATTGAAATAAAAACAATTATGAAATATAAAAACAGACTTAAAATGATGATGATGATGATTAAAATTACAGGAGATTAAAACTAAAACCCCATGGATTTAGAGCGGGGAGGTAGTGGTAGCTTCTCTGTTACTACACTAGTCACCTCCAGCCAAAGCTTCTCCTTCAGGGCCCCATGCCAAATGGCATAGCCAAGTTTTAAGGTATTTCCTGAGGGGCTAGAAGGGTGGGGGAAGACCTCACCACCTGTGGCAACCTGTTCCAAATTTAAAGTGATGAAGATTCTGCGATAAGAAAAATCTGTTTACCTACATGGTTTAACTCGAAGAGGATGCCATGGATGTGCACCTTAGAGACAACTTAAGACCGGAAAAGGTTCCCTTAAATGTTGTTCGTCCATCGTGTTCGAAGAGGACCTTGACATCTATCAGGTTGTGGGCTGTTTACGATGTGTACGCAGGTGGCTGGTAAGGCCTATATGGGCACAAAATGTTCTGCCACATGTTGGGCAGACGTGTGGGCACCATTGTCGCAGCATTTGCAGCTCTGGCTTTGCGGAGTGCTCGCTTCTCTTCCCTTAAATAGCTTGCCCCTGGATGGTAACTTATTTCCCACCTTTTGGTATTTAAGAAGTTGGATAAAATGCTCCTGTCTCAGAGGGTGTTTAATGAGGAAGAATTTAGTTTCAGACAGAAGAGATACAGTTTTAGTGTGATCAAGAGTGTATGGATGCTTTAGTTTTGCACAACCTAAGTTGCCTAGAATTGCTTGGGTAAGCAGAATATAAATAATGCTAAAGAAAGAATAGAAAGAAATTTGGATTTATGATATTCGAAGTCATTCCACCACACATTGTTCTCAGAAGATTTCTGATTAGCTTCTTTAATCAATGATTTATTTTTTAAAAAAACCCCGAAATTTAGAGACTGATTGTGTGAAATTTTAAACAGGAATAAAATCAACATGCTTGCTGTCTCTGATGTCCTTTTTTCAAAAAATGGCAATCTCTAAAAAGTATTTAAAAATTATTTTAAAATATTCCTTCCCAAAGCTATTCCATTCCAAATTAAATTCATACATGTCTTGGTTATCGTTAAATTTAGCAATATTGCTGGTTTTAAAGAAAAGGGAAAAAAGCTGTATGGGTTTATGTTGAAACTTTTTGGATTAAAAAAGAAATATTTTTATATTGCTGATAGGTCTTGTTCAAAAAATCTGAATGATTCAAGTGCTTTTAATGCAGCTTTTTATTGATTATGACTAGTTAGATTTTGTATGATTTATAAAGGAAAAATAACTCTAAAAATACATTTTTTTGAAATTGTAAGAGTATATTCAGTATTACTATTTTATTTTATCCCTTTATTATTTTTATAACTAAATCAAGGTGAACTTCCGCCCTCCCTTCCTCCTGCTATTTTCCCACAACAGCCTGTGAAGTGAATTGGGCTGGATGAAAATGACTGGTTAAAAGGCACCCAGCTGACTTGTATGTCTAAGTCAGGATTATACAACCATCTTTAAGTATATTTTTTTAAAAAAATTGATTAGTAAAACATTTCTAATTGATATATTTAAATCTTATGAAACAGGCCATGATTGTACAGGTCTACTTTTTACAACTTCCTATATAATATTTCTAAATGCTTCCATGTTTACATTTATTATGAATTTTTCTCCTAGCTAGTTTATGATTTTTAATACCTTGTCCAATAACAATATCAATGATTGTAAGTGATTGATCAGGAAACAAGGCAGATTGTTTCCTAAATGATCCTTGATGTTGTAAATGATTAAGAGACTAGGAATTTATATTTTCCAGTCACTGCCCATTTCCAGTATCTACTTGCTTACAGAAAAAAGCCTGGAACAAAAACCAAATCTAGTCTTGTATCAAAGCACAAGAGGAAACGTGATCAATTTTTTTTTCAAGAAACTTAGGGTGGTTCTAGTCAGTTTGTATTTGCCAGACAACTCATTTGCAATAGACCTGTTCTTCCTCTGAATTCTCTATTAGCATTGATAAAAATTCATATAAATATCTGGCTGAAACTCAAAAGCAATCAGTTGCAGAGTTAGGAAATTTTACACTGGATTTAAATATTTGTTTGAATAAATAAATCTGCCTTCTGTTGATTCTCCAAATGTAGATTTTAGAGATTATGGTCCCAAAAATTCTTTCCTTCAGAAGGACAGTAACAGCAAAAGTAATTTAAAATATGAGTACATATTTCAGTTATACCGCCTCTTATTTTCAACACATCCTGACCATGTTTTCCGTCATAAATATCCTAATGAGCTTATTAGTAAATGGTTACAGTAAGTTGTGCTGGCAGTGATGGGAACAGCATGAGACAAGGTTGTTGATTGACACTCAAATGTTTCAGAACTCTGCTTGCTGTCTGGCAATATTATTTTCTGTGTCACCGTTGTTTAACTGAGAGGGAATTGTAATCATTGGCCCAGATCAATATAGCTAAATACTTTTAAATTATGAATCATGATTATGTTCTGTTATCATGAGATTTTGGTTAGTTTCTGCAATATTATGCAATATTTCTTTATTTTTCAATAACATTATTGTTTCAGCAACTAACTGAGTTCCTTGGGGGTGGAAATTGTTTTTATCTTTGAGAGAAAAAATAGTTTATTTCATAAGGTGCTTATAACAATTCAGGACTTTGTGATCAGGGTCTATCTGATTATCACGCTGATTTGCATAGTAGTTTTGTACTGTAGATACCCCCTACTTCATACGTAGAGTATGAAAAGAACTCACACCTCTCTAAATGTTGAATAGAATAGAATAGAATAGAATAGAATAGAATAGAATAGAATAGAATAGAATAGAATAGAATAGAATAGAATTCTTTATTGGCCAAGTGTGATTGGACACACAAGGAATTTGTCTTTGGTGCATAATCTCTCAGTGTACATAAAAAGAAAAGATACATTTGTCAAGAATCATAAGGTACAACACTTAATGATAGTCATAGGGTACAAATAAGCAATCAAATCATACTAGGAAACAATATAAATCGTAAGGATACAAGCAACAAGTTACAGTCATACAGTCATAAGTGGAGGAGATGGGTGGTAGGAACGATGAGAAGATTAATAGTAATAGTAATGCAGACTTAGTGAATAGTTTGACAGTGTTGAGGGAATTATTTGTTTAGCAGAGTGATGGCATTCGGGAAAAAGCTGTCCTTGTGTCTAGTTGTCTTGGTGTGCAGTGCTCTATAGTGTCGTTTTGAGGGTAGGAGTTGAAACAGTTTATGTCCAGGATGTGAGGGGCCTGTAAATATTTTCACGGCCCTCTTTTTGACTCATGCAGTATACAGGTCTTCAATGAAAGGCAGGTTGGTAGTAATTGTTTTTTCTGCAGTTCTAATTATCCTCTGAAGTCTGTGTCTGTCTTGTTGGGTTGTAGAACCAAACCAGGCAGTTATAGAGGTGCAGATGACAGACTCAATAATTCCTCTGTAGAACTGTATCAGCAGCTCCTTGGGCAGTTTGAGCTTCCTGAGTTGGTGCAGAAAGAACATTCTTTGTTGTGCTTTTTTGGTGACGTTTTTGATGTTAGGTGTCCATTTTAGGTCTTGAGATATGATTTGAGATTGCTCCGGAGGAAACCGAGATTGGGCAAATCAAACAAACACAAATCTTACTGATGTATTTAGAGATATGCCTTTGCTTTTTACATTATCCTTGTTTATTGAGAAAAATATTGGTATGTGGTCCCATATAACTGATAAAGTGTATCGCATAATTGGCATTTAAAGAATGGAAAGAAACTGAAGAAAACCTTCTGCCCTCACTGTTGTATAGGAAATAGGTTATTCATTACTTCCTTAAAACGTATTTATTATAGGAGAAAATCTCCATAAGATAAATTGTCTACAGTACATGGATTTCTTTCAGTACATGGATTTCTTTCCAAAGCAACATAAATCCCATGCAAAAAGTATTTGGAGCTACTTGCAGCTTCTTACAGTACAAGCTTTTGATATAGTCAAACTGTATATCATGGACATGCACAGTCACTTTGGGTTGAAGTGTGTAAGAAAAGGATTGTTTCTCTGCCTATTATTTTCAACAACTGAAATGTATCAGGTGTCAGGCTGAAGCCATTTTGTTTGGGATCCTAGGCCTACCGCTTTCCTTGTCAGTGTGGTTGTTGTTTTTTATTTGGACAACAGCTTGTTTCTCTCACAATGAATTTGGGAAACAAAAAAATTTCCAACTAATAATATTCCTTTACTTAATTGCTTAGAGGAGAACCATATGTTATGTTTCCCATGGTTTCTTCAGTTGTGATACATTATTACACACATGCATGCCAGAGGTGAGATTCAGCAGGTTCTGACCAGTTCTGGAGAACCGGTAGCGGAAATTTTTGAGTAGTTCAGAGAACCGGTAAATACCACCTCTGACTGGCCCCTCCCACATCTAATCTCTGCCTCCCGAGTCCCAGCTGATCGGGAGGAAATGGGGATTTTGCAGTAACCTTCCCCTGGAGTGGGGAGGGAATAGAGATTTTACAGTATCCTTCCCCAGAAGTGGGGTGGGAATGGAGATTTTACAGTATCCTTCCCCTGTCATGTCCACCAAGCCAAGCCAAGCCCACCAAGCCACGCCCACAGAACCGGTAGTAAAAATTTTGAATCCCACCACTGAAGCATGCATTATTATATGCTTCTGATCTCTAAAACAGGGATATTCCAGAATTGAATTTCAGTGCATTTCATTCAGAATCCTGTAGGCTTCCACACACATCCACTTCTTAAGACAAAGATTCCAAGTATGTGTCCAAAGCTCTTACATTTTTGAAATATTGAACTAAATCTGTCTGTAACACTTATCTTACAACTAAAGGCTTTATCACGTTGATAGATCTCATCTTGATTCCAGAGACTTTAGTATTATTATTATTTATTTATTTACTTAAGTGTATTGGCTGACCAACTCTGGTGACACTATATAATAAATATTTTAAATTCTTATTGGATTTATGTTGAAGATGTCTTCTGAGTAGATTCGGAATGCCAATAGAAGAAAGACAAAATTATGAAAAGTCTTTGGGAAATTAGTATAAATTGCCTAGATGGTTACAAGTTGCATCTTATGGGAGGATAATGTAAAGCAAGGAGATTTGGATTATACATGTGGGCAGTGCCCAAATTTTACTTTTTCTGAAGGTTTGTTTAATGGGTGTGTGTGGAGTTTGATATTTTTTATTTAAAGAAACCTAGCACTTATCACTAGGGATTGCACTTCACTTTTCATGTATTTACTACTTAAAATTGAGAGATGCTGTGTTAATCATTTTAACACTTACTGTAGGAAGTGTTTCCCTGGCTATAAAATGAGGATTTGGGGAAGTCAGAGGTAAGTGCTCTTGGGCCTCAGAATGCCCATGCTTTCTGCAAGTGGACAAGCTAGATTTTATTACAGCATCATAACAAACCCAACATTCAGATTCTTGTAATTGTAGATACGCAGACATTTAATTCTTATATTCCCTGACATGACATGCTCAGGTGAATATTACTAATCAAAGGTGGATTTCAAAACTAAGAGCACAGATACAAACCATACATGATTTATTCCCACAGTATTTTCCTCTAATCCTGCAAGTTGTTTGACTACCTCATGTAATGCATTAGATACAGTTAACCATGTTCTCATGAAATGATTCTCTTGAAGTCTAAATGCACATTGGCATTAGCTATGCTATAAATGCAGCTGGTGCTTTTGAGGGAAACGGAAAAGCTTGTTTTAATCTGGAACAAATGACTCAGATGAGAGCTCTTAAAATACAATCAGATTGTCTTCTACTAAATCATGCTCACTTGCAAAAAGATTTGGGTACAAGCAATATAACAAAATTAAAAACAAACTAAAAATATGACAGCTGGCTAGGGTCTGTTGTGACAATAAGTGTCTCGTATGCCAACATTTTAATTTGCATCCAATAGTTGCAACACCATAATCATGCCTTTAAAATGCTGGTGAGAAATTTCTCATCCAAATTCTACTCGTGAATGAGAACACTCTTCCTTTGAGATATGAGTATTTTGGCATTGAATCTTTTTGCCAAAAAGGCAATTTCCCTTTTTAAAAACTTTTTTGCTTGCTCCTCCTTTCTGTATTCTTCTAACCGATGTTGAAAGTTCAGAACTGTCAGGATATTACACATAAAGAAAAGTTCTTTTAAAATACCTGTAGTTCTCATTTTTCATCATTTTACAGCTGTATAAAGCAAAAAGTATGAAATAGGCATCTCTAAACTTATGCCATCAAAATATTTTTTTTAGTTTTTTTCTTTTAAAAATTTTCCTTAATTTTCCTATCTTATAAAGAAAAAGCTTAGTCTTCATTTAAGTTCATAAGGCTTTTTTAATTAATGTCCATTTATCCCAATAGTTTCAGTGCCATCAACAAGAACATCTGGATTGTGGTCAGTGTTTTATATAGATAATTTTGTAAAACATTAGCATATTCTAAACAAAGCTACATTCTGCACATCTAAACACCTGTAATTTTAATGGAAAGGATTAATATATATATATATTTGGCATCAATCTTGCAATCAAAGAAAGGTTTATATCTAAAGAATACTATGTGTTATATATCTTTTTTTACTTTATGTTAGTGTAACTACTACCATTGAAGAAAATTAATAGTTTCCCGTTTTCACCAATTTAGTTCTAAATATACCCTAAAGTTTGAAAAATAAACCTTACCATTTTTCTTTGGTCATAATGTACAAAAACTCCATAGTCCAATGGTTCTCAATCTTTTCTTCACCATGGACACACCCACCCTAAATACCTTTTGTTGCCATGGACCACCAAGACTTAACTCAAGAATTAAATCATAACATTTCTTCAAGCAATTGTGGACCTCTGTGACAACATCATGGTCTCCCCAGGGTCCATGAACTACAGGATGTGAACCACTGCCATAGACCAATGAATTTAACTATGCTGTGTGTGTGTGTGTGTGTGTGTGTGTGTGTGTGTGTGTGTGTGTGTGTGTGTGTGTGTGTATGTGAATTTTGAAAAAAAAGGCTGGAAATGGGGAAGATTAGACATCTTGTGCATCCAATCAAAATTGGACCATGATGCACTTATATTTGAGTATTATACATAACGTTAAAAGGAGAGCTAAACAAAAAAATATTTTGATTATTTCAAACTGTATTGAGCTGTCATAACTTTGGAGATTCTTTTTTGTCAAAAACAATTTAGCACATAATTTTTCATTGTTTCCCCCCCTATAATACAATGTTCTCCCATAAAACCAACATAAAGATTTGTAATTATTTGCTTAATTCATATTCCTTTAATTCATGGGTAGGTAAGATAGTCACCAACTAAAAGAATTATATGTTTTAAAGGGAAACCAAACAGCTCCAAAAATATACCAGGTAGTAAAGATTTAACTTGTGCACAGCTGGACTAAAATTTTGTTTTGAGATTTTCTTTAGATCTGCTTTTTTCAACAGATCATGTTTTTCAGTCTCTGAGTTCCTTTTTAGCAGCCTCTACAAATCTCTATATTCCATATATTCAGTGTGCTCCAAATTTTCTAAAACTATAAAGTATTCCTTAATGTTCAGAAATAATAGCACTATTCATATATTGTCTGCTGATGGCATATGAAGAGTAAGATATGAGATGGTCCAAGGTAACTTACCACTTGACATCTCACATGAGTCTTAACCAATTTTTGTTCACTTTCAGTCTAATTAGTTCCATAAACATGTACCTCTCCTATACGTACATAGACATCTCCTATTCACTTGCATATATGGTTGATGAAATTTATTTGCCTGTAGAGAATCCTCTATATTTTGAATGTTATTATGTGTGAGTAATCTACAGTTAGATTCATAGTCTAAGACTGATATAAATTTAATAATTCAAGCCCTAAGTAAGTGCCTAAGAATGATTAGCAGGGTGATTCTTCTGTAAAGTTAGGGTGTTCAGGTCCGATGAATTCAGTATTTCCAGATATGAAGAATGATCTTTAGGTGTTGCTGTAAGGACTCCAATCATAATTGATATAACAATAGATTTCCAGAGGTGTTCAACTTTGATTTGCAAGTCCCGGTATTTCATAATGTTTTTCTCTTTTTTTTCCTCAATCTTGCGACCCCATGATAAAGCAACATCAATGAACTAGACTTTGTTCTTTTTAATATTACATTAGACATGCCTGTCTGTTTGTATCTTAAAATCCGATACGCTCATTTTACAAAACCACTTCAACTTGATGGTACCAATAGTGTTTACTACATTTGAATCTAAACCTCTGGCAAAGTTTCTAATGAATAATTTTGGCAATGTGGCCATGATGCTGCCTTTGTCAGTTTGTGAAATTTTACTGCAGTCAAATGGTCAATTGTTTCATCCGTTTCATTACAAAGGCGGCATTTGCTGTTGTTTATTACAAGTTGAATTTTCGCCTTCATGCAATTATTTGGCAAAGCTTGTTCTAAATCAAGCCTTTAGTTGCTTTCTTTAATACTCCTGATATTAACCAACTCCATGTGAGATTTTTTTAAAATCAGCTTTCCCTTTCACATTCTTGAAATATTGACCATGCATTGGCTTGTTCTTCCAATGAACAAATTGGTTTTCAGTTGTTTCTTTTCTATGTTCAGCTTTCACCTTTGGAAGCGTTTTCAAGCGTTTTCTTAGATTAACTTCCTTCAGCAAGGGTTCTTGGCTTTTCTTAATGTAGTTATTCAGGCCATGCTTGTCTTCCTCCACAATTTGTTTCTCCTATAGGAATCCTCTACCCATTCTGAATCTTGGCAAATACTATTATTATTCCCACATTTTTATATATAACTCAAGATAGAAAACAAACCTAATATCCTGTCTCCTGTCTTCCCCACAGCCAAATTTCTTGCCTAAGCAAGGCCCTACAATTTAGAGTCTCCTGGTTTTATTATTTACCATTATGTGATCATTGTTAACTATTATTAATAGTTTATTAAGCTACATAGCTGAAGAATAAGAATAGCCTGCCTGGAACAAGCCAAGGCATATCTTATTCCAGCATCTATCTCTCAGCGGCCCACCCACCTTCAGTGTATTCATAAGCAGAAAATGAAAATGTATTGCTCTCTTTTAGTTGTTCCCTGCAATTGGTATATGGCTGCTCCAAAATTGGAGGTAACATTAAGTTTCAAGATTAATATTCCTTGATAGATATGCACCATTACCATCTTATGGTAATGAATTCCACAGGTTAATGATCTGATGTGTGTAGAAGTGCTTTTTTGTCTGCTCTAAAACTCCTTCCGGTTAGCTTCATTGGATGACCTTTGGTCCTGGATTTCTGGGGGAGAGAGAGAAACTTCCTCCTACTCACTTTTTGCATGTCGTGCCTTATTTTATACACCTCATTCATGTCCCCATTGCATTTCTTTTTTGTCAACCTAAAAGAATCCCAAACATGAAAGCCTTTGCTTTTAATGAAACTGTTTGAACTCCTTGACCCTTTTGATTGATTTTTTTCCTGCACTTTTTACACAGCTCTGTTACATTCTTTTTCAATGTGGCAACCAGAACTTCATATCCCACTAGTTTCTCTGCATTAAAATTAAAACAAAAAATTAACACCAGCTTAACTGTCAAGAGCTTATGTGATGAGTAAGCTCTTGCCTGCCACTAGAAGAAAAGCAAAATAATGTAGCCTAAGGTGTGCATCCAGAAAACTTACATGTTTCCGTCAAATATGTCTCCAGTAGTCTGTGTGGGTGTATGTAAGTGTTGGGGGAGGCAATAGATAAAACGCATTTCTCTGTTATGTCTTTAGGCTTTTAAGCAGCTCTGTAAGGAAGAATAAACTTTTGCAAACAGTCTGGTCAAATTTATGTGGAGCTTTAAAAGTCAACATAACCTGCCCAGAAGTTGGTGAAATATATTAAAGACTGTCTTCCCTGTGGGTGTAATTGAAACATGGAAGCCAAAGAGGCTGCAGAGCCCTAGAAAATTAATTGTGCAATGAAACACAAAACAATCTGGTGCCTCAGAAGTAAGAGTAAGGTATCCATATATAATTCCTGAAGATTTAAGTGAGATTTTCTTCTGTTTTATGCAATTATTTTCCTCTAAGGTGAGCAAGAGAATCTAAACAGAAAAAAAATATCAAAAAAATTATTGTAGCATTAGTTTATGTGTTTGTTTTTATGTGTATATATGTATGTGTGTGCTATGTGTGCATATGGGTGTAAGTGATGTGGCCATCTTCACCCCAATATCCTGATCTCAGTGTCCCTCCTGTTTCTGCTTCATCTCCTTTCAAGGATTTGGACCAGTTATGGTTAAGACACCAAGATAAAAACCAGGACATGGTGAGTTCTATTCCCATTGTAGTGCATGAAAAACTGGTTGGGTGACTTTGGACTAGTCATTCTCTCTCATCCTAACTCACCTGACAAAGTTGTGAGGAAAATAGGAGAAGGAAGGAGTATTAGACATGTTCACCACCTTGAGTTATTTATAAAAATAATAAAGGTAGGATATAGGTAAAAGTAAAGGTTTCCCTGTCAGTCATGTCCGACTCTAGAGCGCGGTACTCATCTCCATTTCTTGGCTGACTGAGCCAGCATTGTCCGAAGACAATTTCTGTGATCATAAGACAATTTCCATGGCCATGTGGCTATCATAGCTATAGGTCAAAGGTGCACAGAACGCTCTTTCCTTCCCACCGAAGTGGTACCTATTAATCTACTCACATGTGTATGCTTTCAAACTGCTAGGTGGGCAGGAGCTGGGGCAGGAACAGGAATTTACCCGATTTTGTGGCGCTTGGGTCTCAAATCCTGTAAACCTTCCAGCTGACAAGCTCAGCATCTTTAATCACCCAGCCATCACATCCCCTTAAAAGTGGGATATAAATACAGGAATAAAATTATGGTAAATATCAACAAAATGTATAAATCCTCCTGTTATGCTATTCAGGTTTCTCCTTAGCCAGATAAGATTGCTTTTGCAAAAATCGTTTTGCAAAAATCATTTTCACATATTGATATCTTAAGAGTTACATTTCAGTTTATGTTTTAATTGTACTCATTTCAAGCACTGTTAAACACATCCTGAAGCCCAGTCTCCATTATAAGCACTGAAATGAGTAAATCTGATAGCACGAATGCATATATATCCTATCAGCAAATCTGTTCTTTAGCTCAGTTGTTTTATCAGAGCTACCTTTCTTGAATGGATTTTCATTGGGAGCACTGTCTGTGTGACAATAAACAATTTATTTCACAATCTATACATTTTCCTTATTTAGATAGTGCTTTTAAGACAATACTCTGTACATTTTCCAATAAATCACCTGAAAATATCACTTGCCTCATGATACTACGAGCAAGCAATAATACACATACACCTCTACATTAATTGGACAGTTGATAAATTTATTTAAAGAATATATTAATGAGTAAAACTGTTTAATTCAGTAAGAGATTTATTAACTGCCTGGGTATCTTATGGGCTTTCTTGATTTTTACCATTCACATATCTGAAGTGGATGCAACTAATCTATACAGCAAGGACTAAATCTTATTAGGAAGAGTGGAGTGGAGGAAAGTACTCAAGAGAAATATCTGGAAATCTTCAATATCTTGCAGGATCAGTGTAACTCAACTTCACTTGGTCAAAGGCTGAAATACCGCTACTTAAACTCTTGTGTTTTAGCAATAGCACTTAGACTGATATACCTCTCCATAGTGCTTTTCAGCACTCTCTAGGTGTTTTACAATATCAGCATATTACCCCCAACAATCTGGATCCTCATGTTACTGACCTCAACCTTGAGCCCATTCAGGATCGAACTCCAGGCTGTGGGCAGAGTTTGTCTGCAGTACTGCATTCTAACCACTGCACCACAGTGCTTTACTTTCTGACAGCTCATGACTGACCTCATCTAGAGTAGGCATGCAGTGTCTTTATTTTATTAGCCAGTAGTAAAGTGTAGATGGATTCCTTTTAATCCTATAGACCAGTGATGGCGAACCTTTTTTGGCTCGGGTGCCAAAAGGGTGCGTGCGTGTGCGATAGCGGACGCGTTCGTGCCCACATTCATAATGCAATGCCATCCCCTCTGCGTATACGCACAACCCCCGTGCTTCCCCCTGCACATGCGCACAACCCCCCGTGCTGCCCCCCGTGTATGTGCACAGGCCTCACTGAAGCCTCCAGACTTCCAGTAGGCCCGTTGGGCCGGTTTTTTTGCCATCCCCAGGTTTCAGGAGGCTTTCCTGAACCTGGGGATGGCGAAAAACAGCCCAATGGCCCAACTGGAAGTTCGTTTCTGAACTTCCAGTTGGCCCGTTGGCCCATTTTTCGCCGTCCCCAGCGCATGCGTGCTGGAGCTGACATAGGACAACACCTTGCGTGCCCTCAGAAATGGCTCTGCGTGCCACCTGTGGCACGCGTGCCATAGGTTCGCCATCACTGCTATAGACCTTTATTTATGCTGATTCAAGGGAGATAGGGAAACTGGATTGTTTTAAAGTAATACAATGCCCCCTCCTTTGGTTGCTCCAAATAAAATCTGCAATTAAATCAGGAAGGGACTTTCTTCAGATCTGCTCCTCTGAAACTCAGAAAGATGAAGACGGAAGAAAGTCTTCTCCATAGCTACCCTGGTCTTATGGGATGGCTTTCTCTTGAGGCTTAGATGGCCTCCTCACTAACTAACCCTTAGAAAGCAAAAAATACCATATGGCTTAATGCTGCTTTCAGAGTTGAATTTCTGTTGGCTATCTTCTATTTTTACTTATTTTAATGAAGGGCATTGTTGTTATAATTTTAATTTAGTTTCTAATCGTTCATTTTTATTGTTGTTTGATTTTGCACTGTTGCAATCCATCTGGAATCTATTGGCTAGATAGAATAGAAATGAATTCATATATTAAAACATGCTGTACTCTGTTGTATATTTAAATGCTGTATATTTAAATAAGTAATTGAAACAGATATTCAATTTGAATTGTCACAGTTATTATAAATAGTATAGGAATGGTTATTTATAAGTTGCAGAATATACTGACAAAACTGCTCAATAATATTTCTTTATCATATGATGAAATGGTTGGAGAGCTTCTACTTTATTGGAGTTATATAGAAAAATGAATTCATTTGAAGGGCAATTATCCTTTATTTCCTTTCCCTTATCATAAAAATATGATTGGATAAAGATTAACAAATATACAGAAGGAGATGAAAACTAAAGAGAATATGACATAACATTTTCTCAACAGTACTATGTGAGAGAATCAAAATTTGTGGAAATGTTGCAAATAGAAATGTAATCGTTTGAAAGCAACAAGTTTAAAAATACTTTTAACGTAATAAAAGTTGCATCTTGGAATTTTCAAAATTGTGACTCTGAGTATTAATATGTCATTTTTCCTTGTTATTTATAGTAAGGTGTTTCCTCTCTGTACTGTTTTGCTATTGTTGTTTTTTAAATTTACTTTAATTTACTTTAATTTAAATTTAATTTTAAATAGAGCATTACATTGCAGTGTTTCCTTGCTAACTCTTGAATGGAGAATAGAAAACATGTTTGTGCTGATGAAAAATAAGGTGATATCACTTGTCTTCCTACATTTACCCAGTTATCTTGTTTTTATTGTTTGTTCCTGCATTATTATGTTGCTTTTATTATCCCAAATTTTTAGGCTTAGCACACTCACTTTAAGGATAGGTAATAGAAAACCACAGTGAGAGTCATTGGTGTAGTAGTTAAGATCCTGGGCTAGGTGACAATAAATTCTAGTCCTAACTCCACTAAATAGATAGTATAAAAGATAAAAGTGATATTTATTGCATTTATAGGATGAAATATCTGTTAGAAGGCAGATGTGGGTTCCTGCCTCTGATTGCCGGTGCGGTTAATCGCTGAGTTCGTCGCAGAGCCGAAGACGCTGCTCCCGTTCGCGGAGCGGGAGCTTTCCCCGGGCGCTTTCCCCGCCCGCATGGATGTCGCCAATTGCGTTCTTTTGCCCTCTGCGCATGCCCAAAGCGTTCCGCATGCGCAGAGGGCAAAAGAACGCAATTGGCGACATCCATGCGGGCGGGGAAAGCATCCGGGGAAAGCTCCCGCTCCGCAAACGGGAGCAGCGTCTTCGGCTCTGCGCCAAACTCAACGATTAACCGCAACGGCAATCAGAGGCAGGAACCCACCTCTGTTAGAAGGTATTATTATTATTATTATAGATGTCCAATCATATTAAGGGGAAAGTAACTAAATATGTATCTCGTGGCATCAGGTTAATCATCCAAATTAGGAACTTTTCATGTTTTCATAGTTGTAATGGTATCTATAATTTCTTGTCAAGGTAAGTAACTTGATCGTGTATAGTAGGAAGAGCTGTTTTTATATGATATACAAATTTATTGATTTCTGCCTCAGTTACATTTGACTCAGCATTACACATGATATCCTGTTTTGTTTTTTGTTTTGTTTTGCGAATCGTAACATACTTTATGCCAGCTTCCCTTAATTGAAGGTATAACATAACGTTGTAGCTATTTCAGCTGAGAGGTTAGTAATTTATTTCACTTCTAATATATTTAATTTATATTATTGGGTGAATATACTAAATATTCAGTTAATATTTTTTGATGCATATAAAGAAAATTAAATAAGTTTAATTTCTGTATGTTTAGCATACAGATAGTCCTTGACTTACTGTATAACCACAACTGGGGTTGGAAATTCCATCATTGTAAAGTGAGCCATCATGACACTGGACCTGATTTTATAACCATTTTTACACAGTTGTTAAGCAAATCACATGGTTGTTAAGCAAACCCAGCTTTCCAAGTTGATGCCTTTTTTTGTTGGAAACTATCTAGGAAGGTTGCAGGGTGGCTTGGGAAAAGTTTGGAACCTGAGAAACAAGACCTTTTCAGCTGCCAGTTCAGCCACTTGTGTATTAGAGCCCATGCCCTTCTAGGCTTATTAAAGTGCAGGAGGGGATGCAGGATTGGGTCTGGTTGGTAGTTAACCCCTTGAAAGAAGGACTTATCCCACCAACTCTTAAAAAGACGGTGGTGCTCCTCCTTCTCAAAGGACAATCAGTTGGTCCAACAAAGCTGGACATCGCTTGGTCCAACAAAGCATTCAGTTTCCAATCTTCCTTTCTTAGTGAAGATTGTGTAGAGAGTTGTTGCATGGCAGCTGCAGAAGAGTTTGGAAGAAGAGGATTAGCTACATCTCTTTCAGGTGAGATTCAGGCCAGTGCTTGGGACTGACAGGACATCGATCTCACAAATGGATAACCTCTGGCGGGAGCGGCATGGCGGGAACGCATTAATCCTTGACCTCTCAGCAGCATTTGATACCATTAATCACTGTATCCTTCTGGGCCAGCTCCGGGAGTTGGGGTGATTGGCACTATGTTGTGCTGATTCTTTCTTCCTCCAGATTGGTTTCAGTTGGTGTTGATAGGCAGAGAGAGAGAGATCTAGGCAGCGGCCTCTACTTTTGGAGTGGCAGACGGTTCTGTTCCCACTCCTCTCCTATTTAACATCTGCATGAGGCTACTTGGTGAGGTGATCCAGCTTTATATTTCTACTTCAGGCACTCTGAGTGATGCTGTGGATATTCTATCCCAGTGACTGAAGACTGTTGGTTTGGGATGAGGCAAAATGGGCTCTGACTCAACCCTATTTACTTCTTGTCTTTTCCAAGTAAATTAATAATTCCTTTCTCTGTTGGAGGAAATCATTACTGTGGCTTATTCTATGTAGATTTCCCATATCAGTTTCAAGTAGTTACTAACCCTTCTGTTCATAAGGAAAGAATTAACAAAGGCTTAGCATCTTGAACTAAAGCTTAACTGTCCTATTCAGCTGCTTGTATTTTATTTTGCTTGCTGGAAAAAAAAGTATCACGATTAAACTGTGTTTTCTCCCATAGAAATTGGGAATGAAAGTGAAAGCTTGTTACATTATATGTAAAATGTCATCCAAGCTATAATAATGGGTTTCCTTCATCATATTGGCAAATCTGTCCTTCAGTATTATGTAGAATTTACATTAAAGCCAAGTTTGATTTCTTTTTTACATTAAATTTGCTATTTGGCTTTTCTTGCTGTCAAGCTTTTGTCTCTCAGTGAAATCAACATGTGGTGCACAGTTGTAGAGATAATTGTAATGTATTTTAAAAGCAACAGTAGTAAAAGCATCAACAATAATGTGATTAGTACAGGGAAACGTAAAAATATCTGCATTTCTGCTGCTTTGAAATAGCATAGTTAACTGCAGAAAATAGTATTTTCTGTGCCTAAATATTGGAGTTAACAATAATTAGCTGCTTTCATTCTGTACATAATTACATAATCTTGATAGCACACAGTGTATTTATTTGTTGTAATACAGATCCCACCACCCAGCCAACAGAATTTGAAGAATTCCTTAGAAATTTAGTTGGTCACTGCCCATGCTAGTGACAGACTGTGCTTACATCTGCAAGAAAATGTTAGGATTTAGTAAATAAGAGATGAAATACTTTATCTTTCTGTTTGTTAAAAACAGAATTAACTTTCATAAATATGTAAAACAACCACCCAATAAACTTTCAATTTACAGCAGTGGTGAAATCCATTTTTTTTAAACTACCAGTTCTGTGGGCGTGGTGTGGCTTTGTGGGTGTGGCTTTGTGGGCATGGCAAGGGAAGGATACTGCAAAATCCCCATTTTCTCCCCACTCCTGGGGCCAGCCAGAGGTGGTATTTGCCGGTTCTCTGAACTACTCAAAATTTCCGCTACCGGTTCTCCAAACTACTCAAACTTTCCGCTACCGGTTCTCCAGAACCTGTCAGAACCTGCTGGATTTCACCTCTGGTTTCAGTCACCAAAATTTTCAAGACAAAAATGATTATTTTGCTGAGAGCTTTGGAAATTGAACTCCGTGTACTTTTTCATCACTCAGGCTGAGAAAATGTGATGCCGGGAATACATTATTTTGTTTTCTTTGGAATGTGCTGAATTTACAGCTGTTTTAGTCTTTTTGAAATATAGATTCCTATTGATTACAATCTAGAGCAAATTTCATGAAGATAGATTATTTCTGCCTTTCTGTTGTCTGTCTTCACTTTTGCCAACTTGAAATGCTGAGAGTAAAGAACAAGTATCACTACCCACTCTCAGCTTGTTCAGCTTCTGCTGCCACAAATGTCCCTCATACCGTTCCACATAAAAGAAAAATAAAAGAAATGGGATAAATCCAAAATCCTATCTCAGTCCTGCTTGTTTGACATGGACAAATGATGAAGAACTATAAAGCTATTAAAGTAGCAATTGCTTCTTTGATAGTATTTGACACTGTGGAACTGAAAGAATAGGTGGAGCAAAGGTTTTTTGTTTAGTTTTGGAAAACACACATGTACACAATCTCAAATGAAGATTCTGTAGACATTATCAAGTCAGTATCACCTCCTCCGTGATTCTTGACTGTGAGTATAACAAATATTTTAAAAACAGTGTCCTTCAACTGCATTTCTTTATCTTAGGTAAAGGAAGGTATTTATGCAAGCTTTAGTGTCATACGCCTCCTATGCTAGAGAAGAATTAGCGTTAGGGTTATACAGGTTCCGGTCTTTCCTTGACAGCCCAACAATCTCTCTCAAATACACAGAGCCACACACAGAGGCATTGCTGATGGATATTCTGAGGCTAGGGTGGCGAGGTGGCTCAGTGGTTAAAGTGCAGCACTGCAGTTCAGCAGTTCAGCTGTTCAAATCTCACCAGCTCAAGGTTGACTCAGCCTTCCATCCTTCCGAGGTGGGTAAAATGAGGACCCAGATTGTTGGGGGCAATATGCTGAACTCTGTAAATCGCTTAGAGAGGGCTGTAAAGCACTATGAAGTGGTATATAAGTCTAAGTGCTATTGCTATTGCTATACTGATTTGCATTAGTATTGTTGCTGTATTCTTGGACCAGGTGAGATTTGAACAAGACATTCCTGTTATACAATTTATCTTTTTGGCTGCTGCATGAACAGCAGCTGTCCTTATTTGCCAGATTCTGTGTTTGTTTTATTCTATTATGAATGAGTACCTCAGGTGATCAAATCATTTCTGTTAGTTGCATACTTTAATTTAAGCTTTGTCTCTTGTTTCCTTGCCCGTAGGACAACATCTAGTAATTACAGTCCTAAATGATAAAATCAGTGCAATAATGAAACATTGCAAATTACTAAATCAAGGCCAAATACAGCACCGGTTATAATCAGAACCTAATCACAGGCAATGTGGCAGAAAGAGAGGCCAATGTATCCTTTGTGCCAAGGAAATAGTATAGGTCCAGGTGCTGGATTGTAGCAGTCCCTGAGTGGTGATGTTTCTGCTGTCCCTGCTTTATTTCCTGAGCATCCCAGCCAACTGTTTTGGCAAGTATTGTTGCCTGGCAACTTCTGGACAGATTCCCCCCAATATTGGCATCAAAAGGGCTCCCGCAAGGACAGCTGAAAAGGATACTGAACATTGAATATTTCCTCAAATGATGCATCTGCAGCCTTCTTGTTCTCCTCTTCCTTTCTGTATAATGTGGCATTCATTTACCAATGTCAAAATGTATCGTTCAAGAGGAAAGGCCTGTGTTATGAAACAAAGAAAGAGAGGAAAAACCTAAAATCCAAATGTTTCTGTTTTGATCAGAGTGACCTAAATATTTCAGGAAAGGAAGAGTAAAAATATTTTTCCATAGGTGGAATTTTTCTGAAGACAGAAGGCACTTTTTTAAAAAATGTCACAGTGAGCGCAATACGACTATGACTTCAGTGGTGGTTATGAGTTTAGTCTGCTTCTTGTCATTTTAGAATCAAAATAGATAGTGCACCACTAATAGATTCTAGACGCTTCCAGCAATCTAGCTTTGGAGGGGGAAAAATCCAACTAAATGCCTGTCAACATTGCCAAGCTCATTTTTTAAAAAAATACATTAAATATCATTACAGACAGCAATATTTTTGTATCTATAAAGCATCTGAGTATATAAAAAGGGAAGTCAGGGAAATATTTTCTCAGTTCTTCACTAATAAGCATTGTAGACCGAGTATAGGGAATTTACCTTTTGCTTTGAAAAGTCTCCAGATAAACACCATTTATAAGAACTACCAAGCAATCAATAAATATGAAGTTGCTAGCTATGACAGGGGATTCAGACATCTTCGGACACTTATGTGATGAAATGGCACTTGCCTAGCAATCCAATTTCATCATGTGTTCCTGTAGAAAATGCAACATGAATTGCTGTCCACACTTGTTAGTCTCCTTCATCAGTTTTTTAATTTGATGTGCTCTGTGAAATTTGCTTATTTATTTATTTGAATTCCACTTTTATCATTTTTACAAATAATTTGTGGTGGCAAATATTTAGAATAGAGTAGAATAACAGAGTTGGAAGGGACCTTGAAAGTCTTTTAGTCCAACCCCCTGCTTCATTTACCAGGAAGCCCTACACCACTTCAGACAAATGGTTATCCAACATCTTCTTTAAAACTTCCAGTGTTGGAGCATTTACAACTTCTGGAGGCAAGTTGTTCCACTGATTAATTGTTCTAACTGTCAGGAAATTTCTTCTTAGTTCTAAATTGCTTCTCTCCTTGTTTATTTTCCACCCATTACTTCTTGTTCTACCTTCAGGTGCTTTGGAGAATAGTTTGACTCCCTCTTCTTTGTGGCAACCCCTGAGATATTGGAACACTGCTATCATATCTCCCCTAGTCCTTCTTTTCATCAAACTAGACATACACAGTTCCTGCAACCATTCTTGTTTTAGTCTCCAGTCCCCTAATCATCTTTGTTGCTCTTTTCTGCACTGTTCCTAGAGTCTCCACATCCTTTTTAAATCGTGGCAACCAAAACTGAATGCAGTATGTAAGTGTGGCCTTACCAAGGCATTATAAAGTGGTATTAACACTTCACGTGATCTTGATTCTATCCCTCTGTTAATGCAGCCTAGAACTTTGTTGGCTCATATTTAAGTGATTGTCCACTAGGACTTCAAGTTCCTTCTCACAGTTACTATTGTTGATCCAGGTACCACCTATTCTATACCTATGCATTTTGTTTTTCTTTCCTAAATGTAGACCCTTGGTTTTCTCACAATTGAACTTCATTTTATTTATTTATTTATTTATTTTGTTATTCTTATATGCCGCCCAACTCCCGAGGGACTCGGGGCGGCTTACAACAAGGAGAAATACAAGAATAAACAAAGAAATTGCATAAAATTTAAAAACAAGTACAAAAATTTAAAACAATTATTTACAACAGCAACATCCATTCAACACATACATACTTGGGGGGTAGGCTCAGGTGGAATTAAGTTGTCCCCCCCACCTGCAGGAAAAGCCATGTCTTAATGGCTTTACGGAAAGCCAGCAGAGTGGGGATAGTCCGGGTCTCTGGGGGTAGTTGGTTCCAGAGCACGGGGCCAGCCACAGAGAAGGCTCTCCCCCTGGGGCCCGCCAGCCGACATTGTTTGGCCGACGGGACCTGGAGGAGGCCAACTCTGTGGGCCCTAACCGGTCGGAGGGAAGTATGAGGCAGAATGCGGTCCCGAAGATATCCTGGTCCTAAGCCATGAAGGGCTTTAAAGATGGTGATCAATACCTTGAATTGGACCCGGAGACCGATGGGCAGCCAATGCAGCTGGCGGAGTATCGGTGTCACGTGGGTGTACCTTGGCACACCCACCACAGCACGCGCAGCCGCATTTTGCACCAACTGAAGTCTCCGGATACTCTTCAAGGGTAGCCCCATGTAGAGCGCATTGCAGTAGTCCAACCGCGAGGTGACAAGGGCATGAGTGACCGTGAGTAGCGCCTCCTTCTCCAAATATGGCCGCAACTGGTGCACCAGGCGAACCTGTGCAAAGGCCCCCCTAGCCACAGCAGAAAGATGGTGGTCCAATTTTAGCTGTGGATCTAGGAGGACCCCCAAGTTGCGGACCTGGTCTGAGGGGGTCAGTTTCGCACCCTCAAAGACCAAGGAGGGGTAATTGTCATGAACCTTAGGAGGCAATATCCACAGCCACTCAGTCTTATCGGGGTTTAGTCTGAGCCTGTTCCTCCCCATCCAGATCTTAACGTCGTCCAGGCATCGGCACATTACGTCCACTGCCTCCCTGAAGTCAGACGGGGTGGTGATGTACAGCTGGGTGTCGTCAGCGTACTGGTGGAAACACACCCCATGTCTGCGGATGATCTCACCCAACGGTTTCATGTAGATGTTAAACAGGATGGGCGAGAGAACCGACCCCTGGGGCACCCCACATAATAGGGGCCTAGGGGACGATCTCTGCCCACCTGCCAACACCGACTGCATCCGATCGGCGAGATAAGAGGAGAACCACCGTAAAACGGTGCCTCCCACTCCCAACTCGCCAAGCCGATGCAGAAGGATACCATGCTCGATGGTATCGAAAGCCGCTGAGAGGTCAAGTAGCACCAGGATGGAGGAGTTCCCCCCATCCCGGGCCCGCCAGAGATCATCCATCAGGGCGACCAAGGCAGTTTCGGTACTGTAGCCGCGCCTCAAACCCGACTGATAAGGATCTAGATGGTTTTGTTAGATAGGGCCCAGTATTGAATTCTGTCAAGATCCTTGTGTATCTTGAGCCTATTCTCTGGACTGTTGGCTCTTCCTGCCAGCTTGGTGTCACCTGCAAATTTGATGAGTTCCCCATCTATCCCCTCGTCCAAGTCATTGATGAAGATGTTGAAGAGTACTGGGCTAAAACAGAGCCTTGGGGTACTCCACTGCATACTTCCCTCCATGTAGATGCAGTTCCATTGAGCACTATACGTTGAGTGCGGTTGGTCAGCCAGTTTCAAATCCATCTGGTGGTGTTGGTGTCTAACCCATATTTTTCTACTTTATCTAGTAGTAGGTTATGGTGTACTTTATCAAATGCCTTACTGAAGTCCAAGTAAATTATATGAACAGCATTCCTCTGGTCCACTAATTTTGTCACTTTGTCAAAGAATGCAATAAGATTAATCTGCATGATCTGTTTTTGACAAACCATGTTGGCTTTTGGTTATTACTTTGTTTGTTTCTAGGTGTTCATTGATTTGTTGCTTGATTATCTTTTCCAGAATCTTCCCTGATATTGAGGTCAGGCTGATAGGTCTGTAGTTTCCTGGATCTGTTTATTTTCCTTTTTTGAAGATGGGAACTACATCAGCTCTTTTCCAGTCCTCTGGCAGTTCCCCAGTGCTCCAGGATCTTTGAAAGATATAGTTCAGTGGTTCTGAGATCTCGTTTGCCAGTTCCTTCAGAACCTTGGGGTGTAATCCATCCAGTCCTGCTGATTTGAACTCGTCTAGGGTAGACAGGTGTTCACTTACCATTTTCTTCCCTATGTTAACTTGTGTTCCTAATATGTTTTTTGTGGTGCTGTTTTTGATAGGTTGGACTGTTTTTTTCCCTTTGTGTAAAGACAGATGCAAAAAATGAATTAAGTAGCTCTGCTTTATCCCTGTTGCTTGTCACCTTCTTGCCACTTTCTCCCAGCAATGGATCGATTGTTTCCTTGACTTTTTTTGTTTTGAATATGTTGGAAGAAGCTTTTTTTGTTATTTTTTACTTTTGTCACAAGCCTTTGTTCATTGTGAGCTTGAGCTTTCCTCACTTCATCTTTACAGGCTCAGGCTATTTTCTGATATTCTGTCTTAGTTATTTCCCCCTCTTTCCACTTTTTATACTTGTCCTTTTTGTCTTTCAATTTGTCAGAGAGTTCTTTATGCAGCAATGCTGGTTTCTTTTGAGAGCTATTATTTTTCTTCTTCATTGGTATTGTGCTAGACTGGACTTTTATAATCTCACTTTTCAAAATTTCCCAAGCTTCTTGAGTTGTTTTCCACTTGAGGATTCTTGTTCATGGAATCCTTCCCAAGCCTTCTCTAAGTTTATTGAAATTAGCTCTCTTAAAGTCCAAGACTGTAGTTTGACTTTGTTCTACTGCTTGTGTTTACATAATGTTAAATTCCAATATTGCATGATCACTTGCCCCCAGGGTTCCTGTAGCTTCAACACCTTCTATCATTTCATCTCTGTTAGTGAGAATTAAGTCCAATATGGCTGATCCCCTTGTTCCCTTCTCTACTTTTTGGGTAACAAAGTTGTCTGCTAGGTTTGTTAGGAACCTGTTGGATCTTCCACGGTGCAGAGTTTGTCTCCCAGTTGATGTCAGGGTAGTTAAAATTCCCCATTACTATTGTGATGTACTTCCTACATACTGACTACATACTGTTAGCTGACTAGAAAAAAGTTCATCTACTTCCTCTGTTTGGTTGGGTGGCCTATAGTATAGACCTATGGCAATGTCATTCCCCCCCCCCTTTAATATTGACTCAAATGCATTCAAGATAATTTTCATTATTGTTGTGCTCTATTTCTGTAGATATGTAGTTATTTTTTATATATAGTGCAACGCCATCTCCTCTTTTATTTGGTCTATTTCTTTTAAATAATTTAAATCCCTCTAGCTGTATATTCCATTTGTCGGTTTCATCCCACCAAGTTTCCGTAATGGCAACAATATCATATCTTTCCCTCATATATCCAATACATCTTCCTCCAGTTTTCCCCACAACAATCCTATGAGGTGGGTTGGGTTGAGAGAGAGTGACTGGCCCAAGGTCACTAAGCTGGATTTTATTCCTAAAATCGTAGAACTAGAACTCACTTTCCTCCCACTTTCTAGGCTGGTGCCTTAACCACTAGATTAAACTGGCTAGGGTGGTGTTTTGCAACCTTAAGATGTGTGGACTTCAATTCCCAAAATTCCCCAGCCAGCATGTTGAAAAATACTGATGTAGGATATTATTTATAACAGGGTGATAAAAATAAATTCTTATATTCAGAGGTTAAATTAGCTTTCTCCAACCTTGCATTTATTACAAGTTCAACTTTCAGAATTGGAAGTTGAACATCCTGGCTAGGACTTCTGTGAACAGGCTCAAGCATTCTGAAAGTTACTAGGGTTGCTGACTTATACCGTACTATTTTAGCACACTAATTCTTGTGTTCGTTTTAAAGTAATAAATACACTATATAATACTAACAAGATTATTTCTGTACATATTAATCTATTTCTTCACATAGCTTTCTCCACATGCACACTTAAATTATTATTCTAAACTTTTTTGTGCAGTGCATTTCTCCAGGGAACAGGTACAGTGGTGGGTTGCTACCGGTTTGGACCAGTTTGCCCGTACTGGTGGCGGGAATTTGCCTCCACTCGCCAAACCGGCAGCGATGTCCGGCTGGCCATGTCCCTGTACTGGTTTTCCGGTCGCTGCTTCCTTAAAGTGGCTGGCAAAGAACCCTCTGCGTATACGCAGAGGCTTCTGCGCATGCGCAGAGGCTTCTGCGCATGCGCGAAGGGTCATTTGCGTGACGTGACGTGGGCGCGCGCGCAAGCACTTCCAGCACGATGTGAACCGGTAGGGAAGGTAAGTAGAACCCACCCCTGAACAGGTAGTGTACAAGCATATGATTAGTATTCTTTTAGCAAGTCTACTTTCTATATATCCTGTATGGTGATTCAATAACATTGTTTTCATGATGGATTTATCATTGTCTGTAAAAGCCCTAAACTGTTGAGTTATTAGCTGTCAGAATAATTACATATGCAGTATACATGGGGTGTGCTTGATTGCTAGGATTCCCCCTTTTCTCTCTCTCTCTCCTTTTACTTGGGAGATCCATATGTGGATATGTGTTTCAAGTTCATCACAAAGATAAGATCAACACTGGGAACAGACCTTATGCAGCTGTTGCATTTATTCAGTGCAGCCCTCATCAGCTCCTTGTCTGCAGAGATTATGGGTTTATACTCCTACACTATTCCTTGGATAATGACATAAACTCTAAGTGTAAATGTAGATTATCTAATTTTAGTCAAGCAGCAGTAAATTTTTCTTCAGAAAATGCAGTATATTGGCCTTCTTTCAGGAGCAAAAGAAGCAACCGGATATGTACATTTTAGATAATCATTGTTCGAGATGAACAATCACTATTCAAGTAGCAAATCTGTGAACAGCTAGAAGCAAGCAAAGTTATAACCAGAAGCCAACAAGGGTTTCTCAAAAACAGATACCAGACAAATCTTACTTCATTCTTTGACAAAGTGACAAAATTAGTGGACTAGCGAAATGCTGTGGCTATAATTTACTTGGACTTCAGTAAGGCATTTGACTACAACCTACTCCTTGATAACATAGAAAAATGTGGGTTAGACAGCATCAGCACCAGATGGATTCCGAACTGGCTGACCAACCACACTCGACATGTAGTCCTTAATGGAATTGCATCTACATGGAAGGAACCCTAACCCTAACCCTCAAGGCTGTGTCTTGAGCCCAGTACTCTTCAATGTCTTCATTGATGATTTAGACAAGGGGATAGAAGAACTTATCAAATTTGCAGGTGACACCAAGCTTGCAGGAAGAGCCAACAGTCCAGAGAATAGGCTCAAGATATACAAGGATCTTGACAGAATTGAATACTGGGCCCTATCTAACAAAATGAAGTTCAGTTGTGAGAAAAACAAGGTTCTACATTTAGGAAAGAAAAACAAAATGCATAGGTATAGAATAGGTGGTACCTGGCTCAACAATAGTAACTGTGAGAAGGAACTTGAAGTCCTAGTGGACAATCACTTAAATATGGGCCAGTAGTGTGCTGCAGCTGCCCAAAAAGCCAACGCAGTTCTAGGCTGCATTAACAGAGAAATAGAATCAAGATCACGTGAAGTGTTAATACCACTTTATAATGCCTTGGTAAGACTATACTTGGAATATTGCATCCCGTTTTGATCGCCACAATATAAAAAAGATGTTTAGGCTCTAGAAAAAGTGCAGAGAAGAACAACAGAGATGATTAGAGGATTGGAGGCTAAAACATAGCAGTTGTAGCAATTGGGTATGTCTAGTTTAATGAAAACAAGGACTGGGTGACATGATAGCAGTGTTGCAATATCTAAGGGGCTGCCACAACAAAGAGGGGGTCAACTATTCTCCAAAGCACCTGAAGGCAGAACAAGAAGTAAAGGGTGGAACTAATCAAGGAAAGAACCAATCTAGAACTAAGGAGAACTTTTCTGACAGTTAGAAAATTAATCAGTGGAACGACTTGCCTCCAGAAGTTGTGAATGCTCCAACACTGGAAGTTTTTAAGAAGACATTGGACAACCATTTGTTTGCAATGGTATAGGGTTTCCTGCTTAAGCAGGGAGTCCTTCCAAAGTCCCTTCCAACTCTGTTGTTCTGTTATTTGGGGACCCATGACAGTGCTGCATAAAGAAGCATATTTTTCTATATATAGTAGCTGCAGCATTTCTTTGCTGTGGATTGATAACTGGACTATATTATTTCCCTTTGGCACTCTAGTTAAAATTCTGAGAATTGGCTTGTTTTTCTTGTAGTCAAAATATTTTATACTGAAATTGTATTAGTCTAGAAATCTGCACAGTAAAAAATCTCAGATAGTGATTAAGACTTCTAAAAGAATATTATCCATATATTGACAGGTGCTGAAATTATGTGCTTTGTATGAAAGATACCTAATGATCCCAATTTAACCCAAGAAAACCAGCCTCCTCCACCCCCTCCATTCTCTCTGATGTTCTCTTTGCAATGTGATTGGCAAAAAAGCTCCTCTATGTCTGATCAATAACCATAGACCTCCAATATGACATTTATTACAATATGAGCCAAAGTTACTACAATTTTCATTACTCATTAATTCCTTTTTTTCATCAAAGTGGATACTATAACAAAGCTTCTGCAATGTCTGGAGAGTCTTAGTTAAGTCCACTATGAGATTAAAAAACCACGTCAATGAAGCTGACAGCATAGGCTGGCTCTGCTGTTTTGATTTGCCAGAACACAAACCTTTCTTTGGCTCCTCACAATAAGCTTTATTCAGTGGTGGGTTGCTCCCGGTTTGGACCGGTTCTTAGAACCGGTAGCGCCGGCAGCGGGAGGCTCCGCCCGCCCACCCAGGATGCTTCTGTGCATGAGCAGAAGCGTCATGCACGTGCGAACCAGTAGCAACATCATTTACAACCCACCACTGGCTTTATTCCATATGTATTTTTTTAAAACATGAGCATACTGTAGGAAAGTATGCTGAGGACCAAAGCCTCAGACTATAATCATGGTTAAAAATATGTAATGATTTATTCACAGTAAATATGCATACATGTATTGCAGGACATTATTTCATTCACAAGAAGTTTAAGAATATCAGGCAACTAATGTTACATTGTGAGCCTAGACACTGTGAGAAGAGAGCAATGGAAGCGTATGGTAGCAAAAATGTGGTGCTTTATCCCAATTTAAATCCTACAAGTGCACTTTAGTCACTCTACGCCAGCGGCTGGTTGCTCTCTTACTGGTGCCGGTGCACTGCGCACACATCTCCACTCTTCAAACGTGGGCGTGCTCGCTTCAGGCGCGGGCGTGCTCGCTTCGGGCGCGAGCGTGCTCGCTTCGGGCACGGGCGTGCTCGCTTCGGGCACGGGCATGCTCGCTTCGGGCACGGGCACGCTCGCTACACGCACGTGGCTCCTCACGCAATTTTGCTTCTGCACATGCGTGGAAGCAAAATTGCGCCAAAATCTCGCAAGGAGACGTGCGTGAGAAATTTCAGCGTAATTTTGACCCAAAATCAATGGAAAAAATGGCAACGCACGCAGTGGACCGGCAAAGAGGGCTCCAGAGCAGAAGTGTGCAAATTGCACAATCGGCCGCTCCCTACTGGAGCTGCGTACTGGGCAGCTCCGGCAGGAACCCACCTCTGCTCTACGCATCTGATAAAGTTTGCTCCTATATCTCACAAAAGCATGACATTTGTTAGTCAGAAAAGGTGCTACAACATTCTTTCTGAGTATAAAGCACCTTTTTCCATTATAGTGTCCCCCAGCTCTCAGAATTTCTAGCCAGTCTTTTTAAGGATTTTGGAAATTACAATCCCAATATAATTGTAGGAATCATAGACACAGAGACATGATTTCTTGAGCAAAGCTTGTCCAAGTTAGGAAATCTCTCTGAGCTGAGCAGCTCCGTGTTCAGAAGCTCTGCCTTTCTCAGACTTGCGTTTATTTTTTATAACGAATTTCTTGTGTATACAATTACAATGATTGACTTACCCTAAAGATAGCTAACTAGTAACAGGTTAATATACAGCATACAGATAGATCATATCAAACAAGCAGGTGAGTGCATGATTGCTAGTTTAACCTTTTGTTATTAGCTAGAACAATAGAAGAGCTGAATTAGTAAGTAACCTTTACCCTAGATACACAGAGAGTAGAGCAAGTAACCTTTAAACTTGAATAGAACAGAGCAATAGGATGTTTGGTCAATATAATGACAAGATAGGCTTTCCGTACCGTTGGCAATAATTGACAATAACCTTAGATGAAGCCAAATTAGGGATGCTGGCTTTGTATCCATTGGTTTGTTTTTATTTTTTTGTCAGAATAATATGTAAGGGGCACAATAAATAATATCACCATCATTATTGCAGCATTATAACAATACATCACCCTATCTAGGTGACTGGATTGGAGAAGATTGTAACACTTGTACAAACAAGATTGTTTTTCAAACTTGGCAACTTTAACAAAATTAAATTGGGGAATTCTTTGAATTAAAAGTCCCCTGATCTTATAGTTGCCAAGTTTGAAAAATACTGATATCCAGTTAGCTTCTGCTTAATTACTTTAATTGAGGAAGAGTGTGCTTAAGACAGACTCTACTCTATTGTCACTCACAATCCCCAATAAGCACTTATTGAGCAATGCCATACATTTCTAAATAGACATGTAGGGTTTAGCTCAGAAGTGTCTCTTTTAGAACCTGGTTTTACCTGTTCATTCTTTTTTAGTGAAGGAAAAAAGGAGAATAAAGTTAGATGATGGTATTGTATGCTAGGATTGGATTGTTAAGAACTAGATTTTGTTAATTATTGTTATAATTGAACACTGTTTGTCTTCCCACATTTTCTTACAATTTTTTATAATGGCATAGTTTTTTTTAATGTTGCTTGTGTTGTAGAACAAAACATTGTAAAACTTTTTATCCAGTTTCATGTTCCAGAATGCATTGTCTATTGATGAGAAACTGCTTTTTAAACAGTTAACCAAAGTTACACTTTTTTTAAAACTAGTGATTGAGGCTGTTATTCAAGCCAGGGAAAAGACGTGGGTGCTTTAATTATTTGAAAAGTGAGTGATGCTTTATATGGGCACCCATATGTTCTGAATGAATTCATTCAAAGGATTTTCACAGTACTAATAAAAACTATCCATTGCTAGCAATTTGGCTGATCTCTGTGAGTGAGATTTTCAGATTTACAGCCTAGCTTAATCAGAGAAACCCAGCTGCCTTAGCTGATTTGACAGAGCTTCTTCTCCGTCTCCTCTCCTATTTAGAAATGCTATAATCTGTTTAAGTCCCATGTCATAATGAAGATTATGAGATACAGTACGTCAGTGTTCTGTGCATGACAGCAAGGATTCTCACTTGTGAGCTGGGAATGACATTGAAGCAAAGAATTGCCTTCCTTAAAAAACATTCTTAATTTTATGGTTTCACAGTGGCTTGGTTCAGCACTCCTTATTTGCTTTTATGCAGAAATTTAGAAATATCTACTCAAATTTCTATTTTAGAAATATCTATTCATATAAACTAACAGCAAAAACATACAAAATGCCATGTCACAACTTCCAAAATTGAGTCAGTAAACACTGCAAATATTAGCACTGGGAAAAACAACACATTGTTTTAAGTCAAAGAAATTAAACTAACATTTTTGGGAAAATATACCAGAACTATTTCTATTGGGAATTAGACTTTGATTTAGAAAGCTTTGTACTTATTGACAGTTCATTCTGCTTTCATTTGAAACTTGTAACAGATAAATGTATTCATAATTTAGTTTTAGATGGTGGGTGATAGAAAACATACATACGAAGTCTATAAGAAAAATATAAGGTAATTAGAACATATTTTAAGGTATATCTTAAAAATATTTAAAATCTATCTTTTCCACTTTGATATAGATCAGTACTAATGTGCAAGTAATGTTAGTTTCAATATGTGCATTTAGGTGTTTGATGCATAGCTTCTTTGAAAAATGCATAAGTATATATTTAATCCATTTTTATTCTGCTTGTCATATCAGAAACATCTCAAAATTATATACGTAAGGAAAAGGTTTACAGATATATTGACAGGGGTGGGTTCAGACCAGTTCTCCCAAATCGGTAGCAACCCACTGGTAACATCCCGATGACGTCACCGAACCAGATCGGTCTGTGCTGGTCCGTGGGCGCCTCCATCTCCTTTATTTTTTATTTTTTCAATTTTTTTTCTTCTGGGCATTTGCAGAAGCTAAGTTTCCGGCACTGTGCATGCAATCGCCATCTTGAGGAAGCAAACCAGCAGCGAGCTAAGTTAGAACCCACTCCTGCTTGGGTGCCCTCAACTTTTCAGTCCAAGAAAGCGGCGGTGAAATGCTCTTCTCCTGTTTTGCAGCCATGCATGCACCATTTTCTTTCTTTGACTCCTTCCCGTTTTTATTTGGTTTTCCCTCCCACTCTGCTGAGGGGAGGGAGAATGGGCGGCAGGAGCCTAGGATCATTGAATGGGGAGAAGCATTCAGGCTGGACGGAGCCTCCGAGAAGAACCGCTGCCGTGGTCTTGCTGCTCCCACTGCAGGGGGCTGCGTTGCGGTGGGCAATGCCCCCCTCCCGCTTCTCTGGCCGCTGCCAAGATCCTGAGGCCCACGCCCACCCGGTCACATGGCTGGCAAGCCACACCCACAAAATAAGCCACGCCCACAGAGTGGTAGTAAAAAAATTAGGAACCCGCCCTGATATATATATATATATATATATATATATATATATATATATATATATATATATATATATATATATATATATATATATATATATATATATATATATACACATACATACTTATCAATAGTCATTGACTTAGCAATGAATTAACTACTATAATATGAAAAATAGAAGATGTTATTGTAAGGTATAATAGAAAATCTGCTATAGTAACTCATACTGCTGTATCATTTGATTAGTTGGAAATACTGCCTTTTCCAAAACAGATGGATCACACATTTCCAACAACCAACAACTTAGATAATATCATTTTTCCAAATTCTTAGTATAATTTTTTTTGCCACTGTTCATGATTGAGATAACTCTAATTCCTGATTAACAGTCAAATTCCAAACTTTGCATATAATCAATATTACATTAACATTTAAAGATTTTCCCATAGATTTACTCAGTGGTGGGGTTTAAATAATTTAACAACCGGTTCTCTGCCCTAATGACCAGCTGGGTAGGCATAACTGGATGGTCATGTGACTGGGTGGACATTGCCAACTCGACGTCACTCACATCAAGGGGTGCTTCGCCTCACCTGGCCTCCCATGACCATGGGGATGCTGCAACGGTCGGAAGTGTGAAAAACAGTCATAAGTCACTTTTTTCAGTGCCATTGTAACTTTGAATGTTCACTAAATGAACTGTTGTAAGTCAAGGATTACCTGTACAAAAATACAAAAAGCTTCTTTGCTTGCAAAAAGGTGCCCTAAATACCAATCATTAGATTAGAAATACCTGCAAATCACAGTTATAAATCAGGCAGTGTGCCAGAGCACCTTGAGGAATTAAAATAGTTAAAATGCAATGATAACTATCAGCGGCCAACTCTTTCTCATAAAGTGAAACCCTTTAGCAGAGAGGTAATTTAAGCTTTCCAAAAAAAGCACACCCAGGTGAAGCAATCCTTAGATCCATTTGCACCACTTAAAGATACCAGCTGGTCTCACTCACCTCACAAGATATCCTAAGGAAATCATCCAGATTTAAGGAAAGATCACATGCCCACCAGAAAGGCAGTAAAAAAAATCAGTGCCAAGCTTGCCTCTTGCCTCTTGGAAGTACACCCCAAAAGGACAGTGCCAGAACCACTAAAGCAGGGAAGGAAGACCTCATCCCGAGATAGAAAAAGAAACCATGAGACAGGAAAAAATTCAAACACAATATTATTTATAACAGGGTGATAAAAATAAAATCTTATAATCAGAAGTTAAATTAGCTTTCTCGAACCTTGCATTTATTACAAGTTCAACTTTCAGAATTGGGAGTTGAACATCCTGGCTAGGATTTCTGCTAGGACTTCTAGGACTTCAAACACAGTACAAATAATTAAATCACAACAGTTTAAATCCTTTTAAAACTAAAACAGAAGCCTTGTCTGGGTCATTGCCAGAGCTCACCCCAGGCAAGCTCAAGTGTAAATACTTGAGATAAGCCTAACTACAAAGAATGCAACTACAAAGAATGCAATTAGCGCTAGAAGGTAGCAAAGGAGCAAACACAGTAGCTGTTGCTTGTTAAACCAATTACCAGAACAAATAGACAGAGGAACTAGCCAGATTTCTCAACCCAGTTTCTTTTCAGGAATAGAGATTAACCTTTTTCCTTCCAAACAAAGCTGAATAGGGAAAATTATCCCATCAATAAACCCAGGATTAAACGTCACCTAGCACAGAATTAAACTTCACCAAAAACCAGTTTTAGACCAAAATTCAGAAAGGGTATGTAAACTCACGTTTGAATGTCAATCTTTCTAGCTAGCCAAGAAGCCTTGCTGAATGTCAATCATCTTGGTTCCTTGTCATTAAAAGCTTCTTTCCAGCAGCTCTGCTTCATTATTCAATTATTTCTTCAAAGTGCTGATCATTGCATCCCAGCTGGAAGAACTCCAACGGGAGTATTTCCTCCCAAAAAGCAGTGTAAAAAGCTTAAAACAACCCTTCCCCTTTAAGAAAGTCAAGCCCCAGCAAAGTACCAGCAAAGGTGGGGGGGAACCTCTGGAGAAGCTCAGTCAACAGTAAGTCTAGGCATACTGCCAAGAATGTAATAAGGGTTAACAGAAAGGCAGTTTCTGTAAGCAGGGAAATAAAGATTAGGCTAGAAACAACACCAGAATGTATCCTTCCTGCCTTCCTTACAGGATTAGCCCTGTAAAGTGGAAAAAATCAAAAGATTTCTTCCAACAACCAGTTTTCCGAACTGCTTAGAAAGTTAACAACAGGCTCTAGCGAATAGGTGCGAACCAGTTGAATCCCACCACTTTAATAAACATTAATATACTATTCCAAAAGAAATATTAAATCATTACATGACCATATCATATGGCTCAAGAAAGCCCTCAAATTTCTTAGACCTCTGTCATAAAAAGTCTGATGTTTATCCTTTCAAATACATTCCTCAATCATAACTTTTTGTTGCCTTATGCTACCATCTGTAGCCAATACAGGAATGTCCCACATTTTTAGATTATTTACCGTTTTTATTCTTAAATTTTATGCTTTAGTTTCTCTTTTGGAGCATTATTCTATGTGACCTTCTATGCTTGGTTACCTGTTTGGTTGGGCTCTACTCACAGCCAAAATATTATGACCCTTTGGTCTTTATTACTCTTGTGAATAAATCCTTCACCTTCTCTTGTGGCATATTTCCAACTATAGATTGAAAGTTTAAGGTACTTTTTTTTTTGCTTTCTCTTCTACTCTATTTGGCAGTAATAGTTTTATATCAATAATCCTATGTAATATATTGCTAGGACCAATTCAGTCAAAAAGAATGATAAATTGTGACCAACTCTTTCTCATCGTTCATATAACTATATTGTATATAGACCAGTATTTATAGTTATAAAGGTACAGGTAAGATTATTATAACTCCTTATAAATGAGAAATTATTTGTCCTTTCCGTAGATCGACAGTGAGTTGGCAAATATTGCAATTCAAGCTGTCATTGTTGACCCTATTATATTATATAGATTCTTTTCTAAATTTTTAATGTTGGTTTATCTCTAAAATACATCTTTCCTGTTATAATTGCTTGTCTTTTGTGATCTGAACCAAAATAACTGCTGACTGAGAATCTAGAAGAATTTCTGCATAGGGTTTTTTTTTCTGAATTGGTTTTGAAACTTGGAACAAGCAAAGCTTTTCAACCAGTATTAGTGCCATTCTAAAAGGCACTCATAATCTTTCCAGAGCACATTTTGTAATAGTGTTGAATAATTTGCATGACAAAAAGTGACTTTGCCATATATAAAAGATATTGTTCAAATGTTGATTGCAGCCATTAAGTTCAAATGTACTAATGCTCTTTTTTATACATGCACCAAATTACTTGTATATGCCCATACTACTAAAACTTTCTGTTTACATCTCTCTTTTTCGTTTGTCTTTTAATCACCACTTTTGACATTAATTTTGCTGTTGGTTACTGCCTAACTGCTGTAGTTGAGAGGTTAAAAACCCTGAAAGTGTAACTATCATACTTGTATTGTGTTATTTAAAATTCCTAAAATACTTGTCATGTTGTCAAATATCACAACTTCTACAACTGAACTATAAGTGTGACTGTTAAATATCCAAAATACTTTTATGCTAGACTGCTATCCAAACTGTCAGACATTGTGATACTCAGCAAAAACAACATTTGGAAATCCTTTGAGCCATAATATCTGAATAAATAGGGTATTATACATTGACATTCTAGAGATCTAAATTTATAATTAGGAATTATGTGTACCAGTGTTATATTTATCAATTTTGAAAGTGAAAATAAGGCTGTTACTTAAGACCAGATACAAGTTAAATATCACTGGGGGAAGTAAGTTGGAAGGAAATTCTGGAATCTGAATTAAATATAATTCTGAATAAGATTTTTCAGAGTTTGCAAAAACAACTGAAAAATCAGTTGTTGGGACAACTGTAGGGACAACTGTAGTCAGAGGTACCTTTATGCTTTATCCACTTTAGACAGGTGTGCTAGTTGCAAAATTTCCAGAAAATGGAGTCCTAGAGTTTGGATCATTGTAGAGCAGTATTTCTCAAACTTGGTAACTTTCCACAAAAGTCCACAAAAGATATGTGGACTTCAGTTCCCAGAATTCCTCAGACAGTCATGCTGTCATCATCCTGTCATCATGCTGGCTGGGAAATTCTGAGAGCTGAAGCCCACATTTCTTAAAGTTGCCAAGATTGAGAAACGCTATTGTAGAGTATTCTGCATAGACCAACATATAAGCTGGCCCAAAATGTAGGTAGTACATTTCATAGTAGTGAATTCATAGGGATGATAATGAGACATTGCTCTTTGGAAAGACATGTAGGCACATTTGAAGATTTTGCTACTTCAAATGGTGACATATCAGGGCTTTCTTTGTTGTATGGTATTGTTGCATTTTCTTTCAAGTTATGTTGTAATAGTATTTGTAGACCACTTTTTCAATGGAGCCATATATTAGCCAAGTCAGTCAGTTAGCCCTCATCTTTGAGGAAGGATAGGGAGTAGACAGTTTGGTGTGGTAAAATTCCTGGTATCCTGGATGCAAATCATTTAACGTTTTTAAAAATACCATAATCAAATCTTTCATTGTCAACTAAAGAAATGTGTCAGTAGTTCCTAGTTAATACCTACATAATTATGATTATTTCTCCATAGAAAGCTTTTTCTGGCCATCAACTTTGTATAGACCAGTGTTTCCCAACCTTGACAACTTGAAGATGTCTGGACTTCAACTCAAGTTGCCAAGGTTGGGAAACACTGGTATAGACAGAAAGTGTTTGCTTTAGTAATTAATAAAAAAAAACCCAAACAAGTTTAACTCTTATGGGCAAAGAGATGAAAAGAAAAATATTGTCTGTGAATTCTGCAGATTTTGTGGTTGCTAAACACAAGGATTAGTACTTGCGCCTTGAAACAGTTTCCAGAGAGAAATTCATGTTAGTCTATTTCAGTATATCAGTTTTGTGCCATTTTCTCCTTTCCAGAGTTGCAAGGCGGCGGCAGCAGTTACCTGGCAGTGCCTTGTGCTCTACAGACCTCATGTCTGTCTACTCAGAGTGCCAAGAGCAATAAAAGGATGGAAGGAGAATTTTGCTACCCTTCCAGACTACCCTCTCCCTTAGTTACTTTAGGCGTATCTGCAGCTGTAAAGCTATTAAAGCTATTGAGCATAGCTTTAAGGGTAACCATGAGACATGGAACTCCATATTTAAAGCATATACTTACATATCTGCTTTAAAGCATTTGCATATGAGGAAGGAGTGTATGTAATCTTTTCCAGACAAATATCAACTATTCAGGAAACTTTCAACTATGAAAGAATGCTTAATGAAGGGGGAATTGTAGCAAGCATGTTGTGCAATATGGCCGATGACCAGAGAATATCAGCACATTAGACCTTCTTTGCAGTTCAAAGCCTCCTGGATATAACCCTGTTGATCTAGCAGGCTGTGATACATGTAGGAAGTTGAAATCACAATAAGTGCTACTTGTGAAACCTGATTCCAACTGTGATTGCTAGAAAAGTCATTGTAATCAGCAATTTGCTATCTTTTAGCTGATATCCAATACTAACCTCTGTATATTTTTATCTGAGGACCTGGTAAATAAAGATGACTTGGGATTTCAAGAAATCTGCTCCGTGTTTCATAATTTCATCATGATGTGAATTTAATAATTATGATAACTGTATCTTGAGATTAAGAAGTTCTTTGCAGTCTTATACAACCCACAGGTTATTTTTTTTATTTTACTGTACTTGTATAATGTCTGTTCAAAATAAAGAATTAATATGAGGTCAGTTATAGTTAGCATTTTATAAATATAGCTCAGCTAGAAATATAAATGAAGCTGCGATAATTTAGGTTAAAAATGACTATTGGATGCTTTACAGATGCAAAGATTTTGCTTATGGATATTTTTACAAACATTTTAGTGAAAAATAGAAAACTTTAATAAAGCACAAATAAATCACTTCTTATTATAACCTAAGATATACTTTGTGATCCTTTTTGTCATCTGTACTAAGGAAAACGTCCAAAATAGAATTAACATACCGTAGTTTGCAAAGCTAAAAAAATCCAAATTGATATGAGATGCAAACTGTAATGATAGTATTGCTACCTTTAGCTTTATTTGGTGTTGGGTTGAGTTTGAGACTTGAATTATGTTTACTGCTGCTTTGTAAAGAAATATATCTTAATTCTAAGAGTAATCCAATTGATGGGGTTGGTAATTTCATATTACTTTGAGATCCTTATACAGCAGATCTTCTTCAGCAGCTGAAGAAATTTCTGCCCCCATACAATGCTGGTCCCATGGAGAAGGCAGAGCTTTTTTCCCAAGCAACTCTTGGTAGCCTCTTCTAGTTCCCGAACCAGCCAAGTAAGGTCTTTGGGGCTATGCGAAGAACCTCAACATGGAGAATTACATTATATTTTCATCTTGTGAGGAAAAATCATTCTTCCAGAGCATCTCAAAGGAGCAAAGCACACCCACCTTGTATTACTGTACTTCATTTGGTGATAATAGTAAAAACCTATTATTAAATATTTATATCTACAATATATTATGCTAATCTGTGGTTTAAATAAATGAATACTCTTTGTGTCTATATGTTAAACAAACTATAATTTGCAAACCATAGTGACTAGATTCACATATGCTAAGCAAAAGATGAATAACTTTTGTGTGTGTGTGTGTGTGTTGTGTTGCATGCACATTTGTATCTTATATATTGTATTTTTTACACTGTCATCATTGCAAATATTTTAAGGTCACAATGCTATAATAATTTCCTAAAACATTAGACTTACTGAGAGTTGTTGTGCTGTGAAATACTACATATCAGTGATAGATACTTACCAACAGGTATCTTTTGCCCGCGTAGCCAAATCATTTCATTTATGGTAGCTTAGATGCATTGAAATCAACTTGTCTTTGAATCTTTTAACACCCAAGCTTGCTTTTTTTTTCTTTCTTCCTAACACCCACACATTTCTGCACAGATGGAGAGATGTGATAGATCATGGAATTAGCAAACCCAAAGCTTTTTTTCCCCTTGCTACATTTTTAATCTACTGGAATCTAAGCACCCCCACCTCTGCAGTCCTTTGATCTACAATTTTATTCAAATTGAAAGAAGTACTTAACAGGACATCTGTTCATAGCATGTGTTAGCTTTCAGCCCTCAGGTTGACCCTTCAAATGTCGATTCCTTACAAATAGAAAAGCTTAGTTTACATATGTTCATAATAGTTGGTTTATATACATCAACCTCCATTGGCTTATTTCTGGCAATAGAAATAATAGCAGTGCAGGGGTAGCTGATGTTTCTGTGTGCCTATGTCTCCTAAGAATGACAAACAATGCTGTTGTCTATGTAGACCTCTTACCTACTCAGAACTGTGCCAGAGCTGTAAAGATCTTTATAAGGAAAATTCTCCATTCCAAATTTAAAACATGATACATAATAAACCTATAATTTTGGCAATATCAATGTTTTAAAAGTCAGTATCTAATGATCTAATAGGATCTAATAGGAATAGATTCAGGCCTGGTTTCTCTGTATTTTTTAAAAAAGAAAAATCCTCCAGAAAAAAAATATTTTCTTAATTTTCTCCTTTAACTTTTTTTTTAGCTTAAGAAATTTCTAAGGTCTAAGTTCAACTCATTCAATCCAGACTCATCCAACCCAGAAGTTGAACTGTTTCTTTCTTTTAGCTTTCATTCTGGCTTTGGGCTATCCTGAACTGGAATTCTGAAATCAATCTTTCTCTTTCTTTCTTTCTTTCTTTCTTTCTTTCTTTCTTTCTTTCTTTCTTTCTTTCTTTCTTTCTTTCTTTCTTTCTTTCTTTCTTTCTTTCTTTCTTTCTCTCTCTCTTTCTCCCTCTCTCTCTCTCCCTCCCTCCCTCCCTCTCCCTCTCCCTCTCCCTCTCTTTTGAATAGTTGAATATTATGAAGTCAAATTAAAAACCAAAATCAACATTTTAATAGGCAGCAGGATCAGTTCCAAAATTAAAGAGTTGAATATGATTATTCTCAAGCTGAAGCTAGGATGGTATTGGTCATTTAAAATAAAATAAATCAGAGTGGCGTGAAAATGAAAAAGTGCATATCCTATGACCTTTAATCTCTGTATTCATTTGCAGACACAGTCTGTGCAGTTTCAATGGGTTGACAATTGTATTTGTTACAAATTATTAATAAGATTGCATCCTGTGAGAAAGTTTACATCAGGAGGTGGACTGGCTTCCACAATACATTGTAGTAAATGCCATGCTTTAAAGCACAGAAATGTTGCAGAGTCTGCCAGCTCTATAAAGGCTGGGAAAACATCAAGAATTTTGGGATTAGGCCAGAAAACAGGCACACTTTTAGAGGAAGGTCACTTAAAAGCACTTATTGTATTTTAAAAAGAGAAAACATTCTCATCAGGAACAAAGGGCCTGCTATTTTCCATTTAGAAATGGTTGAATTGCTGTTGTTTGCAATTTTTTCCATGGCAGAAGCAAAACAGCAACACTATTTCAAAATAATTGGTGTTCTGAAAGAGGTCCATAGTTGTGGTTGATTAAAAAAAGTTCCACATTCAAACTTCCTTTTATTTTAAAAAGTATGAAGAGCAAATATCATCCTGTTCATCCATTGCTTGAACAACTGAAAATATTCTTCAGGGATGTAGTGTACAACTACGGTAAGTGCCAATTAGAAGCCTGATGGAGTTAGAGACAAGTCATTGCAGGATGCTAAGATGTCTGACTGCCTTCGCAGTGTTTATTGCTTTTTATACAGTTTTCCAAACAGCAAAAGGTAGAAGAAAGTAACAGCATTTTTATTGGTGAATTCTCTCGCCAATCCTTAAGAACATCCTGTTGATACAACCTAGATGAGATCATGTACAAGCCAGGGATAGTGTCCTACATCATCCTGGCTATGTGAGCTGGGTGAGATCATGTAGGTATGAGAGGCCCGTTTGAGGTAGGCAGTTTGCTGCACACAACCTCCACATGGCCTCTATCTCTACAGAAGCCCATATCAGTTCTTATGTAATTTGCTGAAATAGAATTTGCTTTAGAAATTCTTCAAAACAAAAACGTAACTTTGAAGAAATTCTCATGGGTAACTTTTTTTTTCAACTAAGATGATTAAAGGCCTGGAGACAGAAACATATGAAGAATGGCTGCAGGATTTGTGTTTGTCTAGTCTGGAGAAAAGAAAGACTAGGGGAGGAGCATGATATACCAGTATTTGAGACGTTGTCATAAAGAGGTGGGGATCAACTTATTTTCCAGAGGGCAGGACAAGAAACAATGGATGGAAACTAATCAAGGAGAAAAGCAACCTGGAATTAAGGAGAAACTTCCTAACAGTGAGGACAATTAACCAGTGGAACAGCTTGCCTTCAGAAATTGTGGGTGCTTCATCACTGGAGGTTTTTAAGAAGAGACTGGACAGTCACTTGCCTAAAAGAGTATAGGGTCTTGGACTAGAAGACCCCGAAGGTCCCTTCCAGCTCTATTCTGATTGATTGATTGAAATGGGTAAAGATTGTATTTGAATCTCCTGCCTGCCACTGTAGATTCATCTCTCCAGCAATCTACCTGACTTCTACTATAGGCAGAAAGGGATTCTCAAGAGTGCTAATTCAAGGACTGGAGGATTCTACTTTAACTTGACATTGAGTAAGAGACTATAGTCACTGATGATACCTGATCGAATTAGGTTTGGGATTATGTTGTCTAACATAGGGTCTCCAACCTTGGGAACTTTAAGACTTATGGACTTCAACTCCCAGAATTCCCCAGTCAGCATGGGTGGGTGAAGAATTTTAGGAGCTGAAGTCCACAAGTCTTAAAGTTGCCAAAGCTGGAGACTCCTGGACAGATTCCCTTTGTTTCAGAGAATGTCTACATAATAATAGTACTATCAAACTCCCTATCTCATTAATTGTAGTTCAATTGAATTTGAGATAAAGACATTTTCCTCACGTTTCTTCTTGTTTTCCCACTCACCCATCCAAACCTATTAAAGAGTAAAGTATGAGATAGATACACAATCAATGTATTTTCACTGGGAATACCAATTGATGTCTCTCTGGAAGAGTACTATTCTGAAAAATTCTTTTGCCATTTTTTTCAGTATTTTGTATTGGTAAAAAAGGCTTCTGTCTTGCCACTGTGAATCTTCTTACCTTTCAGAAACTTATTCTGAATTTATGACGTTGGGATAAGCCTGATGGATTTATGACATTCATGAATCAGATGTCCTTAATTATTAATAATTAAGTAAACACTGTTAATGAGGATAGGACAAGAACATCTCCTGTTGAAATTTTCAGATCAGGAATTATGAACAGTCAGAATGACAGGAGAGTAATAAAGAGGTGAACCCCAATTCTTCACAACTTCAGAAAATTATGGTAAACTTTTTAAAATATCATCCAAAGAATTTCTAAAGGAATACTCAAGCACCCTGAACATGAGGTCATAAAACAGAAGCTTCAATTTTATTGGATATTTATGCAAAATGGGGTGGGAAGCGTCTATCATGTAAGGATTGTATTAGATAAAGTATAACCTTTTTTTAAAAAAAAAATTTTTTTTTGCTCCAATGAGTAATTTGAAATTTGAGATAAAATCAAAGATGCAGTGGCATTGAGAAGATTGCCTGTTTCTCAAAAGGCTACATTTATCAGAAAGTAATTTGACCAGGCTGTTTCTTACAGTTTCCTTAACTCCTTTTCTGCCAGGATGGGTTTTTTTTCTAAGCTTATAGGCACACTTCCAAACAAATCACTAAACCACTGTGCTCCATCATTACAAGCACAAATGGTTCTTGAGACTATTGCTTTCTTTCACAGCATGCCAACTTCTTGTTCGATTTTGTTTTAGTAATAATAAAAAGACTTTAAGAAATTTTAAAATACTCTACTCATTATTAACCATGTGCTAAACTAATTGAAGGGGGACTTTGTGAAGTATCAGTCCAGATAGAAATATCTATGCAAGTGTGGACATTGCTCAGGTGATCTCATGAACCTCATAGACCAGTGATGGCGAACCTTTTTTCCCTCAGGTGCCGAAATAGTGCGCGCACGCGCTATCGCACGCTTGTGCGTGCCCACACCCATAATTCAAAGCCCCCCACTTGCCCCAACCCCTGTGCATGAGTGCGTGACACCCCCACTCCCCCATTTCCCGACTTCCAGTGGGCCCAGTAGGCCCGTTTTTTTTGCCCTCCCCAGGCTCCAGAGGCTTTCTTGAAACTTGGGGAGAGCAAAAACGCTCCCTCCCCGCCACCCCGGAGGCCCTCCAGAGGGCAAAATCATCCTCCCAGAGCCTCAGCTGGCGTGCACGCACATGCGCGCTGGAGCTGAGCTAGGGCAACAGCTCGCGTGCCGGCAGATATGGCTCCACGTGCCACCAGTGGCACCCGTGCCATAGGTTCGCCATCACTGTCATAGACTGTTTGCATTGAACCTTCAGGAGAACATAATGTGCATGCTGAAACACTTGTGCAAATTGTTTTGTGCTTCCCTAAACCGTACTGTACTAACCCACACTGCACTGATTTTATTTTGTTGCACCTTTTCAATAGGAAGTGATCATTGCAGCCAAAACCAATCAGCAATATAGCCATTAGGGGAAAATAATTGGCTTGAACGAATAAAGTGCTTGCTGGAAAATATACAAATTACATTAGATGATGATGGGCTTGAACATGTAAGCTATTTGTCTTTAGTACTGATCTGAAATAATTGGTCTTTATTCAGCTCAAGGAATCCTTCCATTAACAGTAAGAATCCTAAATTATTGTGGCCAAATATTTGCAAACAGAATCCAAGAAAACCACTACCTGGCATTTTCTTTAAATGGTTGTAATTTAAATGTTATACTTTTAGTTCTAGAGTGAAGATTTCAAATGCTGTGATTCATTTCCCATGAACATTAATTACTTCCCAGGTCCAACTGGAAATGAAAAAGGAAGAAAGTCACATTTTCAATTTTATAAAGGTGATAATCTGAAGCCTAGCTGGGTATCTTCTGAAGATTTGCCTTTGGTTGTTATAACATCCATCTACCTATTAATAAAACTGGCATGTATCTCATTTCACATGGGCTATGATTTTGCAATATTGGTAAATACTGTATTAGAATCATGAACACTTCAACAATTAATCAAAAGTGCTTCACGTGTTAGATCCATGTATGCACAGAAATGTTCTGTATTCATTAAAACAATTAAAACCTTATTTTTCAGTTTTTATGAAAAATAATGCTGGTTTAAGAGTGTGTAAAGTTTAATGCATAATTAAAAACAAGAAAATTCAAATAATTACATAGAGCTGAAAGCTTACCTGATTCAATGCATTTCCACTTGAGTTCTCTTAAGATCTCACATAAGAATACAAATATCTTTCCATATTTGATGAACTTGTGCGATTTCAGAGGCTTCCAGGTGCTACCTGTGACTGTAGGCATCATAGTGCAAGTGAGATTAGTGTCAGCAGCCCCCATCATATTGCAGTATTTTGTATTTTGTTCAGTAATGTAATCAGTTTACAGACTGATGAGTATTGAAGAAATGTTTTTGTAAACAACCACTTGCCACCTCTTCCATTTTGAAAAGAAGTCCTTTAATGATGAAAGAGGGGAGGGGGGAGAAGAAAATAAAGCTTACTTTTGTAATACAGGTACTGCAAGAACAAAATAAGAAAAAGAGTTTAATGTAAAAACACACTAAATTTAGAGTCCAAAGGGATGAGATTTTGCTGGTATTGTGTCGTGGATATATTTTTTCCTTTACTCAAATTAAATTGACCCAAACTCAATGACCCACAAAAAGACCCCTGACAGGTGCGCGCGCGCACACACACACACACACACACACACACACACACACACACACACACACAATCTCCCTATAAGGATTGTAAATGTTTTGTTTTATTTTGAAAAAGTATACAAGATATAAAAGTAAAATGTGAACTTATAAATCTATATGTAACTATTATTACCATTGTTTCTATCCTATATTCTATTCTATGGGTTCCTCCTGGTTCGGACCGGATCACCTGAACCAGTAGCAACCCGCTGGTGATGTCACGATGGCGTCACGGATCAGGTTCGGTCATTGCCGGTCTGTGGGCGCTGCCATCTTTTTTTGGGATTTTTTTCCGAATGTTTGGAAGTTTTTTCCTCTGCTGCTGCTTGAAAAAGGGGCCTCCCGCCCACCCCCGGGTTTATACTTACCTTTATTCCTTCGCCCGAAGCACAGCTGATTAGCTCCTCAGCTGTGTTTCGGACTGATTATAGCTACTGAGCATGCGCAGAAGCAGAATTGCACGAGGGGCTGCGTGCGTGCGCGTGCGCACGAAACTTCACGATGCGAACCGGTGGCGAAGGTAAGTGGAACCCACCCCTGCTATGCAATATTTTTTCTGTAATATACTTTATAATATACCTATTCTACTATTAATATAACATTTTCCACAAGTATGCTACATTCTGTATTATTACTACTATATAGTAATGTTTTCTTTTACAAATCCAGTTCTGCCTTAATTCTTTTCTGTGATTTCTTCTGCCTTTTGTTATCTTCTCTGTTAATGGACGGCATGTAGAGTACTTGCACCTTTCTATGTTGTGCTTTGTTTTAGCTGTGCCTGTATTTTTCTTTCTTTTCTTTTTTTTCTTTTTTTCTTTTTTTCTTTTTTTCTTTTTTTCTTTTTTTCTTTTTTTTCTTTTTTTCTTTTTCTTTCTTTCTTTCTTTCTTTCTTTCTTTCTTTCTTTCTTTCTTTCTTTCTTTCTTTCTTTCTTTCTTTCTTTCTTTGTTTATTTATTAGTGAGACTTAAAGTATATACCGCCTCAAAGTGCAAGCACTATCTAAGCGGTTTACACCATTAAGCAATGTATATTTATATTGCCCCCAACAATCTGGGTCCTCATTTTACCTTCCTCGGAAGGATGGAAGGCTGAGTCAACCTTGAGCCGATGAGATTTGAACAGCTGAACTGCTGATCACAATCAGCTAAAGTAGCCTGCAGTACTGCACTCTAACTGCTGCGTCACCTCGGCTCTTTTTCCTACGGGTCATCCATTCCTTTTGAAGAGGAAAAATCCCACCTTTTATTTGGCTGTTTTTCTGTTTGCTGGTGGCTTCAGAGCTTGAGAAATACATGTTTCCTCCTGTCTTGTCCCACACTTGTTTGAAGGTTGCAGATTTACTGACAACTCTACAGTGGTGATGTTGGGGAAGAGGCTGAAATGGGAGGGGAACAAGGCAGCACAAGTGCCTGCAATTTTGCCAACCGCTTGCTTTCATATAACGTACCTGCAACTAGATAGTAAAAATAATTTAGTTTCTCTTATTTTTATTGATGATTCTATCGTGGTCTGATTGCATTTTTTTTGTTTGTATCCTGCCTTTATTATTTCTATACATAACTCAAGGCAGGGAACATATCCAGCACATCTTCCTCCTCTTAGAGAGGAAGAGAGAGTGACTTGCCCAAACTCACCCTGCGGGCTTTTTAGGGCTAGGGCGGCACACGAACTCATGGTCTCTCTTTCTAGCCTGGTGCCTTAATCACTAGATCACACTGGCTCTCTTAATATACAGTATGCTATTCTCTGTTTTGTTTTTACTTCTTTGGAATAAATCTGGTTTCTCTTGGTAAGAATCATTGTAGTGAATGCACCCACATGCTAAGAGGTATTAGATAAATTATCAGCAAGTAAAGTAGCTTGGTTACCTTTAATCTCTGCAGAAATTAACAGTCTATTTTGAGCACAGTTTCCATTATGTAGTATGGAAGATAGGGAGATATATTGAGCTACTATCACTTAATCACGTAATTGAACATAATCCTTAGTGCTGATTCCACAATAGGGAAATGGTTATTCATTTCATATCCAGTGTGTATTTAGTCTCCTGACAAATCAGACAACATTCACTGTTAAATTGTTTAGTTAGAAATGCAGTGTCTAGTACTTATACTTCTCCTTTCCCATAAACATTTGGCAGATAACTGTATAATTTGGAGAGGAAATGGAGTTAATGTGTTGTATTGAAATATCTGTAGGCTCTTTGATAGCATAGAATTTCAAAACATGATACTGTCAGGTATACTGTGGACACACACACACACACACACACACACACACACACACACACACACACACACGTTTATATATGGAATAATAATACTTTAATTATTTAAATGAAACGTATTATATAAAACATCCCCTTAGACCAGTCATTGAAGTGAGGATATAACTAAGCAAAAACATGCTGACTTAACACTGTAAGAACACTGAGAATCCCTATCTGGCTTTTCTGCTTAGAATGATCAGGCAGGGTGTGATGAGATGGAAAGAGCTTCTGTCACTCACAATACACACAATATAAAACTTTAGACCAGCTGTAAAAATGCTGCTGCTTAAGACGAACATGATAATAGCTTTTGAAAGTATGCCTTTATTAATAACATGTGCTTTGTAGCTTACTATGCAAAATGTGGAAATACGCTGTATTTTTTGTAAATAAGTATTTTCAACATATTCTAATAAATAAATATTAGTGTTTTCATTTATTAGATGATATCTTAGAAGTTCTACTCCAATAAAAGAAACAGATTTGACCAACTAGACCAAAAATTAATACTAAATGGCAGCAATGGCAGCGTTGTATTTTATGAATAGGCATTTTGTACAACTGAACCATCTTTCCTTCTTTAACCTGTTTCTTGTAATATGTAGAAAAGATACATAAATGGAAGATACCATTCTCCCTGTCCCTATACAGTTCTCTGAATGGGACAGATTGCAGAACAAAGGACTCAGTTAGAGTCCATCTCCTTCTTCTTTGACTGTGATTAAGTTTTAGAGTGATAAAATTGAATCCACCAAGTGCCGGTGGGTCATATTGTAGTAACCATTTCCTGTTCATAAAACATATTGGAAATGGTATAGGATTCTGGAGTGTAGCTATTGTCCAACAAGTAGTCAATCTCCTACCTGATATTAAGCTGGAGGTTTCACAGGATTATTTCTACAACTCGCCTTAATGTTTTTAGGAATGGATAATCTGAAAGCCTATTCCTAAATCACACACACACAAAAGCAACAGCCTTGGTGTCCAGGTGCTGTTACTCATTGACTTCTATCCACATCTAACTGTTCCCACAGCACCTTACACAAGTTTATTTTGATGGCTTGGAAGCACATTCAATAAAATAAATGTCAGCTAATAATACAATGCAATAGAAAAATAGTGGATTTAGCATTGTATGCCAACATGAATGCAAACTAAAGAAAATATCATTATTAACATTTTTAATAAATGCCAAAATAATTATTTGCTAGTCCATAATTCTTTCTCATTTTGCCAAGCTGGAAATCAGAGATGCAAATAATTTAACAGATTGTTAGCTGAAATTGCGTACCTAATTAATTTTCCATGCTCTTGCTTGGAAAATTGTTCCTGATATATTAGATGCATTTTAATCTTGATGGAAGTACATTTTTCTTGCAGCAGCTGTTCAGTAGAATTGGTGTTAAACAAATTTAAAGTGATATAGAAGTCAGAAAGCAAATTTACTAAGCAAATGGAAGGCTGATTGAACTAGCAGTGTTTATAATGCTGCTAATAGAATGGACAAAAATACTTTTTTTAGAAATATAGTATTTATTAATGAACAGTTACAAAAATTTGTATCTCATGCATCTGAAAATTTTCTGGAACTCCTTTTACAGAAATCATATGCTTGAATGCAAGTAAGCACAACTTTATTGGTTATAAGAATACAAACTAGACTAGAAGGAGCTAATAATAAATACTAATATCAAACCCGGACTGCATATAGCAATAGCAATAGCACTTAGACTTATATACCGCTTCATAGAGCTTTACAGCCCTCTCTAAGCGGTTTACAGAGTTCAGCATATTGCCCCCAACAATCTGGGTCCTCATTTTACCCACCTCGGAAGGATGGAAGGCTGAGTCAACCTTGAGCCTGGTGAGATTTGAACTGCTGAACTAGCAATCAGCTGAAGGTCACAGTGCTGCTTTTAACCACTGCGCCACCTCGGCTCCTATGTTTATGTAGCCAAAGCCAGGCTGAGTCTGTAGCCCTTGTAGAAGCCAATATTTTAAATAAATTGCCTAACTGATTTATGAGAAAGGATTATCTTCTGTTTAGCCAATCTGCCCCTTCTGATAGTGCTTAGTGATAAGCACCAATAACTAAGCAAATTAGTATAATTTATCTGCAGAAGGACTTTCCGGACCATTCTGAATACAACTTGGGATCTGTTGTTCTGAGGCCACAATTCAAGGAGTTGAAATCCACACTTCTTAAAGTTGCTAAGATTGAGAAATACTGTTTTAGGCCAGAACCATATCTAGCCAAAAAACAAAAGATAATAGCAGTCATAGGAATTCAGCTTTGTGAATTAGCCCTGGTTCAATTCAAAGTGGAGATCTGTATTTTAATTTACTACCACAGATGATAAAAATTAGATGTTGTATGTAAAATACATGGTTGAAATTTGTTCTGTTTATATAGTTTTATGTGAAATAGCTTTATTTGAGATGATATATTCATCTGCACATATATTCCCATTGCTGGAGGTGAAATAAGAAAAAAAGGTCCTAGCTTTTAGACCCATGGCTTTCTGTGCCATAGAAGAGAAATAATTTCTGCAGCGTATTTGTAATTCAAATAGTGTCCTTGATTGCATGACAACACGAGGATTCTACAACGTGAGAGTTCTACAAAGGTAATCAAAGATAAACAATATGAATTGAACAAAATCTTCAACAGGTCAGGTTAGGCGGGTTGCTATTGTGTGTCCTGTTTAAAAAAAAAGCAATGAGAAAGAATTCATAGTTAAAAATTAAATAGACTCTTAAATTAGCATTTTAACAATTTTCTGGCATTATTGTAAGCATTATGGAAACCACTATAATTCCTTGGGGAATAAATGTGTTTGTATCAGACCATAAAAGCTCCAACTTCACTATTCGGAAAGTAGGATCTGTATTGTTCACCATCCCCATATCTATCTGTAGGGTTTTGCATGTTTTAAATATTATCTTGAGAAATACATTGGGTTAAATTAGTCTTTTTAGTTTTTTTGTGAGCATAAAAAAGGGCCAGTACTTTAAAGAATCTATCCAATAATCTTAACATGATATTAAAACTTTTCTTCTCGTTAGTTAGCAGGCCTTGAATTGCACATGATACACAAACCTCTTTTATGACAGTTTCTTATCTACTATTTTATTGCAATTTGCAAAAGATGTGTGATCTAGTTAAATTTGGAAGGCATGAGTGTTAATTAAAATCTTCTTTACTTTTCCTGTTAAAAATTGTTATTCTTTAAGTTGCAAACTGAATGTATCAAATATATGAATCAAGATATTTTCTAGAATTAAAGAAAGCTCTAGAAAAATAAGCCCATTCATATTTTTTTTCTCTGAAGGATTATTTTGAGTGGCATTGATATGCAAAAATCTTCAGGAGGCTATTTGTTAACATGTAGTATATTTAATTATGTCTAATTACATTTGTTGAGTTCTGGTATTGAAGAGTCAGGAGGCAGGCTTAGTGACAACAGCTCTTTTATTAAAGTAAGTGAGAACTCCAGCAAAAGCCCAGCCGGTGGCTCCTGTTTAGGGAACTCCGGCTGGGAAGAACCAATCAGTGATCAGCAATCTCCCGCTAAATAGAGCGGACCTGGTTGTAAACTACCTAGCTAATATGCAAATCTCAAGACACAACAACATTGAAGCAGTTGATTACTTCAGTAAAAAAGAGTGAATGATTCAGGTTGTAGAATCACAAATGTAGGATCCGAGCTCTATAGCATGTTGTAAATATAAGGCATTTGTTCCAATACAGAAATTGCCACAAAGAACTGTCACTGAAAATGTCCTTGGATTGTGATTTTTTTTATGAATTCTTGAACCAAGAGGTCAGTTTTGCTACCAGAAATGATACTTCCACTGAATACAACAGAGAATGAAATCCCTTGAGGCACTCAGAACAAAGTTTCTCCTTGCAGCTAATATTTGTGTAACTAATTTTTTTAATGAAGAACATTACAACAATAAAATGTCCGGGAAGAAAAGTAATCTAGTAGCTGTTTATTCTAAAATAATAGTTTTATCCTCATTTCCCAGTGTCATTCTTCTCACTGAATAGACACAATGAAATATGGTAGGCTAAAACAGGCATAAGTAATTTATGATTTAATATGTTGTGGGTACTTAAACTATGTCTATGAATTTTTGCTATAGCATGTTGTTTGGCAATTGCTTGTTCTGTGACTCAGAAATGTTGCAGGATTCACTGTGTTATATGAATCCAGTGAAAAACGTAAAGATAAGATATCCCAAAGGTGCTTTTTCAAGAAGCAACTGGACTTTCTGGTTTTTCTTGAAGATGTTTCACTTTTCATCGAAGAAGCTTCTTCAGCTTCAAAGAAAAACCAGAAAGTCCAGTTGCCTCTTGAAAAAGCACCTGGATGACTAAGAATCTCCATAGAGATTTAAAAATAAGATAATGCCAGGATAGGCCTGACTTCAAGATAGGCCAGACCAGGAATAGCAATAGCAATAGCACTTAGACTTATGTACCGCTTCATAGTGCTTTTACAGCCCTCTCTAAGCGAGTCAGCATATTGCCCCCAACAATCTGGGTCCTCATTTTACCCACCTCAGAAGGATGGAAGGCTGAGTCAACCTTGAGCCGGTGAGATTTGAACTGCCGAACTGTAACTAGCGATCAGCTGAAGAGTACTGCAGTACTGCACTCTAACCACTGCGCCACCTCAGCTCTCAAAACCTTGGAAATCAAAACCTTGAGTACTAGCACTACCTATGGTTACAGTAATGGAATCTTTCAGAAAAGTCTGAAAGTGCTTCTCTCTTAAATGAATAAAGAAATCTGCCATGAGCTAACAGGCAACCCATTCATTCCTGTCCACAAGTGTGTTATCCAAGCGAGGATCACATTGCTTCTGATTAGTGGTAATATCAAGAAGGTCTGAATCAGATGTCCTTTGATCTTTATTTCTTCCTCTCCTCCCCAAGTTTGCCCCCCCTCTCAGATTTCTCTCTCTTTATCCCCCTATTAATTTTCTTCTGTCTACATTATCAGACAGCAACACTATCTTTCCCTTAGTTGAGTGTGCTACAGAGCATAACTGCCTTTTCATTTGTTTGTTTGTTTAATTTGTTTATTAAAGTTAGATGACCACCCATCTTAAATACATGAGTCTGGATGGCTAATAATACTTAAAAACAGAATAAGAACAGTATTAACAAAATTATAAATTGCAAAATTATAAATAACAACCTACAGCCACAATATCTATCTATCTATCTATCTATCTATCTATCTATCTATCTATCTATCTATCTATCTATCTATCTATCTATCTATCTATCATCTATCTATCTATCTATCTATCTATCTATCTATCTATCTATCTATCTATCTATCTATCTATCTATCTATCTATCTATCTATCTATCTATCTATCTATCTATCTATCTATCTAATCTCCGGGACCGCATTCTGCCTCATACTTCCCTTCGACCGGTTAGGGCCCACAGAGTTGGCCTGCTCCAGGTCCTGTCAGCTAAACAATGCCGGCTGGCGGGCCCTAGGGGGAGGGCCTTCTCTGTGGCAGGCCCCGCGCTCTGGAACCAACTTCCCCCAGAGACCCGAACTATCCCCACCCTGCTGGCCTTCCGGAAAGCCGTCAAGACATGGCTTTTCCTGCAGGCAGGCGGTAGAGACTAATCCATCTGAGCTCTCTCCCGGGTATGTCTGGTTGATGGATATTTTTTAAATATTTAATTTTTTAATTTTTGAACTTGGTTTTAATTAATGTTTATTTGCTAGTGTTCTTGTATATTGCTGTACGCCGCCCTGAGTCCCTCGGGAGTTGGGCGGCATATAAGAACCAAGAAATAAATAAATAAATAAATAAATAAATAGCACTGAATATTGGGGTCCCTCAAGGCTGCGGGGTCTGGGCCTAGATTATGTACTGTGGGGACAGGTGCATCGGACACATCGGTCAGAACTATATCAACTCCATAGTGTAAATTTGACTGCTCAAAATTTCAAACTCATTCTAGTGTACATACTGTGTGTTTACAGTCACTCATGCCCTAGTCACCTTCAGATTGGACGACTGCAATGTGCTTTATGTAGGGCTGCCTTTAAAGAGTGTCTGGAAGCTTCATCTAGCATAGAATGGAGCAGCATGGACAGTGCTAGAACAGCACATGTTATACCTCTGCTACCTGAGCTGCATTGATTGCCAGTTTGCTTCCAGGTTCAATTCAAACTGCTGGTTTTAACCTTTGAAGCCTTCATGATTTGGGACTGGGCTATTTAAAGGACCATGGTTACATCAGTCTACCCCATTGCATCTGGCAGGCAAGGCAGGCTGTAGGTACTATCAGCTAGGGTCATGCAATTGGTGGGCTCCCAGAAGATGTGCCTTCTCTGCTATGGCACCTGCCTTATGGAACTTTCCCTAAAATTAGATTAGCTTCATATATTTTGACATTTTGGAAGTCTTTCAAGATCTGATTAAGTATCAGGCCTGCAGTTCCCTGGGAACTGGAGACAGGCTTAGATGGCGCCGTTACTGGGGTGACAGTTTTTATAGTTCTATGTCTGTTGTTTTATTGATTGTTGTACACTTCCTGGAGTCACTTGGATAAGATGGGCAGCTATACAATTTTAATTAATAATCAAACAAAACAAAACAAACTAAGGAAAGAAATAAAGAATTGAATTTCCTTTTCTCATTTTCAAATTGTTGAATTAATTCCATCCTTCCTAAGAGATAAAGGCTTTAAGAAGAGCTCTTGGAATCAAAGAAAAGGTAGGGAAAATATTCAGCTTCTGTCTCCTACTCATCCAAACATAATTTCTCCATTATCTTTTTAAAAGGATCAAGGCTACATCATATTGTATCACTTTCATCTTTTGTGATGTACAATTAAATGCAAAGTCAGAATAGAACTGGGCAGTGTTTTTAAAAGCAGAAGTCACTATCTCCAATGTACGATGTATCTGTCTTTATTATCTAAAAGGTCACATGTTTGAGCTGCTTCCTTGATCATTTAGACATAGGAGTAGCAGGCAGGTCACCAAAGGACTTCAGCAATAGTAGATCTCCTACTCATATTGTCAGGAATGACTGGTAAGACAACTGCCTACTACTACTGCACCCTGGCAGTGTCTGTATAGTAATATCCCTCTTGTCATTTTTTGAAGGATTCAACACATCACAGGAATGACCTTTGGAAACTCTTGAATTTGCACAGCAATGGTGAGGTGCTTCCATGACAGATAGCAGCAATTGCTTCATTTACCTATTTTAAGATTTATTTACAGAAACAAGTATTCCAAGAAAATTGATATTCTTGTTTAATTCATTAATGATGTTTATAAAGAGATAAATAAGTCATGATTGGCTGATCCTTTGGGATTTGCTCATTGTTGCAAATTCAGCATGGCAAATTCAGCCCAATAACTGTTGTACTTTAAGTGAATAACTATCATGCTTAAACTTTAGCGACATTTAAACTTTACAAACAGAACTCCATGGTCCTAATCAGCTAATTCTCCCTCATGGTGGATATAGCATCCAGGAATGGGTTAACTCCGTCTGCTCTCTGATTGGACTGAGTCTATCAAAGCTGTTCAGGTCCTGCCCTTGTTACTATCCTTCACAGCTTTTTCACTCAGTCACTCAGCGAGGACGGTTGTTCCAACCATTCCTGGTTGCTATTCCACCTGTGCAGCTTCTTTCAGAAATCTGTGAGTGTATCGTTCCATTATCTACAAACTGTAAATTGAATTGGGACTTTTATCTAGCAGCCTGAGCTTCAGCTCCAACTGCCTCAGGCAAACTTACATTCCTGAAAGCTGGGAGTTCCATGTCTATGGGAAAAAAACCCAGCTTGGGTTTGCATGCCAATACTAGATAGTTTCTCACTATCATACAATTTTATCAAAATACCAAATTTTAGATTCCATACTGAACAACACTAAGTATCCCAAACATGTTCCCCCCCCTATAAATTTGGCTAATTTCCACTCCAAGGGCATGTCTAAATGTATATTTGAGGGAAAGCCTTTTGTGGCATTTAGTTTTGTTACAAACAAAATATATTTCATAGCATTGAAATCCATTTGAATGGTATTGTTATTAGCAAGAATGAAAATATCAATATAGAACAAAAGATTGAGAATATTTTCCTAACGTGAAAATAAGAGTAGATTGCTCAGCCTATCTTTTTCATTTTGATTCTTCTTGTATAATTTTTTTTTGAAAGGGGCAGCTTTCTCTTGCCATTGGTTTTATTGCACGAATCTCCTGTGATTTGTCATTCACTTTCAAAACAGAATAGAATAGAATAGAATTTTTTATTGGCCAAGTGTGATTGGACACACAAGGAATTTGTCTTGGTGCATATGCTCTCAGTGTACATAAAAGAAAAGATACATGTGTCAAGAATCATCATTTAATGATAGTCCGGGTACAAATAAGCAATCAAATCATATTAGGAACCAGTCAATATAAATAGTAAGGATACAAGCAACAAAGTTACAGTCTTAAATGCAGACTTAGTAAATAGTTTGACAATGTTGACGGAATTATTTGTTTAGCAGAGTGATGGTGTTTGGGAAAAACTGTTCTTGTGTCTAGTTGTTCTGGTGTGCATTGCTCTATAGCATCGTTTTGAGGGTAGGAGTTGAAATAGTTTGTGTCCAGGATGTGAGGGGTCTGTAAATATTTTCACAGCCCTCTTTTTGACTCGTGCAGTATACAGGTCCTCAATGGAAGGCAGGTTGGTAGCAGTTGTTTTTTCTGCAGTTCTAATTATCCGTTGAAGTCTGTGTCTGTCTTGTTGGGTTGCAGAACCAAACCAGACAGTTATAGAGGTGTCAAATGTCAAAGTGAAGCAAATCAGTTTAATTTTCCCAAATGATAAGCTTATTCGGCTTACACAGAAGACTCCCGAAGACCAATGGCTGCATTTTCATCTAAGAAAGCATACTGTTGTAAAAGCAATACTGCTGGATCTAAAAGGTGGAGTGAAGGCTCCATGAACTCCTGCCCCTGAAAGAAAACCTTGGGGGTTGCCTTGACTGACCTCTCCAAGTTGTTCTCAGACTGTAATTTTTTAATGTGATAGTAGGAGGAAGTTATTAAATACATGATCAGAGAGTAATCCTATCAACTATATTAAATTTAATTAAAGTCCCGGCATGGCCTTCAAGGGTCACATAAGGCGATTAACTTAGAAAAAAGATGCACATTCCTGCCCAACCTTATTCTATTTTTGTCTTGTTTAGTAAAAATATAACATAATTTTGGCTGGAATACTATATTCAGTTGGTTGGAGGAAAGTCCTAGGTAGGTAAACCTAACATTGAGCTGCTACTTCAAAACAACTTTTTTCTGCTCTAGATTATTTCAGTTCAAAACACCAGATATCTTGGCTTCAGTAGTTTCTTGTAGAGAACTCCTTAAGAGTTTAAACCCTCAAGGTGATTATTCCTATGTTGATATGCACTGTTTTTCTTAAGTTTCCATAAATGAAAAAGATGATTAAGAGAAAGGGGTAGGTGGTGGATTGCAGGGGTGGACATTTTTATGCTGAAGAAATGTCATTTTTGAAATGTTCCCCAAATACCAAGATGACTTATAAAAGGGGGTCACAAGATTCCTACTAGAAGATGACCTCAAAAGGTCCAATTACACATGGACCCAGATTGTCTTACCTTCATCCTCCTCCCCTTTTCTTGGTTAGTCTTGCTGTGACAGTGTTCAAGGTACATACGAAGAGAAAAATATTGCAGAATTTGATAAGTTACATAAGATCCATTCTGGAAGCAGAAACTCTAATATACATACATAAAATGATGCTCTTTATTATCATCTTTTTTCTGTACATTATGTTTTTTGTTTAGTTCAGTGAAGTAAAGTGAACTTGGCCTTCTTATCCCATCGTACCCAATTATATTCTTGAATATGTATCAAAGTTTGGATTTGCTTCAGATACAGGTATAAACAATTTATTTGCCTTTGAGGTTTAGATTATTTATTTTCACTAAGAATTTGTCTAAATAACTTGTGCCACAAAGGTGCATAAAACTTTACTTCTTCAGAATGAAACAAAGGTTTAAGACCGAAACCTTTATGGTATAACAAACATATGATGTAATCTACTGCAGTTTCTTTTATCTAATGTTATACACAACTTTGGATGAAAGTTGGATGAAAATGACAAATAATTTTATTCTTATAATTAGACATCTTAAACTGAAATTAATATTGATAGAATATTTCTTTTTCTTTTCTTTATTTCTAATACTTTATCTAAGTAGAATGTAAATAATTTTAATTAATATTGTATAAAATCATTGAATTGAAACAATATAATGTATCAAAATTTACAACAATGGGGGAAAAGGGGGATAAGATTTTTTTTAAAGAATGAAGCAAAGGTGTCCACAATATTTGATGACTTTATCAGTTTTTAAATTTTATTGGTGAAATGTAATAAAATAATACATAAGTGAATATATAGTTTTAAAAAATTAAATGCATTCAATTATTATAAACTAAACTAGAAAAGAGTGAAAAATCAATAAAAATCAATTCAGACTATAAATTTATTAAATTTAGACCATGTCCCATCTTTTATTTTTTTTACAATATAGAGATTTCATAAATTGATAATGAATACATGTCTTTAGTTTATTCCATTATATTAAAGAAATAAATTATCTCATCTACGTGAAATAACAGTCTGTGACTCCTCATACTCAATGAAGCCACAATTCTTCATTAAATATTACACATCTTCAACTGGTATTTTCCCCCAGATCTATATATATGCTATAATTTGGAGCCCTGCTGGAAAGGACTAAACTATACAAAACAATGAGCCCTCAAATTTTTTGCAATATGAGCTCAAGAAATCTAGCATTCAATCTCAAAACAAAAAAACAAAAAAATTCATTAATTAAGTAGACCAGTTAACAAAAAGCAAGGTATGCTGATGAAATATAATTTATTCTCAATTTAAGTTTCAGTAAGGTAATAATGGTTATTTTACTTACACAGCTTCAGTAAGCTAATTAATTATCCAAAATAGCCAAAATATTTTCTCCATAGATAAAAAGTTCACATTTAGTATCTACTGCTATAACTCCTTTAATGTCTTGAGATTCTGTTAAAAAAAGCTAAAGGTTCAGAATTAAAATAGAAATTAAAGGAGGCAAAATACTTCCTTTAAAAATAAAAGGAGACAGGTGTCATGATATAGATATCTCTAACAACTTAGACATACAATATATACATCAATAGAAATATATTTAGTTGTAAATATATAAATATAAATACGTAGAGCCAGTCTGATTTAGTGGTTAAGGCATTAGGCTAGAAAGCCAAAGACCAGGATTTCTAGTCCTGTCTAACCCATGAAAGACAGCTGGGTGACCTTGGACCAGTCACTCTCTCTCAACCCAACTCACCTTACAGAGTTGTTGTTGTTGTGGGGAAAATAGGAGGAGAAAGGTATGTTCAATATGTTCACTGCCTTGAGTTATTTGTAAAAGTAATAAAGACAGGATATAAACAAACAAACAAGCTTTAGCAAAAGGATGAAAATACCAAATTGTAATCCAGTGTACAAAACTTGGTGGAAAACTTTGTATTCTTAAAATACGCTGCAAAACGTTGTCTGAACTATAACAAAGGCCTCTTCAGCCTGTAACAAAATTAAGACAGCCAAGTCTGATTTATCTGCCATTATAAATAAAAGTGCAATAAAAGTCCAATAAAAACAATTATCAGTTGAATATTATAGATCCCTGTCTATTTGTTGTTTGTTATTAATTTAGACTGACATAGACAGGTATTACATTCTGTGATCTCCAGGCTAATGTCATTGTTTGTACCTTGACATCACGATTAAACAGCAATATTGCTCTAGGTTTTGCACATCTGATAGAATCTTTTTTGCTTTAATATTACTGTAATATAAGCCTTAGAATGAAGAAAGGAGGAAGTCTATTAAAATTAAATATCTCATCATAAATTTCTCTTAAAATGACTAAAACAGCATTGTTCTGTTGCGATATAAGTTTCAAATGTACATGAGATTGGCATAACACAATAGCAAATCTATTTCTTTCTCTCCCTCTCTCTCTCTCTCTCTCTCTCTCTCTCTCTCTCTCTCTCTCTCTCTCTCTCTCTCTCTCTCTCTCTCTCTCTCTCTCTCTCTCTCCTATCTATCCATCCATCCATCCATAACATTCATGTAGCCCCCCATTTTCTAACTAACTCTGGGTGGCACCCAATCACAATGGAGCTGTGGAGCTTATGTTGAGATGGTGCAACATTCCTTTTGTCATTTTCCCACGGATACATGGATGCCTCTGCATTGAGGGAACACAGAGAATAATCACAGAAGCTATGTCTGGAAACCAGTGGTGCTCACATAGTTCATTTGAATCATAATTATTTGATCTCTAACTGTTAACAGAGATTTAAATAAAATAATCACCTTTTCTGAACTTCATATGATGCACTTACAGTGGTGAAAATTTTTATGTGCTGAAGTTGCTGGCCTGGCCTGTCAAATTTTCTGTTATAAAACATTGACTGTAAAGGTTAGAAATTAATTGTATTTCAAACCTTGTTTGTGGGGATGCTATATTTAGGCTTGGGTTTCTGAAACTTGAAAATTATTTCAAGAGTTTCTTATGGGTAAAAAGGTTGAAAAAAAACCTGCTCTGGATTTAAAGGGAAAACCATATAATTTTGCTTGGCTACATTGTTTTAATTCTTTTTTTTTGTAAAGTTTTTTTTAATATACATCAATATCAATACATGAACAGTGAGGCACCTGGGTATCATTCATTTGGATACAAGTAGTAATGATAGTATTAATAATATTTGTTACTTAGATCATACTTATGTAATTGTAATGTTATTATACATATTAGTGTTAAAATATAGGCCTTCATTATTAAGTTGTTCAGCATTTTAGTCCGCCATTCTAATGACAATAACAATATCATTAAAACAAACATAGTGTCACCATCTTTCAACATCTAATCTTTACATCTAGCTATTACTTTTAGTATATTCTAGAGAAATATGTATAATAATATTCCCCCTATTTCTTGTTTCTCCCTCTGTTCTAGCTCCTAGTAAAGCCAATCTTGTGTTACAAAACATTTCCTCTCTCCATCATCTCTTGTCTATTTTAATATTTCAATTCTTGCCTCCCAAACTCCTCCCTTTGTTTACATTGTTTTAATTCTGATCGTGAGTCCATATAATGACCTACAAGGATTCTTTTGCTTTGCTTTTTCTTCTATCTATGTGGAATACTTTAAACTACTTTTTTTTAAAAAAAGTGGTCAAGATTCTGATTATTTCTTCTCTGTGTTTTTGATGTAATCACAAAATTTAGAACTTACTCAACTCCCCAATATTCTAACCCTGCTAGAAGCATTATATTTCTTTCCTGATATGCTACTTGGGATGAGAAAAAAAGCTATTGTCATCAGAATTCACAATTTTTGATACTGACGCTATCCTTTTAATTTCCTGTGTTTTCTCTATAGGCCAGATAATATTTTTAAAATTAATTTTGCATTGTTTTTCATGATTACGAAGAAATACATTGTCAGATTATTTAGATTTTTCACCCAGACTATTTTAGTGAGAACTGAAAGGAATTTACCAGCTGGAAGGGAAAAAATAATATTTTTCTTTCAGGAATTTCCAATAAATGGGTTGAAATGCTTTGTTCTGTAAATATATCTCTAGACTAGAAAAGTGAAATGATTATAGGAAATAATGATGTCATTTTTATATTAAGAATTGTTTCAGAATCCCCAGAGCATAAGATTACAATGTAAACAGTAATTATTTTTCCAAATGTTTGACCTCTCCAAATAAGAACTAACGAGTAGGGAATGACAGGAGAAAATAATACAAGTCCCAGTCTACATAAAGATTTCATCTGTCAGAGAAAAGAAATCTAGAGAGGTTGAAATCACAACTGCACTTTTTCTAAAGACAAAGCAAATGGCATTATATAAGAATATAGGAAACTACTAAAAGAGAGTGAATAAACACTTTCAGTTTATCTAGTCTTGCCAAGATGGATGAAGATGGACTGTCCCATTCCTATTTGATTCAGTTGTCTCCAGCAAAAACATATGTGTTCCACCAAGAAATTTTGAAGGGCAAGATAAAGGAGCATAAGTGAAGCATGAGACTAATAGAAACCTTGTGGGTTTATATTCCCAGGAGTAGATTAATTCCACCCTAGAAAGAACTGGAGAACTGGTAAAGTACCAAATAGGCAAATGTTGTCCCTGTCTTCAAAACGGAAAGTTCTAGCAAACTACAGAACAGTCATGCTACTATCAGTATCTGAGAAGATGTAGAGCAAATCATATGGAGATTGATCTGTAGGCATCTTGAAACAATGCAGTAACTCTCAGAAATTAGAATTGATTTTTCAAAAAGTAAATCTTGCTAGATTAATATTACCTCTTTTTTGATTGGATAACTTTCCTTATAGATTGATTTCAGCAAATCATTTGACAAAGTACCACGGGGCATGCTGATTAGCAAGTTAATTAAGAGTGGGTTGGATGTCATAATTCATTTTTATTTATTTCATTTATTAAACAGTTTTATATAGCTGCCTAAGTCCAATAGATATATCTCATCCCAAAATCACCTAACAACATATATTCCCCATCAAATTGGAGAGAAGTATTGGGTAGATTGCCACAAGGATCAGTTCTAAGTTTTCTATTCTTCAATATTTTCATAAATGATTTCATGATGAAGTGGGGGAATGCTTATCAATTTTGCAGATTACAAAAGTAAGATTTGAAATGTTTGTGGAGATTCTGAGTCATCCAGATCATAGTTGTCCCAAAGGTGCTTTTTCAAAAGGCAACTGGATGGTTTTTTCCCTTAAGGAAGAAGAAAATGTTTTGCTTCTCATCCAAAAAGCTTCATCAGTTCTGATGGTGGGGGATGGAAGGATAGATACTGACAATTGAGACTGGATAGTGTGTGTGTGTGTGTTTATGGGGGGAATGGAAGGATATTTTTAAAAAATTTAAATTGAAATATTTAAAATTTTTATTTTAAATAAAATATTTTAAATTTGAAATAATCACTACTTCTTTGGCCACCATAATTGCAAGTGTTCTGTTCAAATGGTAGTGAATATTTGGAAAGTGTATTCTCCTTCATGCCAGGAAAGCAAGCACCAAATGGTTTCTGTTCTGTTTTGTGGGTCTTTTGAAAACTAGTGAGGAGAGGGGTAAGTCAGTCTTTCTTGTCATTTGAGATAGAAGGCAAGGCTTGACAGAACTCTTTGTCAATTTCACCCAATAAAAGGAAAAGCAAATGAAAACAGTCAGCATTTCCTAATTCTGCTATTGAATCTGCTTTTAAAAAAATAACCTTTCATGACAGAGGCAGCCTGGTTTGAAATATCTGTCAAAGATGGTTGTGTTCAAGAGGAGACAAAGTGTTGAATTGATGGCCCTTCCCAGTGTAATTATTTTTGCTGTGGAAACTATATTCGTTCTGTGCAGTATGAAAGGATGGTTGAATCTTTCATCCCATCTTTGCATATTTTTTTGCCTTAAATATACTACATCCTTATTTGTTTGTTTGTTTACCTATAACATTAGTATAGCCACTCACTTCACATAGTGATTCTGGATGGCAGACATAATAAAGCAATCCAAAACATAAAACCCCTTAAAAACAACCAATTTAAATTAAATAGATAAAAACAAAATAAAAAACAAAATGGCGGAAAGGCATACAATAGAGTGACCTATCATATAACTGTCTAGCAAACTCCTACTGTATTATGGATCTCCAAGCCAATTGACATGTCTTAAGGGCTTTTCCATTTCAAGTTTGACAATTATCAGAGATTTCTTTGTCTCCCTGGAGAAATTCAGAGTACTCATCTGCTGAATTCTTCTGCCCAATTCTAATTGCCATGCATTGATTTTGAATTATAATTCTGCATCGCTTCTTGAAATAATAATTTTAAAAATCTTTCTATTTAACCTGTTGGGAGAAAATAAATATTTCTACCTATTAAACCCAGGATATCAACCCAAAGGTTAAGTAGAGTGTCTCTGCTTCTTGGCAGAGAACACTTTTCTGGATTGAAGAATTACAAATGGCAAATGTCATCTTGGCATTCAGTTTATGAACCACAGCTGACAAGTAAAAACATTTAAAGAACATTTCAATTACTCAGTCTGACACCTTTTCAGCTTCTTTGACTGTCCTCCTAAACAGAAAGAGATACTTCACAACATTATGTTGTATTTCTGGAGTAGAACAGAACAGTAAAGGGCAAACTACTAGTTTTCTTGAAGCAGCCTTTTTGCAATTGTACTGTGGATTTTTGCAACACATTAAAATGGTCCTGTATATCAATTATGCTTGGGCCTTAAAGATGAAATATTTTGGCTTTTTAAATGTTTCAGGTTTATAGGAATTGTAGCTTACATGAGGTTGATATTCCTTCATACATACATACATACATACATACATACATACATACATACATACATACATACATACATACATACATAAGATTTTTATTCCACCTTTATTACTTTGTAACTCAAAGCGGTGAGCATACATAATACTCCTTCCTTGTCCTATTTTTCTCAATAGAACAACAGCCATGTGAGGTGAGTTGGGCTGAGAGAGAGTGACTGGACCATGTTACCCAGCTGGCTTTCATGCCTGGTTTCTAGGCTAGCATTTTAACCACTGCTAGGCACAGCTGTGTTCTCTCTGCAAGCCAGAATAAAAGCTCTGGAGTCATATGAGAGAGAATAGTCTTGTAATGGTCTAACTCTGTCTTCATACAGAGAAGGGCTTGATCCATTTTCAATAGGAAGCATTTATTTCCTGCCAGATCATATTGATGTTGCTCCAGGGGCTGTGTAGAGCTGAAATGGAGGCTCTATAGTGAGGACACATACTCAAGAAATAGTAAGCCAGCTGTCTCAGTGCCATAGTAAATAAGGTGTGTGGATGTGCCTGAATGTATGGGTGTGTGTTGTATGTATATTTACAGATTTTATCTTTCATGTTGTTAGGTTTGTAATTGATAATAGATCCAGAAATATGAAAGTAATACATTGAAAGTCAAACAGGTTTGAAAGTTTCTTGTCAAATGGTTGACAAGAAAATGAAAGTTTGTGGTAATTACCTGGAAGGAGGCCTGTTTGTCCCAGCTTTTAAGGATTTAAGCAAGAATGAACTTTTGCTTTTATTTTATACAGAGAGGAAGAAGGTGAGATCTTTGCATTTAAAGCATCCTTGAATATTGCTTTATATCTTGTAGAAGAGCAGCAATTTGAGAAACAGTTAAGCTGTAAAAGGAGAAAGATTCAAAGAAAAAGAGATATTGGATATAGCAATAGCAATAGCACTTAGATTTATATACCGCTTCATAGTGCTTTACAGCCCTCTCTAAGCGGTTTACAGAGTTCAGCATATTGCCCCCAACAATCTGGGTCCTCATTTTACCGACCTCAGAAGGATGGAAGGCTGAGTCAACCTTGAGCCTGGTGAGATTTGAACAGCTGAACTGCTGAACTAGCAATCACTGAAGTAGTTGCAGTGCTGCTTTTAACCACTGTGCCACCTCGGATATCTGTTACTAAAGAGATTTTTGTATTGCCTATTCCATACATGCAATCCTGACTAATTTAAAGTTATATTATTTTTCAGAAGATACCTAAATGTTTTGTACTTTACATTAGTACCTGAAAACAAACCCTAACCTAACCTAACCCTAACCCTAATTATAAAAAATACTGACTTTAATTACCACATTTTTCCACTATCTGAATCTCTTTTTCTTTGACTCTATAGATTAGAAAGCAACTACCTTCCTGTTGCTAGGTGAGAGTTGTTATAGCAAATTTTTCATTATTCACCAATAAGTTGATAAATGCAGTTCATAATGCTGGTGTTTTCCTGTAAAGCCCTGTGTAGCCAAGCTCTTGGTTATCTTCATGACTATTCCTCCAAGTGATATCTACCCAGGTGTTGGTACAGAGGGATGCTTAGTGTTCCCATTCCACAAGAGATGGCATGTATGGAGTACAGCAAACTTGCCTTTGTCCTTCATCTTTGACATCTTCCTTACTGAGTTTTAAATTAATATTATTTGTTACTATATGATTTTACTCTATGTTGCTGGTTGTAAACCACCCAGAATCTTGGGCTAAGCGATATATCAGTTTTTAAATAAATAAATTGTTGTGGTTTTAGGGGTGCAGAACAAACCCATGTCTTCAAGTCACTTGGAACATAGTTGATGGTAGGAGTTCCTCAGTTGCTGACTGGGCAGAGATTACACGGGAGAGCTACATTTTAGTCTTTGCACTGGGAAAAGCATACATTTTGAAACGGCTCATCTAGCAACCTCGCAGATCCTCTTTTGTGCTTTGTTTCTTGTTTATACTTATTTTTTAGTATCATTTAAATGAAAATGTTGGTTATTAAAACAGTTGTGGTTATAGAAATGCTTCATCTCATGGATTCAAGATGCTCAGCTTGACAAAGCATTGAGGCCAGGTCAGTTGACTCAAGCAGAAAGCTCTATTGTCAGTTACATGGCTGTATTGTAATCACACTGTTCTGATCATTAAAAACATCTGGTTTAAAATAAATGAATAAGACCTAAAAAGCAGTGCTATGCCATTCTCCATTACCAGTGAAGGAGAATATGCAATGTTGTTTACCGAAAGTAAATTGCTGAGCTTTCAAACTGGCATGAAATAATAGTGATGGGGACTAAAGCCACATGCTCAGTTAAGATAACGAATGATCACAAACATCAAAGAAAAGGACATCCGTGGGGAATTGTGAAAGCAATGAAGATATAAGACTGGATATGTCTACTTGTATGACGAGCTCTCAGTTCAGAAAGTGAGGAATAGGGAATACAGTTTTTATGTTTGTATACTGAGTTCTTCTGAAGAGTTCTTTGGAAGGCAAGAGCTGTGAAAAATGGTCAGAATCCAAGATATGGACACCAAAAGCAGATTCTCTATAACAAGGGCTGAGTTGAAATTGTCTGAAGCAAGCTGTAATCAATCATAGTCAGGATGGGAACCAAATACAAACTGCTACAGCAAGCCAGTGGCATCTTTTTGAGGTAGGTCCAGTCAATAAAAATGTACAACAGCAATGTACTGCTTTGTTGAATGCATAATAACAGTGTCTGGCAAGAAAAAATGTTTCCTGTCTACCCCACTGCCCTTCCTTTCTCTGCATGTGTTCAGGTAAAAGCTGAACAGCCATGTGTCATGGATGGGTTAATTTGGATTCTAGTATTAAATGGGGGTGGAGAGGTTGGATTAAATAACCTCTGTGTCCCCTGCCAGCTCTGTGATTACATAACTCTATGATTTATAGTTTAGGCGTAACTGCAGACTCTACTGAAGTAACTTTAGTAACTTGGTTCATTTTTTAACAAAAATTTGAACATGGGGTAAAAGCTTTTGAAATGCTGTAAAAATATACAGCATATTTGAGAACCTTGTGGATTTCAGGTAAAATGAGAAGCCTCAAATATTTATTTATTACATTTGTTTACCACTATAATCTCCAAGATCTCCCCAAAAGATCTCCCCAAAACTAACAATAGACAGCAATGTCCCAACATAATACCACCATGTGACATAGTAGTCAAATTTAGAGAAACAAATTGATTATATGCCATCAAGTCATTTTCATGTGTCACAAGTCATATATATATATATATATATATATATATATATATATATATATATATGTGTGTGTGTGTGTGTGTGTGTGTGTGTGTGTGTGTGTGTGTGTGTGTGTGTGTGTGTGTGTGTGTGTGTGTGCATATTTTCTACATGACAATCTATCACTAACCTGTTCTTTCAAGTCTCCAACTCTGCACTCATCACCACTGTAAATTAATCTAGCCACCTAGCTGCTAATCATCTTCTCCCTCTTTTTCCTCCCACCTTTCCCAACCTTAGAACTTTTCCCCAAAATCTGGGTTTTTGCATAATGTATCCGAAATAGGATAATTTGGGCATTGTCCTTTGTGCCATATGTGAGAACTCCTAGCTGATTTGTTCTATGATACATTAGTTTATTTTCTTGGCTGTCCACAACATACTCAGGAATCTTCTCCAACACCAAAGTTCAAAGGCATCAATATTCTTCCTGTCTTGGTTCTTTAAAATCCAACTTTCACTTCCATAGAGTAGAAACACCATGGCTTGCATGATTCTTATCTTGGGAGATAAAGACACATCACAGTATTTGAATACCTTTTCAAAAGCCTTCTTGGCTGCTCTACCAAGTGCAAGTCTGTGATGTATACTGTATCTTGACATCTTGTTCCTTTACTGTTAATGATTGATCCTATAAGGTATTCTTGATTATCAGCATGGATTATCAGTTGGTTCAATAACTTGGGTACAAGATAGGAGTGAATGAACCTTTTAATTTTGCTTTTGCTTAGATTCTTTTTTCCTATGATAGGTCCTTGGTGCTCTCTGAGCTTGGTGGTTTTCTTGCAGACATTTCATTATTCAAACTAGATTACATCATCAGGACTATTCATTTCAGCCATTAAAACCATTCACTCACTTTAGCATTCTGAATTGATTTGACTACTACTTTGGAAAATGGGAAAATGTACTGTATTTTTGACATAAATACAGCCCCCAGTTACTGTTTTAAATTTCTGAAATAGGAATAGGCAATATGGTACTTTCCAGTGTTTTTGGATCAGTGAGTGGTCATGCTGGTTGGGTTGGATGGCTGTCAAAATGTATTTAAGCCTAGGCTTTGTTCTTTTAAAGGAGTATATTTTGAAAGACTTTTTCAAAGGCATTAGAGCAAGATTTTCTCAGAAACTGCACTGGCTTTTGAAATACAGGGAAAGTCTTTGTGTAGTTCTATAATCTTTTATAGAAGCAGAGCTTCTGCACGAGCCAAAAAGAGGGCTGTGAAAATATTTACAGACCCCTCACATCCTGGACACAAACTGTTTCAACTCCTACCCTCAAAGCGACGCTATAGAGCACTGCACACCAGAACAACTAGACACAAGAACAGTTTTTCCCCGAACACCATCACTCTGCTAAACCAATAATTCCTTCAACACTGTCAAACTATTTACTAAGTCTGCACCACTATTAATCTTCTCATCGTTCCCATCACCCATCTCCTCCCACTAATGACTGTATAACTGTAACTTTGTTGCTTGTATCCTTACCATTTATATTGACTGGTTCCTAATATGATTTGATTGCTTATTTGTACCCGGACTATGATTAAGTGTTGTACCTTATGATTCTTGACGAACGTATCTGTTCTTTTATGTACACTGAGAGCATATGCACCAAGACAAATTCCTTGTGTGTCCAATCACACTTGGCCAATAAAAAATTCTGTTCTATTCTATTCTATTTTATTCTAGTGGCAGCCATTTTGACTTTTTTTAAACCCCCAGACAGTCCTAACTGATGTATTCATGGAACTGAGCTCCTGAAGGATAAATTTGGTCCTTAGAATGAGTTGTACATGGTGGGTGCCTATGCAAGAAAATATTACATTTGCCTGACAATATAGCATTGTGAAGACCTCTGAGTAGTGAAACACATAGAGATGTAGCAAGAGATGTTGACTGATGACAAGACTTTCTCCCATAGATGCAATGGATTTGCAACTAGGTCAGTTGATTGGGAGGACATGATATGAGGCCTAAGTACAATTTCCAATCATCCTAATCTGCTACCTTGTGGTGGTATTATGTCTGGGATGTTTTTAATGCATTGCCCTTCTGCTTTATTCCAGTTTTCATTAAGGCATTGGAACAGTTCCTGTTATAATTAGTTTTAATTCATTCCGTCATCATTTGGTTGGTTGCCTATTCCCTTCCCAGCATGATAGCAAGCTTTCATTTCCAGAAACAGTAGGACAGGTAGGGACAGAATGGCTCAGCTATGTCTCAGCTGAGCTGATGAGTGAAGAATTGTGGCTTTGCAGTGCTTTGATAGTATTTGAAAATTCATCAGTAGAACATAGAAGAGGCAAATATGCTTTGCAACCTTACTTGCAATAGACTGCCAAACAGCAATTGATGTAGTTTGTCTCCACCATTCCATAAAGGTTCCCAGCTAACTCTAGCTAGAAAATGTTTTGTTCATGTAATCTGTCAGCGTTCCAATAAACACTCCCAACGAAATAAAACTCCGAGGCTATATAATAATCCCTCCTCTCTCCTCACCAAACTGCTAGCTATATTTAACTGGAAGTATTACCTTGTCTGGCTTCTTATGTAGTGATGTGCAACTTCTTCTGGGTCAAGGGAGAATGCTGGAGACCAAATTCCAAAATAGGTGACAAAATTAAGCTTCATTTCACCTGATTTACATTTTAAGAACATTAAGTATAGTCAATAGGATTATTCTCTAGTGATGAATATTATAATTTCTCCCTTCTGCTACTCTTCACTAACAATGTTAGAACTCCTCTGGGGCCACCACTTAAGCTTTTTGAGATTGCCTAAGGTTCTGGGACTTGACATCTAATATGTATACTTTGTAGGATCCCCAGAAAGTGATGCCTACGAGTTGTTTGCAGGATACACAAAGGGGTTGATGCTACTGAGAAAAATGCAAGAAGGGAATCCATAGAGCATGGTAACAGGAATAGTTGCTTCTTTCCCCAAAACAGACAGTGAATCCTTCCAGGCTTCTTGTCTCCAGAACAGACTTCTTTAATTGTTCTAATTTCTGACAGTGCCAATCAGTATGACAAGTGGTCAGAGATGATGAAATTGTAAATAAAAGGTGTCTGGGAGAATCAAGATCCTTTCTGGGCTGAAAGAGAAGGCAATTGGCTCCATGCATTATACTCCCCATGGTGTCTAAGAGTTGGCAAAAGAAAGCTATCAGCTTGGTCCCAGTTCTACTGCAAGAGCCATTTGAAGTGGCCAAAAGCTGTCATGAAAAGCCAAGAGAATGGCTGACTTTGGCCTGGTTCCCCAGTCTAAACAATTTGTTGTTTCAGTGATGACTACTCTGCTCATATATTTGCTCCCCTGCTTGTTTCCTTTCTGAACTGCCTTCCTGCTTCTGTTGAACCATCCTTCTGCCTGCAAGCTATCAGTCTTTGCACTAAATCTTTGAATGTATGGAATCAACAATAAATATTTCTTGCGATGCCTTCTGTCTGGGCTGCACTAATGATAAATGGTTGATTTACTCCTTTTACAACTCTTTCAGAGCTTGTATAGAAATCTCCAGAAAAACAGCCATGTTTAATGAAATCATTTTCAAATCTTGTTTGTATTATTTTCAACTTATGCTCAAAGCTGCTCACAATTCACACTGGTAGGGTAATAAGTGTTACCGAGTTTGCTACTCTCTCTCAATACCTACGTACATATATGTGTGTGAAACAAAGGGAAGAAGTGCTTCCTCTCCTCCAGTTCTCACATTATTAGCAAGTCTCTGACTGTGGTAAGTTTGCCCTGAGCAGAAAGAAGACCTAATTTTCAAAAGAAGGAAATACATTTCCGCTCCTTAAAGGTGGAAATTTACAGTCCATTTTTTTCCACTTATTCTACTGATACAATACTTGTGTATATTCCATATACTGATCATTCCTCCATTTCATATCTATTGCCTCAAAGGTTTCAAATGTGGCATGGGAAGAATAGCCCACTTTCTAGTGGAAATCACGGTTTATAAAAGAGGAATATATTTTAATATTTGATTTTTCACCACCCCCAGAGTCCCTCTATGAGAGATATGAGTTGTTTAAAAAGTGTAATAAATAAATAAATTGGAGTTTATGTTATTACTATTATTTTTAATGCTTTGTCATATTCTAGATTAGTAAATGAAATAATCACAACTAGGATTTGACTGTGCTCTTGTAGGCAACTCAATTCTACTGAAAGACTTTTGATCCAGCCCCAGATTTTAAGCTCTTGGTGCCAAGATCCACACACATTTTCAGAACCAGCTTCTAGTATTAAGTGGCTGAAATGTATGACTCTAGAATAAGGCAAACTGGAATATTTGATAGAGAAGAAATGGTGTCTTACATATGAAATAAATGAGAATGTTTATGGGTCATGGTAGCAAGAGAGATTTTTGCTTCTTTATTTATTTTGCTTTATTATTTTACAAGTAACTCAAGGCAAGAAACATACACAATACTCCTTCCTTCTGTTATTTTTCCCACAACAGCCCTGTAAGGTAGGTTGGGCTTTATTATGCTTTAGAAGGGTTGAGTCCCTTGATATTGGCAAGTTATGCAGCTTTTGATAGATGAGTTTCCTTCTCCTTAGAGAAATAATTTTAAACATGATTGTAAAATATTTTGAAAAATATTGTTTTCTGGATTTAGTAGCAAAAGAGTGCTTAGGGTATGGACTTTAGAAAGTTTAACAACAGATTAAGGGCTCAGATGAACTTGGAATGACAATTTTAGGCTTTTGACAGAATTCCTCCCTTGAGAAACTGTTGTTGTTTACCTTTTCTTCAGTCAGAAGAAGACACTGACTTTAATAGTTGGACACTAGAGTGAGTTAGAGATTAATAAAAGAATGGAAGGGAATATTCTAACAGTGAGCTTCCTGATGGAAAACTATGAAAAAATTATGAATATTTGTGATAAATGATCTTCGAAACACTTAGAAATAATGGATAGATGTAAGCTAAAGATGTAATGGAAGAACTACCCTGAATAAGTTTGAAATTAATGTGAATGTGTATATCAATATGGCAAGTAATGGAAGAAATGTAGAAAAGGATATACTGGGTTTTCAAAGGAAACGGGATGCTGCTTAAACCTCTACAGGAAATACACAACTATCAAACCAGAAAAGAGATTTACATTTTTTTTTACTGATTGTAAAAAATCAGTAGGTGGCACAGTGGTTAAAATGCAGCACTGCAGTTCAGCTGTTCAAATCTCACCGGCTCAAGATTGACTCAGCCTTCCATCCTTCCGAGGTCGGTAAAATGAGGACCCAGATTGTTGGGGGCAATATGCTGAACTCTGTAAAACCACTTAGAGAGGGCTGTAAAGCACTATGAAGCGGTATATAAGTCTAAGTGCTATTGCTATTGCTATTGATTGTACAAAAGAGATCTGTTATAGTTATAAGGATTTTTTGAGAAGTGACAAAAAAGAATGAATTTCTCTTACTGACTTTACAAAAGAGACAAGCTAAGGTTCTGAAAGATTTTTGGGGAGGGATGGTAAGGAAGAAGAAAAGATAACAAGAAATCAAATTGTAGGACTCTAGGTTAACAATTAAGTTTGAATAAAGAATTAAATGTAGGGAAGGAATACAAGCTGTGGTTATTCAATCAAGGTTAAGATAATTAGATATATCTGACAACCCTTACTGGACTTTTACTGATAAAGAATGAAAGATGAGGATTTGGATTTTGTTTTTAGCTAAAACATGAAATTCAGGATGAATATATTGTAATTTAAGATATGGTAATAAGTTTATTTAAATTATGTGCATTTGTTGGAATGAAGAGGATTTTTTCTTTTTTTCTTTTTTCTTTTTTACATTTTTTATTTTTATATTTTTATAGTTTGCATAGTTTTTATTCTTTTTGCCTGTAATCTCTAACTAAATTATTTGAAAAAATGCAAAAAGGGAACCAGGTAGTCTAAAATATAAGTTGAGTACAAGAAAGAGATGCAAAGAAGATTGAATATTATTTCTGTGAATAGAATTCTTCCAAAACATAGCAGCTTCTAGAATTCTTTGATTATGGTTCCTATCTTTTCTTCCATAAAGAATTACAAAAAGATTTTGCATCTATTGAGTTTTCATAATTGTTACCAATCCTATCTGTTGAGTAAAGTATGATAGAAGACAAAATAAACAATATTTTTTCAATAGTTCAGTTGGACTGTAGAGGTGGAAATTCTTAGGTTTAACTCTGGCTGCAAGGAGGCTTGTTTTGAGTGCCAGTTTGGTCCAGTAATCTAGTGTTTAAGACACCAGGCTTAAAAAAAAAGGAGACTGGGTTCTAGTCCTGCCTTAGGCATGAAAGATGTATCCAAGCTTTTGCAATCAATGTATGAAAGAGGGAAGCTTCGGGGAAGGATCAAAACAAAATACATCCTAATATCAGTTTGAGCTTTTGCTAGAGCTAGGAATATGATTTGAAAATAATACTAAATTATTTCTTATAAACTTTGATTCTAGCTTTTGCTGAATCAAGAAACAGTTTTACCAGGAAGGGAAGGAAGGCATATGATTCTATTTCATCTTTAGAATACTTTTTGTAGAAATTCCAAACATTGGATTAGACTATTTTTGCTGTAAGAAAATAGACTTCCATATATGTCCCTGATGGCGAACCTATGGCACCTGTGCCACAGATGGCACGCGGAACCATATCAGAGGGCACGTGAGGCATTGCCCTATGTCAGCTCCAGCACGCATGCGCACGCTGGCCAGCTGATTTTCAGCCTTGAGAAAGACTGTTTTTGCCCTCCGAAGGCTTCAGGAGGCTTCCCTGAAGCCTCTGGAGTGTGAAAAACGGCCCAATGGGCAAACCGGAAGTTGGGAAAACTTGGGCCATTTTTCGCACTCTGGGAAGCCTCCTGAAGCCTGGGGACAACGAAAAACGGGCCAACAGGCCAACCGGAAGTTCGTTTCCAAACTTCCGGTTGGCCTATTTGGCCGTTTTTCTTCATCCCCAGACTTCAGGAGTCCAGAGGCTTCAGTGAGGCCTGTGCACATGCACGGGGCCCCCAGTGTGGGGGTTGTGTGCATGCGCAGGGTTGTGCGCATGCATGGAGGAGGGCATGGGTGTGGATATGTGTGTGCGCGCTAGCGTGCGCACACACTCCCTTTTGGCATGCAAGCCGAAAAAGGTTCTCCATCATTGATATATGTGATGAATAATACTGTTTTATTTCTCAAACAATATACAACTAAATTCACATGATCATTGTATCAGGACAGGTTTAAATTTATTTTATTTTTGTAGGAATACAAAAATCCTATAAACAAAAATAACCAGTCTGTTGTTGTACTGTATAATGGGATCTTGCTTTTGTCTTATCCCAGAAGCTCTTGTGTTTATAGCAAAGAAAAGCCAGATGGTTATTACTGCATTCAACATCCAGTGGCTATTACTGCATCCAACATGCCCCTAGGATATCAGTTTTCAGCTGGTATCAGAAAAAGGAATCCACTTCCACATAATATTTGGCCATATTCTAACTGCTGATTTATAAACATGCACTGTGTCAGGAAACAATACTTTAACACACACACTGTCAGGAAATAATAATTACATAGAAATAGTCTTAATGACACAATTACATTTTGGACTGCAAATAATTGTCTGAGGTTTGCAAAGGTATATAATAGTCAGCAGGCATAATACAGAAGGAGAACAAATGATCACTTTTAGGAAAGAGCAAACATGTTCTTGAATTTGTCAGAAAGGAATGTATTGCTTCTGTCATCACTGTTTCTTGTATTACTGAGCTACTGAATGGAATACCGTATGCATATAGACACACAAACATAGAGAGGGAGGGAGAGAGGGGGAGGACTGAAGGGGTGAAAGGGTTCATTCCAGTGGTGAAATGCTCCCGGTTCTCTCGTGTCTGTCATTCGTCGGAGAGCCAGTCACAAAGGCAGCGCGAGGCTCCGCCCTCCCACCTGGATGCTTCCATTTGAGTTATTTTACCCTCTGCGCATGCACAAAGCATTCTGTACATTGCCAGAGGGTAAAAGAACTCAAATGGCGGTGTCTGGCTGGGTGGGCGGAGCTTTACGCTGCCTTCTCGACTGGCTCTCCGACGAACGACAGGCACGAGCGAACCGGGAGCATTTCACCCCTGGTTCATTCCCTTTTTTGTAATGCAATGTCGCAGCTCCCACCGAAAGGAAGACCACATGAGATAATATCACAGATATCCCAGACCATCTCCAGTTCAAGCTTCTGCCAGAAAATAAAAGTGCTAGATCTTTGCTGAGATTTGCTATTTCCTTGACAGTTGTAGATAGTCTCAACCAGAGGTGGGTTCCTCCCGATTCGGACTGGTTCTATAGAATCGGTAGTAACTTTGCGGCCTGGGTCGCTGGAACTGGCAGCGACCCAGGCCTGCCACGCCCCCAAGCTGGTTCTCTCAGCAGTGCCATAGGCTCCGCCTGTTGTGACCCAGCACCGCAACCCCCCAGAAACACACACACACAGTTGTTGGGAGGCAAACAAAAAGGTTCCTTTTACTAATACAGTTTCTTAGTAAAACTCAGAGGGTTTAGAAGTCCAAAACAACACAAACGGAAAGTCTTCAGGAATAAGGTTCTTTGGGTTACGTGAGGGTTAAATAGCACACAGACAAAAGTTCAAAGCAAGACTCATTAATTCTTCTCTTATCTGAACAGCTTGGCTGGCTTTCCGGAATAAAGCTGGCAGAAGCTGGTGATAAGATTCCCAAACAGACGTAGAAACGAAACTCTGGATATGCCGCGGTCATTGAATTGTTGTTCTCAGCAATGAGCACTAATTACCCTGGCTTAATATAGCCACTGAAGGGCGTGGCCCAATTAGCCCTCACTGCTTCCTCCGATTGGACCGACGCTTACTCAGCCAGTCCTGTCTTCTGGCTGCTCTGCGTGCTCTGGCATCCAGCATGAGTTCTTCATCTCCTGATGAAGAACTCTGCTGCGCAGGTGCAGAAGGTCCTGGGAGATCGTCCTGCTCTGGCACCGAGTCCTCATCACCAGCCGTCTCTGGTGCCAGGCACATAGGCTGGTACTGCTGCACCATGAGCGGCTCCGCGTCCTCCGGATCCTCCAGACTCGGCGCCGGACGCGGCCAAGGCACAACACTATCCCTCACCGCAGGGCCCTTCCCCCGGGTCTGTCGGTCCGGATGCGGCCGGGACGGGAATTGAGCGTGGAAGGCCCGGACCAGATCCGGAGCATGCACGGCGGTCGCATCCTCCCATGTGAAGTCTTCAGGGCCGTACCCCTTCCACTCAATGAGGTACTGGAACCGGCCCTTCATCCAGCGGGAATCCCAAATACTGGCAACTTCGTATTCAGGTGGGTCAGCGGGAGTGCGGATCACTGGCTGAGGCGGAGCGGGAGGGCGGAGCGGACAGGCAGGACGTTCGGGAACAAGGAGGGACCGATGGAAGACGGGGTGGATCCTGAGAGAGCGGGGCAACGTCAACTGGTAGGCCACGGGGTTAATGACCGCTTCCACCGGGAACAGACCCAAGAAGCGGTGGTCAAGCTTGCGAGCCGGTCGGTCGGAGGGGAGATGCTTCGTGGACAGCCAGACGCGATCCCCGACCGCCAGAGGTGGAGTTGCTCGCCGGGAGCGGTCCGCGACCCTCTTGTAATCTTCCTTGGCTTTATTCAACGAGCGTTTGACCAGTTGGTGAACGGCCTGGAGCTCGGACAGGAATTCCTCCGCCACAGGAACAGGAGAGTCGAGAAGCGTGAGCGGGAAGAAACGGGGGTGGTAACCAAAGTTGGCGAGGAACGGAGAGGCGTGCGTGGAGGTGTGCTGAGAGTTGTTAAAAGCAAACTCGGCCACGGCAAGGTATTCCGCCCAGTTGTCCTGCTGCTGGTTGACAAAACAGCGCAGGTACTGTTCAAGGATGCCGATGACTTTTTCAGTGCCCCCGTCAGTCTCCGGATGATGCGCTGACGAGAGGCAGACTTGGACCTCCAGGGCCGCCATCAGACCCTTCCAGAACTGGGCCGTGAACTGGGCTCCCCGATCCGACACGACCCGATCCGGCAGACCGTGCAGGCGGAAAACATGCTGGATAAACATGCGGGCCGTGGCGCGAGCTGTCGGCAACCCTCGACAGGGGATGAAATGTGCCATTTTGGTCAGCATATCGACCACTACGAACACGGTCGTAAAGCCGGCGGACGGGGGCAAGTCCGTGAGGAAGTCCATAGAGACGGCCCCCCAGGGTCTCTCGGGCGTCGGCAAGGGCTGCAGCAGGCCCGGCGGCGCTCCAGGGGCGTACTTGGCCTGGCGACAGCGAACACAAGACGTCACATAGGCTTGGACGTCATCACGGAGTCGGGGCCACCAAAAAGTCCGAGCCACCAGGTTCAGAGTCTTGAAAAGGCCGAAGTGGCCAGCCGCAGGGCTGTCGTGGCACTGCTGCAGGATCAGGCCACGGAGCGGACCGGCGGGAACGTAGAGCAGGTCCCGGAAATGGAGGAGGTCGTCCGAAAACGTCCAAGGGGACTCAGGCCCTATCTCCTGCCTCCGTTGTGCCGCATAGGCGTCGTGTCGCTGCGCCTCCCGGATCTGTCCTCGGAGGTCCACGGGATCCTGGGTAGCTGCAAAGGACTCGACGGGCAGGACCGTCCGGGGCGGCAGCGGTTCCTGGGCTTGGGCGTATTCCGGCTTGCAGGACAGCGCGTCCGCCCGCTGATTCCGGCCGCTCGGGATGTACGTAATGCGAAAATTGAAGCGGGAGAAAAAGAACGACCAGCGTATCTGGCGCTGGTTGAGCTTCCTGGCCGTCTGCAAGAACTCCAGGTTCTTGTGGTCTGTGCGCACCTCCACTTGATGACGAGCCCCCTCGAGGTGGTGCCGCCAGGTCTCGAAAGCCGCCTTGATGGCCAGCAACTCCTTCTCCCAGATCGTATAATTGCGCTCCGACGAGGTTAATTTCCGGGAATAATAAGCGCAAGGGAAGAGATGGCCGCCATCTTCCCGGGTCTGGAGCAAGACGGCGCCCACGGCAATGTCGGACGCGTCCGCCTCCACAACAAAAGGGCGGTGAGGGTCTGGGTGCTTGAGGATCGGCTCCTGCATGAAGGCATCCGTGAGGATCTTGAACGCCTCTTGTTCGGAATCGCCCCACCGGAAAGGGACTTGTTTCTGCAGGAGTCGAGTGAGAGGCGCGGTCAGAGTGGCGAACCCCGGGATGAAGGTCCGATAATAATTTGTGAACCCCAGGAGTCGCTGAACGTCCTTCACCCGGCGCGGGGGTTGCCAGGTTTTCAGGGCCTCGACCTTGCCACGGTCCATGGCGATGCCTTCTGGCGAAATCCGATGGCCCAGGAAATCCACAGTCGTCTGAAAAAACTGGCATTTCTCTAATTTCGCGTAGAGCTGGTGGTCTCTCAACCGCTGCAGGACTTGACGGATATGTTGGATGTGGCTGCTCCGGGACGTGGAATAAATCATAATATCGTCCAGGTACACGACAACGAACTGGTCCAGCAAATCTCTAAAGATGTCGTTCATGAAATGCTGGAACACAGCCGGAGCGTTGGTCAAGCCGAACGGCATGACCGTATACTCAAAATGACCGTAGCGGGTCCCGAACGCCGTCTTCCACTCGTCCCCCTCACGAACACGCACCAAATTGTAAGCGCCACGTAAGTCCAATTTGGTGAAGATGGTCGCCGAGCGGAGGCGTTCCATCAACTCCGGGATGAGGGGCAACGGGTACCGGTTACGCACTGTGATGGCGTTCAACTTGCGATAATCGCAGCACAGGCGCAAGTCCCCGGTTTTCTTCTTGACGAAGAGGACGGGGGCAGACAAGGGCGATGAGGAGGGTCGGATGAAACCCCTGGCCAGGTTTTTATCGATAAAGTCCCGCAGTGCGGCCAGTTCAGGTTCTGACATGGAATAGAGGCGGCCCACAGGGAGCGGAGCGTTGGGAATCAGATCCACAGGGCAATCGTAGGGCCGGTGCGGGGGCAACTGGTCCGCCTCCTTTTCGCTAAACACATCAGCAAAGTCTGCAAACTCAGCTGGGAGTGAAATGTCCGGAGGGTCAGGTACCGCGCCCGCACAAACCTGGCGCGTATGGTCCACACACTGGAGACTCGGGAAGGCAATGAAGTTCTGGGACCATACAACCTGAGGGTCGTGGGTGCGCAGCCACGCCAGTCCGAGAACCAAAGGGAAATGGAGTCCCGACGTCACGTAAAACTGGATGGCCTCCTCGTGCCGTCCAATGCAAAGGCGCACCGGCTGCGTGATGGCCTTAATCGGACCTGACAGCAACACCCGGCCATCGATTGTTTCCACCCTCATCGGCGGGTCCACGGGGCACAGGGGAACGGCAAGATGCTGGGCGAACGCCTCGTCAATGAAATTGGTGGTTGCCCCGGAGTCCACCAAAGCGTGTGCGGAGACGCCGCGGTCCCGGTGGTCAATAAAGACCTTGGTGTCCAAGAGCAGATGCCGCGGAGGACTGGGATCCACATCAGCTGAGCCGGAGTCCTTCGGTGTGCATGCCCGACCCAGCGTCTCCGCTAGGCCGGGCGCTGGCCGTTTCCCGACGGCGATGGCTGGGACGGTGGAGCAGGACCAGAAGCGGTGGGCCCCCGACCCTTCCTAGGGCACGAGCGAGCGAAATGGCCCGGGTCGCCGCAATACAAACACAACCCCACTGCCCTGCGTCTGTCCCTTTCCGCGCCGGTCAAGCGGGGCCGAACAGCGCCAAGGTCCATAGGCTCGTCACGGGGAGCCGGGGTCGACGGAAGTCCACGGGGAACAGGAGGTGCCTGAGCAGCGCGACGTGGAGCCAGAACAGCGGGGACGTCAGGTGGCGCGAGAGGCGCCGGAGCAGCACGGCGTGCGTTCCTCGCTTGCAACCGGGCATCAATTTTCAAGCAGAGCCGCACCAGTTCTTGGGTGGTTGCAGGAATGTCCACGCGTGCCAGCTCATCCTGGATGCTGTCTGCCAAGCCCTCCTGGAAGGCATCCAACAACGCAGCCTCATTCCAGGCCGAATCTTGGCTGAGGAGACGGAACTCACTGATGTACTCCCTGAGTGGTCTCCGGCCTTGCCTCAGCTGCCTTAATTGCCTGCACGCTGTCTGGGCCTTAATTGGATCCGCGAACATCTCCTCCAAATGAGTGCAGAAACGCCCAAAGTCCTGGAGGAGGGGACTGTTCTGGACCAGTAGAGGGGTGGCCCAACGTGCTGCATTTCCAGACAGCAGGCTAATTACAAACCCCACCTTGTCCCGGTCGTGGGGGAAATCCTCTGGCCTCAGAGACATGAACAACTGGCACTGGCCCAGAAACGCCGGGAACATAGCCTCGTCACCATGGAACTTATCCGGCATGGCTATCGGGCAGCGTGTCCGTTGGGCTGGGGCCAACGCAGGAGCAGCTGCCAACTGATTTTGCTGCATTGTTAATTGAGCGTTCATGATTGCCAGCTGCTGCCGAAGTTGAGCATTCTCGTCCCAAAGCTGCTCCATGATGCAATCTGGGCTTGTGTGTGGTCAGTTTGGGCTGAGAACAAACTGTTGTGACCCAGCACCGCAACCCCCCAGAAACACACACACACAGTTGTTGGGAGGCAAACAAAAAGGTTCCTTTTACTAATACAGTTTCTTAGTAAAACTCAGAGGGTTTAGAAGTCCAAAACAACACAAACGGAAAGTCTTCAGGAATAAGGTTCTTTGGGTTACGTGAGGGTTAAATAGCACACAGACAAAAGTTCAAAGCAAGACTCATTAATTCTTCTCTTATCTGAACAGCTTGGCTGGCTTCCCGGAATAAAGCTGGCAGAAGCTGGTGATAAGATTCCCAAACAGACGTAGAAACGAAACTCTGGATATGCCGCGGTCATTGAATTGTTGTTCTCAGCAATGAGCACTAATTACCCTGGCTTAATATAGCCACTGAAGGGCGTGGCCCAATTAGCCCTCACTGCTTCCTCCGATTGGACCGACGCTTACTCAGCCAGTCCTGTCTTCTGGCTGCTCTGCGTGCTCTGGCATCCAGCATGAGTTCTTCATCTCCTGATGAAGAACTCTGCTGCGCAGGTGCAGAAGGTCCTGGGAGATCGTCCTGCTCTGGCACCGAGTCCTCATCACCAGCCGTCTCTGGTGCCAGGCACATAGGCTGGTACTGCTGCACCATGAGCGGCTCCGCGTCCTCCGGATCCTCCAGACTCGGCGCCGGACACGGCCAAGGCACAACACCGCCATCTTGTTTTTTGCTTCTGCACATGCGCAGAAGCTTTGTTTTAGCACTGCGCATATGCGCACACACATGCGCAGCACGTCCCTGAGCAAACCGGCAGTGAAGAAAACCGGAATCCACCCCTGGTCTCAGCCAACAGAGGCACAACACTTACCATCAGTTAATGATGGTAAGTTTAACAGAGAGTATGTTGCTGTTAAATCAACAGAGAAGACCTGATGATACATCTTTATATGCAAATGATATCCCATTATTTAGTTTCTTATGTAGCGGGCAAACAGATCCTTGGAATTTTCACTGCAACCTTTATTATTACTCTATAGTATAAATAAAGAGCAAATTGCAGTAGATAGTTAATATGTCATTTAAAAGCATGTACTTACAACTCCGCTTACTCATTAATTTTAAAAGAAACTCTTGACCAGCTTTTATAGAACACTTGAAATTTGACTGGGAGAACAGTAAGTCCAAATACATTGTCTGTTTTCTTAAATCGATAGCACATTAGTATGCAGTGCTGAAATATTGATTCCTTGTAATACTTACAATGATTACTTTATATAACTTCTGCTATTTAAGTTGGCTAATATTTACATTGGCTTGCACAGCAATATTTTTTAATGTAGCTGTTTGCTAAAAATGTACACCATAAATTATACCATTTTATACCATAAAGAGCCGAGATGGTGCAGGGGTAATGCAGCACTGCAGGCTACTGCTAGTTCAGCAGTTCAGCTGTTCAAATCTCACCAGGCTCAAGGTTGACTCAGCCTTCTATCCTTCTGGGGTGGGTAAAATGAGGACCCAGATTGTTGGGGGCAATATGCTGAACTCTGTAAACCGCTTAGAGAGGGCTGTAAAGCACTATGAAGCGGTGTATAAGTCTAAGTGCTATTGCTAAGTGCTATTTCTCTATCTCTTGTATAAAGATAAGCTTATTTTCATTTATTTAATGAAGTACCATTATAAAGTGCCAGTCTCAATCACAACTCCTGAGAGTTTATATAAAATATAAAAATATGTTTATGAAATTAGATGCAAAATTATTTTACGTTACAAAATATAAAAATAGTTTTATAAAAATAAAAAACGAATGAAAACAATAATGGTTCCCCCCCAAATCCTATTTAGCCTATTAAATCCACTCAAGCAAAATGAGTGGATTTACCAATTTCTGGAAGTCTGCAAAGGAAGGGGCCACGCAAACCTTAATGGGTGAGGTATGCAGACACTGCAGAGAAAGACTGAATTTTCTGAATTCTCATAGGGGTGAGATGCTCAGCATCTTCTCCCTGCATGTAGGTGCGGAACAGGCAGATTGTACATGAAGGAGATTGTCCTATGGTACTCTGACATCAAGCATTACGGCTTTAAATGTTAAACCAGCCCTTTGAATTTGATCTGGAAGCCCACTGGCATCCAATGGAGAGACTGAAGAACACAGATAACACTTGCAGTAGCAGCCGACCACAAAATAGACTACAGAATTCTGGACAAAGTAACTCTGTTCTGGTTGAGTTGTTTTTAATCTATCCAAACCCCAGCAGCCTCCAGAGTTTGGTTCAAGGCTTTCACGGTATCTCAAACTTAGCATAGGGTGGAAACATAAAGTTAAGCATCATCAGTGTATTGATGATATCTCACCACAAACTGTTGAATAACTTCTTCCAGCAGCTTTATATAGATGTTAAAAGGAGAGAGCTTACCAATTTCTGTAAATTGGTCAGAGAACATGATTGATGCTATTAAAGTCTTCTGAAATGTCCAGCAAAACAAAGGGGATGGGCTTCCACTCTCAAGGTCCTGATATAAGTCATCCACCATGGCAATGAATGCTGTTTCCGTCCATGCCTGTGTCTGAACTCCAATTGAAAAGCATCTATATAATATACTTCCTGTAGGGCCCTTTGTAGCTGACTCTCCACTTTCAACAACTTTTTCCCCAAAGAGGAAATTAAAGAAACCTAATTGTTAAATAAGACTGGATTAAGAGATGGCTTCTTTGAGAAAGAGTGCACCATTGCTTCTTTAAGGTTGCCAACTTCATGCAAAGAAATGTTAACCTCCCTACAAAACTAACACTATGTTGATTGTACTGTGCACCACCCAGAGCCCCTTCTTGTGGGAGACAGGCAGTCTAGAAACATGAAATATAAATAAATAAATAACCTCTCGTGTTCCATTCATTGTTGAAAAGCACCAGGAGTGATATAGATCTAAATCGAAGTTATTGCAGACAACTATGTCCACTACAGTTACTATCCACTGCTAGTGATAGTATCCACTATCACTTTAATTTTCAAGGCTTTAACCAACACCTTTGGTGTATCCAAAAAAACAGTCCTTTCCAAGTCAAAGTCTTATTTGTGTTTCTATTTTAGTTGTCTTCTCTGTCTTATAATCCGTTTTTTTTAAATTTTTCAGTATTTATACTTCCAATATTTCTACATCAGGCAAAATTCACTTCGCCAGTGACACTTCTCTTTAAATTCTTACAAACACACTTGAAGCAGGCCTATCTCGAGCTATTATTTAGTTAACCTTGAGGAAATTTGTCCAACACAATCAAAGAACTCTACCTTTGTAAATGTTTGAATGCTTTTGATGTCATAGCAAATATCAGGGTTAGTTAACACAGATTTAAGAACATTTTAAGGATATGGGTTGTATACTTTGTTCACTTGCTTAGACCACTTAGCTACTCCTGCCAATAAATGTAAAGCCCACTGTCTCATTCTGATTCTCTTCCATTCTTACAGAGACTGGGGAATGAGCAGATCAAATGCACATTTTAGTAAGCAAGAAAAAAAATACTACCACTTCAATAATCAGAGAATGTCCACTTACATCCATTATTTTACTGTTTTGAATAGTGCAACAATTGAACAGTTTATACTGACCCTTTTGGTTAGAATAAGCAAAGCACATTTTCACTGCCCAGAGAGAATATGGATATAAAATAAGGAAGCTTAAGTTCAAAATCCAGCTCATCCATGAACTGATGGATCTAGCTAAGTACTTTATCTCCCGGATTCAGTTCTGCATCCTCGACTGTAACCTGAAAATTTTAATTGTAGGACTGAATTATTAATAATTGACATGGAAGAATTTCATTATACACATGGATTTCATTACACACAAAGTACACTGAAAAACGTTGTCAGCTTGTGGATTTTGCTAGTCATGTGAAACCAATTGAGGACAAAGAATTTATAATACATTTCTCAAACTCATGTTTGTTCCTGAGTACAGGTAGTCGTTGACTTACAACTGGTCATTTAATGGCCATTCAGAGTTGCAACAGCCTCAAAAAAGGTGCTTTTCAGTCTGTAAAGCCTTTTCAGCTGTCCAAAAAATATTGTGGCCCCCTCCCCCATGGATGCATGACCACAATGTGCCAAGCACATTGAGTGCTTGGCAAACCAGCTAATCCTTATGATTGGTTGCAACATCCTGTGGTTACATCATTGTGATTTGTGCCCTTTTTTTTTTGGCCAATTTCCAGAAGCAAGTTGTTTTTGTATCTATCCACATCACGGGTCAATCTCCAAGAAAAAGTTAAGCCAAGCAAGTCTTCTTTCAAAATTCATGCACTACTGTCCATAGATATGTACTTGTATTACTCCGGAATGCGTCTTCTGTTTTCTGACTGACACCTGGCTCAGAGGCAATATGAAACAGACAAGATAAGCAGAGATTAATAATAAATATAGAAAGGTCTGCAGGGGTGAGCTTTTTTTATTTATTACCATCTTCAGCAGAACTTCAGGATTGTAATCAGCAGAGCCTGGCATCCATATGGGTTCTTTCAAAGAAAATACCGTATATGTTCTTCATTTGTCTTTTCCAAATTACAATAGCATTGTGAAAAGAACATGACTGCTTCCTTTGGATTGTCCTGTTTAGCATATTGGCTTTCCTTTCAGCCATGTGTTGGACACTGAAGGTGTGAAGCACATGCTTGTTCTATGAAGAAGACAGTAAGGATGAGTAATGAGAATATGATTGGGCGGGTGCAGCAGAAATATCCTGCTGCTTCCTCTCAGCTGCTGTAAGACATAAGAACAGATAAATCAGTTAGAATATTTGCTATTTTCAAGTGAATGTGGCCAGAAATAAAATTTCTGAGCAATACTATTGATTCTATAAAAATTACTATTTATTTATCAGACATCTTTATATGGCCACCCAATTCACACACGGTGACTCCAAGGATCCAATGTTTTTGAAAGGGATAACCAGTGAGGGTAAATCTATAGATTTTGGGTTCCTTTGCTTATGATGTCATAATATAAAATAAAAATTACGAGGACTTTTTCTTTTACCAGATTCAAGATTGTTTTTATTGTGACATACGTACATACGTACGTACATATATATACCAGGGGCGGGTTGCTCTCTTACCTCGCTTCCGGAGCTCTGCGCGTGTATCACCACATTTGGTGCGCGTGCTTGCTCGCTGCACACGCACACCATTGCACAATTTTGCTTACGCGCATGCACAGAAGCAAAATCTTGGCTAAATCTCGTGAGGGGACGCGCATGCGTGCGCGATTTCTCCGAGATTTTGCTTCCGCGCATGCGCAGAAGCAAAAAAGCCCAAAAATTCGGCACTGGTGCGGCTGCGCTCAAGTAGCGCCATCTGCTGGCCGCTACCGGTACTGTAGAGTGGGCCGCACCGGTAGGAACCCACCACTGATATATACTGTATGTATGTATGTCATATCCATGACATATCCATGACTTCTGGGATTATAGGGAGCCAAGAGCTAAGTAGACATCCTGAGCTATCTCATTGCTAATCCTGAGCCTATTGTTTCAGCACTATGAGAGCCAAAGAAGAGTGGGAAAGCTTAGGGAACAGGTGGAATGGTTTTGGAGAAGGTATCTTCATGAGTTGACAGGATGGAATTATTTCTTGGTGAAATCAGGCTATTTGGCTTTTAAAAGCAAATAATACTACTTTGCTCTTCAGTAGCAGTTCCTTCTGAGGATTCTGGTTCAGGAGCTATAGAGTAGCTTTTAGGAGTTCCTAGTTCATTGACTTCGAGCTCTGCACTGTGTTCAAGCATATGGTCCAATTTTGATGGCTTTTTAAAAATAAGAACTTACAAAATATGCAAATCTTTCATAAACAGTATATATAGAGGATTTTTTAAAAGAAAGAAAGTAATGTGAGAAGAAGGCTAATAGACCCAATTCATTCTTCTATGGAGGAGGCATTAATGTTTAGTTGTGAAAAACTCGAGTCCAAATTCATGCGTGTTTAACTCTTTGGTGGGGTCAATTAGGGTGACCACCTCTTTTGTGGGGGTGGAAACAGGTACAAAACATATAGAAAGCAGCTCTTAACAACATATCCATTCTGAGCAGAGTTGATTCTAATGTTTAGGGTTTAGGTTGATTGGTTTAGGTTTATTTAGAATAACTTTTCAATGTGCACAAATATCACAAATGGCATCAAAAAACATGAGTATTTGTTTTTAAATATAGGAGGAACAGGTACCACTTCATATTAGAGTCTTGTCCCTTTATCCCTACTACTGGCTCATCTAATTTATCTTCTCACCTGTGAGCATCTGGCTGGTGTTTGTCATGTTAGATTGAGATGGAGAAAATATTCTTTTTAGGGATTACAGTTAAGTACGGCTTAGAAATGATATGAATTGGCTATGCCTAGGGGCTCTGATTCTAATATATTATTCTTGTATCTGATAATTTATTCTTGCATTCTAGTACTAGAAAGAAATATCGGATTTTCAATGAATAATTCACTCACCGAAGCATTTTGCACTGTTCCTGCATATGTTATATTTAATGATGAAATCAACAGAAACATAAAGAACAAATAACCTAAAAACTAAAAATATTTAATAAATAGACAATAGACAATTGTGCATTGGCTTTTCTAGTGCATTAATTATAGAAAAATATCAGTTTTCTTCTATTTACATGATAAGGCATTCTCTCAGATAAAATTATCTTTTCAGTATGTATGTGGAGAATAATATATACTGTGATTATGTCAATGTTATAAATATCTAATGTGCTATCTGTATTTAAGAATAGCATAATGTTCTTTCGTTTCAGCTTTACTGAGAATTTAGATTCATATCAGAGTTGTATTAAATCATGATGTGGTTTAACCCAATTAGCCTTATCTCTTGCATAGAAATTCATAGATAATTTATAAGCAAAATTTTGGGGACAATGTATCTGCTAATGGTGAAAATAATTTACCAGCAATCTACAAATGGCTGGAACAAATGGCTTTTTCTAATTTTTGAAGGTCACATGCTCTATGAAGCAGATACTGGGTCTGTCTTTCAGTACATTTATAGCAGTGCTCCTCAACCTTTTGTCACCCTCGGCACACCATAGCCTCTCCCAAAATTCCACGGCACACCACATACAAAAATTGGATAAAAAACAAATATAATCTTCAAAATATCGTTTTGAAGAACGCCACTTCCGAGCGAAAGGAAAGGAAGCGCCTCATCCACATTCCCACCCGCACCTTTTTTTCTCTCTCTTCCTCTCCCCAGGGTGATTCCCGGCGACGTCCAGGGACTCTTTCAGCAGCAGAGGCTGCAGCTTTGTGCACCACCACCCCTTCATTGCAGCCCTTACCAATGCCATGGCTGGGGCTCGCCTCTGCTGCGTCTGGCCCGGAGGACAAGTTGGCTGGAGGCATGGGAAAAATCCTTCCTGGCCCTTGCCAGCTGGGCCTGGTCTTCTCTCCGGGGCGGCGTCCGGCGTGTGCCCCACGCCTCCGCTCCTTCCCCCGTGTGGCAGACCCGGGAAAGGACACGGCCAGACCCGCCAAAGCCACTGCTTCCTCTATGCCTCCGGAAGCCCATTTCTGGCTGTTGCCATCAAGCGGGGCTGAGCGTGTGAGGCCATGGCAGCGGTAAGGGTCTTTAAGTGTGGAGCGGGGCGGTGGGGCTGCTAAGTGAAGGAAGGCAGTAGAGCTTGAGGTTTCGGAGTGAAATCCGGGAAGTAATGAAAATCCTTCCCGAAGTCTTTTGTCCTGGCGCAGAAAGGGGAGGCATGGATCATCTCCCCCCCCCTCAATGGTGTCCCGCTTTATCAAAGTGAAAATCTGGTCACCTTAGGATAGAACTTCTCGGACTCAGAGCTGTAGGGCCGCGGCCGCACATCAAATGCAACAAAACGTTGCTGGGCAAAATCTAGCATTCGGTGGGCGGCAGGCCGTTCTGGATATGACTTGAGCTTTTGCCGTGGCACACTTGGCATGGCCTCACGGCACACCAGTGTGCCACGGCACACTGGTTGGGGAGCACTGATTTATAGTATTCATCATTCTGATTGGCTGTGTATCTGAACAGCCAAAGAATATGCAAAGGGTCATAGTCCATCAGATCAAATCTAATCCAGCATTCTGTTCTTACAGTAACCTATGAGAAATAGTACCCTTTTAATGTTCCTCAGTAATTGTATTTAGAGATAAAATTGTCCAATTTACTTTTAAAGTCATCCAAATTGGGAACCATTATGCATCTATCAGGAGTTTAACTTGTACTGTGATATGAAGCATTATATTTCTGATATGACTACGTAGGTCTTCTTAATAACTGTCTTTACCTGGGCAAACCATCAATTCTTCTGCTTATTTTAATAATTTAGGTTGATCATTATGGTTAGAGTATTATTTTTAGTGCTCTACTTGTCTCTTAATGCTATTTTCAACTGCAAACTTTTTAATTGCATTTTGGATTTATAAGTTTTTTTTTTGCTATGTTCCCTTTTTTGATAAAGGAAAGTTTCTGATTATCCATGAACACTTTTTAATTTGCATTGACTCTGCCACTTTGATTTATTAAATGGCTTGGATTCTAAGAAGTTAGAGTAGCAAAATGTTCTGAGATCCTTTTAAATAGTGATGTAAATAGCTGAACCTTGTATGTTCTTTACCACAATGTTTCTACCCCTTCCTAATCTCTCCAATAGCTATTTTGTAATTTTAAAGCAGATTTTCCTAATCTGGTGACTTTCATTTGCTGGACCTCTGTTCCCAGAAGTCAACACATTAAAAGGACATTAGACTAGGGCAGGAGTCGGCAACCTTAAACACTCAAAGAGCCATTTGGACCCGTTTCCCACAGAAAATAAAACACCGGGAGCCACAAAACCCTTTTGACATCTCAAATGAAGATAACACTGCATATATTGTCTTTTTTACCTTTATGCTATGTATAAAAAAAACTATAGTGTGTTCCATTTATTAAATCAATGAACCGCTATAGAGAAAACACATTTTTATTTCTGCATGCAACAAAAACATTTTGAACTCCGAAAAAAAAAGAGGTCAAAAAGCTCAATAAATCGCATGCCGCACACAGAGGGTGTCGCACATTGGCAGTTGTGACACATATTTTGAGCGACAGGGAGCCGCAGCAGAGGGATAAAAGAGCCACATGTGGCTCCAGAGCCACAGGTTGCAGACCCCTGGACTAGGGAAACTTACTCTCAAGCAAAGAGTTGCAAAAGAATTGTACAAAAAAGTGGCCCAATGATTTGATGGTTAGTTGATCCTAGTTGCAAAACGTTGCTTTGAAAACTGCTTATTCTGAGTCTGCATTGGCTGAAATACACACTCAGATTATAACGTTGTTTTGTTCTGATTAACCATCTATTTTTAGTCTCTCATATGCTGCGGGTCCAAACAGCTTTAAAGAAATGCTGTCTGTTGTGTGTGCTTAAAAAATGACTGTGGAGTCTTTGTCATTTAAAATGAAATTGGCAGTGCAAAGGAAGGAGAACTTCCATCCCATTAGGTGCTTTTAATTGCAGTTATTATGAATGGTCTGACTCTTTCATACCTGAGTTGCTGCAAAGAGCAAGCTATTTTTAGCATTTTGTAGCCCAAAGCGACTGTTGCTACCCGACTGAGCCATATCCAAACACAGGCTTTCCATTCTGCAGTTCCAAGATGAGTAGGTAAATTAAGTGCATTACCTGATGTGTCAGTATTAAAAGGAATTAATGAATATTATACAAATAGGCACTGGGATATAAAGAAGGCATGAGAAATGCAGAAGTGAAGATTGTGCTTAAAAGATCAAAATGTAGAAAAAATATTTTAAAATGTATCTTAAATAGAAAACTGTCTCCTTTCAGAATATAGAGTAAAACAAGGAATTGCTTCTGAAGAATTTTGCACATTACATTTAAAAGTAAAAGTCGTGGAAGTGGCTTTTGCTCTGAGTCATAGAATTGGTCTCAGTCAATGATATTTAATTAAATGATATTTAATTATATAAATGATATTTAATTTAATAAATTGTCCGTGAATAAGCAAAATTATTGGATAGAGGTTGATTAATGTTGGTAAAGAGAAGGGCAAGCATTGCATCTTGATTCACATCACAATTAAGTCATTTCACATTCCCTTTTAATAGCAATGTTGGTGCATCACTATCTTGGCCTAAAAAGAACCAGTATGTCTGTTCAAATTTCTTTGGCTTCCATTAGTACATGAAAATTTAGGAATATGGGTATATTTCATCTTCATTTAGCACCCGTTCATAAATATTTGATTTAATGTTTAGCTATCACTTACCATTTCCTAATAATATGGACAGCCTGATGATATTTCTAAGTATTCCAAGGTTATGCCAAAGGTTCTTGAGTTTTATATTTACTTTATGTATTCACCTAGCAATGTGCTGTGACTCAGCTAGGAACCAAGATATTTTGGTGCCTGAGGCAAAGGACAAGATGTCATTATCTCTCTTTTCATACATAGAACTGGCCGGATTGGCAAATTACTTTTCTCTTTTTCAAATTTAAATAGGGTATCCTCTTGACCTCTGCTTGAGGAGAGCTTATGGGGTCCCAGAGTTGATTGAGTACCACTTTGCTCTTTTCTAGCATCTTCAACTCTTTGTTGTCTGAACCAGCTTTGTCACTCCATCAAAGATTAAGTCCATCCCTAATGCAGGGCATAAGGTAGGAAGACCATAAAAGATTGCTAAACAGGATTCCAGACTCTCAATGACCACTTATGTTTAATCTAAGATACTGTCAAGTATCTTAGAAGAGTAGGGAGGTTATTGATTAGTAGTTGCCTGGTATTCTAGTTATGTTCAGTGCCAAGTAAAAGTAAAATATAACTCTTCTCTGGGCAATAATGAGGATCTAGAAAACAGTCCTGACATATAAATATGTAGGATTTTTTTGCTGATAAATGAAAATAAAGGGAGACTATTATAGATCTATTTCGAGCTTATTTTGCTCTCGTCAGATAGCCATACCCCTTACTGGGATTTGAACCCGGGCCGGCTGCCTTGTAAGGCAACAACTTAACCACTAGGCCATAGGCTCTGTTCCCAATCAGCTCTTTCACCAGGAAAGGGTTATATGTGTTTTTCTGTCGTGAGGAGAGAAAGCATCACAGCTTCCTTTTTGCCTTTCAGCCCCTCACTGGGACCATCCAGGCTGTTTTTTATATAGCCGACACACTATTCTATATATTTTTCTATATATATATATATATATATATATATATATATATATATATATATATATATATATATATATATATATATATAGAGAGAGAGAGAGAGAGAGAGAGAGAGAGAGAGAGAGAGAGAGAGAGAGAGAGAAATATATATAAACATTTATATATATATATATATATATATATATATATATATATATATATATATATATATATATATATATATATACATTATATAGTATATATATAAATGTATATATACATTATATATACATTTATATATATAAATGTATATATAAATATAAATGTATATATAAATGTATATAAATATATATATAAATAATATTGTGGAGAAGTCAACATAAGTATAGAGCTTCACCACCATCTCCTCTACAGAATAATACAATTTTCACATTTTAAAAAATGTTATAAAGACTAAGGACAAATTCTATGGAACTAAACACAAATTCCACTGTAAAGATTATGCAGTGTTGTAAATTTAGGGGTTCCATTTTTCTTACATTTACTTCAATAAAAAAGTTTTAATTAATTTCATTCATTCCAATCATCAGAGATTTTCTTCATCACTTTTAATCATAATAATTTAAAACAAAAACAAGCAAGTGGGCACACAATTGAACAAATTACTGAAAACAATAATTTGACACCCATATTTTGCATCTAGGATATTGTAAAATGCTTCTTATGAGTAAGGTATGATCCAATACAAGAGCATTCCTCTCTGGCTAACTTTGCTATCCAAAACAATGCAAAGTATGTTTGAAACTAGGCTGTGATAGCAATTGTATTCACCATTTTACCTTATGATACTTGAATAAAGCAAAGAAAAGTCTCAGAATAAATATTTATAGTGTTGATTATAGCTTATGGCATGTATAATATATGCATATATGTGCAGTGCACCCACCCCTTTTCACCCTTACATTAATGGGAATGTGTGCTTACACTTTCTCACTTTTTAAAAATGCTTATTTAATCAGTGTTAATTAAACTCAATTGTTAAAAAAGGCAAGTGTATTTCTATCAGTACAATCCAAATGTTACAAATTTTTATACTTGATCTTCAAAACAGGACAAAGATGTTGCACTTTGTATCAACTACTCTGAATAAAATATTAGATGCTGTGATTTTGCATACACAAATTCTGTGAAGTATCGAAAGGCAAGACATAAAGTTCTTTGCAAAGGGAAAATGGCACACATTATTAAAAATAAAAGCTTCCAAAAATATATGTAATAATGTTTTTCAATAAAGAAGTAGAAGTGTTAGAAAAATGATGTATCTCTATGCTTTCCCATAATATTATAATGTTATATACATGTGATAATGTAGTAATAATTGGTTCATGCTTGATGGATTGGATGTGCAAGATCTCTTGAGTTTTTAATGAATTTTTTTCATTGTCATACACGTCATGCCATCTGCCACTTACAGCATTAATAAAAGATACTTTGGTGTATGTAGTGATGCCAAAGCCAACAGACCACTGCCACATTTGCACTGTAAATTCCAAGCATTTTCCAATTAAGATATTTAATTGGATTTAAAACTGGGGCACTGAACAGTTGTAGTTAATCATATGACTATGCAGCAATAGCTCTTATTGGTATTTGCAGGACCTCAAATTAAATTGCGATTTTTAAATATGTTTAAAATAGAAACAGGAAATAAAATCCTCCACAACTGCCAAATCTTGAAAAAAAATTAATATTCTTTCATACACACTCTTGTAATCTAATGCAAAATGCTGAAATACTATAAGAATTTACTTGGAAAAGTTGATACTTATGAAATATTTATTCTATTTACATAGACATATAGATTTACAAATGTATAGAATTATATATAGTCTCTGCCCTAAATATTCTTTTCAACAGTGCTTTATATCAGCATTTCAGTTAAATCCTTCCTTCCTGCACATGTGTCATCAGAAGTTAATGTGCTGTTTTGGGCTGAGCAAGCACACCCAAGCTAGTTACAAGTCAGTTTATTTACAAGTACTTCAGATAGTTACAAAGGCATGCATAGAACAAGTCATAGAGATGCAAGCCATGGGAAAGATAGTGAGATGTAGTATGGGTGGCCAGAGTGAAGCTGTAGAAGACAATCTAGTACAGGTTCAGAAAAATGGGGAAAGGGAGCTGCTGAGAAGCAAAGATCCATGACATTCCAGAAGTTAATAACAGAGAGAGTATTCAACCAATCCAAGAGTTAAGGGGCATAACAGAAAGCAAGGCACAAGAAGAGAAAGTCCAGGGTCGAAGAGTTGTTTCCAACAGAGGGTAGTCACTAGCTACTGTTCTTCAGTAACGGAAGCTGTGTCTTTATTAAAGGTTTTGGCATGTTTCCTTCTCAAGGAGGCCATCAGTAGCTGTCACATTTTGGGGCTGGGGACCTTTCCAGGATAAGGCCCCTCATCACCTGACTCCAACCTTACCTGCTTCTGGTGATTAAATGCTGACTGTTTGATTGTCTACCAACTCCTGAGGCTTGTAACTTGATGGAGCAGGTCCTTGGGTTCAGCCTATGACCTGTGAGCAGTTGCTTCTTTGAGTTCCTATAAGATTATGCTTGTACCATCAATGATAATGTTTAGCCCTCCTGTTTCCTGCCAGCCTCTTTTTCAATTGCCTTTGATTTTTCCAAGCATCAAGGCCTTCTCTAGTGACTATTACTTTTCCAGTATGTGTTTATGTTGATATATTAGGAAGACTAGATGCTTTCAAGATCGCACCTTCAATATTTTGCAGCAATCTTCCTTTTTATGACATGCTTGAATTATGCGGTTTTTTGAAAATTAATGTTCACCGTTTCCATTAGTGTTGTTTGTCGAATTAGAGACAATATGGTAAGAAATTCATCTATTACAGCTGAATAGAGAATGTTATTTTTCTTCTCTATGTAGTGTAGCATTTTCCTTTTCTTCTTCTTCCCTCTTTTTCTATATATACACTTTCTTATGTACTTTATGACTAAAGGCTTGGTAAATTTTAATTGTACATTCATGAAGGATACTATTTTAGATTTAGATTTATTATTAGAGTTGGAAGGGACCTTGTAGGTCATCTAGTCCAACCCCCTGCTCAAGCAGGAGTTCCTACACCATTTGAGACAGATGGCAGTCCAGTCTCCCCTTTTAATTGTACATTCATGAAGGATACTATTAATGCATGAGGAGAAAAAAAATGTCATCAAGCAGGTTTAATGATAGCAATAGCAATAGCACTTTACTTATATACCGCTTCATAGTGCTTTACAGCCCTCTCTAAGCGGTTTACAGAGTTCAGCATATTGCCCCCAACAATCTGGGTCCTCATTTTACCGACCTCGGAAGGATGAGTCAACCTTGAGCCTAGTGAGATTTGAACAGCTGAACTGCTGAACTAGCAGTCAGCCTGCAGTCGCAGCATTTAACCACTGCACCACTTCAGCTCTGCAGATCTGGCTGCAGTTCCTTGAAAATACCGAATTTACACATCTATCAGCTTTGCTACTATTCTTTTTTCCCCCCAGTCAGATCAGTGATAGATGTAATGAAAACAAAGCCAGAGTGGGAAAGATCTAGGCAGGGGAAACTTTTATGATCACTCAGTGATAGAGATGATAAAATATATAGCTAAGGGGAGTTTCCAGTGAAATCCATCAAGCTTGCATCTGTCTCTGGATCTCTTCCCAAATATGAAAATATATAGACCTGAGGATAGCAGAGAGTGCAAGAAGAAGAGAAAGTTCTAAACATCCAAACAAATATTTGTGCATAAACAAATATGTCTTCATTTTTCTCTTATTTCATTTTTTTCCAATTTTCAGAGCAGACCAGTCTCAGGAATGATCAATCATATATATCTCAACTTTCATTATACTAAAATTTGTTTAATATAATTCACTTGGAAGAAGGAAAAGATAGTAAAACAGAAATCCATATGTATTCTACTATTCTTTTTAATATACCCTGCTCGTGTGACCTTAGACTTTCACCCAAATTTAGATTTTTTTTCTTTATTTTTAACCTTATTCAGTGTAATACATGTAATACAACTTACTTTCTGTACTGAGATTACCTCTGTTTTTTTTAACTCAAACGTTGCTATTGAAACCCCCTTTAATTTTTCCTTTCCCCTCCAAATTGCTTTTTAAAACCCTGCTTTCTTTTTCATCTTTGTTCTGTCCTAACTAAATGTGTCTTTTCAATATTTGTGTATGTTCTGGAGTGGACTGAATTATTGTCCATGCAAACTATCATATCTGGGCTGCACCTGGATAACCCCTATAAAGCAGAGTTTTCTGGCTATCCAGAAAGCAGTGGTTATCCAGATTTTTGCAGACCAGATCTAGAAGATTGGTAGTCTTAACAACCTGTTAACTTATTCTACTGAATAGCAAATGGAAGAACCACTCTATGAACTCAGGAGCTGAAAGAACCAATCAAAATATGAGACCATCATGAAGAGTCATCAACATTGAATGTATCTTTACAACAATCATTGTATGTAGCAAACACATTTTTGAATTAAGAAGCTGTTTTATTATGCATGTTGCCATGGCATAATTCCTTTCAGATGCCATGGAAATGTATCTGAACAATTCATATATAAATTCTGTAGTTTTACTGAATAGGTACTCTAATTGTTAAAAAGTGATTTACACTCCCAGAGAAAAAAATTAAAATGAATTGAAATAAAATTGAAAAGCAATGAAATAGAATGTATGGAATGTTTTCTTTGTTAAGACATTAATATGAAAAAGAACAGAGAATTCTAATTAATGTTATTCATTCTAATAAATTTGCAATGACTGTGCAACATGAAAGCAGACAACCAAGTTAGCAGAGCTTTCTAATGTATACATATGGATTCCTTTGAATTAAGAATTTTGTGGTGTGAAACAAAAATAGTGATTATGACCAATTTATGTAAATATCTATTGGGCACAGCAATGATGCATGGCATCTAACCTGCTTCATTTGTTTTCAAGACAAGCAAATGAGTATATTTTTCTATTAATAGATTTCTGGCATTTCATCCAAACTTACACTGTTCCCTCACTGTGTTGAACATTTGTCCTGTGCTTCAGTAAAACACAAATCATAGTTCTTTATCTTTTCTTCCTTTCCAAAGAGACAGATAACTATTTGTGATTTTATAAATAGTGAAGCATATGTGTTGGCAACCAATATAGTTTTTTCCCATGTCAGTAAGATTCCACAACCTTCACAGAAATGTCTCTATAGAACTAAAAAGAGCAACTCTACAATAAATCATGCGATTTGAGCATCAGATCTACTTGGGACACATTTTTTTCTCTTTAGGAATAATGTCTTAATTTACATATTTGTTTCTAAGCAAAGACAGACACTGAGAATTCCAACAGCACCAGTAATAACACAGGCAACTGTTTTATGAAAGAATTTATATTGGAATAATCACCAAGGAAACCAACTGTCCTTTCATTTTTTAAGAGATTGGTCATTTTTGAGATAAGAGTTTTTAAAGCCTTTTTATTCCCTTATTTGGCATTAACTATTTTTATTTTAACCAGCTTCTTCACTGGTCCTTTCTGACCTAGCAAACACCTTCAATACAAAAATGAAACCAGCAGCAAAAACTATACTATTATTGGGAATTGAACCACACTTTAAGGTGGTATCAAAGGAACCATACGGAATAACTTGTATTCAAAGAGAAGCCAAAGAATGAAAAATGCAAACTAAAATTCAAAGCTACAGCTTGCATGGGATGAGCTTGGATATAACACTAAATCAACATTTATTTCAAATATATAGGCGTCTCTCTCTCATATTTGACTATATTGATAGGAAATTATAGATGTTAGAGTTTGAAATATATTGAGGTGGGGGGACATTCCATTCCATTTCCTCCTTTTCTATTTTAAACTAACAGTGACTTCTTACTATGTCTAAATCCAAATAAACCGATTACCCTTTGCAGTGTAGGTTTTTTCTCCCAGGAGAAAAGATATAGAAATCTAGGATTATGTTTTAATCTTTCTTTTAATGTTTCTGTTATACTTACTAAAAGGTGCTCTGGTGCCTGATTTCATGTGGGAGATATGAATCATTTATAAATAAAATATTTGAGCATGAAAAAGCAGACGGGGAAGACAGTTTTGAGCTAAAATGAAATATGGTGCCTAAATCTGTCTTCCAAAAGTATTGTTTTCCCCCTCCTCGGGTGGGGGGGAAGCTTCTGTGTTTTTATTACATCAGAGGACTTCTGATTTTTTTGTGTTGCACTTTCAAGTTATGAAGATGGTGTAGAAATTATTTTGTGACATACTTCACTGTCATCTCTCTCGTTGCCTGCACTTCCTGAGCTAAAAAAGACCACTTGGAGGTATAGCATCATTATATTTTTCCTTGGGATCTAATTGAGGAGGAAGCCAGGGACAAGCCAATTCCCCTAGAATGTTAGGCTCCAAAATTTAATTTAATTTAATTTAATTTAATTTAATTTAATTTAATTTAATTTAATAGATTTGTATGCCGCCCAACTCCTGGGGGACTCTGGGCGGCTCACAGCATGTCAAATCCATTACAAGTAAAAACATATAACAGTTAAAAAGATATAAAAATTAAAAAATCTCCAACATTCATAACAAGGGGGGGAGACCCAAGTATAATCTGCTTGGTCTCACTTTCACCCCGCCTGCCGGAAGAGCCAAGTTTTTATTGCTTTACGAAAGGCCAGCAGGGTGGGGATGGCCCTGATCTCCGAAGGGAGTTGGTTCCACAGGGAGGGAGCTCCCACAGAGAAGGCTCTCCCCCTAGGCCCTGCCAATCGGCATTGCTTGGTCGATGGGACCTGGAGGAGACCAACTCTGTGGGACCTAACCGGTCGTAGGGAGGTATGCGGCAGGAAAACCCAAGAAAAACACGTAGTGAGTCTTCCAAGTAGACAGAATCTTGTCCGACTGAAGGAAACTACTACCTACATGAAACATATACTCTGGGAACTATTAGGGAGGGGCTGTTTTCAGCCTCTTTCTCTCACACAAACTATCTGAATTGAATTGCTACTTAATCCTCTGGAATGCACTCCCCAACTCCTGGGAATTCAGACTACATTCCATAACATACTATGATGATAATTTAATAAATGCAAGTACCCTCCTCATATATACTTCAGCTACATTGTAACTAAATAAGTATCGGAACACTCTACTCTACTTGTAAGAATTACTTAATTGTTTATTAGATTTCTAAGACTGTTTTCTAAGTAATTCACCAATTACTTTGGATAGCTTATAGGGGTTAAAAACAGTAGAAGCCAAACTTTAGATTAAAAGAAAACTATATGGAGGAGGAAAATCACCCCCAAATTAACATATTTATTCAATGATTAGCCTAGGAAATGTCAAAATAATCTCTGCCTTAGCATCCAGGGACAAATATTGGATTTTAAGGTGAAAGCAATCCAGTTGATGCAATTTGTATAACTTTTTCTTATCCCAGTTCTATATTTTTTTTTAAAAAAATTGGGAAAATCTTGCTTGCTCTGCTTTCCAATTCTTAAATGTTAAAGTCAGGGCATATGAACAAATTCCCTCTTTCTTTACCCACCATGTTAGTTGGGTTTACATGTTGTAGTAAGTCATCATGCATTTGTTTGCTTTGTATTAAATACTATTTAAAAATTTAACCAAGTGTGATTAGTAAATCGTAACTGATGCTGAGCATTAGTAAATCGTAACTGATGCGCATCTAGCCATTCTGGCTTACCAACTTTGTTCAAACTAACCATGACCACATATTATATATTTTTAATCAATAATTGTAACTTAATTTCTCAGCCCTCTGCTGCAAAAAAAGTAAGATAAATGTAAGCATAATACTATCTAAGTTATTCATATCATGTCCTTGATCAGTTTATTGTTCTAAGGTGTTTTTTATAGTATCTCTAATTTTGTTTTATGATTGTTGCCAAGAGTTAAAAATGCATTCCAACAATTATTTTTGTCATAAAGCATTGAAAAGCAGGTTTTGGAAGAGCTAATGGATACTGAAAGAATGGAAAGCTAAAAATAATTTCAATTCTATTTATAAGAATGTATTTTTCCACTTTTCTCTTGGGAAGTGCTAACATTGGTTAATTATTTATATCTATAAAGATGAAATTGGAGGGAAACAGCTTTTGAAGTTTTTTTTCATTGGTTTGAACAATTTGGATTTTGAAAGAATATATGTCTATGGAGACTCTCAGTCATCCAGGTCATGGTTGTCCCAAAATTCAAGAGGCAACTGGACTTTCTGGTCTTTCTTTAAATAATTTTCCCTTCTCATCCAACAAGCTTCTTCAGCTCTGATGATGGTGGTGAATGGAAGGATTTATACTCCTTGCGGACAGCTGGTCATTTGCATTCTTTTAGAAAGTCGCTGAGGACACCTGGAGGTTTGTAGTCAGAGTCCTTTCAACAGTTCCAAGAAGGCTCCACACCTATTTTGCACTACTCAGGTGACCTTGATGACACAGATAAACCTCTAGGTGGCCTCAACAGCTCTTTAAAAGAATGCAAATGACCAGCTGTCTGCAAGGAGTATGAATCCTTCCATCCCCCACCATCCAGTCAGAGCTGAAGAAGCTTCTTAGATGAGAAGTGAAACATCTTCAAAGAAAATCCAGAAAATCCAGTTGCCTCTTGAAAAAGCATCTTTGGGACATTGGAAGAATATAATTGTAGTGCTATCTTTTACTCTGTTAAAAATTACATGCACGTTGACATAGATCCTTCAGTATTCCAGACAACTTCACACAAAGGAAACAGTTGAAAGTTTGAGCCTTTCTATTCTATACTTCCTTTGAACAGCATACTGTGGTTGGATTTAGGAGTGTATAAGACTTCCGGGGGCGGGGCCATGGCGGAGCGAAGCTGAGAGGCAAACCGCTGCAACTTAGCTCGACTTTCTTCGCTCAGACTGCCGAAAATTCGCAGCGTGGAGCCTCGAAGGGGTTAGCGCGAGGAAGGGGAACATCGGGCGAGACGGGAGGAGGTGCAAACCCCCGCCGAAGCAGATGGAAGCCCCAAATCTGAGCGAAGAAGAAACCAGCAAACCACGCTGGTCCAGAGGCATGGCCGCCTGAGCATACAGCAAGGAAGGAGAGAGATAGAGGAACGGCAAAATATTGGTGGATCATTGGAAACATCGGATCAAATTGGATTACAATTTTTGATTTTCGGAGAACATTCTAAAATAGAAGAGAACGATCGGCACCCTCGAAGGACAATTGAGCCTCCAAAAAAAAGAACTTAGCGGCGCCTTAGCGGAAAGGAGCGAAAGGCGAGACGAATAAAACAAAATTAACAGACTGCTTTAAAGAGATACGATCCAAAAGAGCTACAGATCTACGGGACCACGGGAAAAACAGTTGAGAGTGGAAAAAGGAACTTACGAGAAGACCACATTTGAAATACTATGAAATAAAAGGAGGAGGGGGAAAAAAAAAAGGGAGAAAGAACAGTGACAAAGCAATCTTCCTGAACGCAGACATCTTGTATAGACTGTAAAACAGAAATAGAAGATTGAAGACTCCTTCCCAAAAAGACACTTGTAAGATATAATATACGATACCAGATCAACTTGAAATTGAAAACTTTAATTTATATATTGATTTAGTAATATTGATTTAGTAATATACTGATATTTAAACTTTAACATATAGTTATCAAAATTATTAAAGTTAAAAATAGTAATACGTGGATACCTAAATAATTAACTATCACTGTTATTATTATATATTAGTTTTCTTTTTTATGGAAAGTAAGAAATAAGAAATAAGATTCTTAAAGATATTAATAACAATTTATATTAAGATACTGAATTAAGTGAACTTATATATTTATATAGATATTTTTTTCTCTTCTCTTCTTTTTTCTTTTCCTATGATTACTGAATACTAAACTATTTAGACTGTTTAGATTGTGAACTTACAAAGATAGAAATTGTTAGTAAATATTTTTGATAAGATAAGTTAAAAAAAAAAAGAAGAAGGGGAGGGAATATAATAACAATAACAATAATAATAAGCTCTTGACAGGTTTTTTCAAAAACAGAAAATTGACGTTCAAATGATTAACAATTAACTCTTCTTTCTTATCTCCCTATCTCAAAATACGAATAATATTCTCCAATACTTTCCTTTATTGTACTTTAATGAATTTCTGACCTCCCTTGGATTTTCTTAAACTCTAGAATCCTTTACTCCATTTCATACCCCCCTTTCTCACTCTTTAATAGCTAGTTTAATCTTTTACCCTCTACTTCTTACTCTAAGTATACCGATTATAGAGAAAGTATAACGATAAGAAGAGGGAAAAATATATGAAAGTGTGGAATAACTTTTTCAGCAGAGTGATCATGTCAACAACAACTATTGTAACCAAACCAATTAAGAAACCAATCCCAGTAACACCTTCAGCGACAGGGCAAAAACTGATCACAGAAATGGCAACTACTGAAAAACAAGGACAAACACCATCACTACATACCATGCAGGCCACACTAGACAGAATACAAGAATTCATGATGACACAGCAAGAAACAATGGTAAAAATGCAACAAACAATATTTAATAATCAGGAGCAGACTAATGAAAATTTTGAAGAAGTTAAGGGAAACATCAAAAAATTAGATAATAGAATGGAGGTAATTCAGGGAGTAGTAGCAAAACATGAACAACAAATAAAATATTTAGAGGAAAAAACCAACATAACTGATAAAAAAATAGAGGAAACGGAAGAATCACTAAAAACAAAAAACAAAGAATTGGAAGGGGCCATTGCCCTTCTCGAAATGGAGAAATCAGCATTCTACCTTAGGTTCCAAAATATACCAGAGGTGAAAGAGGAGGAGTTGCGTGATCAGGTAGCAGAAATACTAGCAGAAGCTCTACAGGTAGAAAAAGAAGAAATAAATAGACATATAGATGAAATTTACAGAGTACAAACAAACTTTGCCAAAAGACACAAGTTACCCAGGGAGGTACATGTACGATTCACAAAAAAAGCAATAAGAGATGAAATTTATAAAACTACGAGAACAGAACAAATACTACATAAGGAAAGAGAAATTAATGTATTAAAACAAATTCCCAAACGAATAAGAGAAAAGAGAAGGGACCTACAATACTGCACTGCAAAACTAATAAGACAAGAAATTCCTTTTAGATGGTTGATTCCGGAAGGAATCCTGGTGACTTGGAAAGGGAAAAAAATAAAGATAGAAATAATGGAAGAGGCAGACCAATTTATTGAAACACATTTAGAAAAAGAAGGAGAGAGCAGTGTAGAAGGTGAGGGACAAAGTCAGGAAGAAAAAGAAATGTTGGAAGAAATGGAGAGAATGAAAAGACAAGAGAGAGAGGGAGATAAGAGAATGAAAACAAAAGAAATAAGAACCGTGAGACAAACAAGAGCAACAAGTAAAAAATAAAATGCAAAATCAAATCAAAATATTTTCAGTTAACATAAATGGAATCAATTCACCAATAAAAAGAAGACAAATACTCAATAGACTACAGAAACAAGGTTCAGATATCACATGTTTACAAGCAGTTCACATTAAAAAAGAAGAGTATAAGTTATTACAGCAGCCCAAGATAGGTAATCTTTTCACATCCTTAGCTGACTCAAGGAAAAAAGGAATAGCACTATATATCAAAAACTGGTTAAGCCCCAAACAAATATATAGAGACACAGAAGGAAGAATACTTATGGTAGAAATCACAATTGATAAAACTAAAATATTATTAATAGCCATATACGCTCCTAATAATGGACAAAAAGAATTCTATACTAAATTATATCAACAAATTATAAAATTAGAGAGAGAAAACATCTGTATAATTGGTGACTTCAATGCAGTAGTAGATGCCAAAGAAGATTATAAATCGGGATCAAAAAAAAATTCTGAAAGAAAAATTTTACCCAAAAATTTCTTTGAAATCGTGAATGAATTTAAAATAAAAGATATATGGAGAGAAAGACACCAGAAACAAAACCAATATACATACTTTTCAAACCCACATCAATCCTGGTCCAGACTTGATATGGCCTGGTCAAATATAGAACCAATTATTAAAATAGAGAGTGTAGAAATAGAACCAAATACGTGGGCGGACCACAATCCCATAGTAATTACAATGAGAGGAATAAATAAGACAAGAAGGAGATGGATGATGAACCAGAAAATAATAAAAGAAAAAGAATTTAAACAATATATGGAGAAAGAACTAACTTTCTTTCTACAGGAGAATTGGAACGAAGATACATCTATACAAAACATTTGGGATACTATGAAAGCATATGTAAGAGGACTATCTATTGCTTACTCTATTAAAAAAAATAAAAATAAAAATAAACAGATTAAGGATTTACAAAACAGGATAGGGGAATTAGAACACAAATTACAAGAGACACCACAAGATAAGGAAATAAAAGAAGAAAAGGAATTAATTAAACACAAAATAAACCTGATAACACAAGAAGAAATCGCATTAAAAATTAAGTCAGCCAAACAGAACCATTTTGAACATGCTAACAAACCAGGTAGATGGCTGGCTTATAAATTAAGAAAAGAAAAGGAAAAAAAACAATACAACAACTAGAGGATTCGCTAGGGAAAATGCAGTTGGCAATAGAAGAAAAAAAAGAAATAGCACGAGAATATTATAGAGAACTATACAGCAAAGATACTATACAAATCCAAAATATACAAGACTATTTAAAAAATTCTAGTATAGCGCAATTACCAGAGGATATTAAAAATAAGATGGACGAAGAAATAACACTGATTGAATTAGAAAAAGCAATAAAGAACCAAAAAAATAACAAAACCCCAGGACCGGATGGTATTCCAGCAGAGTATTATAAAGAATTACAAACAATTTTAAAAAGTATACAATTAATTACATACAATGAAGTACTAAAAAAAGGAGCAATTCCAGACTCATGGACAGAGGCACTAATAACAATCATCCCCAAAGACACCAATACGAAACATAAGATCCAGAGTTACAGGCCAATCTCGCTGTTGAACTCAGATTATAAAATCTTTGCCTCCATAATGGCGGAAAGACTTAAAAAAACGCTTACTAAAACTATACACTCAGATCAAAATGGTTTTTTACCAAACAGACATATCAAAAACAATATCAGAACAATTATAAACATTTTAGAATATTATGAGACTCATCCAGGGGATTCCATGGCACTCATATTCCTAGATGCCCAAAAGGCATTTGATAATTTAAACTGGGACTTCATAACAAATCAATTAGATAAAATGAATTTTGGAGAAAACTACATAAGAACAATTAAAGCAATATATTCAAAACAAACTGCAAAAATCCTCATCAATGGAGAAACTACAAAAAATTTTAATATAGAAAAGGGAGTTCGACAAGGTTGTCCTCTCTCCCCTTTATTATTTATATTATCATTGGAATCATTATTACAAAAGGTAAGGGAAAACAAAGAAATAAAAGGACTCAAGATAAAAGAACAGGAATATAAATTGCAGGCATTCGCAGACGACATGGTTTTCAATATAGAAGAACCTCTAGAGGTAGGATCAATTTTACTAAAAGAAATTAATGAATTTGGGAAAGTAGCAGGTCTAAAAATTAACAAACAAAAAACTAAAATAATAACCAAAAATCTGACAGATACACAAAATAAGGAATTAGAAAGGAAATTAGAAATACAAATTGTAAAGAAAATAAAATTTTTAGGAATCAACCTGTCAGCGAAATGCACAACAATAAAAGAAGAAAACTATATGGGAATTTTAAAACAAATTGAAAAGAAACTAGATAACTGGAACAAATTACAAATATCTCTAATAGGCAGAATTGCAGCGATTAAAATGTCAATACTACCTCAAATTTTATACTTATTTCAGACTATACCAATCAAATTAGAGAAAAAATATTTTGAAAAATTAAATAAAATACTAACCAAATTTATATGGGCCGGGAAAAAACCAAGAATTAAATTAAAATATTTACAACAAAATAGAAATCAGGGAGTGTTCGGACTGCCAGACTTTGAATTATATTATCAAGCATCTGCTTTAACATGGATAAAGGACTGGATACAAATCAAAAATAGACGCTTACTGGTATTAGAAGGTTATGATTTACATATAGGGTGGCATGGATTCCTCTGGGATGATAAACATAAAACACACTCATATTTTAAAAGACATAAAATCAGAGACTCCCTATTAGGAATCTGGCTTAGAATCAAAAAACAATATTATACTAAGATACCACCCTGGTTCTCTGGCATGGAAGCCATTACTTACCCAAACACAACAAACCTGGAAAAAATGGTTACATACGAAGAAATACTGGAAGAAGGAGGAGCCTTAAAATCTATATCAAAATTAGAACAGGGAGGAATTAAGATTGACTGGTGGCCATACTTTCAAATTAAGAACAGATTAGAAAACGACAAGAGGAAATATGGAATACAAAAAACTAAATCAGAATTAGATAAAATCTTATTAGGCCAGGAACAAAAAGCAATAACTAAAATATATAAATTTCTTCTAAAAAACAAAACACAGAAAGATATAATAAAGGGAAATATGATAAGCTGGACGAAAAATTTTGGACATGAAATACCAATTAATCAATGGGAAAAAATATGGAATCAGAACTACAAAATCAGTCTCATACAAAGAAAATTATTATAAACTATTCTATAGATGGCACCTCCCTCCAGCGAGATTGGCAAGAATGTATAAAAATCTACCACCAAATTGTTGGAGATGTCAGTGTAAAACTGGATCTTATTATCATATGTGGTGGACCTGTCCAAAAATCAAACTCTTCTGGAATAAAATCAAAAACTGGTTAACAGAAATCACACAACAAGACTTAGATATTAAACCGGAAATTTTCTTATTGGGAATCATCAACCAAAAAATGGAAAAAAAACACTACTATATCATTTTACATATACTAACAGCGGCAAGAATAACGATAGCACAAAATTGGAAATTAAATGATATTCCCGAGGAAAGCAGTGTAATCAGAAAAATTTTGGATTGTGCCGAAGCGGATAAGTTAACTATGGAATTGAAAGGAAAGGAAGACTCCGACTATTATGAAATTTGGAATTTATTTTACAATTGGTACGAAAAACGAAAACAAATATCATCAATGTAATAAATGTAAATATAAGTTAAATAAGACACATAGAAATTAGAATAAGGAATGAATAGAGAAAATAGTTATATTATAATAATATATATGTATACTATGATTTTACAAAATTGAAAGTGCCTTATTTCTTATGAACTATTATTATTATTATCAATACTATCATCAATATCACTATCGTTGTACTATTATTAATACTATTGTTAATATTAATATTAATACGATTGATTTATAAAATCTATCACATAAAAGACAAGATAAAAGTTGGAAAATACATAAAAATATATCGCTAACATATACTCGCCGTAGAACAAATTATAGAAATTAACAGCTCTATAGCTGTATGCGTTTTTTATGTTTTGTAAATGTTTATATTGTACTTGTTAATGTCATAATGTTCTTTTTTTTTGTTTTGTATGTTTGTTTGTTTTTAAATGTAAATAACTTAATAAAAACTATTTTTTTTTTAAAAAAAGGAGTGTATAAGCAAAAAATCTCTAATTGTATAATTAGTACTAGGAACTGAGTCTTTTTCATGATGTTATATGAGCTTGGGGAAAAAATAGGCTATTAAACTGAAAGTTCAATACTTACTTAGGGGTATGCTCACTGAATTCCATTGGTTTATTTCTGAGTAGTCATACAAAAGGTTACAATCGTGTTTTATTATTTTAATGTATAGCAAGGGACACATCAAGTATTTTCAACTGTTATTCCTATGAGATGCCAGATTTTATAGAGAATTAGTAAAACTGGTAAATAAAGCCAGTTTAATTATATATTTATAAACCTTATAGATAAAAACCTTACATATGTAAAAAAAACCCTTATATATAACCCAGAGGTGGGTTGCTCCCAGTTCGGACCGGTTTTATAGAACCAGTAGCGGGAATTTCCCCCTACTCGCCAACCGGGAATGATCGCCGGTTGGCCACACCCCCGAACCGGCTTTAATGGCGGCAGAGTAGGTGCCGCCATCTTATTTCTGGCTTCTGCGCATGCACAGAAACTGTTTTTTGCTTCTGCACATGTGCAGAAACTTGGTTTTGGGCACTGCGCATGCATGCGCAAAGCGCACGTGCACCCACGGCACGGGAAGAAGCGAACCAGCGGCGAGGTAAGTTAGAACCCACCCCTGATGTAAACCTTATTCTAGAAGGTAGATAATATATTTCCTATTCATATTGCAGTAAAGAGAAATGAGAAAGTTATTTGCTTTCGGTAGGGCAAGAGAGAATTTATTTTAGGGAGTCCCTGCTCATATTCTTGATTGTCTGAGGATATTTAATTTAACCTTCAGTAGTTTGATGTTCAGATGTACAAAGCAATAAAGACAAGGGAAAGAAGGAAGAGCCATTTTACAATAAAATGCTTACCTCTGATTGATTTGCACCTGTCTTCCACCCTTATGTTAGGATGCCAGTGAAATAAGAGCTGAAATGAAATCATGATGGAAAGGTTCATGTTAACACAATTTATTACAGTTGAAATAGATTTTTCTTGAGGGAAAAACAGTTCCATTAGCCAAACTTCTACATTTCATCCTTTTTATTTCAGAGTGCTTGGATGGATTTTTTTTTTAATTTAATTTTAGGATGTAGTTTGAGAACTTGTTATTTCTGCAATTTATTATATATTTTAGTGTTTTTTGAATACAATATTTATAATGTGAGTGAATAACATTGTCTAGAATTTGTCATTTGTTTTAGTTAAAGATTGATATTCACTGTTGAATTCAATGTTTGTATGATAAATTAGATGAATTTTGCATTTAGTAGGACAAAAGAGCCAGTTTGGCGTAGGGGTTAAGCCATTAGGCTAGAAAACAAGAGACTGTGAGTTCTGCCTTAGACAGAAAGCCAACTGGGTGACCTTGGGCTAGCTACGTTCTCTCAGCCTTAGGAAGGAGGCAGTGCAAACTTCCGAAAACACCTGACTTATCCAGGCAGTCTTCAAGAATCAAACACAAATGAATGGAAGAAAAAATAAATAAAAGGACAAAATGCTCTGTTCTTTTTAATGGGTAGCCATGTTGATAAATACTTTGATAATTAAGCTAATTATGTATTTATAACTATCTAAAACATAGTTTTCATGTAATAATACATTGTTGTTGTTGTTGTTGTTGTTGTTGTTGAAATTTATACAGCTAATGTTACCCTTGACTTGGCTCTTACATTACTTCTGTAATGTTGCAAATTATATTTCTGGGATGCAGCAACAGCCAACGTAATATGTCTCATTCAATCATATAAGCTAAATAATACAACTTTGGGAAGCAAGAAGGGAGAGATACAATGCCCAAAGCTGATAATGATTAAAACCTTAGTGCTTATTTAGAACAGTCTATGAGATGATCTGTTAATTTCATACTAATATAATATAATAGAGGTTGAGAGAGGATGAATGCTGAAGAAATAGAAAACATTATGCTGTTTTAATATATTGCACTATTCAAATTTGCCTTTAAGCTATTTAAAGGAGGCAATTGAAAAATACTGGCTAAATCTGTTTTATCCCAAATGCCCAGATGTTCCAAGGATAAAGGTGGAATCGCAGTTAAGTCTCATTCAGATGGTCATCTCCAATAGCACAAAGGGATGATTTCATAGAAGACACTAAAATATACGCACCTTGTATATAAGTAGGATGAGCTTAAGCATAGCATCTGGCTTTGCAGTGCAAATATTCCATATCCTGAAAAGGAGGAAAGAAAATCCCCCCCAAATCTATTTAATAGAGGAAATGTTTTTTCCAAGCCCAGGTCTGCTTAGTACATGACATAATCTGAATTACAATGAGATGATTTGGAGATTATTTTTGTCCACAGCCTATAGAGGTATTTTTGTTCCTAATATTGCATTAGCCTGAGAAAGAAATTCATGCTACGTTCTGCATCTTTTTGGGTATTGATGTTCCTTCAGAAGTTGTGGGAACTTCATCATTGGAAGCTTTCAAAAAGAGGCTGGACTGCCATCTGTCAGAAATGGTGCAGGGTCTCCTGCTAGGGCGGGGGGTTGAACTAGATGAACTACAAGGTCCCTTCCAACTTTGTTTGTTTGTTTGTTTGTTGTTTGTTTATCTTCATCTTCACAGGCTTCTATAGTCTCCAACATAAAATGTTCTATAATGCAACTAGAAATTGTAAACGTGGCTGATAGACTGTAATTCAGTCTTTAAGATGCTCAAAGACCAAGATTTCCGCTGGATTTATGAATTCTTCTCAGAAGCTTGATATGGTTCCACTGTGCTCATAATACAAAGAGCACTAGCGTAACAGGGTTGCTAACACACACACACACACACACACACACACACACACACACACATACACACACACACACACGGAATGTTTCAAAACCATTCATGGTATCCATCATTCTTCAAAATGTTCCTTCCCCAAGCTGGTGATGGGGAAAGATGTCAACTCTATTGTTCTTAGACAGTTGTGGCCATGCAGATTGCAAATAGCAGGAATTGAAATATTTAGAGAGCACTATTTATTTATTTATTTATTTATTTATTTATTTATTTATTTATTTATTTATTTATTTATTTATTATTTCTTTCTTTCTTTCTTTCTTTCTTTCTTTTTCTTTATTATTATTTATTTATTTATTTATTTATTTATTTATTTATTTATTTATTTATTTTTAATTTTAGTGTTCTTATATGCCGCCCTACTCCCTGGGGACTCAGGGTAGCGTACAACATGTAAAGAACAACTATAAAAACAATATTAATAACAGTTTTAAAAAGATTAAAAACATACAAACCATACATACATGGGGGAGACATAAGGTATTAATGGTCTCAAATCACCCCGCCTGCAGGAAGAGCCATATCTTAATTGCTTTTCGGAAGGCCAGCAAGGTGGGGATAATTCGGATCTCTGGGGGTAGTTGGTTCCAGAGAACAGGGGCCCCCACAGAGAAGGCTTCATTCAGCAGCGCCATAATTCATGAGTACAAACCTCCCTTCCAGTTCTTATGGGACTACTACACACCAGCTCGCTTCCCCATCCCAAATGCCCATGCCCCCTCCCCATTTCTATGGCAGCCGATAGCAAGCACACTGCAGAAACCTATGCTGGAGATCCGGCTGACGTTCAGCAGAATGGGAAATATTGCCCAGCCAGCATAGCCAAAACTATTCTACTTGGGATTCCTGAATGCTGTATCTGAAGGGGGATTCCTGCAAACATTTTGGTCACAGCGTCTCATCAAGTCTTTTCTTTACAATGCTGTCATTTATCAACCAATGGTATGTCTTGTAGCAAACAGCATTTATTGCTCAGATTACTTTTTAATACTTGGAGCTTGAATGAAAGAGAAAATGAGGTCATGGCCTGTCTGAACAGATAAATGAGGTATTCATGGAAGGCTTCAGACCACATTGAGCAAAAGCAAAATACTGTGTTACCTAATTTATACAAGCTAAATACAGTGCTACAGCTTATGAACACACAGTTCAGTTCAAGGTCTTGTTTCCCAAATACCCTGACAGAAGAATGAATATACATTGGGAAGCTTAGGTTTATTTATTGGGTGATTGTGGTCACTGTCTCTCTCTCTCTCAGTCCTAGGAAGAAGGCACTGACAAAACCACTTCTGAAGATATTGTTCTCATAGTTGCCTGAACTCAGGATTGACTTGATGGACAATAACAACCATAATTTCAAAATAATTTGCATCTAAATGAGACCATATTGGTTTGTCAAATATTCATAATATCAACTGGAAAAGAATACCTACAATGTAATTAACATTCTACATTCCAAAAAGTAAAATCTTGCTGCAAACCAAAAATCCTTCTTTAAAATTGAGCTAAGTTTTTATCGAAAGTGACAAATTTTACCCTAAGGAAAACTGCTCTCAGACTTCCTGCTGCTTTCAGCTGCTGGTAAAAGATAAGGTTTTATTTAAAAAAAAGTAAACCTATGTTTTTTCTCCTTAGTGAAATATAGTAATACACCACGTTCTACCAAAGCCCCGCCCTGCTGGCATTCCGCAAAGCAGTAAAAACATGGCTCTTCCGACAGGCGGGGTGATGAGAGGATTCCCCCATGCATGAATGGTTTTTTGTTTTTAATGCAATGTAATGTTTTTAAATGTTATTTTATTGTACCGTTCTTATCTCTGTTGTATGCCGCCCTGAGTCCTACAGGATTGGGCGGCTTATAAGAACTTTTAATTAAATTAAATTAATTAAAAGCAGTTCTTAGAATCTGGCATAGGTCCTTTTTCTTTTGCATCCAATATTTCTGTCAATGTTTCATCAATTACTGTAGTGTTCCAACTTGGTAATGGCTCAATAAGATTTAATTTTGTCTTCTAGTACTACAGCTTCTTGTAATTAATGAGTATTTTCTAAGATATCTTGGATGTTCACATCTCTTTTATAGATAATTTCAATTATATTCCTTCCATCTTTGTACATTGGCTTTTTTTAACCTTATCAATTCAAGGCTGGAATCTCATTCTCAGTTTAGAGATGTTTTGGAAGACTTTCTTTGATTTGCTGTGTCTATTTCTGTCTTTGATGTATGTGTGTGTGTGTGTGTGTGTGTGTGTGTGTGTGTGTGTGTGTGTGTGTGTGTAACATTTTTTTGCTGATAAATGAAAATAAAGAAAGAGAGACTATTATCCTTGTGTCTTCTGACAGCCCTCTGAAATTCTATATTAAGTTCCTTTCTGAGATCTTTTTCTTTGCTTTGCTTTTTTTCTCTTCTTGCCAATTTCTACCATATGTTCTCACATCCAGTTTCCTGTCTTCTGTTTCTTAATCTTTGGCATTCTCCTTCCACTTTTATTGTAGCAACCTTGGTTTCATTCGTAGGTCTTCTGGTTCTCTATGAGGTTCAAGACTTCAAAGAAATGTTGATGTTCTCCTTGAAAATGGTGGATATATAGTCAAGGTAACATTGTAGAATCTGGTTGGCTTACTTCTTCCACTTGACTTGACTTGTAACTTAAAGATGATCCGTTGTGATCTGTTCCGCAGACAGCTCCTGTTCACACCTGCAGTTATAACTGATCTCTTCATATCATGATTTATTTGTGTTCTCTGTGTTCTCCATCTGGTCATGTTTTGATAGAAACTGATGAGTCAGTTTTTCTGCTTCATTTTAGTTTTCTAGTCCATGCAGTTGAAATACATTTTCTTCATTATTTTCAGCTCTGGTATTCTAGTCTCCAACTACAAGCAGCATATATTGCTTGCAAGTTCTATCCATTTCAAATGGACCCTGATCATAAAATTCCTCCATCTTCTCTTCTTTTGGAAATTAATGGATGAAAACTAATCAAGGAGAGAAGCAACTTGGAATTAAGGAGAAACTTTCTAACAGTGAGGACAATTAACCAGTGGAACAACTTGCCTTCAGAAGTTGTAGGTACTTCATCACTGGGGGGTTTTAAGAAAAGACTGGACAACCACCTATCTGAAATGGTATAGGGTCTCCTGCTTGAGCAGGGGTTGGACTAGAAAACCTCCAAGGTCCCTTCTAGCTCTATTCTAATTGATTTATTCTTTTGCATCAATCTTGGAACACGAACTTCGTAACTGTTTTATTGCAAGGTTACCTATAAAGTCTAATTAATATTCTTTGGACTTCAGTTGCATTGTATGCAAGTTCTGTTTTCTTCCCCTTATAAATGTAATGTCATTTTTTTTCATAAGTTGTAATCTTGGGGGTTTTGTATCTCCAGGGTCTGGTGAAATGTCATCTTTCCCCTGGATGGAGCTGGTTTGCAATTTGGGAGTCCTCCTAGACTCACAGCTCCTGCTCAATGAGAGCTCCTGGAAACTACAATTGTTCTAGGGTACAGCGGCACACACAGTGTTGGGTATCTATAGGTTTGACCATAGTATACCCCTATTGCATAAGCTGTGTGGTCCCTCAGTTTCTTCCCAGACACAATTAATGGTGTTGATTGTTACCTTTAAAGCCAACATAACATGGGACCTTGTTAACCCTACGAGAAAGTTCAAACAAGAAGCACAACAATGAATATTAGCGCTCTCTTTATCGTAAAGTTTTATTAACTGAAACTTGCAAGTCTGAAAGTGATTCTCCCTTCCTTTTCTTTTTACTCTCTGAAAAACTAGGGGGGGGGGGTACCTTCTGAAATACTTTCCATGCACCCTCTGCTTTAATGAACTGAGAGATCTTTGGCATGACAGTTGTTTAGTTTTCAGATCTTCCAGGATTGCCCCTTGCTGACATTATCTGCCTATCCCACCAGAGCAGATAGGATGGGCATGCTTCCGGTCCCTTGCTTTAAACATTGCCACCTTGTAAGTCATTGGAAGCATACCTTTTCTGTTCCAGCCCCTGATTTGTGGAATACCATTCCCCAAAATATGACAGCCTCACCCCTACCCTTTTAACCTTCAGAAGAGCACTCAAGATCTGCTATGCCCCCCAAATATTGGGAAAGGGTAAGGTTAGAGTGGGAGAGGTTGTGTAGGTTGCATCAGGGGAATGTGACTTTGGTGTCACGTTTTTCTGGTGGGGGTGGGGTTATTTGTTTTATTGTTTTTGTTTTTATAGTTTTATTTTTGGTTATAAGCCAGCCAGAGTTTGGATTTAAGATAAGAGTCTATGCAAATATTTTAAATAAATACATAAAAGTGCTTCTGAGGTTTCATATTTCCAATGTACTTCCCTTTGTAGTTTCAGATTTTCTTTTCCTGAATGTAAATTTCAACAACTAAAAGGCTTTAATATAGTTGTGTCGTAAACACCATTGGTATTGCAATAATAATAATAATAATAATAATAATAATAATAATAATAATAATAATAATAATAATAATAATAACAACAACAACAACAACAACAACAACAACAACAACAACTTTTCCTGAGTAATATGTTGAGTGCCATTCAATCTGACAGGCCTATCATTTATTTATTTATTTATTTAAAATTTATATGCCTCATCTCTCACTGTCTGAGGCAATCATCCAGCACTATATCATCAATCACTTTATATTGTCTGTCTATGTGGCTTTCTTGGTTAAATACAGGAGTAGTTTATCTTTGCCTTCTCTTAATGCAGTATAAATGGATATCTTTGCCATTGTCACTAAAGAGATTGTGCACCTCCAACACTTTCCTGTGTCATTTCTGCCCATGGTAGGTGCTGGTTGCTTTAGCTGCGCAGCTGGTATGATCTTCATGCCTTGAGTCACCCTGTTGAGATTATATTATATTCATTTTGTTTCCTTTTCCATGTCAGCAATAGGTTGCACTCCGTAAGAAGAAGATTTTAGTGAGTTGTGGAAAGGCAGAAACCTGACCCTTAAGCCTTATGTAGGTATTCATTTTTCTTGTATGAGGGTTAAATGTGCGGTAGGGCAGTAGCAGCACATTGTCTTTTCTGCCTTCAGTGTCAAAGTTGTTCTTTCGTTCAGCAGAGAGGTATGCTTAAAGGTGTGTAGGTGGCTTATTCAATTGAATCTCCTCATGACATAACATGGCTGTCAGCAATGCAGCATCCACAAAGCAAAATCCACGACTCTTCCTCACAGATTTACTGTATGAGCAGAATTCAGAATTTTGTATTTGAAAGGAGGAGGGAGAAAAGATGGCTATTAGCCAGCAGTTGTCTCTCTAATCTGCATTAACGTGGAGTCAATTTTATTCTGAGATGTGGAAAAAAATGAGTTCAATTATATAATAGCAATACATAATTTCTGCATTATTAAATCATTACAATTATTACAACATTATTAAACCCATAAGTATAATCATTATGGGATGTCCCAAGTGACAATAATATTAATCTTCAAGGATCTTTCTTAACAGCACACTTTAAACGGCAGTAAAAGTCAAGAGAGAAGGCACCATTCATATCTCCAAGGAAACACTGTTCCCTGAAGTTAAGGCCATAATTAAAAAGGCAATGATTTCTCATTTTCCCCAAATTTTCCTCAGGGAAGATGCCCTCAGCATTCCTATTCAGGACATGAATACTGCAGGGATAGGTTCAATTAGAAGCACAGTCTTGCAGATAATTCTACAAATATACAGGTGCCTAATTAATTAGGGCTTGATAAGTCAAAACCAATGCTTTGAATTGCACCTAATAGCCTATTAGTGACTGTAGAGAGTCAGGATGATGGCTTTGACAGAATTATGTCAGCTCTATTTCCAAGGTAACGGGGGGCAAAATATATTTGAAGTGCGCCACAGATGGATAGTAGTCTATTTGAAAAAGATCCATCTCTCTAACTTGCAATGCTTGTATTATGTATGAGTGATAGATAATGAGTGCCAACAAGTAGGCTCCTGCGTTTTCTACCAGTTATAGTTTGCAAATCATCTTCAGAGACCAGTTCATGTAGAGCACATTGTAGTAATCTATGTAAGAGGTAACAAGGGTATAACTTACTCTTCAGGGCTTCTTTCCTAGAAGGCTGAAATTGGTGCATCATTCAAAACTGGTGAAAGTCTTCCCTAGGCACAGCGTTCCTCTGGGAAAGTTTCTGACGAGTTTGAATTTGGAACCGGTGTAATATACACCAAACTGAACAGCATTATCATAACCCAGTATTTCCAATTCCCAACCTTTGAAGGTGGACCAGAAGGACATCATGATCAGTGGTTTCAAATGCCACTGAAAGACCCAAAAGGACATGAAAGGTTCACCCCACCATCCAGGAGCTGACAGAGGTCAAGCATCAGGACAACCACTGTGGCTTTTGCCTCTGAAGCTGGAAAAAATCAAGGTAATCTATTTCATCTAGGTCACTATGTAAACCCACTACTCACTCCCCAACCTTTTCTACAAAGGATAGGTTGGAGATTGATCGTTGTCCAACATGGGCATCTCGGTAACATGACAAACTAACATTTTTTTTTCAAATGACATATAGATAACACCCCTGACTAATCAATCCCCTTCCTCAAGTTTTTAATGTTTCAATGTTCTATAAGTCCCTTGTGACCTAGCTTTATCATTAGGCCTGGAGATCTCAGGGGACTAGAAATATCTTAAAATGGCTCTAATATTGTGTTTCATCTACTCTCCCCTGTACCAGATAGTTGTATTTTTAATTTAATACTCCAATTCACGTGCAAGTCTTGACATCCCCCCCGATTCTCATAGATGTCAAGGTCCACTTCGAACACGATGGATGAACATCATCATTTTAATAAGATTATTTTAATAATTGCTTTTAATTTATTTATTGTTTTATTATAATATCTGTATGCTGCCCAAAGTCATTTCATATGAGATTGACAGCGATACAAATTTACTAAATAAATAAATAACATGTAGCATGTACCCTGTTTCCCCCCCAAATAAAATATCCCCTGATAATAAGCCCAATCGGGCTTTTGAGTGCATGGCAATAAGGCCAAGCGCTTATTTCAGGGTTCAAAAAAATATAAGACAGGGTCTTATTTTACGGGAAACATGGTCACAGTGCTTCCATTGTCCAGCAGAATATCTACTACTTCACCTTCAGAATCCAGATTACTTTATAAGTAACTCACAGTGGCAAACATACATAACAGTCCTTCCTCCTCCTATTTTCCACACAACAACAACCCTGTTTGGCCCAAAGTCACCCAATCAGTTTTCATTGCTAAGATAGAACTAAAACTCACAATCTCCTCATTTTTAGCCTGATGCCTTAACTGCTGGACAAAACTGCCAGAAATTAGCAATCTTATATTATCTTGGCCTAGGCATCTCTTCTGCAAAATTATCTGAAATATAATATGTTGAATGAGAATGCTAACAGCTTACACAATTTTAGATGCTGTGGAGGTAGTTTTGGGATGCCAGAATTTACAGGAGTGCCGTTGTCCAAACCATATATATTTTATTCTTAATCATTTAGGCCTGAAGTATAAACTCCTTAATTTTTTAGGAACTCAATTTAGCTCAAACTTACATATAACAACAAATGCTCCTTAAAAGTTAAAGAGAGTCTCCATAAAAAATTGTTTTGTTATTAAAGAACAAATTTACAGAAGGCAATTTAAGGTGATGTTCTCTCCCTGACTTGTTCATACAAGTTCAAAAATGTTAATAATTTGACTATATTAACACTGATTTTTAATTTATGGTATTAAATCTTAACAATAGGCAATATTTTCTAAAATATGTTTTAAATCCATCTAAGTAAGTATTCAACCATATCAGTCTCATGAGCATAGACACATCGTTAAAGATGTTATACCCTGCCTACTACCAAGTGTTACACTGTTACTGAAATTTCTCAGTGGGATTTGAATAATCATTTTAGTCACTAAGAAGCAGATCAAAGGTCATCTTCAAAAACTTACTGTGATTCATTCATCTTTTTCATGTTTCAGCAATGTATGTTGTCCTGAATGCTGCTTTTTGATTTGATTTGAATTTGATTTTTGTGCTCCTCTAATTTTGTTAAAAATTACAAGACAAAGGAAAGATGGAACTGCTAACTTTCAGTATTTATCTGAATTAAGTAATGTGGACTTATTACAAAACAGCACATTGTCTTCCATCTGTTTGCCCGTTCTAATGACCTGTTTTCTAAAAGGAACTGAAGCTTTATTACATTGGAAATTGAAGAATAAGGAGCAGATCTGGTGTCAAGCTCTCTTGTTATTTAATCTCTTCAAATAACAAATAACAGAACATAGGTTTGAGCTCAGAATAAATCACTTACCGTATTTTCCGGAGTATAAGACGCACCGGAGTATAAGACGCACCTTAGTTTTGGGGGAGGAAAATAGGGGAAAACAATCTGCCTACCAGGTATTCATCTGGCTAGGGTCCTTAGTCTGTTCAGCTTCAGCACATTATTTTATCCCCTGGTTAGGACTTAAAAAAAACCTTCTTCTGAGAGAGTAACAATGAAAGAGCCTGCAAGCCAGTAAGAGCTGGGAAGATAGTTAGCACCTGGTTAGGGCTAGAAAAAAACTTATTCGGAGCAAGTAGAGCAATGAAAAAAAATTCTGCAAAGACTTAGGGCTGGAAAAACATTCTTTGGAGAGAGTAACAATGAAAAAGCCTGCAAGGTAAGAGCTGGGAAGATCTGTTAGCACCTAGTTAGGGCTGGAAAAAAAAGCTACATTCGAAGTATAAGACGAACCCAAATTTTCAGCCATTTTTAGGGCGGAAAAAGGTGCATCTTATACTCTGAAAAATACGGTATTTTGATCAAGTGATATTGAAGTATTGAAAAATCAAAATAATATTTTTGCAACTACCTTTCTTAGAATTAGTTTGTTCAGCATTAATCTTGAAAAAGAGCTTTTGAACACCTGCTCTTTAAAGCAACTTGTAAACTTTATGATGGTTTAACATGTGTGATAGGTTTGTGGCTGCTCCATAACATTTACTACATCTTTAATACATGAAGTCATTATTGCTTTAGCAATTCCATTTTATGGTATTTACCATTTTATGTCAACATCATATATAAATAAAACAATATGAATATTCAGTACACCATAGAGAAGAATGATTGATTCTCTAATCAAGGGGTAGGGTGGGGATTATTTATTGTTTTTATTTCTTCTACATTGTATTTTTTTTATTTTTGTAAGCCACCTGGAGTTGCCGTGAGCGAGTAGGTGGCTATATAAATTTTCCAAAATAAATAAAGAAATTGATCTGCCATTTTGTCAAATCTGTTTAATTTGCTAACTTCTGCATGCCTTGATGGGTTAATATGTTCATTCCATGCTTTGTGAGTGTAAGATGCCAAGATGAAGAAGACTGCTGGAATCACAGAGGTCCTATTGAACTCAATGGGGCTTAATTCAGAGAAAACATATTTTGTGAGGTCCTGTCAGTCTGCATGTAATTTCTCGTCAATATGTACAGTAGTGCTGAAACTAGAGTGCTTATTTGCCTCAATACTTGATTAGCCAAACTGTCTGGCTATTTATAATAAATGAATTGTGCATGTTCATAAGATATAGCCATTACCGTTCATCAGTGTTTCAACATTTCAGGTATGTAAATTAGATTTGAAAGCTGTCATCAGTCAACTCAGCTCTTAATCACAGGTTGGAACACTTTTCCACCCATCTCAAATTAAACAGATTGGAATACTGTGCTCAACTAAATGTTGAAACTCATTGACTTCTGGATTTCAAATATACTGTTGGGGTCAAATGTGATTTTTAAAAAAAAGAATGTAAAAAAAAAATCAATTGGAACCTTCTTAGTATGTGATTTTCCTTGACACAGAATTGACAAAATATTTCCAATTTATTGTTCCAAATAGAGAACCATTCTTGGATCCCCTTGTGCAAATTAACAATAATGCCCACTTGATGAAAACCATTGATCTCACAGAGCCCTAATGAACTATTTGATGCTGTTGAAGTGCAAAGGAATATTATAGAAAGCTAATTCAGAAGTCCATTCAAATAATATCTGGCATATTTACGTACATCCCTTATACTATAATATCTTTGCTTCGTGTCTACTGTAAAAGTTTGGAAACAATGTTGTAAGGAAGGGCTTTGAGCAGATCTTTTTCAGCTTTCAGCATAGATGCTTTCCTGAAACATTTGTCACTTGTACTTTATAGCGCACAGATTTTATGGCTCAAGGCAGAGACTCTCAATATGTTTGAAGTTGTAACAGAATGTGCTCTGTCAACTGCACTTTAGCAAGTTCATCAGACAAGATGCTGCTTCTGGAGTAAGCACTTAACTAGCTATTTGATATTTTCATGTCCTGTCCTGACATTTTAGAGAACTATTATACTGAGTTTACATCACTTCATGAAGAACGAAAGGCATGAAATCAGCCTATATTCTAAGCACAGAAATAGTTGAGTTAGGATTTAGGCTGAGCAGTATTAAAACCCTTTTGCTACCTCATGCACAAAAACTGACATAAAGCAGGATAGCATAAATTTTTGACAATGATGGTCCATTTGGGGATTGAAATTCTAGATAACCGCTGGAGGACAGAAAAAGAGATACAGAAAACTTTTAACTCTTTGCTGCCATCTAGGTTGTATATTTGGGGGAAGCTGAAATGTGAACAAAAGTTATTTATTTTTTATTTATTTTGTTTGTCAAACATGTACAAGATAGTAGGTGTTTGTATAAACATAACATAAGCAAAGAAGTACAGATAAATTAGGACAATAGTACAGTAAGACAGGGACGGTAGCACAGTGGTGCACTTATGCACGCCCCTTACAGACCTCTTAGGAATGGGGTGAGGTCGACTGTAGACAGTCTAAGGTTAAAGTTTGGGGAAGAAACAGCAGAGTCAGGTAGTGCATTCCAGGCATTGATCACTCTGTTGCTGAAGTCATATTTTCTGCAGTCGAGTTTCGAGCGGTTTACATTGAGTTTGTATCTATTGCGTGCTCGTGTATTGTTGTGGTTGAAGCTGAAGTAATCATTGACAGGAAGGACATTTTGGTATATGATTTTATGAACTATATTTAGATCAGATCGAAGGCGACGTAGTTCTAAATTGTCTAATACCAATATTTCAAGTCTGGTGGAATAAGGTATTCTATTGCGAGCAGAGGAGTGGAGGACTCTTCTTGTGAAATATTTCTGGACTCTCTCGATTGTATTAATGTCCGATATGCAGTGTGGGTTTATTTATTTTATTTATTTGTGAGATTTATATGCCGCCTCACAGTGGAAGCACTCTATAAGCGGTTTACACCAGTAAGCAATGTATATTTATATTGCCCCCAACAATCTGGGTCCTCATTTTACCTACCTCGGAAGGATGGAAGGCTGAGTCAACCTTGAGCCGGTGAGATTTGAACCGCTGACCTGCTGATCAGTCAGCTAAAGTGGCCTGCAGTACTGCCTCTAACCGCTGCACCACCTCGGCTCAGGGTTCAAGACAGATGAGGGCAAAATGGGGGCAAAGGCAGGGAGACGTCTTCTTAACCACCAGATATTTGCAGCCATCATTCTATTTCTTTCCCAAACTCCACATGGGAATACTATTTTGTAATAATATAGAATTTCTAGGAGGAAAATAGAACATTTTCTTCTGAGAAGTGTCCAGGGAATTCTAAAATATCATTGCACTGCATTTGCTCCTAGATTGATTCTAAGTAAAAGCAATTGCCGTCAGCCAATATGTTCTCTTTGCCACTGAGATGAAGCTAGCAGGAAAACTAAAAATGACAAAGGAATCTGTTTTTCTCCATTGTTTTGCCTGTTTGCATGTATCTCAATTTCAACTTAACAGCTTTCAAATGAGAACTTTTACCACTTCTAGAAATTGTCTTGCTTCAGAAAAAATGAATAAGTGCACAGAAATGAAAAAGAATAAAGAGTTATTGGAGCATTAAGCATGAATACAGTTTATAAGGGAATGGCATCAAGGTAAGGCTTTTCATAATGTGGTGACAAATGATGTCACCTCCTGCTATCCAGGCAAACAAAATATAAGTAGAAGAGATTGATTTGAATTCTGCAGTAAAAAGATCAGTTATTCTATACATCGGATGCATCGGTGCAGAAAGAAAAAAAGTAAGTAGTGAATCCAGAAGGATATGAAATGCAAAAAGTACACACTTACAGTGACACTGAAGCTACTGATAGATTTTATTACTTTCCATGAGTGCCCACTTTAATCTTATGAATAAGAGGGTGGAGAGATGCTGATATCTTTTTCCACAGGTTTAGAATATAGCAATAGCAATAGCACTTAGACTTATATACCGCTTCACAGTGCTTTACAGCCTTCTCTAAGTAGTTTACAGAGTCAGCATATTGATCCCAACAATCTGTCTCCTCATTTTACCAATCTCGGAAGGGTGGAAGGCTGAGTAAACCTTGAGCTGGTGAGAATTGAACTGCTGGCTGTCAGTAGAATTAACCTGCCATACTGTATTCTAACCACTGTGCCATCACGGCTCATTGCCCATTCTAAAACTTTATTCATTTATTCTTTTTTTATGTGAATTGGTCTATTTCTACTAAATAAATAATCAAGATGTTTTGCCCATCAAGATGTCTTTGTGCAAACATCACAAAAAACACAATTTGTGTTATTTCTGCAATGGTAATATGACACCATCATGACTTGTTCAGATGTCTATGTTTGTAAGCAATCCTAACTATTTGCACTATTTGCATACACTAGTCTTATTCTTTTTCAGGGTAAATCGTGTTCTGCAGTGCATAAAAAATAATATATACATATTAATGGCATGATATTAAAAAAATTAAACATAGCTAAAACTAGTTTATAATAAAAAATAAAATAAAATATAGCTCCGTGTAGATTAAAACACTATCTAGAACTGCTCCATCTTTAACATCTACCGAAACAGGGATGGTATATGGTTTACTTAAGCATTGATTGCTACATCAGCCATAATGGGTTGAGTTGACATATAGCATAGCTTACAAATCACAGTGCCCTGATTCACATAATATACCAATCTAAAATCTGATAACCCACATTCTATCTTAAATGTGATCTATGAATTTGGAAGGGTATTTTTCCTTGACATAATCAATAAAATGATCATTACTAATAATGTATTTGGGGCTTGTTGTTTTTCAAAATCTCTGCTACCATTGTGTAAATGTTTGGATTTTGCAGTTCAGACATCCTAATCTTGATGTTAATGAACAGATGTTTTCTTGCAAGTAGTTTTCCTTTATAGAAAACTTTTTATATTATTTTCTTACTTTTAGAAATATACATATTTTGTTTGTACTTGGAGAAATTTCATCCCTTGTTTCTCGGAAATGCACATAATGCATCCTGGTTCATACATTCATCTGAAAGCCAAACATTTAATATAATTTTGTTGCAAAAGGAAGTCAACAAAATTCTCCATTCTTATGTAGCTGTATGGCTTAATTGCAGAGAATATTAGAAGCTGAACTAAGGCAGTGTCCATGGTAGTCAGATTATGCTCTGGTGTTTTCTCTTTGCCAGACAGAGCTGATTGTCACCATTATTCTGATCAACTCTTCATATAAAATGTAATAACTGTAGCTAAATGATACAGCCAAAGGCTTCTTTTTCATAAGTACTTTTTTAAAGTATTTATTTAAAAAAATGCACACCGTCAGTTAGAATTGCATTTATTGGGAAGAAACTAGTCTCTAATGTGTAATGGTATGTGGGAATGATCTTGGGAAATGTGGCAAAGATATACTACCTAGGGAACAGTCAGATAAGAGGGAAGGTAGCCCACAAATGCATAGCGGTTAGAGCTAGAGGCTCAGGAGGGACCCACCCTAAATTATCAGGCTGCAATGGTAATGGCAAGAGAATTGTGAAAAAAGGAACTGAACTTAGGCTGAGAATACAGAATACCAGAGTTGGAAGGGAACTTGGAGGTCTTCAAGTCCAACCCCCTGCTCAGGCAGGAAATCCTATACCATTTCAGATAAAACTTCACAACTTCTGGAGGCAACTTGGTCCACTGATTAATTGTTCTGTCAGGAAATTTCTCCTTAGTTCTAGGTTGCTTCTCTCCTTGATTAGTTTCCATTCATTGCTTCTTGTCCTGCCTTCAGATGCTTTGGAGAATAGCCTGACTCCTTCTTCTTTGTGGCAACCCCTGAGATATTGGAACAATGCTATCATGTGTCCCTTAGTCTTTCTTTTCATTAAACTAGATATATCCAATTCCAGCAACCATTCTTTATATGTTTTATCCTTCAATTTCAACATCTTTTTTACATTGTGGCGACCAAAGCTGGATGCAGTATTTCAAGTGTGGTCTTACCGAAGCATTATAAAGTGGTATTAACACTTGACATGATCTTCATTCTATCCCTCTGTTAATGCTACAAACATATAAGTGAATAGAATAGAATAGAATAGAATAGAATAGAATAGAATAGAATAGAATAGAATAGAATAGAATAGAATAGAATAGAATAGAATAGAATAAACAGAGTTGGAAAGGACTTTGGAGTTCTTCTAGAATCTAGTCTAACTCACTGCTTAGGCAGGAAATCCTATACCATTTCAGACAGATGGTTATCCAATCTCTTCTTTAAAACTTCCAGTGTTGGAGCATTCACAACTTTTGGAGGTAAGTTGTTCCGCTGATTAATTGTTCTAACTGTCAGGAAATTTCTCCTTAGTTCTAGGTTCCTTCTCTCCTTGATTAGTTTCCACCCATTGCTTCTTGTCCTTCTCTCAGGTTCTTTGGAGAATAGGTTGACTCCCTCTTCTTTGTGGCAACCCCTGAGATATTGGAAGACTGCTATATAGGCAGCATGATTTTTCAAATTCGTTAGGGTCAGGAGCCTGGCTTGGCTGCAAATATCTGTCCATATAAATCTCCTGTTGCAACAGTTTGCATACTGTATAATTTTAAACCATAATTAACAGTTACAATATAAGTAGAAATGAGACTCTTCAAAGCACTGGATTCATGTGCTTCCCTTCTTTTTCTTCTTCCACACAATCAGGAGGGGGGGGAAGCCAGAATTCGGTTTTTGGTTTAGCAAATGTTTGGTTAAAAGCAACGGAGTTCACCCCATTATGCGGCACTAGGGATTCGAACCGCTGAACTGCCAACCTTCTGATCGACAAGCTCAGCCTCTTAGGCACTGAGCCACCACATCCCTAATTGCTATATGAAGACCAAATATTATAGTTCAAAATAAATTATTCTCCATAAGAATATATAAATTTTGACCTATAGCATATATACCATTATATTCACTTGTGAAGACATGCCAGAATTGGGGAATATAAAAGTCAAATCAAGTTTATAAGTCAAAGGGATTTTACTTGGGCTTCTCTCTCCTTGCAGAAGGAATCTTAAAATATAAATTGCACTTCATCTAGCAATCCCAATGTTGTCCTAGGATAGAAAGGACTTGGAGGTATAGTGTAACCACATCTGGAATTGTTGGCCCAAAGTTGATGTGCCTGGGAGAGCAGTCAAAGGACTTCAGTGGCTAATTATAGACTTCCTTGCAGGTGCTAGAGGCCAGGTAGTGTTATTTTGACAGGACAACCTGGTATGTCCAAGCAGAAAGTCAAACTTGAGAGACCAGGCAGGCACAAGAGAAGCGTATATGAAAATGAATGGGATGGCTTCAGTAAGCAAAACAAATTTTCCCAACATTGAGGATCTATTCTGTGCAGGGACATAGCTTTGTACAGGACCATAATCTCTGTTGTTACCATTGCAATAGTTTGAGCCACTTCATATAAGATATATGTTAGAAGGCTATCTTTATTAGAAAAAAAATCATGATACCCCAACACTTGTCTATTTTAAATCTTTTTTTAAAATCATTATAGATTCAATTATATTTTCAATTTACTAAAAATATAGATGAATTATTTAAAAGACAAATTTATTGTTGGTTTTTTTTTCTTTGAAAAATGACTTCATTTGTGGGTTTCTGCCAAAGCCTTTGACTTCCTGCCCTGAAATTCTTTCCTGCACACCAGGATTAACAATCAGTAACTGAGTATCTAATGTGTACAAAATGGGGTTAAATATATTGATTGTAAAGTGCTTTTAAATTTTGCAGCTCTGTAATAAAATTATGAAAATGGGAATAACAGCTCAACTTTGAATTTAATTCTCCAGAGATTTTTTTGCCTTGTTACTCATAAAGTAAATTATATTAGGCAATATATTATTGTATCTTAACTTTATCAGGACTTGCTTATGGTCATTCATGCTCTGGTTACCTTCCATTTGAATTACTACAATGTACTTTACATAAGGCTGTCTTTGAAACCCAGTAGAAAACTTCAACTGGTCCTGAAAGCAGCAGCTCATACAGTAAGATTTGGCCATTTAACACCTTTGTTGTTGAGCTGTACTGGTTTCCAGTTTCTTTGTAGGTGCAAATCTAATTGCTGGTCATCATCTTTAAAGTCCTACATGGCACAAGGTCAGGTTATCTGTGGGACCACCTTTTCCTAAGGGCATATACCAGTCATACCAGTTCAGATAGGGTGGGCAAACTCCTAATCCCTTCCCCTAAATATTCTTCTTCTAGAAAGCTAAGAAGAGTGTGTTTTCATGACAACCCCTGCCCTGTGGAATGTTCTTGCCCTCTGAAGTTTGGCGGGCTTCTACCCTCTTAGCCTTCCATAAAGCTTTGAAGACCTGGACCCCCAAGTGTTGGGGTAAGATTGGATAATAGCATGTTAGAAAGCAGAGTTGGTGCCAGGACTTCGTTGGGTTTGCTTTTTTAATGTTTTAATATTCTAATCTGTTCGGTTTTACAGTTTTAATATGATTTTATATGTTCTTTTTAATTCTTAATTGGAAACTCTTAATTTAACTCTTAATTGGGAGTTGGTGGGCTATATAAATATTTTAAATAATAAATTATTCCTAACTTTTTCTTAAAAGAGAAGGCTAGATAATATCCTGTTTAGTGTTCTACGAGTAGAAATCTGAAGGCAGCTTTTCATTTGAGATAATGACACTTAAAATAAAATCTCAAGACATTGGACTTGACCAGACATTCCCCTTTATAGTACTAGTCATTAACTGGAATGGACAAAAACAAGAGAAGGCAAGAACACACCTGAGCAGGTCTTCTCTTAGGGTACACCAGTCCCAATACCCTAGAATTATCATGTTGTCAAAGATTACAGTACAGTATTTAGAAAGATGGACAATGCTGTGGTGCAGGCTAACCCTCATACAACTGTACTGTAGTGTACATTACATGACAGTTTAGAAGCTTTCATAGTCATCTTATAGGTTACATGGTTCACATGTTTACTTAACTATTTAATAAGATACTTCAGTCATTTATGAGGTATAATCCATGAGTGACATGCAGCATATACTCAAATTTCAATTGTCTTTTGGCTTTGGCCTGCTCAGTGACTCAGTCAATCCCACTGAGACTTTTGAATGGGCATGTAGTGCTTTTGATGGAACTCCAAAGGGAGCAAAGAGATTTAAGAGTGTGTTCCATTCAGAACAGAGCTTTGAAGTGGCATATTCGTTTGAATGAAGACTACTTAGCTAATTACAAAGGTCGCTTTGTAAAAATGGATTGGCCTTATCTGTGTTTTTAGAAGGCAGCCGATTCAAGTGAAGAGGTGGGGGTTTTTATTTTATTTTATACATACAGGGGAAACAGACCATTTTGAAAGCTTCTTCTCTGCTTTAGCATTAAGGAAATAGTATGGGACTACAGATTACGTTGCAGCAATAACAGCTACATTGGAAGAAGGGGAAAAAAGAAATTGGAATAGTAGGAAGAAAGAGAAAACGGATGGCAAAGAGATAGATAAGCAAGAGAAAGAAGACAGAAAAGCGGGGAGTTAAGCTTAGTTCCACCCACTGCTTAGCTTCCAATAGAGTTTTCTTATGCTTTATCAGTGATTCATTCTTTCAAAAAAGGGCCCAGTCTGCCTCTGCATTCAACTTTTGAGTTAAAGGACCATTTTATATTCTGTTTCATTTTCCTCACAGAGTTCTTTGTTGTTAAAATCTGTGCAGTGCAAATTCTATTTTTGAGGCTTTTTTCCCCAGCTTTGCATCTATCTACATAGATTTAAATAGAGCTGTATTGATGTTCACAAACTGATCCAACCAGACAGCTCAGTTGCTTAGCCTTTAAAGGACTGTCAGTGGGAGACAGCACTAAGGATAGTATAAGCAAAGAGGGAGTCGTCTTTTCAAAATCTGATTTTGTTTTCATACATATAAGACTCTGGAATACTATTACTTCTGGACAGCGGTGAAATCTACTTACCTTCCCTACCAGATCGGAAGCGCGTGCTTTGCGTGCTTTGCACAAGCAAAGCAAGTGCATGCGCCACCATCGCACATGCTTTTTCACCCTCTGCGCATGCGCAGAAGGCCTTGTACATGCGCAGATGGTTAAAAAAAAGAAAATGGCAACGTCCGGGCGGCTGGGCGGAGCCTCGCACTGCCGCCGCTACTGGTTCTCCAAACCACCGGCAGCTGCCACTACCGATACGCCCGAACCGGACTGAACTGGTAGCATTTCACCCCTGCTTCTGGAAGATCTTTCTTTTTTTAAAAAAAAAATCACATAATAAGACACCTAGATATTTGTTTATTCCTTGGCTCGGACCATTGTAATTTTCCAGTTCAAAGCATTAAAAAATGTTATGATAGGTTCATGAATTCAACCAGGGATGTTAGTGGAGGAATGGTCAAAAAAATCATGATGGAAGTTGTACTCACGTGACTGAAATCCCGCCTCATTCTTATGTGTGTTGAAGCCACAATGTGCAATCCTAACTAACATTTTGATTGTTTTTATACACATTCAAAACTATAAGGACACCTCAAATTCAGTTTTTATGAGTTTGATTAGTTGGAATTGGATAATTATAGAAATATTTATTACCTAGAATATTTAGTATGGAGTAGCTGTTTGGAACAACCAACCCAGGTTCAGAGCTTTTATTCAGTTTGGCTTAAGCAGCATTGATGTATGCATCATATACATCATTTCATGCATTTCATGTTTTTGTTGTAGTAGAGGCATGTCTTCATGAATGAGTGTAATATAGGAAAACACTTCTTTTTAGTTTGTTTTAGATAATACTACATCTTAATATTACAGTATATTGTAAATGTTCAGTTGCACAGAGGATGCGCCAATGAGGAAAAAAGTGCCAATAACAACTGGTAGTCCCCAACTTCCCCAATGACTGCTCAAAGTTACAACAGCACTAAAAAAATGACATTCAACCAGTCCTCACACTTACAACCAATGCAGCATCCTGATGGCCACATGATCAAAATTCAGATGCTTGGCAACAAGCATGTTTTTACAGTGGTTGCAGCATACTAGGGTCATGTAATTCATCATTTATTACCTTCCCAGCCAGCTTCTGATGAAGCTGGAGTCACTTAATAACTGTGTGATTCATTTTATTTATTTATTTATTATTTATTTATTTTTGTCAAGTACGTGTTGGTAATATACATAGATATAACATTGTTTATATACATAAAATGAGTACTGATAAGAGGGAACATTAGGACAGGGACGGTAGGCACGCTGGTGCACTTATGCACGACCCTTACTGACCTCTTAGGAATCTGGTGAGGTCAACAGTGGACAGTCTAAGGGTAAAGTTTTGGGGGTTTGGTGACGAAACCACAATGTCAGGTAGTGAGTTCCAGGAATTTACCATTCTGTTGCTAAAGTCGTATTTTCTACAGTCAAGTTTGGAGCGGTTCACTTTGAGTTTGTATCTGTTATGTGCTCATGTATTGTTGTGGTTGAAGCTGAAGTAGTCGTTGACAGGAAGGACGTTGTAGCAGATAATTTTATGAGCTATGCTTAGGTCGTGCCGAAGGCGACATAGTTCTAAGCTTTCCTAAGCCCAGGATTTCAAGTCTGGTTGCGTAGGGTATTCTGTTGCGAGTAGAGGAGTGGAGGACTCTTCTTGTAAAGTATCTCTGGACACATTTAGCAACTATGGCAAAAAGGATCCTAAAATTGGATGTGACTCACTTAACAACCGCCTTGCTTAGCAACAAAATTCTGGTCCCAATTATGGTTGTAAGTCGAAGACTACCTGTATATCAGATTAGAGATCAATCTTCTAAAGGTTAAGGCACCAGGCTAAAACCAGGAGACTGAGTTCCAGCCTCACTTTCTCTGATTCCCTTGTTGCCTATCTTGGTACAAAGCCATCTGCTTTTCTTGCATCTCCACATGCGTCATGCAACCGTTGAGTTCACTGTCAGCTCTTCTGCCATAGACTGACCCTTTGGATAAAGCTACTTGCCTGCTGCTTTGAAGTCAGGACTTTAAGAGTACTAGAAATAGGGAAGATGATGTGCTTGAGTCTGGCTTTGTGAGGGGAGAGGGGCAAGAACCTGCACAATCTGAGGTAAGATTATGACAATTCCAATTTCTCTGAGCAAGTCAAGATTTACAATAACATCTTACTAGGAAATGCAATGTAGAGTATGCAGAAACCACACAGACCTGAAATAAAAGAAATGCAGTAGCATAATGTATATAGTTTTATCACAATACTTCAGAAATGTTCTGTTAAAGATTGTAATAAATTGCTTCCTCCCTCCTTAAAGGGGCACTCCTTATAAAATAATAGATCCTGCAGGATTTCTGGTATCAAAAATGACACCGAGGGGACCTTATTTGAATGCACAAGAAACTTTATCATTAGTCAATAGATACTAGGATTTAAAAAAGAAATAAAGCCACACTCAGCAATATGCCTTAAAACAAAATGTAGGGAATGATTCAGCTGCTGGTTTGAAGAAATCCTATTCCTTCCATCTTTTGACAGACTTTTCTTGCTCTCGTAGTAGTGAGCAGGACTTTTTTTCTGTCTTGCACTAGTGTTGCAAAGCAATTATCAACAGTTGATTCATCCCTTATCATGTTTTCCTAATAACACCTCTGGGCTGAAGTAAAGTAGAACTCGGAGGTGAAATGAAAATGATGGTGTCTCATTCATTACCTGATACTTTATAAGATCTACCCCAAAAAGAAAGAATGCTTAGAGACCAGGTGTATTTTAATTGGGTTCTCCTAGTCTATAGACTTTGCCCTACCATAAAATTTTTATTAAGCATTTTCATTTCATTGACATTTCTACTGATAGTTTTATGTGATGAATTTATTTTCACAGTTCAGGACAGCATGTTTTTTTTTTAATTAAAAGCTTACTGGATTGTAAAAGACAATGTACTAAAAGATTTTTCTTTGAAATCATTTTGCTTTCCCTCATTGACTTACCTGTGAACAAATTCCATTGAATTCACTGAAGCTTAAATTCTATTCAGATATAAATAACTGCTGAATACAAGTTGTAAAGTGTAATTGTGTAATGATGTAGATCTCATTGAGCTGAGTTTTTTGTAACATGCTGGCAGGGAAATTCTTGAAGTCTACACATCTTAAAGCTGATAAATTTGAAAAAAGACTTATTGATATCCAAGCTTATGCCATAATATATAAGGTGAGGGACATCTGAGACTTTTAAGTGATGTATATTAAAAGTAACAGAAGCTAGTTGGGGAAAAGTAGCAAAATGAAGTTAACTATTGAGTATGGGTAGGGAACCTGGAATACTCAAAGTTGTAGTTCAGGAACTGATTACATCTTCCAGAATCCCTCACCATTGGCCACACCAATTATAACTTCTCCATGTTAGCAACATTTGGGAGGGCATGATGCAAGCCAGTAAAATTTGTGAATTGAAAGATTTATCATCCTGTCCCTCATTTATTAGAATGTTTAAACCTGGGTCTACCATTAAGGGCTTTATCATTATAAAGTGTCATTTCAGGTCCAATGCAGGTTATTTCTGTGCTCAGCAGTTAAAGATACTGAGTTGTCAGCTCGAAAGCTGACAGCCCAGGTTCGAAACCCAAGCACCACACACAAGGGTGAGCTCATGTTCTTTGGCCCAGCTCCTGCCCACCTTGCAGTTTGAAAACATGCAAATGTGAATAGATTAATAGGTACCACTTTGGTGCGAAAATAAGAGTGTTCTGTGTGAGTAATGTCTCATCCTCTCTTTATCTGGATAGATTTCAAAGAGCCAGTCTACTCACTGTTTCTTCATTCTTTCACTGAGATGTTTCTCCCCTTTCACTGAGATGTCTTCCCTGGATTCACCATGCCTTCCCCAGATGTCCCAAAGTTAGTTTGTTTTCCCCCCAAGATAGTAGAGATGAAGGGATATTAGAAGAAATGGACAGAAGTGAAAGGGTGACAAAAAGGAAAAAGGTGAGATACTTTTGACTGTACTGGAAGGGAGTTAATGAATATGGAAAATTATTTAGAGGGTTTTAGACTGTTTGGGAATAATAGAACTAGCACTTGGACTTATATAGCACCCCATAGTGCTTTATAGCACTCTCTGGGCAGTTTACAATGTCAGCATATTACCCCCAACAATCTGAGACCTCATTTTACCAACCTCGAAGGACGGAAGGCTGAGTCAACCTTGAGCCCCTGTCAGGATCGACTGTGGGCAGAGTTTGCATGCAATCCTGCATTCTAACCACTTTGCCATCATGGTTACAAATGAGACCCAAGTACAAGTCCTGTACTGTCTATATCTCAAGGTAATTTCAAGCTAGCAATGCTTTATTAGATAATACTCATTCATTTCATCATGCTTTACATTTTTCTTTGCCTCCTTCCAATAATCAAACCCTGTTCCATGGCTTATGTATACTAGTAAGGAATTTTGAGACATTTCAGGTCTAACATATCTGAAAGCAAAGTTGGAGAAATGTAATACATAACATGGTGATTTTCAGATATTATGTCCTCCCCCAGCGGTATCTTCTGCCAAACCCAAAAATAGCAGGTTAGTCCTTTAAGTTCAGGCTAAAACATATTATTTTCAAACATGAGGTTGTAGTGTGAATTAATCATATTACATTTTCCTACATAGTCACTGCAATCAGAATAAAGTTGGAAGGGACCTTGGACCCTGTACCATTTCAGATAGGCCCTTGATCATCTTAGTTGCTCTTTTTTGCACTTTTTCCAAAGTCTCAACATCTTTTTTTATAATGTGGTGACCAAAACTGAATGCAGGATTCCAGGTGTGGTCTTACTTAGGATTTATAAAGTGGTACTAATACTTAACATGATTTTGATTCCATGTCTCTGTTTATACAACCAAGGATTATATTAGCTTTTTTGGCTGCCACCGCACACTGCTGGCTAATGCTTAAGTAATCTTCCACTAGGACTCCAAGGTCCCTTTCACAGTTACTGTTTTTGAGCCAGGTTTCGTCTAATCTGTACTTGTATCTTTGGTCTTTCCTACCTAGGTGTAAAACCTTGCTTTTCTCCACATTAATTGTAATGTTGTTGGATACGGCCCATTTTTCAAGTCTGTTGAGATCTTTTTGGATCCTGAGCTTGGATCCTTGTCTTCTGGAGTGTTGGCTATTCCTAGCAGCTCAGTGTCATCTGCAATTAGTCATAGAATATTTAGATTTATAGGAGATGGGAGACAGTGAGAGATGTTTCTGAAATAAAGTATTTTTAAATTATTAGAGATGTGGGACTCTGGCACAGAATTCAACAAAGAATCCTTTGAGGAAAGGCAAGGATGTAAGTATTGATAGAAAGGGTTTTTTTAATAGGAAAAACATTTTTTCCTAGGGAGAAGAGAGAAAGAGATGCATTATTATAATTGCTATCTTTCAAAGGGCAGCTGCTGTCATGAATACCAGGATGGTATAGTAGAGACATCTTCTGGTTAAAATGAGAAAAACTTCCTTGAAAATAATTCATGAGAATTCTACAAATAATTTTTATTTGAGATCATTTTTGTATGGTAACAAACAATACTGGAAGAAGATTCCATTATTTTCAAAAAATGCAACATGAAAATGGGAATACTGGTTCTAATATATTGGTTTTCTATGTGTAATTGAGTCGTTTTCATATATTTTGTATTCCAGACTTAAACCACATGGCACATTTTCTAACAAGAACTTCATTGCATGCAATAAGAATTTCCCCACAACTATTCTAGAGCATTTTCCATGGCTCATAACTAATAGTTTTAGAAACTAATTATTCATGGTTTTGTAAAGGTTTACCATTGCAAATATACAGATATTCAATCTATTCTTTCCTACCTTTGAATGAATCATATTGTCTTAATTCTTCTGTATATATGCATAGAATTAAGGCTTTTTATAGTGGAATGAGGCTTTGAAATCAGCCTTAGTATTGCTAGGCAACTAAGGAATCAGCCAAGGATAAATCTGAAAAATGATAGTTTAAAGCCATCGTATATTCAATATGTTGTTGAACAAGAAAACCTGCTGACAGATAATGATAGCTATTGTTATGGGAGAAGTTCCACTTTTGTGTCCATGTTATATTATTATGCTTTTGTCAAACTTACAATAGTTAGAGATTTAAAAAGAACTTTGGTTTATGATGCCTTAAACCACATTGGAAATATAAAACTAGAAGCATGCAAATTCTCTGATTCAAGTGGTAAAAATAAGGCCCAATTAATAATATTTGAAAGCCAGTGTTTTTAATGGATAGGATGCAATAAGTTTTTAAATTTTAACATATTTTTAAAAATATATGTTGATGCAGGTGTTTAACCTGCAATACAATAATTATTTTACAGAATATGGCTATTTTGCAACATACTCAAGAAATTCCTTAGAATAATTATTCCTAAGTTTCCATAAAATCGTGTGTGTGTGTGTGTGTGTGTGTGTGTGTGTGTGTGTGTGTGTGCGCGCACGCACGTGTGTGCATGCGTGTGTGGGTGTGTTTCATTCTATTCACAATGCCTTCTCAGATCTGCAAAAGTTTCAGTACTTACTGAACTGTGATGGTTAGGTGACCTTGAAGTTTTTATCTGGGAATTAATCTGTTTTAAAGAGTTCTATAAGATTTGTCCATTTATACATTCATTGATTAGAAGTATATTCCCATTTTGTAGAGGAGATTGAAGCAGCATACATAGTTTGCCCTCCCCTTCATTGGGCTGAGAGACACTGGCAGCTCCCTAGAAGATACAACGTTAATGTGGATGGGATAGCCTCACCTGAAATAAATAAATAAATAAATAAATAAATAAATAAATAAATAAATATTTATTTATTTATTTATTTATTTAATAAATATTTATTTATTTATTTATTTATTTATTTATTTATTTATTTATTTATTTATTTATTTATTTATTAGTGAGATTTATATACTGCCTCATAGTGCAAGCACTCTCTAAGCGGTTTACACCATTAAGCAATGTATATATTTACATTGCCCCCAACAATCTGGGTCCTCATTTTAATAGTCTAATTTAGCACAATTTTATCAAACGTTAAAAGTAAAAGAATGCAAAAGACCCCAACCTGTTAATATTCTGTTTGTATGTTATTAAGTAACACATAGTGTTGCAATCTATATATACAGTATATTGCGTACATCTGAGCCTATTTTTGTATTTTACCTGGAGAAAACTCATTCATAACTCTCATCTTTTCAACAAGTATGCTGATGTAGTTTTTAATGAAGTTATTAAAAACATAACTTCATAAAATCACATACAGTAATTGCTAAATTGTAAGTACCACTAAGTACTAACATTAAGTCCATGGGGAATATTCAGCACTACAATTGTGGACAGCTCAATCAAATATCTGTGTGTTTTTCTTTTCACCATTAATACTGAACTTTGCATCTTACAGTTTTGTCATTACTTTTCATGTTACTTTAAAAAATTTAAAATTAGACATGCAGCCTACAACATTTGATGGCAATTCCTTAAAAAGTCAGTCCGACACTAAAATAATAATTATTTTGTTAATTTTGGCGTGTGGCAATTTTGTATTTTAAAAGGTCCTATCTTTTAATATATCTACTGAGATTATATTAGAATGATGCAGAATTCAGAATGACTCATAGCCAGCCTTCATTAAAGTGATGTTCTTTGAATCTTATACTTCTACTTCTGGCCAATGTAGCCAAGTACACAAAACAAGTTTCCAGGTTTTCCCAAAACTGGCTCTCTACTTGCTTTTGAAAGATAAAGCTTTAGTTAGAATGTTTGTAATTAAAAATGTGTTCAGTATGCATTTAACAGGAACAAATTCCATTTGCTTTTCTAGTTACATCAAACATTTACTGGACACACAATTTAGGATAACAACAGGAAAAAATATCTTATCTGGCTATGAACTGGGAGTTCTAATCTAATGTACTATTTTTGGAAAGCAGCTGATTGAAAAAATGCTGAACTGTATAATTTAATTAAGCTTTTGAAATAATTTGAGTTGTATTAATGGATCTTATTCCCAAATATGTAGACCTTTTGGAATTATTTAGGATAGCATTGTAGTAGCATAAGTTAGGTTTTCAGTGGAACTATTATTGTGAACTAGCATTTCAAATAAATTAGCTAGGGGTACTGGCAATAGAGAAGCATATCTAATTGCAATGAGTCAAGAACAACGACCTGTAATTCTCTGTAGAGATTCTCAGTCATCTAGATCATGGTTGTCCCAAAGGTGCTTTTTCAGGAGGCAACTGGACTTTCTTTTGAAGACATTTCACTTCACATCCAAGAAGCTTCTTCAGCTCTGACAGGTCTTTCCACTATCCTGTCAGAGCTAAAAAAGCTTCTTGGATGAGAAGCGAAACGTCTTTAAAAGAAAAAAAAAGAAAGTCCAATTGTCTCCTGAAAAAGCACCTTTGGGATGGCCTGTAATTCTGTTATTGTGCTATTACTTTGGTTAAAATATAAGCATTCTTTGTAATTTGTTAACCACAGTTTTCTTATTTATCTTTCTTTTTAACAGATTTTGGCCATTGTATCCATATTGTTCATTGTACTATCCACCATTGCTTTGTCACTCAACACTCTACCTGACCTTCAAGTAATTGATGAATTTGGACAACTAAATGACAATCCTCAGCTAGCACATGTTGAAGCAGTGTGTATAGCATGGTTCACTATGGAGTACCTTTTGCGTTTTCTGTCATCTCCAAACAAGTGGAAGTTCTTCAAAGGTCCATTAAATGTGATTGATTTGCTAGCCATTTTGCCCTATTATGTCACCATTTTCCTCACAGAGTCCAACAAAAGTGTGCTGCAGTTTCAAAATGTACGCCGTGTAGTTCAAATATTCCGTATCATGAGGATACTGCGGATCCTTAAACTTGCTAGACATTCAACTGGACTTCAGTCTTTAGGATTTACCTTACGAAGGAGTTATAATGAACTGGGTTTATTGATACTGTTTTTAGCTATGGGAATTATGATATTTTCCAGTCTAGTGTTTTTTGCTGAAAAAGATGAAGATGCTACAAAGTTTACAAGTATTCCTGCATCGTTCTGGTGGGCTACCATCACTATGACCACAGTAGGATATGGTGACATTTATCCCAAAACTTTATTAGGTAAAATAGTTGGTGGATTGTGTTGCATTGCTGGAGTGCTAGTAATAGCCCTACCCATTCCCATCATAGTAAACAATTTCTCAGAGTTCTACAAGGAGCAAAAGCGGCAGGAGAAAGCCATTAAAAGAAGGGAGGCGCTTGAACGAGCAAAGAGAAATGGAAGCATTATCTCAATGAATTTAAAAGATGCCTTTGCTCGCAGTATGGAACTGATTGATGTAGCTGTTGATACTGATAAAACTGAGGAAGCAGCCAATTCAAAGGAAACTCCTGATGACAACCACTTGTCTCCAAGTCATTGGAAATGGGCCAGAAGGACAATGTCTGAGACAAGTTCTAATAAATCCTTGGAGAACAAATACCAGGAAGTGAGCCAGCAAGATTCACATGAACAGCTAAACAATACAGCAGCAACCTCCAGTCCTCAACACTTGAGTGCTCAGAAACTTGAAATATTATATAATGAAATTACTAAAACTCAGTCTCAGCCTAATCTGAATTCCACCTACCAAGGCCCTTCAGTGAAACCTCCCCTCTATGAGGAGGAGATAGAAATGGAAGAGGTTACTGGACAAGGAGATGCATCTACAGCAGGACCCAAAGAAGTCATCCCTGATATGAGAAGCACTTCTAGCATTGATAGCTTTGCCAGCTGCGCCACTGATTTCACAGAGACAGAACGGTCACCTCTTCCTCCATATTCCAGTTCTCATTTGCAACTAAGATTTCCCATTGAGTTTGCTCACTTAGAAGACCAAACAGCAAAAGATTCCCAGCTTTTACCATTTATGAAAGATAAAATGTTTGCTCCCAGGGATACCTGTTTTGATTACTCCTCAGTCAATACAATGATGAGCTCTGAGAGCTGTCCTCATCCTCTCCTTCATGGTCACTTTCACTTTGACAATGCCATGGAGAGTCCCAAAAGTTCTTTCAGAGGAAGCAATCCTTTAAAATCAAGGTCCCTTAAAGTTAATTTTAAGGAAAACAGAGGCGGTGCTCCACAAACGCCACCAAGCACCACAAGGCCATTGCCAGTGTTGGCAACAGGAGACTTCCTACAATATACCCCTCAGCATATCAGCACTATCCTCTTAGAAGAGAATTCACCCCAGGGAGAAAGACCCCTGCTAGGTGCAGATTCTTCTGGAGCTTCTAAGCAAGCATGCCCTTTGTTCCCCAAGCAGAAACGTTTTTCTTTCCCTTCCAAAGAGAGAAGTTTCACTGAAATAGACACTGGTGAAGAAGATGACTTCTTGGAAATCCCTGGCATAAGGTACAACAGGCAGTTGGATATCAAGGAAAACTGCTTTGGGGATAAACTTAAGGATGGGAACTATGTAACAGAAGACTCTGAAGTCCGTTCTTCTTCACCCAAACATTTGGGTCATAACTGCACTCAAGACATTTATCATGTTGGAAGGGAAATAACAGGGGACAATAATCAAGAAGGTCACAAAATGGAAAACCATTTGTTTTCCCCAGAAATCCATACAAACCCTAGTGATCCTGGTTACTGTCCCACCAGAGAAACCAGCATGTGACTAATTAGGACAGCAATAATGACAAAACTTATTTCTTAAAACTGGAATTAGCAATGCCTATGAATTAAAAAAAAGGGAAGCCTCGAAAGTAAATAAAATATTTTTGCATGGCATGAAGAGTTGCTTAGTTTAAGTACAATTTAATTTAAAAGCAAACATTTTTTTTCTAACAAAAGGTAAATCAGGAAAAATGCAACAAGAACTGAGTAAAATAAAATGCTCTTTTCAGAGGTGATCTTCTGCAATGCTTAACACTGTTAATACTTTCATTTATGGTTGTAGATAATTTTAATTAACTTTTATTTTTCCTTTTGGATTTCCGAATTTGCACATGAAAAGATGAAATGTTGATTAATATGTTAATAATAGTGTGAAATAAGGTGCTTTGAGTCTGCAAAATGCACATTTTGTAAATAATTTGGATTTGCTGGAACATCTCCAGTTATCAAGGATTTGTAAAAAAAAAATAAAAAAAACAAAACCAGGTTTCTTGGGGCAAATACTTCCTTCAAGTCCACTGCCTGGAGGATTTGTATAGACTTATGTTGCAGAATTGCAGCTTATTCTTAGAGCATCTTGCTTATCTTGTTTTCTCTTTAAATCCCCATCCAATGTACACTGTTTGTTTAAGAAAATTGCAGTGTTTTCTCATTTCTTTGTGAAGTGAACCATAGCTTCAATTATTTTTATTTGCATAGATGTCATGGATGCACTTGCAGCTTCTTTTGGGGGGGGTCTTAAGATACCCCAAATTGAAAGTAAACAAAAAAAAGCATTACAAGAAATACAGTTATTTTTATGGTAATAAAATGTGCCAAATGACATGAAAACTGATTATTTTATCCTAAGACTTTAACAATGTTGTAATGTTGTACTATTGTTAAAATCTTACTATTTGTAGACTTCTTGTTATTGTACACCTGCTGTTTTCTTTAACAGTAGTGTGTCATTTGCACATCGTTGTTCACCCCAATTTAATTACTATTTCGTTTCAGAATGCTGTACCAATATCATTCCATGAATCAATCGAAAGAATTATCACATATGAGAAGTCAGAAAATGTATCTTTCAGAGGAGATTATTGAGGTTTACACACTGTGCAAAGAAGTCATGCAGATTTTTTGTGTTTAGCTTAGAGTATGCTGTGGCCACAGTGGTCCATATACTGTGGTATAGGGCTTAAGAATGTGTAAAACCCGTAATTGTGCTTATTCAGCAAAATGTCTGAATGCCTCAATTTTGCACAAGGAACGCTGAATGCAGATAGGTTCACTCATAATTATCACCATTTCCATGTAATTATAGCAATTAACATGCAGAAAATGGAATATTTTGAAACCTCCATTGTTCATCTTCATGATATCTCTCCCATCACAAGCACTGTAGCCAATCTTTTTTTTCCAGATTTCTACAATCAATTCTGCTAATAAAGATTTAATACATTAGTTATTTTAGAGTCACAAAATTCAGTAGGTTTAAACAGCATTTTAACTGTGTTACTTAAAAAAAACTTTACATATTTCTCAGTTACACTTATTCTGTAGAGCCAGGGAGCACAATTGGAATTTTAGGAACTTGTAGGAATTCAGAGGGGGGAATAGAAGTACCGTCAGCTAGCAAAACTAACTTAGGTCAGTCATTTTCTCTAACAGTCCAGCTTATAGCTATGCAGTGTTCTCTTATGGGATGAAGTAAAGACAGATCCCTATGTAAATCTAGGAGAAACAAAAGGATATAAATCTAACAAATAATATAATAAACCACATGATGCAAATGAGAAGATATCTTCTATGGCTCAATAGATCTCTTTAGAATTATAGTTTAGCTTTATCAATTTTCCCTAATGACAATAGGCAAGTGACACATTTTCAAACAAAACATAGGATTGCAGCCTTCCACCAATGTTATTTTCTGAGAGTGACCAATCCAAAGCCTTTTTTATGTTTAAAAAATGCATGATACTAAAGGCCCACACATGGCTTTGCAAAGTGCCAACCCATGTACTTTTTTTTCCAGTTAAAAGAATATTTTTAAAGCACATTAAGCACTGAGGAAAAACATCTATTGCTGATTTTTTTTGTATAGATAAACAAAGCTCAAAATTTCCCCTAAACTTTTTTAAAACACAATTTTTATTTTGTTATTTGCACCAAAACAGCTTTCAGTGGAGAAAATGTACTGTACAGCTCATGAATTTTACTTCTTCTAAATACAGTTCCACAATTGCAAATTTATATTTCGCTCTTTGGACCAAATATTAAGCACAGGAGGTTATCTGTTTAAAAAATGTTTTTTAAGTTCCTCTTAAGACTTCCTTTTTCTATTAAATTATAGATCTTCAGATCCATATTTTATTAATTTATATACTGGGGCTAAATGTAATTTCTAAAGCAGCCAATGTCTGGTCATTAAGTCTCAAAGTATTTATTAGTTCTTCATGAAAATCAAATTACTTTTATTTTTGCATAAGATTTGACTTAATTGCATGTCAATCCACATGATTTGTTTCAATTACTTATATTTTGTTCCATAAAGCTCCTTTATTTGTTTATCTTCTTTCACAGTTAGATATTCCCATTAATGGAGAGCAAATGCTAGCTAATACTTTTTTAGAGATGTTGTTTTATTATTCCAGTTTATTTGTTTATTTATGTCCCACAGTTTCTGCCTTTATTCAGACAATTGAGTAACGGTCAAAAATAAAGGGTAAATGAAATGTTAGCCTTAGATTAAAAACAGCCGCTTGCTCAGTAATTTCAATGAAATCATGATTTCCCTCATAATGTCTACTCAAAGAAAATTCTTGGGAACTACCATAACTTCTGAGTTAAAGATCTAAAGTTCAAAAATGAAAATTTGTGCTTCTCAGATTGAATGATGAATATCTTTCTGTCTTTATAGTCCTGATGTTGTATCACATGACATGAACATTTTAAGTTGCTATCTTATAGATGAAAAAAAAGAAACTCGTGTATTTCTTTAGATGCATTGAAATATTGTAATCTGTTTCCCATACCAAGTCTGTTCAACTATCGTTTCAAAACCATCTGCTACTGAAAATTATAGTTTTTTAAATCTTATTTCAAATATGTTTGCAAAGTAATTCAACTGCTGCTACTGAAAGCTGATCATCTGCTTAGGAAAAAAAATTGAAGATTTATGAATTGCTTTTATTATAGTGGTAAAATAAAAGATGCTTCTTTCGTTTTGTAGAGATACTGCTACTAAATGCCACGTGCTCTTATTCTAAAGCAAGTGTTAGAACTAGCACCTCATTAAAACAGTGACTGATTCTAAGGCAGAAATACAGGATCTATGACTTTCCTGTATGCTGAATTTAAATTCTCAGCTATTTATTTTTGGCCATAATGGCTAGAATTGCTGAAATTGTCCAGCTTCCCCACTCCAGCAAAAAAAAAAAAAAAAAGCAGCCACTTGGCTTGATGGTTCAGAATGGTATCCAAGCCACTAGGAAAATATACTTACATTTTCCTGTAAGGAAAGATAGTTACATTGTTTTATTTTCACAATCACAAGCTTATGAAATACATTAATGATTAGCCCAGTCACTAAATGGCTGGAATCCTATGGAGGGATTTGAATCAAAACTTATCCCACTCTACACTCTAAACTAGCTAGCTAACTAACTAACTAGCAAACGTTAACATTTTTCATCCCCTATTGTCTAAAATAAAAAACTCTGAACATATTCACACAGAAAACTTTTGCTTGATTTGGATATTTGTGTCACATAATCAATCAATCAATCAATCACATCTGTAGCAAATATCTTAATTCACCAAGGTTCATTTTTCATGATTATTTCAAAGCAAGCCACATTAAGCTGAAAAAAAATAATGGAATGTTTTCTTCCTTTTAAAGTATAGAACATTTATCATAGAAAGTGATTGTAGTACTCAGCTATGATGGATGTATATCTGTTTTTTTTAATTATGCTGTAATTCTGTAAAATATTTGATCCACTAAATGTCTTGAGAAAATTGTTGAACCAAAGCCAGTATGGAAAAAAGGAGAAAGAAAAATAGAATTCTTGTGAGTATGCATAACATGTTTTTTAAAAATTAATTTTTTATATATTTGCTTGTTAATTATTGTAGCAAAGAGCAATATTAATTTTTTTCATTCCAATCCTCTTACATATCAGTTATAATTGAAACCACCCTTTTAAAAATATCAATTAATTACAGTGGTCTATGGTTGAGCATTCAAGTTCATTCTTCTAGCCAAGTTCAGCTGAAGTCAATCGGCAAAAGAAAGAACAAATAAAAGTATCATATTTATTATGTTTAAAATGTGAATAAATAGATATGTCTAATTCACAGCAAATTTTCAAAGAAGGGAAACAAAAATTATAATAAAAATGTTTACAATCTGGTCTTAAACATTTCCCTTCTACTCTAAAAAAGTGTTAAAGCAGTTTCCCCACTTTTCACATTCCCCCATTGTATTGACAAACTGTCAGTCTAGCTCATGGCTGTCAAACTCCCGGCCCATGGGCCGGATGCGTCACATGCTGGCCACGCCTACGCCCGGTTTAACAAAGGGGGAAAAAGTCCCGATATGTCATGTGACATCACCATGACTATATGAGTTTGACACCTCTGGTCTAGCTCTTATCTCAGTAACAACAGTAGTTGTGCAAAGTAGAAATCAGTGGTCCTTCAGATGTTGCTGATACAATCCCCAGCAGCTCTAACGAGGCCATGTTGGCTTGGGTTGTTGAGAGCTGCAGTATTGGATTGCTCAGGTTCCCCAGCTTATTTATTGCTACTAAATAGTAGAAAATAATAAAACAACTGTGTATTATGCAGTTCCTCCCCAACCTGGTGTCAGTTTATTGCTCATCCACAAAGAAGGGAAATCCCTGGCATTGGATTTAAGAGTTCTTGTACACAGCGTAGGGCAAAATTTTCTTCCACAAAATGCACTTCCAGATATCAATGCTGCTCAAAAAAAAACCCCACTGCTCTTATCCTCAGAACTGATTACTTTTAGGAAGGATCTGGTGCAGCAGCTAGGTGAAAAACTGCCATACATGCATGTATGTGATGGAAAATATCTTGCTCACACCTAAGGGGAAAAAATGCTTATAGTGGTGGTTGTTTTTTATTCGCCTGGTCCAGAGCACTAAAAAAAATTGCATCCCAAGTCCCTGGATGTAGAAGAGAAATTGAGACTTACGCTTCTTTATAGTCTCATCAAAATATGCAACTCTCAGCCACGGATATGATATACAAGTCAGTAATGGTTGTGCTGATGATTAAATACTTAGAGATAAGTTTCCTGAAAAGAATATTGCTTGTTACATTGAGATAATTGTATATAATTATTAAATGATGAAATACGGTCTCATGTTTATAGGTAATATGTTATAACTGATATTTGTTTCTTATCTACAAGTAGCAGGGATTCCGTTTCTTTGAATTTAACATTGTTTTCTTCTGAATGCTACGAATGCTGAAAGGGGAAAAAGCACAACAGTATTTGATGATGATGATGACTTCTTTTGCCACAATATGTCTTTACTATTCAATTTCAAGGAATGGCAGCATTTTATTGTGAATTGCTAAATTACTGTAACAAGTTATCCTCATTTTTTATTTTTATTTAAAAAAAAACACTAAGAAATGTATTTTCAGTGGGAGATAAAGACATACGCATCTTGTCAAATGTCCTTCTGCCTTTACAAATGTCCCATATTTTAAAATGGAAAATTTTGCTAGTTTTGTTGAGCATATTATTCATCTTTTAAGGAAGGCTGCTGGGCTGAAAATAATACTCACATAAGACACTGCAAGAGTACCTGCTTGCATTATTTATTAGGAATGACTTTGTTTCATCATTTTGTATGCCAGCTTACCCCTTACCTTCTTCTATCGTAAACCATTAATAGAATTTCACATATAATAGTATTCATTATCAATGTGTTTGTATGAATGTTTCCATCTCAGCTGCATTTTAACATAATGAAAAGGAAACATGATGTTTCAAAAATTTCCTTTCCTTTCCTTTTGTTTTCTTTCTTTCTTTTGAATTCTGTTACATTTGCTGATCAAGTAAATATTTGTGCACAAATCAGCATATAAATATGCATGTTGTAGCTGTATTGTACAATTGTTCAGCATCAAGATACTTGTTTATTTTCTGTCAAATGTCTGTAAAATAAATGGCATTGATCTCCCATTTCCGTCTGCCAGAGTAAGCAGAACAGTAAAATAAATGTGTAAATGAGTCATCTGTGTCTCATTTCAGTTCTCTGCATGAAGCCCCTTTGCCTTCAACATTGCATACATATCAAAGTCCCAATCCATAGCAATTTTTAGTTTCATTTCAAGGAATGGGGGGAAACTGTAGAAAGAAATATTCGGAATGCTGAGAAATAAGAGAGGCCTGCCATTTTCATCCCTTGCCTTTTCTTTCAATAGTTACTTTCTAGACCAGTGTTTCTCAACCTTGGCAGTTTGAAGATGTGTGGACTTCAACTCCCAGAATTCCACAGCCAGCAACGCTTGGCAGCAATTGCCATGAGATTTTTCTGGAATCAAGCCCTAAATCAGGGGGATAAACCTAATGATTTGAAACAAGGCTTACTTCACCTTTCCATTTTACAATAGCCTTTCTTTTTGAATAATTGTGGTCTTACATTCTTGACCACAGCACACAGCGGAACTGAAAATTATTGCTGGTTCTACCTCATGAATTTAGCTTTGAAGAAAGGCTGCCAGGGCATCTTTCTCAGAAATGGCACTTTGTTTTGGACTGGTTGCCAAGGCAGCTGCCTTAGGACTGGAGTCTCAAGTACCCAGTGTGGCATCCCACATATCTATGGCCAACTCTCACCAGGCTCCTCATCTGATTTTAAAGCAAATTGACTATTTCCCAGCATCTTGATTTCCAAAAATGCATCTAAGCCCCAAATTAGTTCCATGAGCATTTTTGGAATTTAATGTTTTAAAATATTCCTAGCCGTAGTCTATAAGTATGATCAGTAGCCTATAAAAATAGCAAAAGCAACATTAGAATAAAGCAGGGGTAAAGCTATAAGATTACCAGTTAATAATGTGATAAATGTATGTTTTGTAACCAGTTATGTTTCCTATGGCAGTCATTTCTTCAATGACAAGGCTCCCTAGTAGACAACAAAAGTTTGGAGACCCCTATCCTAGGTCTTCCTTAGTATCACTAGAACTTGTATATCTCTCTCTTCAGTAAGTTTATTGTCATCTGGTACAACAAAGACCTGTAGATCTCATTGTGTTCAATATAGAAGAATTATTTACAAAAGCATAATTATTTTACCTTTATAATACTGTAGGGGTTGTTGTTGTTTTTTGCAATGTACCTTGAGGAACAGGGGAGGCTATCTGGAAAGACTAGGGAGATTTGACTCTTTTCTACTTACTAAGCTGTCAATGGCCATTTGAAAGAAATGTGGGGCTTGAATGGAGATTAATGAACACAATATACTGGTGACAACATGATTCAAGTGCATAGCCTCAGTGTGATCAATATTTCTGAAGAAAAACATTGTCCATAATGATATTTAACATCTTCACCAGCTTATGCACCAACTCCTAACTAATCGTGGATGATCTCAAGAATACCTAAGCAGAGTTGGACTTGACTGGTATTTAGGTTTGAGGGGGAAGTCTATCAAACATCCCTCAGAAAGACAGTGGCAAATCAGCTGGGTGCATCTCATGAATGAAGGCAAATATACGTGTCCAGGATAATGTTGCGGGACCCAATCTGGGTCGGTCACCCGGACCAGAGGTTTAGTTTTTTGAGCTTTCAGACTCGTGCTGGAGCCCATCCTCAGAGAACTTCTCTCTCACCAAAACGTTAGCGAGACCCATTCTGGTGAGAGAGTTCCCTGAGGATGGGCTCCAGCATTAGTCTGAAAGCTCAGAAACCTCTGGTTCTGGTGACTGACCCAGATTGGATACTATTTACTCCTGTTCAGAAAGCAACACTGAAGTCATGCTCAAGAAAGTCTTTACCTTAAAACTCATCTAAGATTCTATTGCTGTGAATACCATAAATTTATTTTGTACCTGTTTAGTAGTATTCTCCTTTTGGTGTCAGGAATTCGTTAATTATTTAGGTCTCACACACACACACACACACACACACACACACACACACACACACACACACACACACAGTCAGTAGCAACCGATCAGATACAAACTTAGGCAATCAGGATGACAAATAGAAATATGCCTCAAAACCTATTTTCAATTTAATCTGCCCATTTAATTCAAACCATTATTCCTGCTACTTTGACACTGCAATGTTGCCTAGTGCAGGGTGTCAAACTGGCGGCCCGTGGGGCGGTTGCGTCACGCGTAGGCCATGCCCACCCAAAGCTCTGTGAAGGGGGGGAAATATTGCAATACATCACGTGACGGCAACATGATGCCGCAAGTTTGACACCCATGGCCTAGTGGCTTCTTGTTTCAGGACTCTGAATTTTTCTCAGGAGGCCACTGAGTACAACACTGAGTACAATGTGGCTGGTAGATCTCTTTTACCCCTCACCATTGGCCATGCTGGCTTCAGTCAATGGAGGGGAAGTTCAATATCTGGATGATGCCTGCATGCTAAGCAACTCTGATATACAGTATCATGTTTAGAGGTTATTCTGAAGTTCACGGTTTTAAAGGGAATCCACATCAGCCACTGCCATTCTAGAATTTCTAATAAAATGAAATCTGAAAGAAAGCATTTTGACATTGCAGTAACAAAAAAACAGAATGCTTCTCTTAATACTTTACCGAACAGCCTACATCAATATGTACTTTTCAGAGATGTTAGATATATAGTTGAGTAAAATAACTAACTAATTATTTCAGGCTAGGAACAATGGTATTTGTAGTCCAATTCATCTGGAGAATAGGAAATTTGAGAGTCTACTTTGCTTATTATTCAACTAAACTATCAGGCTGACTAAAAAGATCCCGAAACTTATGTATTCTACTAAAATTCAACTTGATTTCTGCAAGTGCTCAACTGCCTTTTATAGCTATAAAAAAATGAAAAAAATGAAGTAATCCTAACCTTACCTTCTATCTTGGTAAACATTCTAAGTAATGAATGGAACAGAGTAAGCATCTTTTGTAGATATATATTTGTTATGCTTTATCTTAAATACAGTATATAAAAATGGGATTTATCTAAATGCTAAAAAATATTGCATATATGATTGGGATCCTATGAAGAAAAACTGTAAGTTTAGCCTGGTTAGGGGGGAGAAACAGAAGCATAAGAAGACACGAGGTAGGTGATTTAATTTATTTATTAATTTTTTTATAATTAAATGACTGAAAGAAACTCCTTCAGATTTTCAAGAAATAAAGAACTATATTAACTATACAAATTCACTTTAAAATCTAATTCAAAATGTATTCTGTGAGATTTATTGTTGCCATTAATCTCCCCATAATACTGAATATTAGATAGGCTTAAAAGACAATTATGGAACAATGAAATGCTGGACATTGTTAGGAATCATATTTCAGCCCTATCTATACTCCAAAACTCTAAACAGTCCAGAAATAATGTATAAATTGGCATCACTGATAATTCTACCTAGGATTGGTATTCTATCCATTTTTTATCTGTATGATGTTTGCAAATGAGCCGAGATGGCGCAGCTGTTAGATTGCAGTACTGCAGGCCACTTTAGCTGACTGTGATCAGCAGTTCAGCTGTTCAAATCTCACCTGGCTCAAGGTTGACTCAGCCTTCCATCCTTCCGAGGTAGGTAAAATGAGGACCCAGATTGTTGGGGACAATATAAATATACATTGCTTAATGGTGTAAACCGCTTAGAGAATGCTTACACTTTGAAGCGGTATATAAGTCTCACTAATAAATAAATAAATATATTCACTCAAACATTCACTTTGTATAAAAAACAAATATTGGCAAGAAAAGGTTAATTTAAATACGCCCTTTAACACATTTTTCCTTAAGATAAATTATGTCCAATTATTTCATTACAGACAATGCATTATGCTTCACATTTTTATAAACTCTTCTGAAATAAAACCTCAAAGAAATCCAACATCCAAAAACTAATTGTGCCCCTATATTTATTTTTTACATGATATGAATTCACAGCGAAATAACCCAGTCTGATTTCACCAATCATAATACAGGTAGTCTTCGACTTACAACCATTCATTTAGTTTCCATTCAAAGTTACAACGGCAATTTAAAAAGTGACCTATGACCATTTTGCACACTTACAACTGTTGCAGCATCCCATGGTCACGTATTTATGAAAGTTGCAGTGCCCTGGAGTTATGGGATCACCTTTTGCAACCTTCTGACAAGTAACGTCAATGGGGAAGCCAGATTCAGTTAACAACTGTTACTAACTTAACAACTGCAGTGCTTCATATAACAACAATGGCAAAAAAGGTCATAAAATGGGGCAAAACTCCCTTAACAACTATCTTGCTTAGTAACAGAAATGTTGTGCTCAATTGTGGACATAAGTTGAGGATTACCTGTATGACAAATGTTCTGAGTGAGAAAACAATTTGAATAAGGCAAGTGGATATTCATGGCCTAAATTTAAAAGCTATTCATATTTGCCACGTAAGGGAAATACTTTGGATCCAATTTCAGTGCCCTGGAATAAAGCATACCCAGCCTCACCTGTCTCATTTCAGAGCTAAATGTCCACAACGCTCTCATTCCCTTTGGATTTCTAGAGTGTTGACATCCTACAATTGTGCTGGAGATGATCAAAAAATAATAGAATTATATTTCACTGGCTGGAAGCGTCCATTCAATTGGGAGTGTCTCTAGTGACCAGACAAGAAAGTCAACCCTTTGATCAAAGTCAATCTTTGGTCTTAGGGGATATGATGCATTTTATTATAATTTGCTTATATGCCTCTATGTTTTGTGTCCATGACTGATTGCTTGCTATTTTGGCTTATTGTATTAGGTGATTCTTAATTGTTGAATTGATTGCTCCTTCATATAATTTTTTAAAAACTTTTGCTTGGTTTTGCTTCTTCCATTAAAGACTAGCAATATTGTGTTATTGTTTGGTATTGTATTGGTTATTGTATATACTGTTATATACAGTTTATATATACATCATAGCAGAAATCTCTACATTTTATATTTGTTTGGATTATGTATTTTGCCTAGGTATCATCTTACCTGGGCCTACAATAACTCTAGTTAACCTTTAAGCTATTTGCAGCAAAACACCCTTTCCCCATTGTATTCCACAATATATCATATAAAGATCCAACTAACATACCCACTATTCTTCCTTTGGCTGCTTCTACTGCTAGTCAAAGTGCAATCTCACTTACTTGTAATTTGGCATTGAGGGCATAACATCCTGTAGCTATAAAAGTCCAGCTAATTGTAGTATTACATCAACCCCTGCTGTTCTGAATGCAACCCCAATCACCTGCAGTCAGGATATTAAGACTACACTAAGATGCATTCTAGCTGTCCAACTTCTCTATTTATTTCTCCATCTCCTCTGCGGTAGTCAGTGATAATATCTGGACAAACAATATGTTTTACAAGTTCTTAGGTTCATACTATTGGGAAATTATTGAAAGTTTCTCTTTCACAACAATCCCTCTGCATTTCTGTCTAAAATTTGGTAGTGTGGTCCAATACATTGAAGTTAAAGATACATCCCCCACACAACAATGATTTTAAAAACTGCATCGTTTTTAGTGAAATTCAGTAGCTTTATCTTGCAAAGTGGATGCAAATCCCATTGTATTTGTTTTTCAAAACTAAAATATTTGTTTTTTCTATTCTAAACAAGACAGATTAAGCATCAGATTGAATAAGAAAATATGTTATGTATTTAACAATGATTCAAGACATTCCTTAGGCATCACATCAATTTTCTGAGCCACATTTATGTTAGGCCAGTGCAAACATCTACTAATATTCTCTCAAGCATGTTGTAATTAATAATTTCAACAATTTGCCACTATCTTTCCTTGATCCCAATGTCATTTTTTAAAGTGAAAGAAAGTGTATCTTATTGACTCCTTTTTTTTTAATTTAAAGAGCACATTTCTATAAATGTTAACTGGGAATTCAAGCATTCTTAACCCATGTAAAAGGCATAATGTCAGATAGGTCACATAGTTCCAAAGCTGCTCTATCAAAAGGCAATTGGGCTTTGTTTTTCTTGAAGACGTCTCATTTCTCAAGAATGTCTTCAAGAAAAATAAAGTCCAATTGCATTTGAAAAAACATCTTTGGGACAACCATGACCTGGATGACTGAGAATCTCCATAGATAAATAGGTCACATCCAACACAGGTGTCATGTTGAATTATGGAAAACCTATTTGCTACTTTTAAAAAATTCTGCCTTCAAATACATAGCAGTCAATCTCTTCCTAAAATATTGGACTACACAAGGTCCTCCAAAATTTTCCAGGTGGCAGCTAACTTGATATTTTCACTTCTTCAAAAACAAATGCAACCATTTCTCTATTAATTAAAGTATCTCTGGTTAGCCATATGGGTGGTCAAAATAAATGCCTGGCATTCTTCAAGAGTTTAATATACTGTATATTCTTTCTCATACCCAGGGATCATAGATAATCATTTTTGGATATCATGTTATATGTGTCAATGTCCACATTAAGATTAATTTTTATAAAACCCATTTCTTTTTTCTAATTTGATTCCCCTCTCCACCTGACCGATTCACTGTCCCTGCCCCATCTAATTTTAATTTGCTTACCAAAAGTTTATGACAGCTAAGGAAGAGGCATTACAAAAGGTTAAATATCCTGGGAAGGTAATTTTCTCTCTTTGCAGAAAGTAACTACAGATAGTCCTTGACTTACAACACAATTGGGACCAGAATTTCCATCATTGCAGCCATAAGTCAAATCAGATTTGATATTACAGCGATTTTTATAGTGGTCATAAAACAAATCCTGATTCCCTAATGGTTTTTTGTTTTGTTTTAGTTTGGTTTTTTGCTGGAAATCCATTTAAAAAAGGTTACAAATCATGATCATCTGACTACAGGATACTGAAACCATCATAAATGCGAGCCAGTTGCACTTATGTGACCATGGGAGTGGTGCAATGGTTGTAAGTATGAGTACAGGTCATTAGTCTCTTTTTACAAGGCTGCTGTAACTTTGAACCATCATTTAAATGAATGGTCATAAGTCAAGGACTATCTGTAAATGGAGTAAAAGAAATGTTTTGGTCTGGTGTTGGAGGCAGCTTCAGCAACTCCTCAAACAAGAGATGCATGTTCCTCCTGTGAATTCAGCAGAATGGCTGCTCCAGGCATTATTCCTGTGCATCTAAGTATGGGGTGCAAACGTTATCCTTCATTTTGGAGGGGAAGGCCTTATGTGCTACTTGAAGTTGCTTCCTTGCCAAAGCTACCCTTATAGCCCCCTGAAATCACAACCACAAATCATTTTAACCAGGCCATTTCAACCAATATATAAAATTCAATTAACTATAATCGAAGCAGCAAACGTTCAATTCTTTTTTTCTTTTCTTTTTTCATGTATTGATCTATACTCACTTCTTTGTATCATCTTTATATGACAATAAATCACTTGGATTCTGTTACAGTTGAATTTTTACAGAAGAATATGTGGAGTGAAAACAAATAATAACATGACATCAAGGTAGGGCTTGAAAATATCTTAAATTACCGTATTTTTCGGAGTATAAGACGCACCAAAGTATAAGTCGCACCTTAGTTTTGGGGGAGGAAAACAAGGAAAAAAGGCCTCTGCCTTCCAACAATTTGCCAAACAGCAAACAGCAAACAGCACAGATGATATACACTGTTTGCTGTGTATTTCTGTGCATGTGTGCTTGACCCATAGAAATAGCAAAGAATTGGAGAAATGTACATTATGGCAGTATATTAATCCCAGAAAGTTTTCTTAAATGTAATCACACTAACTCCTCCCAATTATTTAAATAGATCTACTCCAAACATGACTAAGTCAGGGTTTAATTCAGCTGCCTTATTATAATACTAATACTTAATACTAAAGCAGATCTTTAAAATTGATGTGGCTTTCTGGAAGGCTTTCTGCTATTTAAAAGAAGATACAATAACACTGGGCCTCTTCAGAGCAAGCATTTATTTTAAAAAGCTTCTTCATTTTGTTAAGTTGTCTAGAACAATAATAAAGCAGTCTTTAAAAAATAAGATAATTTGAACACTTATAATTTGAACACTCTACAAACATTTAACAAAATAACATATTAACAGAATCTGCCTCTACCTAGGCTAGAACTCACAACCTCCTGACTGTGAGGCAAGAGCTCTACCTCTAGGCTACAGTAGCTGTAGCTTACTTCTCTGCAATTTCAGCAGTCTAACATTGCCAGCAGTTCATCTCCCAGCAATTTGTCTCATTACAGCCACCATAGTTAGTTTCATTTTACCACGTGGCTTGCAAGATTCTGTCAGCTGTAGATCGGAGGCAATTAATCTTTTAGTGTGCTAATAAGGCTTTTGTTTCTGTTCTGTTTGCTGCAAAGAGGTAAATTGTTGGCAGGCAGAGGCCAAAGGGTGGGGGTGGCTGGGTGGGGCTGCATTCGGTGTATAAGACGCACCCAAATTTTCACCCTCTTTTTGAGGGTAAAAAGGTGCGTCTTATACTCCGAAAAATACGGTATACACTTTGGTGCTAAAATTTCTTTGTTTGTACTTATAATGGTTACAAAGTAATAAAATTTTCTAGTATGCAATATCCTTGTCCTATTATTTCCTCTACTGAAACCATGGTAATATTTTAATGGGATTTGCTAAACTGTTCAGTTGCCAAACGACACTTACTTTCCTCTTCAATGGATCAGAGAAGTTACCCTTCATGTATAATGGTAGTGTTTTCTTCTGTGTCATAGTTGTGTTTACAGCTGCTATGTTATTTTATGTTATTTCTGTTGTTTTATTATGTTTTTATTCTGTTTAACTGTTACTACCAGATTCATGAAATGGGCAGCCATATACAATTATTAAATGAATAAACAAATACCTAACACTTTTGTTCATGATAGAAATCCTTGATGGAAATTTAAGTCAACTGGGGTTTCTTCTGAGTAATGTACAGGATTGTTCTGTTCATCTGACTCTGTTTTTTTATGTTCTCAAGATTTACTGCTTTTGTCTATTCAGTAGGAATGCTCAGTAATCACTTTTTATACAAAAAGCAAGCATTCCATGATTTTTAGTCCCATGGCTGTTTGTTTGTTTCTCAGGTTTAAGTACACCTGACCCTAAACATTTTATTAGATCAGTACATAAGGAAAAACATGTATAAGCAGAATATACATCAACATGTTGTGGCAAGTAAATGACTCATAATGAAAAGCAAATACTATTTACTATATTTTTAGAATAATTCAATAAATACATACTAACTGAAGCATAAAAAATGACAGAGATTATCTGTGTGAGAGACAACAAAGAAGAAACGGTGGAAGGCACATAGCAGTTGTAAAATAACAATGTTTTCATGTTTTTTTAAAATTTTATTTGAGGAATGGGTACAATGTAGATTTCCTAAAAGAGACTTTTTAATATTGAAAATTTAAGATGTTGAACATTTTTACTAAAATAAAATATTATTATTATATTGTTATCCTGACTTTTTAATATCCAGATAGTCCTCGTTTCATGTCCACTTGTTCAGTGACTGTTCAAAGTTACAATGGCACTGAATAAGGGAACTTACATTGTGTCTTCGTATTTGCAGTTGTTGCGGCACTCCTGTGTTCACATGATCACAATTTGTACACTTGGCAACTGGCTCACAATTATGACGTTGAGGTATGTCGTAATCAAGTGATCAGCGTTTGCATCCTTCACTGCAGACTTAGGACAAGACAAACCAACAAGGAAGCCAGCAGGAGGGTTGCAAATGGTGATCACATGACTGTGACCATGCGGGATCCATCAGACAACAGCAACTGGGACTGCCAGAACTGCTGACATAAACTGGCACAATCACATGACCTCATGCATTACAACTGCATCACTTATAGCCAGAGTTCCAAGTCTCAATTGCCAACTATAAGCAACCATTATATATCAAATACTTCTGCCTCTTATTTTCCACACAACAATCCCAGGTGCATTAGCTGTTATGCAGCCTAACCATTGAGGTTTTTTTAACATTCTCTTCCTACACAAAAAAAGATTTCATTTATTCAACTTATTTCCAAGTTTAGGAACAGAGATGTGGTTGTCAGAAAAAGGCAGGCAGGCAAGCAGAGAATTGATGTCCTTGCCAATTTTCATCTCTTGAAAATATTATGAACCTCCTTATAGTGAAATCATATCATTATAAAAAATAGGGTTCCTTCCAATAATAAGGGGGGGGGAATACAAAGGCATAGAGCACACAGTTAGAACCTTGGGAAGCCTTAGGAAAGAAAGATGTTATTAAATAATAGGAAAGAAAGACTTTATTAAATCGTAGGATTCCTAAGGAATCACTTTGTAGAGAGTAAACTGTATTTTCAAAATATTAAAACTTCTCTCTAAATAAATGGTGTTATTGTTCATATAGTAACCATCATCACATGTTAATGCTGAATGTCTGGAAACAACTGAAAGAGGTTGCTAATTTTGAGCAAAGGGCAACATCGCTAAAAAATTCATGTAAGACCATGCTATGGATTAAAATTAAACGTTTATTAGAATGACAGTCACTGGACATAGCGGAATTTCCACTGGATCAGTACACTGATAGTCCATTTATCCTTTGCACTTAATAATTATTTACAGCTCTTAGAGCTGTTGCACACTCAGATCGCTGACATGATCTCCAGTAAGGGAAATCGTGGGACCGAATAGGATGCCACAACATCTTTCGAACTTCTCTAGGTGCACTCACATTTTCGGCGCATTTGTGTGATCTTAATTCAGCCTCGCCCAGGATCAGACCTTCAAAGAGCTTCTCCGCCCGTTGACTCGCTCTACCGCGATTTCTTTGTGCAATTCCCTCCAAAAAAGGAAAGTGTAACGTGAGACCACCGGTCACCACCCTCATGCCCCCATCCCGCCGGCGCAAAAGCAGAAAAACATTCATCCCTAAAAAGGCTGTAATGTCTTCAGGAAGGGCAATTACGCTCCTCGCATGTCCGCTTCTTCCCGAATTATTAACGCTTCCCACAGCATCGTGAGGAATATTTGAACTGAGATCAAGTCGTTGCTCTTTCCAGAACAAACCGACGGTCTTACTGCACTCGTAGTGCCTCCTCGGTTCATTTTACATGGTTTACCCAACCCCGTGTACTGATTCTCATGATACACCAAACCTTCTACTAGACAACAAGCTAAGTTCGCCCAGGTCGGTAAAATGATCTGAAGTTGGCTAATTTCTAACTCACTCTATCTCCAAACTTTCAGGATTATCGTTCATTTTGTGATTTTAAACCAGTCCCTTCCGTCAAACCTTCCCAAGGAAGGGATTAGAAATGTGCGCGTGGAGATATACACGAGGTATCCACTGGTGTATATATATATAAAGAGGTATACACTCTTTATGTTAAAGCGAAGATAAACCGATTTAAGAAACGAAGGGAGCATGTATGTACAGTGCAACCAGTGTTTTTCATCATGATAGCTGTCTTGAAGAGCTGTAACAGGGAAAAGGGGGTCGATTTATTCTCCATAGCACTTAAGGGCAGGACAAGAAGCAAGGCTGGAAGCTGGTCAGAGGAAGATTCAACCTGGAACTAAGAGGAATTTCCTGACAGTTAGAACAACAACAACAATGGAACAGCTTGTTTCCCAGAGTTGCGGGTGTTCATTGCTGGAGGTTTTCAAGAAAAGATTAGGCAACCATTTGTCCAGGATGGTATAAGGATTCCTGCCTTGTCAGAGAGTTCAACTACACGACCTCCTAATTCCCTTCCAGTCGTATGATTCTAAGCTGTGTGGGCTTCACTTCCCAGAATTCCTCAGTCAGCATACTGATTGGAGAATTCTGGGAGTTGAAGTCCACGTATCTTTAAAATGTCAAACTTGAAAACCACTAATGTAAACTTACGCGTTTCATTCTGCGACCCGACAAACGTGATAAATTACAAATGCTTAATACGGGAAAAGAGGGAGAGATTTAAGCTGAGCTGGCCATGCGATCCTTGCAGCTTCCACTCTCCTCGCAACAGAATCTGCAAGCGGGACCCGCTCCGTATTTCTCCTTCTCCACGGAGCGAAAAGCGCGAACAAGGCACGTGACAAGAAAGAAGGGGACCCGCTCGACCAATCGCTGGGAGAGAGGGTGTGGCCAAGAGTGGAGCATTTCGTGACATGACTATTGTCATAAATGGGCGGAGTTTGGAAAAGCGGGGTGCGAGATTTTAAAATGGAGCAGAAAAGTGATGTAACTATCGCGAGCTATACTACTTTATTGCCACAGCCGGCGGCGAAGGCGGACTTTGTGGCTAGTGGCAGCACAGAGGGTAGTTCTTCAGACCTCTTCGCTGAGGTGGAGTCGATAGCCGCTGGGTGGATGCTGGATTTTGCCTGCCGCTGCCTCTGCCGCCATTTCTGCGAGGGCAACCGGATCGACTTCGAGAGGAGCAGAGACCTGGCCCTGAGTAATTGGCTGTTTGGCGGGATGTGGGAGGTTGGAGTTGTGGTCCATTTGCTGGTGCTGGTGCCCCAAGCCCATAATGCATGGCTCAGCAGACTATAGAAGCTGCTTGTTTCCTCCCTCTTCGGCTTTCTCTGCAACTAGGGCAGTGGTTCTGCCAGCCAGACGTTCAACGGCTGCATTTCTTTTCAATCATAGTGACGCTTTTTACACTTCTTTGCTTTATTTAGTTATATATGAGCTGTCTTTTAAAAGAAACGTTTCTCGGAGCAAGTTTGTATATGTGGCTGCCTATCTCATACAATGGCGTTAGGCAGCTCTCAACAATCCATAGACCGTTTTCCCCAGGCACCTTTCAATTACAATGGAGAAATCCATTTTTTTTGGTCACAATTTCAGTAATTTCTGTTGAATATTTGTAATTTTTGAGATGTTTGTTAACAACATTACAGAATGACAAATATTTGAAGAGTTTTGTTTTCTCTCTTCATTGATGTTCATTAGTGATGCATTAGTACAAAGCAGTAGTGTCTAAGGTATCAAAATAACTATTTCAAATTGTCACATTGGGGGACAGACAGGTTAATTGTTTACTAACTAGCATAAGTATAAAGTATTCAGTATAAACTGCTCTGAAATGTTCCAAACCTAAATAAAATTATTTGGGAGTAAAATCTATTTAGTATTATAGACAAGGTTACTGATAACCACACAGTGGCACTGTAGGAACAAAATCATAACTGTTATGTCTGCTTTCTTTTTTCAGCTGTTATTAAAGGGTTGGACAAAATAGAAACTCATCAAAAGGAAACAGTGTGCCTCTGTCAGCTGCTGACATATATTGCCGAAGGAAAAATATTTGGTAAAACATTTTAATGTTTTGGTTTTGGCTTTGGAGAGAATTCTTAATTAGATACCGGCAATCTAATGCTAACTATATGCTTATTGATAGAAAAATATGTTCTTTTAACCAAAAAATAGCTCTTGCAAAAATATATACACACAGTCTACACATTTGTATCTGTCATTTATCTTTAATTGTTAAAATATATACTAAAATTATTAGAAATAACCACTGTTAATAAAAGCAAAAGAGATCCCAAAATTTGGTAAGTTGATAGCAACAAACCAAAAGTTTTCTGAAATATGGCCTTATCTGGCTCTGCACTAATGGCAGCTTCAAGTCAGCAGCATATTATAGTATTTGTAAACAGGTTGTCCTTAACCTTGATAAGCTAATACTGAGGATATCTTGCCAACTTACTACTTAACCAGTAACTTTATATAAACTCCACAAATACTGTGCACTCATAAACCTAGTCCAAGAAGTGTGCATTTGAGGTCAGAATGGAAGGTATCATAAAGGCAAAAGATGAAGAAGCTAGGCTACATAGGTTTTTGGCTAGAGACTAGGCATTAGTTCTTGATGTGATTGATTGTATATCATAGTTCTCTGTGTCTTAAGGAATTACAGTCTGTGAGCACAATATGGTATGATTTTGATACAGTGATTGCTGTTGCTAAGTTCCTCCATTTTCAATAAAAGTTACAAAAATTATTTTATCCTGATTGCTTCAATAGACTGCTATGGTTCTTTAATTCCTAGCTCAAAGAAAAATAATATAGAACGTTGTAGGGTTAATCTTGTAAAATACCGGTAATGCATTTAATATAAGTTCATGTTGTCTTTAATCAGGTATAAGCCGATATCTTGTTTAGCACTATTGTTCTGAGCTGAGGACCCTAGATAGTTTATTGTAGTTTTTAAAATACTGTTAACAATGAGTAGCAAAATAAAATTTAAATGATCTTTATTCTCTGCTATTTGATTTGCTTCCTTTGTAAATTATATCCACAATTCAGCTTGGTGTTTGACCAGGCTCTATATAACACGATATTAAAAAGAACCTGAGGATAACCTTTCAAACCAGAGATTTCCTAAGATTGTTCAATCATCTTCCTAACCACCTCAGTTGAATAGTTGATTATCTCTATTTAGCAAGCTTGCTTCTGTGCATCAAAAATCAAAGGAAGAAATTGACTTCTACTATAATGACTGATATCTTTTCTATATGGAAGTTTTATTTTTTTTAATCTTTAAAATACTACGCTGCTATTTTTACTTCTTCTCATTTCTCTTAAGATTCTGATTTTAGAGATGACCAAAGATTTTCACCACTGGAAAATGCTTTGTCGGTTTGGATTTCATTCCTAAAAACACAAAGCGAACAAGATAAATTGCATAAAGATATCACGTATTTAATTCAGATTCAGGTTTGTTTGTAGATCAATATATTCATTTTGATTCAGAATGCCATGCAAGAAAATCTAGAAATTTGTTTGTGGTTTCTCACAGGTCAGATCAAAATGTTCATGCCATAAATTGAGATAGGACGGAAAATGTTTAATAGTTTAAGGTTTTTTCCCCTCTGTTAGAAACTACTTCAAAACAATCACTATGTGTAGGCTATCCCCACAATAATTTCCATGGAAAACCTACCATTCTCAAAATACAAAAGATAATTGTTTGTTTTCATCAAATCCATCCTTGCATCTTTAAAATTCACTTAGGAATTTAAACATTTACATGAGTTTACACTTAATTGGCAGCAGCATGAAATCTCATGACCATTTATAGCCTGTGGCAGTATAAATAGAATGAAAAGATTACTGCAGAAACTAGCCCAGGGGTGTCAAACTCAAGGCCCAGGGGCCAGATCCGGCCAGTGGGGTGTTTAGATCTGTCCCAGGGGGCCGCCATGGAAATAGTGAAGGACGGGCCTCCGGTGTCTCTGCCAGCGAAAAAGTAGCCCTCCCGAGCTCCGTTTTTGCTGGCAGAGGGTTGCAGGAGGCCGTCCCAGCCAAAAACAGCTCAAGAGTCCATTTTCTCTGGCAGAGCACTCAGGCCACAGGCGTCCTGACACGAGTGATATCAAGCTGGCCACGCCCACCCCATCTCCCGAGGTCAAACACAACCCTGATGCGGCCCTCAATGAAATCAAGTTTGACACCCCTGCACTAGCCAGTTGTGGAAAAGAAGAGCAGAGTTGTGTACTTGGATTAGTCATGTTGGATAGCCAAAAAGCATAGGAGAGAATAGCACAAGGGAAATATGGGAAATGAAAGTGTTGAATAAGATACTCCCAGGATCAGTTCCAGTTATTACACTAAGGCAGCTGGACATGCAGGAGTAGCAGCCGTCATCTGTCCCATTCCATAGGCCAAACATGCTTCTTTTTTCCCATTCATTGTCAGTATTGCTTCATTCACTTTACAAGTGGAAACTCCTGTATCCACACTGAAAATCAGGCAGGGAAAGGATGAAGCTGTCCCCAACAAATGATCCTGTCTGTAATAGTTCTTAGTAGTATCAGTGGAGGAGGATTTTCCTGTCCTCCGTACCAGTTAATGGAATTAGTGAAACATTTATTTGGATGATGGATGCCTCCATTGTGCTGAAGGGGAAGAACAGTAAATGCTCTTTGGCACCATACATCAAGATGAGTTGCTAGAGGGAAAAGTAGAGTTTATTTATTTATTATTTATTTATTTACATTTCTATGCCGCCCAACTCCCAAAGGACTCTGGGCGGCTCACAGCAAGAAGAAACATAAATAACATATCAGTAAAAAAATTTAAAAGAGCAGATTAAGAACCAGATTAAAAAAAATTCCAGTCATCCAACATTCATGGGCTGACCTTATCTATCGTCACCAGAGGTCAATGACCCCAGGCTTGCCGGAAGAGCCAGGTCTTTACAACTTTCCAGAAAGCCAGTAAGGTGGGGGTGGTACAGATCTCGGAAGGTAGCTGATTCCAGAGAGCCGGGGCCGCCACAGAGAAGGCCCTCCCCTGCGGCCCCGCCAGCCGACATTGTTTAGCTGACGGGACCCGGAGAAGACTGACCCTGTGGGCTCTTACCGGTCGTTGGGAGGTATGTGGTAGAAGGTGGTCTCGCAGATAATCTTGCCCTGAGCCATGTAGGGCTTTAAAGGTAATAACCAACACCTTGAATTATGTCCGGAGACCAATAGGAAGCCAGTTCAGCTGGCGTAAGATTGGTGTAGTGTGGGTGTATTTGGGCGCACTCACAACCGCTCGCGCAGCTGCATTCTGGACCAACTGTAGTCTCCGAACACTCTTCAGGGGTAGTCCCATGTAGAGCGCATTGCAATAATCAAGCCGTGAGGTGATAAGGGCATGAGTGACCGTGAGCAGAGCCTCCTAATCCAAGTAGGGTCGCAATTGGTGCACCAGACGAACCTGTGCAAAGGTCCCCCTAGCTACAGCTGTCAGATGTTGGTCTAATCTCAGCTGTGAGTCTAGGAGGACACCCAACTTGCGAACCCGTTCTGAGGGGATTAATTTCTCCCCCCAAAAAACCAAGGAAGGACAGTCGGTATAGTCTTTTGGAGGTAATATCCACTGCCACTTGGTCTTGTCAGGGTTAAGTTTGAGCCTGTTGATTCCCATCCAGACCCTTACATCGTCCAGGCACCGACACATCACATCTACTTCTTCACTGAAATGACGCGGGGTGGAGATGTATAACTGGGTGTCATCAGCATATTGCTGAAACCTCACCCCGTGTCATCGGATGATCTCACCCAGTGGTTTCATGTAGATGTTAAATAGGAGGGGGGAGAGGACCGAGCCCTGAGGCACCCCGCAAACGAGGGGTCTAGGGGTCGACCTCTGCCCTCCAGCCAACACCAACTGCGACCGATCAGAGAGATAGGAGGAGAACCACCGTAATACGGTGTTTCCCACTCCCAGCTCCCCTAGTCGGTGCAGAAGGATACCATGGTCAATGGTATCGAAAGCAGCTGAGAGGTCAAGTAGCACCAAGATAGAGGAATGACCCCCATCTCGGGCTCGCCAGAGATCATAAGAGTGACCAAAGCAGTTTCTGTGCTGTAGCCAGGCCTGAAACTCGATTGAAAGAGGTCTAGATAATCTGTTTCATCCAATAACCGTTGGAGCTGGAGCGCCACCACTTTCTCTACAACCTTTCCCACAAAGGGTAGGTTGGAGACTGGACAAAAGTTTTTTAATTCTGCAGGATCCAGGGAGGGCTTCTTGAGGAGGGGCTTCACCGCCACCACCTTCAGTGGTTGAGGGACATACCCCTCCCTCAAGGAGGCGTTGATCAAAACCTGGAGCCAGCCTCGTGTCACCTCCCTGCTAGATGAAACCAGCCAGGAGGGGCACGAGTCCAACAAACAAGTGGAGGAACTCATCACTCCAATAGCCTTGTCCACTTCCTCAGGCGTAGCGGGCTCAAATTCGTCCAAAACAATAGGACTAAGATCTGCCCCTGTCATCTCAGATTGAATTGCCCAATCAGAGTCCAGGTCCATCCAAATCTGAGCGACTTTATCCACCAGAAACTGTACAAATTCCTCAGCTCTACCCTGCAAGGGCTCCTCCTTTCCCTCTACATTAAGGAGGGAACGAGTCACCCTAAACAGGGCAGCTGGGCGCGAGTCAGAGGATGCAATAAGTGCGGAAAAATGCAAACATTTTGCCGCCCGTATCGCCACCAAATAAGTCTTAATAAAGGCTCTTAGGAGTGTTCGGTCAGATTCGGCTTTACTGGATCTCCAGCATCGCTCTAGACGTCTCTTTTGGCATTTCATCTCCCGGAGCTCCTCGGTGAACCAGGGAGCTTTCCTGGATCCACTGCCATGGAGAGGTCGCAAAGGCGCAATCTGATCAAGTGCCCCCGATGCCGCCGTATTCCAGGCGGGACTCCGATGGATTGTGGACAAGGGACTCCGATGGATTGTGGACAAGGGATTCAGGTATCTCCCCAAGCTCCTTCTGGAACCCTTCTGGGGCGCCATTAGGCATCTGGGGCGGAACCACTTAATCGGTTGATCATAACATTAAATTGCATAAGTTTCCTTGTTCCTAGATTTGTTATAAAGAATGGAAGTCATTACTTAAAAGTTGTCTCTTTGTAGGCAGTCGCTATATATATGGAAAAAGGATATTTTCAGGAGGCTGCAGAAGTGTTAGAAAGACTTTTTCCAGAATCTTCCTCCAATGAGGTAGTATGTTCAATATTGAATTAAATTAGACAATTATTCTGAAGCCTTATGAAATTAAAATTCACATGATATTCTTAAATGATCAATGTGTAGATTTACTAAGCTGATAAAACAACTTTCAGAATTTACTCTCTTCTAGTCATTATTAATTTACAATCTATGAAGCCATTAAACTTTGAGCGAGCAACCTGTGCCCCCAACCTGGTTTTTTTTTTTAATTGAAAAAGTTTTATAAAGTACAAAGTACAAACATTTTTGTAATATTTTCTCCCCCCCCTCCCTACCCCCCTTCTCCCCCACCCCCCTCCCTGGACTTCCCGGAACATACACAGGATATATGTAATCTACACAAATATAAACTACTATATCCTAACAAATTGTTAACTTCCAAATATCATAAAATCTTAACTCCTTATATTATTAATTAAACTAAAAAAATTTAAATTGAAATGTATCCCTCACAGTCTTTTTAATCTAATACTTAATTCAAATATAATCCATCCTCCTCCATTATCAAATGTATCATTTAAATAGCTTTTACAATATTATAAAATTTCCACTTCCAATCTTATACTACCAACAACCTAACCACAATTATTAAGTTCAGAAACAAATTAACCCGTATCTAAAAAATACATAACAGCTTTACAATCATTTAATTATGTTAAATTACACTCTATACTTATTTCCACCATATAGTGTAATTCTATTCTCTACCAATTTAATCTATTATATTACATTACCTTCTATCCCTATTCCCCAGATTGTATTATTAATTCCATCATACTATTTAAAACCAATTTAATCTCAATTACATCACTTTACCTTCTATAATTAAACCTCCTATAATTTAATTCCTCTAACCTTGTACATCCTCATATACACATTTACATTTTATTCTTTCTTATTTTGCTTTTTCCTTGTTTTATTACTAACACTGAAACATCATTTTTTCCTCTAACCTTATACATCCTCTTATATACATTTACACTTTAATCTTACTTATTTTGCTTTATCCTGCTTTATTCTACTAGCACTAAAACATCAATTTTTAATTCCCCTCGCTTTCAAATCTGCGAGAGGAACTGAATATTTCTTTAAGTTGAGATCTAAAAATGTGTCGATTTAGTCTTGCTTCATTTCGAGGAGTTGAGGACTGCGATGAGTAATTCAATTTTTCTTTACTTACAATACTTTCACTTTCAGCAAATACTTCTCTAATCTGTCCTGAATCATTTGTTTGTCCTTGTGTATTCAGAATTCCTTTCTGTTGTGGAATATGCAAATCTTCCTTTCCTCTCCTTCAACATTCTCGTTTCCTTTATCTTCTGGTGGTTTCAGTGTCCCCTCCTTTAGTACGTTGGCAAGAAAATCCTTTGCTTTAGCAATCGTATTGAGTCTATATCTTTCTGCCTTATAATAAACCAATAATCCAGTCAGAATAGCCCATGTGTATTTTATCTGTTGCAGTTTCAACTCTTCCACCAGAAAAGTATAATTTTTATGTGCTTTAAGTATTTTGGAAGGAATTTCCTTAAATATTAAAACTTCATGTTCTTCCACCTTCAGCTTATTTTTATAAGTCGCCTGTAAGATTCGATTTTGCAATGCTTTTGTAGTAAAATATATTACAATGTCTCTTGGCAAATGATTTTTTTTTGCAAACCAAGAATTGACACGGTATATTTTTTCAATCTGACCTCCCAGTTCCACTTTTGTCTCCCCCAAAAACTGCCCCAATACATCTACAATCTTATCTTTTAAATCCTCTTGTCCGTTTTCTCTTACTCCTCTCAGGCGTAGAGCAAATTGCATATCTTTATATTGAACCATCGTTAATTCTGCCTCAGATACTTCAATTTTTTTCTGCATCTCCATTACTTTTTCACCCAAAGTCATCGTAGTCTGTTTAATTTCAATAACGTCCTGTTTCAATAATTCTATATTATATACCACAGTTTTAAGTGCAGTTTCCACATTATCTTTAGTTTGGTGAGTCTGAGATGAAACCTCCTCTGAGACAGCTTGTATTTTTCCATTAATTTCAGTAATTTTTCCATTGATTTCTTTAATTTTTTTGTTGATTGCTAAAGCAATCTCCTTTTGCATTTCTTTCATGGATTGTTGCCACATCTCAAGCGTAGAGATCTGTGTTGGGAGAAAGTCTTGCAGAAAAAGATTTTCAACTTTTTCTATTCTTTTAAAAGGAGCAGTCTTTGCCAATTTTAAAGACATCTTGGCTTGTTTTAATTCTTATATATTTAAAAAGCAAAGTCCATCAAGGTAAAAAGTAAAAAATATAAAGTAAAAAAGATTTCTTACAGGCAGCTGTTAGAAAACAGAACTCTCAGTAGTTTCAATAACTTCCGCCTTCTCCACACCCTTTGAAATTCCAAGCGCCATCTTTAGCTACTTTGTTGCCTCCATAAAATCCAAAAACAACAACACTGGAGTTAAGTAAAAGATACTTGCTGTTTGATTCTCCTGTTATGTTCCGTCTGCTGCATTGTTTAGAGTAATAAAGTAATAAAACCATTTGTCACCAGCAGAGATGGTCGCAGCTTCTTGCTCCGCTAAAAACAAGCGGAGGCATTCCAGATCCGGAGCTGTGACAGGCTTCAAGGGAGCCCTCGCCCTTCGCACCTCAGAGCTTCTTCTGCGTGTTAGGGGGGCTCTACCTCTGCCCATCTGCTCTTCTCCCCTCCCTTTGCCCGGGACGGGAGTTTCCAAGCCGCCAGACAGCTGATGTGGCTTATCTGGCAGCTTTTACGGAGCCTGGAATGGAGCGCCCATAAAGAGCGTCCAACGAAGCTCGCAGCGCCACCGGAAGTCCCCCCCAACCTGGTTTTGTGACCTTCAGGATGCATTACTGAAATCAGTGATTAAAAGTTTTTTAATTCTGCAATGTTTTTACTGTTTTATCTTTTACATTTTGGACAGTAAATAGATGCATTACATTTCTGCACACTGAATGCAGCTATTTTCAGTAAACTTATCAAAATGTCTAATAGTAAAAAAACTAAAATGTTGGCTTTACTGACTGTAGATACAGTACACCAAGCAGCCTTTTGAAATCCAACTATGAAAAGTGTCAAAAATAAAGTTGTCCTCTATTCTATTAATGTTAAAACAGACATTAAAACCTCCAGGAATTTTCAGTAGTCATACCTTACCAAATTAAGGTTTCTGATCCAATTTCATGCCTCCTTGCCTATTCAATTTCTCTGTAATAATTTCAAATATTATTTTACTGCCATCTAAACTTCACCCAATTCTATCAAAGTTTAAGGAACTTAGATTGTGGATTTTTAATCTTGTAAAAACTTGGGAGTCACCATATGTGAATTAGGCAGCCATATAAATATGTTTAATACAATAAAAAGAGGAAAAATTCATACTGGTGACATTGGCATAAGATTTTTTTCAGATCATTATATTTAGCTACTGTATGTTGTATAATTTACTGCGACTAAGATTCCTTCACTGCTATAAAATCTTGGAAAGTGACACCATATATTTATTGCTGGGTTGGAAAACTAGTTAGAGGAAATAAACTTAGAGGCAGAAAGAAAAACAAAAATGAATACAAATCATGATATATGTAGGATGGGATGTTTAACTGAGATGTGAGTATTTAAAAAAGAATACTATAGAATGGATGAATGTAAAGGAAGATTAGAGAAGGGTGTTTGGCATGAGATGCATCGCTTTGGTTGCCGAGGCATTTGACTAAAGAGAATTGAGAACCCTGAACTAAAGAAGCTATTACTGTTGTTGTATCATCTTATCTGTGCACAATTGTGTGAAAATTATAAGGAAATATTGAAAGCTTCTACAAAATCTAACAAAAGTGAATTTGTCGAGCCTCACATTATTAGGAAAGATAATTTGCATGTAGTTATCACTTATATTGTATTATATTATTTATAATGGAATAATATAGATTTAGTTTCCTACATTTTGGTTTCTGGGGGCAAAACTAATGTTCTGCTTCTTTTAAAATATATACCATTGGCAGGATTACAAGCACAATATGTAGTATTTATTGTATTCTGACTTTTTTTTCCTGTAGCCTTTAAGAATGAAGCTTTCTGCAATATTAAAACAAAAAGATCCATATCATCCATTTCTTCGATTTTTCAATTTTAATCTTTTGACTGAGAGAATTAAAACTTATATCAATATTTTCTTGAAAAAAGAAACCAACAATTTTTTAATGAAGGTATGTTGAAAACCATAGTAAAATAGAATAAAAGTAATGTATACCAATTCAATTATATAAAAGTTAATTATACAATTAACGTATATTTATAAGTGACTGAATGTCTTACTCATTAAAATATTGGAAAGTATTGGAAACGTTCTAATCAGCGGTGGGTTGCTCCCGCTTCTGTGAACCGGTAGCAGCGGCGGTGGGAGGCTCCGCCCAGGACGCTTCTGCGCATAAGCGTCACAAGCGTGAACTGGTAGCAACGGATTTTAGTACATACTACTGGTTCGAATAGTTAAAACTATAATACTAAATAAAGTACCGAATTTTAAATAATAGGTGCAATAGACCAAATGCAGAACATTGCAACAATCCATAGCTAGGATTGAATTTTTTAAAGGATTACTTGTGTCTCTGTACTGCCTGGACTTTAGAGATGCCTGCAGGGCAGAATTACTTTCACGACAACTCTACAATTCTAGCGATTCAATCAATAGATACATCCAGATTCTTATCCTCTGAGGCTTTCTTTGCATTACTTTCAGTTCCCACCTGATGTGTTGACTGAATGTAGCCAACCATTTTTGTTTGCCCCTTGCTCTTCATATCTGGTAAGCAGTTGGAGCTAGATCCAGGAAGTTATAAATTCCTCCCTACATAAAAAAAAACCTCATTAAAGTGGTTGTTATTTTTGGAAGGGGGAATAATGGAATGAGAAAATCTAATTATTTCCTACTTGACTAAATACCATGCTGCTGAAGTGTGTGATGGCTGATTCATCTTGACTATTGATCTGAATTTACAGTTATTAGGCTTTGCCTTGCTCTGGATATGATTTACAAGAGCTTATTAAGGTAGTAGCAGGAACACAGGACTTGTCTCTGATTCATTACATCATCCTGGGTGAGAACACCTCTTCTGAATGGAAGCATTACACAACTCTAGCTGTTAATTATATTGCTGTCTTCATTTTACATTTTTATTAATGTTGTGTTTTAAATCCTTTCTAACAGTATATGGTAAAAAATGTTTTAGGAAGACACGGGAAGATATGAAAAGTAGTATTAAGTAAACGTTGCTGTTTTACAGGAAGCTACAAAAGAGGTGAAAACAAAAAGTTCGGAAAACATAATGGTACCCATACAATGCGACAGTACAATTGAAACAAACAAAGAAAATCATTTGGAAAACACACCAAACACCCTGCTAAAGTATGACTTTTCCTGGAATTCGCTAGTTTTATATCAACATGAGTTGTTATCTTGGGGGTTGCAGAGTTTTCTTTTCATCTTTGACATATTCTGGTAAATAAATGACACTTTTCCTAGTTAATTTTTTTTAATGTATTATATGTTAGAAAAGTAGGTGGATAGTGGAATTTAACAAAGAATGGTATAATGCAAAGTTTCACCAGCCATATAGGTGTTCTCTATCATATCTCCTTTCTTTCATTCTCTTATAGATTACATAAACATTCCTGTTGCTTACCTGGTCAGTCATTTTGGAAATCAAGGCAGATACGGATTTCATTCATGCCCCGAAATATAAAACTCTTCAATGTAAGTACTACGTAATTTCAGTATATCTGAACAGGATGGATATATTGGAAATATGAGGGGAATCAGATTTCCTTCCCCACAATCCATGCTTCAGAGTCCTGCCTTTCACTTAAAAAAATAGTCTCTCATTGAAAGCAAAATATAGACCAAGGTATCAATGATCATTCTGTAGCCTGGCATGCTTTGTGCTTGATGTATTTCCATTTATGTTGACTAAGTCCAGCTTCACTTGGGCTAATCTCCATACACCTTTGAATCTTAAATCTTAAAGACATATCTTTCTTTATTCAGAACATTCCTTAATAGGCTCTTTTTTTTCCCTCTTAAAAATGATATCCCTTTGTTTTATTTTTTATTGATTCACTTTATTCTATTTGCTGTATATGTTGCAGTCCTGCTGCTAATCCCCTAATTAAGTGTAGTTTAATTAGTATTTAGCCATTAAAAAGGCACAGTACTTCAGGGTTCAAAAGAGGTGTTTGTATTATTTTTCTGAACTAGGTAAAAATCTGCAAAATACCAGAGATGCTCTACAAGATGAGTTTCTGCCAACTTGTCAGAAGAAAAAGGTATAAACAAGAAAGGTTCAAAATAATGTATTAATATAAAATAATATTGGTGAGATTAACCAAAGAAACAACATTTTCCCAAAATATTTTCCTGCTTGCCCAAGAAGACTGCCTGTCTGTAAGTATGGTCTGATGCATACAAGATCCGACAAGATAAAAGTACCTTGTTATTTCCAATCCAGCATGGCCATGAAGAATGGTAAAACCTAATGTAATAGGAAGACGTGCAGTAGTGTTCATATTTACATATTTATTTACTTCTTTACATGCAAGTATTTCTTAATACAAATTTTGGGGGAGGTTTACAGTTAAAAAAATTAGGTTAATATACAAGTAGGACATAAAAATAAAACCTAAAACGGTGAAATTTAATAAAGGACAGAGAATACAGTGGTGGAAGACAACCTTCCCTAATTGTTCCAAATGTCTGGAAATTCAATTTGTATAATAAACAGCTAATATGTCTGAAGAATGCTGGCTTGGTTTATTGGAATTAAAATCCAACATATCTAAAGTCACCCCACAAATGATCTACAATATGATATTGAAACTGATCTTTGCATGTTGACCAAAAGGTGGTGTCTATACTACTGTATATCATAATAGTGTATATCTAGCCAATTATCAGTGAAGAAGCCAAGGTGCCTTGTCTCATTTGGCACTTCTATTACAGCTGGTTAGCAAAAGGAAAAGTAAAGAATTTCTGCTGTTACGTAATTCTCATATATTCAGACCCACAAAATACAAACATTTGTCAGTAGTTTTGGCCCCTCAGATTTTGGAAACTGGTTGTCTCTGGCTTTTATCAGCTTTCTATTTCAACTGTCCCAAGTTCTTTGGTGTTAATGATATGATATTCCATGGAAATTGAACTTGCTAAGTAAAAGATATATATACATATGCAAGAGAACTCTGTTCAGAAAAGTTTTAGTTTCCATTTTATAATGCAAATCTAAAAGCATATAAGCAGTGAGCTTTGTAGACTTCTGCTTCTTATTGTCCTGCACCTTTCAAATAATCTCTATATTGGAATCTGTATTTTGATACAGTGTAACAGGTTTACAACTCAAATTGTAATTTTAAAAAAATCATATGACAATCACTACATTGATATTGGAGATAAGACTTATGATAAATACAGAAATCAAGAAATTGCTGTAGCTTAAGAAAACAATATTGCTATAATATGCAAGTGGCTGTTTTATGAATATGAACAGATGTGTGTGTGTTTGTGTTTAGAAGTAATAAAAGTAATGTTTATTATCCCCCTGTAATTCTCTCATCTGAAATAATCATTTGCTTTTCATTCTTTATAATGGAAATAGAAGAAATAGTTCTTAAAATGCTGATTTTTTGTAAAATGCAAATGCCTTAATTGTGCTTTCAAGAATGAGAGTTAATAGAAATACAATGTTTTTCAGCAATTGCTAATTAGGCTAATAATTAAAGTGCTTGAAAAGATACATGTTATAATATTTTATTTTAATTTTCTATAGCGATGGAAGTGGGAAGAAGACCAGAGATTAAAAAATGGTGTACAGAAGTTTGGAGTTGGAAACTGGATGAAAATTCTTAAGAATTATGACTTTGATAATAGAACCAATGTTATGTTAAAAGACAGATGGAGAACTTTAGTTAAGTTAGGCTTGGCCTAAGTTGTTTTTTCCTCAGATACTCAGCCTATTACTTACCTCTTTATATTTTGATGATGATGTGATAGACTTACAAGGTCGTGTCTTAAATGAATATAAAACAGGAACCATTTTATGCAATTATAGTTCCTAAAAATAGTTTTTGGTGTCCTCAGATGATTCTTGAAAATCTAGAGGTGATAACATGAACCCTTTATGTTCAACTTGGCAACACTGAAGTGAAATGTAGACTATACTTCTGGTAATTCTAACAAATATATTGTGTTTTTAAGTTCAATTCAGAGTGCTGCATTTTTAATTTGTTAGCTATATTATAGTTTTTTGTGATCAATCATATTAAATATTTTTCCATTCTTAATCAGCAACTCTTCTATTTTCAAGAATGTCCAAAGAACTACATAGGAGTTGTATAGTATTTTGTGGGAGCAATATTTTGAAGAATCTCATGGATATAGGCATTTATTTCAATATCGGTCTTGTTTCAGAAAGTCAACTTGTTTTACAGATTTGGTTGTCATTTGATGTGAGGCTTTGATCAGTAATAACATTACTTTTATAGGCTTTCAAGGGATTAATTCTCAAATAGCAAAGGATAGCTAATTTGCTATCCTTCAGATAAGATAGAATAACCTTTATTGTCGTTTTTTACTGTAAACACACTGGCACACATTAAAAATGAAATTGTGATGCCTTCTCTCAAAAACAAGTATGCATATATGTGTGTGTTTTTGGGTGTACGTATACATATACACACGCATACATCTTAATCACTGTCCATTTTGAATACATAGCAGAAAGTGGAAACTTGAGAGTTTGCAAGGTTGATACTATATGGAACAAAGCTGAGACTGAATCTAATGTTCTACTTCGGATAACATGAAGCCTCCTCCAAGAAGGTAACAAGGAAAACTGGTCATGGAGAGGATGTGTAATGTCCTTGTTTCCTTCACAATCCTTTGTCAACGACACTGATGCCAAAAATAACAAGTGCACCAGATTGATCCTTGCAGTACTAAGAATGAAATTTTAAAGCTTATTTTTCTGAACAGTATTAAATATATATACCTCAAAATTTTAAATGATTCCGTAGATAGAAGTCCTTCAGTATAGTCATCACAGTGACTTTTAGATGATAATGCTGAGTATCAACTCTGGATACCAGTTACAGTATCCTATCCTAAAATCTGCTTCTGATTTTTTTTTCCTACCATGCATGGAGCCTTGCTATCTTTTTAATTCACATGGAGCAGACAGGCTGCCAATGGCTTAGTCCTAGATTTGCCTTCTAAGGAGCTGAGGGATCCAGTTTGATGCAATGATTAAGACACTAACCCCAAAACCAGGAGACCATGAGTTCTTGTCCTGCCTTAGG